>OW584238.1:27273012-28583562 GCA_939192795.1 Bombylius discolor
AAACCTCATTATTTAAGTAAGGGTTGAGTAAAATAGCTCGACTTGTCCATTCACTTCGCTTTTATAGAGTGGAGTTTTAAAGATATTGTTGCAATGTTGAAAAAACCTAATAGATACAAAATAAAAATCTCATTAATAAACTTTATTAAAATTATATTGAAAAGAAATTACCTTTTTCATCAGGACCAACACACCATCCTATTGTCTTATTTTCCTGAAAAGAAAAGACAATTAATAAATCAATAAATATATAATTAAAATAAATTTAAATTCGTTGATAAAATGCTATAAATAAAAAGAACTTCCAATTGAACACCGAATTTTAATAAATCGGTGCCTAAACCAGAAGCCCCTGTCAAATATAGCTAAATCCTAAAAAAAGAAAAAAATAAATAAATAAAATAAATGAAATAATAAAAAGAACAAAAGGAATGAAAAAGGACAATAAAAGGGAACAAACGCACAACAAAGCACACACTTAAATTCGTTTTTACAACAAAACAAGCACAACGGAATACACAAAACCAACACTACACGAACACAACAAAATTAGTAAAAAAATCAATAAATTCGAGAATTTTCTGCAAAGAAATTGAAGATTTTCAGGTGCGAGTAAGAGAGTTCTCTTACCTCACTGGAAATCTAACAAAGAATTTCCACAGAAAATTCGCGAATTCCACTAAACACTATAAAATGAGCCACGAAAAACACCCATGACCCACGAGATAGTTTGATTTTCACAAGTGTTTAGTGCGGAGTTCTCGAGTGTTTTTTCAGCGAATTTTATTCAAAGTTTTATATACACAATAGGTTTTTTGTATTTTGATTTCTTTTTAGTTAATTCTTTTTTTTCTAATAGTTTTTTCCCAATAGTTAATTTTTCTTATTTCACATCACTTTCACTACCCAGGTACGAATTTCTTTATTTAACGATGTTTTGTTTTTTCTCCTTACCTTTTACTCTTCCATTTTTTTTATTTTGCACATTTTTTTGTACACTTTTATTTCTAACATTTTCTATTATTTTATTTTCCGTCCGCGGCGCGATTTCTTTTATTTTAAGATTAATTTATTCACTACGTGAACTAATCTTTTCTTCGCGTGTAAATTTTGTTTACATATTTGCTTTGCGGCCAAATATTAAAATTAACATCTGTCAAAAATTCCAGGATTGTCGCAGTGTCTATACTTGTGATTAACCTGATTTAAAATTTATCAGGGTTGCCTTTCCATAAATTTTTCGTAATTTAGCCATAGTCTAAATAACCAGACCTCTCAACTCATATTTTTAGGCGGCATTTGCCCTATTCATATAACTTTTCTTCTTCTTCCTTTTATTACATTGAATTTTTATTTTCTCCGCCATTTCTTTTGCAATAATTTACGTTTTAATTTCTTTTTTTTTTATTTTATTCAATTTTTTTTTTGAGTCCTTGGACATTCTTCTTGCTTTGCTGTTTTTTTCCCCTTTTTCTTTTTGTAAACAAAATTGTGGACTCTCACTTTTTGTACAACATAGATAGGATTTATTTTTTTCTCTTTGCTTTAATAATTATTAATTTTTTTTTTGTAGATACTCACAACTTTAAATTCCTTTACTTTTATTTTTATTATTTATTATTTTTTTTTATTTTCAGATCTTTAAAATTTTGTAAATTCTCTTACAAAGCTGAAAAAAAACCCTAATATTGTATTCTTTTTTTTTTTTTTTTTAAATAAAAAGCTATACATTCATTTAACCCGTAAAATTGTGTTTTATTTCATTTCCTTTATTTCAGGTTTGCCCCTTCACCTACATTCTTTTCTTCGTTTCAAAAACAAAAATTCCTCTCGAACGCCTTATTTTTCTTTCGTTTTACTTTTTCCTTTAGAAAGCTTTTTTTTCCTCCGCTCTCTTTTTTTTATTGCAAGGCCAATTTTGTAACAATATTTATTTTCAAACTGTCTTCCATCATTAATATTATCGAATTTGAGTTAAGGAGTTAAGTTTATACTAAAGAAAAAAAGGATGTCTCTTAATGGTTGCTTCATGTCTTCTATTGCTCGCGACTTTATAGGTTTGCAAAAAGCGAGTTTGGTAAATTTGTCAATAGCTGTTAGAACTAGTTTATTTTCAGTTTAGTAAATGTCGAAGTGTAGAGTATGTCCGGGGTACATTGGAATTGGTGTGGGTTCATTGGTTTGATAATTTGGGTATCGAACGTACTTATTTTCTTTACAAGTAGAGCATCTCTTAACTAAAAGTCTGATTTTTTTAAATCATTTTTGGAAAGTAAAAGTTTTGGATTATTTTCTCTCTATTTTCTTCAGCATTACGGTGAGCGCGGCGGTGAACAGACAGTATTTTTATTTTATCTTCTTGTTCGTTTTCATCAGTAATATCTTGAACCATTATTCGAGTAAAGCGGGTCAAAACAAATAGTTTTTGAAATGAAGTGGATGTATCTCTTGTATTTTCCCGATAACTGCTTCTGTTGTTTTCAACCCGTTAATTGTAGTTGGATTGAGATGCGCCTTTTAAAAATATCTATGAGGTCTGTATCAGTGAAATTTGATCTAGTAATGATATGTCTTGAGTAGTTGGGAAATGGGTGTATGATTTGGTAATTGTTTTCGTTTCCTGTATATAGAATAATCTGATTCCTAAAGGTAGGTGTTCTGGATCATCTTTTCATTTTAGAGTTATTGTTTTTGTTGCTAAGGGCGTATGTGAGGGATTGGTGATCTGTAAATATTTTAACCTTTCTGGATCCATATAAGAAATTTCTAAAACAAGTTAGTTCGAATTCTTTGTTAAAATTGGGGAATGATAATAAAACTTCATTTGAAATTAGAGAATTTTTAATTTTGTTCGTCATTTAAGTGTATTTGTTTTGTTTTCGAGAGACATTTGAAGTTAAGGGTTTTGCAAATTTTTGCGTTGTCTTTATTGAAACGGCGGTAAAAGCCAGCCAAGGAATGATCTCAATTCTTTGACAGTTTTTGGTTGGGGGAGTTTGATTATGGCTTCGACTTTTTTGGGGTTAGCTTTGATTCCGTTTTTAGAGATAATGGGTCCTAGAAATTCTATTTCGTTCTGAAGAAATTCGCATTTGTCAAATTGGGTTTTCATGTTGGCTTGTTCTAAAGTTTTGAAAACTAATGTCAAATTTTCAAAGTGTTCCTCTTTGTCTCTGCCGAATATAATTATGTCATCAATGTAAACGTAACAGCGCTTTCCGATGTAATTTCTGAGGATGTCGTCTAGAGCGCGTTGAGAAATTGAGAGAGTGTTTTTGAGTCCGGAGGAAAGTCTTGTAAACTCGTATTTTCCGTGACTAAGAAAGCAGTTTTTTCTATGTGCGTCTCCCTTAGTGGTATTTGGTGAAATCCGCTTTTCAAATCTATTATAGTAAAGAGTTTATTTTTTCTTAACTTTGCCAGAATATCGTTGACCTCTGGTATCGGGTATTTATCTAGGGTAGTGACTAAATTTAATTTACGGTAATCGATAACCATTCTGTATTTTTTTTCTCCAGATACGTTTTCCTTTTTCGGTACTATCCATACTGGAGAATTGTAGGGAGATTTTGATGGTCTTATAACTCCGTCTTCAAGTAGCTGTTTAATTTGTTTATCTACTTCGTCCTTGAGGCACATCGGGTACGGGTATGGTCGTGAATAAATCGGGTCTGAAGTGGTAGTACGGATTTCTCCTTTAACGTTTATTGTATAAGTTAGCTTTTCATGAGGATACGAAAATAGGGTAGGACAATCAGATATTATTTTTTCTAATTTTTGTGTTTCTACAGAATATGAAATGTGTTGCTTGAGAGGGATATTTAGCTTTTAGGTCATAAATCTTTCGTTTGTATGTATGGTGGCACCAAGTTGTTTGAGGCTATCGTTACCGATGATGCCATCAAACGATTTTAGAGAAGGCAAAATGAAAAATTTTAATTTTTTTTCTGGGCCGAAAATGTCGAATAAGGCATGATGGGTAATCCTGATACTACCCGCGACTGAATGGTTTCTCGTTTGGTATAAAATTGCGTTTGTAACGTGGTTGAATGTAATTTTTATTTGAACCGGTATCTATTAAAAATTTGAAAATTTTTCCGCTCTTCGCTATGTGTTCTTCCATGAGTTGTTCGGTTGTTTCTTGTTCATCAGGACAGATGTTAGAATTATATTCGGAGAGTTCTTGAGAATCTGTGTACTCTACAAGAGTTTGATCATACTGAGAATCGTATTGTTGAAGCGAAAACTTAGAATTAAGTACACATGTGTTTGTATATAATGTATTGTATATCAACATTAATACTTGAATTCGCTCTGATGAAGCCAAGTCTAAGTTAGTTTGGTTCGAAACGTCATATAGCACGGTCGCATTATTAACACTCTTATTATTTTTTCCTCCAAATACAATTCAGTTTTTGCATATTGTTCATTTGTAAATTTTTAATAATCATTAAATTAAATTAGTCATTAGATTTCAGTTTGTGAATTTCAATAAATAAAGTAAACAGTGAAACAATTAGTATTATTAGATTCCTATAGAAATATTCCTACATTTCTTGGTCCTTCATTTAATGGCCCTCCACGTATTGTGCTATTTGATCACAATAATATTGTAAAGTGGGATCTTGATGAGATTGTTCCTTATTATGGATTCTTTGTAGCCTAGTTGGTTGGTGAATTTGAGTTGAATGGGGCCTTTTATTTATCAAGTTACTCATTTGTGATCTGTTCTGATAATTGACTAGTGGAGAGCGGATGGAGTGATCCACGTCCATCGGTTCAGTTTTGAATGGATAATTTTGATTTGGTAATTTTGTAGTTTGTTGAACATGATGTTGTGAGGTATGCCTAGGATAACCTGTTGGATATTGTTGAAAATATTGAGGTAATCTAGGTAAGCTTTGCGGTATTTGAGGGTCGTGTAACAATTCATGGTAAAAGTTTCGCCTTTGTGGGATAGATACATTACGTTGTAGTTGTGGTGTGAATTTTCTAGTCTGAATTGGAGGAGGCAGAGAAAATTAAGAGCTACATGCGTTGGTATTGCCATGACTATGTTCAAGGAATATAGAAATAAAGAAAAAGTTTTAAAACCATATAAGCATATGCAATATATTCTTTTACATCTACAATTTGTTATGCCTCCGATGCTTTTTTTTAATCAAGCTTCTTCAAGCTTTAAGACTTTGTATTTGAAAATAACGTGCGTAACTTAAAATTGAAAGCATTGGAACAAAGAATATAGAAATAGAAAATAAAGCATTTATGTGTGGATACACTTTGGTTCATCAATTAGTTCCGATAAATTTGTTTTAGAATTCCTTTTCAAGTAGTTTAACGTCTTTGTTACTCTATGAATTTTAATTTGTAATTTTTTATTTACTTTCAAAATTTTGTTTTTGAAATTTACAACTTAGAGATTTTTCTGTTAAGAAATAATACTTTTTTCAAAAATAAAATTCAATGCTCTTACTTTTTGTTCCACCATCGGAACATACTGGAACAATTTTTGAACTTTGTTTATTGTTCAAATATTCAGGATCAATGGAGTTTCTTTCTAAGTGTTTTGTAATAAAATATAAAATTAACAATTACATGTGCATGTTAAAAATAATAAATTTAAATTTTAAAATAAAATTAAAAATATTGAATATCATATTATCATAAATTCATTTTTTATAAATCAAAGCAATACTTCCAATAGCTCCGGCAATCCTGAAATTTCATCATTTTTTTTACTTATATTCCCACTGACACGAGTCAAACATTTACTACTTTAAGCAGACATCGGCTGCGCAACGACTATATTTTATACTTCGGTTTTTTACTTTTCTTAACAAATGGCGAAACTAAATAAATCAGTTGCCTTGTCTTCCCAATGCGTGATAGACTACATCAAACGGGAGGATGTATTTCTTTTCTCCAAAATAGAAAATAAATAGAAACTTTAAAAGAACAAGATGATTCATTCTTCAAGACTTCGAATAGTGACACTAGTATAAACACATATAAATTATCTTGTCATTTTTATAAAAATAAAAAAAAAACCTATCTTACAGAAAAATAATTATTACTTTTTCGGATTGTGATCACAGTCTCCCGGCTCAAAAGTGTTACTATAAATTATGGATATAATTGCTGAAAATTGGTAAGTTTCGATATATGTACATATGTATATTGTTTCAAAATTGGCCTTTTGAGCAAAAAAATGAGAATTGCCCAAGAGAGAGGAAAAACAAAACTTTATAAAAAAAAAAAAGTAAAAAGAAAGAAAAATAAGGCGTCCGAGAGGGTTTTTTTTTTTAAGAAAAGAAAAGAAACAAAGGAGAATGTAGGTGAAGGGGCAAAGCTGTAATAAAATGAAATAAAACACAATTTTTATAATTTAAACAAAATTTTCTATTATTTATTAAAAAAGAGAAAAAAATAAAAAATAAGAATTTACAATTTTATTTATACAATTTACAATTTAGTAATTGAAAATCAATTAATAAAACAAGGAAAAAAAGCAAAAAAAAAAACTCAAAAAAAAGTTTATTGAATAAACAACAAAATTAATACCTAAATATTGCAAAAGAAATGGCGGAAAGAAAAAAATCAGTATAATAAAAGGAAGAAGAAGAAAAAAAATATATATAAATCGGCAAATGCTGCTCGACACAAATCACAAAAAAAATTTATGGGAAGGCAACCCTGACAAATTTTAAATTAGGTTGATCACAAATTTAAACACTGTGACAACCCTGTTGTTTGACAGCTAATGAATTTCGTTTTAATATATGGCCGCCGCAAACATAAACAAAGTTTATATCGCGAGTGGAGTTTTAATTTACCTTTCGAACAAAATCCCGTCGCGGGTGAAAATTAAAATAATAGTAGAAAATAGTGAAAAATAAAAAAAAAGTGATAATAAAAGAAAAGTAATTGGGACAAATAGGAGAGAAAAAAAAGGAAAGCAAAAATAGTGAGTGGTGTGGTGAAGAAAATGTGTATTAAAAATGAAATTGTAAGAAAGTGAGTAGGGTAAAAAATTAAAAATAAAGGGAAAAGTGTGTTAAATAAAAAAAATTAAGTGGAAGTGAGGGTGTAAAGAAATGTGAAAATAAAATGAAGAAAAAGGTTGCTTGTAGTGTAGTGTAGTGTAGTGAGCTGAGTAAAATAGGAAAAATAGTTAATAAAAACGTGTGTAGAAGAAAAAAGCATCGATTTATACAATAGAGGATTATTCTCAAGCTCTTTCAAAAATCAAGAACATGCAAACATACATAAATATTTTGCTTCGAAAAATTTTTAAATATAGCTTTTGAAACATTCTGTTGTGCATTTTTTGTTGCTGCGAAAAAGAATTTAAGTGTGTGCTTTGTTGTTTTGTTTTGTGTTTGTTTTCCCTCATTGTCCCTTTTCCTTCCTTTTTGTTTCCTTCCATTAATTTAATAATTATTTTATTTATTTTATTTATTTATTTCGTTCTTTTTTCTTAGGATTGGGCTGTATTTAACAGGGGTTTCTGGTTTGGGCACCGATTTATTAAAATTCGGTGTTCAATTGGAAGTTCCTTTTATTTATAGCATTTTATCACAAACAAACAGAACCAGATAAACAGTTCTTATAAGCATTACGCAGGTACAAAAAGCATCAATTTATACAATAGAGGATTATTCTCAAGCTCTTTCAAAAATCAAGAACATGCAAACATACATAAATATTTTGCTTCGAAAAAATTTTTAAATATAGCCATTGTGTTTAAACTTAAATAGTGCTGACAAAGATTCGATCATCTTTGTTCAATAGGTGTCCCCATCATTCACTTTTTCACTTTTTCATATAAATTTTAAATTTAGTTTTTTAACTTTGAATTTCTGTTCTTTTTTTTTCTGAGAAATAAAAATAGAACTTTTGAGAGTAAGAAAAAAGTTATTATTCATCATATCCATTCCATATGTTCATGATTCATGAATGACTTTTTTTTACGTTGTTTTGGTTTCTCATTCAATGATTTTTAAGGATAAATATTTAATACATATATATAGGTAGGTATATATACAACAATGAAATAGAATTATAATTTTGCCGTAGTACCTATACATATACATGTGTATGCTATATAACGAAGTGAAATGAATGTATGTTATTTTTACTATTTTGATATTTTTTTAATGTCGCTTTCATTGGTTGGATATATACGTATATGTACATAATTATATATACCAGAAAGGGTATAATACATATGTACATATTGATGTGAACTTTATACGAAATGTATGAAAAAATTATTTTTAATTTTCAATAATTTCCTATACATGTACGTAGATGTAAATTTTTTTTTAATTTATAAAATTTGATCGTCAATTAAAATATGATCCCTTTGAGATATGACCTTGAAACTTCACCAATTCCTTCATTGGAGGGTCCTACGTACACATCCCAATTTTCAAAGTCCTAGCTCAAAATCGGTAAAACAAAATATCCTTTTTCTTGCCCAAACACAAAATTGGCCGTCCGTATACAAATATATACCGTACATTTTAAATGGAAACTTACAAATTTTTTTTTTTCAAAAAGGTGTATTTCATCATCCCGTGAACCAAAAACCGTAATTTTTTGAGCCAAATATTTGTTGAAGTGTCCTCTTTGATCAGCCCGTGCGATTTTTGTGTACTATTTTTACTTTTTGAGATAAAGTGCAAAACAAGGTAATTGATGGATTATTATGAATAAAATGTGTTTATTTTTTCAGATATTTTCTTTAATGACTTTTTCTTGATTAAATAGATGAAATAAAAAATATCAATTTTTCAAATACAAATTAATCTTATGTTTTTGTATATGAATATTGTATGTATATTCAGTATTTTACTGAATAGAACAGTTTACATACATACTTAAATAATTTTTAAACAGCGGTTAACATTCTTTTTACACATTGATAATAAGTAATTAAAATTTTTAAATTGTCATAATGATTCATAGTTTTTTGACCAAATAATAATCAGAACTACCTATATTTGAGTCTCTAAATAAAATATGAAGATCCTTTTCCAAAATTTCAATAAAGGTTTATTACTTTAAATATATGTAATTGTTAAGTGAAAGATTTTCCATTTTAAATTTATGATTTAAGAATCCTCTTGTTTTAAAATTGATTTAATTACCAACTGTCCTCAATCTTTTTGTTTTATCCTATTTTAATATTTTGAATTATATGTACTATAATACATAATAACCAAGACAGTATATATAAATCGGTATTTTAGATTATTCTGAAAAAATCCTTTTTTAGGCAATCCTGAACACTCGAGTCAATTTTGGCACATTTTCGACAAAAATCAGTTTTCAAATTTGAATATCTCTAGATCCTGTGATTCGAATAACTTAAAATTTCAGTAGCAAATATGTACATACATATATAAATTCATTTTTAACACTCCTATCAATTTTAAATTTTACCTACGCCAATCAATTTTAAGTATCAAAATGTTACATATTTTGACTCCTTATAAAAGTATGTTACCGTGAGACTATAGAGCTGAAATTTGGCCAGGATATTCCTTGAAGCCTCTAGTTTTATGTGAATTTTGAACGGTGAAGATCCGTTCACTAGGGCAAAAGTTATAGGGTAAAATTCAAAACAAGTCATTTTTCGAAAAAAAACTTTATTTTCCGTTATACATATGGGCTTCAAGGAATATCCTGGTCAAATTTCAGCTCCCTAGTCCCACGGGAACATACTTTTATAAGGAGTCAAAATATGTAACATTTTGATACTTAAAATTGAATGGCGTAGGTAAAATTTAAAATTGATAGGAGTGTTAAAACTGAAAGTGATATAAACAATAACCAATCAACATATTTCATAGTTGCCAGAAAAATTTGTTATTCCATATTAATTTAAAACATTACATAAGAGAACATTGCAATAACGCTGTATAATATTCATAATATTAAAGAAGTAGAAATATCTTTAAAATGTTAAAAATACACAAACAATGTATACAAAATACAAAATGTATATGTACATATTTATATATCATATCATAATAAAAATACCTAAATAATTATTACATACATTATGTATATTAATGCGTTTAGAAGAAAAAAATCAATAATATTCCTGTTTTTTTCCTCTTCGTTTATAATGCATATTATGAATATAAATGAATATGGAAATATGCGTATATGTACATATGGTGTGTATGAATCATACATACAATATCAAGTGTATACTGTGTTCTGTATACATAAAAGCTAAGAAAAAAATTAATCTCTCTCTCTCTTCTTTATTTATTTTTTTTATAACGATATGGAGTGACGCCAGCGCCTCTTTTAAACAAAGATGATAATACGAAAATTCATGCGGTGTCACCACTATATACTTTATACGCAAAGATATAGCCATTGTGTTTAAAGTTAAATAATGTTAATGTTCTTTTTTTTTCTGAGAAATAAAAATAGAACTTTTGAGAGTAAGAAAAAAGTTATTATTCATCATATCCATTCCATATGTTCATGATTCATGAATGACTTTTTTTTACGTTGTTTTGGTTTCTCATTCAATGATTTTTAAGGATAAATATTTAATATATATATATAGGTAGGTATATATACAACAATGAAATAGAATTATAATTTTGCCGTAGTACCTATACATATACATGTGTATGCTAACGAAGTGAAATGAATGTATGTTATTTTTACTATTTTGATATTTTTTTAATGTCGCTTTCATTGGTTGGATATATACGTATATGTACATAATTATATATACCAGAAAGGGTATAATACATATGTACATATTGATGTGAACTTTATACGAAATGTATGAAAAAATTATTTTTAATTTTCAATAATTTCCTATACATGTACGTAGATATAAATTTTTTTTTAATTTATAAAATTTGATCGTCAATTAAAATATGATCCCTTTGAGATATGACCTTGAAACTTCACCAATTCCTTCATTGGAGGGTCCTACGTACACATCCCAATTTTCAAAGTCCTAGCTTAAAATCGGTAAAACAAAATATCCTTTTTCTTGCAAAAACACAAAATTGGCCGTCCGTATACAAATATATACCGTAATTTTTTGAGCCAAATATTTGTTGAAGTGTCCTCTTTGATCAGCCCGTGCGATTTTTGTGTACTATTTTTACTTTTTGAGATAAAGTGGAAAACAAGATAAAGAGACGAAAAATTTCCATACATTTTCGAGACCAAACATAAATTTGACTTAAATTTCAACTTCAAAGATCTGTATCTCAGCATCCTGTGGACCAAAAACTAATATGTCTATACGTAAAGATTTATCAAAGTGTTCTCTCTAGTATTGTACCCTTAACAGTATTGTTGTACTGAGCAAAAAATGTTGCATTTTGTTACATTCAAATTAATTTCCGTGGTTTTATGTTTGATACCATGTATATAACTCGCGTTCTATTGCAAGGATCTTTTTGGTGTCAAAAGAAGTTTTGTAGAAAATACTGTGCAAAAATTTTAAATCAATCAAATCACAAGGTTCAGACATTTAAATTTTAAAGCGGATTTTTGACGAAAATGTCATAACATAGAAACGAGTGTTAAGGAAGTATGTTCTCATGGGAAAAAAATTAAAACTTGATCAGGATATTCTATGGAGGTTTCAGAACAAAACACATTTCAAATAATAACAATATGTTTCTCATGATCAAAGAACTAAATGAGCAGAAAAATCAGTATTTTAAAAATGCATGAAAACTGACTTTTATTCTTCACCTTTTGCTTCTTTGCTTGGTCAATATTCAATAATCTGAAGTAGATGTTCTTCTATCTACTCTGCTTTTTTATATACATACATAAATTGATGGATTATTATGAATAAAATGTGTTTATTTTTTCAGATATTTTCTTTAATGACTTTTTCTTGATTAAATACATGAAATAGAAAACATCAATTTTTCAAATACAAATTAATTTTATGTTTTTGTATATGAATATTTATGTATGTACATATATTCAGTATTCTACTGAATAGAACAATTCACATACATACTATACTTAAATAATTTTTAAACAACGGTTAACATTTTTTTTAGCACATTGATAATAAGTAATTAAAATTTTTAAGTTGTCATAATGACTCATAGTTTTTTTAATATCTTTTTTTGACCAAATAATAATAAGAAGTACCTATAATACATTAGAGTCTCTATATAAAATATGAAGATCCTTTTCCAAAATTTCAATAAAGGTTTATTACTTTAAATATATGTAATTGTTAAGTGAAAGATTTTCCATTTTAAATTTATGATTTAAGAATCCTCTTGTTTTAAAATTGATTTAATTACCAACTGTCCTCAATCTTTTTGTTTTATCCTATTTTAATATTTTGAATTATACAGGGATACTACGGATAGGTTTCGGCGAGACGAACAAAAAATCGTATGGAAAAGGGGCTGGGCAATCTCAACCGTTACGGAGTTAGAGGGGGAAAAGAGTTTTGGTACTTTTTTTTGTTTTACCCTATAACTTTTTCCTAAAATTGTAGAAGACCCCTGTTTCTTTCCAACAACACCTTAAGAAAAGAAAAGAAAAATAGATTAAACTACATATATTTTCCAAAAGTAAATTCAAAAACAGTGCTAGGCAGTGATAGTTTTTAAATTTAAAATAATTATTTCCAAAAACTATTTTTTATATCAATTTGTATGTACATACTCGTATTTCCGTTTAAAATACATACATTGACTTGTAAAATAAAATTCGCACCTTTTTTACAATTTCTCATCACAATGAGTAGGAATAACATTTTAGGAAAAAGAAACATATGTAATATCAATATGCAATAAAAGCTGTCAGGAAAATTAATTGTCGTATTAAACAAATGTTTAGAAAATATTCTAATAAACAGGTATTTTAGATTATTCTGAAATACCCTTTTTTGAGCAATCTTCAACACTCGAATCAATTTTGGCACATTTTCGTCAAAAATCACTTTTCAAATTTGAATATCTCTGGACCCTGGGATTCGAATAATTTAAAATTTCTGTAGAATATATGTATATAAATTCTTTTTTAAACAAAAAAGATCCCTGCAACAGGAAACAAGCTCTAAAGAATAAAGTTACGCATGTTAAGGAAATTTTTGCAGACCTATTCGTCCCTTTAAAAAAACCATATTTCCGGTAGAGTAGAAAGTTGATATTTAACCAAGATGTTTCTTGAAGGGTTTAAATCCTTCGACTAGGGCAAATGTTATCAAATAAAATGCAAAAAAGCGTCATTTTTTAAATAAAACATCAACATTTTTTTCCATTTTACTGCTACCCCTCTTACTTTTGAAATTATCCTAGCATTTAAATTGAAATGTTTTTCAATCTAGTGCTTCTTATTTAAATCAAATCGGTGCAACAGAGCCCGAGATATAATATCCCAAAGTTGACAAGTGCCACTTTTACCATACAAAAATTTTTGAAAAAATTATATGGAAAATTGAAAATAATTTTTTTATTCACAAAAATTTACATATGTAGGTATCACTTTTTTTCTAAAAAATTTTATCTTCAAATTTCAAAGTCAAATTTTTCATATTAATTGCATTAAATATGTAGGTAGGTATACATAAAATAAAACTGATAGTGATATAAAAAATAAACAATGAACATAATTCATAGTTGCCAGAAAAATTTGTTATCCCATATTAATTTAAAACATTACATAACAGAACATTGCAACAACGCTGTATAATATTCATAATATTAAAGAAGTAGAAATATCTCTAAAATGTTAAAACTACACAAACAATGTATAAAAAATACAAAATGTATATGTACACATATGTATATGTATATATCATATCATAATAGAAATACCCAAATAATTATTATATTAATGCGTTTAGAAGAAAAAAATCAATAATATTCCTGTTTTTTTTCCTCTTCGCTTATAATGCATATTATGAATGAATATAATAAATGAATATGGAAATATGCGTATATGTACATAATATGGTGTGTATGAATCATACATACAATATCAAGTGTATACTGTGTTCTGTACACATAAAAGCTAAGAAAAAAATTAATCTCTCTCTCTCTTCTTTTTTTTTTTTTTTTTATAACGATATGGAGTGACGCCAGCGCCTCTTTTGAACAAAGATGATAATACGAAAATTCATGCGGTGTCACCACTATATACTTTATACGCAAAGATATAGCTTTTGAAACATTCGAACTCAATTTAAATTTTTTCCGCTTTTATTTGAATTTTCTACTATAAATCAGCTGCTTTGTTTATTTTCGAAGTAGACTGTGTAACGAAAATAACGGAAAATTTATGATTTCGAGATTTTTGTGGAATACCATAACTCCCGGGTGAACCCCTAGCCGGTCGGATCCAGCTGCTTCAGTCTGGGATGGGTTCTTGGGGTCACCCTCTCGGAAGTTTCCGTGTCGTTACATAAGTTGACCGGCTGAAGATACAAATATAAATAAAGAAAGCAGAGAGAAAAGAAAATCGTCAAGATCACAAATACCAAATATCCACACAGTAATTACATCCGGGTTGCTAGGGATCGGCAGCGAAAGAAGAAATTATATAATGAAGGATCTGCGACCCTCATCTGCCCACGCTGATGTCCACCATTCACAATTCCTCCCTATCCCTTTCTTAATCAATTACGTTCATCTCTCTCCTTTTTTTTTTTTTTTTTTTTTTTATATACAGGAAAAAAAAAATTATTCCTGGTACATTTCAATCGTTTAGATGAATTTTATTCATGTTTCTTATGTTTTACAAAAGAAAAATTACATTACAATTTATAGGTAGCTTAACATGACAAGAAGTATTTTTTTCTTTACAAGATAATTCAATGTTGTACTCGAGTACCTTTTTATATCATTCTAATTTAAATTAATTTACAAAGAAAAATGTTATTTGGCAATACTAATAAGAAAAAAAGGAATTATTACTTAGCTAATGTCCTGTCAGTTGATAGTTGATATAAAATCCTGAGGAGAAGTTCGGCGCGCCTGTCTGGTCCGATGTAGCAAGATCAGATTTCCGTTGCACCAACGTACTCTTTAAATTCGTTTAGAAGTATAGTTATTTAAACTTTTTATCATATTAAGATATTCGTTACTTTCATTTAAACTTTAATTTAAATTCGAAAGAAAAAAAAAATCTAAAACATTAATTTATTTTTACACACATCTTATTTTTATTTACTAGTATAACCACATTAATTTCTGTTATATCAAATTAGTTGATGTTCACATGAATTTGTACGTTCAATCAAAAATAAAAACTCTAAGTAATTAATTTTCATATTTATGCTCATTTTTACTTCACTTAAAAGTATAATTATTTTGGATATACCTTTTTTTTTTTTCTTTCATTTTCATTTTAAATTTATTGAGATTTTTTTTTTTTTTTTTTTTTTTTTCTTTTTCTTTTTTTGTTTCTTTTTTTATAAAATTTTTATTTAACTTAAATTCTTAATTAATTCCTTAATTTACATTAAATTTTTATTTAAATTTAACAAAAAAAAAACGTAAACAGTAGTTTGCTTATATGCACATTTTATTCCGTTTATAAATATGATTACTTTACCTTTTATCATGTTAAATTAATCGTCATTACACTAAATTTTTATTTAATACCAAAAAAAAATAAATCATCAATAGAATTTTAAGTACATTTTTTTTTCTAACAAAAATAATATATATATATATATATAATCACTGTACTTCTATTATATTAACTTTATCGTAATTCTTTTTTTTTTTTTTTTTTTTTTTTTTATATTAAATTATTCGTTACTTTTTTTTTTGTTTTTTTTTTTTTCTTTTCTTCACACTTTTAGATTTATGTAGTTGGAATAACCTTTTTTTTCTCGTATATAAAATTCACCTTTATTTCTATTTTTGTTTTTTTTTTTTTTTTTTTCTTCAAAATTTACATTACTTATTAGAACAATAGATATCCTACATATTTATTTTTTTATATTTTAAATGATTATATGTAATTGAAAATATATGTATAAGTATATACCTAAATACCTGCCAATTATCACACTACATATGTTTATGTGTATATATATATATATTTTATGTATTATTATTATACACTTATATCGTTTCAATTATTTTTAAGTGATATTATTATTCTCAAATTATTTACAATTAATAACTATTTAATAATAATTATATTGGATTGTATTATATTGTAAATATTTGTAAATTCATATTATTCTTTTCTTTTCTCTTTTCCTTTTTTTCCTTTTCTTCTTTCTTTTTTCTTTTTTTTTTTTCTTTACACATTCTTAACACAATTCCTCATGCTATTAATTTTTTTCTGACCACCCTTCACACACAAACACCATCTTCATATACAATTTTTGATAAGATTCTCTCGCTTCCATTTTTTTTTTTTTTTTTTTTTTTTTTTTTTTTTTTTTTTTTTTTATTTATCAAATTATATCTTTATAAAAAAAAACTTTAATTTATAATTACGATTATTTGAAGTGATTTCCTATCAGTTTAAAAGTAGTATTAAACCTTTAATGAAAATTTCCCTTCAATCACACACGGTCACAATTTCAAATATTTTTTTTTTCTTTTTGTTTTTTTATTTTTTTTTTCTTTTCTTTTTTTTTTTTTTTTTTTTTTTTTAAAAAGAAATTATTTCATCGAATTTATATGCAATTTGTTTTCAAATTTATAGTTACAAAACTTTAACACCTGCATCTTTTATTAGGTCGAAATAAAATTTATTAATCACCGGAAAACTATTCCCAAAAAAAAAAAATATGAGCCACGAAAAAAACTTCACACAACACTTCGTACCGGCGCCGCTACATCGACTGCGTACCAAATCAAAGGTGAATCAGAAAAAAAAAAAGACTGTGTATAAATTGCACCTCCCTTATATACCCCATTTCGATTAATTCTCTTGCTCATCTTTTAATTGGAATTAAGCGATATTTAAGAGATAATTGCGCATTAAAGAACATCATGGTATATAACTTATCATCGAACATTCTGGTATATTCATATTACTTGATGAGTAATATATAGAGAGTAGGTAATATCAGCGTATTGGGTACTTGACACAGTGTGTGTGTGAATTGAAATTAGTATATCATTATGCTATTTACATAAGTAAATAGGCCATAATGAATTTATGTGGGTCAATTACGATGTAATGCACTTTATATGGGACATTTTATATGAGATTTAAATAGTATATGAAATATGACGTATACCGTCGGCAATTACCATTGCATACATTTTTTTTTTTGTAAGCGATTTTAAAATTCGGGACTTTTAATGAAAATGAAGGTAAGAAGAAAATAAGAGAATTTTGATGAAGAGAAGACAAAAAAAAATTAAATTGATTCATTCTCTTATGTTTTTTTTTTCTTCTAGAAATCGTATGATTTATTAAATATAATAGAACAAAGAAATGGATTATGAATTTTGTTGCGCGTGTGCAACGGATATTAAATTACAGTTCATTTATTGGAATTTTAACTTGCAATTCCAATAAATTGCAGACTTTATTTTTCCAATATGAACTGAATTTAGAAATATTTAATGTACTGCCAACTGAATATGTACAGTGGCGTACAAAAAAAATTGACCCATAAAAAAAATCCAATGTAGCTGTCGCAACAACTGTAAGAATAAATGCTCAAAAAGAATAATACAAATTATAAATGCATATCGATTATTTAAAGATAGACAAAAACAGAAGATCAATATGAATTATAATTGTATGAATGTTTTTTGAAACAATTTTTTTTCTTTTTTTTTAAATTTTTTTTTTTACTTTAATTCTACTTAAATATAGATACAGTATAAACTCAGTAATTTGAACCTCTTTATTTTCAACGCCTAAATTTCTAAAATTAGCCAATAATGTTATGTAATTCCGTAAAGAGGTTTTTCTGATAGTGGTGACACCGCATGAATTTTCGTATTATCATCTTTGTTCAAAAGAGGCGCTGGCGTCACTCCATATCGTTATAAAAAAAAAAAAAAAAAGAAGAGAGAGAGAGATTAATTTTTTTCTTAGCTTTTATGTGTACAGAACACAGTATACACTTGATATTGTATGTATGATTCATACACACCATATTATGTACATATACGCATATTTCCATATTCATTTATTATATTCATTCATAATATGCATTATAAGCGAAGAGGAAAAAAAACAGGAATATTATTGATTTTTTTCTTCTAAACGCATTAATATAATAATTATTTGGGTATTTCTATTATGATATGATATATACATATACATATGTGTACATATACATTTTGTATTTTTTATACATTGTTTGTGTAGTTTTAACATTTTAGAGATATTTCTACTTCTTTAATATTATGAATATTATACAGCGTTGTTGCAATGTTCTGTTATGTAATGTTTTAAATTAATATGGGATAACAAATTTTTCTGGCAACTATGAATTATGTTCATTGTTTATTTTTTATATCACTATCAGTTTTATTTTATGTATACCTACCTACATATTTAATGCAATTAATATGAAAAATTTGACTTTGAAATTTGAAGATAAAATTTTTTAGAAAAAAAGTGATACCTACATATGTAAATTTTTGTGAATAAAAAAATTATTTTCAATTTTCCATATAATTTTTTCAAAAATTTTTGTATGGTAAAAGTGGCACTTGTCAACTTTGGGATATTATATCTCGGGCTCTGTTGCACCGATTTGATTTAAATAAGAAGCACTAGATTGAAAAACATTTCAATTTAAATGCTAGGATAATTTCAAAAGTAAGAGGGGTAGCAGTAAAATGGAAAAAAATGTTGATGTTTTATTTAAAAAATGACGCTTTTTTGCATTTTATTTGATAACATTTGCCCTAGTCGAAGGATTTAAACCCTTCAAGAAACATCTTGGTTAAATATCAACTTTCTACTCTACCGGAAATATGGTTTTTTTAAAGGGACGAATAGGTCTGCAAAAATTTCCTTAACATGCGTAACTTTATTCTTTAGAGCTTGTTTCCTGTTGCAGGGATCTTTTTTGTTTAAAAAAGAATTTATATACATATATTCTACAGAAATTTTAAATTATTCGAATCCCAGGGTCCAGAGATATTCAAATTTGAAAAGTGATTTTTGACGAAAATGTGCCAAAATTGATTCGAGTGTTGAAGATTGCTCAAAAAAGGGTATTTCAGAATAATCTAAAATACCTGTTTATTAGAATATTTTCTAAACATTTGTTTAATACGACAATTAATTTTCCTGACAGCTTTTATTGCATATTGATATTACATATGTTTCTTTTTCCTAAAATGTTATTCCTACTCATTGTGATGAGAAATTGTAAAAAAGGTGCGAATTTTATTTTACAAGTCAATGTATGTATTTTAAACGGAAATACGAGTATGTACATACAAATTGATATAAAAAATAGTTTTTGGAAATAATTATTTTAAATTTAAAAACTATCACTGCCTAGCACTGTTTTTGAATTTACTTTTGGAAAATATATGTAGTTTAATCTATTTTTCTTTTCTTTTCTTAAGGTGTTGTTGGAAAGAAACAGGGGTCTTCTACAATTTTACGAAAAAGTTATAGGGTAAAACAAAAAAAAGTACCAAAACTCTTTTTCCCCTCTAACTCCGTAACGGTTGAGATTGCCCACCCCCCTTTCCATACGATTTTTTGTTCGTCTCGCCGAAACCTATCCGTAGTATCCCTGTATAATTCAAAATATTAAAATAGGATAAAACAAAAAGATTGAGGACAGTTGGTAATTAAATCAATTTTAAAACAAGAGGATTCTTAAATCATAAATTTAAAATGGAAAATCTTTCACTTAACAATTACATATATTTAAAGTAATAAACCTTTATTGAAATTTTGGAAAAGGATCTTCATATTTTATATAGAGACTCTAATGTATTATAGGTACTTCTTATTATTATTTGGTCAAAAAAAGATATTAAAAAAACTATGAGTCATTATGACAACTTAAAAATTTTAATTACTTATTATCAATGTGCTAAAAAAAATGTTAACCGTTGTTTAAAAATTATTTAAGTATAGTATGTATGTGAATTGTTCTATTCAGTAGAATACTGAATATATGTACATACATAAATATTCATATACAAAAACATAAAATTAATTTGTATTTGAAAAATTGATGTTTTCTATTTCATGTATTTAATCAAGAAAAAGTCATTAAAGAAAATATCTGAAAAAATAAACACATTTTATTCATAATAATCCATCAATTTATGTATGTATATAAAAAAGCAGAGTAGATAGAAGAACATCTACTTCAGATTATTGAATATTGACCAAGCAAAGAAGCAAAAGGTGAAGAATAAAAGTCAGTTTTCATGCATTTTTAAAATACTGATTTTTCTGCTCATTTAGTTCTTTGATCATGAGAAACATATTGTTATTATTTGAAATGTGTTTTGTTCTGAAACCTCCATAGAATATCCTGATCAAGTTTTAATTTTTTTCCCATGAGAACATACTTCCTTAACACTCGTTTCTATGTTATGACATTTTCGTCAAAAATCCGCTTTAAAATTTAAATGTCTGAACCTTGTGATTTGATTGATTTAAAATTTTTGCACAGTATTTTCTACAAAACTTCTTTTGACACCAAAAAGATCCTTGCAATAGAACGCGAGTTATGTACATGGTATCAAACATAAAACCACGGAAATTAATTTGAATGTAACAAAATGCAACATTTTTTGCTCAGTACAACAATACTGTTA
The DNA here is from genome assembly GCA_939192795.1 of Bombylius discolor. Classification (NCBI taxonomy): domain Eukaryota; kingdom Metazoa; phylum Arthropoda; class Insecta; order Diptera; family Bombyliidae; genus Bombylius; species Bombylius discolor. The sequence continues at coordinate 27,293,769 of OW584238.1, forward strand.
AGGGTACAATACTAGAGAGAACACTTTGATAAATCTTTACGTATAGACATATTAGTTTTTGGTCCACAGGATGCTGAGATACAGATCTTTGAAGTTGAAATTTAAGTCAAATTTATGTTTGGTCTCGAAAATGTATGGAAATTTTTCGTCTCTTTATCTTGTTTTCCACTTTATCTCAAAAAGTAAAAATAGTACACAAAAATCGCACGGGCTGATCAAAGAGGACACTTCAACAAATATTTGGCTCAAAAAATTACGGTATATATTTGTATACGGACGGCCAATTTTGTGTTTTTGCAAGAAAAAGGATATTTTGTTTTACCGATTTTAAGCTAGGACTTTGAAAATTGGGATGTGTACGTAGGACCCTCCAATGAAGGAATTGGTGAAGTTTCAAGGTCATATCTCAAAGGGATCATATTTTAATTGACGATCAAATTTTATAAATTAAAAAAAAATTTATATCTACGTACATGTATAGGAAATTATTGAAAATTAAAAATAATTTTTTCATACATTTCGTATAAAGTTCACATCAATATGTACATATGTATTATACCCTTTCTGGTATATATAATTATGTACATATACGTATATATCCAACCAATGAAAGCGACATTAAAAAAATATCAAAATAGTAAAAATAACATACATTCATTTCACTTCGTTAGCATACACATGTATATGTATAGGTACTACGGCAAAATTATAATTCTATTTCATTGTTGTATATATACCTACCTATATATATGTATTAAATATTTATCCTTAAAAATCATTGAATGAAAAACCAAAACAACGTAAAAAAAAGTCATTCATGAATCATGAACATATGGAATGGATATGATGAATAATAATTTTTTTCTTACTCTCAAAAGTTCTCATTTATTTCTCAGAAAAAAAAAGAACAGAAATTCAAAATTAAAAAACTAAATTTAAAATTTATATGAAAAAGTACAAAAGTGAATGGTGGAGACACCTATTGAACAAAGATGATCGAAGTTTTGTCATCACTATTTAACTTTAAACACAATGCCTCTATTGTATAAATCGATGCTTTTTGTACCGGCGTAATGAAAAGGAAGAAATTTTCTAAGCTTTTTTTTACATATCAGACCTATTTTTAGAAATTAATTTTATGGTTTGAAGTTTTGGTCAAAACAGAAAATTTGATTTTATACATCACACTTGCTCATAAGAACTGTTTATCTGGTTCTGTTTGTTTGTGATAAAATGCTATAAATAAAAGGAACTTCCAATTGAACACCGAATTTTAATAAATCGGTGCCCAAACCAGAAACCCCTATTAAATACAGCCCAATCCTAAGAAAAAAAACGAAATAAATAAATAAAATAAATAAAATAATTAAATTAATGGAAGGAAGCAAAAAGGAAGGAAAAGGGACAATGAAGGAAAACAAACACAAAACAAAACAACAAAGCACACACAAATTCTTTTTCGCAGCAACAAAAAATGCACAACAGAAAATCACTATAGAAAAACAACACTACATGAACACAACAAGAAAAACCAACAGAAGAAAAATCAATGAATTAACGAACTTTCTGTAAAGAAATTGAGGATTTTCCAGTAAGAGTAAAAGAATTCGCTCACCTCACTGGGAATCTAACAAAGAATTTACATTTTACACAGAAAATTCATGAACTCTAAGACAGGGTTTTATACGGTCACTTTTTTACCCTATGTAGAACGTAAAAACCGGTTTTATATGGAAAAGAAGTAGGAAGTATACGGTGGGAAGTCATTCACAGGTTAATCAATCTTTTTCTTCGATCACGGCTGTTCCTTTTTGTGCTATATTGGTTACTTTGATATTTTTTTTCATATTATCGCAATTTCTTCAGTTAATCATATGAGTATATGATCTTATTACCATACCAATTACCAAGCAAGAAATAAATATAAAAGAGAATGAAGAGAATTTTGAGCAGTTCCACAAAATTTCGATCAAAAAACAGCGAATTTGTGAATCGATGTCTTCCGATTTTTTTGAAATTCTATGAGAAGGTGTGCCTCTGGTCCAGTATCACATACGTAAAATATTTTGAAGAAAAATCACATTTCTTGGGAATTATAGGGTTATGAAATTTTGGTTTTTTTGCAAAATGCATATTTTTAAAAAATCGTAGAAATCTTAAATATCATCATAGAGCGATAATATATATCTCATTTTAAAGGGGAGAGTTTATTCTATCATATCAAAATACTTCCAAAAAAAAATTTCTCAAAAAGGACTACAAGGGCGATAAAAGGATCCTTTATCCTTGAATATCTAAAAATGCTAACTCTCAATTTTGCTCATTTTTTTTTTATGTTTTGAATAATATTATTAGCAACATCGTGTTAAAATCTCAAATTGGGGTGAAGCTGGGTTCAGGTGGGAGAATTTTTCAAAGAATATCATGTCTATTTTTCTTATAGAAAATCAATTGATTTTCATATAAATGCAAATTTTATACTAGTTTTTTGCTATTGTCTGTAGCAGGTATTTAAACAGCTTCAAGATTTTTTATATTTGACTGGTGGCGAAGGCGTTATAATTATGAAATAACCTTGTATTGAATTTCTGTTTGCAGAGGTAGTGGATATCGTCATAGATTCGTCAGAAGGGGCTGTTTTTCTTTTTATTGCTCTTATCTATTCTTCAAAACATTGTATTTACATTTGTATTGTATTTATTCTTCACATCACTTTTTTTTTCAGTTTTTTTTTTCAACACTTTCACCCAGGTACGTACATTTTTTTAATTTTTTTTACTTTGTTCAACACTTTTTCTTCTCCTCACAACCCTTCACATAACTTTACCCTCTTTTTTATTTTCTTCCTACATACGTTTTTAACATAATTTTATTTAACCCCTCTTCTTTTTCTTCGCTCAGTTCACTTTACACACGTTTTTTTCATTGTCTATTTCTCCTATTTTACTGAACTCACTTCACTTCTACCAAAAATATAGTGCTTCTTATTCATTTTCATATTGCATTTAATAGTTCTTATTAAATAATTATAATTCATTCATTGGGATAATGATTTTTTTTCTTTTTTGTCAAATTTGAAGTTTATTAGTTATTTGGTAACAATAAAATCTTTTTTATTTCACTTTAAATTTTTTTAAAAATATTTTACAAATTTTATGTACGTAAAATAATTTGTATGGAAAATTTGTCATGTAACCCTGGGATTGCCTGATCATATACAAATGTATACATTCGCACTTTGAGTCTTAATTTAAATATGATCCCTTCGAGCTAGAAAAACTTGAAGTTCACCAATTCCTACATTGGAAGGTCCTTACTATACACCCCAATTTTCAAAGTCCTAGCTCAAAATTGGTAGAACAAAATATTTCTTTTTATGCAAAAACACAAATTTGGTCGTGCGTATACAAATGTATACCATACATTTTATATGGAAATTTTGAAAATTTGAAGTATATTTTAAAAAACATGAAAATTAAAAATATTTTTCATTTCTGACATCACAAAAAAACGTGATAATTAATATCATCAACAATAATTGTACACAATTGCATTATTATATCTTTGTTTTTCGAAACAAAATATAAATATCCAAAAATGCATACAATCAGAATCAAAACAAAGTTAAAAAATATCATATGGTATACAAAAACAATTAAAGCACTTATAATGAATATTAGAATTATGGGCGTGTTTTTCATTATTCTTTATTTCTTTAATTTACTTTATATGCTTCTTCTTTTCACATTTCTCCTCTTGAAATCTTATACAGCCAATCATATCATGAGCTTATTCGGAGCAAAATTATTCCCTTTTTAATTTTATTTTTGCAAACATACAGACATGAAAATTCAAAAATGTTATATAAAATGTTATTATAGTCAGAATTTTAAAAGTTGAGGTTTCGTATTATACTAGAAAAACATGCGCAGAAAAAAATATACTTACACACATGCGTTTTTGTTGTTGTAACACGTTTCTTCTTTCGTAAATCTACACAAAAAACATCATAACGATATGTAAACATGCGCGAAAAAACCTCAACTTTTAAAATTCAGACTATAGTTGATTATTCCGAGACATAATATATTTTGAAATTTAATATACCTTGATATTGATTGATATGACGAGTTATATAAGAGATCATGTGTAACAATTAACCGAATAATTGAAAAAAAACAAAAGATCTAAATTTGCAATTAAATAAATAGTCAGTAAATTGTTATAAATAGTTAAAACCCTGAAGTGAAAAGGAAATTTGATTTTTTCTGCAAATAGAAAACCAAATGAATTTCTTTATGATGCATTTATTAAATTAACAAAATGAAAAGTGAATTTATTAGAAAAAAAAAAGTGTATACATGATTTTGTATATTTAACAAAAAAAGAAAAGAAAAAAAAAGGAAAAAAAAGGAAAATAATAAAATGAATAAAATGGAAAAACAAGAAAACGTTTTTAATTTTAGAATGAAATTTAATTAAACATAGGACAAATCTATATCTATGTAGGTATAACTCAACAATTTTTATTTTTATACGTATAAATATACATATACATATAATATATTTATCATACAGACCTGGTTGTTTTAATTTATGAAGGAATTAATCAACAAAATTTTTAGCTTTGGTAATTTTGGAGAAAATTATTAGTTGAAAATAGTCGAATATGTTTTTTTTTATTGTCTTTTTTCAAAATCGACAATTTTACCTCAAAGCATATCTTTCGATAAAAATATGTTTATAATAGTTTTCTCTACTTTTATTTTGTTTTACTATTTTTTACTACATGAGCAACGTGTTTTCAACCGTCTTTGGGTTGCCAATTTAAAAAATATGCTCTAAATAATCATAAAAACTGTTCGGTTATTTTTAGGTTTTTGCAGACTGAAATATCCCTTCACACTTTATCCAGACTTGGGACTGGCAAGTTTCAATTGTTGGTGTTGTTTAATTCATAATTTAATAATTAAAATCATATAGGTTAAAATAATAGGTTAAAGTAATACACAAAAATTGTAATAAAATTAAAATGCTATAATTGTTAAATTCATAATTTAAATGCATACATAATATCGTAAAAAGATAGCGTCCGCAGTTTTACACTTGTTCATTGACCTAATGCAATGTAACTAGATATATGACTTATATATGAATACACAATGGTTAATGAATATTGTTATGAAATTGAATTCTTTTATGTTATACATCTTATTTAATTTAAATTAGAATTAAAATTAACCATTTAAGCACTATTTAAGTTCATTAAACGTATGACAATAATAATAATAATGAAAAGAATATTTCGATATGTGATTTATGTATGCTTATAAATTATGTATTGATTTATTAATTTATTTTGTATTATTTATTAAAAACTATTTCCTTATATATCAATTATTGCCAAATAAGCATTTTTTTATATATAAATACTAGAAAATTGTTCAATAAAATTCAGAATTAATCAGTAATTCAAGCCTTAATTTTCTCTTGGTGAGGCTGCCAAGAGGCTGATTAATTGAGTATAAAGGTCGTGATCCAGAGTACCTATTATTTTCCCTGCTTACTGTTCACAGGTTTTGTACTTGTGTACCACAACCCCCTTTTTACAGTGCACAAGTATTGTACTTATACACATCTTCATTCCAATAGGATTTTTCTGGTGTACAACAAACCCTTTTACTGTGCATAAGTAGTGAACTTATACACATCGTGGTTACTATATGTTTGTAGGTGGTGTATACCAGCCCCTTTCTTTTCCATTGCATAAGTGTTGTACTTATACACATCTTTGTTGTAACTAATCTGGCAAGTAAAAGAACTTGCCTCAACAGGTGTGTTTAAAAATGTAAATTTTTTTGAATAGATGCCATTTATTAAGATTACATTTTAACTTCTTTCAAATCTAACTTAAATTTTTTTTTGTACTTTTCATTATTTTTTTGAATTTTTTAAAAGGATTTTTTTGATATTCTGAATTTATTTTTTCCATCACTTACACTATTTTAAATTTTTAGACTATTTTATAGGAAAAGTCTGACACTAATAAAAAATTCTAATTTAGAAATTTGTTCACTGTTGTAAAGTTCCATAAGTTGTTTAAATCTTGGTTGCGAAGACGTTTACAACTGTTAAGATTTTCGTAACCCAAGAGAAAGTAGTGCTGTTTGACATTATCAACGGCGATGAATAATTTTTCAGGTATTAAGATAGATTATGTACCCTTTTGTAGAGATTCGGGTATGCTTGTCATCTTAAAGATGTTGAACTCTATAGAACTTATGAGTGGAATAATTAACAAGAAATTTAAATTTTTATTATTATAGCACCTACACATATATGTCTATAATTTTGTACAATTCTTCTAAATTTTTAATATTTGGCTGAATGGGCAGATATAAGCCGTTCGGAAGCATACTTTGTATTTTCAATAATTCCTCTATCATGTCTTGACCATTTATCACATATGGGTGTAAAATTCCTTGAGATGCAGAGGTAAGTATATCTATAATAATTCGTTAATTGTGGAAATTTGGTTTTGAACATGTGCTTCTGTTTTAGTAGTATTCTCTAATTTACTTAGCTTAAAAATTGTTTTTGATATTTTATTCTCGAGATCATTTATGTATTTAACTGTTTGATTTATGTGGTCGACGATGGATTCGTGGGCGTTGATTTGATCTTTCATATTCCCCCTATTTTTGATTCTAAAGAATTTGTTTGCTTGTACTGGGCTTTAATTTCATGTAAATCCGTGTGAATAAGTAGCTTCTATTTATCGTTAGATAGCTTAATTTTCCCTATGTTCTCATAATACATTCCTGTATTATTATCCAGTTTATTAATGTGGTATGTCTTCTTGTCGCCCTCTAAAGCATCGGAAAATGTTGTGATAAGTGCCACAAATAAGAAGAATCCAGGAATCATTTTGCACCTTAAAGAGTACATTTGGGTTATAGACATGAAAATTTATAGGTTGTAGTGCGTAAGTCGACTATTATGAACTTTTACAGCTTTATTTTTTACTAAGATTGTTCTATTGACGCCTTTCGAACTTTATATGGTCCCTGCCATACAGGTAACAAATTTTTACATTTGCCTTTATGAGGCTTATTATCCTTTAATAAAACTAAATCGTTTTCCTTAAAAATCGATGGGTTGATGTGTTTGTCATATTGATATTTACATGATTTTATACTTCGTAATATGTTTTCTATAGCTACGCGATCGACATGTTGGAGTCGGGATTTTAGTTCGTTTGTATATACTATATATCATAATTATAAATAAATAAAAATAAAAGCCCCAATGGTGTGTAACCCGTGGAAGAATTTGGAGTTGTATTATTGACAAAAACCACATATTTGATCCACTTGTCCGATTTGGTTTGTGCTTGGTTAATAAAATACCGAAGATATTCGGTAAAAACTCTATGACTTCGTTTGCAGGAGCCGCTTGACTGCGGCCTATGAGCAGTTGTTTGCATTTTCTTAATTTTTAAGAGCTTACAAGTTCGCTTAAAAAACCTCGCCTATAAAGTTTCTGCCTTGATCAGGTAAAACTTCACGAGGCGTGCCAAAACAGAAAATAATTTCGGTGACAAATTTCTCAGCTATGGTATTAGACTCTTGGTTGGGTATCGGAATAGCGTCTGAATATTTAGTTAAGTCATAATGTTAGGAGGTATTTATTTCCATTGTTAGTGACTATGAAAGGGCCTACTATGTCTATCGCGATTTTTTCAAATGCTTCTTTTGACGTAGAAGTAATGACCATCGGTTCTTTAGTATATCTGTTTACTTTATTTTTTTTTGCAAATGTCACATTTTTTAATAAAGCTTTCAATATCATTGTACATATTTCGCCATTTATAATATTTTCTGATTCTCTTGTAAGTTCGATTAACGCCATGACCCCCAATAGGAGCATAGTGGTATTCGTGTAAAATTTTATTTATTTCCTCTTCCGATAATTAATTATAACTGTTCCCATGATAGAAGGTTATGTTTATATCCGTATTACGAAAAACGTACCTTACCATAACTCGGGTGTAATCAAATTTTAAATGCTTGTATGAGGAAAATTTTGAGGTATTAGGTAAAATAAGTTTAGTGACGCCGTGATATAATAAGAATGCTTTTAAAGACATAAATGTGTCAAAGAAATCCTTGTATTCTGTATTTTTTTCTTTAGAGCTAACGACTAGATAAATTGTAAGCTTATCAAGATTTTCCAGGCAGACTATACTACAGGGTTGCAGTACTTTTCCTTGTAACGAATTGGAATTGGAATTTATAAGAGCTTTAATGAAATTGTCGAGTTCTAACTCTTGGTTTATAAAAATAGCGACGTTACTTTGCCATCATTATGGATCTCGGATTCGTTGTCGCCAACATTTGAATTAATAATTGGGTTATTGTTTAAATTATTGATAAAATTATCGTACGAAAATGTTGGTTGGATGGTTGAAATGGCGATTCTTATAAGCTTCCGAAAACCCAATTAGCACGGAGAGTGCCGTTTTAATACTACACACCTCGTAGTTAGTTAGTCGACTCAGAGGGCTGAAGAGCCCCCTTTTGTCATACATGCACCTACAGTTTAAAGTGGAATGCGAAGCACTAAATTCATTGGTAGAGAACGAATTTTATTCGTATGACAGGGCTGGTACTAATATTTTCTTGTAGTTGGTGTGTGGACTAGGTTATGGTCTTTAAGCAGAGCCACCAAACTACTTTAGTACCGAGCACTTATACTCAACTCAAGTGAATTGGTAATCATTCAAAGCTGAGTGAACTTAAGCGGACTCTAACTCGATACCTTCAGCATCAGAAGCCAACACTCTACCGCTTCGTCTATTACCCGCCCGTACGACAATGTAGTGTCATTATTTGTAGCAGAAATTTTATTGGTATCGTCCCTAAAACTTTCAGACTTCGCATTTTTCTGACCTTTTGTGTTAGATCTTAGTGTGACTTTACAAATTCAGCTGAGACAGTCAGCATTAGTATTTGATAGCCCTTGTTTATAGATAATTTTGAAACCAAACTCTTCTAGTTTAAGTTTCCATCGCATCGTGTCCTTAAAATTGTGGAGATAAACCAGCGGTTTATGATCAGTAAAAATTTGGAATTTTTTTCCAAATAAATATGGGCGGAAATGTTTTACCGACCAAACGATTGCTAAGAGTTCTTTGTCAATCGTCGAGTAATTGATCTCACTTTTATTAAGTGTTCTTGAAGCGTAGGCAATAGGCAAGTCGGAACCTATGTCTCCTTGTGATAAGACTGAACCTATCGCATAACCATTGGCATCTGTTGTGAGCATAAATTTTTTATTAAAATCGGGGTATTGTAGAAATGGAGGGGCTATTAGAGGTTCTTTCAATAGATTAAATGATTTCGTACAACAAGGCGTCCATTCGAATTTTGTGTTTTTCTTTAGGAGATTGGTAAGGGGCTTGGAAATTTGTGAAAAATTTTTGATAAAACGGCGATAATAACCGGCTAGGCCAAGGAACATTTTAATTTCTTTAGGACTTTTAGGGACTGGAAAATTTTTAACGCTTTCGATTTTTTAGGGTCAGGGTTGATCCCATTTTCGCTGATTACGTGGCCAAGATAAGTAAATTTCTTTTGCAAAAACTCACATTTATCAGGCTTTAGGTTGTGTTTGCGTAACCTTTCAAAAACTTCCTTAAGTTTTCATTATGTTCTTCTAACGTGCGTCCGTACAAAACAATATCGTCCATATAGACAAATATTGTAATACCCTGTAAACCAGCCAAGTCGTTATTTATAAGTCGTTGGAAAGAGGCGGGGGCGCCCTTCAAACCAAAAGGCATACGAACGTATTCAAAATGTGCTAGTGGCGTAGAAAATGCAGTTTTCTCCCTATCTTTTGGATTAACTTCGATCTGATAGAATCCACTCGCTAGATCCAGAGTGAAGAAATATTTCGCGTTACTCAACTGGTCTAGAATTTCGGTAGTGTTAGGTAATGGGTACGTATCACCAACTGTGATGTCATTAAGTTTTCTAAAATCGACACTTAACGCCATTTTTTATTACACTTGCTATCGGGTTTTTTGGGTACTAAGCGAAAATTCTATGGGCTTTTTGCTTTTTTTTATTATATTGCCATCCAGCATTTGTTGTATCTGTGCATTTACCTCACATTTTTGGGATTCGGGTAGACGATAGGGTTGAATGGGTTAAGCGCCCGGGGTTGGTATATTATGTTGTACTGCTTGAGTACATGTTAATTTATCATCGTTGAGGTGCATAAATTTAGAATGGGTTCATGTTGCTCTTTTGTCATGTGATCGGTTTTGATTTCTTCTTGTAGTTTTTTTAACGCGTCAACATCTGTTGCAGATACGAGATATTTGAAAAGCTGATAGATTTTTAAATCTAATATGATTAGATTAATATCAAGCTCAGTATCGTGCTCATGAGGATTTAATACTGAGATTACACAAGCATTATTTTTGGGTGATGAAATGCTATTAGAAATTAAATAAATATTTTCTAATTCCTTTGATAAACATACGACGTCATTTTTAAGATCAGTTTTTACTGAAGTGATAAATTCGGATACAGCTGGGACGATTATTTTTGTAACAGACGGTACTAATTCTGATTCGTACTGCATATTATTTGATGACATCGAAAATTGTTTTAGACCATAGTCTAATTTGACTTTAAATTTTTGTAAAAAATCGGTACCTATTACACTATCGTTTGCGATTGGAAAATCCTTGGGAACAACATGGAAAACATGTGATATAATCTTATTATTAATTTCGATATTTATGTGTGTAATGCCTGTTTCTATGATATCGTCGCCGATACCCTTTAATTTAGCTTTTGAATTTGAATAAACCATTTGGTCATCAACAAGTTTATTAATTTTAATCGTACATATTTCGCTCCCACTATCTACCAACAAGCTAATTTTGGATGAGTTTCAGAATTTACAGATTTTTCGGTGATACAGCTAGCGACATAGAAAATTGCGCTCTGATAATTTTTATACATTTTCAAAAACAAATGTCCTTTGTGTTTATTTTATGACTCCTAATGTTGGGTTTTTCTGCATTTATAATAGGATCTGTCCCTCTGCATCCTATATAAAGTCCCGCAAGATTTATTTTTTATTATTTAGCTAGTGGAATTTGAAGAGTAAATTTTAATATCAAAAAAACAATTTAGAAAACAATTAGCTGAGCTATGGCCGCGTTTGTGACAGAATGAGCATTTCGAAGTGGAAAGGTTGCAGAAGCCAAATCTGTCGATATTACGTCACAACAACTAATAAATTTATGTAGATAATTCCTTCTTCCCATCGAATTTGGGTATGTATTTAAGTGCAAAATTTTTATCTAACGACACTGGCATTATTACACTTTCAGCGTTGATTCAGCGTTTTTATCTTCGCCACCTCTCAAAAAATCACTTTCGTCTAGGACACTATTGTGATACTCCAGCATGAAATTTCAAAACGAATTCCTTAATTGTAGCGCGAAATTTCGAAAATAAAATTCTTGATTGTAAAGGTTTCAGACGACAGACACAATAAAAACCGTAGTAAAACACAGATTTTCTTAAAACGTATATGCACTGTATGGTCAAGCTTTATATAAAGGATTTATTTTTATTATTAACTATAAATCACTTTAATTGCGCCCAATATAGTAATTAAATTAAATTCATAGTAAAAAAAAAGTTTAAATCTTATAAATAAGCAAAACAATTAAATATTATATTCAATTCTAAAAGACTTTCTCTTCTTGTTTTTTTTAATTTAATTCAATTATTTAAAAAAAATTCAAAAGAAAAATACTTACGAGTTTTATTTTGGAAAAAGTGCACCTGATTTAATTGAGTTCCACGTTGATTTTATTGATGATCAAAAGTTTCAAATTAATCTTTAATGATTTAGAAGTTGAAAATTGTCTCGCTTGTTGAAACTGGAAATAATTTTCCCTCGCTGATTAAATTGTAGGAATTTGAAAAAACCACGAAACGATGCTGTATAGGTATATGAATATAGTAGAAGCTGACTCAAGATTATAGGTGAATGGTTGAGACATTTTTCTCTCAATTTGTAGATTATTTCACTAATTTTACGTTATTTATTTAATTAAACAAACAAAAAAGGAATTTTAAAGTTTTTGGATCTTCACATAAAATTGTGTAAATTGTAAAAAAAAAAATAATAAAAATAAATTGAAATATTGAATATCGAAATAATATCAAAAGACAAAGGAAATATTTTATAAGATTATGTTATTGAACTGCCAGAGGGTGAATTAAATTTATAAAATGTAAAACAAAAGAAATAATAAAATTCAATAATTCAGTAATTACAAGACAAAATTAATCTATGGTAAAATGAAAACATAAATATCCTTGATTAAAACTAATTTCAATAATATCGTAGATAATTTTGATCTCTTATAGAGGAATTTCCGTTAATATTATATTAATTTCCAATTGGAATACTTTGTTATTGGTTTTTTATTGTTATTTTGAATTTAATTAATTTTTGTTCAATTGAAGTATTTTTTTTGTGAAAATCCAATTTTTAGTGAAGTTAAGTGTATTTAGTGCTAATAATATACACAAGTAAATAATTTTTTTATATTTATTATTTATAAAATTTCCCGAAATTACCTGTTTTTTGTAAAATAGAAAAAGAAAAAAATTTTTAATCTGGCAGCCCTTGGTAATATTTAATTTAAAAAATTTCTCTCGATTGAAATTAAGATCTGATCACTCCACACATGAGTCAACAAATAATTTGTGCAAGAATATAGAAAATTAGTCAATCTTGCCTGTACTGACTTCGAAAAGTGAAAATAGTATAGTCAATTTTTCTTTTTTAAGTTTTTTTTCAGATAAATAACATTTGTAACTTGTTAAGAGCCAAATTTAGTAAAAAATTTTTTCGAAAACAACAATAACATCGTCTGAAATGTATTTGTGTCTGCACCAACACAAGCAAATAAATTTCGTCTAAGTGTTGGTGTATATGATTTGAAAAATTTTCATAGTAATGGCTATAGCTATAGCTATAGCTTTATATAGCGATCATACTGCATGGATGATGTACGTTTGTAAAATGTGTATGTAGGTACAGGCTACAGCTAGCATGCAGCTGTTATATCTGAAATTATTTCAGTTGAAGGTCACAAATTTTTCATACAACAAATTTTTAATGTAAAAATTCAAAAATATTGAATTATTTTATTTTTTAAATTTTCATATGGAAGGATATGTGGCTTTTCAACTTTGAACTCTTATATCTCGGCCTTTGTTGCACCGATTTGAGTCAAATAAAATGCACTAGGTCAGAAAATAGTTCTAAATTGAAATGCATACTTTTTTCAAGGAACACGGTATGAACTAAGAAGAGCCTTATAGAAAGAAAAAAAAAAGTTGTATGTTGGAAAAATGACTTTTTTTGTATTTTACCCTATACCTTTTGCCCTAGTTAACGGATATTCACCGTTAAAATTTCATATAATATTAGACCCTTCAAAAAATATCCAGACCAAATTTCAGTTCCTTAGTCTCACGGCAACATTCTTCTATAAGGAGTCAAAAAATGTAAAATTTTGATACTTAAAATTGATTCGTGTGAGTTTTATGTTTAGCGCCCTGTAACTCGCGTCTCAGTTCAGGGATCGTTTTGGTGCTAAAGAGAGTTTTATAGAGAATGACAAGACTAATATTGTGCAGAAATTTCAATTTAATCGGTTTTTAGAGTCCCGAGATATTCAACTGTAAAAACGAAAACGGTCAAAAATTGAATGGAGTGTTAAAATAATAAATAATACGGTATAATATAGGTATAAGGTTTTCAAAATATGAAGAATTTGTAGAAATTTTAAATATTGTACATTTTATTTTTCAATTCAATTCATTCTTTCGGCGTCACCTTGGAGGTAGAATGATTGACGAGTTTAACCTAGGATTGCCTGATCAAGATTTTCAAAGTTTTAGCCGTGCGTATACAAATGTATACCATACATTTTATATGGAAATTGTGAAATTTTATTTTCAAAAAACGATATCTCAGCATCCGGTGAACCAAAAACTAACATTTTTATATTAAAATCTTTACTGAAGTGTTCTTCTTAGTGTTTTTTCTATTAATGTCCTATATTTTTTCTATTTTCGAAATAAAATGGAAAATAAGGTTAAAAATGTTAAAAATTTTCATGATTTTTCGCGTATTTTGTCCTTTTGGTTGAAAATAATAGTACTTAGAGAATTACTTTATAAGATAGCTCAATAGAAACACTTCAACAAATATTGTAATCCAAAAATATTAGTTTTTGGTTCAGAGGATGCTGAGATATTGATCTTCAAAGTCAAAAGTAGATGTTTGCCTTTATGAATGTAGAAAAATGTATGAAACATTCATGTTTTTGTATGTAGGTACAGGCTACAGCTAGCATGCAGCTGTTATATCTGAAAAAAAAAAGTAGTATTCAAAAATACTGAAATTTTAGTAAAATATTATATTTATCACCAAATAATCACTGAAATCTAAATTCTATGTAACACTATAATTTTTCTAATATTCAGAATATAAAAAATTAGCACTAAAACCCAAAATTCACTTGCTCGAATCCAACAACAATTAGTAAAATATGCTTTTATGCGTAGTATATATGTACATATGAATGTACATATCATGCTAATTCTATTATTTCATATTCATCATCACCGATCACCATTCCCATACAAAATGTGTTGCTAATATATCTATATACCTAGCTATGTGCAGCTTAACTATACATAACTTTTATATGCTGTTTACGTTACATTAATCATCACACATACTACAAAAATTGCAATTTTATTTGCATCGAGTTTATAGAGTTTATACTATCTGTGTGATTCTTATTTAAACCCATAAATATGCAAAAAAATTTATGTGAAATGAAAAATTAGTAATAAAATTTTATGAAAAATTAACAATTTGTTTTATTTATAATAATTAAACTACGTAACCAATTTTCCTGAATTTTTTTTTAAACTTTTTGGAAAAGGTTATATTTCAATCCTATAAGAAGAAATCACAGTATCTAAACGTTTTAATACATGAAAAAAGTGTGAAAAGTTTAGTGAATTTTTTTTTTTCTGTACCTTCGAAAATCGAATATAAAAAAATTTAAGGACCAAAATTTAAAAATGTGTTCCACTTAAGGACCACAATTCCCTTCCACCTATCTATATTTAAAATTTCATGAAAATCGGTTAAAAATTGTAAGCTGTAGGTGGTCACTTTGCAGGCCCAAAATCGCTAAACAGCCACACTTTGAACCCTTGTATTTTTGAAATAAAGGACTTTTTCAAAAATGTGTTCCACTTAAGGACCACAATTCCCTTACACCTATCTATATTCGAAATTTCATGAAAATCGGTTGAAAAATGTAGGCTGTAGGCGGTCCTTTTGCAAGCCATTTTACTAAATTGGGCTCTTAAGTTGATTAACATTTGCAATAACTATATTTGCATCATACAAGTTAAAAACTAGAAAATTGCTAATGCTTGCAAAGTGTTAACTTAATAATTTACGTGCATATAATTTCTCGAAAATTTTCTTGATACTATCTTTAAAGTTTGGTGGAGATGGATGATGTTTTGTTTTTGAACTATGTGTGTTTTTGCAAGATGTCTACTCTAGGAAAGAAAACGTTACATGTTGCTGTAATACAACATAACTTCATAGGAGCTTCAGCTGAAAACATAGTGAAATTACCAAATGTACAAAGTGGAATATCTGTTGTTATTCTATTATTTTTGGTAGCAGACGACAAAGCATAAACATACGACGTCATTTTTAAGATCAGTTTTTACTGAAGTGATAAATTCGGATACAGCTGGGACGATTATTTTTGTAACAGACGGTACTAATTCTGATTCGTACTGCATATTATTTGATGACATCGAAAATTGTTTTAGACCATAGTCTAATTTGACTTTAAATTTTTGTAAAAAATCGGTACCTATTACACTATCGTTTGCGATTGGAAAATCCTTGGGAACAACATGGAAAACATGTGATATAATCTTATTATTAATTTCGATATTTATGTGTGTAATGCCTGTTTCTATGATATCGTCGCCGATACCCTTTAATTTAGCTTTTGAATTTGAATAAACCATTTGGTCATCAACAAGTTTATTAATTTTAATCGTACATATTTCGCTCCCACTATCTACCAACAAGCTAATTTTGGATGAGTTTCAGAATTTACAGATTTTTCGGTGATACAGCTAGCGACATAGAAAATTGCGCTCTGATAATTTTTATACATTTTCAAAAACAAATGTCCTTTGTGTTTATTTTATGACTCCTAATGTTGGGTTTTTCTGCATTTATAATAGGATCTGTCCCTCTGCATCCTATATAAAGTCCCGCAAGATTTATTTTTTATTATTTAGCTAGTGGAATTTGAAGAGTAAATTTTAATATCAAAAAAACAATTTAGAAAACAATTAGCTGAGCTATGGCCGCGTTTGTGACAGAATGAGCATTTCGAAGTGGAAAGGTTGCAGAAGCCAAATCTGTCGATATTACGTCACAACAACTAATAAATTTATGTAGATAATTCCTTCTTCCCATCGAATTTGGGTATGTATTTAAGTGCAAAATTTTTATCTAACGACACTGGCATTATTACACTTTCAGCGTTGATTCAGCGTTTTTATCTTCGCCACCTCTCAAAAAATCACTTTCGTCTAGGACACTATTGTGATACTCCAGCATGAAATTTCAAAACGAATTCCTTAATTGTAGCGCGAAATTTCGAAAATAAAATTCTTGATTGTAAAGGTTTCAGACGACAGACACAATAAAAACCGTAGTAAAACACAGATTTTCTTAAAACGTATATGCACTGTATGGTCAAGCTTTATATAAAGGATTTATTTTTATTATTAACTATAAATCACTTTAATTGCGCCCAATATAGTAATTAAATTAAATTCATAGTAAAAAAAAAGTTTAAATCTTATAAATAAGCAAAACAATTAAATATTATATTCAATTCTAAAAGACTTTCTCTTCTTGTTTTTTTTAATTTAATTCAATTATTTAAAAAAAATTCAAAAGAAAAATACTTACGAGTTTTATTTTGGAAAAAGTGCACCTGATTTAATTGAGTTCCACGTTGATTTTATTGATGATCAAAAGTTTCAAATTAATCTTTAATGATTTAGAAGTTGAAAATTGTCTCGCTTGTTGAAACTGGAAATAATTTTCCCTCGCTGATTAAATTGTAGGAATTTGAAAAAACCACGAAACGATGCTGTATAGGTATATGAATATAGTAGAAGCTGACTCAAGATTATAGGTGAATGGTTGAGACATTTTTCTCTCAATTTGTAGATTATTTCACTAATTTTACGTTATTTATTTAATTAAACAAACAAAAAAGGAATTTTAAAGTTTTTGGATCTTCACATAAAATTGTGTAAATTGTAAAAAAAAAAATAATAAAAATAAATTGAAATATTGAATATCGAAATAATATCAAAAGACAAAGGAAATATTTTATAAGATTATGTTATTGAACTGCCAGAGGGTGAATTAAATTTATAAAATGTAAAACAAAAGAAATAATAAAATTCAATAATTCAGTAATTACAAGACAAAATTAATCTATGGTAAAATGAAAACATAAATATCCTTGATTAAAACTAATTTCAATAATATCGTAGATAATTTTGATCTCTTATAGAGGAATTTCCGTTAATATTATATTAATTTCCAATTGGAATACTTTGTTATTGGTTTTTTATTGTTATTTTGAATTTAATTAATTTTTGTTCAATTGAAGTATTTTTTTTGTGAAAATCCAATTTTTAGTGAAGTTAAGTGTATTTAGTGCTAATAATATACACAAGTAAATAATTTTTTTATATTTATTATTTATAAAATTTCCCGAAATTACCTGTTTTTTGTAAAATAGAAAAAGAAAAAAATTTTTAATCTGGCAGCCCTTGGTAATATTTAATTTAAAAAATTTCTCTCGATTGAAATTAAGATCTGATCACTCCACACATGAGTCAACAAATAATTTGTGCAAGAATATAGAAAATTAGTCAATCTTGCCTGTACTGACTTCGAAAAGTGAAAATAGTATAGTCAATTTTTCTTTTTTAAGTTTTTTTCAGATAAATAACATTTGTAACTTGTTAAGAGCCAAATTTAGTAAAAAATTTTTTCGAAAACAACAATAACATCGTCTGAAATGTATTTGTGTCTGCACCAACACAAGCAAATAAATTTCGTCTAAGTGTTGGTGTATATGATTTGAAAAATTTTCATAGTAATGGCTATAGCTATAGCTATAGCTTTATATAGCGATCATACTGCATGGATGATGTACGTTTGTAAAATGTGTATGTAGGTACAGGCTACAGCTAGCATGCAGCTGTTATATCTGAAAAAAAAAAGTAGTATTCAAAAATACTGAAATTTTAGTAAAATATTATATTTATCACCAAATAATCACTGAAATCTAAATTCTATGTAACACTATAATTTTTCTAATATTCAGAATATAAAAAATTAGCACTAAAACCCAAAATTCACTTGCTCGAATCCAACAACAATTAGTAAAATATGCTTTTATGCGTAGTATATATGTACATATGAATGTACATATCATGCTAATTCTATTATTTCATATTCATCATCACCGATCACCATTCCCATACAAAATGTGTTGCTAATATATCTATATACCTAGCTATGTGCAGCTTAACTATACATAACTTTTATATGCTGTTTACGTTACATTAATCATCACACATACTACAAAAATTGCAATTTTATTTGCATCGAGTTTATAGAGTTTATACTATCTGTGTGATTCTTATTTAAACCCATAAATATGCAAAAAAATTTATGTGAAATGAAAAATTAGTAATAAAATTTTATGAAAAATTAACAATTTGTTTTATTTATAATAATTAAACTACGTAACCAATTTTCCTGAATTTTTTTTTAAACTTTTTGGAAAAGGTTATATTTCAATCCTATAAGAAGAAATCACAGTATCTAAACGTTTTAATACATGAAAAAAGTGTGAAAAGTTTAGTGAATTTTTTTTTTTCTGTACCTTCGAAAATCGAATATAAAAAAATTTAAGGACCAAAATTTAAAAATGTGTTCCACTTAAGGACCACAATTCCCTTCCACCTATCTATATTTAAAATTTCATGAAAATCGGTTAAAAATTGTAAGCTGTAGGTGGTCACTTTGCAGGCCCAAAATCGCTAAACAGCCACACTTTGAACCCTTGTATTTTTGAAATAAAGGACTTTTTCAAAAATGTGTTCCACTTAAGGACCACAATTCCCTTACACCTATCTATATTCGAAATTTCATGAAAATCGGTTGAAAAATGTAGGCTGTAGGCGGTCCTTTTGCAAGCCATTTTACTAAATTGGGCTCTTAAGTTGATTAACATTTGCAATAACTATATTTGCATCATACAAGTTAAAAACTAGAAAATTGCTAATGCTTGCAAAGTGTTAACTTAATAATTTACGTGCATATAATTTCTCGAAAATTTTCTTGATACTATCTTTAAAGTTTGGTGGAGATGGATGATGTTTTGTTTTTGAACTATGTGTGTTTTTGCAAGATGTCTACTCTAGGAAAGAAAACGTTACATGTTGCTGTAATACAACATAACTTCATAGGAGCTTCAGCTGAAAACATAGTGAAATTACCAAATGTACAAAGTGGAATATCTGTTGTTATTCTATTATTTTTGGTAGCAGACGACAAAGCAAGTTGGATAAAAGCTTGTTGCTGTATGCTGTAAAATTTAATTCAAACAAACCATAATCATATCATTCTCAGTGTATAAGTTCAAAATTAACAGTTTTGGATTCAAAAACAAATATGATACGTCAAAAAGTATTAAAGACAATAGAGGATTAATTTCAAGCTCTTTCAAAAATCCAGACCATGCAAACATACATCAATATTTGCAAAATGTATTTAAAACAATAGAGGTTTATTGTAGCCGTTAAATTCAAATTTTTGAATTTTCATGTCTGTATGTTTGCAAAAATAATATTATGAGGAGATTATTTAGCTTCGAATACCTCAAGCGTTAATTGCTATGCAAGAGTGCAAGAGGAGAGAAGTACAAACCCATACTAAATCTAATATTTATCTTATAATGTATATTAATTTGTATATTGCATTTTATAATTTTCATAAAATAATAATTTATTTAATCGGATATTAAATTTTACTTTTTTTATGATTTTTTTTCTTTCTAGTCAAATTTCATGTTTTTTATTTTTTTTAACTTATTTTCATTCTGAATAGAAGGTTTTCTTTTGTAATGCTCCGCAATTGAGAAAATTAAAAAAAAACAAATTCGTTACATAAAAATTAAAGTAAATGTAATGCTACGCGCATTACAGAAAAAATCAAAATATTCTGGAAAAACCAAATCTTTTTCTGCATATTATTAAGAACAAAGAAAATGTTCTGAGTTCTATAGCGTTTGATATTGGCCGCTGGTGTAAATTTTAATACGTTGAAGAACAAAGAATACATATGTTTAAATATAATTTTAATAGTTGAGAAATTCCAAGTGTCATAGTTTCATAATCTTACTGAATCCTGCAACGACTGATATAAACCGGTCGCAAAGAGAATTGAAATAATATAGAGATGCGAAAAAAAATGAAATAAAATTGAGCGGGCAGAGAAGAAGGTATCATATTTTTCTTTTTTATGAAAAATAAAAAGCTTTCAATCGTTGATTTTTTATTTTATAACTTAAATTTTGTTTTATCATACATTATGTTCTGAAGCTTGAATGCACACATGCAAACGAAAACAGGTTTTACGTTGCGTTTATTTCTAATCATATATATGTATACACAAATTCTTAAAATATTTCTTTCTTCCCTTTTGAAGATTTTTAATGTATAATTGCATTAATTATTTTACCTTGTGTACATATACATACATATATGCAATTATACATTCAGTTTTTGAATAAAATATGGTAGGTATGTATATGATAGAAAAATTATTCAAGATACCTATTATATATTATAAATTTGAAAATATTATTTTTAAGTAAATTTTGATAAAAGTCTCTCAATTAATTAAAATTTTTTTATATTTCTTTTTTGTTTTTCTTTTAATGACAACCTTGACCTACATATGTCAATCCGATTTTTTGCCTTGTTTCGAAATTTATCTTGAAAACAAACAAAAAATACAAGAGCAGCGTAAAAGATAATTTTAAAGAGACCCCTTCAACAGGAGCTCTTCACAACAAAAATTTTAAAATAATATCATTAAATTTCAGCTGTAAAAAAATGACACAGAACTAAAGAAAAAAAAAACTAAAATCATTTATTTCCGTTCTAAGCATTATAGGGCACGAACACATTAGGTGGTTATAACAACGGACGCAAACAGGTTTTAAAAGCTGTTTTTACAACTGCTCAAACTTCATCTGAAGGTGGCACGACCAGTTGTAACAAGAATATGAGTGTATTACAACCATGAAGCTAAAATTATTTTGGATGATTCTTATTATACGAAGTTGAAAAAAATTATACCATTATTGTTATTCCCAGCGCAAAATAACCGGTTTAACCACCTAATGTGTACAGGCAGATAGATTATATAAGTACACAAAATATCCATATTTTAATAGTTTATA
The DNA here is from genome assembly GCA_939192795.1 of Bombylius discolor. NCBI lineage: Eukaryota > Metazoa > Arthropoda > Insecta > Diptera > Bombyliidae > Bombylius > Bombylius discolor. The sequence continues at coordinate 27,315,502 of OW584238.1, forward strand.
GTGTAAAAAATAATTGGAATTAAATACGAATTTTGGATTAAATTGGGAGTAAGGTATAAACGGGTAAAATCTGGAATTGGGATTAAAATAATACATGTAGACGTTGATACACGTACATTATACATGTTTTCCTTTTTTTTTATTCTCTCTACAATTCGCACCATAAAAATTAGAATCCGCCATATTTTATGCTACACATACATATACAAAAATTTGGATTAAACCCAAATAAATTAGGTTTAAACCTAAATCCGAATTAGCGGGTTTATACTACATGAAATTGGGAGTAAACCAAAATCCGTATTAAAAGTGAATTACGTATAAACTGTTAAATTGATTCATACAACAATTTACAAATGTAATCATATCATTGCCATCGTTATAAATTCACTTATTTCATCATTAACATATGTTTTTCATATCCCAATTCATTCTATTGAATTCGAAAGAGCTTCAGAATAGAACTTTCTCGTGTGTTTTTGAGCTTTCTGAGATAAATTTTTTATAGAAGTAAAAAATGTGAATTTTTCCGTTCCTCAGGAAAGATTCCTATCTCTTATGCCCAGTTCCACAGTGGAAGCTTCAGCAGAGTTTACCTTTTTTTAATATTATTTATTTTTTGAATAAAATTATTTTTCAATTTCTTCCTGTTTGTCTGTTTTTTGTTTTTGTTGATTCAATTACATGTTTATATTTTATATGTACCTACAATGTATGTACATACATATGTATATATTATATTTTATTATTTATATTATCTACGTACATATATATATATATATATAGTATACTTTTTTTTTGAATAATGAATAAAATAATGTTAAAATTACTTAAAAACAAAAACAATAAAACAAAATAAACCTATATGTATGTAAGAAAAATATTATTTTTATATACATACATATATTTTTTTTTAGTTTGTTCACAGTATTTGAAAAAAAAAAACTTAAAATGTCACAATTGTCACTGCCATCTAGCGGCTAAACAATGACATTTACAAGTTCCATATGTTCCAACCTAAATGCATTCACAATGACAGGTTTAACTAAAGATAGTTAAGCTGCAAAAATAAATTGACTGAGAAACGAAAAAAAATTTAAGTGAAGCTTAAGCTATATTCTGGGTTTAACTTAAACTTAGCTTAAGCTTCCACTGTGGAACTGGGCATTATAGTCAGAATTTTAAAAGTTGAGGTTTCGTATTATACTAGAAAAACATGCGCAGAAAAAAAGATACTTACACACATGCGTTTTTGTTGTTGTAACACGTTTCTTCTTTCGTATATCTACACAAAAAAGATCACAAAGCCATGTAAAACATGCGCGAAAAAACCTTAACTTTTATTATTTTGACTATACCTTTCTTTATTATTTTATTTACTCACATATCCCACCAATGTCCCGTGATCGCGAGAAGGATAAGTTTATTCATATTCTTATAACGTACATATACAACCAACCGTGATTTCCTTGGTTAATTTCTACACATTTAACATTTTCTTGTAACAATTATTTTCCTTTATGGTATACCTCTTTCTTCCTTTTCCATATTCGGTTCTTGAAACCATCCATTCATAATAAACATTACTGAATCATTTGAATAGCAACCCAGATAACATTTTGGTATCGATACTCGGGTATCAATTAGTCTTCAATATTTCTTCCCCTTTTCTAATGATGATTTATTGAAGATATTTTGATTCCTACCATCAATAAAGGTGAGTGTGGTGGTAGGAGTAAAAATATTTATGTTAGGAAAACGAAATGATGAGTGTTATCGATGTAGAATTGATTCTTTTTTGATTCTTACCATCATATTATTAAGGGGAAAATTATGGAATGCATGACTGATGTCGTACTGATGTTTCTTTGATCCCTGATTCGCTATACTGTGACGTGTAGCACGTGAATGCTTTATTCTTTCGAGTTTAGTGCGTTAGTGAAGACAATTTTTAAAATCGTAGTGTTTTTTATTAAATAAAAGTATACATAATACAAATAATAAATTTAATAAGTTTAATATGCATATATGTTATATATAATTATTAATCTTTGTTGAGGGATCTTCTACAAATGTCGATAATTGTACTTAAGTACAATCTTTTCTTCTTATGTTTTTCAGTTTTGTTTATTATCTTCTACCAACCAAACTCTATGTAAAATTCCTTTATACTATAGGTAGGAATTTGTAGAAACTGCTCTCTGATGCGACCAGAATAAGTCCCAATAATAAAAATTATAAATGCATTTGGCTTATTTAAAGATAGACGAAAACAGAAGATCAATATGAATTATAACCGAATGAATTTTTGTTTTTGTTTTTTTACTTTAATTTTTTTTAAATATTTTGTTACTTTTATATATACATATAGTATATAAGTATAGTAAAATAATTTTAATGAAAAATAAATGTTGTTTGAGGTTCGCTTAGAAAAAAATTTTCTACAAAAGACAAAATATTTATTAAAATATTTTCCAAGCGTTTTTCCATACAACAATTAAACAAGAATTTAAAAAATATGCAAAAAGAATAATATGTACATACATACTCGCATATTGACAGTTTCATTTATATGATGAACTAAATCAGAATCACTTGATTCGAGCTGGTTACGTACGGAACCAAACAGCTGCTTGGTTAACTATAATGTCTGTCAATAGTATAATACAAATTATAAATGTATATCGCTTATTAAAGACAAAGCCAAAATAAATAGTTGTTCAATATAAAATATGAATTGTATGAATGTTTTCTAGTAACAATGAATTATTTATATTGTTTTTGTTTTATTTTAAATTTAAACAAAATTATCAATTTTATACATATATTGTATTATACATACATAGGTATACGTAGGTAATTATGTAAAATAATTTATATAGTAAAAGAATAAGAATAACGATCGAAAATAAAAATAATAAAACACTTTAATTTTTTCTAAGTATAAACTTTTATTTAGGACTTTCAAAATTTAGTTTTATTTAACTTTAGACTTTCAAAATTTAGTTCTATTTAACTTTCACAATTGTTGTTTATTATGTACTTCATTAGAAAAACAAACGATAACTAACTTTTGATTTTGACTTAATTATTAATTACAACTTCGTTTGTTGTATCAATTACTTACATGCGTATAACTCTTACTTTGAAGTAAAAATGCATCGTCAGTACTTTTGTCTTTGGGAATGGGAAATTGTTCTGTGAGAAAGTTGAAATAAACAAATTTACGTAACTTTTGCTTTGCTTGTGAAATTTATGGAACTTTCCTGTCAATTTTCAGAATTAGGAATTAGTTATTTTTCTGAAATATTATTATTATATGACTCCTCCGCCCCCTAAGACTTTTGCTCTTGCAAAAGGGTCTACATTTTTGTTATAGTTGCATTTTTACTTCTAAGTTTACAAAAAAGTGTTATTATTTCAATTACTAGTACTATTGATGAATTTATTTCTAATGAAGTATAGCTTACAATTTTATTACTAAATACTCTATTTTCAATGTTATCAGCGTATAATTCTTCTAAGTTAATTTCTTTCTTAAATAGTTTAGAAAAATTAGTATGACTAATACGAATTATGCCTGAACGTTTTATTGTTTATGTTTAGTTTGAAATTATTGAATTCAATTACGTTATTACCTTTTACTCTAAGTTTATATTGGATGCAATTTTGGGTTATCTCTGTCGTAGGTAGATTTTTTGTAGCAATTAGTCCTTCGTAAATTTTAATGACAGATGTTTCATTATTAAACTTCAGATGATAAACATTAGTTTTTTCTAATGCATTTTTAATGGATGTACTCTTATGTAGAATTACTTAAGTCTTTTTTCAAGACTGTGTTCTTGTCGTATGCATAAACATTCTCGTGGTTTAAAATTACTTGTGTTACTTCGTAATCTAATTCTTCATGTTCAGAGTTATGGACTGGTATTACTAGTGCATTGTAATTTGATTCTTCTGTGATCATTGGGATGCTAATGACAAGTATTAAGAGAATGTCTTTTGCTGTAATTGCGTTTTTTATAAAAGGTAACATAGACACAGACATTTTATAACTTTTTTTTTTCTCATTTGTTTAATGTAAATTTGGTTCTGTCAACTGATGCTGTTAAATTATTTGATCTATTTATTATATTATTTAGGAATTTATGTAAGGTGTCTTGTTGGTTATTTACATGCTCAATTGTTTTATTTAAGTTTTTAATTAGATCGTTGCTTATAATAATTTGTTTATTTATTTGGTCAGTCATTTGCTTTGAGTTTTTATAAATTTCAGTTGCATCTTCGTTGTCCATTGTCCTAAACAATGTCTTTAATCCTGTACCAATGAAGTCTAATCCACGTTTTTATCGTTGTCTGTTATATAGGTACATGTGTCAGGTATGATGGTCTTCAGAGTATGTTTTGCTTGTAAAAGTTCTTTGTATAGTAACTTGTACTCATCTGTATCTTCACCCAAATAGAGTTTGTTTATATTACCGTTTATAATTTTTTTGGTTTGGTTATATTGTTCTGAATCAATGATGTGTAGTATTTTTACGTAATTTGTTTATATGTAATTAATTTTTGGTCTAATTGGTATAACAGGAAACCGTTTTCGTTATTCACTGGTGTAATTTTTAGAGAGTGTCCCAAAGTTGTAATAAAGAAAGATGTAAATACTAGAATTGAAAGCATCTGGAAAGAGAAAAGAGAATAGGGGTGAAATGTAAGATTTTGTTTAGTTTTGATATTTGTATTTTCTTTTATGTTGATTTAAGTAATGCTTAGTTTTTCGTTTAGTAGGTACTTCTATCGAAAAAATAATCACCGTTCTTCGTATATTTTGAAAGTATTTTATATTTAGGTTTATTTTTCGCTATTTCTCTGTTACAGACTACGTTATTATGCATTGTATAATTTTGGTCGTGATTTTTATTTAGCTGATTTATTTTTTGCGTTTTGTTTTTATCAAATTTTTTTGCTAAAATTTCAATTTCATTGCGATCAAGATTTTTATTGATAAAGTCGACGGGTTTCAATTGAGTGGTTGTATGAATTGTATTGTTGTAACAGGTAATAGCTTTGTAAATTTGATCTTCAACTTTGATTTTGAGGTTTTCTACGGCTATAATACGTAAGTGTTTATTGAGTGTTCCATTTAGCCGTTCGATATCCAAATTTCTAGTTTTGTTATGGGCGGTTGTAGTATGATATTCGATTTGGTTTTCTTTCAAGAACATCTCTACCGCATTGTGAATTATACACCTTTAGTTATCAAAAATTAGTTTCTTCATTTTACCTAAATGTTGTGTTCTTTCTTTAAGTGTTTTTATGATAGAGATCCATGTTCGGTCATTTAACTTATGAATTGTAGCATATTTTGAGAATTTGTCGATTGTGGTTAGATACATTATATTTTGGTATGGGTATCATATATCTATGTTGTCAAATATATAATATAAAAGAGTGACTACTTGAATTAATTTTTTTAGAAAAACTTTATTAATATAAAAGAAGAAACGTATTAAAATATAATTATTAATTGTTTTAATTCCAACGGCGATTTATGAACGATGCGGAATACGAACCGCATATTACGAACGATTTGTGGCGAATGGTCTTTCCTTATCTCCAGGGCTGATACAAGAGTATCTTATTGTTCACATCATTTCAGGGTTGTGACAATGTGTACTATTTCGTTGAAGGAATGAGAGGATTCCATAACTTTGAAAGGTATCTTAACTGGATGCCAATGATGTTTAGCTAGTAAGCATATTTCACAGTTGTTAATGAATTTAGTTATTAGTTCGAAAATATTTGTGTAGTAAGTAATATTTAGATTTTAATTCATTAAATACTTCAAGAATACCGCGATGATTATTTCGAAGATGTTCTTCTTTGATTATTGAAAACATTGTTTCTTCATCTATGATTTCTGTTAATACCGTATGAGATGTTTTTATCTTCTGCTTTTTATTTTTTGAAAAGTATTTTGCGTATGTGTTTTCTCAATTTTTGAAAACATCGTCATTGATATCTTTCAGAATTTCCTTTTAAATTTCAACTAAAGTACTTTTTTCACTGATTATAACATGAGTTTGAACTTTTTTATTTACAATTTTAGAAAAGTTTTTTCTTTCTCTCTTTTTGTGACATAAATTTGGTTTTTATAGTGATTAATTGGTTTTGTTGTGGTGATAATAGAGTGATTTTCGCCTTCGTTTACGCATCGAGAGGCAGGATCTCTTGATCTTGATTCTTTATCAATTTGATCGCTTATACCCTCCTCATTGTTCTTAAGAAAGACGTTAGCATTTTCCTTTTCGGAATTATTTAGATTTTTATAGGGAATATATCTACTTAATTCATCTGCGACAGAACTTTCTTTACTTTCGATAGCAGATATCGAAATCGTATTCATTTAGTTGGATTTTCCAACGTAGTGGCTTATGGTCTGTCTGAATAATAAACTTCAAGTTGTACAGATGCATCCGAAAATATTTAACAGCCCACACCATTGCAAGCAGTTCCTTTTCAATTGTAGAATAAATAAATTCATGATTCTTCAATGTCCTAGACGCGTAACATATGGGATGGTGATTTTGGCTCAAAACTGCTCCTATCGCGTACTGTGAAGCATCTGTGGTTAATGTAAAAGTTTTATTAAAATCTGAATTTTTTAGGATTGATTCATTAATTAAGAGAGTTTTGAGTTTTTCAAAGGCGTCGACATATTCTCTGTCTGACGCATTTATTTTAGTATCCTTTTTCAGGTACTTTATTATAGGATATGCTACTCGTGCATAATCCTTAATGAACTTCCTGTAGAATCCAGTTCTCCCTAAAAATTGCCTGATTTCTTTGAGGTAAGTAGGTAATACTATTTTACTTATCCCTTCGACTTTTTTTTTTTCATCAGGTTTGATACCATCTTTTGTTATAACATGTCCTAGGTAGTTTTTTCGTTTCTTTGGTATTTATCATCGATCGTTTGTTCATTCAATTTCTTGTAATCCACTACAATTTTCTATTTTTATTTGCCTGAGTTGTCAAACTTTTTAGGCACGACCCAAATAGGAGAATTATATAAAAATATTTGTGGTTTCTGTAGAGCATTTTTAAGAAAATGGAATTGTAGCGTTTCGCTTTATTAAAAAATAGTCTTTAAAATTAATAATAGCGTCTAAGTTTACTAAAACATTATTTTCTATTATTTCCTATAAGCCCGTCAAATTTCTTATAAAAATTACATTCTAAAAATTTGACATGATATGTGTCAGGTTCGTTATATTCTTTAAAAATTGGGATATTATAACAAGTTTTGATTTTAATCGTTGTGTTTAATGTCTTAATTGGCCATTTAGGTAGCAAACTCCAGGGTTAATGATGCTATTTTTTGCAGCGCTATCGATGATGAACTTAAGGTCTCGACCTTTGGTTTTTATAATTATATAGGATAATTACTTGTCGGATTGTACTGAAAATTTTGAGCTTGATCAACATCTGTGTTACCACTTTCATTAGTGAATATATTCATGGGTTCGAATTGATTTAATTGATTGTTTTGTCTGATGGAATAATTATTATTATTAACTTGTATTTGTGCTTGTGGATTTTGCACTTGATTATTTCTAAATTGTTCTGGCTATTACCGTTACTTTGGTGGTTATTACTCCTAATGTTATTGTTGTTATTGTATTTGTTATTATGATTGCCATTGCTATAGTTATTATTGTGCAAATTATTGTTATTTTTGTTTCTATTATAACCATTGTTGTTGTTATTAGGAGAAATACTATGATTATTATTTGGATTAATATTATTTTGTTTTAAATTTTTATTGGAAAATAGTCGATTCTTTAATAGAACTGTCGTGTGTTAGTGAGAGATAACTGAATTGCGCTAGTAAACCGAACACATTGTCCAATGTTTGTGCGTTATGACAACCGATAAGATTTTTGGGTAGTAGAAGTAACCCTTGAGTGAAAAGTTTAAGGGCTAATCTTTGATTTTTAGCCATTCGTACGTCGTTACCTCCACCTCTTAAGATGTAAGCGTTATTAATTCTACTTAAGAGTTAAGAGTGACACTATTTTATTATAAAATATTTCGACCGATGAATCACAACGACAGAACCTTATTTCATCGATTAAATCCGTTAAAGGAGTTCTTTCACCGTGGTTTCTAATGAATGCATTTTTCAATTCTGTCCAAGTTGTTACAACATCAGTTCTAATTAAAGTTTCTTTAGCTTTGCCAACAATTTTATCAAGAATATATCCGAGTACGATTATTTTACTCTGGTTATCCAGAGGTTCGATAATTGGTATAAAACTAAAAGACTCAATTCTTTCTAAAAAGCCAGGAAGATTATACTTATTTCCATCGAAAGGTGTGATATAACTTATATTTTTAGCGAGGTATTCAAACATAGGATAGTTTTCGGCATCCATATTTTATTAATAGAAACAAATAACACTTCGTTCAAATAAAGAAATAAAATCGAAAATTTGTACAAAACTGATCTTTCCTAATCCTATTGAACACTTTAAAAAAAGAATTTGCACAAAAGATCTAAAAATTATTACTGTTATAATTGTTTATTTATTAATTAAATTTTTTTTTAATAATAGTTTCAAAATAGAAAAAACTAGTTTGCTACCTTTGCCTAGTTGATTATACACTAAATTCTTGATTGTTGTAGTTGTTGATTAGTGTATTCTTGAAATTCTCGAGCCCTTCGATGATAACCCAGTTCTCGGAGGTGTTCTACAAAATCTTCTTTGATGAGAATAGGTACTTTGGTTTTGTCAGATGGTAATGTTTATTTCTGGAATGTCACCTTCAGTGATACTATTGATGTCTTCAGAGAGCATTAGAAATTATTATTTGCTTTTTAATGATTTACACTATTTCCCTAATAGTTTTTTCTTCGACAACTTTTTCTTGATCCACTTATAAAACGTATATTCTTTTTATTCTTGACCCTTTCGGCAAGATTTTTTTTTTTCAAAAATAAAAAATTTTTTCTTATTTTTACATGATTCCTTTTTCAGGTACCCTACTGACTGCGCCAGTAAAAGAATAAGGATAACGATCGAAAATAAAAATAATAAAACACTTAATTTTTTCTAAGTATAAACTTTTATTTAGGACTTTCAAAATTTAGTTTTATTTAACTTTAGACTTTTAAAATTTAGTTCTATTTAACTTTCACAATTGTTGTTTATTATGTACTTCATTAGAAAAACAAACGATAACTAAGTTTTGATTTTGACTTAATTATTAATTACACCCCCAATGAACCAAATACCACGGTATTCTAGGTCTTCAGTGTTTTATTCACTCAAGTTGTTAAAAAGTTGTATTTTAGAAAGAAGTATATAAACACACTTTTAGTGTCGAAAAAAACACTACAGTGTTTGTTTTTACCATTTGTAAATGCTTTTTTCACGGCAGTGTTCCAACGGTTGAGAAATAACCTTTGAAACACTCAAGTTCGTGTGAGACTCTTTTTTGTTGTAAATGAACACTGTGTACGCTATACTTAAACATTCGGAGTTCGAAAGCGGTTGTGGTTACATTAATATTCCATCATAGTTATTAATTGCTTTGTTACTATTGTTTTTATTATAAAAAGTAGTGTTTGAAAATAAAGAATGGCATAGTGTTGGAAAAAATTTGAAATATAGTGTGAGTATATGATAATAATGAAATCTGCAATAAAAAATAAACTTTTAAGTCGTCAAACTTTTAAACGTCTGCTAGAAAAAATATTGTCACAAAATCCAGACTCATTGTCATTAGAAAATTCAAATAATGCAACTACGACTGCAGATGTAGAAGAGAAAATTATTCAACAAGATATAACAGATCAAATTTCAAGTCTTGACAATTACTTATGTGATGACCGTGAAAGCAGTATGGTTTCATATTCACGAGAAGATATCACAAAAAGTAAAATTGAACCTCAATCATTTGCAAATAGTCTTCGAGTTTGGGCGTTGAAACATAATATTAGACACTCAGCTCTAAATGATCTTTTGATACTGTGTCGAAATAATGGATTTGCACACTTCTTCACACTCCGCGTATTAATAATATTGTTATTATCTCACCAGGCGAATATTGGCATTTAGGCTTAGATGTACTATTGAAATTAATATTAAAAGGAATTGTTCCTACACCACATGACATTGTTTTGAATTTCAATATTGACGGCTTACCTATTAGTACTTCTTCAAAATCTCAACTTTGGCCAATACTATGTCAAATTGATGAATATCGAAATAAACCGTTTCCTGTGGGAGTGTATTAAGGAGAATCAAAACCCAAGAATGTGAGAGAATTTTTAAAATTTTTTATCAATGATATGATAGTGTTACTTGAAAATGGAATTGACATAAATGGAAAAATTGTAAATGTAAATATAGGAAAGTTCATTTGTGATTCAACAGCTAAAGCTTTCATCAAATGTGCCCAGCGAATTTAATCGAAGTATTAGAGGACTGGATGTATTATCATTTTGGAAAGCTACTGAGTTGCGTACATTTCTACTCTACACGGGACCTGTGGCTTTAAAAGATATTTTACAACATGGAATATACACACATTTTATTCTTCTTTACTGCGCTATAAGAATATTTATTAGTAAAAGGGACGTGAATTATAGCTCTATTGCAAGAAAAATGCTCGAAAATTTTGTTCTGAAATTTTTTTCTATATATGGAAATGATTGTGTAAGTTATAACGTTCATAATCTAATTTATTTAGTCGACGATGTAGAGAAATGGGGTCCATTAGATAATTTTAGTGCATTTCCATATGAAAACGAATTACAAAACATAAAAAGTTTAATAACAACGGGATCCAAGCCATTACAACAAGTAGCAAATCGTATTACTGAAAATATGAAAAGCTATTCCCTGGTACATCAAAAAACTTCATACCCTATTCTCTCGAAAAAACTAGGAGATTCTTATGCTGTATCAAGTTGCAATGGAGTTTATTCAGAACTTAAATTTGAACACTTTGTGTTAAAAAGTACAAAAAGAGATCAGTGGTTTATTACAAATGAAGGAGACGTAGTACGGTTTATAAATTGTACGATAAAAAGTGATAATAATCCAGCAATATATGGCTGCAGCTTGAAAAGCATAACAAAATTTAATGAACTACCAATTTCTTCTTCTCATTTAGATATATATGTACGTGTCAAATCAAAATTCTGAAATTTAAAGCATTTAAAGAACAAGAAAACGCAGAAAAAAGTATATTTTTTCCTCTTTCATCTTAGGAAACACAGTTGTGAAAAAAAATCAGGAATATTTTTTAAAAATAAATATCAAAAAGAGAAAAATGTATGCCTTAGTGGAAACGGATGAAGACAATGAAAAACTTGTTTCTGTAGTACCCAAATCTTGGATTATAAATAATTTTTTGTATTGACCAACAAAACAGGCAGACATTTTAAGAGGACGTCATCCTTGCATCATTCCACGCGATAATTGGAAAAAATATTGCTTCAAAATGGTGGAAGACAACATAAGTAATTACATATTATACATGTTAAGTGATAAGAATATGTTCATAGTATTTATGTCTATGGAGAACTGTGTGGATTGAGGTGGATGGTCTGTTGGAGAGTTTGTCTATGGTAACGAGAGAGATTATTGTTGTTGATGACGCGGTTGAGATAGTTGTACGGAATAATTTTTACTAAATTTAATAAAGTTTGTGAAAAGATAGTTAGAAATAAAACAATAAAGAAACAAAAAGTAATAATAAGAAAAAAATTTGTCTTATTTCAATTAAAGGAAAATTGAACTAAGGTATAGCAAAAATACATCTTCAAACATTGGCGACCGTGACAGGACCCTGTTGTAGTGAAAGACATTTTGTAGCAATATACTTTGTTGTATTACATTGTATAATAGTTGTTAGACGTTGTTGGAGTTAAAAAAATTACAGAATATTCATAAAGGTAATCTGTATCACACAAACAAATTAAATAATTTAGTTTTTTGTAGAATTTATCCAAATTATTATTATTTTTTTTAATTAGTAGAATAAAAACATACATTTTGAAACAAAATGATGCATCAAGTAGTGAACAACTAGAATGCCGTTTAGAAATTCTAGAATCATATTGGAAGTCAATTCTGTCGTACCAAATGAACATTGAAATATTGTTGCCAAATGCCGTCAATAATGAGAAAGTACGTAGTGAGTTAGAAGACCTTTATTGTGGGGTTAAAGCAAAAATTTTATCATTAAAATTGTCAAAGCGAAATAAGATGGTTGATCAACCAATTTTAAACCCATCACTATGTAGACAACAGTCTAGTGTACCACCAATAAAAATGTCACAATTCTCAGGCAAATACTCAAGTTTTATCCAAGTTTTATCTCACTCTATAACAAATTAATTCATGAAGATCCAGAAAGAACTCAAACAGAGAAATTTACTCACTTACGCAATTGTTTGACTAGTCCAGCCCTCCGAACCTTCGATTCATTAGGAAAATTGGCTGAAAATTATATTGAAGCATTAAATAAATTAAAAGAGAGATATGACAGTAAACATTTAATGTTTCAAGAACACATATCAGAAATGTTTGAACTTCAAAAAATTCAAAAAGGTTCTGCTGAACAGCTTAGAAATTTATTAGACAAATTTAGTGCTCATCTCAGTGCATTACGAATTTTGGGTTCAGACACGCAAATTGTTGATTCTCTTATTATCCACATAATGAACCAAAAACTCGATTGTGAGTCACAAGCGAAGTGGGATGAATCAATAAGCAATGAAGCTTTTCCAAAATGGTCTGAGTTTGAAAATATATTGAACAAACGATGTCAATATCTTGAAGCTCGAGAAAGATGACAAAAAGGATATGCAGAACCGATGTTCATGAAAACGAATTATAAAAGCAGTAAATTTAGTGGAAATAGAAAAATGACGTTATTAAAAACTTCATCAGCTTCATGCACCTTTTGTTCAGAGTGCACTCATAATATTTATCATTGTCAAATGTTTTTAGATCTTGGAGTTCATCAAATATTAGAAGAAGTAAAAAAATTAGCATTATGTATCAATTGTTCATTCTACTCCAACAAAAAGGATGATTTTATCAGAAATGGCTCAAATATTCGATCCACTTGGTCTCATAAGTCCAATAATAATTAAAGCAAAATAGTTCTTGCAGGAGTTATGGTTATTAAAAGTAAACTGGGATGAATCATTATCATCAGAAATAAGTACTCGTTGGAAAACTTTCAAAAATGAATTATTGGAATTAGAAAGTTTTCGATTTCCTCGTTTCGTTCTTCAAGAGTCATCACAGGATTTGTTAGAAATCTATGGATTTTCAGATGCTTCTCTTCTAGCATATGGAGCGTGTGTCTATTTAAGATGTGTAAGACAAAATACAATTACAGTTCATCTTCTAACCTCCAAATCAAGGGTTCCTCCATTAAAAACAAGAACACTCCCATGTTTAGAACTGTGTGGTGCTGAGTTATTAGCGAATTTAGTGATGAAGGTAAGAAAAGGAATGCGAAAGTCAGTCAATAAAATTCATATGTGGACAGATTCGCAAATTGTGCTGGGCTGGCTGGCATCTCGTGTAGCTACATGGCAGATCTTTGTAGCAAATAGAGTTTCAAAAATACAAGAACTCACAAGTGATGCAACATGGATGTATGTACCAACAAAATCAAATCCAGCTGACATGATTTCACGAGGGGTTTCTATAAATGAGTTACGAAATTCAATTTGGACAATTGGTCCAGAATTTTTGCATAAGGAGGAAATTCATTGGCCACAAAGGAAATTCGAGCATAATCAGTTGCCAGAACGAAAAAAATTGAAGAGGTCCTTTCATTGTACAAACAAGCAATCGTTGTTGGACGACATTTACAAATATAGCAGCTATACATACAGCTATTTATTTTACGGTTTATTGCGAATTCAAGAAGAAAGAGAAAGGCTGAATAACAAATAAAAGACAATTTAACTTGTGATGAACTGGATAACGCACTCTTAAAAATTGTATGGTTGATACAACAACATGAATTTAAAGATGAAGTTCATTGTTTAAAGAAGGCAACAGATGTTAGTTCTCAAAGTTGTCTGCAAAGTTTGAATCCATTCATAGATAAGGCTGGAATCCTCAGAGTGGGAAGAAGGTTAGAAAATGCAAACATTCCTTACAACATTCAACATCCAATATTGTTGCCCAAAAACAATCCAGTTTCCAAATTGATAGTAAAACATTTACATCTCAAGCATCACCATGCAGGACCACAGGCGTTGGTTGTTTTGTTAAGACAAAGATTTTGGATCATCAATGCTAGAAATATCACTAGGAAAGTAGTAAAGGAATGTGTACATTGTTTTCGGTATAAACCAAAGTTGTTGAAACAAATTATGGAAAATCTACCTGCTGAAAGACTAGAAGGAGGTATGGCATTTGTTGATGTAGGTGTCGATTTTTGTGGACCAATTTGGACAAGCATTAAACTTCGAGGTAAACGACCATATAAATCATATATTATTTGTTTTTCATCACGTGGAGTTCACCTAGAGGTTGTTTCTGACTTGACGTCGGAAGCATTCATTGCAGCTTTGAAACGTTTTGTTAGCCATCGAAGATTGTGCAAGCGCTTGTATTGTGACAACGCAACAAATTTTGTCGGAGCTAAACGGTTGATAACAGAACTTCGTACAGCATTTTTGAAACAAACAACACAGTCGGACATTGCAGATTTGTGTGCAGAAGAAGGCATTGAATTTCATCATATTCCACCCAGAGCACCACATTTCGGAGGTATTTGGGAGGCGGCAATCAAGTCCGCTAAATTTCTTTTGTATCGCACATTAAGAGATTCTTTGCTAACTTTCGAAGAATTGTCAACGGTCTGCTGTCAAATAGAAGCCACAATGAACTCCAGACCAATTTGTGCAGTATCATCCGATCCCAGTGATGAGCAAGTTTTAACACCAGCTCATTTTTGGTGCAAAGCTTCACTTACAAATATTATAGAACCAGATTATACGAAAGGAAACTCTTCTTATATAAATTGATGGCAAAGAATCTCACTTCTTCAACAGCATTTTTGGAAAAAGTGGTCAAAGGAATATGTAACATCATTGCATCACAGATATAAATGGAAACAAGCTACTCCAAATGTACTCAAAGACACTATCGTTTTAGTACACGATGATCACTTACCACCCCAAAAATGGTTACTGGGAAAGGTCGAAACCGTAATAACTGGAACGGATGGAAAGGTAAGAGTTGTTGACATTAAAACAAAACAAGAAATTATCCGACGACCGATTCAAAAAATTGCACCACTTCCAATTGGGGATGACGAGCAACTAAGGACATTTGATAGTTCTTCAGAACTATCAAGGCCAGCAGGATGTAAAGTGATAAAAATATGTTCATAGTATTTATGTCTATGGAGAACTGTGTGGATTGAGGTGGATGGTCTGTTGGAGAGTTTGTCTATGGTAACGAGAGAGATTATTGTTGTTGATGACGCGGTTGAGATAGTTGTACGGAATAATTTTTACTAAATTTAATAAAGTTTGTGAAAAGATAGTTAGAAATAAAACAATAAAGAAACAAAAAGTAATAATAAGAAAAAAATTTGTCTTATTTCAATTAAAGGAAAATTGAACTAAGGTATAGCAAAAATACATCTTCAAACATTGGCGACCGTGACAGGACCCTGTTGTAGTGAAAGACATTTTGTAGCAATATACTTTGTTGTATTACATTGTATAATAGTTGTTAGACGTTGTTGGAGTTAAAAAAATTACAGAATATTCATAAAGGTAATCTGTATCACACAAACAAATTAAATAATTTAGTTTTTTGTAGAATTTATCCAAATTATTATTATTTTTTTTAATTAGTAGAATAAAAACATACATTTTGAAACAAAATGATGCATCAAGTAGTGAACAACTAGAATGCCGTTTAGAAATTCTAGAATCATATTGGAAGTCAATTCTGTCGTACCAAATGAACATTGAAATATTGTTGCCAAATGCCGTCAATAATGAGAAAGTACGTAGTGAGTTAGAAGACCTTTATTGTGGGGTTAAAGCAAAAATTTTATCATTAAAATTGTCAAAGCGAAATAAGATGGTTGATCAACCAATTTTAAACCCATCACTATGTAGACAACAGTCTAGTGTACCACCAATAAAAATGTCACAATTCTCAGGCAAATACTCAAGTTTTATCCAAGTTTTATCTCACTCTATAACAAATTAATTCATGAAGATCCAGAAAGAACTCAAACAGAGAAATTTACTCACTTACGCAATTGTTTGACTAGTCCAGCCCTCCGAACCTTCGATTCATTAGGAAAATTGGCTGAAAATTATATTGAAGCATTAAATAAATTAAAAGAGAGATATGACAGTAAACATTTAATGTTTCAAGAACACATATCAGAAATGTTTGAACTTCAAAAAATTCAAAAAGGTTCTGCTGAACAGCTTAGAAATTTATTAGACAAATTTAGTGCTCATCTCAGTGCATTACGAATTTTGGGTTCAGACACGCAAATTGTTGATTCTCTTATTATCCACATAATGAACCAAAAACTCGATTGTGAGTCACAAGCGAAGTGGGATGAATCAATAAGCAATGAAGCTTTTCCAAAATGGTCTGAGTTTGAAAATATATTGAACAAACGATGTCAATATCTTGAAGCTCGAGAAAGATGACAAAAAGGATATGCAGAACCGATGTTCATGAAAACGAATTATAAAAGCAGTAAATTTAGTGGAAATAGAAAAATGACGTTATTAAAAACTTCATCAGCTTCATGCACCTTTTGTTCAGAGTGCACTCATAATATTTATCATTGTCAAATGTTTTTAGATCTTGGAGTTCATCAAATATTAGAAGAAGTAAAAAAATTAGCATTATGTATCAATTGTTCATTCTACTCCAACAAAAAGGATGATTTTATCAGAAATGGCTCAAATATTCGATCCACTTGGTCTCATAAGTCCAATAATAATTAAAGCAAAATAGTTCTTGCAGGAGTTATGGTTATTAAAAGTAAACTGGGATGAATCATTATCATCAGAAATAAGTACTCGTTGGAAAACTTTCAAAAATGAATTATTGGAATTAGAAAGTTTTCGATTTCCTCGTTTCGTTCTTCAAGAGTCATCACAGGATTTGTTAGAAATCTATGGATTTTCAGATGCTTCTCTTCTAGCATATGGAGCGTGTGTCTATTTAAGATGTGTAAGACAAAATACAATTACAGTTCATCTTCTAACCTCCAAATCAAGGGTTCCTCCATTAAAAACAAGAACACTCCCATGTTTAGAACTGTGTGGTGCTGAGTTATTAGCGAATTTAGTGATGAAGGTAAGAAAAGGAATGCGAAAGTCAGTCAATAAAATTCATATGTGGACAGATTCGCAAATTGTGCTGGGCTGGCTGGCATCTCGTGTAGCTACATGGCAGATCTTTGTAGCAAATAGAGTTTCAAAAATACAAGAACTCACAAGTGATGCAACATGGATGTATGTACCAACAAAATCAAATCCAGCTGACATGATTTCACGAGAGGTTTCTATAAATGAGTTACGAAATTCAATTTGGACAATTGGTCCAGAATTTTTGCATAAGGAGGAAATTCATTGGCCACAAAGGAAATTCGAGCATAATCAGTTGCCAGAACGAAAAAAATTGAAGAGGTCCTTTCATTGTACAAACAAGCAATCGTTGTTGGACGACATTTACAAATATAGCAGCTATACATACAGCTATTTATTTTACGGTTTATTGCGAATTCAAGAAGAAAGAGAAAGGCTGAATAACAAATAAAAGACAATTTAACTTGTGATGAGCTGGATAACGCACTCTTAAAAATTGTATGGTTGATACAACAACATGAATTTAAAGATGAAGTTCATTGTTTAAAGAAGGCAACAGATGTTAGTTCTCAAAGTTGTCTGCAAAGTTTGAATCCATTCATAGATAAGGCTGGAATCCTCAGAGTGGGAAGAAGGTTAGAAAATGCAAACATTCCTTACAACATTCAACATCCAATATTGTTGCCCAAAAACAATCCAGTTTCCAAATTGATAGTAAAACATTTACATCTCAAGCATCACCATGCAGGACCACAGGCGTTGGTTGTTTTGTTAAGACAAAGATTTTGGATCATCAATGCTAGAAATATCACTAGGAAAGTAGTAAAGGAATGTGTACATTGTTTTCGGTATAAACCAAAGTTGTTGAAACAAATTATGGAAAATCTACCTGCTGAAAGACTAGAAGGAGGTATGGCATTTGTTGATGTAGGTGTCGATTTTTGTGGACCAATTTGGACAAGCATTAAACTTCGAGGTAAACGACCATATAAATCATATATTATTTGTTTTTCATCACGTGGAGTTCACCTAGAGGTTGTTTCTGACTTGACGTCGGAAGCATTCATTGCAGCTTTGAAACGTTTTGTTAGCCATCGAAGATTGTGCAAGCGCTTGTATTGTGACAACGCAACAAATTTTGTCGGAGCTAAACGGTTGATAACAGAACTTCGTACAGCATTTTTGAAACAAACAACACAGTCGGACATTGCAGATTTGTGTGCAGAAGAAGGCATTGAATTTCATCATATTCCACCCAGAGCACCACATTTCGGAGGTATTTGGGAGGCGGCAATCAAGTCCGCTAAATTTCTTTTGTATCGCACATTAAGAGATTCTTTGCTAACTTTCGAAGAATTGTCAACGGTCTGCTGTCAAATAGAAGCCACAATGAACTCCAGACCAATTTGTGCAGTATCATCCGATCCCAGTGATGAGCAAGTTTTAACACCAGCTCATTTTTGGTGCAAAGCTTCACTTACAAATATTATAGAACCAGATTATACGAAAGGAAACTCTTCTTATATAAATTGATGGCAAAGAATCTCACTTCTTCAACAGCATTTTTGGAAAAAGTGGTCAAAGGAATATGTAACATCATTGCATCACAGATATAAATGGAAACAAGCTACTCCAAATGTACTCAAAGACACTATCGTTTTAGTACACGATGATCACTTACCACCCCAAAAATGGTTACTGGGAAAGGTCGAAACCGTAATAACTGGAACGGATGGAAAGGTAAGAGTTGTTGACATTAAAACAAAACAAGAAATTATCCGACGACCGATTCAAAAAATTGCACCACTTCCAATTGGGGATGACGAGCAACTAAGGACATTTGATAGTTCTTCAGAACTATCAAGGCCAGCAGGATGTAAAGTGATAAAAATATGTTCATAGTATTTATGTCTATGGAGAACTGTGTGGATTGAGGTGGATGGTCTGTTGGAGAGTTTGTCTATGGTAACGAGAGAGATTATTGTTGTTGATGACGCGGTTGAGATAGTTGTACGGAATAATTTTTACTAAATTTAATAAAGTTTGTGAAAAGATAATTAGAAATAAAACAATAAAGAAACAAAAAGTAATAATAAGAAAAAAATTTGTTTTATTTCAATTAAAGGAAAATTAGTTGAACTAAGGTGTAGCAATAATACATCTTCAAACAATACATATATGTATATTATATGCAAGTTAAAAGCGGTATATCTTTAATTTTTTCGAATTCTCTTACAGAAACTTTCGAATTAGCCATACAGAAGGAAAAGGAAGCCATCCTAGCATCGTCAACAGAAGACGAGCAACATTTTAATGTTATTGCTCCAACAGAGGACATGGATATTAACTATGAAAGTCCGATCGCGGAATCACAAGGTAAATTAGAAATAGATGCACGTACTTGATATATGTTAGCATAAGTTATATTAAAAATACTTTTTTGCAGCTCCAGAAGGAACGATTCCGAATATGGAAAGCGAAAATGTTTTCGAAAATGATAAAAATTTGGACGATATTTCCTTCAAAATAAACTGTGCGACATGTGGTAAGAACACAAAAAAATTTCCTTAGTTCAAATTTAATAAAATTTATTGATTGCAGAAATAGTTCGAAAAGATGTGGTATTACTAAGACAAGAGGTGGCGAAACAAACAAAACTTATGGCAGAAATGCAAGTAACGATAAATCTAATGATGGAAAAACATTTATGAAAAAAGATGTAGAGGTACATGAGAAAGAAATCCAGTTTGCCTTTCCACTAAAGTCCATGTCGGAAATTGAGGAATTTGAAGAAAAACTTCAAAAAGACGAAGTTTATAAGACTGTCGTTGTAAGGAAAAAATATTCAATTATTTTTCTTATTTTCACTTTGCTTTTTTTTAATTATAAACAGCATAAAAAATTCATTTGTTCATATACAAAAATGCCACCTTAACATTTTTTGGTTTAAATAATTATTGTTATGCTTTACATTCTATTCGTTAAAGTAAGTGTCACATTTCGTCTGGACGTAATTTACTTAATCATGAAAATTCTGGATTTTTTATGCTGTTTATGCTTAATAATATGCAAATAAAAGTTAAGTAAACACCTTTTTTACTTTTTTAAACTTGCTTTATTCAATCTCCAAAATAGACTAAATCGAAATTACAATTTAATTCTTAACATTACCTTCGATTTCCTCTAAAATTACAAAATCAGCTAATTTATTGTATTTTGAATTTAGTATTAATTTTTAAATTTTTAATATTTAAAATTGCAAGTTAGCTTAATTACTTTATTATTCTACCAAAGTATTTCTCTATAAAACGGAAATGTTGACGAATTAATTTTGAAAAGTGATTAATTTGCTGAAAAGTGCAGTTTTACCGGATGCGCGTGCAAAGGTGTTATTGTTTTGTTGTTAATCGTAACTTTAATGTTAACTTCCCCCTTCTTTAAGATCAAAAAAAAGATCCCGTGGATCAAAAGCTCAAATGAATTGGTTGCAGTCCTTGTGAGGAATATGTAGTTTCTGTACTGATTTTTGGAGAAATTGTGATTGTTTCTCGTCTTTTCCGTATTTTTAATATTGCACAGGTGGAACCTATGATAAAGAGTACTGTTATAATCCCGACGTTTGTTTCTTAAAAAGTTGTTGTATTTTCTCTATGTTGTTCAAATGTAGGTTGTGCAATAGTTTCAGATCTATTTTTAAATTTCTTGTTTCTACCTTTGACTGTAGTATTGGTGGTAAGATTTGTGATACCTGTAACTCAGCGTTTGAAAATGTTTTGTTGTTTATTTTGAATGTTTAGTTCGAGTATTGTATTAATAGGTTTCCATTGAGAGGTCTTAATGAGCCATTATATTGGAGTTCACCATGAAAGTTATTTAAAAAAAATAGTATATTCGTTGAGCGATTCGATTGAAGGTTCATTATTAAATTGAAAGTCGCACTTCGCGGTTGTTCCTTTTAATAATTGCTCAATACAATGATCCGTGCTTAGTTTCTGTAGTTGGTTGTTTGAGCATGTGATGGTATCTTTAAAGGTGTTACATTTTTCTTGAATTCCGAAAAGTTCATTGTGATTCATCAAAAGTTCTTTGTATTCTAAATGTATTTGTTTATCATCTTTTGTTGTGGATCTTATTGCGACATGGTTATAGTTTTGCGTAGTTGTTTTAGGTATTGATACTATGTATAAGATCGTAGAGTCCTTTTGTGTTACTATCGGTTGTGCGTATTCCAATGCTTCAATTTCATTCGGGTAGGGTAGGGTTTCGATCTCTGTTATTGTACGTCTCATTTCTTATTTATTGAGTAAGTTTGTGTTGACAACTCCCGCTTTTGCTAACTGTGTAGCCCTTATTATTTCTTTAATTTCCTCTTTAAGTAGGCTGAGTTTGTTGTATACTATTTGTAGGTAATGTCCATTTGTGTCCTCCTCTTATGTGTTGTGCTATGGTGTTGTATTCACTGAGAATTTGTTGGGTTGTTTCTGTCAGAACTTTGTTGATTGTGTATTGTTCGTTATTATTTCTTGTTATTTCATCTTGATTTTCTACAACCTTACTCCAGTCAGTAGCATCTGGTGAGCCAGCTATCCACTTCCATGCACTGCCGATCCAGTTGATTGATCGTTTGTTTTTTCAGTTTGTCCTCTTAGATCTCTTAAAAGTTTTGTAATTTGCTGTACTTGATGATTTATCTGCGGTTTTATTGTATTTTTTGAATGAATATGTTGTATTTGTGGGATTAACCTGTCTATTGCTTCTTCATAATTAGTGAGGTTGATGATATGAATTAATCTAAAGTTGCCATTTATAATTCGTCCATTTCCCAATGTGACGGTTATTATTGGTGTATCATATTTGTATACGTGTAATGCCGATATTATTATCCGTGTGATAAAGCTGAAAGAAAGAAAAATTCAAGTATTTAGATTTTTGATATGGCTTTTATGTATCTTTCTTCCTGTGGTGGTAATTATAGTTGCTTTATTGTTTTTGGCAACGGTGTCCTTTTTGTATCGTGGTTTATTTTTACCCTGTATTTGTTTTATTGTTGTGTAAACTGTATCGCCTGGTGAGTATGTTTTTGGTGTATTCCTTTTTTGTTTTTCTCTGTTTATTTTGATTTTCTGGTTCTTGCTTATACGTTCTGCTAAATCTTCGTTAATTTTGGTTCTAAAATCAAGTAGACTTTGATAGTTAATGCGTTGTGATCTACCTAAGAATACATCGCTAGGTCTCATTTTAGTCACTGAGTGGATTGAGTTGTTATACCTATCGGCTGCTATATATATTAGCTCTTTTTGCGTTAAGTCTTTGTACTCATTCTGTAGGCATCGTACAATTTCAATCATAGTTGAGTGAACTCTTTCAACTATGCCGTTTACTTCGCTTTTTTGGGATTGGGTGAGATATACCTTTACTCCTATTGTTTTTAGGTAATCCATTATTATTGGGCTTATAAAGCTTTTTTCGTTATCCATTACGATCATTTTAGGAACAGTAAAGTAGTGAATAATTTTAATAATTTTTTCTCTAATGTGTAAAACGAATTTGTGCTTTATTCGAAAAAACTTTGCAAATTTTGAAAATTTGTCTACGCATGAGATGAATTTTTCGTTCCTTATTTCAAATATGTCTATATGGAGTATCTCTGATGGATACGTTGGGATTGGGGTTTCCTGAAGCTCTACTTTTTGTGGATGTCGGTCATATTTATTGATATTATAGATGTCACAGTTTCGAGTATATTTTTTGATTACTTTGGACATTTGTGGAAAATAGTATTGTTCCAAAATTTGGTTTTTGTTCTCTGACCAATTACGGTGTGCTCTTTTGTGTTCCTCTTGAATAATCTGAAATTTCTCCTATTCGTCGGTAACGTCTTTTACGAGTTTGTGTGTTAAGCGTATTTTAAAATGGGAAAGGTGTTCTCTATAGATATCTTGTAACAGTTGAATATGTGCCTCTGGTATTTTTATACCATTAATTACTGTGCTTTGGAGTTTTTTGGTTAAAATGTGTGTCAGGCTTTCTTTACTTATTTTTGGTATGCTAATATAATGTCTTTGATATGTTGGGTGAGGTGTTTCTTTGCTTGTGAAGTTATAAATTCCTCCATTCTGGTTTATAATAAGTTGATTTTTAAAGACATTTAGCGGAACCTCGCAATGTGGTATCAGATCTGTACTGTCCTCATCTGCACTGTGTATTGTTTCACTAAGAGATGGTGATGTTAGATTATTTATTTCTGGTCTAATTCTTGATAATGCATCTGCTACTTTATTAGTGGAACCCGGTTTATAAATCAATTCATAATTGAATTCTTCCATTTTTGCCTTCCATCTCTTCAGCTTAGCGTTGTTGTTTCTGTTGTTTAAAGCGAACGTTAAGGGTTGATGATCTGTAACGATTTTGATTTTCTTTGCGCCGTATAAGTAGTTTCGTAAATTATCTAAAGCCCAAACGATGGCCAGCATCTCCTTTTCATTCGTAGCATAGTTCTCTTCAGTTGGGTTAAGTGATCTAGAAATAAATGTGATTGGTCGATCCTTCCCAATTTCTCCTTGCGATAAGACTGCTCCTATTGCATAATTGGATGCGTCAATCGTAAGAATAAAGGGTTTTTGGAAATCTGGAAATATGAGTATGTCCGAAGATGCTAAAAGTTCCTTTAGATCATTAAATGCTTTAAACTCCGTTTCGTTCAGCTTAATTTTTACTTTTTTTGATTGGCTCGACTTCACTTGTGCGTTTACTCCCCTTGTTAACTGTGTGAGTGGTTTCGCAATTTTTGCAAAATCTTTTATTAAACGCCTGTAGTATGATGTCATACCCAGAAATCGTTTCAGCTCTTTTAAATTTTCGGGCGGTTTGATTTGTCTTACAGCTAGCACTTTTTTTAGGTCTGGTTTGATTCTTTGATTGGTTATAGTATATCCTAGGAATTCCGTTTCTTCCCTCAAGAACTCTGTTTTGTCAAGATTGACACGCAGGTTGGCCTTCAGTAGCTTAGAAAATATTTTTTCCACGTTTGCTAGATGTTCATCTTCTGTCCGTCCTCCAAATATAATTATGTCATCTATATACACGTAGCATATCTTCCCTATGTATTCTTTGAGAACATCATCGATCATTCTTTGGAAAATGGCCGGCGCGTTTTTAAGACCAAAAGGTAGCCTCATGAACTCATATTTACCGTTTAAGGTGGAAAATGCTGTTTTTTGTATATCTTGCTCTTTCATTTTTATCTGGTGAAATCCGGATGTTAGGTCAATCGTAGTAAAGTATTTAGAGTTTCCAAGGTTGGCGATGGTGTTGTTGATATCTGGGATAGGATATGTATCTGATATCGTTACTGCATTTAATTTTTTGAAATCAATCACCATTCTGTATTTCTTGATGCCAGATGCGTCCATTTTTTTCTCAACAATCCATACTGGAGAGTTATATGGACTTTTCGAAGGTCTTATGATACCATCATTCAGCAATTTTTCTACTTGTGTGTCTACTTCGCCTCTCATGTTCACTGGGTATGGGTATGTTTTTGTGTAAATGGGTTCGTCAGTTGTAGTTTTGATTTCGGCTACAACGTTTGTATCTATCAACTCCTGATCATTCAAAGGGCCAAACAATTTTTTAAATTTTTCTATTATTTTTCTTACCTTCTTTTTTAGTGCCTGGTCCAAATGATTATCTCTGATTTCGATATTATTTACCTGAGTCGATGTTTTTTCTTTGAGAGGAATTTCTATGTGTGGTTTGATTCTTAGTATGTTATTTTTCCTGTCAATTACTGCCTCTAGTTCTTTAAGCGTATCATCCCCTATTATCCCGTCGAATGTTTTTAGGCCAGGTAGTACGAAAAATTCCACTAACATTTTGTTACCTACACACTCAAAAAATTTGCCTCTTATTTTTCTTGTTATTTCGATGTCTCCACCTGCCGACCTTAATCTGAACGGCTGCTGTTTTCTTATATGTCCATCTGAAGTATTTTCCCGTTTAGCAGCTACATTTGCAATTTGGCTTGGTCGATTCATGTAATTTACCTGTTTAGTTTGCACTGACGAGTCTACATCCATCGGTGTTGGGGGCTTAGGTTGTATTGGCCTTGGTGGTGGTCTGGTGTTTTTTTCGTGCTGAATGTTGTATGCCATATTCTTAAGTTGTAATGGTATGGGGTTAAGATTGTTATCTAGGCTTGAATGTTCCCTTCTAATTTTCGTCATTACATTTACGGGCGCTACGATAGGGTTAGTGAAGGTTTTCTTATGGATCGCTATATTTCTAAAATTCAGATTTTGTATTTCAAGGCATGATGTATAGGCCTCTGGAAGAGTCTGTGGTCTCTGGATCATCAGCATCTTTGACATTTCACCATTTAAACCTCTAATAAATACGTCGAGAGCACGATTTCTGTAGGTTTCGACTAAAACATTTACAGTTTACAGTTTATGAGTGAAAATTGATGATTTACTCTTGCATAAAATTCATCTACCGTCATTTTTCCTTGAGTCAATGTGCCCAATTGGTGTTCTAAGGTTCTTAGATCCCTTTTATCGGCGTAGTGTAAAGATAGACATCTCTTTATTTCAGACCAATCATAGTCGAAAATATTGTATGATATTAGGGCTGCATCTGCTTTGCCCCTTATTTTTTGTCTTATACTTTGAATTATAGCACGGTATATTGGTTTGTTACGGACTATTTCGTAATCTTTCAGAATATTTTCTACGTTGTGTATCCACGAAATGTAATGTACAGGATCACCATCAAACGTTTGGAGTTCCTTCACGCTATCTGGTAATTTACATATTTCTTTTAATTCCTGTTCATTTTTGGGTGCTATCAATGTTGTTCCTGCTATATTAGTAATTGCATTTTGTTGTTCGATTTTTTGTAATCTTATTTCGATGGCCTTGATCACCTCGATTTGAGCATTGACCGCACCGGTTAACTGTTTAACGCTTTCTTGTAAGTGTTCTATATGTGTCATAATTGTTTTTTGTTTTATTGAGAAATACCTTGTTTACACTTTTATTTTCAGTTAATTAATTGTTATTCTAATGTTTTTAATGTTTTATTCTAAGTATTGTTTTTTTTGTAAAAGGACAAAGGGTTCTAGAAAGTTTTTCTTTATTTTGCTTTACAAGGATTTTACAAAAATAAGAAATTTTTCAAGTTATACTCTTACTTCATTTAACATTTAACATTTATTGTATTATTTTATAATGTTATATTTTGCTAATGATTATAAGACTTATATAGTATTATATAGTGAGAGAAAAGAAAAAAAAATTTTAATACAATATAATATTTTTCTATATATTTGGCAATTTTACTTTCTGTTTTTAAATTTTCTTATAATTTGCTTGTTTATTATTATTACTGGTGTTCCTTCTTTTTTGCATTAATTTTGC
This sequence comes from Bombylius discolor, assembly GCA_939192795.1. Taxonomy (NCBI): domain Eukaryota; kingdom Metazoa; phylum Arthropoda; class Insecta; order Diptera; family Bombyliidae; genus Bombylius; species Bombylius discolor. Next base: position 27,342,319 of record OW584238.1, read on the forward strand.
TTTGAAAGTTTAATTTTCACTTAAACTTATTTATTTTTTTCCTTCCTGTTTTTACACTGGTTTTAAATGAAAAGAACTCGTATACAATTTTAAAGAAAAATTTTGCTTTATTTAAAAAATTTTACTCCAGAAACTTGTATACAATCTTTATTTAAAAATAATAATTTTTTTGTTTTTATATATAACTTTGTAAAAGAATTAAAAAATTTTGCTTTATTTAAAAAAAAAAAATTTATTCTGTTTCGAAACGAAAAAACTCGTATATAATTCTTATTTAAAAAGAATTTTTTATATATTTTTGTGAAAAAATTAAAAAATTTTGCTTTATTTTTAAAAAAATTTTATTCTTTATACGTATATTTTATTAAAAAAAATTAGAGCTTCAAATTGAGAGTTCTTAAGATTTTAAAGTACTTACAATAGTACTAGGATAATTTTCATCCTGTATATACTAGACGTGTGTGTCCGAATGAAGGCGGGTGGGTCGATGTGTCCTTTTTAGCTGTGAGCGTTGTATTTGCAGACGGCCTACTCTTGGTACGATCCTCCACCACTGTTATCACCTCGTTTTCGTTACTTCAGTTAATAGCAGGGTTGTAATGCAACTATCCTTTTGTAGGGATTTTATGTCACTTTTATTCCGTATATTTTATTTAATTGCTATGTTCTTATGGTATATAGCAATTTTTTAAAAACACAAAATTTTCTTAAAAGTTTACTTTCTTTTTTTTTTTTTTTTTTTTTTCTGTTTTTTAATTGCTATGTTCTTATGGTAAATAGCAATTTTCAGAAAAAGAGAAAATTTTGAATTATTCACTACTAACTTTTTCACTACTTTCACACAACTTTTATTTTTGCTCGGGCGCCAGTTAAGTAAACACCTTTTTTACCTTTTTAAACTTGCTTTATTCAATCTCCAAAATAGACTAAATCTAAATTACAATTTAATTCTTAACATTACCTTCGATTTCCTCTAAAAGTACAAAATCAGCTAATTTATCGTATTTTGAATTTAGTACCTATTAATTTTTATATTTTTAATATTTAAAATTGCAAGTTAGTTTAATTACTTTATTATTCTACCAAAGTATTTCTCTATAAAACGGAAATGTTGACGAATTAATTTTGAAAAGTGATTAATTTGCTGAAAAGTGCAGTTTTACCGGATGCGCGTGCAAAGGTGTTATTGATTTGTTGTTAATCGTAACTTTAACGTTAACTTAAATTATGTTTCTCGTTTCTGTTGTCATTTTTCATTTGCCTTGGCTTTGTATATATGTAGGTGTGACTTTGATTTTGAAGTTTGTTCAAACTTTTTACAGAACCGACTTTATAATATAAAAGCGTACATTTTTTGAAGTTGCAAGGTTGTTAAAAATAACATTGAGTCTAATTGTAACTTGGATTCTGCTTCAGAATTGAACACCTTGATAATATATCAATTGTATTGTTACAGTACGAGAACAAAGCTTTAAATTTCAATGCATGGAATTGAAAAGTATTAAAATTTTTCTTGAGTAGAACTACAATACTTTTTGATAGAAATAATACTGAATGAGGTTGGGTTCTACATCAAATCTTCACACCCTGGTTGTACATATATTATTTATATTGTTACAGTTACAGTAGGATACGAGGACGGCTTCAAATGCACATACGATTATACGAACGAATGTATAGTACATAATATGTAATATACTTATGTATAATGTGAGGTTCTAATGTATAATATAACACTCTAGCTTTATATGGAAATTACTATTGAAGTTGTGAAAATTACTTTGGCGTTCTCAATTTTTTTTTTTAAATTTGCTTTAAATTATATAGGTGTTCTGTGAACACTTTGAACACCTGGACGAGACGCCACTAATTTCAATTCTCTTTGTGTTCACTTCATCATATGACACTTGGGAGTGTTGTTGACAATTCATTTAAATTTTGTTCTGAAATATGTAGTAAATGGTAGAGTAAATTTAATAAAAATGTATAGCAACAAATCATAATTGAAATTTCCAATTTTTATAATGGATGTTGATAATGCTTTGTAAAGTTGTATTCTACTTAATTATGATTGAATTTGGGTAGTAATAAAGTGATTTTGTAGGATGTAGTCAGTACTGTTTTCTACGGACGATGAGACGAATTTTACTGGAAGAGAGAGCGTTAGCAGTAGTGATTGTTGTCATCAGAAGAACTACATACCGGACTACATATACAAATACAGCGAGGAAGTATTCAGATTTCAGAAGACATTTTCCATGAAAGAAAAGTACAATCATGTTTTTTGTACAATTTTTTTGTTGTTGAGTTAATTTGTTTTACAGACGTTATTCATGGTCCGTACGAGGCGATGTTTAAAAGGACGCACGGTGGTGGAAAGCCTCAGATTTCCGCAAAAGACCATTTGCTGCTTTTGTTATGGTATTTGGTCAACACGACATCTTTTAGAGAAGTTGCAGATCGGTTTGACATTGACCGCAGCACAGCGTGCGTCTTGATTCACCGAATGATAGTATTAAAATATCTGAATTATTTAATATATTTGCACGAAAAAATAAGGATCCATTTGAAGATGATGATTTTTTAAAATCAACAACATCATTACCAATTCAACAACAAAAATAGCAACAAATAGAAAAATGGTAATAATGAAACATCATCTTTTCAATGGGATAATAAGCTAAATTTGATGGGAATATGTGATTTGTTAATATACCTATATATAAATATTCCACTTGATTTCATTGCATTAATTCAGAAATAATTCAAATGCACATTTAAAAGTGGGATATGTACTTGTGAAATGCACTGTACCGGAATATATGCCTTTGCGGGTTAGCAGACTTTCTTCTCTTTGTCTTACGGTCCGTCTCTTCCTGAGACCTATTCCGCTTTTTCTAAATCTTCGACAACGGCTAGGTATTTTTTTCTATCCTCAGCATCCCTGAATAGTGTGCTTTCGGATTTATTTTTTTCTCCTTGGTCACTTTGTCTGGTGACCATTTTTGCTGTATTGTAATCAGACGATGAAGCTTCAGTACTATATGGCTGGTCTCGCTTTCACCGTCATGAGTGCCTTCGCTGCTGACTGCTGAATGTATGCTTTTATTAACGTTGCGTTTTTATGCCAGTGGAAGCATCCTTATAACAACTGGAGACCTGTTAGGAGTTTCTAAATCAACAGTATGCAGAATTGTGAAGAAAGCGTCACACCATATCGCATTACTAAGAAAATATTACATAAAATTACCTACTAAAAAAAAAATAATAAAAAATTTCATCCTGACTACAGCTTTATTGTTTTGAACCACTTGGAAATAATTGAATTAATTTTTTTATGAGATCAGTCTCATGTATTAAGGATTTTATACTTGTTTCAAAGTGATTTGAAATATTTTTCATATATTTCACAAACTCTAAAGAAGGTGCAGTTAAATTGCCATACTGTGATTTCGAATTTTTGGATTGATATGCCCTCAGTTTTATTAAAATGTCATTTTCAATTGTTTTTTTTTTTTTTGCCATAATGAAATTCGCACAAACTTCACATTTGTACTTTGTAGAAACTTTCTTCCCCACATACCCAGAGAAATAAACAATTACATACATTAAAAATAAATTTTCTATATCTGGAATCTGTTATGATATGTAATTTTAGAGTTACTGATTGACCAAGGACGGCGTGTTGGTTCAGGGTTAAAAGAGATGAAGTTAACCCATTACTTCCAAGTGATGTCTTACGGTCTACTTATATCAGTTGATTTAACCAGGCGTGGGTCTTTGACATTGCTTCACGGAAGTGCCTTGATTAGATATCAAAATATAACCGTAGACCGGTAGTGGTTTAATATTATTTTATTTACAACAACGGCAAAGAAAGGCAAAGGACAGTAATTTAAGAATCTGAAAGAAAGTTAAGACAATAACAAAAGAATGTTGATATCCGAGTATACCCTCCCGTCGATGATGCACCCAGTCCTCACTCTCGAAACACTTCACAGAAGAATCAATGAATCATACTAATATTTTGTATTTGTCCTTTTTTTTATATTTAAACCTTTAAATCAATACATAGTACATACAGACATACATACATATACTTTACATTATATGACGTGTAATGAATTAGTGTTGTATTTAACTAAGCTTCAATAATTTATATGTTTACCTACCTATCACCTTGATTAACAGAATGAACTTAATTAGGTATGGATTCAAAATATATATATTTTGTCATATGTCTCACCTCCTTAAAATAATATAAAATATTTCTTATACATACATATATGGATATATCCTAAAATATACTAAAATTGATCTGAATTTAGAGTTAGAAAGTGAACAATCTTTCAAATGCTGACCCTTTAAACACATTGTCTCTTTTTTTTTTTTTCCCAAAGAAAACTCGTAGAGTTCTTGGAAGATAATTTTTCTGATTTGTATACAAAAAAAAATCAAAAAAAAACGGTGGTGAAGTTGTTAACCGATTCTTAGAATAGGCATTTGTAGGATAATCTCGAATTACAATGATATAGAAATATATATATAATATATTCTTCAATTTTTTTTTTTACAATTAAAACACCACCTTTGTCTGAGAGGGTAAAGCGAACCACTAAAATTAAGTTGATTAAACTGAGGAAACTAAAAAAATACCAACGAGAAAATATGTAATGCAAGGTAGGGGGATTAAAAAAAATTTAAGCAAAATAGTGATGAGGTAAACTGAAGGGTGTTTAGGATTTTAAATCTTTCATATGAAAAGTTTCTACATGTTTACCATTATTGATACCACCAATGCATATTTTAATTCGGCATTTTAAAAACATTCTTGCTAGTTTTGAATTAAAACCTTTCGCGAAATCGCTTTGAGTGAAATTTCGTCGGTAAACCTTTTGACCGGGACGAAATTTTACATCAGTGGTACGGAAATTGTAAGATTTTTCTGCTCGTTTATGAGCTTCCAACAGGTTTGCCGAGACTTGGTCACGTATCTGCTGAAGTTTGACAACTTCAGGCAGATTGGACCTCTCCATCCACCACATAGTCTAGCTCCTTCAGGACCCGATATGCCGAAACATGCCTTAACATCGGGAAACCAAATACCGTCTGGTAAGGTGTACGCTAAATAGCACTATGATAGCGAGTCCTAAGAGAACCAGCAGAGAAAATGTTTGACACCATAGGAAGAAAGAAAATTTTGGAATTCTTTAGAGATAAACTGTTTACCGTTATCACTGTAAAGAAATTCGCATACGCCAAAAACTGAAAAGACTGATCAAGATTTGCGAATTTCCTGCTTTAGTCTTAGGATATGGACCAAGCAAATCAATAAAAAGGCGTTGAAAGGGTCTTTCTGTGATGAATCTGGATCCCATGGGAGGTCTAGTTCGAAAATTAGGGGATTTGTTTTTCTTGCAGAACTCACAACTGCTTACAAAATCTTGAACATCAACTATCACTTTTGGCCAATAGTACTTTTCAGATAACAATCGGTAGGTTACAGTAATACCACCTTGACATGTTACTACAGATTCATGAATATTTCGGATCAGTACTGAACCCAAAGCTTCCAAGGATTGTCGGTACTTTCTACAGTAGGAAACCGAACACGTTTGAACAACTTACCGTTGTGAATTTTTAAATCCGGCAGCTTACTCTGATTGTTGGAGACGAACGAAAATAATTGGACATAATCTTCGTCGCAAAAACTTTCTGAATTTAGGTCAACTTCAGTCAGATTTAAGCCCGTAATTATCGTAAATCGAAAGCCTTCTATGTAAGCCCTGAACTTTTTAACACACAACACAGCAGTCAAATATTCCAGTTCTGTCACGGCGTAGTTCCTCTTTGCCTTGTTAGCTTTTGTGACACATATGCTATGGGACTTTCGTCACCCGCCTCAACCTTTTGCGTACTTCCATCAACTGTATATATAAGTGTTGCCGAGGTTAACCTCTTGACACCTACTTGTTTTAAAATTTCTTCAGCATTTTTACCTAAATAGCTCATCGAGGCCCCCGTATCCATTAAACCATACAATTCGATATTATTAACTGCAATTTTCACGTATGGGCGCGGATCTTCGTAAGGGCAAAAACTATTCAGAACTTCCAACGACTTCCGAATTTGAATACGCCTCTTAAAACGTTTACGACTCTTGGGAATTCTTTTTGATACAACTTCTGAAACCACATCGAATATTTTATTTCGACATTCATTATTCTTTCGCAACTTTTCGAGATCCGATCTTCGAAGCTCATGGGTACATTGTTTATAAAATTAGACATATCTGGAGAACTTTCAAAAGATTCATGAAAGTTATTAGACAAGTCAGGAAAATTTTTGGACGAATCCATCAATTGAATGACCTTGGTGGTAGTATCTTCAGATAATGAACTGGGGTTTTAATCCTTACCAGACGGACATAGTTGCAGCGTGTCACAGTCAGTGGCACAGGTGCTAAAGTCCATCACATCAAAACCATTTCCAATCCCAATCAATTCTGGTTCGCTTCTTTGATGTAGCAGGGTTTTTCTGTTCCGGGAAATGACACACCAAACGAACTGTCCCGGAGTGCATCCCGTTTGACACTCCGTTTACCTGGGTACACTTTTTGCATAAAGGAGTCGTAACACCCTTGAAACCACATTTAAAACAGAAGTAATTACGTTGTGGCACTGTGCATTCACGAAATGAATAACCTTTAGTGTCACAATTCCAGGAAGTGTAATGTTCAGTCGAGATTTCATTTAGGGCACACACGTTAGCAATAGGCATTGACGAATCAAAACTAGAATTATTATTGATAGATTCATTAGTGGTTTGGGGAAAATTAACAGACATTTGGGAAAATGGGTGACCTGGGTCACAATTGGTGCTAGTTGTATTTGTCTGACGAATCTCATCGAAAACACATGACTCATACGGAGAATATACCTCAGAAACATTTCGTGGTCTGACTTCGAAATTCATCAAGCAATGCTCGACCTATCTCTCGCTATGAAGCTAGAGGGCTAGATCTGCGAAATAACCAGTACCACGTTAAGGATTTCTCAGTGAGGAAGCGACTGACGTGAGCAGCAAGCGTCTCTTCTGTAATTCTGTCCGCAACAGCTAATGATTCACCTTTTTAATGGACTTGTTGATCTGAAACTACGACGTGCTTGGAAAGATTGAGGTGGCTCAGAGCCAAAACGAGAATTGTTAGAATTAAAATTTCGGTTTGGACAGTCCAACGATGAGACATTAGGGGGTAATTCACGACGTGATTGTGGAAAATTTAAATTTGAAATTGGACGTTAGCAGGTCGTTCAGGAATGCTTTGACCACTATTTGTTGTAAAAGGAACCGCTTGTGCATTGAAATTATTTTGATTGAGAGAAGCGTTGAGATTAAAGTTTTGTCCATAAATGACACTCCGAACTGTGTTAACCTGTATCCTATTATTGTCTACAAGATTTTGAAAACTTCGCGAGGTGAAAGTATTCTGGGGTTGGTTGGTGGGTGGTGGTGGGTTTGTGAAAACAGAAGGGTTAATAAAAGTCACTGTTTTATTTTGTATATTTTTATTAGTTTGTACATTTCATAATTTGTTACTTTTAGTGGATTTATGTTGAACAGGATCATGATACTAAGATCTTCCAAAGATCCTTTTAGTGCACTCTTTGTGATCGACTGAGTGTTAAAGTTGAAGTCACCTCCAGTGGCTCTATCCTCAATAAGTTGGGATGTCAGAAACTTACTCAGCATCTGGAGACTGTCGGAAATTTTCCCCTATGGATGTAACTGTGTGATGTGTCTGTAGTGCATTCCTGGGGATTCAAGCTGCTCAGCAATCCTTCAGCCTTAATACGTAATTCTCCAATTTCAGCGTTAACGGTGTTTATTAAATTTTCTTTCAAAGTTTGTAAAATGAGCGAAGTACAGAAACCTGAAAAAATAAGTTCACATGGTAAACATGGTAAAAAAGCACCCACATAAAATTATCAGTACAGAAAAAGTTAACACCAAATTTGATGATTGAGTTTTTTTTTGAGTTAGAAGGAAATCATCGTCTGAATTTACGAGAAAAATATAATAAGTTACAGGTAATGTGATAGCAGCGATAAATAAGGGAAAATATCACTTAATCAACTATGGCCAAGTAGGAAAAGCTTATAGTATAGACTTTAATGAATTATCGGTGTCTAGTGAATTTCAAGAACAAGTAACACGAATAACAGAGTATGAACAACAACCTATACCGTGTTCAACTTAAACGGAGTCTAATATGAATTATGTTGAATATTCGCAACAATTTAATATAAGTTTACTCACCTTTTATAATAGTTTAATATAAAATAATTATATAATCAATAAAAAGCCATTTTTAAAAGCAATATCGTGTGTTTTTAATTTATAATAATTTTTATTAATTAACTAATCCTCGATTAAATAACTTGGTGGCTGAGAGCGACCTTATAGACTACTAGATATTTTATTAAAACAATAGAAAGCGTAGACTACTAGATATTTTAAATGACATAAATATTATAAATAAAAATATTATAATAAAATCTTAAAATTAAATTAAATCAATATTTAAAAATGACATTATCTTGTTGGATTGATCGTGACATAAGTAAAAAATTCATACAAATTAAGAATTAGAATATTTCTATATATTAAATTAAATATATTTCCCGAAAGGTAAAGAATTGTAAAAATCATGGGAAAAATGGAAACTAACACTCAACGTGAGTCTCGACTTGCAAAAAATCGTAAGCGACGCTCTGAAAAGCTATTTAATGAGACTGCAGAAGCTATAAGAGCTCGTCTGGACACAAAAAATGCAGGACGCAAAAAGAGAGAAGCTAAAGAAGACGACGAGACTCGTAAAGTTCGACTTTTGAAAGCAGCTATTCACGAATCAACTCTGCGTAAAAATGAAAATGAAGAGCAGCGAGAGATTCGACTGCAACATAAGGCTTTGCAAAGATATAACCACGTGCTAATGAAAACGGCGAAGATAGATTAAATCGATTACAAAAACAAAAAGAACACAGCGCGTTGCATATAAGTCCGATGAGAAAAGAGCAAAGAGACTTCAATACAAAAGAGCTTATCAATCGCAATGACGCGCTAATGAAACTGATGAGCATACGTTAATCAATTGCAATATTTGAAAGAATATCAAGCTAAAATTGTTGAAAATGAGACTAAAGAAGAACGCGAAATTCGATTGGTTATAAAGATGATGCATTATCATGAGCAAATTGATAAAGAAACGCCATGTCAGAAAGAAGCTCGCCTTCAAAAAGATCGAGAGAATGATGCTGAAAAAAGAGCTTCGATACAGACATATAAAAAAGCTTTCTGGATATTTGCAGATAGAAATTGTGAGGTATGCACAAAGAGATGTTACTTGCCGGATGAATTGAAGGCTAAGCAAGTTCACGTTCTTTGTCATACGTGCAAGAAGCATCTTCAGGATCACAAAAAAGATTGCCATCCAAAATCATATTGGAATAAATTGGATCCAGGAGAAATACCCGACGTTTTTAAAGTGCTCAGTAGATCTGAAAAGAGCTTACTGTCTAGAATCGATATTTTCGTGAAAGTGATTAAATATGATGGAATATTCGGACAATATGAATTGAAAGGATAAGGTGTTCTGTTTACTTAGGACATTTTCGAAGTTACTGAGAAACTTCCAGTACTTCATCGATCAACTCTTAACTCGAATATCATCGTGGTTACAGAGGAGTTGTAAAATCTTAACATAACAAAGTAATATAGCATAAATCGAGAAACATTATATGCCGCATTAATATGGCTAGTTGAAAATAATATGCTCTATAGTTATGTGATAATTAATGAGGAAGCGAGATTAAATCAGCTTGATGTAGTTAGGAGAGCATTACCTGCAAATTTATCTGTAGAAGTGGATAGTAAAGAATATGAGCTTAATGATAGCTCTGCATATGTAAAAATCTATGCACATTCAAAAATTGTGAGAGCCAACTTTCATCAAGGAAGCGATTTCTTAAATTCAGAGAATGCAGAAGAACAGTGCTGTGCCATGGCTCTCGCTTTTATTGCTCGAGCAATCATATTACCTCCGCAAAGATGGAAGCCTCATAATCTTGACACAAACTTAATAGAAGGCAATGATTCCTATAATAGAGTATTAAGAAATTCAAATGATAATCCTGACTCAATTCAAATCGCTGAAAGTGGTTATCTCTTAATTAGAAATTTTTATAATTTCAAAAAATGATTTTATAATGTATGGTGAAGCGTTCTCAATGGACTATGCATTATATCCAAAAATATTCAGAAATTTGGAAGATAGCAGAAATGATAATAATATTAGATTGAAGCTGATTAGTGGGTTGAGCAATCTGTTTCGTTAGCCTACAGCAGGAATTTTAATAGCTGGATCTAAATCATATGCAGTTTTTCAGAGTGATGATAAGTCTATATTTTGCCAATCCGAACTCATGTGGAGCTAAAGGAGTATCTGCATGAATGGAAAAGCTTGCGTTATTCAGTGCGAGATTATTGAAGAGCTTACAAGAATCTGCCAACGAGCCACTAAAAAAAATAATTTACAGTACACGTTGGATTACATTGATGTGAATCACAAGAAAAATGCTATTGGTGAAGCTCAGGCAATGCAAACAATGGATATTATAGAGAATGTTGCATTATTGCCAGCACCGGCATTAGATAATTATAATGATGTTCCTTTGCAAGTTGATAGCATTCCTCTTCAGACATCTGCTATGACACCTATTGATTTTGCACAGCCAGATGTAGAGGGCGAGCTCTGCGTTACTGAAGACAAAATTACTCGAAAGACAAAGGATAATATTGTCAATGAGAGACATGAACATAGAGCAGAGAAATTTGCTTGGTGGCATTTATTCCGCTATGGAATTAATGAATTGTGTGAAATACGAGATGTTAAAATTTCTCCACTGCAATATTTTCAATCAAGAATTCTTGGAAGTGATAAAAGATTCCAGCGTAATGATTATCTTTTCTACGTTTTATCTATGGTGGAATATCTTAGTATATCGTCTTCAATTTTTGCTTGTAGAATGAAACTTGAAGGACAGAATGGACAAGTTGATGGTGTTCATTTATTAATGAAGAACATAAGAGGAACAGCTTCTTACTGGAATACTGGAAAAAATGATCTGATTGGAATGATTCGTACACTTGGAGTACCGACATATTTCATTACGCTCAGCTGCAATGACTTAAATTGGAGAGTGTTACGATATGAAAATTTAAATTTGTATAGTTGTTTGGCAAAGCTCAAGACCTCCCGATGAGTCCTATCCGGTCTATCAAAAGGGTTCCGGCTGCTTCAGCCCGGGCGTGGTTCTTGGACTCATCCGGTCGAGGTAAACTTCATACTCGTAACATAAAGTTAGACCGGAAATTCAAATTGCAATCAAAGAAAAACGAAATTGGGGAATTAGGTTAGCCAAAAAAAAACAGGTGAAAGGAATAGGGAAACAACAGGACATTCTCCTCAGTGGACCGGAGGCATCCCCCCACGGACCCCACCAGCTCCATCACACCTCTCACAAGATCTCTCAGACTGTCCAAACGAAACCCCTTAAACGTCATGTTTAGGATTCAAATGAAAAAAAATATATATATATATCCGAAGCCATCAATCAAAGTACCAAAAAAAAATTCTTTTTTTTCTAAATTTGATTTTTTTTTTTTTTTTTATTATTATTTTTATTATAATTATTATCGAATATTATAATTTGTTGCATTCCATATTAATCGTGATTCATGATCGAATTCAGAAAAGATTGTATGTGTTTTTATATATCCTATGTTATTTGTTTTATATTCATCTAAATTACTTTGTGAATATTCTTCATTATTTTTATTTTCAAATTACTCAAATGTTTTAATTCGTGAATTTAAAGTATCTTAATTTTGATTAATAATATCATAATAATTTTAATATTTTTAACTTCATCAAATAATGAATTTTTATTTAAATTAATTAAATTATTAATTAAATAATTATCAATTGTATTATTTATGCTTAAGTGATTGTGAATGAATAAGTTTTTAATATATATAAATTATTAATGTTATAGTTTTTATTAATTAATATTATATCTTTATATTTATCTATAATATCATAATTATTTAATTTTTTTTTCTCTAATAAATGGTGGTCCAGATAATAATAAATTACCAAATATACGTTTTGTGCTTGATATAACTTGAAAAGTATTTGAATCATGTAATAATAAATCATCAATTTTTATAGGAATACTTGATGGTATTCTTAATTTAGGTTTTACTACTAAATTTTCAAGAGCTAAACGACCAAAATTTTATCGTGGACGACCATTTAAACGAATATGATTTCTTAAGAAGTAATTTAAATCCATTAAATTAATATCATCTATAATTAAATCTTTTTCAATATAAAAAAAAATAATAAAAAAAAAATTTTCTATTATAATACAATCATTTAATCTAACCGAAAGATACATGCATAGAGCTTTTTTTTTTTTTTGTTAATAATTTTTACAAAAGATATCAAAATTTTACTTAGCTTAATTACAGGATACTTAAATAGATGTACTGCTGGATGTTGGTCGGGTGTGGCTCCCACGTGGCGGTACCGTTGAAGGATCCTGGGCTTTGATGCTCGGGTTCTCCGCTTTTCTCCCGTTTTTCTTTTTTTTTTCTTTTTTTTTTTCAATTATAAAATTGTGTTAATTATATTGACGTTTAACTTAATGAATTAATTTTAAATTGCGTCGTTTTTTTTTCTTTTTCTTGTTTAATTTAATTTAATGTTCCCTTCTTTTTTTTTTTGTGTATACTTTACAAATAAAAAAAACTAGTCATCATATGAAAGATACAAAAAAAAAATAGTTTCAATTAAATATTCTATATCATATTTTTTTTTTTTTTTTTTTTTTTTTAATAAATATAATATATAAAAAACTGAATTAATATTTTTATTTTACTAATTACAAATATATATATATATTTTTTTTTTTTAATTTCTACCACAAATCAGCGACACAAAATTGATTTATAGGTATTTTTCTTAAAATATGAAATATCTTCTATTAATAATATTATTATTATTATTTAAAATTTACTCATGTATTATTTTATTTAACCTTTTTCAAAATCTAACTTTTGTAGATAATATAAACTTGTCGGCAGTATAATTACATTAAAAGAAAAAAAAAGGAATAAACAGTTACACTTAAGTATTATTTTCTTAATTAATTTTCATCGAAAAGTAAAATCAAAATTATTTTTGGAATACTATGTATTTTCTTATTTAGGTTTTGTAAATTTTTGCACAATCTTTTCTATATTTTTTTTTTCTTCTCTCCTTTAAAAAACAAAAAAAAAATATATATAAGGTCACTTTAATAATAAATCTAACACGAATTTTTTTTTTTTTTTTTTGATTAACTATATTTTGTGTATTAGCACAATTTCGCCGCACAAAATTCATTCTAAAGCACATGTTCCAGTTAAAATTATTTCCTCTCAGTTTATTTGATTTTTTTTTTTTTTTTTTTTTTTTCGTTTCTATTTTTATAACTGTACTTTGATTGATCACCCCATTGAATATTTAAAATAAATTTGAATTTGAAAACACCTTAGATACTTTTTTTTTCTTCTCTCGTTATTTTTCACTATAACTTCTTGAAAAGATGTAAAAATATGTTTTTTTTTTCTATCAAAATTTTATTTTATGTTTATGAAAAATTTAAACTTAAATACAAAATGTTTTGTATAATTTTCATGTTTTATTTTTTTTTTTCAACATTCATTAAAATATAATTTGTTTTAGAGATCCTTTTCCAAAAATTATTGTTTTACCAGTAGCAGTATTAGCAATATTTTTAATCCTCTTCCAATAATCTTCATAAGATGATGATGAATAAACTTTTTTTTTTGTTTTTGTAATTTTAGAACTTTACAAGAAATTTACACATTAGGTTTATGAACGACCGTTTTTGTTTTCGTATTTTAAATTAAAAGTATTTTTCATTAGATAATTATTTTTAACTTTTTTTTTTTTTTGACAAAATCTTTCGTTTTAAAATTTAAAAATTTATTAGTAGCAAGCAATAAAAATAATTATATATATTGTTATCAAAGAACTTAGAAAATATGACAATATCAAAACCGCGCACAATTTCTAATGACCGACATCAACCAGACAAACTTCAAGTCTTTTTTTTTTTTTTTTTTGAATTTAAAAAGAAAACGTTCTTTCCGCGCACACATGTTTTGCTACCTAATTACCGACTGACCAAACCAGAATTAAGAAGACTGTGTTAAAAGTATACCTCCCTTATATACCCGTTTTAGTTCATTTTAATCTCATTACTCATCTCTTAATTAGCTATGATGAGGTAATTAAAGCGATATTAAGAGATTAACACCCGGTAATGTACATGGAGGTATATGAACCATTCTCGAACGTTCCAATCTATTCCATACATTACTTGATGGGTAATGTATAGTGATTAGGTAATTTTAGCATATTGGGACCTGATACAGTGTGTGTGAGTTAAATTTTATATGTCATTACGCCATTTACATGAGTAAATTGTTATACAACAATTCGTTCAGGGAAATTTATATGGGAATTAATGAATATATGGAATTTAATGTATTTGCCGTCGGCAAATACCATTACATGTATTTTAGATTTTAAGAGATTTTTTTTAAAAAAAAAATTGAATTTTACTAAAAAAAAAGGTAAGTTGAAAATAAGAGAATTTTGATGAAAAAGAAGAAGAAATTTAAGTTGAATAATTCTCTTATGTTTTCTATAAATCGCGTGATTTTCATAATATAAAGAAAATCACCCCATTTACAGAACAATGTGATGGATTACAAATTTTGTTGCGCGTGTGCAACGGATTTTTGGATTACAGTTCATTTTTTTTGGAATTTTAAGTTGCAATTCCAATGAATTGCAGACTTTATCTTTCCAATATGAACTGAATTAATAAATTTTTAATGTACAGCCATCTGTAATTTGTATAGTGATGTACAGAACAATATGCCCATCAAAAAAATTAATATAGCTGTCGCAACAAGAGATATGAAGAAAGCATTGCTGATTGAGGATAGTCAGCCTGATGTTGATCCAGATTCAATTGATATTTTTCAAGCACAAACACTAGTTGAGAAATATCCAGTAGTTGTCAGCCGTCACTTCAATAAGAGAATAGAACTATTGATTCAATTTCTTTCCAATAATGATGAGGTTCTTGGAGGAAAATTAAATTACTATTGGGGTAGAGTTGAAGTTCAGAATCAAGGATCACCTCACTGGCATATGATTGTATGGATTGAAGATCATCCTAAATTTGATTGTCCTGGAGGCAAACCACTTATTGATAAAATTTGTACATGTGCATTGCCAGATTAAGAACCACCATTACATAATATTGTGGAAAAAACACAAGTTCATAAACATACACAGACATGTTACAATAATAGATCAAAAACATGCAGATTTGCGTTTCTCTGACGAGAGTGTAGTAAGACTAAAATAATTGCAACCAATTCTAATGACTTTATCCGTACAGGAGGAAGAATTGTCGAGCTTAGACGTCGAAAAGGAGAAGAATATATTAATAACTATAATCTCATAGTTCTTACACTGAAGGAGAGCCTGAAGGAGTAATTTCCTCAATTGCTGCAGGAATTCGTAAGATTCGTGAAGAAGAATCAAACATTTCTACAAAATTGTTTGAAGTTTGCATGAGACTTATGAAAGACAGACAAGTCTTTGCATGTGAATGTGTCTATCGACTTTGCAATTTAATATTACGAAGAAGCTCTACAGAAATTATCTTTCTTAATACACGAAAACAAGAGCAGCGTTATAGAGTTTGTAAATTTGATGAAACTGGAGTATTTGACAGTTATTGTTTAAATATCTTTGATAGATATTTTAGACCTCACTATAGTAAATCAGTAGATGAAGATGAGGAAAGTGTTGGTAATTATGCAATTCGAAATCAAAATAATGTCAACAATCAATTGACTGTTTTGCTTGACAATTTAAAAATTAAAATTTGTGAAAGAAAAGCATTCATTCTAGTGCCTAAATTTAACTGTGCAAAAAGATTCTCATAACTATTATTATAGTTTACTATTATCATAGTATACATGCCTTTTCGCGATGAAGGAAAAATAATTCAATGATTTGACTCCACTCGTGATGCATTCGTGGCTAAAAAAGAAGAATTAAGAGCAAGAAGTATGGATGAATTCCGAAGAAGAAATATGGAATTAGAAAATTCTTTTACTAAAATTCAAGCATTCGAGCTATTTGATGGAATAGAGTCTATTGCGGAAGATCTCGAAGATGCAGATTTTGCAGATGATCGAGCAATGAATGATACTGAATTTCAAAATGCATTACAAGCAATAAATATTGAGCAAAGACGGCTTTATAATCATATTACTCAAAGCATTCAAGAACAGCAAGCAGGATCTCTTTATAGACCGAAAATTTCATCACAGGAGGTCCTGGAATAGGAAAGACTTTTACATTGAATGTTTGTAAAAATCAGATCATTCGATGTTACGGAAATAATTCAAATGTCGTCTTGTAAATGGACAGACACTGCACAGTTTATTCAAGCTTCCAGTGCAGAAAGACGGTAAGAACGGTAGACTTCTAACACTGACTGGAAATTATCTTAGGATCATGGGTGACTACGCAATGATTATTGGAGAGACGTAGAATTTATGATCATAGATGAAATATCAATGGTTTCATTTGAGATGCTATGCATGATTAAAACTCGATTGCGACAGCTCGCATAAATATGTTTCTCAGTATTAAATTTTTTTTCTAAAATGGACGATACAATTTTATCCCCAACACTAATATCTGCTTTACGCAAATATTTCTCACTTTTGTTAAATGGGGTACGTCGAAAAGTAACATTACTTTTTTTATTCATAATGCAGGTAAATGGCTCATTCTTATTACAAATTAGTTTTTTGTAAGCACTTTGATTTGAAGTTCCCTGATCCCCTGTCATGGCAATTACATTGAAACCTATGTTCTAAAGGAGTTCAACAGCATTTTTGAGTATTTGGAAAATCTCATCCACAGTGACTTTTCCGATAAAATAAGCAATGGACTGTTTCCAATTGCTATTTAAACCTCTAATCATGAGAAGTAGAACGGAGGATGAAATCTTTGAATATCTCTTCCCTCTTCCAAAGTTTTTTAGACCGAAAACCATGTCTTCTTTCGATGAATACTCTATTCCCATCTTACAAGACATTTCTTCGGAAAAAAAATATCTTTCAAAAGATTGATAAAATGTCCCTCTAAACTAACTGGAACTAAACTAATTAACCTCATGTATGTGGCATTGCAAAACCCATATGCTTGCACGCTGGCGATTTGAAATTTAATTTTTGAAAAATATTTCTTTAATTTTTTGTCCACTGTTCCTTAAATTGGTACAAAATGAAAGTTTTCACTTTTAGTTTCTTGTTGCAAAAAAGCTTTTTAACATCATTTCTGGAAGTAGCATAGATATGGCGTTTCTGGAACATGGAGAAGAAAAAAATGACGTCACCACCTGAAAGTATGCAATTTTTTGTCTCCAAAGGGCGTCATAACCTAAAATTATGCAAATTTTTTCTTTCAAAATGACGTCACCACCTGAAAGTATGCAAATTTTTTATCTTAAAATGGCGTCATAACCTAAAGGTATCCAAAGTTTGTTTTGAAAATAACTGAAATAAATTCAAAAATATCGGCTATGGCCCGGTTCAATGACATCATCATCAGACCTTGAAGTATAGAGAAAACCCGCGTGATTAACATGTGCTTTATCAGTGTTAATCATGTTAAGACATGTTTGTGTAAATAATAATAAATTTTATAATGTAGAATATGAATTTATATTATATGATATCATATATAGTGTATTCTATAAAGTTCTATGAGTATACATGTTCAACATAATCATAAATGTAACAATCTTATATGTAAACAAATACTGATAAACAATAAAAAAGATTTCACAATAATTAATATGTCACCAAATACTCTAGAATAATCATACATTATTGTTTATGTAAAAAAATTTTAATATTATAAGTGAACAACATACATACATATGTACTAATCATATTGAGATATGTTTATTCAAGTTTAAGTTTAATATTGTTGTTTTTTTATTTTCAAACGGTTTATGCTATTAAGGAATGAATAAATACTTACTTTTGTTTAACTCTTTACGGTATATGTAAATTTTTTGTTTCAAATAGCTATACAAGTGTGTATTATTATTAAATTGTTGAATAATATTTTTCGAAACTTTAGAATGGAATTTCCAAGGTTAGCAAAAATGTAGGTAAGTATGTATGTATTATTAAACAGCTAAAGAAGGTTGCGTATGGTAACAACAAGAAAGTATTGTTGCAATCTTTGTCCGGCTGTAGTCAACCTAAAATAGACCAAATAAAAATCTCATTAATAAGTTTCATCAAAATGGTATTGAAAAGAAATTACCTTTTGATCGACTCCAACGCAGCATCCCATCGTCCTATTTGCCTGAAAAGAAAGGATAATTAACACACAAATAATAAAAAAAAAATTGAACAATAAATCTAAATTTGATGAAAACGGGCTGTAAATAAAAGGAACTTCCAATTGAACACCGAATTTTAATAAAATCGGTGCCCAAACCAGAAACCCCTATTAAACATAACCCAATCCTGAAAAAAATAGAAAAAATGATCAAAATAGTTAAATTAAATAAAAAGAAGAAAGGACAATAAAAAGAAACAAACACAAAACAAAAACAACAAAGCACACACCTAAAATTCTTTTTCACAACAACAACAACAAAAAAACCAAGCACCACGTAAAATCACTACACAAAAACAACACTACACGAACACAACAAAAGCGATGAAAAATCAATAAATTCGCGAATTTTCTGTAAAGAAAGTTGAAGATTTTCCAGTGAGAGTAAAAGAATTTTCTCACCTCACTGGAAACCTAACAAAGAACTTCCACCGAAAATTCGCGAATTTAGCAAAAAGACTATAAAAGGAAGGTCACTAAAACACCCACGATATAGTTAATTTTTAGCAGTGTTCAGTGCGGTGGTTTTTCGTCTGTGATTTTTTTTTTGCGAATTTTTTTTTAAAGTTTTCCCACGTAATAAATTTTTTTATTTTTTTTATTTTCACAGTTTTTTTTTAACTCAATAGTTTTTTTACTAATTTTTTTTAATCACTTCTACTTTTTTATTTTATTTACTTTTTACATCACTCAATTTTTCACAGGTACGTAAGTCTTTATTATTATTATTTTTTTTTTCTTTTTCTCTTTTTCCTTTAACACCTTTAAACCTTACACTCCACTTTCACTTTTACTTACCTCTTTACACGTTTCCTTTTTTACACTTCTCCCATTCACTTTTTTTTATTCTTTTCACTTCTTTTTTTCTTCCTTTTTTTTTTTTTTATCTAAATCTCAAAACTATTTTTCTTTCTTATTTATTTTTTTCTTATACACACCTTCAGTTACACCCTTTCAGCACCACATTTTACCTAGTCCACTCACTTCACTTTAAACTTTCTTTCTTCATACACATTTTATCCACTCACTATCACTCCTTTTTCACTTCTATTTTAACTTTTTTTCTTTTTTTCATTATTTTTTATTATTTTTATTATTATTACTATTATTTTATTTTGATTTTGTGCACGTCGCGACTATATTCGAAAATTAACTTCGGGGTTAGGTTCGCGAAGTGAACTTTGTTTACATTTTTTAAAACACATTGAAATAAATCTAAACGTCAAATATCCGCGTTGCCACATTGGCTAGATTCGTTTTAACTTACCAGAGTTGCCTGTCCATACATTTCTCGTGAGTTACCCATAGGCTTAACAACCAGAGACCTCACTTGACTTGTATACGCGTTTTTTTTGGTTGTCTATTTTTCCTACTGGGCTCACTTCCTTCACCTCCTCACAATTCCATTTTATAATTAGAATTTTTTTTATAATCAGTTCTATTTTCTTTTTCTTCTTTTTTTTTTTACTATTAAAATTATTAAATTTCGTGTTTAATTCCATTTTCTTCTTCTTCCTTTTTTTTATAATTATTAATTTTGTACTCGGTTCCATTTTCCTTTCTCTCTTTTATAATCAGCTCTATCTTCTTCTTCTTTTTTTTTGCTTTTATAGTTATTAAATTTTTGTACGTAGTTCAATCTTCTTCTTCTTTTATTATTATTTTTTTTTTACATTAAATTTTTCTTTTTTTTTTTTTTTTGCCGCTATATTTTTTTTTAGTTACGAAGTTATTTTTTCGTTTATTCGGTTATTTTTTTTTTTAATTTGCTGCATAGGAGTTGTAGGATTATAAATTCTTTTTTTCTAATAAACAATAGAAAATTTTGTTAAATTATAAATTGTGTTTTATTTCATTTTACTACAGCTTTGCCCCTTTACCTACATCCTCTTTGCTTTTTGTCTTTTAAAAAATCCCTCTCGGACGCCTTATTTTTTCTTTTCTTTTGATTTTCTTGGCAAAGGTTTTGTTTTCTCTCTCTTGAGGAAGATTTTTTTTTCTTTTCCTTTTTTTTCGCTCAAAAGGCCAATTTTGTAACAGTATATTGATTAAAAATTTGTGTGTGTGTGATAGCAATTAAAGTAATATAAAACTAAAAGAATTAGATCATCAATGTATTTTGTTACTAAAAAATTCCGATATTCGATAAACAATAAATAAAATTTCGCATTAATTAATAATCAAATACTTTAGAATATTCATAAAATTGTTTATATAAAAACTATATTTATATTCAAATTGTTACGTATGCTTCATTATAGTGTTATTCATGTTGAGACATGTTTGTTCAAGTTTAACGTTTAATATTTTTTTATAAGGATTTCATCAAGTTGTGAAATTCTGGATGTGAATGTAAACTTTATTTACTTTATTGTAATTTTTAAACAGTAAAAAAAAGGTGGAGATAAGATTTTTGACTATAAATGGAGACGATTTCTTCAAACGACATCAGTTCGTCGTGGAATTTTAAGTGATTTAATAAATCTTTTTTCAAATTAAAAGTTGTGTTTTTAAATCTTATACTAAAAGAATTAAAAACCGGCATCAGTTCGTCGTCGTAGAATTTTTAGGAGATTTAATTAATTTTTAAAAAAATTAAAAGTTGTGATTTAAAATCTTATTCTTAAAGAATTATTAAAAATTCATTGAAAGTTTTGAACTGTTTGTTAAATAATTTACGTAGACTACAGATTACAAAATGAAAAGTTTTATCTGTGAAATTTGTGGAAATCTATTTTTAACTAAGTATAACATGAAAAGGAATATTTAAGCAGCTCATGGAGATCTTTACACGCAAAGAAAATCTACTAACGCACATGAGAACCGAGCATAAGGTATCTTCTGTAGAAGCTATTTCCGACGATATTTTAAGATGGAGAAAAGAATCATTATGTCTGGATATCTAGAAAAACACGACACGAACATCAAATATTCCTGTGTAATGGATGCTCACAGCATTTTTATACTGAAGAGGCGTACAATATAAATAAAAATAAATGCAGTAAGATTGTTACACTTATGCCATCACCAGAAAAAAATGAATTGAAATTTGAGAAATATGAACGTCAATTAGAGGTCCCATTTGTTGTATATGCAGATTTTGAATGTATTTTACAAGGATTAAATACGTGTCTTCTAAATCCAGATATTTCTTCTACAACAAGCATACAACAACACGTTCCTTGCGCATTCTCATACTACACCAAGTGTTCATATGACGATAGCTTGAATAAACTAAGAGTTTATAAAGGAAAGGACTCACAGACAAAATTTGTGCAATCATTGATTGAAGATATATCAGATATTCAAAATAATATCATTATGAAGCCGGAGGCGATGAAACCACTCACTGCTTTTGAAGAGAAGAAGCAACTTTGGAGTAAG
Organism: Bombylius discolor; assembly: GCA_939192795.1. Taxonomy (NCBI): domain Eukaryota; kingdom Metazoa; phylum Arthropoda; class Insecta; order Diptera; family Bombyliidae; genus Bombylius; species Bombylius discolor. Next base: position 27,364,349 of record OW584238.1, read on the forward strand.
ATTTATATGTATTTATATATGTAAGAAATATTTAGGTAATATAAGAGTAGCCGACCATTGTCACTTAACAGGAAAGTACAGGGGTCCAGCGCATAATGAATGTAATTTCCGGTATCAAGTCCCAAAGTTTTTCCCAATTTTCTTCCATAATTTTTCGGGTTACGACTCTCACATATTTGTTAAAGAATTAGCAAATATTGATGGTGATATAAATTTAATTCCATTAAATAAACAACTATGTATATGTATCACTTTCAAAACGAATTTTCGTTAATGAAACTGATACTATTGAACTTAGATTTCTAGATTCAGTAAGATTTATGCAGTCTAGTCTAGACTCATTAGTGGGAAATCTATCTCCGGAAGATTTGAAAACAGTTAAATGCGATGTGCAAATGCGATATAACTGTTATTATTTCGCCTCTGAAATTAATCAAATCTCCATCTTGATCTACAATTTTTACTTCAACAGAACTAATTCGTTTCATATTTACAGGTAAATATATAACATTCTTAGGAACTTCTGTTATTTTATATCCTGGTCCCACATCAGGCGAGAATTCATGAAGAGTGTGAACAGGAATATTATTAATATATGATCCTACTATTAGATTACATTCAATTCGTATAACGTTAACTTTAGTTATATTCACAGGTAAATCAGACACATGCGTTGTATTTGACTCTAATTCTTTTTTACTGAAACCTAACAGTTGACCAATAGATCTTTCTCTGTCGAAGTATATGTTGTTTTTACTTTTAATTCTGTTTTAAGTGTGTTGTTGTTTGCTTGTATTTTGAGTGTAGGTTTAGTTTTCGTTTTTTCGAGTTCTTTTTGAAAGAAATTCGCGATGTCATCAACTTCATAAGACTTCATATATGAAATAAGTTATTGGTAGTATCCACGTTAGGTATTGAATTATAGGTATGAAAATCAACAAGACCACAAAGATAGTCAGATAATAAATTTATGGGTGCAAAATATTCTGTTGTTAATATAAATGTATTCCCACTTAAAGTTAATGTTACTGGCATGTTGAAGGTTTTAAATGAAATAAATGATAGTTTTATGTGTACACATTTATTTATATTAATTCACATCCATAAAATTATACAAAAACTTCAAACATAAATGTCCACATTTAAATGAATTAAAATTTTGATATCTATTATAATTGTATTCTATATTATTTCCTAAATATCTAACAATTTCTAGAGGTGGTTGCAGATTACCATAACTGTCAAAGTATTCAACACGATTTCCTTTTTTAATTTACGTTATGAAAAATAAAATTTAAATTAAATGTAAATGAGCGTTTTTGTCGAAGCTCAAGACCTCCAGATGAGTCCTATCCGGTCTATCAAAGGGGTTCCGGCTGCTTCAGCCCGGGCGTGGTTCTTGGACTCATCCGGTCGAGGTAAACTTCATACTCGTAACATAAAATTAGACCGGTAATTCAAATTGCAATCAAACCGAAATTGGGGAATTAGGATAGCCAAAAAAAAAAGACAATCAGGTGAAAGGAAAAAAAAAAGAAACAACAGGACATCCACTCCCTCCTCAGCGGACCGGAGGCATCCCCCCACGGACCCTCACCAGCTCCGTCACACCTCTCACAGGATCTCTCAGATTGTCAAAACAAACTCTAAAACGTCATGTTCTGGATCCAGAAAAAAAAAATATATACCCAAAAGCAATCAATCAAAAGGTTACATTAAAATTGCTTCATAAAAAAAAAATAAAAAATTTTGTTTTTTTGTTTTTTTTTTTCTATTTTTTTCCACATAAATTTAATATTTTTATTATTTATAATTTTTGTTCATTATTATTTCCATTGTAATTATTATCAAATATTATAATTATCAAAAAAATGATTATAATTTGTTTTATTCCATACTATTTGAAATTTATCATCAAATTCTGAACAGATTGTATTTTTTTTTCTTATATATATTCTGTATTATTTGTTGTGTTTTCATTTAAATTACTTTGTAAAAATTTTTCATTATTTTTATTTTTAAATAATTCAAATGTTTAAGTTGATGAATTGAAAAAAAAATCATAATTTTGATTTATTATATCATAATAAATTTTAATATTTTTAATTTCATCAAATAATGAATTTTTTATTTAAATTAATTAAATTATTAATTGGAAAATTATTAATTGTATTATTTATAAATAATTGATTTTTAATGAATAAAGTATTAATATATAAATTATTAATATTATAATTCTTTTATTAAATAATATTGTATTTTTATATTTATCTAAAATATTCTAGTTATTTAATTTTTCTCTTTTAAATGATGGTCCAGATAATAATAAACTACCAAAGATACGTTTTGTATTTGATATAACTGGTAGAATATTTGAATCATGAAATAACAAATCATCAATTTTCATATGATTAATTGATGGTACTCTTAATTTAGGTTTTATTATTTAAATTTTTCCAAAAATTAAACGACCAAAAATTTATCGTGGCCGACCATTTAAACGTATAGGATTTCTTAAGAAATAATTTAAATTCATTCAACTAATATCATCAATAATTAAATCATTTTCAATAAAAAAAAAAAATTGATTATGTATGAAAAGTTATTGGTGGTCAAGTAACACTATTACCATTATTTTTATTATCTGTTATAAATATATAATACTACTTAAATTTATTTTTTTTCTTCTTTTTTTTTTTCTTCTACAAAAAAATAAAATGAATGTAATCTAAGTTTTACTTAACTTATATCCTGAAATAGTAAGTTGATTAGTCGAGTGGGCGCTATATCGGGTCCCTCGTTGCGGTACCGTGTTGGATAAGTCACCAGCAAGCAAAAAAAATCCACGAAAGTCGGACTCTGTTGAAGATGTGCGTCTTTCCCTTCTTTCTTTTTTTTTTACTTTTTTTTTTTTTGAAAATTTCTTTATAACGCAAAAGTAAACTGGGATAATTTTTTTTTTCTTTTTCTTTTCTTTGTTTATTGGTTTTACATTTCACTAACTCTTTTTAAATTTTAGGCAATTTCCTACACATATATATAAATATTTTTTTTTTCTTTGACTAGTTCAATGTTTCATGGGATGACCCCAAATAAATTTACTTGTATATCAAGAAAATTATAAGATATCAATTTAACTTTTATTTTCGTTTAAATATTTTTTATTTCGTAAATTTTTTTTTTTTTTTTTTTTTTTTAATTTAAATTTACAATTTTACAATTTTCGTCACTCTGACATCCTTTTGATTTACTTTAATTTGGGTATATGTTTCCTTTGTTTTTGTTTTTGAATTTATACTCAATCAAAAAAAAAATTGTCTATATCCGAATTTTATAATTTATATTTAAACTACCAATTTTCCCATAAAAAAAAATATTTTTTTTTTTGTTATTTTCTTTTTTTTTCTTCTTTTTCTTATTAGGTACATATTTCACAAATTTAATAATAGTTATGGATCGCATAAAATTTATGAGACTTGTTCAATTTTTTTTTTTCTTTTTTTTAAAATTTTATCGTGAAAGTTACCAAAAAAAATCGAATTAGATGCACATTATTTAAATAGATAGAAAGAAAGATAAATGATATTAAGGTACCAACACAAAAAAAAACAATCGAATTAGAAATTTATCAAAAAAAAAAGATTTGCACTTATTTCACTTTTTTTTTTTCCTTTTCAATTAATCACTTTTACAAAAAAAAGGATTTCTTCCTTCCTTTTTTTTTTCTTCATTCATAGAATAATATAAATTTAAAGAATTTACAATACGTATGAACAGTTCTTTTTTTTTTTCTTTTAAAAGCCATAATTGAATATCTGCATAACACTTAACACTTCTTGTTATTTCTTACAAAAAGAATTTTGGCCTCAATAAATATATTTAAATTTAAAAAAAAAAACTAAATAAAATTCCGAGAAGCTAAGTTCCCATCTCTATAATACTTGCCTTCGCAAGATGAGTCTTTTAATATTCGCGACTAGATCAAGACTGAAAAAAAAAACGAAAAGAAAAAAAAAGACCCCCTGTGATAAAAATATATCTGCCTTATATACCCATTCTATAACAATTGATTTCATTACCAATCTCTTAATTGGGTATACTATGATAATTAAAATATCATTTGAAAGATTATTAACCGTCAATGAATATGCAGGTATATGAATTATTACAGAATGTTCTGGTATATTCCATATATTACTTGAAGAGTAATATATGGTGAGCAGGCATTATAAACATATTGGGTACTTGACCAGTGTGTGTATGTGTGTGAGTTAAAAAAAATTATATTTTATTACGCTATTTACATGAGTAAATAAGTCGTAATGAAATGTATGGGTCAATTAATAGATATAAGAAATTTTATATGAACCAATTAATATGGGTATTAATTGATATATGAAATTTTATGTATTTGCCGTCGGCAAACACCATTATAGGCATTTTAGGTTTTAAGAGATTTTACAAATTTGAATTTTAATAAAAAAAGGTGAGTTGAAATTAAGAGAATTTTGATATAAATTGAACTATGTAATTCTCATACATTTTCTAGAAATCGCGTGATTTCGGAAATATACTAGAAAATCACGCCATACCTCTAAAACAATGAAATGGATTAAAAAAAATTTTGTTGCTTGTGTGCAACGGATTTTGGTTTACAGTTCATTTATTGGAATTTTAAGTTGCAATTCCAATGAATTCCAGACTATATTTTATAATATGAACTGAATTATAATATTTTTAATGTACAGCCAACTGAATTTGTACAGTGGCGTACAAAAAAAATAGACCCATAAAAAAAATTACTATAGCTGTCGCAACATTTATTATAATTGTATTCTATATTATTACCTAAATATCTAACAATTTCTAGAGGTGGTTGCAAATTACCATAACTGTCAAAGTATTAACCACGATTTCCTTTTTTCTGATATGCTACCCAATGTGTACCAGGACCACTTGAATCATCTAGATTTACTATACCACACTCATTTTTATAAGGTTTTGGTGGTAGTTTATCTTTCATGAATACAGCTCTAAAATGTGGTATACTTTTACCATGTGTCATTAAATCGATTTCACTGAGAGGTTTATTGGGTAGCTTACTTAAAAGTTTTTTGGATTTGGATTTAAAAAAAGACCAAGACCTTTCTTATATGGTTTAAGTTGTAATCCTTTTCGCATTGCTATTGCTTCCATAGTTTTATTTTGTCGTTGATTTTCAGCTATTTGTTCTCTAGCTTGTTTTGCATCTCTGATTACCTTTGCTATTTTTGCTGCACCACCAGATAATGCTTCTACTGCTGAGAGACCAGCAAAAAGTGGAACTAAGAATGGTAAAATACCTCCTGTTTTTGGAACAGGTATTATGCGAGGTAATTGAATTGATGATTTTTTTCCTTTTATAGTGTTCTTGGCTGAAGTTAATGCCATTCTAATTGCAATATTCATTTCTTCTGGTTTTCGTGCTTTTAATATTTTACGAGCATTTTGAATAGCTTGTCGAAACACTTTACGCGTTTTCGCTTTATTATTCTTTGTTGATTTCTTTTTAAATCCCATACCAAATTTCACTTTGGCTTTCATTGCGTTTGTAACAAACCAAGAGTTTATACGTTCACCTATCTTTGAATCTTTTGCCTTTACCCTTTCCCAAGCTTTTTCTGCTAATATTTTGTCAGTTATATGACGTTGATTTTTATCTTTATGTTTAGAATAAAATATATCGTGTTGTTTGCAAGCTTGATCTAACTGATTGATTTCTTGATCTCCTCTGTCAAGACGTTGTTGTAGTTTTGTACCAGGTCCATAATAATGATATCCAGGAAGATGAAGCTCTATTGGTAACTTGTTTATTAATGTATTCACTAATCCTTTACCTTTGCGAGTTTGTGTTTGACTAAATGTTTTTTTTTTTGATTATATTTGATCATTTTATATGTTCCCTCACACAGACAGATGAATAGAATGGTGATGAAAATCTATAAATTAGGTATTTATAGTTGTTTTTTCTTGAGTTCTTATGAGTATGCGTTTCATAAAACAACGTGATAAATTAAATGTAAAAAATGCAGATTTTGTAACAAATACTTCAAATAAAATTAAACATAGTAAGCTATTTCCTAGCTAAGAAAGGTGCCAACTCAAATTTCCTCGGACCAGAACCCTTCTGTGGACTATCAAAAAGCCACACAAAAAACAATGTTAAGAAATGGGAGATGAAGAAATGTGTCTCACACTGGGAAAAAACTCCCGGAAATCAGCAAGCGAAGGAATTTATTAAACCTTCAGCTAACATTTCTAAAAAACTACTCAACCTCAATAGGAATGAGTTAAGAATCATTACAGGTCTTCTCACCGGGCACTGTCCACTTAATTACCATTTAAGTAGGATTGGGCTACAAGAGGATGACAAATGCAGATTCTGCAAGGAGGCCAAGGAGACCTCAAAACACATTCTATGTGAATGTGAGGCGTTGGCCTCTAAAAGAGTGCGACACATGGAAAAATTTTCCTCAAACCGGAAGAAATTTGGTGTGCACCTTCTCATAGAATTTTAGGATTTATCAAAAACCTAAATCTTTGAGAAGCAAGGGCGGCACAAAAGATCTTGTTAGGTCAAGGTGCACCAAATAGCCCAGATAACTATCTATCAAGGCTATTACCTAACAATGTACGTGCCATTATTGTGGGTCCGTCGAATTGCGGAAAAACAAATGTAATGATGAGTTTACTTGAACACCCGAATGGTCTTAAATTTGAAAATATTTACATATACTCAAAATCTTTATATCAACCAAAATATGAGTATCTTAAGAAACTGATTTCACCTATTGAAGGATTAGGATACAACAAATTTTCTGAGAATACTTAAATAATGTCACCAGAACAAGCTAAACCAAACTCTATTTTTATATTTGATATGATGGTGCTATACACATATTCCAAAACACTTGATACGTGATAACTCAAACTTTATTGTAATTTTTAAACAAGATGAGATGAATTTAAAGCATATTTATAATGATCACGTCAACACAGACATGTCATATGAAATATTTGGAGATATGTGTTCAAAATGTTGGAAACATAATTACGGATTTTTAGTAATAAACAAAGACAGTTCATTAGAATGCGGATGATACAGAGAAGGATTTGATACTTTTATATTATTTTAAATATATACGAGTGTATGAATTGTAGCTATATCATTATTATTCTAACTACCGTTCTAACTGTTTAAAGACCTGTTTAAGCTGTTTCAAAGCTGTTTAAAGACCTGTTTAAGCTGTTTCAAAGCTGTTCAAAGACCTATTTAAGCTGTTTTAGAGCTACTTAAAGACCTGTTTAAGCTAATTTAAAGCTGTTCAAAGACTTGTTTAAGCTGTTTTAGAGCTGTTCAAAGACCTGTTTAAGCTGTGTTATTTTGAAATGTTATTATGGAAAGCTAGTTAATTAAGAATATTATAAGAACAAGAAATGTTATTCGTAAGAAATATCAAGCTCTAAAAACTGGTAAAGCAGAAGAAGAAATACAATTGGAAAGTGTTTTTAAACCAATTACGCAACGCAAAAAAAAATAGTAGATAAAACTCATTATCCGGATATTAAAACTGAAGCAAAAAGAAGAACGTAAAACTCCATTTGAGTCTAAAGGTCTGAAGACTGAATTTTCAAGTACACCACATGAATATTCAAAAAAGTTAGAGGAGAACTTTGAAACACTTCAAACAATTAAACAACCTAATTTTTCTCAGAACTCATTAGAAAAAAGTTTTGATGATGATGATGAATCACAACAACAACAACCAACATTTTCAAATTCACCGAATCGATTTTTGAAAGAATTGAAATTAGAAGAAGATGATATTGATTACAAATACAGACCACATTTAGATCATGATAAAAATATTTGGAAAATAGGAAATTCTCCGTTTTCTTTTAGCGAGAAAACTATTATTATTAAGGGAAGCTTTTATCCTCTATCACCTGGTTTGATCCAATTATTGTTTTTAAGACATCCTAATAAAATGATATGCACTAACGAAGACTTCAAAAATTATAAAAAAATTAGATTACAAACAAATGCAAATAAACGTGATTATGATGAAAGTGGACAAATATCTGGAAACAGAAGTAGCAAGTATAAACTTATTAAGGGATTGTTCGAGTCTCATACTGGCTCTGGATTAATGCATTTACTGAAAGAAAAACCTAATTATGTATACTGGGATGATCCAAACGAATTAGTGAATAGATTGAAATTACTACTAGCATCTGCACATGCAGGACATAATAATCATAACAATGAGATAGTTTCAATAATTGAGGAACTCAGAGAAGCATATATTATCATATAAATTTATATTCTACATTATAAAATTTATTATTTACATTATGAGCGTTGACAAGTTTTGACGTTTCTCTATTCAGAAACATCATCATGCTACAATTTCTTCTGAACGTGGGCTTCCCGGTCCACCAGGAATAGGATTTATTTTAACAAATGAAGGAAACTTTAATATAAATTCAAAATGAATGGAAAATCTTGAAAATCCTTTAAATGATAATGATGCAGTAACAAAAAAGTATGTTGATAATGAATTAATGCTTTACATACCAAAGTTAGAAAAAAACAAGAAGTATTTATTGAAAATAATGATAAGATGTTGAATAATTTCAAAAAATCACCACCACCCGTTCTAGATTCTCTAAGAAAAGAGTATTTAGACAAAGAATTAGAACTATTTCGTCAATAACTTGCAAAGAATAATGATACATATGTTGTTAGATTACCGTGAAAAAATATATGGTTTAAATTATAATATTAAAAATATTCAAAAATTTTTATTTGGTGAAATAAAGAGAAAACATAAACCTGAGCAATCGATTTTCCCATTAGAAAGTGTACCAAAATAAATTATGCAAAAACAAAAACTTGTAGAAGAACTTCATAAACCTGCTAGGAGAAATTTTAAACGCCGACATGTTATAATAAAAGGAATTAATGATTTGTTAACTGTAATTGATACTTTCTCAAAATATGCTTGGGCACACCCTGTCAAAACAAAAAATGCTGTAGATGTTACTAAGGCAATGGATAACATATTTAACATAACACAATCATCACCTACAAATTTACAAACAGATTTAGGAAAAGAATTTTGTAATTCACAATTTAATCAACTTATGAAAAAATGCAATGTAATCATTATTCAACATATAGCATATTGAAAGCATCGATTGTTGAACGTTTTAATAGAACATTAAAAGAGATGATGTGGAAGGAATTTAGTATGAATGGATCATATAAATGGATTAATAATGTAAAAGCGTTAGTTATCAAATACAATAACACTATTCATCGAACAATAAAAATGCGTCCCAAAGATGTTAATAAACACAATGAAAAATTTTTATTAAAGACAGTTTAAAATAACTTAAAAGTTTTTCGAAAACCAAAATATGTACAAAGTTGGAGATAAAGTATGAATAAGCAAATATAAACATATTTTTGAGAAGGTATATACACCCAACTGGACCACCGAGATTTTAACGATTACAAAAGTTCAAAACACAAACCCCATAACGTATCTTTTAGAAGATTATGAGGGACAACCAATTGAAGGAGGTTTTTACGAAAAAGAAATAATTAAAACCAAACATCCAGATCTTTATTTAGTAGAAAAAAAAGAAAAAAAAGAAAAAAAGTTTTTGTGTAATAGTTACGATTTAATAATCAACATAATTCGTGGAATTATTGAAAAACAAAAAAAATATATGAAAAATTATTTTTAATAAATGTTTTTTATTTGCGAAATCTTATTATTTATTGATATTGGGTTTTGTTTACATTTTGTTTTATTGTTTACATATATTTGGTGTTTACCAACCAACAATTTTTATTTGATAAAATAAAAAAAACTATACAAACTACAGAACCAATCTCGAGTATATTGATGTTAACAATATCAAATGCAAATATACATACAAAAATGAATATGTATTCATAAATAGTAATTAATAAAAGTCAACTCATGCTTAAAATTATTAAAAGTCAACCAGCATTATTCAGAGTGTAAAGATGAATTTTGAAAGTGAGTTTTACACAGATTATAAGCTTTAAATTATCATTCTAGATACACTTTCCAGTACACCTACTATGTTACGACTTATCTTGTCTTAATAACAAGAGTGACGGGCGATGTGTGCATATTCTAGAGCTATAATCAAATTGACAGTATAGACAATTGTCTACTATCGAAAATATATACCTACAACAATATGAAAAAATGGAAATAATCACATCACTTCATGAATTTCATTACGTTGATTGTTGTTGGGCTAAAGATGATACAACTACCGGACCAGATACATGTATTTGTAGTTATAGACAAAATAAAGTTATCAAATTTAAAAATGAATTTGAAAAATTATTGAAATTTTACAAGAAATTGATTAGGTATTTAGAAGAAGGAAATCTGGATATACTAGATAATATTTCATTTTTTTTAAATGAATTCGATACAGTTTTTAGCACAGAATCATATGGAGAAGGTGTTTTTAACAAAAACGAAATTGAAAACATTCGAGAATATTTAAACAACATCAAAAGTGAAGAATTTACATTTAACGGCAAGAGCATGTTCTTATCCCAAAGACAATGAAAATATTTGTGAATGTGATTTAATAGAACAAAAACAAAGAGAAAAAGCTGAAAGAGCTAAAGAAGGTATTAAACTTATTAATGAATTTCTTGGAACAATATATTATAATTATTTTGCTGATTATTAGTTAATAAATAAAAACACTTGATATTCATTAAAAAATTGTTTTTTATTCATTTTATATGTATTTTATATTACATTATAAAAACCAGGTAAACTTATATTAAATTGTTGTGAATATTCATCATAATTCACATTATCTTCCGTTTCTGTTGAACATTGCTGATCTGCTTCTGATTGAATACGTTGTTGTTGTTCATTCTCTGTTATTTGTGTTAGTTGTTGTTGTTCTTGTTATTCTTGAAATTCACTAAAGTCTATAATGTAAGATTTTCCTACTTGACCATAGTTGATTAAGTGATATTTTTCCTTGTTCAAACCTGCTATCACATTATCTGATAATTTATTATACTTTTCAGGCAAATTGAGACGTTGATTTTCTTCTAACTCAAGCAGAATTCGATCACCAAATTTTGTGTTAACTTTTTCTGCATAGATAATTTTATATGGATACTTTTTTATCATATTTCCCAAGTTTAAGTATATAATGTTTCGAAATGATTTTAACTCTTCCAGGTCAGAAGCAAATACTTTGTTAGATAGTTCATCTCTTACAAGTTTATCTTTTTGTTTCCGTTTAACTACTTTTGATGTCTTCAGCGCTTTCTTTGAACTTACTTTTTCAGGTCTCTGTACTTCACTCATTTTACAAACTTTAAACGAAAGATTGATTAAATCACTTAAAAATTCCACGACGAACTGATGCCTTTTCTTTTTTTTTTTGGTTTTATCAAATTTTATAAAAAAAAAAAATAAAAAAAAAAGGGGAAAGTTTAATTAAAACAAAATTAATTTTGTGTAAATTTAGAAAAAATTTAATTCATTCATAAAAAAAAAGAAAATTATTTGTAAAGAAATTTTGTGAAGATTTTTTTTTGAAATAAAATCGAGACGTTTACTAGAAAAAATAATATAAATCTTTTAATTTATATAACTGGCGCAGTCTTGTAGCTTGTCTTCGGAATTCTATAGTAGAAAATCCGTCTATTTTAATAGTTTAAAGACAAGAAAAGAACCAAAAAAAAAAAAACAAAAAAAAAAGTGCATCGTGCATAATATAATAAAGAATAATAAATATATCATAACAAAACAACAACACAAAAAAAACAAAAAAAAAAAACAAAAAACAACAATTTTGGGGAGAGCCAGCAAAAGTAAAACAGTACAACAAAAGTAAGAGGCCGTCACCAAGTGAGTTACATCAGATCAAATTCGATGAAGACGAAAATTGAACTGTAAGTAATTTTCATTTATGTTAGAATCCTTTTGCAATATCTCCTCCTTATAAAATAATAACGAAAACTTAAGCTCAAGTTTGGAAAATTTGATAAGTGATTTGGATAGAATTACGGTCAGTGAAAGTGAAGAAAATCAAAGTATTTGTGTAACCGCGTTTGAACCCGAGAACAATATGACAACAGTTCCAAATTTTTTAAAAGTTCACGCAGAAACCATCCCAGAGTTTGATGGTGATGTAAACGAACTAAAATTTTTTATCGAGAGCATCGATACTATCGTTAGCCATTTCTTTGACAAAAAGAATCCAGACGTTTATCAAAATAATGTTATTTATAGAACAATAATAAGCAAATTAAAAGGTGCTGCTCGGAAAGTAATTAATATTAGCTGTGTGAATACAATAGATGAAATAAAAAATGAACTTATCCGAAATTTTAGTGACCGTAGAAATGAGAACTGTCTGGCATTCGATTTGAACAATTTGAAACAAAAACGCGAAGAAACTCCTTATGAATTTCATGATAAAGTGAGAAAACTATTAAACACAATTTCAAACTATCTTGCAATTCATGAAAAAGACGCGAATGTACGAAAATTTAAGCAAAATTTATACAATGATCAAGCTTTAGAAGTATTTTTAGCAGGTTTGAAGAATCCATATGGAATTATGGTTCGAACAAAAGAACCAAAAACAATGTTAGAAGCCATAAATTTTATAAAAAAAGAAGACAATATCAAATACCTACAAAATTACCAGTCTAGTTATAATTTCAATCAACGCAGTCTGCAAAATCAAAACCCAAATTTTAATAGTTTTAAAAACTCTCAACAATCGAAAAATATTTCCCAACAAACTATGAATCCAAATTATTTTCACCAGAGCTCTCGATTTAACCACGAAAATTCTGCCTTTCCGTATGCAGTATATGCAAATAAATCAAACACAATTACAGCTGACACACGTCAAACTAATCAAAATTCTCAAGCAAATTTACCATTTCCAACAGGACCAGTCAGCATACAACAAAGACAAAATTTACCACAACAAAAATTTCCTACCAACACTCAGGTTTTCGGTAGGTCCAAAAATGTATGGAAACCAAACTCAAGTCAAACTCTTCATCAATCAAAACCTATACCCATGACAACCAACAACTTCTCAAAAATTCCAACAGTCAACTCCAAAGTGGTCTCAAGAGGAATTACATAATACAGAACTTACATATGCAATTAATGATAATTCTTTTACAATGGAAAATAACACTGACTATGAATATGTTGAAGGTGACGACAATACACAGTGCGAAAATTTTCAATTTACCCAGCAGTCCAACCCACAGTCTTAATAGACATTAATAACTTGTGTAATAAAAAACAACTACCCTACATTACGATAAAAAACCCTCCTTTAAAGTTATTAATAGACACGGAATCAACAAAATCATTCATCGATCATTCATAGCAGATAATTATCACGCGAAACATAAAATTTACGAGGCATTCACCGTATCATCTTTCTTTATATCCTCAACACATAATTTTTCAATAACTATACCAGCGTTCGAAGAATTCAATGAACCAATAAACTTCAACTTTTATATTTTCAAATTTCATAAAATATTATGGGTTAATTGGTATTGACCTTATTCAAAATTTGAAAGCAAATCTCGACTTTCCAAGCTTACAGTTTTTGACTCCAAATACCATAATCCCAATAAAATTTTTAGAAAGTAATCCCAAAATACTCGTCGATACCATACTTCAAAAAAACAGTATCTCCAAAATTCAAATACCCGTGACATCTAAGTCAGGACAAATTATTGTTCCCCTCCAAACAATTCACAACTGTATTATACCAGAAACTCTTACTACAGCTGTAAATGGTTGGGCAATTGTAGAAATACATAACAAATCTGAAGATAACATTAATTTTACCCTATTATATGCAGTACGAACAATAAATGTCGAAAACAAATTTGACCTTTACCATGTTAGCTTTAAAGAGGCCCAAGAGCGAAATAAAAAATTTCACGAAAATTCCATAAGATGTGATCACATGAACAAAGAAGAAAAATCCCAAATTCTCTCACTTTGTAAGAAGTTTTCAGATATTTTTCATAACGAAGATATTCCCCTCTCTTTTTCTTATACAATAAAGCATCGCATAAGAACAATCGACGAAATTCCTGTACATCAAAAAAGTTATCGTTACCCATATATACATAAAGAAGAATAAATTCAGAAACAAATTTCGAAAATGTTAAACCAAAACATTATCAGACCCAGCATTTCACCCTGGTCATCACCAGTTTGGGTAGTCCTAAAGAAAGCCGATTCTTTCGGTAAAAAGAAGTGGCGCATTGTTGTAGACTTTCGCAAGTTAAATAAAAAAACAATCGATGATCGCTACCCCATCCCTAATATAAATGAAGTGCTAGATAAACTTGGCAAATGCAACTATTTTTCGACAATCGATTTGGCTAATGGTTTCCACCAAATCGAAATGCACCCTGACGATATAGAAAAAACTGCATTTAATGTCGACAATGGGCACTACGAGTTCTTGAGAATGCCGTTTGGCTTGAAAAACTCTCCTGCTACATTTCAAAGAGTAATGGACAACGTCTTAAAAGGACTTCAAAACGTCCTAGTATATTTTGATGACATTATTGTATTCTCTACATCGTTACAAGAACACATGGTAATCCTTAAACAAGTATTTTAACGTCTTCGTGAAGCAAATCTCAAGATACAATTAGACAAAACCGAGTTTTTAAAAAAGAAACGGCCTATTTAGGACATATAATAACACCAGAAGGCATAAAACCAAACCAGAGAAAATTCAATGTATCCAAAATTTTCCCATCCCCAAAACCGCGAAAGAAATAAAAAGCTTTCTAGGCCTTTTGGGATACTACAGAAAATTTATCCCAAACTTTTCAAAAATAACAAAACCTATGACTTCATGTTTAAAGAAAGGAGCAGCAGTAAAACACAATGCCGAATTTATTCAATGTTTCGAAACTTGTAAAAAATTGCTCACTAACGAACCCATTCTGGCATACCCTGATTTTTCGAAACCTTTTAACCTCACCACAGGTTAAGGTCCCAAGGACGTATAGGCCAAGATAAACCCATCACTTTCGCTTCACGAACTCTAAACAACGCAGAGCAAAATTACAGTGTTATAGAAAGAGAATTGCTGGCCATTATTTGGGCAACCAAATATTTTAGTCCATACTTGTATGGACGGAAATTTTCCATATATACAGACCATAGACCACTAAATTGGCTGTTTTCCATTAAAGAACCCAATAGGAAACTTCTGCGATGGAGATTAAAACTTGAAGAATTTGACTTTGACATTAACTATAAAAAAGGGTCAATGAATTCGAACGCTGACGCACTTTCTAGAATACAAATTAATGAATTAAACAATAACAATACTACACATGTAGAAATACCAAACAATGAAGACAATTCTTCAATTGTCGGAAACATAAACGAAATTCCGAACGTAGCAGACTTCGAAGAAGATGAAAATGATACTGTACACACAAGTGTTGAGAACCCAATTTTTGAAATACCAATTTCGGATACACCAATAAACTACTTTAAAAATCAAATTTTTATAAAATCTGTTAAATATCGCCCCAAAATACCAAAGATTACTCGATTTTTCATTAACAAAATAAGAACTATCATAGAAATTTCAGAAATAAATTTCG
Organism: Bombylius discolor; assembly: GCA_939192795.1. Classification (NCBI taxonomy): domain Eukaryota; kingdom Metazoa; phylum Arthropoda; class Insecta; order Diptera; family Bombyliidae; genus Bombylius; species Bombylius discolor. The sequence continues at coordinate 27,380,100 of OW584238.1, forward strand.
AAGAAGACATAATAAATATTTTCAAAGAATTTTCGGTCACAAACAAACTCTTCGCAGTACATTTAGAAAACGCAGAACTTATTCCGCGGTTTTGTAGGACACTCCAAAATACTTTTAAAACCCCTTCATTTAAGCTTTTATTATGTAATCAATTTCTGGAAGACGTCAAAACATCTGAACGACAAGAAGAAATAATCAAACTACACCACGAAGGACGAACAAATCATCGAGGCATTACAGAAATGGAGTGTAAAATAAAACGTCAATATTATTGGCCTAACATCCGTAGTAGCGTAACAAATTATATAAATAACTGCTCTCTATGCCAAAGGATGAAATATGATAGACATCCACCTCAACAAAAATACAGTCTCACACCAACACCAAAAAAACCATTCGAAATTGTTCATATTGACACCTTTACTATAAAAAAACAAAAATTTCTAACGTTAGTCGATAAATTTTCGAAATATGGTCAAGCATATCCTCTAGATAGCTTAACAGCAATCCACGTAGCAAAAACCTTCATGAATTTTATTACACACCATGGTATACCTAAATTACTAATTCTAGACAATGGATCGGAACTGAAAAACAAAACTATTAGCGATTTGTCTTCACTACACAAAATTGGACTACATTATACAACACCACTAAATCCTAACTCCAACAGTACTGTAGAAAGAATTAATAGAAAAAAAAAAGATTTGAACATCATTGACCTAATGCCATACGCAGTTCTTGGCTATAACCATTCCATTCACTCCACTACAAAACAACCACCAATTGATGTAATCAACGGGCATCTCGACGTAAATAACATCTTTGACCTAGATATAAACAAAATACTTTATTCAAATTATGTGAATCAACACAAAGAAAAAACTCTAGAAATATATAAACATTTAAACCAACAGATGTCAAAAAACAAAGAAACCATCTTACAAAAGAGGAACGAATCTAGGCACGATCCCTTAACATACGAACCTAATACTATAGGGTATCACAAAACTCGTGCTCGAGATAAAACAAGTCCACAGTTTCGAGCTCATATTATAAATTCCGATAATGTCGAGAAAATCATACACCAGAAAATATTTACCACAAAAACAATTTTAAAAGACCTCTTACTAATCAAAAAACCATTTCCTAACAGGATCCTTCTTGCCATCGCAGCAACGGCAATCGCTCAGGAAATAACAATCGCAAATCTTGAGTCAAACCCAGGCGTACTTCCCTTTGAATTGGGAAATGCTAAGTTGAGATCTAGTTCACACATGTTCATTCACTATTTTGACCTCAATCTTATCAAAGTGCAATTGGACTCTTTGTCAAGACATTACAAAAGCATTCAGTTAACTCATGTCACAACCGAACCATACATAACCGCAATCAAATCCTTCAGCAATTTCATAAATTTTCAGTTAAATCTCGCTAAAGAATCTAGATGCTGACGACGGTAAAAAATTTGAAAAATTAATAAACACTTTAAGTTCAAATCAAAACAATATTGTATCCACGTTAAACAAACAAATTTCATTAACCAAGAAAATGATCGAGGACTACAACAGTACCTTAAATAAAACGAAGCACGTTTAACAGCTAAAATTAATGAAATAATAAAATTAAAATCTCTGGACATGGAAAACTTTCTGATAGTAAAAAATGCTTTCGATGAAGTCAATAGCTTGATTAATATAGTTATACAAATACTCGATAATTTGGAAAATGCTATCACTTTTGCTAAACTCAAAATTTTACACAACAGTATATTGAAGTTAGAAGACTTGGAGTTTGTTGTCAACAAAGTTCTCGAACACCATTCACTAAACGAATTATTTTTTGAAACTGAACCTTCAAGTATTCAGAATTTTTACGAAATATTAGAAGTTGAAGCATATTTTTCAAACAAAAAAATAGTTTTTGTTTTTCATTTCCCAATCATGCGTCCTGAAATATATATATATATACATATGTATATTGTAACATATTTAACGGAGGAAGTCATTTTATAGATTGGTCTCCTGTTGACCAACCTAAACTCCCGGGTGAACCCCAGCCGGTCGAATCCAGCTGTTTCAGTCTGGTGTGGGTTCTTGGGGTCTCCCTCTCGGAAGTTTCCGTGCTGTTACATAAGTTGAACGGCTATAGATACAGCATGGTTCAAAAGAAAGCCAAAAAAAATCAACTATCTATAGTGATGAAAAGAAAAACCAACATGTAGACCAAACCAGGACCGTAGACACGGCAGCGAAAGAAGACTCAACCACGTAGGAACCGCGACCTTCATCTCCCTACGAAGACATTCACCACCCACAATTCCTCACCTTTTCTTTTATCCTTGCATGATGTGGGAATATACCGTTATCCCCCCCCCCCCTTAAAAAAATTTATTATATGTTTTTTTTCTGATTCGTCATTTAAAAGTCTAAATTTTTTTTCTTTTTGTTCCTTTATTTAAAAAAAAATTTTCTCTCTTTTTTTTTTATCGTTATTACTTTTAGATTTTATTGAATTGATTTTACATGTATGTAAGTATTTTTTTTCTTTCATATCATTTTCTTGTTAATTTTATTTATTTCTCTTTTGATTTTTTCATATAAATTAAAGGCAACTGGTATCCTACGTATCTTTTTTCTTTTCTATTTAAAAAAAAACCTACTAATTTTAACAATAAAATGAAAAATGCTTAATTTTTGTACTTATGTATCTAAAATCTACGGATCTTGAGGATGCGATGATGGAGAATCCCGGAGCGCTGCTCTGACCAGATGCGATTCTGCTTATCAATGTTAACTCCGATTTTCGCCACAAATTCGTTTACTTTTTATGAATTCTGTATTATTATTTATTACTGGATGAAGTTTAATAAAATAATTATATTGAAAAAAAAATAGTTTTTTTTTTCTTTTTCTGTTATTATTATTTTTTTTTTCTAATTAATTAAATTTAACAAAATAGAATTGTTAAATAAGCTTTCAAGTTCAATTAAATCACACGTCATCCACTTGATCTACTGTTGAATACAAATTCTAACTTTCCTGTGCATCTATCAAATCATTGACGGTTTTATATTTTATATCTTTTTTTTTTTTGAACTAACTAAAATAAAAATTGTTGAGTTATACCTACATAGATATAGATTTGTCCTATGTTTAATTAAATTTCATTCTAAAATTAAAAACGTTTTCTTGTTTTTCCATTTTATTATTTTCCTTTTTTTTCCTTTTTTTTTCTTTTCTTTTTTTGTTAAATATACAAAATCATGTATACACTTTTTTTTTCTAATAAATTCACTTTTCATTTTGTTAATTTAATAAATGCATCATAAAGAAATTCATTTGGTTTTCTATTTGCAGAAAAAATCAAATTTCCTTTTCACTTCAGGGTTTTAACTATTTATAACAATTTACTGACTATTTATTTAATTGCAAATTTAGATCTTTTGTTTTTTTTCAATTATTCGGTTAATTGTTACACATGATCTCTTATATAACTCGTCATATCAATCAATATCAAGGTATATTAAATTTCAAAATATATTATGTCTCGGAATAATCAACTATAGTCTGATTTTAAAAGTTGAGGTTTTTTCGCGCATGTTTTACATGTCTTTGTGATCTTTTTTGTGTAGATATACGAAAGAAGAAACGTGTTACAACAACAAAAACGCATGTGTGTAAGTATCTTTTTTTCTGCGCATGTTTTTCTAGTATAATACGAAACCTCAACTTTTAAAATTCTGACTATAACCAAAGAAACTTAAATACTTACATATAGATTTTTCAACCACGTACTAAAGCAAGAAATAATTTTTCTCGCATCGACTATCAGTGATGCATCCCATAAGCTTTTAATTTTTATTCGTTACTTTATTTTCGATAAAGAACATTTTAAAATTTAAAATAAATTTCGAATGTTTATATTCATTTTCGAAACCATTATGTTTTTTTATTATTCATCGGACATATTATGATTAACCATTGATACGCATTTGTTGTTGCTTTTCAATGTAAAAAACTGCACAATCACAACAATAATCAGTATTATTGTATAAGTTGTATATGCGCGAATATGTATGCATATATATGATAGGGTATTGTAGCGAGTATACGTACATACTCGTGTGTAGCCGTGTACATAAGTATCATATCATACCTATATTATTTAGTTGTTGTTTTTGCTACAGCAACTGTAATTTTTTTTAAGGTTTTTTACCAAGGAGGTATACACATTCATTCATAATTGTGTTTATGCAATTCTAAAAATTATTCAGCAAAGCAAAATTTAATTTTTGTTTAGTGTTCAATAGTGAAGCAACAACTTTTTCTACCACTCTCGTAATATAGCTAAATACATTTTTGAGATTTTTTTGATTTCTAATTTTTCTTAGGAGTATCAGTTATTTTCATAACTATTTTCAATTATTACAAATTTTGTTTGTAATTTTCAAGATAGGTACTTCTTATTCTTTTTGTTGACACAAATCAGTTATTTTCATAACTACCTCAGACTTAGATTCAAAATTATTGAATATACATATATACATTTTTTACAAAACTATTCAATTTTTTTAAATAAAAAAATATGAATAGTAAAAAATCTGATAAAAGGGTATGGGGTGTGAAATGTGAATTATCATTTTGCGAAAATACTAAAAGGAAATTTCCATCAATGAAATTTTTAAAGTTTCCTCCTAGAAATACAGATATCTTTGAAAAATGGATGAATATTTTGGGTCTTTCTACACCACCAAAAGCTAAAAATGCATACCTATGTGAAAATCATTTTGCTGCTGGTACTTATAATAACCGAAAAAGAAAAAATGTAATTCCTTCCTTAAATTTATCTCCTATTGTTGAAGAAAATCAAGGTAATTCCGTGGAAAATTCTAATAGAATTTCGTCAGAAAGTTCAGCAATAGTGGTGAATTTCTCTGGAAAAACGTATTCGAATAAAAGAAATGATGATCTTACATTTGAAGAATTTGCAAAAATGGATCCTTATGAATACAAGGAAGAAGATTCATCAATCATGGGTAAATGTGAGGCGTGCAAAAAGTCTACAAAGGCAGTTCAATATTACAGGAAACTTTACTCCACTGTTTTAAGAAAATACCGAATTATTAAGTCAAAATTAAAAACTTATTCCAAAAATATGTCTGCACAAAAGTTCCGTCTTAAAAAGAAAACTTTTAAACAAGAAAATCAAAAAATTCCTGAAAAGAAAATTCTACACGAAATCGATACCTTAGAACATGTGAGCACTCAAGGAAAAGTTCTAGCAAAAATGTTAATTAAAATACGCCAAAATAACTCTCCATGGACAGATGAAGAAAAAAAATTAGCTCAAACAATTAACTACAAATCGGGATCGTGCTATAGATTCATGAAAGAAAAACTGAATTTGTCAATTCCATCATATGTGTCCTTGTATCGTTGGTCATTATTTAAGAATATGACACCAGGATTTTACCAGGAAAGTTTAAGCTATTTGGCGAGCAGTGTGCCTGAATGGACGAATGTTTTGAAAGAGTGTATTTTAATTTTCGATGAAATATCAATTAGATCAGATATAACGTATGATAAAACACTAGATAGAATAGTTGGTTTCGAGGATTTAGGAGACCACAAAAGTAATAAATTTGGGAAATATATTACAGTTTTTATGATTCGAGGCACGCTTTCTCACTGGACATACATTTTAAGCTACTTTGTTACGGAGAAAACAATTAGTGGAGAGCAACTAAAAGTTAAAGTAGAAGAAAATATTTCTGTGTGTGAGTCTATAGGTTTAAATGTTGGTTTCATTGTTTGTGACCAGGGTTCTAACAATAGAAAATGTATGAAAATGCTAAATGTAAGTTGTGAAAAACCTTATTTCATATTTAATGATAAAAAAATATATGCTGCATACGACGCACCTCATTTAATTAAATCAGTGAGAACCACTTTAATAAAAAAAGATATAAACACAAACAATGGAACCGTCTCTTGGAAGTGTATAGAGGAATTATACCATTTAGAAAAAAATAATACAACAAAAATGGGAACGAAATTAACCTCTAAACACATATACCCAAATACGTGGCAAAAAATGAGAGTCTCTTACGCTACCCAAGTGTTTAGCCATACCTGTAGCGCCGCAATTTCTACAGCTTACGATAAAAACTTATTTTCAAATAATGCAGCAGAAAAAGCCATACCAACAGCAAAATTTTTAGATTTTTTGAATAAATGTTTTGATTGTTTGAATACTAAATCTCCTTATCACCGAAGCCTTTATAAACGAGGACTACGTCGAAACAACAGTGTCAGAAAATTTCTAGAAGAATCTTCTCAGCTTCTAAATGACATTCAAAATAAAAATAATTTTTCTAAAATTTATTGTTTTAAAGGCCTTATTCAAACAATTAAAGCAGTTCTAGAATATTCTTCAACCATATTCGAAAAGCATCCACATATTTTATTTGTTCTCACAAAAAAATTAAATCAAGATTGTATTGAAAATTTATTTGCTTTAATAAGAGGCAGAGGTGGATATAAAAAAAATCCTTCTGTGTACGAGTTTGGAAATACATTGCAAAAAATTATTGAGAATAAATTTCTGTTCTACATACCAACAACAAGCAATTGTTTGCAAGAAATTGAAAATAATGAAATGCAAGAACTATGTAATAAAACAAATATTTCACAAAGTGATGAGATTTCAAAAATTTTGAATAATTTAGAAAATGAAACTGATATTCCAAATGAAGACTTGCAACTACTAAATTTAGAAGATAATAGTATGAATTTTGTTGTTGAAGAATCTTCACTGAGATATTTTGCTGGGTTTGTTCTTTTTAGAACTTTAGGAAAAATAAAGTGTTCACTTTGTGAACAAGTTTTAAAAAAAGGAGGAAATGTAATAGTATTAGAAGACCCATCTGAACTTTTTATTTTTCATAAAAATTTTTCAGCAAATACTGATTTTGGAAGCCTTTATGCACCTACAGAATTTTTCTTTAAAATATGCAAAATCTATTCATGCTCTTTTCGGAAAATTTTTAACGAACAACCTAGCAAACTTTCCATAAAAAATCTTATTAAATTAGAATGCATTAAAAAAATAAAAACAAATGATGAGCTTCAAAATATTTTTGCCGAAAATAATCCCTGCTATGACCATCACATTAAAATTTTAGATTATTTTGTTTTAGTTTTGCTCAGAAAAAACTGTTTGTGGAAAAATAATAGCATCAAAGAAAATTCTACAGCATTTTTTAAAAATCCTAAATTAAATATTTTAAATCATAATTAGATTGGAAAGATATTGTTTTATTTTTCAAATTAAAACTCAAATTTTACATTCAAACTTTCATTTTTTAAATCATCTTTGCCAATTTTTTGAACAAAATGAATTACTTGTCATTTACACATTTTTTTACCTTTTCCTTAATAAAAAAAACATGAATGAACAACGTGAAAAAAATTGTAGAATTTTCATACATTGAATGTTTCTTTTTAAATTATTTTTTCATTTTTAAATGAATCATTTAATGAAACCATCTGAAATTAAAGTCCCAATATCACTACGACACTAGAGATATTTACAACTTATACAATAATACTGGTTATTGTTGTGATTGTGCAGTTTTTTACATTGAAAAGCAACAACAAATGCGTATCAATGGTTAATCATAATATGTCCGATGAATAATAAAAAAACATAATGGTTTCGAAAATGAATATAAACATTCGAAATTTATTTTAAATTTTAAAATGTTCTTTATCGAAAATAAAGTAACGAATAAAAATTAAAAGCTTATGGGATGCATCACTGATAGTCGATGCGAGAAAAATTATTTCTTGCTTTAGTACGTGGTTGAAAAATCTATATGTAAGTATTTAAGTTTCTTTGCTATAACTCAAAACCACCTATCAGTATCAATTGTTGGTATTAATACATATATTTGTACATGTATGTATTCACCAAACTAATGATCCGATTAATACTCTGTCTAGTGTTTTAATTATTACTATTTGACATTGTTCATACATTTTTTTTCAATCTAATTGAATTCTACTATTATTTCCATTACATTTGTGCAAAAAAAAAATTTTGAAAACCACATAAAAAAAAATTTTGTTTTGTATTTTTATTTTTCAAAGAAAAGAAAAGAAAATGGACTAACCGATTCTAAAATGAATTTGGGTGTTGGGAGTCTGTCTGCTGTTTTAGTTATATACATATACTCACAATAATCCTATTTCATGGATTAAAGTACCATTTTACACAGATTGTCTTTTTTTTTGCTTTTTTCTTTCACAAAGGTTATTTTCAATACAACCAGTTAATTTAAATAAAAAACTAAAATTGAATACTATAGTTTTTAATACAACTTGAGGAGAATCACATACAGGAAATTTATAACGCAAATGACTAATTTCCAGGCACAATTATTTTATTGTACATAATTTGGTTTATTCTTCAAATATTAATTTAATCACTTTTTATTTCTTTTCACTTTTAATTCGAAACTAATGCGCTTCTTTTAACTATTTTTTTTTTTTTGTTGTTGTTATAAATAAAATTGAAACACTTTTTTTCTTTATATTAAGAGCCCAATGGGTAAAATGGCCTGCAAAGTGACCGCCTACAGCCTACATTTTTCAACCGATTTTCATGAAATTTTAAATATAGATAGGTGGAAGGGAATTGTGGTCCTTAAGTGGAACACATTTTTAAATTTTGGTCCTAAAATTTTTTTATATTCGATTTTCGAAGGTACAGAAAAAAAATATATTCACTAAACTTTTTACACTTTTTTCATGTATTAAACGGTTGAGATACTGTGATTTATTCTTATAGGATTTAAATATAACCTTTTCTAAAAAGTTTAAAAAAAATTTATAGAAATTGGTTACGTAGTTTAATTATTATAAATAAAACAAATTGTTAATTTTTCATAAAATTTCATTACTGTAACAATAACAAGCATTCAACATAATAAATAACACAACAGCAAACATTATGCTGCCCGGCAGCCATCAACACCACAGAACAACCATCAACCTGTTTAACAACAACGTAATGTTGGGTACTAAAAATTCCAATATCCCTACTATCAAAATTTCTAAGTTTCCAATATTCTTCCAGTCATTTTACTATATAAGGCGAAGAAATTGTAAGAATTTTTTGTTCATTATAAAATTTTGCCAAATAAAGAACACACAGGTTCACGATAATCGGAGTTTTCTTCTTATTATATTTTTCCTATTATATTTGCTATATTTACTACACTGGCGCCCCACGTTGGGCGCCCAACTAAGAAGCCGAAGTACGTTTAACGTTAAAATTATAGAAAAAAAAATAAAAAAATTTAAAAAAAAATAATAATAAATATAATAATATATATGTATATCAATAAGAAAAATAATAATATAAAATAATTTTTTTTAAATTATAAATTTTATTGTAAAACTCCCTTTAAACCGAACGTACATAATAGAGTATACGAGTAATCGCCGTTGTGGTGGCATTACACAGTCTCTATACTCGTTTTAGTTTGTTTTGTTTGGTTTTGGTTTTGATTTACTGTGTTATAGCGGCATAAAGCATACGATAAGCATACGCTACTTGTTGGCTGTGTTTTGTCTTACATTTATGTTGCTGTAGGAATTGCAATTGCACACAACATACGAAATCATATGCCATTTTATTGGCTTTAAAGAGTCTGTGTTGTTTGTTTTTGCATAAGCAGAACTTGACACAATAACATAATAATATACGATAGCATTTGCCATCATATATTGGCTTTGAACTGTCTGTATTATTGGTTATTGCAAAATATTTTTAAAAAAAAAAGTAATACACCTGCACGTGCTATATACGATAGGAATACGTCAAATATTTTGGCTTTCTTGTCTACACGCGTGTATGTGTAACATTTAGTATTTCATAGATTAGAATACATACAGTAAATGTACAGTAAATTGCCTACTGTGTAGTACTACCACAAAAGTGTTATCAAAATATATTTTTATAAAATATTTAATAAAATCTTATTTAATCGCGTTGATCCAAAATTTTGAACAAAAAAAAAATATAATTTTTTGTTCTAATCAGAATTTATGTATTATAAGTAGTTATACATAATCTGCTTTGTAAATAGTTTAAGAATTTTTATATTAAAAAAAAAAAGTTTTTGTGTTAATAAAATTTGTAAAATTTTATTTAGTTAAGAATCTCTCAAAATTCTGGATCATTTAAAGGGTGTTCTTTTCTTAATTTTACAATAATAAAATTTTAATAAATACGACACTGAAGTCTTTAATAAAAAACTTAGTACCAACAAGAAGAAGCCCGAGAATAAACAAAATAATGACTTTTCAAATGACGGAGGAACAATTTGCTCAACTTTTGGAAAAAGTTTCATCATCAGGTGGCACAATTTCAAGCTCTGTTCGTGTCGACAGTTTCAGTAATTGTACTGCAAGATTTAGTGATAGCAGAAATCATGGTGACATCGAAGAGTTTATCAACAAAATTAACATCTACAAAACGATAGAGAATATCTCCGACCAAGATGCTATTAAAGGATTTCCATTATTATTAGAGGATACCGCCGCAACTTGGTGGCAAGGTGTAAAAGATGGCGTAATAAAATTCGAAGATGTCACTGCGCTACTGCGATCAGCTTTTGCTCCACCAAAACCAAACTACATGATTTATTTGGAAATTTTTGGTGATAAACAGAGTGACTCGTTAACAACAGATGATTTCGTATGTAAAAAACGAGCACTGCTTTCTCAACTCCCTAATTCGAGACATAATGAAGAGTCTCAATTGGACTTAATATATGGTTTACCGAATTTAAAAATTAGAAAGAAAGTACAAAGATCGAACATAAATACTTTTAGTGAGTTACTCGAAAAGGCACGGCACGTTGAAGCTATGGTTGCAGAAAAAAGTGTAAATCACGAAAATATGAAACCGGAATTTCAAAATCATATCAACAAAAAGAAGCTAAGATGTAAGTTTTGCAATAATAGAGGTCATACCTACGAGGTGTGTAGGAAAAGAATGAAACTAAATAACAATAAAGAAAATGAAAAGGACACAAACTCGAAGGACATAAAATTAAATGATGGTAAAAATACCATAACTTGCTACGGGTGCGGTAAAATAGGATTCTACAGAAGTAACTGCCCGGACTGCAAAAAGGACAAGGCTGGATCACCAACTAATGTTAATTTTCACTCAATTTATACTCCTGTAAAAATTGGTCGTACACCACCAATAATAGCAGTGCAAGTTGCGGGTATTAGCGGCATTGCCTATATGGATACTGCTGCACGAACCAGCATCGCCAGTACTGAATTGTTCAAGCTGCTTCAAAAACAGGGTGTCCAGTTCAATGAGGTTCCAACTAGTATCATCCTAGCAGACGGAGCAAGGAAAGAACAGGTATGTCTTTCGACGATCGTCGACATCGAAATAGAACATCGTACGCTAAATATTGAGTTCTTGGTACTACCATCTGCTAAAGACAATAGGACTCTTTTAGGAATCGACTTCCTAGAAAAAGCTTCAATCGTCTTAAATCTTCCACAACGAGCATGGTCGTTTGCTGATAGACCAAATCAATGGTTTGATTTCTTGTCATCTGATGCTACTAATATCAACTCAACCAATATTGAAATTAAAACAAGAAGAACAAGATCACCATTTTTAGACTTTATAGAAGAAATAGAACCTAATGAGATTAATAACGATGACATCGAGATGAAAAGCTCAAATGAGTTCATACCATGGCATATTATACCACTGGAAACACCACCACGACGACCACCAGTAGTAACCTGTAATAATAACTATTCACCAACATCGATTTCCAACATTTTTCGCGATGCAGTTCCTAACTCCGTAATTACTCCACCTCGAGATCCACGATTACGATATGGATTATACACACGAAAAGCTGAAGATGTAAACATAAATAGCATTGACGTAGGTTTAAGAGAAAATGAAGCAACAGAATTAAATCTAGAACAAAAAATTAAATTGAATGAATTTTTAGAGTTAAGCAAAGATATTTTTGAAAATAATAAAAAAACAACACCATACATCGAGCATTTTATTAATTTAAGTAATCAAAATCCGATTGCTTTCCCTCCTTATCGTATGTCTCCTCAGAAGCGAGCACTACTACGTATGGAACTTGATACGATGTTAGAAAATGACATTATTGAAGAGTGCGAATCTCCTTGGGCTGCGCCTGTCGTCTTAATTCCAAAAAAGGATGGAAAAATAAGAGTCTGTGTCGACTATAGGCAATTAAATTTGGTTACAATACCGGACCGTTATCCTCTCCCAAGAATGGATGATTTAGTGCAAACTGCAAAAAGTACGAATTTCATGACAACGTTAGATCTGCTTACAGGTTATTGGCAAGTCAACGTAGCTGAGGGTGATAGAGATAAGACCTCTTTCATAACTTCTTTTGGTACATACCGATTTAAGCGTATGCCGTTCGGTCTAAGAAATGCGCCGTCAACATTTCAAAGATTAATAGACAAATTCAAAAGCGGACTAGCTGATATGTGCATCTTAGCATATCTAGATGATATCATTATTATTTCATTTACATTTGAAGAACATTTAAGTGACTTAGAGAGAGCTTTTAACAGACTCAAAAAGTTCAAGTTAAATGTAAATAGGGACAAATGTAGTTTTTGTCTTTCAAGAGTCAGATATTTGGGAACCGTGATAACAAAAAATGGTATCGAGCCAGATCCAAATAAAATAGAGACAATTCTGAAATGGATAGAGCCAAAGACACTTAAACAACTTTTGTCATTCGTACAAACTTGTTTATGGTATAGAAGGTTCATACCAAATTTTTCAGATATCGCACAACCTCTCACTAAACTGACAAGAAAGAACGTAGCATGGATATGGAAAGATGAACAGCAAAAATCTTGGGAAAAATTAAAACAGCTACTCACCACAGCACCATTGCTACGACAATCTGATGAAACACAACCCTTTACAATCAAAATAGATGCCAGCTCCTACGCTTTGGGAGCAGTCCTTGTCCAGGGGGAGGGAGCAGAAGAGCATCCAATTAAGTATGCCAGTAGACTACTTAATAGAGCAGAAAGAAATTACTCAACAACAGAGAGAGAAGCTTTGGCAATTGTATGGGCTGTAACTCGGTTTAGAGGATACATTAAAGATGCTGAAATTACAATTATTACAGATCACCAACCTCTTAAGTGGTTAATGACAATGAAGTCACCATCAAGAAGATTAGCCGGATGGGCATTAACATTACAGGCTTACAACTTGAAAATTACATATGCTCCCGGCAGAACTAATGTAATAGCTGATTGGCTATCAAGACCAAATTGTAAGGAACACGAAGTCCAGTATTGCGATATATGTATTATACAAATCGACTTACCACATAAAGGTGCTGAAGACATCAGAGAAAAACAGTTAGAAGATCTGGACTTGAAACAAATTATCGATGACTTAGAAAATATTAATTCCGTAATGGGAGAATGTAACAATAACAAGCATTCAACATAATAACACAACAGCAAACATTATGCTGCCCGGTAGCCATCAATGTGACACCACAGAACAACCATCAACCTGTTTAACAACAACGTAATGTTGGGTACTAAGAATTCCAATATCCATACTATCAATATTTCTAAGTTTCCAATATTCTTCCAGTCATTTTACTATATAAGGCGAAGAAATTGTAAGAATTTTTTGTTCATTATAAAATTTTGCCAAATAAAGAACACACAGGTTCACGATAATTGGAGTTTTCTTCTTGTTATATTTTTCCTATTATATTTGCTATATTTGCTATATTTACTACATTACTAATTTTTCATACATATCACATAAATTTTTTTGCATACTTTTGGGTTTAAATAAGAGTTACACAGATAGTATAAACTGTATAAACTCGATGCAAAGAAAATTGCAATTTTTGTAGTATGTGTGAAGAAAAAATAACGCAAACAGCATATAAAAGTTATATATATGTATAGTTAAGCTGCACATAGCTAGGTATATAGATATATTAGCAACTCATTTTGTATGGGAATGGTGATCGGTGATGATGAAAACGAAATAATAGAATTAGCATGTACATATGTATATTTACACACATATACATATACTACGCATAAAAGCATATTTTACTAACAACAGTTGGATTGGAGCAAGTGCATTTTGGGTTTTACTGCTAATTTTTTATATTCTAAATAGTGTTACATAGTATTTAGATTTCAGTGATTATTTGTTGATAAAACTAATATTTTACTAAAATTTCAGTATTTTTGAATACTACTTTTTCTTAACCCTAGGATTGCCTGATCGCGATCGTATACAAATGTATACATTCGGATTTTCAGCCCTAATTGAAATATGATACCTTCTACAAAACTGTTTTAAACACCAAAAAGATACCTAAATTAGGCCGCGAGTTACATGGCACTACACATAAAACTCACACGAATCAATTTTAAGTATTAAAATGTTATATTTTTTGACTCCTTATAAAAGTATATTGCCGTGAGACTAAGGAGCTGGATTTTAGTCAGGATATTTCTTGAAGTGTCTAATATTTTATGAAATTTTAACGGTGAATATCCGTTAACTAGGGCAAAAGGTATAGGGTAAAATACAAAAAAAAGTCATTTTTTCAACATACAACTGTTTTTTTTCTTTCTATAAGGCTCTCCTTGTTCATACCCTGATCTTTGAAAAAAGCATGTAATATAATTTTAGAACTATTTTCTGACCTAGTGCGTTTTATTTGACTCAAGTCGGTGCAACAAAGCCCGAGATATAAGAGTTCAAAGTTGAAAAGTCACATATCCTTCCATATAAAAATTTAAAAAATAAAATAATTCAGTATTTTTGAATTTTTACATAAAAAACTTGTTGTATGAAAAATTTGTAACCATCAACTGAAATAATTTCAGCTATGACAGCTGTATGCTAGCTGTAGCCTGTAGAACAAAAGAAAACATGTGTACATACACATTTTACAAACGTACATCCATGCAGTATGATCGCTATATATAGCTATAGCCTATAGCTATGAAAATTTTTCAAATCATGTACACCAACACTTAGAAGAAATTTATTTGCTTGTGTGACACAAATACATTTCAGACGATGTTGTTTTCAAAAAAAAATGTTTACTAAATTTGGCTCTTAAGTTATCACTTCGGAACACGAAAAATGAACTTATGAATATTTAAGTTATAGGTAATAAAATCCTTACACTACGCAACGCAATTTTTTTTTTTTTCTTTACAAGGAAGTTAAACTTTTGATAAAATTGATAAAATTTCTTTTTTTTTTTTTTATACGTACAGAATATTTAAAGAAAAAATGTTTAACTTTACTATATTTTTTTTTCTCAAAAGATAAAAATCCAAAGCGGAATTCATACTTAACTTTGCAATGTCCGTACAACCATGGCCGGATCTAATGATTTTGGCGCCCGACGCACTTATAATATTTGCCGCCTTTCTTATGAATTTTTTTAAATATGTACGTACATGTATAAATGCATGTTTATTTCCACGCCACGCAGGAGGTAGAACATTAAAGTCACGTTTTTTTAAAGAAGTATCCCCTACAGGCCTAATCCTCATTCAACATATTTTTTCAAATGAAAACATATTTCAAAGCTACTTGAAATACATATTTTCATAATATTAATCTATTATTTAAAAATTATCCTTTGATTTTGACTTTTTAGTTATTTAAAATCTAAAAAATTTATCTACTTTGTTCCATTTGAAAAAATAGGTGATTGTATCTTGAAAAAAAAATAAAAAATATAAAATAAAATAATAATAATAACAATTCAAAACAATAACATAACCAATAGTAGTTATAAAAATTGAAAAAAAATATTTCAAAACAGTCTTCTTAGCAAAACAAAAAAATAATAATAATAATAATAATAATAACAATAATAATAATAATAATTAATAATAATAATAAAACGTTAAATAAATAGAAGAAATTAAAAAAAAGAATTGAAAGTAGCTTCCTTAGCAAAAAACATTATTTAATGAATAAATTTGTAGTTATCGTTCATTTATTTTTCAAATTTACACGACGAGCTTTAATTTAATCAAGAATTAGAGATGCGAAGGTGCAATTTTTTTACTTGCACCATTTCAACGCAAGTTTCATTGTAAAAGAGAAGAAAAGCGAGTATGCGATGAAATTCGTTATAATTTTTCCATAATCAAGAACTAGAGATGCGATGGTGCAAATTTTGAAATTGCACCATTTCAACGCAAGTTTCATCATAAAATTTAAAGAAAATGTTTGTGCGATAAGGAACGATATAAATTTTACCATATACAATTTTAATAGCGTTGGAGCAAAAACCTTTTCTGCTCCATGAGTTGAAATTGAAGTTGAAGCCTATATACAGTCGCATTCTGTTTTGACGAGGAAATATCCTCTTAACACACAAAATTGTAACAATAAATGTAAGTATGTACATACATATGTAGTAATATTTTTAAATGAATGTACATCGAATATTCGTGCATCGAATAAAAGGTACTTTTTAGAAATGTTATTCATATAAGAATCTAACATGAATATACATATTACATAATACATACATATATTTAAATTAGTGAAAAAATTTAAAAAAAAAATTAAAAAAAATTCTTCACTTTTATGTTATTTTTTATTACACAATTATTACACAAAATTTAAATAAGTGAGCAGTTATTTTCAGCGCCCCTAAGTTTTAGCGCCCGGAGCGAGTGCTCCAGCTGCTCCTATGGTAGGGCCGGGCCTGCGTACACCCGACCAACAGTAGCAAGAATCCAAAAAAAACTAAAAACCAGAAGACTGTGATAAAAATATACCTTCCTTATATACCCATCATATTTCGGTTAATCTTATTACGCATCTCTTAATTAGCTGTAATAAGATATTAGATAATTAAAAGCGATATTTATATAAGAGATTATTACCCAGTAATGAACATGAAGGTAAATGAATTATCATCGAATGTTCTATACTCTGTTCGCAAAGTTTTGTCAGTACAGGTCTTATGGAAGAGTTCATTTTTATCCAGTGTCGTTACATTTAATAGGAGTATACTAAGCTACTCATACCCCAATCTATTATATGTGCAATGAGACGCTGAGTTATATTAGCATTTCTGTAAAATCTATTATTCATGTTGTAAAACCCTTTTTCCAAGAAATGTGATCAAACATCTTTTGTTGCATAAAATATATATGTATTAGCTAAGGTAATCATAAATCATGCCAATAGCATGACATATTCTTACCCTTAACGGTTCTTATCCTTTAACCCTTTAATTCATAAAGCATAAATTCCAGTTTATGTAACGGAGTAGTAATATTTTTACATACTGTTAGGCCTTAACCTTTTTGTCCGTTTTCTAAGAAAAGGAGAAATCACTTGTTAGATTTTAGTAAAACTAACATTACCGATAGAATGCAACAAAAGCCATGAAATACAAATTTAATGTTTGGTCCCATTTCACACAAATATAAAATTTACTAAAAGAAAAAGTATAAATAAGGACTTATTAGAAAATAAGATTTGAGACACATTTTAGACTCAAATAAGTTAAGATTTTTTATATTAATATTAAGCATATATCACTGAATAAATTAGTTTTTTGAAATTCGAGTTTCATTATTGCTGGAAAACAGAAAAAAACAATAACAGCCATCCCTTTCTTGTCGCTAGTAACACAGTTGTACTGCGACTGATTATTTTTCTTGTATTTCAATTTTCTGAAAGAAAATATTATTTACTATAATTAAGTCTAAAATTATTGGTAGGGCTAGAACTGTTGTTAGAGATTCATAACCATATAAAAAGGTGGGCAGATTTAAAAGAAGTCCTCTATAATAGCTTTTCAGACCAACGTACTTCATTTCAGTTATATGATGAATTACGTGGAATTAATTTTAAGAATAGCACCTTAAGTTTTTATAATGAAATTCAGTGTGTAATTCGAAATTTAAATAATAAAACAAGTATTAAGTGTAGAAATTCAAAGATATCTGAAGTAGACACAAAAGAAAAAATTAAAAATAATATACAAATAGGGCTCCAATATTTTAAAAATAAAATAACAGAACCTATGAAATCTATATTAATAAGTAGAGACCCTAAATCTTTAGAAGAAGCACTAAGAATTCTTAGCGATGGTGGTTACCTTTATCAAAACTCAGAAAGTATAACAATGCAATATAAAAGTAAAAAAAATTACCATAATCAGTATCCAAGTAATGTAACGTACCCTCAAAGTTACCAACTTTCACGTAATGTTTATCAACCTCAACCTGATAATAAATACAGGAATGGGCGGAACTATAATTCGACTTTTTCAAAAAATTCACGGTACAGTAATAACCATTTTAATCAATGGAATAATTTACCCCCTCCTGAACCTATGGATGTGGATCCGTCCACGAATTCTAGAACATATTTGTCAAGGCCTGTGGAAAATTTTCTCTTGATTGCCTCGGAAACTTCAGATCAAAAAATGAATTACCTTATATAAAAATCGAAAATAAAACAAGGCCTTTAAAGTTTATAATAGACACTGGCGCTTGTATGAGTATTATTAATGAAAAAATTTGCAATTCTAAATATATAATTAAGGCAAATCCAATTACACTAAAAACTTTAAAGCATTATATCGTATGTGAGAAACAGGTAGAGATTCCAAGTTTTAAAGAATTCGGTGATAAACAAACGTTAAAATTCTTAGAAACTAATTTTCATGATAAATATGATGGTCTCATAGGAAATAACATTTTATTAGCTATTGAAGCTAATATAGACTATAAAAATAAATACATATTAACAAAGCATAAAACTCGAATCCCATTATTCTTCAATGAAAATGAAGAACGTCAATATGAAACATATAATACCTTTATCGCTAATATCCAAAATCCATATGAAATTGATAAAGTAAAAAATAACATATTAGGTGAACTTAGAATAGGACACTTAAATGAAGAGGAAAAAGATATCTTAATTCCGATTATCAAGGAATATAAGAACATATTCTTTTACGAAGGTTCAAACTTAACAATGGTCATTATGAATTTACAAGAGTTCCCTTTGGATTGAAAAATGCCACCTCAATATTTCAAAGGCTTATGAACTCAGTGTTAGCCGAACACATAGGTAAAATCTGTTTAGTGTATCTTGATGACATAATTATCTTCAGCTCAAGCTTAACTGAACAAAACAAATTAAAAGCTTTCTAGGTCTAGTTGGTTTCTATCGAAAATTTATTAAATATTTTGCAAAGGTAGCCAAGCCATTGACTTTGAGATTAAAAAAGAATAGAAAAATCAATTTTCAAGATTCTGATTACAAAGAATCTTTTGAAAATTTAAAATCACTAATTCTAAATGACCCTATCTTAAAATATCCTGATTTTTCCAAAAACTTTACCTTAATAACCGATGCATCTGACCATGCGCTGGGAGCAGTCCTCTCTCAAGAAGGACATCATCTGTGCTTTGCAAGTAGAACTCTAAATGACCATGAAACCAGGTATTCTGCTATCGAAAAGGAATTATTAGCCATAGTGTGGGCCACTCAATATTTTAGACCATATCTCTATGGTAGGAAATTTACAGTCAAAACCGATCATAAACCTTTACAATGGCTTAGCAACCTAAAAGAACCGCACACACGCTGATGAGCTAAAAGTTGGTTGCTTCATAATCGAGATGTGTGTATAAAAAGTAGAATGAATAATAAATAATCGCAAGTTAGTGTTGCTGTGTAATAATTATATTACTTAATAGTATGTAGTACCGTTCTGAATAATAAAAAATTAAATTTTATTATTATAATTTACTGCATTTATTTATACATTTACAAGTATGCATATGATATGATGTAACATATAAAAACAATAAATTATGTTTTATTTGAAAAAATTTTTTTTACATATTATTATAAACTTATACAATTGTATACACATATTCCTTTGCAATAGAAATGCATTTTGTAATAAATACTCACTCTATAGAAAAGAGGAATTTTTCTGTTGGTTTTTGATAAAAATTTTAAGGTATTTCGAAATGTATATAATTGATACTTTTATATTTTGTACATAATGAGTAATTCTTTTCTTAAAATATGTGTAAAAAGAGTCGCACGATACCCTAATATTACAGCACAAAAATGTTTTTTAAAAATTCTGCAAAGTGTTGGGTAATTTTAAAATTCTTATGATCAACAAATTGAATTAAAAAAACAATGTAATATACATATACATATGTACATTAATGTTGGTACTGATAAGGATAATGTAAATTATCTTTTTATTCATACGATCAGCTATAAAACAAAAAAGTAAAACCCGTAATCCCTTTCACTTTCAGTTACCTATTTGTAGGATATATGTACATACATATGTGCGTACAATGTTTTTGGGGTTTTATATTTTCTTATGTCATAGAAATAATTTAAATG
The DNA here is from genome assembly GCA_939192795.1 of Bombylius discolor. NCBI lineage: Eukaryota > Metazoa > Arthropoda > Insecta > Diptera > Bombyliidae > Bombylius > Bombylius discolor. The sequence continues at coordinate 27,400,641 of OW584238.1, forward strand.
TAATATTACACATTCATAACATTTTCGATTTAATAAATAAAACCCTCCTATTTTCAATTTTCAAATTTTCAAATAATTAAAATTATTAATTTTCAATAATAATTAAATTTAAAAAAAAATAAATATGTATTATAATATTTCTTTATTGGGAAACAATTTTTACAAAGTATAAAATTTTATAAAATTTGAAAACATATGTATAATCGGGAACACTTATCAAAAAGTTAATCTGATTTTAGATACAAAATATAAATTAAAGGGTAACACTGTCGGTGACGAAAATAAGAAACACATTTATGTAATTACTCAAAGAAGAAGCAAGACAAAATATGTCCATAAGACCAGTACTGACAAAAATTTGTGAACAGAATATAGTGTCTATTAAAAAAGATACATACATATGTACATACATGCAAGTTAAAAATATTTTTAAGCTAAAAATATTTTTTAAATAATTTTGAGAAAAGAAGAGCACTTGATTTTTAATTGAGCCCAGTTTATTTCAAATTCAACTTAAGACTAATTTTACATTTTTCGCTTAATTCTAATTACAATTCGATTACAATAATAAATTGGTTATAAATTGTTAATTTAGCATTTTCGGTAATTGTCTTTTGTTATAATAAAATTGCTTAAGTCATTAAAAAAATATTTTAATTGTTAATTTTTATATTTTAATTTTTACAATAAAATTGGCTAAATCATCAAAAAGGAATATTTTTAATGTTAATTTCTTATACTTTAATTTTTATAATAAAATTGATTAAATCATCAGAAAGAAATATTTTTAATGTTAATTTCTTATACTTTAATTTTTATAATAAAATTGATTAAGTCATCAGAAAATAACTCTTTTAATATTTAATTTGTTCTGTGAAGAAAGATTGATTGTGTAACACCGGATACGCGTGTTAAGTTAGACTTTTGAATTTGAGTATGCTCAAAAAGCATCAATTTATACAATAGAGGACAAAAAGCATCAATTTATACAATAGAGGATTAATCTCAAGCTCTTTCAAAAATCAAGAACATGCAAACATACATAAATATTTTGCTTCGAAAAATTTTTAAATATAGCTTTTGAAACATTCGAACTCAATTTAAATATTTTCCGTTTTTATTTGAATTTTGTACTATAAATCAGCTGTTTTGTTTATTTTCGAAGTAGACTATAAATCCTCAAAAAGAATAATAAAAATTATAAATACATAGCGATTATTTGAAGAAAGACAAAGACAGAAGATAAATATGAATTATAATTTATAATTGTATGAATGTTTTTTTTTTGTAATGATGAATTATTTTTGTTTACTTTTTTTTCAAATATTTTATTAATTTATTTAAAATAATTATATGAAAAATAAAAATTATTTGTGGGTCGCCTAGAAAATTTTTTTTAGAAAACTAAAATATTTAATATTATAAGCGTTTTTTTCATACAACAATTAATTTTCCCCATAGTTTTTGTTTACTAATTATGAATAGGGGAAAATACCCAGTAACGAGCACCCTTAAGGAAAATTTTGGACTTTTTCCTTATACCACGGTTAAAGTATTTGATAAATAATTCCAATCAAGAGTAAAATAAATTTTCTGAAGGGTCTAGATTTGCAATTTAACGCAAAAAATATGTTTTTATTTCAGTAAAATTATTAAAATTATGAAAAAAACTCAAAATTCGTGAAGACCAGTAACGAGCCCCCTCTTCGCCAGTAACGAGCCCATGAAAAGAGATAGTAACGAGCAGTGCCAAAAATAAAATATTTTAATAATAAAAGTGTTATAAAGTGCTAGAAATTAAGTTTTAACTAATTTAAAATGTAATTTCAAAAAAATTAGCTATTTATCGCTTTTTTTTAGTAAAATATAAAGGAAATAAATATTCATCTCCTTAACGAAAATGTTAAGAAAAATGCCATTTTGAGTAGCACTTTATATTTATTAGAATTATATTTAAAATAAGAGTTTGTAATGATAAACCATCCACGCATTGCAAGGATAATATATTTTTCTAAGTACATAATATATAGCAAATATTCACCTGTATTTTTATAAAAATATCTTAGTTATAGAATAAAATAAAGCCAAGGGCTCGTTACTGCCGGAGTGCTCGTTACTGGGTATTCTACCCTAGTTCTTTTTAAATTGTATTTTTCTTAAAAATTTCATTTCTATTGTTTTTTTTTTTTTTGAATACACTAATGTACATCAGCTGACTTTGGTTTATTTTCGAAGTAGATAACAAAAGTAGAAAGGATTAAGAAAATACGCAAAAAGAATAATACAAATTATAAACGCATATCGATCATTTGAAGATAGACAAAGACAGAAGATCAATATGAATTATAATTGTATAAATGTTTTTTGAAATAATGTTTTTTCTTTTTTTTAAATTTTTTTTTTTACTTTAATTTTACTTAAATATAGATACAGTGTAAGCTCAGTAATTTGAACCTCTTTATTTTCAACGCCTAAATTTCTAAAATTAGCTAATAATGTTATGTAATTTTGTAAAGGGGTTTTTCTGATTTATACTTTTCGAAATAGGATGAAATAAAAACAAGTTAAATATGTACATATTACCTGATTTAAAATTCACTTTATAATCGTCATATTCAATTTTGTAATTATTTTTTTAAAAATACAAATGAATTTATTACAACACTATTTGGTATTTTTGTTTAAAATAGTGTTGAAAGTGTAAATTTGTTTTTGTGTGCAATTTTTTCAACTGTTCTAAAATTTTAACAAGGTCAGTTTAAATTAGTTCAAATTATCGAGTTTACACTGTTAGGTATAATTTCTACTTATTTTCTATTGAATGAATATTGAAAATCATTGTTGCAAGTTTTATGAAATGTTATTGTGGTTGTGCTTCAAAATACGTGACATAAAAATGTTATTTGGTAACAATAATGAATGGTTTCATTCTATGCTTGTGTTAACTGCTTATGTTAACTTGCATGATTGTGAACTAAAGAAAGTGAAAACATATTAAAAACAAAAGGAAACTCATTTATCACATTATCAGGAATAATACGATAGAAGAAAAAAAACAACAACTTGTGGTTTCAAAAGTATATTTTGCTTTATTAGTATCAATTTTAAAATTTATTTGCGAGAAAAAAACAAAAGAAAAAGAAACAGTAAAGTAAATAAAGAAATGTAAATGTTTATAGAAAAATCACTTTTAGGAACGTGATTTGTGTAATTTAGAGTTTTTTTTATTAATTCAAAAATGTAATTTGACACTACTTATGTAAATTAATTATACAAAAAAAGGTGAATAAAGAAATTTGGTCTCGTAATGTTTATACAGGGTGTTTCACGGATCGTGTGCCAAACTGAAAATGGTGGTAGATCTCGATGAGAAATGAAAAAAATCGTATGAGAGGCATGGGGGGGGGGTCTATTCTCAATGGTTACCGAGATATTCAAGGTCAAAGACAATTTTTTTCGAAAAGTAACCAGTTCCAGTTTTTGCAACATATTTCAGCACTAACGTAATGTACAGAGCTGAATAAAAGTTATTTATAAATAGAACCTTCAGACCTTTCAAAAAATGTCTTTTATAAAGTTGTATCAAATGGTTCAAAAGTTGTTGTAACTCAAAGTCAAAACATTTTGAAAAAAATTCGTCATTTTTATGTTTAAGGTCGAATATCTCGAAAATTTGCCTTATTATTGGCTTAAATAAAAGCTTATATTATCTACTTTGACATGGTTTTGGTCTGGACATGCGCTTTGACGTGAATGAATAAAACATGAAAAACAAGTACAAAATTAACGAATTTTGAAGAAACTGCTTTTACATTATGGTTTATAACTTTTGAACGAATAAAGATAATACAAGAAAACAATCCAGATCCATCAAGCACATGCTCCTCCGGTGAACATCAAACATCAATATCAGATAAGTTAAGTTATTGTTAATTATGTAAAATTTAACAGAAAAAAAAAGAGAAACTTATAGCAGAAGGAAAAAAGGATAAAAGGAAGAAATTAAGAGAAAAAAAAGTAACTTCTTTAATGTACATGAAGAGTGGACTTATTTGTTGGTTCAGTTACAGCCTTCTTTTCTCCTGTTTACTTTCCCCTATATATGTATGTATATATAAATATATACATATAGTATATATATAGATACATATTGTATATTTATAATTAATACATACATATATAGTTGATTTGTATTTATCTACACTATAAAAAAAAAGTTGATTTTCGTCCTTTATATGACATTTTATAAAGTACATAAGATTTAAATTCAAAGACAAAAAAAAATTTGTAACGAATCTCTTGGCCATTATTATTTTTTTTTTTTTGTAAGAAATATATGTTTAGGATCTCGATGTAAAAAAATTTTTCTTTGATCAATTAAATTTATTAAAAGAAAAAGGAAAAAAAAAAGAATTATTATCAATATGTCTTCCTAATAGAATCATTTTTTGAGAGATTCCCGTGAGGAGGGGTGGTAGGTTTGGGTGAGCCCATGGGGGGATGCCTCCCGACTACCATTCCTTTCGGCACACCTCTTTTTTGGTCCTTTTGAATAGCGTCATCGGGGTTCTAATTTCTTCTTTCATTCCTCGTGTAGAGTAATTTGAAGCATAGCCGGTCTACGACTATGTTGCGATAGCGATTTCAATCTCGACACGGTGAGTCCAAGGTCCCACGACAGGCTGAAGCAGCCGGAACGGTGTGGACTCGCTAGGAGGTTGCGGGTTAATTTGTTCAAGAAAATAACCCTACATTTCTTGTTTAGAAATAACACTATCGTAACATGCTGAGAAATATATAAAATTTACTTTATCATAATTAAACATTTTATTTTTATTATAAATTTCATTCTTCATATACAAATAGTGCATTAAATTATTGTTTAGCTCGCATTTTTTGTAAACTTTGGTTAATTCATTGTAGTGTAAGTTTAAAGTAACAGGAAAATACATGTAATGTCAAATCTTTTTATTAAATCAATTACACGTTAATTATGGTATAATGCATTAAGTAATGGAATTTATATTTTATTTATTGATTTTTCAACAATTATTGACTGTAAAAGAATATAAAAAAAGCAATAATGAATCAGTTCATATTTTTACTCTGAACCAATCGTTTTGCTTTGTTCACTTGATATTACTTGAGTTACTACAATCTGTGTAAACCTCATTTTAGTGCCAAATAACAAAATTGGAACTAGAAGTTATCTTAATCTCCAATTTACCATATACAAACAGAATTAGTGTTAGCCTAATTCTGATATACTGACAACATAATTACCATACATTTATTGGTGACCCCGAAGTGATCAAATTGTTTTTTGATATTATTGTGCATACTTGTTTTTAAATTATTCGGTTGATACATTTCGTTTTTAATACAATTTCAACATTCCATCCAATTAGTACATTTCTGTCTTAATACAATCTTATCACAACAGCACAATTTCCCTATTTTGTTGTTCAAAATCGCCACAATGGAAGTATTGAATACTGCCCAAAAAAGTACAGGAAAAGAACTAGAAAAAATTTTAAACGATTATATAAAACAATCACCAGATAAGAAAACAGTTACAAATTTAAAAGAAAAATTAATTATTATTGACAATTAATGACACAAATTTGAATCTAATGATGATGACCTAATTTGGTGACAAAACCGGACATTTATATTTCACAACTGATTACTGTGGAAAAGTAAAAGAAGCCTACGAACGTGTACGTCGAGAAATAATTGAATTATTTGAACATGTACAACAAACGGATACTACAATTATGTCAAAAGATCAGAAAGCAACGACATCATTATCAACAGCTTCGCAACCAAATCCAACACAACATGGTAATAATAAAATTGACTCTGAAAACTCAAATCAAGAAAATAAATTGAACCGCATATTTAAAAAACAAAAATATATAATGTTGACTCCACAAAATGCATTGTCAAATATACGAATAAATGGAAATCAAACTAAAGAATATTTTGATGTTAAACTCGAGACAGTTAAAAACTACTGGAAACAAATAGAAGAAACAAACAATTTAATTTGGGAAACTGTAGATGGATCCAACACGGAAAACAACCTTGAAGAATACTTTGAATTAGAATCAGAAGTACAAGATATTACATATAACAAAATTGAAACAATTTATTGAGAACAAAAGTACAATAAATAATCGACCAATATCAACCCATAGCAATGAAATTATTAATCAAAGTTTCATGAGATTACCTAAAATTGAATTACCAAAATTTAATGGAGATTATCTTAAACGAAAGCAGTTTCATGACTTATTTACGCAAATGGTTCATAAACAAAATTTAGCAAACTCCCAGAAAATGTGGTATTTGAAAATGAATCTAGTTGGAGAAACTGAAAAATTAATAAGACATCTAACCCTAACTGATAATAACTATGAGATTGCATGGAACAGTTTGAATGAACTGTACGAAAATAAAAGACTTCTTGTCACTGTGTTACTTGATAAACTTATGGCTCAACCAAAGATAGTAACTTAATCTGAAACATAAGAATGATTATTGAGTTTAGAAAATATGGGATTAGATGTCAAAGAACATTGGGATCCAATAATAATGCATATATTGATGAAGAAAATCGATAATAACACCCACTTTCTATTTGGACAAACTCTATCAGCTCCACGTGAGTTATAAATAACTAAATTTTTGAAATTTATAGAAACAAGAAGCTCTCGAAAAAATTTGAAAGCCTCAGTTTTATTGACGACTAAGAACAACAAAACTCAGTGTCTTATCTGTAACATTCACACGCAATTTATTATTGTGACAAATTCAAAACTATGTCCATACAAGAACAACTTAACAAATCAAAAAAACTATACTCTGTTCACAAAGTTTTTTCAGTACAGGTCTTATGGACATATTTTGTCTTGTTTATTCTCTGAGTAATTACATAAATGTGTTTTTTATTTTCGTCACCGACAGTGTTACCCTTTAGTTTATTTTTTTATCTAAAATCAGATTAACTTTTTGATAAGTGTTCCCGATTATACATTTGTTTTCAAATTTTATAAAATTTTATACTTTGTAAAAATTGTTTCCCAATAAAGAAATATTATAGATAGATAAATAGATAGTATTTGGGCTATTCGGTGCACCTCGACCTAACAAGATCTTTTGTGCCGCCCTTACATCTCAAAGATTTAGGCTTTTAATGAATCCTAAGACTTTATGAGAAGGTGCACACCAAATTTCTTCCGGTTTGAGGAAAACCAGCTCCATGTGTCGCACCCTTTTAGAGGCCAGCGCCTCACATTCACATAGAATGTGTTTTGAGGTCTCCTTGGCCTCCTTGCAGAATCTGCATTTGTCATCCTCTTGTAGCCCAATCCTACTTAAATGGTAATTAAGTGGACAGTGCCCGGTGAGAAGACCTGTAATGATTCTTAACTCATTCCTATTGAGGTTGAGTAGTTTTTTAGAAATGTTAGCTGAAGGTTTAATAAATTCCTTCGCTTGCTGATTTCCGGGAGTTTTTTCCCAGTGTGAGACACATTTCTTCATCTCCCATTTCTTAACATTGTTTTTTGTGTGGCTTTTTGATAGTCCACAGAAGGGTTCTGGTCCGAGGAAAATTGAGTTGGCACCTTTCTTAGCCAAGGAGTCCGCCAGCTCGTTACCTCTGATACCTTCATGACCTGGGACCCACATAAGGTAGACTTTGTTTGTTTTGGCAAGCCTTTTAACAGTCGTTAGGCAATCACATACTAGCCTCGATACAATTTCATGTGAATTGAGGGCTTTTAGTGCTGCCTGACTGTCTGAAATTATGTAAACTGTGGCTCTATTGAAGCCTTTTTTAAGGCATTCGGTAGCACACATGTCTATGGCATGGATTTCCGCTTGAAAGAACGATGAGAGTTTGCCCAGGGATTTGAAGAGGCTTCTTTTTGGGCCTGCTACCCCTGCTCCCACTCCCGACTCGGTTTTCGAGCCATCTGTATACCATATAGAGGCTCCTTCTTCAAAGGTTATTTTGTTATCGCGCCAAGATTCACGATCCGGAAATATTACTTTGAACGGCTTCTCAAAGTTTAGTATTGTTTCCATCTCGTCAGTCACTTGACTGATTTGGTAGTTCTTAAATTCTTCAAGAATTTTAAGATTGTGTGTGAGATTACCCGGTTTGAGTTCTCTCTTTCTCTGAAATTTTAAGGCCCAGTTAAGTGCCTCTTTCTTAATTTGTATGTTAAGAGGAGGCAGATTGAGCATGGCTTCTAATGCTGCCGTTGAAGTAGTTCTTAGAGCTCCTGTGATACTGAGACACGCTAGTCTCTGTATTTTATTGAGTCTATTTTGAACCTTTCTTTGTTTTGTCTTTGGCCACCATATGGCTGACGCATATGTGAGTATGGGTCTTATGATGGCCGTGTATGACCAATAAACCATCTTTGGTTTTAGTCCCCATGTTTTGCCAAAGAGTCTGTTGCAGTTCCAAAGGGCAAGGGTGCTCTTTCAATGGACTTGTTAATTTGTTTGTTCCAGGTGAGTTTGCTGTCTAGAATGACTCCTAGATATTTGACTTCATCTGAGAATTCTATTTGTGTTCCTTTTAGGGAAGGTTTTCTTAATTGTGTTTTCCTTCTTCTAGTGAAGGGTACAATGGTAGTTTTGTGAGGATTTATGGATGGATTTTCCTCATGGCACCAATTGTCAATAAAATTTAGTGCTTTTTGTAGTTGCCTAGATATTGTTTCATCATCTATGCCTCTAACCGTTATTACCAGGTCTTCTGCGTAACCTTGTGCTTCGAATCCTAGAGAATCAAGCTTGTATAGGAGGTCATCAATGACTATAGACCATAACAAAGGTGATAGAACCCCTCCTTGAGGGCAACCTTTGACGGCTTTGATCGTCATTGATTTATCTCCCAATGTAGCTTCGATTTCTCTTTGACTCAGCATTGCTTTGATCCAGTTAGTTGTTGGGAGTTCACATCCTTTATTTAGGGTAGCCCTCGCAATTGATTCAAATGAGGTGTTATCAAATGCTCCCTCAATGTCGATAAATGCGCTTAAAGCAATTTCTTTTGTGTCCATAGCTCTGTTTAGCTTGTAAACTAAGCTATGGAGAGCAGTTATGGTGGATTTACCTGCTTGATATGCGTGTTGATTAACATTTAGAGGCTTTTTTACAAGAACGCTATCTCTAATATGTTGATCAATTATTTTCTCCATCGTCTTTAGGAGAAAGGATGTTAAACTAATTGGTCTATATGACTTTGGCTGGGCATCGGGTCTTTTGCCCGCTTTGGGTATGAAGATTACTTTCGTTTTTCTCCACAGTTTGGGAATGTAACCTAGTCTAAAGCTTGCTTTAAACAAGTTAGTTAGGTTCAAAGAGATCCGTTCAGCTCCTTTTTGCAGGAGTGCTGGATAGATCCCATCGCCCCCTGGCGCTTTGTATGGTTTAAAGCTATTTATCGCCCATAAGACTTTTTCTTTTGTAAAAATTTTGTTAGCTAGACTATGTGTTCTATTTGAAACCCTTGTATGTGTTTCTTGTAGAACAATCTCGCTCACTGTGTTTTCTGAACCTGGGAAGTGTGTGCTTAGTAATAGTTCTAAGGTTTCCTCCTGGTTCAGAGTATATTCCCCTTTAGGTTTTTCTAGTAAACCTATTCCGTTGGAGTGTACTTTTGAGAGAACTTTGTGAAGACTTGCTGTTTGAGGTAACTCTGTAACCCTTTCACAGAAGCTTCTCCAAGTTTTCCTTTTTGATTTTCTTAACTCTTTGTTGTATACCGTTAAAGCTTTTTTGTACTCAGACCACTCTCCAGTACGTTTAGCTTTATTGAATAGTCTTCTGATTGATGACTTTAGTCTGCTTAGCTCCCGATTCCACCAGGGAACATCTCTTGCGATTTGCTTTGGTTTTATCGGGCAGCTGTCATTAAATGAACTTTGCAGAGAATGTTGTAGTCTAGCCGCTGCTAGATCTAGTTCATCCCTGGTATCTATTATATGCTCCTGATCTATGCGATACCTCAGGAGTTCGTCATATAAAGTCCAGTTAGTACATTTGGGGTTTTGATTGAATTGAATGCGCGAAATGTTGGCTTTTATGTCGAATCTAATGTGCATATGATCCGACATAGAAGTCTCATCCGACACATGCCAATCAACAATTTTATCACAGATATTTGGTGTAGACAGGGCTAGGTCAAGGACTTCCTGCCTAATGATATTTCTGAAGGTGGGTTTGTTGCCTACATTATTAACTATAATGTTGTTACAATTAATATATTCTAAAAGGCACTCACCTCTTTTGTTAGTGTCTGAGCTTCCCCATAAGATACGATTAGCATTCGCATCACAGCTCAGAATCAGCTGGGTGTTGTTCTCCCTGCAGTACTGTACTAGTTTGTCTGTTGAGCTGGGTGGAGGTTCTGCTTCTGTAATGTCGAAGTAAGCGGAGGCTATTATAGCCTTTTGCTTACCTGACTGTGTAGGCACCTCCAATAGTACTGCAACCAGGTCTTGTGAAATGAATCCTGGAATTGGGGAGAAGTTTATTGTGTTTTTTATCAACAAGGCTGTTCTGGGCCTGTTTGATTTATTATCGTAAATTAACTTACAATTTGGTGTGTTGAGTCCTTTAATTTGTCCTCTCAATGTCCATGGTTCTTGTATTAGTCCCATGTCCATGTTGTCCTTGATAAACCTTCGGCAAAGCACGTCAGATGTAGCTTTGGAATGGTGAAGGTTTATCTGTAGGCATTTAATATTGGTAGTCATCTAGGATTTGCCTTGATCGGAGTTAGGACTTTCGTCCTTTGCCCCTTTCTTGGGTTTTCCTTGATGTTTACCATTGTCTTTGGCTGCTATTTTCACCTTTTTTGCAGAAGCTTTGGAGGTTGAAGCGGCCGGTTCTGTGAGGACTTTGGTGCCCTCAGAGTGATCAAAGCGGACGTTTTTTCATTGGCTCTTCTAATGATTCGCCAATCATCCACGTTGTATTCATTCTGTCCTTTGATGAGTCCTAGAATGTCCTCATTCTTGTCTTTTGCACTGTTAGGGAAGTGACCAACCAGTATTTGGGTACGAGGAATATCTTTTTCCTCGACCATCACCAGGTTTGCCCCTTCCCATGGCTTCAAGTCTACAATGAGCTCTTGAATCCATTTTTTAGTGCTTTCATTGGCGCACCTTAACACTAACCACCCAGGTTTGAAGGTGGCACCAAGGAATTTTGGTTTTATGGGATTGTCTTTTAGCTTAATTATCCTTTTCAGAATTTGCTCTTGGATGGCACTCATTTGCTCAGTTGTCAAGAGCGTTTCTGGAAAGGATTTCGCCAAGATTCCTATTTGTATGCTTTCTACAGCTTGTTTAAAACTTACTGTAGAAGGCATATCTTTTTCTTTTTCCAGTGAGGTAATCTCGATTTTCTGAGGTTGTTTGGCTTTTTTGGAACCAGAAGCCTCAGAAGTTGAGTCGTCAGAGCGACCTCTCTTGAGATTATCTCCCGTTTTTTTTGGAAAGGGTTGAAGAGCCTGCAAACGTGCCTCGTCAACGCCTAGGCCTTGTTGCAGCAGCTTCTTCATCCTTTTCCTACCTGCTCCACTGAGTTTTATCCTCTTATCAGAGTCTTTGAGCTTCAACTTCTGTAATGAAGTTTCAACTTCAGCCTCTTGATTTAGGACAGACTCAGCGTCGCTATCTAGTGACAATGATACGTTTGTTATCGTGTCATTGTCACTGTCACAAGATTCGCTCAAGCTATCTAAGCTTTTAGCTTCTCTTATGACTTTGTCAACCAGAGGAATGGTTTCCTTGGTTGAGGTTTGAGAAGTTGATGCTTTTAGAGGTGCATCACCCTCATTTTTTTGTTTTTTTTTCAATTTTACTCATACGTGTTCCCACGAGTATTCGGGAAAGAAACAGTCACCCAAGGCAGAGCCCTTGTACCTTGAGAAGGCTTTTATTGAAACTGGAGGTCGCCTGGTATCCAGAGTTCGCATATTAGCGACTAGGCTCTCCCCTAGCCACGCAACCCTGGGCATATGCTGTTCCACCTTTGGATTGGATGCCCAGGCTACTGTTGGCCAGATCTTCAGCAGAGACATGACCGTACTGAAGATCTGTTACCAAAAATCTGTTATTAAAAATTAATAATTTTAATTATTTGAAAATTGAAAATAGGAGGGTTTTATTTATTAAATCGAAAATGTTATGAATGTGTAATATTACATTTAAATTATTTCTATGAAATAAGAAAATGTAAAAACCCAAAAACATTGTACGCACATATGTATGTATATCCTACAAATAGGTAACTGAAAGTGAAAGGGATTACGGGTTTTACTTTTTTGTTTTATAGCTGATCGTATGAATAAAAAGATAATTTACATTATCCTTATCAGTACCAACATTAATGTACATATGTATACAGTGGCGGCTCGTGGGGAAATCAAATGGTGGGGCTGCTTAAGGTTTCAAGGATGTAAGCACTCGAATCAATATTAACACGTTTTTCTGAAAAATCCGTTTTTCAATTTAAAATAATCGGACTCTCCTATCCGATTGTTTTGAAATTTTTGCAAGGTATTTTTCTTATTACTCTCTACGAAACTACCTCTGACATGCAAAAGATCCTTTCAATAAGACGCGAGTTATAGAGCACCGAAAAAACTACGCGCATCAATGCTTAGACTCCGAAAGTTGTAGCAAAAAATGCTCAAAACATCGTTTTTTATAAAGACAGTTTATTTGGATTTCTGTTCGGTTTTCAACACTTTTTAATAGTCCGGTATGTCCTTTTATTTAGAATCCTTATACTTATTTTTAGAAAAATATAAAAATTAAACAGTTTCTTAAAAAAATCCCTTTTTTAAATTTTGTTTTTCAACTTTACGGTTGAAAATTTTTGTTATGTATTTTTGAAAGCCTAATAAATATTTTTGACTAAAAATATATTCTTTTTTGCCTAATTTAAACAAACAAATCTAAATACTATGTAGATAATATCATTACAAGACACAAAATTATGTTTTTCAAAAATATATATTGTACATATGTACAGAGCTTAAAAAATTTGAATCCTTTTATACAATTTTGTTGGTAGATTTTATTCTACTAAATTAAAAAATTTATCCCCATTCCTCTTTCTGACAACCCATTTATTTACATAAGTGAAATGTTTCCTTAAATAGTGCTTCTTATTTGATTCAAATTAATACAACATAGCCCAAGATATAACATCTTAAAGTTGGCAAGTCATAATCCTTCCATATAAAAATTTAAAACAAAAAGAATGAGTGAATTTTGTGTGCAATGAATAGAATTTATACAAAAAAAAATAACAAAATTTAAACATTATGTTGGGTTGGATTAGAAAAAAATGAGATAATGAGAAACAACATTATTTTGTATGAATAGAAAAGAAGAAATGTACTTTATTTGTATGTTTACAACATTGGGCAATCAACCAGCAGCCCCGTGGTATAAACGAATCATACAGTTTGTATAGATGGAACGGAAGAAAAACGAACATGTATCATTAACACATTTACATATGTACATAGTAAAAAATTTTATATAAATATTAATTCATCAGAAAATTGTAACAAAATTTATTGAAAATTGACTCAAAAAGTTTATAAAATTTAACAAATTGTTCCAAATTAATATAAAATACGGAATGAATTTCATAAATGGTGAAAAACTGATAATTTATAATGGGAAAAAAAGTATTAATTATAAAAAATAATATAATTATAATAAAATAAATATCATGAATGAATAAAAATAATATGAATATCTATTGTTTTTAAAATTCATAACAATTTTTACAAATATAATTTTAAGATGAAAAATTTATAATGAGATCGAAATTTTTTACTATGTAAATCCTATGAGAAAGAGAATTATGAGACAAATTTGTGTTGTATTGTTACTTGGTAAGACGCAACATTTTCTCAATTTAAGCAATGACAATGTATTCTATAACAGACTTATTATTCCCATATAGCGAAATAGTCAGAACCAGTTGACCTCCAATCTCAACGTTTGGCCTCCAATCTAAAAGCTGTTTAAGCTCTTTCTTATTCTCAAAGTTTTTTTCCTAATTTCTCACTTTTTAAAAATATATTCTCTTTTCTATCTATTTTCCATACAATACATAGAAAATTTTAACAAAAATTTGAGAAATTTTAATATTTTTAACTCACTATCCAATCATTCTAATGGTTCTCATTGCTATACAGAATCATATGGAAACAGCTTTCCTTTACTGCATATTCAGATATATGGTAGAATACATATCATTTGGTTTAGTATAAAAATTTAACCAATTTGTATGAGGAATTGAAGACATAGGATTTGAGGGTATATTTCAAGAAGAAGAAGTATACAAGTAGCTAATTTGCATATGATCACATTTATAAATTTTAATGATAATTTATGATACATATCAAAATTATTAATTTGCATATCAAATTTGATCGTTTATCAGGTCAAATATAATGTTGATATTTTTAGAAAATAATTTAAGTGATAAATTCGATCAAAAATCCTTAATTTTCTAGCACTAAAAATCTTTTTTGCACCAGGCAATCAGAAATCATAGCGATCAAAAATTTAAACAAAATTATCTACAAAAGTATCAAATGTTTTTGTACTTTAACGATTATGTAGGACATTGTATTTATCCATATAAGAATTGTTTGATAGTATGTGTTGACGGTAACAAAAAAAAAAACAATAGGAGGTGTTATACACATGTTTATCTTCATTACATATATAATATCACTTCAAATAGAAAAAAATATCTTTTTTTCTTATTACCTTACCTCTATACATTTTTCAATGCAAAAGACCAAAAATATACAGTGAAACCTGCGAAAGTTGGCCACTTGCGGTGCATGCAATGTTTGTCCATCTTCGGCAGGTGGCCAACTTATAAGGGGTACCTGCAAAAGTTGGCCAGCCAACTTACGAGGGTTGAAATTGAAAAAAAAAAATCAAATTCAAGTTTAATTCATATTCAAAACATTTTTATACAAAATCTGTAAAATTTTTGATAAAATTGTTAAAAATTTACAAACCTAATCTTATAATTTACTAACCTTTTTCCTAACGCTCTTTTCATTAACACATCAAATAACAAACTAACAATATTACATCATCTTATTATGTATACAGTGCATAAAATGCGTATAGCATATGAAACATGTACAAACATGTACAAACATGTACGTACATAATATGTATATCGACAGCATAACCGAAAATATGTACACATTTCTTTGGCAAAGTTTCGCAGGTTACTTTATATGACAAGTGCACTAAAATCGGAAGATATGCGACCAAGTTCCAAGATAGACAGGTGGACAACATACACAGGTATTATACGAGTATTTTGTACTGGAAATTTTTTGTGTCATTGCATATCGGGCAACTTTCGCGAGTGGCCAACATACAAGGGTGGCCAACTTTCCAGGTTTCACTGTATTAGTTAATCACCGCACAAAAAAAAATTATATATGTGTTTGAAAAAAATTTACAAATTATGTATTTACTTTATGCGTAAATGGTATTTTTGTGTTTTGTTGTTTTTGGAAAAGATATATGATGTGTATGGTATATGAGAAATGAGAAATGTATGAATATATTTTTATTGTTGCATTTTTTTTTCTTGTGTTTGCTTGTGTGTATATATTATTTAAAGTAAAAATATATATTCAGAACAACTAGATATTTTGTAATGTAAAATAAAATAAAAACATGCCTGTTGATTTTGATCTCCTGATCCATTACAGATAAAATTTTCATATTTCCTAATGAAAAAAATTTCTGAATATGAAAATTTACGAAAATGTAAAAATTAATTTTTAAAATTATTTTTAAAATTTGAAATAACAAATACATATTTATCTGAAATACTATTTTAAGGGATACATAAACAACAAATATATCCCATATGTACATATTGAAGAAACAGGTATAATTTTTTGTTTGAAACTAGAAAATAAATTTACAAGTTCAATATGTTTTTTAATATTTTTATGCGTATATTTTGGCTTGTGTTGAATTTAGTATTTACAGTAAATATATCAAAATATGCATTAAAAAAATTTTTAGAACGACAAATGGGAATTAGGTGTGTATATGTATTGGTTATATGAATAATAATATTCTGTGCGTAAATGAGTAATAAACGAAAGTTTTCTCATATATTTTTTCGTGAGAGATAGAAACTTTTCGTCTCTCATACTTCCCCGCACAGGTCTACAAATTTTTTGAAAACTGCTGATTTTCGAATGTACTGCCAGTGTACCTCTCTATGTATCTGCTCTGTGATTTAAGGGCAGAACTGAAATTGCCCCATCAACAAAAATTTCTTCTGAACAAAAATGAATAAAGAGAGAGAATGATTCATATACGAATATATGGAATAATACTCATTTTTAGGGCTATTGTTAAACTGCCCCATAGAGTATGATCACTATGATATTATTGATCATACAAAAAGAATAAAATTATTCAAAGAGAATTGAAATATGTTGAACCATGTATTGTAATTTGTATGTAGACATATATGTACATATGTATATTGTATTTCAATTCTCTTTGCAAATACTTGCATTAGTACACATGTACTTTGAAAAACAATTTACACCAAATTATTTTTGATTTTTCTCTATTTTTTTTTTTAAAAAAATTTCAAATTCATTTTGATGAAATTCTGCAATTTTATGCAATTTAAGGTGAAATTCTTTATAGGGCACTGCCCTATTTGCCCTTAAGGTAGAGCCGCGTCTGTATGTATATGTATATTACATTGTTTTTTTAATTCAATTTGTTGATCATAAGAATTTTAAAATTACCCAACACTTTGCAGAATTTTTTAAAAAAATTTTTGTGCTGTAATATTAGGGTATCGTGCGACTCTTTTTACACATATTTTAAGAAAAGATTTACTCATTATGTACAAAATATAAAAGTATCAATTATATACATTTCGAAATACTTTAAAATTTTTATCAAAAACCATCAGAAAAATTCCTCTTTTCTATAGAGTGAGTATTTATTACAAAATGCATTTCTATTGCAAAGGAATATGTGTATACAATTGTATAAGTTTATAATAATATGTAAAAAAAATTTTTTCAAATAAAACATAATTTATTGTTTTTATATGTTACATCATATCATATGCATACTTGTAAATGTATAAATAAATGCAGTAAATTATAATAATAAAATTTAATTTTTTATTATTCAGAACGGTACTACATACTATTAAGTAATATAATTATTACACAGCAACACTAACTTGCGATTATTTATTATTCATTCTACTTTTTATACACACATCTCGATTATGAAGCAACCAACTTTTAGCTTATCAGCGTGTGTGCGCATGAATTTTTTCATCATTTTTATATTTCTTCATAATTCATTTTGTTAATTTTTGTTCATCCAGAGAATTGAAATATAAGAAAAATAATCAGTCGCAGTACAACTGTGTTACTGGCGACAACAAAGGGATGACTGTTATTGTTTTTTTCTGTTTTCCAGCGTCTCGTTGTGCATATAATAGATTGGGGTATGAGAAGCTTAGTATACTCCTATTAAATGTAACGACACTGGATAAAAATGAACTATTACAGAAGACCTGTACTGAAAAAACTTTGTGAACAGAGTATAAATATATCTGTCTAAATTGCTTAAAAAAGGGACATACTTGGCACAAATGTCATTCAAGAGGTTGAACCAAATGTGGAAGAAAACAAAACATTTTACTTAAAATTAAATGACAAATTGTCAAACGTTGATCAGCACAAATCACTATCAACCTACCAGCACAAGCAAAAGACGGCAAAGACGCATATGTGTTGTTACGTTATGAAAATATTAAAGTTGTATTTGTTGTCTGGTATAGCTCAAGACCTCCTGATGAGTCCTATCCGGTCTATAAAAGGGGTTCCGGCTGCTTCAGCCCGGGCGTGGTTT
The DNA here is from genome assembly GCA_939192795.1 of Bombylius discolor. NCBI lineage: Eukaryota > Metazoa > Arthropoda > Insecta > Diptera > Bombyliidae > Bombylius > Bombylius discolor. Next base: position 27,418,643 of record OW584238.1, read on the forward strand.
TTGGACTCATCCGGTCGAGGTAAACTTCATATCCGTAACATAAAGTTAGACCGAAAATTCGAATTGCAATCAAAGAAAAACGAAATTGGGGAATTAGGTTAGCCGAAAAAAAGGTGAAAGGAAAAGAGAAACAACAGGACATTCTCCTCAGTGGACCGGAGGCATCCCCCCACGGACCCCCACCAGCTCCATCACACCTCTCACAGGATCTCTCAGACTGTCCAAACAAACTCTAAACCGTCATGTTTTGGATTCGAATAAAATAAAAGTATGTATATACCCAAAGCAATCAATCAAAATAAAAAAATTAAAAAAAATTCGTTTTTTTTCTTTTTCTTCACCTAAGGTTAATTTTCTATTATTTTATTGTAACTATTATCCATTATTATAATTTCATCAAAAAAAAAAATGATTATAATTTGTTTTATTCCATAATATTTGAAATTTATCATCAAACTCTGAATAGATTGTATTTTTTTATTTTTTTTATTTTTTTTATTTTTTTTTATTTTTTATTTTTTTTTTTTTTTTTATTAAATATTCTGTATTATTTGTTGTGTATTCATTTAAATTACTTTGTGAAAATTCTTCATTATTTTTATTTTTAAACAATTCAAATGTTTTAATTGATGAGTTTAAAAAAAAATCATAATTTTGATTAATAATATCATAATACTTGTTAACATATTTTTAATTTCATCAAATTATGAATTCTTATTTAAATTAATTAAATTATTAATTGGATAATTATTAATTGTATTATTTATAAATAATTGATTTTTTTAATGTATAAATTATTAATATTATAAGTTTTTATTAATTAATATTGAATCCCTACATTTATCTAAAAAATCATAATTATTTAATTTTTTTTTTTTTGTTAGAAATCTTTACATAAGATAGCAAAATTTTACTTAGCTTAACTACAGGATGCTTAAATAGCTGTACTGCTGGATGTTGGTCGGATGGAGCTCCCACGTGGCGGTACCGTTGAAGGACCCTGAGCTTCGATGTTCTGGATCTCCGCTATTCTTCCGGTTTTCTTTTTTTTTTTTTTTTATATATTTTGTATAATTAAATTTCATTTTTTTTTTATTTTTCAAACTTATTTTTCATTCCAAATTAAATAAGTAAAAAAAAAAATTCACTACAAATACTTCGTTAGAAAATATATGTATATATGTATATATATATATATTCAAATGTTATGCATATATAAATATGTAAATGTATATAATATATATATATGTAATAGTATATAAAAAACAGCGATTATCTTCAGTACTCAAAAAAAAAGTTTTCATATTATAATTTCATCTTTTTAATTTTTATTCAAACTGCTACGATTATTTTTATTATTTTTATTGTTTGTTTTTTTTTTTTTTTTTTTTTTTTTTTTATCATTTTCCTATACAATTTTCATTAAAAAGCCAAATAACAAAATCACTCCAAATTTTTGTATTCATTTTAATTTAAATTTATTTATTTTTTTTTAAATACTTAGAAAATGCCTTTCTTTATATTAGATTACTTTGATTTTAAATTATCATTATACACTTTATTACTGTATTATTTCATTTTTAATAGCATAAAATTTTATTCTCTTATATTTTTTTTAAAATATCTTTTTATATTTCAGATTATTAAATCGTTATGTTTTTTATTAACATATTTTTTTTTTTTTTCTTTTTAAATTTTTTTGAACACATGAATTTTTTTTTTTTTGCAAAATCACGTTCATATTTAATCTATTTCAAATTACAAATTATTTATGTTTAGTATTCAATATATTTTTTTTTAATTTGAATAAAATTCTTAAATTCAAGTTTATTTGCTATTTTTATTTCGGAATGAAAAAAAATAAGAATACAATTTGTATTTAGACTAAAATTATAAGTGAAGTATATGGAAAAACAAGAAGAAGAAAAAATGCATTTTCTTTGTAAATGATTACTTATTACCACAATTCATAAGAAATTTTTGACGTACATTATATGTATGTAATTATTCGAAACATAATTATAAATATATTTTTTTTTTTTCATAGATCTTTCATTTAAAGGCCTTATTAAACTAAATAACTGAATAAAAAGTACGAACGAAATATACAAAATTAGAACAGTACACTGCTTCCAACACAATAATAATAATTTTAAAGAAAAATTATATGTAGCGAACCAAAAAAAAATACAAAATAATAATTGATGATAAACTTTATGTATTGACTATTTTGTTCCTTTTTTTTTTTTTTTTTTTGAAAATTTTGATTCTATCTAAATAACTGTTACAGCAGGTTGCGGTGGTTCAATCGAATTTTTTTCAAATTATGAATATACATATATATATACTTTTTTTTTTTCTATTAATTTATTTTTTTTTCAGAGTTGGTTAACCTTTTTCGTTTTTTTTTTTTTTTTCGAATGAAATTTTCAATCTTCTCTTGAAAAAATATTATTTCCATTCACACTTGTACCCAATTCAATTTAACTATCTCCTTTTCGCCCACTTTATTAAAAGTTATATTTAATTTAATTTTAATTTTTTTTTTTTTCTTAAATCACACTCATCAGTAAACTTTGAATTACCTACTTTAATAACTAAATTTTTTTTTATTTTTATTTTTTTTTTTTGGCCTTCTTGGTATTTTCTTACACTAAAAAAAATTTCTTTTCACAAAGAACCGCTTTTTAAAGTTCTTCTTTTATTTAAAAAAAAAACAAATTCCTTTTTGAAAGATTTTCACTTTATTAACAAAACAAAAAAAAATATTTACTTTTTGTTTTTCCTTTTTCTTTAATATTTTTTTATTTAAAATTATCTTTGTTTTAATTAATTTACAATTTTATTTTTATTGTGGCCTCTTTGAAAAATTATCAAAAAAAAAAATTATAATTTATTTAATTTTTTAAATATTTTCTTTTATTATTTTCACACAGGGAGCAAATTTATTTTTCAACCTCACGATACAAGCTACAAAAATCTTATCCCAAAAATAATGATTTTTACTTGAAGAAAAAAAAATATAAAAATCGCGGTCAACGTGAATTTATTTTGTTCAACACTGCTAAACGTACTCTAGCCGACTCAAATCCCCAAAAAAAAATCAAAATTATACCTCCCTTATACATACCTCATACTTAGCATATTACTCGTCTCTTAATTATCTATAATGAGGTAATTAAAGAGACATTTAAGAGATCAATATTCAGCAACAGGCATGAAGGTATACGAACCATCATAGAATATTCTGGTATATTCCATATATTACTTGATGAGTAATATATAGCGAGTAGGTAATATCGACATATTGGGGTACCTGATACAGTGTGTGCGTGAATTAAATTTTTTGTATCATTATGCTATTTACATGGGTAAATAGGCTATAATGATATGATGTGGGTCAAGTAATATAATATGTATATGTACTAAATTTATATTGGGTAATTAATATGGGTATTAAATGGTGAATACAATATGATGTATTTGCCGTCGGCAAATACCATTACATGTGTTTTAGGTTTTTAAGAGATTTTAAGAAATTGAAATTTTTTTTTTTAAAAAAAAAGGTGAGTAGAAATTAAGAGAATTTTAATATGAATTTAATATGTGTAATTCTCATACATATTCTAGAAATAGCGTGATTTCTTAAATATAATGAAAAAAATCACGCCATCTCCAAAACAATGAAATGGATTACGAATTTTGTTGCTTGTGTGCAACGGATTTTGGTTTACAGTTCATTTCTTGGAATTTCAAGTTGCAATTCCAATGAACTTCAGACTATGTTTTATAATATGAACTGAATTATACTCGTATATATATTTTTTTTTTTAATGTACAGCCAACTGAATTTATACAGTGGCGCACAAAAAAATTAGACCCACAAAAAAAAATTATGTAGCTGTCGCAACAGTGTTCCTAGGTACTGCGCTAGCTAAAGTCAGGGATGACGACGGGAATCCGATAACATGCAGAATTTTATTTGATTCAGGCTTACAATTGAACTTTATTACAGAAAAATTGAGAAGAAAATTAAGACAAGTCAACACGTATGTCAAATTAAACCTTTCAGGCACTGGAAATTTGAAAGTACAAGTTAATGACAAATTGACAATCACATTGAAATCAAAATTCAATGAATATTCAGCAGAATTAGATGTTTATGTCATAGAAGAAACCAGGGTAGGAAGATCGATAAAATATGATTCGCTCACAAGTGAATGAATCGCAGGAGAACTTTATTTTTGATTCGCTCACGAATTTAAAAATAAAGTTCCCTTTCAAAATATGAATCATTCGCGAGCGAATCGAAAAAAAAAGGAATCAAAAAATATAATTCGTGAGCGAATCGAGAAAAAAAGGAATCAAAAAGAATCATTCGTGAGGAAATTTCAAGTTGAAATTTTCAACTAAATAGTAAATAGTAAATAATAAAATTTTTTAAAAAATATTTTTTTTTCACTTTATTTTGTTTGTTTTTTTTTTAATTAACTAAACTTCATCTACAGAAATTGATGACAATAAATCGCTGTTTAATTTAACTAATAATATATTATGTATTTATAGTTTCTCTAGATAATTTGCTCCTACTTTTCGTAAGTATAGTTGAAAGTGCACTGAAAGCACGTTCAACTGATACTTGAGTTGATGGTACTGCAAGAGCTACTTCAGCTAGTTCACCTAACTCAATATCTTTATAATTGATACTTTTCCAATACTCCAATATGTCACTTTCAAATGGAACTCTTTCCTTATATGCTAAATTTTCCACTCTTTTTCACGTAATGAACACTGTACTTCTACTTGTACTTTGTCTAGTATAAGACGCGCATCATTCGCGAATGATTCGTTTTTGATTCTTTTTCATTCGCGAATGGAATTTTTTAAAATTATTCCATTCGTTCGTGAACGAATGAAACTCGAAATAAAAATTTCATTCGTTCCTTGGGAACGAATGGAAACTAAAAAATTCCTTTTTAAACGAATCGCTCACGAATTTAAAAATTTTTGAATCGTTCACGAGTGATAAAAAAAGGAACGAATTGAATTTTTCAGTTCGCGAGTGATATTTTTCCGTACCCTGGAAGAAACCACTAGACAACAGTCACAACAAGATATTGACATCGATAAATGGGAAAATCCGAAAGATATAAAATTAGCAGACCCAGACTTCAATAAACCACAAAAAATCGACATTTTGCTTGGAGCAGAGCCATACGGTGAAATAATAAGAAACCCTTTTGTGGCATCAGAAACCTAGAGTTAGAGAATGAATTACAAAGATTATTTTGAAATTTAGTAGAATGTCCTAAGACCTCAATAATGTCAACAATTGACAAAAAATGTGACGAATATTTTGAATGCAGAACAACGAGAAATGAAGAAGGTCGTTTCATTGTTAACTATACTTAGAGATATGACAATCCTGGGCGAATCAAAACAAACAGCTTTCAAAAGACTATTAAACATAAAGAAACGTTTAGCGCAAGGCCAGACATTGAGCATGAACACATTAGGTTGTTGTTACAACGACGCAAACCGGTTATAAAACCTGTTTTTACAACTGCTCAAACTACATCTAAAGGTGGCACGACCAATTGTAACGAGAGTATGTGTATTACAACCGTGAAGCTGAAATTATTTTGGATGATTTCTTACTATACCAAGTTGGAAAAAATTATACCATTATGTTACTTCCAGCGCAACAATAACCGGTTTAACCACCAAGTGTGCAAAGGGTGATTGAAGGCACAATATGTTGCATTTTTAAATGAATATATAGAATTGGGACATATGCGTGAGGTACCTAAGTAGATATAATAAAAGTAGGAAGGATTAAGAAAATATGCAAAAAGAATAGTACAATTTATAAATGCACATCGATTATTTCAAGATAGACCAAGACAGTAGATTAATTTGAATTATAAATGTATGAATGTTTTTTGAAATATAAAATTATTTTTATTTTATTTTAATTTTTTTTTTCACTTTAATTTTTCTTAAATATTTGATGAATTTCATATACCTAGCTATATGTAAAATAATTTATATGAAAAATTCGTTTTTAATGGGCTGTTTGAGGATCGCCTAGAATAGAATTTTTCAGAAAAAAATTAAATTACATTAAAATATATAATAAAATATTTTTCAATCATTTTTTAAATTCTTAATACATACATATAGGTATTTATAATGTAATTTTTATCATAAATGTCATTTCAATTGTTTTTTTCAGCTGACATTTATTTATTTTCGAAGTGAAGAGCAGAAGTAATGAATTATATTTAAGATACAGTATAAGCTCGGTAATTTGAACCTCTTTATTTTCAACGCCTAAATTCCTAACATTAGCTAAAAATGTTCTGTAATTTCAGTTTCTGTAATTTTGTAAAGGGTTTTTTGGAATTTTTACTTTATGAAATAGAATGAAATAAAAACAAGTTAAATGTTTTACCTAATTTCAATCACTGATTTTTGCAATAAAAAATTCATTTTATGTATTATTTCTACTTCTTTCCCGTCCAATGAATATTGAAAGTCATTGTTGCAAATTTTATGGAATGTTTTTCTGGTTGTGCTTCAAAATACACGACATAAAAATGTTATTTGGTAACAATAATATTTTTTTTATTTCCCTCTAAATATTTTTTAAATATTTTAAAAATTTTATGTATGTGAAAATGTTTGAAAAATTAATTTTCCAGAAAATATTAAAATCAATCAAAAAAATCAAAAGGAATCCGTCTATTCAGAATGAAAATAAGCTTTAAAAAATAACTAAAAAACTTGAAATTTAACATCAACAAAAAAAAAATCATAAAAAAGAGTAAAATTTATATCCAATTAAATAAATTATCATTATTTTAAAAGAATTATAAGATGCAATATGATAATGAATAAGCAGAATATTTTAAGAAACATGAATAAAAATATTTTTTCATTTCAAATGTACATATGTAGGTACCACAAAACAATGTGATCATTAATATCATCAACAATCATTATGCTCGATTATTATGTATTTTTGTTTTTCGAAACAAAATATAAATATCCAAAAATGTATACAATAAGAATCAAAACAAAATTAAAAAATATATGATATACAAAAACAATTAAAGCATTTATAATGAATATTAGAATTATGGGCGTATTCTTCATTATTCTTTATTTCTTTAATTTTTCTTTACATGCTTCTTCTTTTCAAAGTCCTCCTCTTACACTCTAATGTAGCCAATCATATCATGAGTTTATTCGAAGCCAAATATTCTCTTTATAATATTATTTTTGCAAACATACAGACATAAAAATTCAAAAATTTGAATTTAACGGCTACATTAAACCTTTATTGTCTTCAATACTTTTTGTTATATATTATTTGTATATTGTTACGAAGACAAAGCATCAAATTTCAATGCATCGAATTGAAAAATATTAAAGTTCTACTTGATCAGAACCTTAATACTTTTTGATAGAATGTATTATATATTATATAAGGTTGAGTTCTACATTAAAACTGAACACCCTGGTTGTATATTATATTGTATTGTAACATTACGATGGTTTTAATTCATATACATATGTAAGAGTTTATTATATTTTGAATAAAGTTGTGTTCTACATTTTAATAGAACACTTTAGTCATTCACATTTTTTTTGAAGTTATGATAATTGCATTGACGTTTTTAATCTTTTTTTTTTTAAATTTTCTTCAAATTAAGTGGATGTTATGTGAATCCTTGAACACCCGGACGAGACGCCACTATTCCACTGTCTTTAATACTTTTTAGCTTATTCGAAGCCAAATTATCTCTTAGTAATATTATTTTTGAAAACATACATATATACCAAAGATTATAGATAGAAATATGTATGTAGATAGTCCAAAACAGGCTCTTGCAAAATAAATTTTTAGTTCTAAATCTGTTCATAGAGCGTACAGAAAAGAAGGAATCGCTTCAAACATTAGATTTAAAAATACATTATGAGTTAATAACCGTTTTCGTGTCTAAAAGGAATATTTAATACATACACATAATAACGCATTTGAATTTTGTTGTTGCTTTCTAAATACAAAATTTATTCTAAACTTGAAGTCACTGTTTTTTTCTTCTCAAATATTTCATTTTTTTAAAAAATAATTTCTATTTCAAGCTGTATTACAGAAACGTGTAACGTTTGTTTTCTTTTCTTAGAATAGACTCTTTGCAAAACACACACAGTTCAAAAACAAAACATCATCCATCCCCACCAAAATTAGTATCGAGAAAAGTTTCGAGAAATTATAAGTGAGGCGATTTTCATGACCGCTACTGTATATTGTAATGCACTTAACATGTTAACACTTTGCAAGCATTAGCAATTTTCTAGTTTTTAACTTGTAGCTTACAAATAAAGTTATTGCAAATGTTAATCAACTGAATAAGTTACAAATGTTATTTACATATCTGAAAAAAACTTAAAAAAGAAAAATTGACTGCACACATATAAATTGTCTTGTCATTTTTGTAGAAATAGAAAAAAAAAACCCATTTTACAGAAAACTAATTATTACTTTTTCGGAATCACAGTCTTTCGTCTGCAACGTGTTAATAAAAATAATTGATATCTATCATACTACCTTATGTAACATTTTGTAATATAAATATATGTAGGTAAATAAAATGTATTCTAATGTGTATTGTAATTTTGTTAATTACTTGAATTGAAAAGAAAATATCTTTATTCTCTTTTCCATAAAGAAAATAACAAATAAATCAAATAAGAACAAAAAAACGGAATCTGGATTTCAGTAACATCTTTTATAGCTTCAGAAAAATTAAAAAAAGTCAATAAAGTAGGTATATTTTTCATATTATCAAAGAATATAGAAATAGAGAAGTCTTAACATCATATAAGCACATGCAATATATTCTTTTACATCTACAGTTTGTAATGCCTTTCAAGCTTTTTTTTAATCAAGCTTCTTCAAGCTTAAAAACTTTGTATTTGAAAATTTATATATATTTCACCTTTGAAGCCTAGCACTTAGCAGCTGCCACTGAAGAGTTTTATTTATTAGGAGAAAAAATTTCTTTTAGTGCTGGATGGTCAGTACGTATGGTGAATTTTTTCCCATAACTATAACCGTGAAACTTTTTTACCGCGAAAATGACAGATAACGCTTCTCTATGCAATTGAGAATAATTGCGCTCAGATGAACTTAAAGTGGCAGATGCGAAACATACAGTCTTTTCTCTGCCTTTTACAGTATGGGCCAAAACAGCTCCTACTCCGACAGGACTTGCGTCTGTAGATACAATAACTGGCTTCTCTGGATCAAAATACTCTAAAAAATTATTTTCCAATAACAACGACTTACATTTTTTGAATGCTTCTTCACATTCAGTTGACCAAATAAATTTAATTCCTTTACACTTTAGCCGATTCAAACTGTATATATAGGTAGATATGTTAGGAAGATATTGATCGTAGAAATTTAGTAATCCTAGTAAGGATTCTAATTCCTGAAAATTCTTTGGTGAAGGTGCTTCTTCAATTGCTTTTACTTTATCATTACTAGGCTTTAAACCTTCAGTAGTTAATGTATATTGTATGACCCAAATACTCAATTGACGACACTAGAGATTTACACTTGTTAATGTTAATTCGATGTACACTTGTTAATGTGATTAATTAATTTCTGAAATACTTAAAATAGGTTTTCTTTATGCCCTGATTTAGAAGGAGCACCTATTAATATGTCGTCCAAGGAACAAGCTACTTGTTCGAAATTATTTAAAATTCTATCCATAACTGATTGGAAAATACCAGGTGCACTTGATACACCGAAAATCAATCGTTTAAACATATAGAACCCCTTAAACATATTAATTACTAAGTTTTTTTGAATTTTCACTTACAGAGAGCTACTGATAAGCACCTTTTAGATCCAATATGCAGAAAAATTTACATCCACTGAGCTTGGCAAATATATCACGAATACTCGGTATAGGATTACAATTAGTTTCTATACATTTATTGATTATCACCTTGCAATCGACACAGATACGAAAATTTCCATCCCTTTTAGGAACAATTACAATGGGGCTAGCCCAAGGCTTTTATCAATCGCTTCAAGGATGTTTTTCTTAACTAACCTATCTAGCTTAGCGGTAACTTTATCCCGTAGTCTATACGGTACACTATATGGCGAATGACAAATTGGTACTTGATCTTTTTTCAATATAATTTCTGCCTTATACCCCACAATCGGATCGCTAATGAATGGCTTTACAACATCCGGAAACTTTTTTCTATTTCATTATGTAGCGAAATTTTTTTACTTACAGTTGATATATTCTTTATATTAAAATGTTTTCTCCAACCGTCAAATAAAACATCCATCCAATTACGTTCCATTAAACTTAAATGTGATTTTTCCCTTTTGAGGACTATCAATGGCAGATTGTGGACTTTACCACCAACTTCCACCTCTACGTTGATACTTCCTAACTCTTTAATTTCATTACCTAAAACAGTACATCAACGGTTAGTACCTGAGTACAGTTTACAATTTTTTAATTTAGAATGATACTCATTTTCAATTATTACTGATGCAGCTGCTTCTATATCCAACTCCATTTGGAACGGACGACCATTAATTAACATATTAAACTGAGCTGGTTGGTTTACTTTTACCTATAACACACTGCTCATAACTTTAATTGTTGATTTTGAGTGATATACCGATAATATGTGACCTGTTTTACCACTTTTGAAACACTTTCATTTTACAGCTGGACCAATTTTCATGATACTGTTTACCACACCGGTAACACTGATTTTTTATTTTTGCTTCTTCTCTTTTCGATATTACATAACTACTGTTCGAATTATCACCATTTTGGTTTTTCGTTTTTTAACCCATGCTCTTTTGTGACTCCTATTTGACGACGTTGCCACCACGGTCGAATAGATTTGGATGCATTCTCTGATAATTCTAGCAATAACGCTTTTTCGCAATACTTTTAAAACTTAAGAAATCTTCATTTAACAAAGTTTGTTAAATTTTTTCGTTTTTTAAACCAGCTATAAATCTCTCAGTCAAAACTTCGTCTATGACTTTCAACTTTAATTCTAACGGTTTAAGATTACCTTCTTCTTTCATAGTATCAAAGAAATCACCAAAAGAACATGTTTGTGCAGCAGCTTTCAGTCTTACTATAAATTCACTTAAAGGTTCATCATATAATTCTATTACAATATAAGACCAGGGGTGCTATTCCTGAAACCACTCGTAACTTTACGCATACGTAAATTCACCATTTACGAGTGGTTTTGATAAAAAGTGTATTCTCGAGATTCGCATACGTAAATATTCGAATGAAAACCATTCGAAAAGATACGAGTGGTTATTTCCACTCGTAACTATTACGAGTACTAAGTTGATACTGTTTAAAATAAATATTATAGAGATATAATATATGTACTCGTATATAGTTTTTTAATATAATGTAATGAATTTACTCATACTACATATATATGTATATACATGTTATGTATATATATGTATTATAACAAAAAACTATTAAATTAAAATTATTAATTTAAAATATTAATATGTAATAAAAATAACAATTGTTTTTGGAAGAAGCCTAACTAAATATAATTTTAAAATAAATAATTAAAGCTGGCTGTACCAATATGTATGTAGCTCAATCAATCATACATTTTACAATATATGGAAAATTATTAGAATATTTTAATATATTTTTTTAAACTTCTTTTGCATAATTTTTCAATAATTTCATCCACCATACATTTTTTTTAATCTGAATAATTTTACAAACTTCTTTTCGGAAATCTCAAAATAATTCTTAAATCTTGAATCACCACTACAATATATGACATATTTCTCTGATAATTCATTATTTCTTATCTTACTCATATAAATTATCTACATAATAATTAAACCAGTTTGAACTTTAAAACTTTCACCACACTCGTAATTCTATTCGAATATTGAAAAAATATTCGAATGATTTCAAGAATACATCAAACATAAACCATTCGTAGGGCTGCGTAATTATATTATTCAGTTTTAACAGTGTTTTCTTTAAAATTATCTTGTGTAACTAATACAGTTTTCAAAATAAAATCTAAAACAAGGCAACATGAATTTGACTTAAATTTTAACTTCAAAAATCTGTATATATACAGAATATAGTATACTAAAACATTAATGGAAGTGTTTTCTTTAGTAGCCCTGATTTGTTGTATTGCTTTGAGTTTTCAAGATAAAATAAAAGGGTAGGTATTTTGTTTTACCGATTAAAAATAGTAGTAGTCACGTTGAATCCTTCAAGCAAGGAATTGGTGAAGTTTCAAGGTCCTAGCTCAATAGGATCATATTTAAGTTAGAGCTCAAAGTCCAAAAGTATACATTTAGATACGATCAGTTAATTTTAGAGTTAAGGACCCTTATTGATTAGAGAAATATAAAATAAATACTTTTATTAAAACAGTAAAGGTAGATTTTGTAAAATTGGCAGGGTTTTGTTGCTAATTAAAAACTTTTTCTATGAATACAAAGCAGATCAACTCTGTTTTTCTTGTTGTTGTTTTTTTACTTAAGAAATTATCCAATCCAATTATCCTTGAAAAATTATTTTATCAAAGCACGTCTTGTTTTCAAAGCAAAAACAATTGCTTGAAACTTTATTTTTGATTTGGTTTTGTCAAGAGTAACGATATTTCTTTACGAATTAGCAAGCTGTATTAAAAAAAAATATATAACAGAATTCTTGAACAATATATTAAATTTGCTGAAATAAACTGATAAAAAGAGACAAAAGTTTTTTTTTTCTATAGTTGTTTACAACAAAAAATAGAAGAATTTTTCAAATTCTTAAGAAAGCGTTAGAAAATGGGTGATACAACATCTCCTGCTGTCGATTCTGCAGGTGCATCAACAGAAACTCCATCAGGTGGAAGTGAAACAGTTGTTCCAGAAAAAAGTGCTAGTGGCTCTGCAGGTTCATACGATCAATCACATGTATGGATCGTGCATTTAGTTATTTTATTTATGTGGCTAATTTATGCTACACCAATTATAAAAAACCTTTTCAAACGAGTAAGTAACATGAGATTTTCTGAAAATTTTGAATTTATTTTAATTAATTTGCATACAGAAATCTTTGCGACTCAATAAGAAGAAAATGAAGACCTCATCAGTATCACCTCCCTAGGAAGTCAACTAACTTTTAGGATAACAAAATACAGAAAAACATCTTATTAAACATTGTATAGAAAATGGTAAAAGTTTAAATTTCAAGTTAATATGAAAATCTTGTTCATTTGAAATCATTATTTAAAATTTCGACAACAAAACAATTTTATTTAATTTTGTTTTATTTAATAAAATTCAATAAATCAAATGTGATTCTTAAAAATGTGTCTGTTATTACAAATAATATTGGTCAAATAATTATTAGTTGTTCTTCTTCTTCAACGACTCTACACTTCCAGAATTATTAGCTATACAAGAATGTTATACGAAGAATTTCTACAATTTTAAAAAATTTTATGGAATTTTCCAAAATATTAAAATTTTGGAATTTATTTAATTTTTGCAGTAAACATGGTGATATGAAAGTATCCAGTTGAAAAACCATTTAACGGATCCAATATTAAAAATAATTTTAAAATTAATCAAAAGTAAGCATCTTTGTCATGTTGGAAAATCAAGTGTATTTCTCCTATTACATCGTAGTTTGTGGTTTGATTGCTGCTATTTGATTTATGTAATCTTCTGCAGTTTGTCTTCCGCGTTATAAAAAGGTACCACCCCAAACCAAAGGTCCATCTTCTCTGCTATGATGCATTCTACAAGAAGTTTTTTCCTTTTCAAATCGTGAAAATAGTACCTACATAAGTAGTTGCAGTCGCCTGGTCCATCCAAATTCCAAAATATGTATAACATTTCTATCAAAATCCTTTAAACGGTGCTTTGTTATTTTTTCTTAATTTTGAATTTTGTTACAAATATGAAATATTAAATTTTTAAAGGATATTTTTGTATGTTCATAATTTTAAGTAAAAGCTAAATAAATCAATTTTTTTCAAATATTATCATCATCATCGGATCACGAATCCGCAAAGGATTTTAGACCAATAAATAAGGGCTCTATTATGATTTTCGATTGAAATTCAATAGAATCGACTTAAATATTCACAATATTTTATGTCATTTTCAAATATATGCTAGTATATGCTGTATGAATTTCATTTAAAAGATCTAGTAACCTATGCTTTTTAATGTTTTATTCGATTCCAATAGACATCTTTTTTCTGATCGAATGAAATTGTTAAATAAAAATTTAAAATCATAGATCACTAGATATTTTAAATGAAATTCATATAGCATATACTAGCATATATTTGAAAATGACACAAAATATTGTGAATATTTAAGTCGATTCTATTGAATTTCAATCGAAAATCATAATAGAGCCCTAAAAGAAAAATAAATAAGGAAAATAAAGAGGTTCAAAATACCGAGCTTATACAATATTTCAAATACAATTCATTTCTTCTGGACTGGGTTCCTGTATGGTGACAATAACCTTCAACAATCACCAAATGTCATCACTTAAGAGGTGACAGCAGAATGGCTGTAATTTTTAAAAGTGATAGCAAAAGTGATTTTCTTATTTCAGCATTTTATTTCTATTTTTAAAAAAATTAAAAGTTAAAAGAATGCAGGTAAGTAAATTATTATAATACAATAATTATAAAAACTGAATTATACAACTTTTGAATTATTGTTAAGATAATCCCAAACAAACAAAAATTTAAAAAAAATAATAATAACAAAGTTTCACTTCTACTCAGAAAACTTTATTTAACTTTATTTCACTAAACTTATTACAATCACTTCTTAATTTTCATTTAAGAATTAAATTTGACTTGTCGTCATGAGTTTCAAAAGTAAACTGAACTTTTATGCTATTTTTTAAGTTCAACTTTTCATTCAGATTTTTATAGTAAAAAATGTTAATTTTGAAAAAAGTGCGTTTTTTATTTTAAGTTGAAATAATAAAGTATGCTATGAGTGTACAAACCAAATTATTTTATTTGACGGTTTCAATTTAAAGTACTAAACTCTAAATTTATGCGATGGGATATTATTTCGAGATGATCCCCAGATATTGAATCTGTGTATACAGTGCCGGATCTAATGATTTTGGCGCCCGGTATACTTATAATTTTTACCGCCCTTTGTTATGAAATTTTTTAAAATATGTACGTACATGTATAAATGCATGTTCATTTCCGCGCCACCCAGTAGGTAGAATATTAAATCTTCGTTCAACATGATTTTTCAAATGAAAACATATTTCAAAGCTATTTGAAATTAACCGATTATTTAAAATATATCCTTTGATATTGACTTTTTAATTATTTAAAAACTAAAAAATTTATCTACTTTGTTCCATTTGAAAAAATATGTGATTGTATCTTAAAAAGAAATAAAAAATATAAAATAAAATAATAATAATGTTTTGTGAGTATGCGAAGAAATTCGTTATAATTTTTTCATAATCAAAAACTAGAGATGCTATGGCGCAAATTTTTTACTTGCACCATTTCAACGAAAGTTTCATTGTAAAAGAGAAGAAATGTGTGTAGTCGATAAAATTAAGTAGATCTAAAAGTGCGGGTTAAAATCTTTTAATGATATGTCATATAAAGAAAAATGATTCCACTGCACCTGCGAGTACAGTGGAATCATATTAAAAATGTCAGAATCATAAGATGTCAGGATGGAAAAATTGATATACAGATAACAAGCTGCGGTGTGCGAGTTAAGATACCTAGAGAGTTAGATTTTAGTTTGTGTAAATAAAAGACGATATTAATGAATAAAATTAAAGAATTAAAATAGAGGAAAAGAAGCCAACAATTTCAAAAGTGGGATTCACTCATATATGCCTATAATATAAAAAAAAAAGGAAATCAAGGGAATAATTGGTAATTCTTGTATCCGGTGCACGTGTTTTTCTTGTTCGTGTGTTTTAAGATGGCTGCTGAATGGAATAAATTTTTCGAAAAAGCATTGGTTGCAGATTTAAAGACAATTTCGGAGCGTCTAAGACTGCCTACAACTGGAATTAAGCCTACACTTAAGGTAAGAATACAGGATGCTATAAAAGATTTTACTGAAGAGCAGTTATCAGATCTTATACCGGAAGGGTATAATGATGAAGCACATGTTTTACAAAATGGCGGGCCTACCGAAGATGATACAGATGCCGAAGAAAATAATAGTACCTTAAACGACGATAATGAAGAAAACATGGACGATGAAATTGAAAAATTAAAAAGATTAATTGAAAAAAAAGAGGAAATTGCGAAACTGAGAAAAAAACTTAAGAGGTTACAGAGTGAAGAAACTGAGGTTACAACAAGATCAGCATGCTACTCGTTCAAAGATATAGAAGACTCCACACCAACATTTTCAGGAGACGACAACTTGTCAGTGCAGCGATATTTAGAATTGTTTGATGAATCTGCTGATGCTATGCAATTAGATGAAAAAACCAAGCTGATATATGGCAAAAGACTCCTTGCAGGAACTGCAAAATTGTTTGTCAGAACAATTTCAGCGAAAACATGGAATGACCTTAAACGTGCTTTGAATAGTAAATTTAAAAGACATGTGACAAAAGCAGACTTACACAAGGAATTGAGAAATCGAAAGAAAAGACGAGACGAGACCATACAACAATACGTTCTATCTATGCAGGAAATTGCTACACTTGGAGCAATCGATGAAGAGGATTTAGTTCAGTACATCATCGAAGGTATTCCTGATAGTGAGAACAATAAGATGATTTTATACAATGCAAACGATATGTCAGAATTAAAAATTGCTTTGTGTAAGTACGAAAGAATTAAAAAAGCTTCTTTTTCTCACGATAATGTGTATAAAAAATTTGAAAATTCAAATTTACAAAATAAACCTTTAAGAAGT
The DNA here is from genome assembly GCA_939192795.1 of Bombylius discolor. Taxonomy (NCBI): domain Eukaryota; kingdom Metazoa; phylum Arthropoda; class Insecta; order Diptera; family Bombyliidae; genus Bombylius; species Bombylius discolor. The sequence goes on from OW584238.1 coordinate 27,435,657, forward strand.
GCACCGCAAGGTTTCTATTGTTTTAAATGTAAAGACAAAGGTCATTTGAGCAGAGATTGTAAAAATTACAAAAATAAAAATCCACCAGCATCAACTAAAGTTCCTACGAAAGATGAGAAGATAATGAATGTACAAGAAGTAGTGGCAACACCTAATTCATGTAAAACGTCAATAACTGAAAATGGAAAAAAGGTATCAGCTGATGATATTAGTTCAAATTTAAATTGCAGATTTCAACATATCAACTATTCATCCGATAACAATTTTGAGCACTTGTTATTGTTTACTTTTTTCAATGGTAATATGAAATGTGAATTAAGGTTGACTGCCCTATTGGATTCAGGTAGTCCAATAAGTTTCATTCAGGAGAAATTTATACCGAATTTTATAATCACAACAGCCGATCATGCGAACCAAAATTATTATGGTATTAATGGGAGTAAATTAATTGTATTAGGAACGGTAGATTGTAACGTTTTATACGAGTGTAAAATTATTAATTTAAAAATGTTTGTAGTTAAAAACAATACTATGTTTCATTCTGTTATTCTAGGCAGGAATTTCATTGAGAAGTGTGATTTAATATTTAAAAAAAAAATAATGACGAGATGAATAAATTTATTAATGAAAAGGAAATATTGGTTCATACATCTGAAGTTAAAAATGGTATTGACGGTAACAATGATGATAATGATGATTTTCAGCTGCAAATTTTCAATATTGACGTAAGTACAAAACCTGAAATAAATATTAATATTAGTGAAAAATTACCTTTTCGGGTTATAGTTGAGATCGAAGAAATTGTGAGGCAAGTTTGGTCTGATAAAATTGTAACGAAACAAAATGATGATTTTGAAATGCAAATTAAATTTTTAAAAGAAGAAACTTTTTATTGTGTCCCGAGAAGACTTCCTTTTGCTCATAAACATGAATTGCAAAAAATCTTAGATAATTTGTTTGCCAAGGGTATTATAAGGGAAAGTAATTCACCATATGCTTCACCTATAGTTCTCGTAAAGAAAAAAACGGTGAATTTAGATTATGCGTGGGTTATAGAGAACTGAACAAGGTAACGGTGAGGGATAACTATCCGCTACCTCTGATTGAGGATCACCTTGACAGGTTAATAAATAAAAGGTACTTTACGACTCTCGACCTGAAAAATGGTTTCCATCATGTGAGAATTTCAGATGACTCAATTAAGTATACATCCTTCGTGACCCCTCCTGGTCAGTATGAATATACTAGGATGCCGTTTGGGTTGAAAAATGCCCCTAGTGTTTTCGAAAGGTACATGAAATATCTTTTTGGTAAATTAACGTCCTCCGGTGAGGTGCTCACATTTATTGATGACATACTCATTGCGACCGAAACTATTGATGATCATTTATACGTTTTACGACAGGTCATTGAAATTATAAAGGAAAATTGTTTACAACTTAGATTCGATAAGTGCAAATTCATGCAAGATGACATTATATATCTTGGTTATTATATAAATGAAAATGGTATAAGACCAAGTGATGATCATCTGAAAGCTGTAAAAAATTTTCCTATACCTACCTGCACTAAAAATGTACACAGTTTTTTAGGTCTTTGCTCGTATTTCCGGAAATTTATGCGAAATTTCGCCATTATAGCAAAGCCTTTGTATGATTTAATAAGAAAAAATGTCGTTTTTGTTTTCGGTCCAAATGAGCTTAAAACCTTTGAAAAATTGAAGCTAAAGTTAATGGAGTCACCTGTACTTTCAATATATGATCCAACTAGGGAAACTGAACTACACTGTGACGCTAGCAGTGTAGGGTTTGGAGCAGTTCTTCTGCAGAGGCAGGCTGATAAGAAACTACATCCAATTTTCTATTTCTCCAAACGCGCCACCGATATTGAAAGTCGCTATCATAGCTTTGAACAAGAGACTTTAGCATCATGCCTTGAGAAGATTTCGTATCTACCTTATCGGGATTGATTTTAAGATTGTGACAGACTGTCAGTCTCTATCTTTAACGTTAAATAAAAAAAACTCTAAATCCCAGGATTTCGCGTTGGACATTAGAGATGCAAGAGTTTAGCTATAGATTAGAACATCGAAAAGGGACTAGTATGACTCATGCGGATGCTTTAAGTCGAGCAATTAACATCTTAAATGTTAGCGACGGCTCTTTCGAATATGTGCTTGCAGCAGCACAAAGGCAAGACCCTAATATCGTTTCGATAGCGAAAGAGTTAGAAAAAAATGAAAGCACTTGGTATGAAATGATTGATGGATTGATTTATAGGAAAATGAAAGACCGAGTACTGTTTTATGTTTCGTCACACTTGGAGGGGCAAGTTATTCGCACTCACCATGAAGCTATGTCTCACCTTGGAATTGACAAGTGCCACGATTTCCTTTCCCTCAAATGAAGGAAAAGATCAAAAAGTACATTGCAACTTGTTTAAAGTGCATCTATTTTTCAAGTAGTAAGTATCCCACCTCTCCATATAAAATGTATTACGTGACGTAGGGACAGATATACTGGAAAAAGATTCAGGTGCCACTTCTGGTATGGTTGTTGCAGTGGGAGAAAGTGGTAAGTATATTGAAAACGAAAGGTGAGATATTGAAAAAATTGATGGTGAAAGAGTTGACGGAGGTGTTTGTGATAAGTGTAAAAGAGTAAAAAACAGGTGTAAAATATGTGGATGACCTTGAAAAAGTGTTGGTAAAAGAGTCGACAGGGTGTCGTTAATGTGTGAAAAAAAGAGGAGAACAGGTTTGAAATACTTGTGATAACTGAAAACGGAGTTGATTAGGTGCCACTTACATGGGTGCATGCAAGACGGTGGTAATTTTTATAAGAGAAAAAGGAAAGATGTATTTACGAAATTGTCTGTAGGCACTCCTACAGTATAGGATACCATGTTTTTCTTACTTGTAAAATCCTACAGTGATCTTGTTTGCCATGTTTTTTACCTTGTAAAATTACGCCCATATAGGGATGTACCGGTGATCATGTTTTTGTTTACCTGTGATTGTGTTTTTGTTTACCTGTACCGGTGATTATTTTTTGTTTTACCGGTGATTGTGTTTTTGTTTACCTGAAAAGTAAACAATGAAGCAGGTGCTTGACCCTGTGAGAATTAAAAAATCGTGTGTTAAATGAAAAGGGTGTTTACAAATTTTAAAAAAATTTATTTTCGTTGAGGGAAGTTACAAGAAATAATTTTTTATTCATTGTTGATGAACTTGAGTTTGATGAATCCGCCTCTGGAATCGTCTTGACCTTCGAAAACTAGATGATTATCGACGGTCTGGTTCAGTTCGTCTATTTGGCGCTGGGTTTTGATTTTTTCTGAGAAGCGAGGTGGCAAGAAAGTGTATGTTTTGTTATCGAAATGAACGGTGACCCGCATACCGTACTTGGTTTTGATGACTTTAAAACATTTGATTTTGTACTTTTTGTTGACTTCGAGCGTCGTGAGTGGAACCAGGGTGTCAGAATCACCCTCTGCTACTGTATTGAGAAGATCTAAATTACTCTAGAAAAACGAATGTTATAATATATGTTTTTGAAAAATGTAAAACTTACCATTGGAAGAATCTGTTTTGAAAATGATGTCTAGTTTTTAGAATTTTTCAATTCTATCTATTATTTTGAGAAGTAACTGTGCCTTTATATACTCTAACAAAAACAGATTTTCTAAACATTATTTTTTCCTGTAAATAATATTTTTTGTACGTTTACAACTTTGTTTAAAATAAAAAGTGAAAGGTACAATTCAATTTTTTAAAAAGGAATAATAAACGATGATACAAAAATTAAATATTTTTTAAAAATTATTGATTTCCTGTGTAAAATTAACGTGATAAACTATATTTTACAATTTTGTTGCAAATATTATATAAATTTAAGAATAACAAGAACTCTTGAAATGAAATTCATATTGACAATTTTTAAAAAACTATTGGCTTTTTGCGTAAGATTTTTTTCATATATTAAAAATAACCTTGAAAACAATATTTTTTCAAATGGGTACAATTTAATTTTTTAAAAAGGAATAATAAACGATGATACAAAAATTAAATATTTTTTAAAAATTATTGATTTCCTGTGTAAAATTAACGTGATAAACTATATTTTACAACTTTGTTGCAAATATATAAATTTAAGAATAACATAAATTCTTGAAATAAAATTCATATTGACAATTTTTAAAAAACTATTGACTTTTTGCGTAAGATTTTTTTCATATATTAAAAATAACCTTGTAAACAATATTTTTCAACTGTATTATGAATATTACTTAAAAATTAAGAATAACATACATTTTTGAAGTGAAAGTGAACTTTGTTTTTGAATTTATTAAAAAATCTTAAAAGGTACGGTGTAAAAATAGATTTATAATTGGAGTGGTATTTTTAATATGAAATATATAAAAATTTTCATATAAATATCGGTTGATTTTTAAAAATTTATATCAGTTCCCAGGTTTTCATAAGACATACTAGTTTGGATCATCAGTTTCCAGCATTTTCAAAAAGGTAAGTAAATCTTTTTGAAAATACTGCTACAGTTAGCGCTTTGATGCTATGTAGCTGATGTGCACTAAGCACTTGTTGCTTTGCATATTTTGTCATCACGTTTTTGTCTTATCAGGAAAAACTGCTACAGTTATCGCTTTGATGCTATGTAGCATTTTTAACCTTTTTTTGTTTTAATTTTTCTCCCTTCAAACATTTTTTATTTATAATTTATATACAGACTGATGTCAAATTTCAAAGAAGACGTGAAACAGTCTTTAAACGGCCCTAAACCCCTAACAATAGAGGAATACTGGAGGCGAAATAAAAACAGGACTGCTTCTGCTTCACAAACGGAGCAGATTAAAAAGAAAAGCCGAGGAGGACAGCTGGTAAAGTTTAGGAGGGAACAGGCTGAACTTCATCGGCTGATAAATATCACGTCGAATAAAGAATTAAAAGAAAAATTTAAAAACGAATTAAAAGAAAAAAAATCTATTTTTAAAAAATATAGTAAAGAAAAAAAACAAGAAAATCAAAAAAAAGAGAAAATAAAATGTAAAAAATAATATAAATAAAAAATTCTTCAATTTAAATTTTTTACTTAACCTGTTGAATAAATAAAAAAGTTAATTTACACTAAAAGTGAAAAAGTAAAAGTTAGCAAACATGTCTACAAAAAAAATAATTTCTCATTTAGAAAACACTTTAGAATTGAGTATTGACATATTCATTGAAACATTGAGAATTTTACTTAAAAAAATTAGGGATAACAATGTAAGACTTTCTTATGAAGAAAAATATTCACTGTTAAATATTTTGGTAAAATATTCAGTTTCAAAAAATATTCCACTATCGTCTGATATAATAGGAGAAACAATTACTTTTCTTGATACCGCTGAAGTAAACAACTCTCAGGTTCAACAAATTGAAAAAGATAAAAATAATTTAGGGGAAGAAATAAGTAATGACATAATTCAGAGTGGTGGTGGTTCAAACACCACTTACGAATTATTATCTAAAGAAAGAATATATTTCAAGAAATTTAATCTTGAAGGAATAAAAATGGGATTTCGAATAAAAGATTTTAGTAATACGGGTGAAAATTTGTTGGAAAGCATAGAAAAAGTGTTTGATAACGTTGTTAAAGATATAGTGTCAAATTCTGTGAAAGGAAGTAAAATCAGTTTTTCTATTTCACTTCCAAATTCTCCTCATGTGAAACCTATTTGGTCCAGTTTGAGACCTATTAACCAAGTGAATGGTGAATACATTATTGGTTTAATTTCAAATGTCAATCAGTCTAACGCTACTTTTCTTTCAGATGATATTTTACAATTAAACCCAAATTATGTAGAAGAGAATGAAGTTTTAGTTAGAAAAAACAGTATTATTGATGTAGGAAAAGAAAAAGATGTTAATTGTCTTCCAAGAAGCATTTGTTACGGTATTGAGATGATATTACTAAATTTCAACAAAAAATGTAATTCTTCCGTTATCAAATCTCTGGATACGTTAGCAAAGAGATTGTGTAAAGATGCAAAAGTTGTTCTCAGTGATAAAGGTTGTGTGTTACAAGATCTTTACAGATTTCAAAAATTTTTAAAAAACTACCAAATAATAGTATTTGACAACATGAAAGATTCTAGTTCAATTCTATTTAAAATTCCATTTGAAAATAATGAAGTTAAAAAAATTTTTCTTTATTACTCTCAAACATTAAAACACTTTTTTGTAATAAAATCTTTAACAGGGTTTTTCAACAAAAAATATGCTTGCTCATTTTGTGACAGGCTCAGTAATAGTAATTTACACAAATGTGAATCGAAATGTCTTTACTGTAATTATTTTTCTCCATGTAGTTTTGTTCAAAAGATGAAACAATGCAAAAACTGTAATCGTGTTTTCAGAGGTGAAAATTGTTTTAACAATCACCTTCAAAATAAAATCAGAAATAAGACTGTGTGTGACACTTTTAAAATATGTAGACTATGTAATAAATTTCTACTTCTTACTAAAAGATTAGAAAATGAGCATGTGTGTAACGAGTTCTTTTGTCAAATATGTGTGAAAATTGTACCAGCACAACACCGATGTTATATTAAACCATACAAAGGAAAGATAAATAAAAAATTTTTATTAATATTTTTCGACTGTGAAAGCACTCAAAATACGTTATTTGAAAATAGTGAAACAGAGTTTTTACATATTGTAAACTTGATTGTTGCACAACAAGTGTGTCACAATTGTTACAAAAATACGAATATAGAAGAGCGTTGTGATGTTTGTGGAGACCGACAACACATCTTTGAACACAATAGTGATACAAATGTTATAAAACGTTTCATAGATTATTGTTTGAAACCTCGTTCTTCTACAACTAACATTTTCTGTATTGCACATAATTTGCAAAGGTATGACGGCCACTTTTTAATTTCTGACCTTCTAAGTAGAAATTTAAAAATAGAACCAATAATGAATGGAAGGAAAATAATGAAACTGTCATGCGGACAAGTAACATTTATTGATTCCTTGAACTTTTTAGCGTTTCCCCTTGAAAAATTTCCACAAGTATTTGATATCAATAATTATGTAAAGGGATATTACCCATTCTACTTTAATACAGTAGAAAATATTAATTATGTTGGTAAATATCCACCTCCAGTAATGTATGGACACAATACAATGAGAACAGACGAGAGAGATAAATTTCTTAAGTGGTACAATAAAATTTCTAACGGGGTTTTTGATAATAGAAAGGAAATGCTTAAATACTGTACAAACGATGTCACTATTTTACGTTTAGGATGTACGAGGTTTATGGAGGAATTTCTTGACGTCACACATAAATCAAAGAAAATGAGATAATAAGATACTTGGACTTTACAAGTTTATATCCTTATATTAATAAATATTCACCTTATCCTGTGGGACACCCTGAAATTTTAAGGAACGATAATTTACCTACACTGTCTCAAGTACTTTCTATGCATGGTTTCATTCTATGTTCAGTAATTCCACCAAACAATTTGTTTTTACCCGTCTTATCATTCAAATGTAATCAAAAGTTGTATTTTCCACTCTGTAGAAAGTGTGCAGAAGAAAATAGAATATCTGAATGTCGTCATGATAATGAAGAAAAGGAAATTATTGGTACTTGGGTAATACTTGAAGTCTCTTTAGCTGTTAGAAAAGGGTATCAAATAAAAAAGATATTTGAAGTTTGGAAGTACAACTACACTGTATACGATCCAAAAACAAAAAATGGGGGTTTATTCACAGAATATGTTAACACTTTTCTAAAAATCAAGCAAGAGGCAAGTGGGTGGAGTTCTAAATGTAAAACTGATAAATAGAAAGATGAATTCATAAAATCTTATGAAATCAAAGAAGACATTGTTTTACAGAAAAGTCAAATTAAGAAAAATCCTGGTAAGCGTAATACAGCAAAAATCTGTTTGAATTCTTTTTGGGGGAAGTTTGCACAGAAAGAAGATCGAACATACATATACAAAAGTTATTAATAACTTCAAAGAATTTTGCAGCTTTATACAATCTCCCGGTATAGAAATTTGTTCTATATATCCAATTAATGATAACACTGTTTGGGTTACATGGAAGTATATAGAGGAAAATTTACATCTTTTACCTCACATTAATATTCCATTTGCTGCGTATACAACAGCTTTTGCCAGACTAAAGCTTTATGAGGCACTGGAACAAGTTGGAAATTCAATTTTATATTGCGACACAGATAGTTTAATATTCGTAGATGATAAAACAAAGCCTGCTTCATTTGCAATTTCTGACTTTTTAGGTGATCTTACTGATGAAGTTGAAAGTTTTGGTCCTAATGCCTTTATTTCAGAATTTGTGAGTACTGGGCCAAAGACTTATAGTCTTAAGATTGATACTGAAAATGTTCCTGAGTATGTCACGAAATGTAAAGGTATTTCAATAAATTTTGAAAATTCAAAAATTGTTAATTTTGGAAATCTTAAGTCCATGGTGACTAATGAAAGTACAGATAGTGGTGTAATTGTAAAATATGATAAAAAAATTAAACGTAAACGACCTGGAGTTGTTATATCTTCGGTAGAAAATAAACACTTATCGTTCACATTTGACAAAAGAGTAGTTACAGATGAATATTTTTCTTACCCTTATGGATTTAAGAAGTTTAAACGTAGTAGTTAAGTTAAATCTTATATCTCTTAGTTTTTAAGAATAAGTTAATTTTCTAAATAAGTATCAGTTATGTATGATATAAATATGTGTGTAATAAAAACGATTTTGTATTTATTCTTTACTATTTGTTCTATTATAGTCACGAAATGAAGAAATTTATTTTTGACATCCAATTTGTTACTAGTAATAATGGACAATACTTTGTAAAAGAGCTTGCAATACTTCCATTCGGATCAGTACAACCAATATTTCATCACTTTTTACCGCCATACCCACAAGAAGAACTAACAGTAAAAGCATATATGTTTATGTTGGGAAGATGGTGAAATTAATTACAATGATTTACCAAATATATTGAGAAACTTTAATGATTCTGTAATATATGTAAAAGGAGAGATCAAAGCAAATGTCATCAGAAAATATTTACCTGGAGTTGAGATAATACAAATAAAAACACCTAAATTAAGTGAGCTAAAAAAATTTCAAATATATTGTAAAATTCATGGAAAAAATCCAAACAACCGTTGTGCTGTACAAAACTGTTTAAATATTTAAATATACATGTTAATAAATAAGATTATTGATTAAAAAACAATTTTTTATTTTACCAAATACTAAACTAACATTTATTTAAAATCCAATTCTCCAAAAACGTTTATATATTCTGTAAATTTTTTTACAAGCTTCACATTTAACATCATCTAAAGAATCATCAAATCGGTTATATATAGGTGATTTGTTGTTGATTACATCGTAGTATATGTGTTTACTACTACATCTTTTACAATTTATATTCATTGTATAACAACAAATCTGATTACTAATACCCCATACTGATTTGTATGAATTAAATTTACAATACTCATACTCTATATACACTTCATAATCAGAATTTGGATAACGCCTTATACATCTTTTCAGTTCCTTACGTAATCTGGCTTTGTTATATGTATACATCAAGTGTTGGAATATTACTCAAAGTAACGATAGTTTTTGTATTTTCCATGCTAATAAAAGAAATTTTTAGGTTGAAGTTGATGTGAGAACATTAAATAAAAAGACAAATTTTTTGTTTATAACCTTTATTTATTCCAAACCAATCATAGAAAAAGTAAGATTAAAACTACAAAACAATGGTATTTCATAAAAAAGTCTAGAATAGTTTATATGTACATATGAAGTGCGTGGTGGTACAAAAAAATCTTCATTGGCCAATTTGAATACATTTTTCTCCTTACATTTAACCACGTATTGATTAAAATATTCTTTCACGGCGTTCGAAGCGTTGTTATTATGAAACATAACGATATTGAAGAATTCCATCATGTCAAATAACCTTAGAACTTCAAGATATTTCAATCGAATGCTTCGTTTGTCGACTGGTATTCTGAATTCTTTTTCTAATCCAAGCTGGTTTTGTGGTAAATCTTCACCAATCTGTTGCTTAAAGTTATTGAGATAGTTGTAAACTGGAACCCATCCAGAATAATTTGTAGAGACAGGAAAACGTTTATAATGATGAAAAATAATTTGAGCTTCAAATGTAGATGTGTCAAATCCAAGTACGATTTTCCGGTCTTTGCATTGTTCCAAAAAATATGTGTAATTCAACAATAGATTATCACAAGCTACTAACACTTTCTTCCTTTTAGGTAATTTCACATCTTTCTTATCAAACTCTTCTATATTACGTTTTGATGCCATTTCTTAACAGAAAACTGAAGTCCTAAGATCGAATTCGATGCTTTTATACTCTTAATTTTTGTGCTTTACAATGTTGATTGCAATAAACCCCACCACTTTGTAAGAACTTCTTTAAATAGATTTTTCGAAATAAATTAAGTATTTTATTATCGTTGGATGTGAAATCATGCGATGAAAAGTATTTAAGAAAACTTCGCAAGTTATTGCCCTTACAACGGAAATAAAGAAATACACAGCAATAATGTCCGCAAGTAGATGAGAATAAACCTTGTAATCTTTTTTTATTATTTTCGAAGATTTTCGAGTTGACATGTAAAAATGTTTTAAATAATTTATTGTCTGGGTATTTTCCAAATGAATCAAAGTATTCTGCTGGTCCTTTTGTAGGAAAATAAAACGCTACCCAATGTGTTCCACTTTTACTTGCGGGATCAGTATTTGCAATAACACATGCTGGTTTTTTCATTTTTTTAGGTAAGTGATCACATGGAAACACTCCTTTGAAAAATTTTTTTGTAGTAGCATTATTTCTTAACGTATTAACAAGTTCGATCGTGTTCATTCTTGTTCACATGAATTGAAAGTTTCAATGTCTATGACCTTAGTATAAGAGGTTATGTAGTTTTGTAAAAATTCTTTCGTTGCACCTCCACTAACGAGAATAGTTGAAAATTTTGCCAAGGTCTTAATAAGATTTTCATCTAAACGTCTAAGTTCCAGGTTTCCAAATGCATTTATTTGTTCTGCATGCTTGTCACAAGATGTCGGATATTTGTATATTATTTCTTTCGAAAATATTTTATTTTCTGGTGTTAAACCGGCAAAAGATAGTTTTTTAAAGAAGGTTAAACTATAATACCTTCTGACATATATTCAACGTTTACCAAGCAACAACTCATTGTGATTGATTCTGCTTTGTTATTAGCTTGCAGCTATATATATACTTTTAGAAGTTGGTGTATACGTTACGAATTTTATCAATTTCAATACCTGCATCATATTCAGCATACACAATACAAGTCACACTGTTTTTCAATGCTTCTTTGAATCTTCCTTCAATTCTTACTATTCCTTGATTTAGCAAATTACCACATGTAGAATCATATGAATTATCTGAAGTCAAATCAAATGCTAGGAGAAAACAACCATTATCGAAGAATTTTTTTGTTATCTGATGACCTTTATCGAAATAGTGAATTCCAGTTCCTTTGAAAAGTGTCATGTAACCACGTGTACTTATTGGCTTTTCTTTTGAATAATCAAACTCTATAGGTTGATTTGGTACTTGTACACCATTGACTGATAAATTGAATCTTGTAATATTGTTGTGTTTAAAGTTGTACGGATTTTTTTCTTGTTTACCAGTATATGCATCGTTATCTATCATACCAAAAATCAACAAGTTAGGTAATTGACCAATTACTACATTATCTAAAGATAATGTGAATGTATTTGTAGGTAAAGTATACGTTTTAACTTCTACACGTTTGTATGGATATAAAGCATTTGAACGCTGAAGAACAGTTTCATGTGCGAGTAAAATATTTGAATTAACTGTTACATGATTCATGTACATTGTGGCTTCTACAATTTTTATTTGAGGAGAATTACTATCATTTTTAGAATAAAGATAAAATTCTGGTTTCTCGAGTGATAGTATTACACGTAGATCTACTCCATTAATTATCAGTTTTTCTTGATTAAACATATCACCATGGATTTTACCCATCACTTCAACAACATTACTTTTAGCAAATAGCTGAGATCTTTTGAGATAACCTTCAGTTAAGTCAGCCGGTCGTCCAGTGTCTGCTAAGTTTTCAATAATATCCATTTCTTCTTGATCAAGATACCAGCCTACAGATTCTAGATGTGTTGTCGCAGCATCTTTCCCATAATTTAGTAAATTTTCAATGTATGCTCTATAATGGTAATTATTATCTGTTTGTGCAATCGGTTTGCCATTCAACTGTATTGTACATTGTCTAAAAAGTGAGTGCATCACATTATTGACAATACCAATTGGAAAAGCTTCAACTTCTTCTGTAGTACCGTCACTTTTTGTTACTTGTCTTTTTTCGTTTCCCGTATATAATTCTTCTTTTCCATCTTTAAGTTTGATTAACTGCACTTTTAGTCGAAGATAAATACTAGATAAATCACGATACGTATCACCATGACCCAGGGATACAAATTCTAAAACGGATGAATTGTCTAGTGTTGCTATAGGTTTATATGCTACTTCTTCAGTTTTTAGAATATTACTTTGAATAGGTGGAGCAGAAAAAATATCCAGTTCAGATTTCATACATTCTTTATACGACGACATGTTGTTTATTTGTCAAATATGTCTAATACACGTTTACGTAATTTACGTTTACTATTTACACGTTTCTTAGGTGGTAATTTCTTAGATGATGATTTTCTAGTTGATTTCTTCACTCTTGAACGTTTTCTTCGTTTGGAGGATGATTTCAACTGTATTGCTGTGAATGGATTAGCTCTTTTTATAGCCATTCTACTTTTTATACCTTCACCAGTCATTTTATCGAAGATTTTATTTATACCTTTTTGAGCTAATTCTTGGGCAGCAGCTTTACCTTGATCTTTTAAAATATCTTTAAAAGGTCTATTACTACTATCTACTTCTTGCCATATGGCTTTTCCTGTCTTAAGTGCTTGTTCTTTTAAAACCTTTGCTCCTGAAGCAACTAAAGGCTGTAAATATCGTAGTAGACCACTGAAGAAACTACCAATACCTCGTCCACGTTGATAAATAAGTGGTGCATGATACAGTTCTCCGATATCTGCTAAATTTCCACCACTTTGAATTAAATAGTATTGTGTGTAATACGAATTCATTTTAGAACTAATACGAGAACTTAACGAATAAGTACTATAAAAAACTTATTGATGAATGAGTATTTATAACTTATCGTCTCTTGAAATGAAGCATTATATAGGTAGGTATATAGCTTGGTTCAAAGTTGATTAATTCACCCTGATGATCTGTTATTTTTATAGAAATACTTTCAATAAAAGTTTTTTCGATAGGACAGTATTCTATATGTTCAAATCTTAATATATTTTCACACTCTTTCAGAGGTATTATACGTAAGTATCTTACTAATTTATCACCTATAACACGAGGTTGAATAATATCAGTGTAGACATAAAATATGTTTCTTTTGTAACATTCTGCTGTTAGTTTTTGAGACTCTCGTGGTGTTCTCTTCGAAATGCCATCGACTAATCTTTCTACACTATCAATTTTATCTATTATAGTGATAAGTTCCTGACGTAATCCAGAAGCATCAAATGATTCTTTTATTTTTGATAGAAACACTTCAATATTACGTTTGTCTTGTGGTGTTTGGAGAAATATATCAGTAAGAAAATTAGATAGATTGTCTATGTTTGTATCAAGAGGCACTGGTGTAGTTAAGTATTGACCTGAATTTTCTCTTTCATATGGTACATCTAAAATATTACTACTGAAGTAATTGTTCTTTGACTAGGTGGTTTAGCACCAAGTGAATCTTTGTTTAACTTATTCAAAACCCTAAAAATCGTATCTCTAATTTGAATAATCCTTTTCTGCTTTTCTTGTTCAGAAAGTGTTTTATCATCAAAGTGCACGTTGCTTATAAAAAGTGTAATGAGATCTTTAACATTCAAGTGTGAAGGTAATGGTTTTTTTATTTTTATTGTTACTCCTAATTCTTCTAAACGAAGTACAAACATATCATGTACTTTACCAGTAATTGATTTTGCTCTGTTCTTAGATCTTTTAATGCTTAGTGCAGGATGTGCATAGTTATCTATTGTATCTTGTATAACAGCATGTTTTCTGTTTGTCCTAGGAATTTGACCGAAAACGTCATCAACGAAAGCTTCAACAGAATCATAATCTTTATATTTTAAAACAACCTTTTCTGAAGTCTTCCTACCCTGGTATATGTGTGAAATAAACTCGTCTGGTTCCTGTTTATGACTTCATCGAAAAAATCAGTTTCCAATCGATCCCAAATCTTTTTCTTAATATCGTCCAAGTACATAGTGTACCATGAAGGTATAATAGCATTGTAAAATGTTAGTAAGAATGCTGAAAAATTAACTTGTCCTGTTCTGTAACTAGTTTGCTTAAGATTATCATAAGTCCATTCTAGCTTAGCATCTTCATTTACTTTAATACTAATTTTCTTTTTTCCCTGTTGTAGTTGGTCATCCACCTCATCACGCTTCGTTCTTTTAATTCTATTTTCATCTAAGTCATCAGATTGTTGTCGCTTTATTCCTCTTTTCAAAGATTCTTTCGTATCGAAATTTGGTACAGCAATTTCAGTTATTCCAACATACCAATTTTCATCTAATTTACACTGTCTAGCCAACGAATTTGTAAAAGCTGATAAAGTGTTTTCAGGGTAAAATTTCATCGAATTATTACTTAAAAGACATACGTAAAAGTCATTTTGCTTTATATCCACAGGCATATTTTCAGTGTTTAAAGTTTCTCCCAATTAATTTCTGATTCACTTGCAGCTCGCCCTTTTTCTTGTAAGCGTTTACTTTGACGTACTACTTTTCTTATAGGAAACGCAAGAGTGTATTGATTAGGATCCAATTTTGAAGGTCTTAATATAGATTGCTTGGCAGGTGACTTTTGTTTTGAACTGCTGGCACTTTCTTCTTGTTCTAATTCCTCAATAATACTGGTGACTTCATCAGTACTCATATCGAGCGGTACAGTATATTGTGTTATACCGTCATCAGCAGTTACCACTTTATAGTCTTTCTTTCGATCTTCTGAAGTTTTCTGTAATTTTGGCGGTTGTTTGAGACTTTTTGCTATTCCACTTGCTGATAATCGTCGTTTAGTAGCAGGGGATAGTGATTTTCTTGTTGGTATTGTTTCAAAGAATTCTACATTTGTCTCAAAAGGATTATTTTTATCTATTCCATACAACTCGTTTTTTGTAGGAGAAGTTTGTATTGCGATATCTTTTTTAAGTATGAATTTTGTTTGTGAACCACTATCACGTAAACTTGTATGTTTGTTCACTTTTTCTTGTAATAACGACATATCTCTTTTTCTTTCTTCAATATTTCTACGTTTTCGTTTTACACTCAAATAATTTATTAACTCATTTCTGTATTTGTACCATTTTTCTTTATCAGACAAGTCTTTGTTTTTCAAAATTTTATTCATTTTGTTATCAAATAAAGACTGGTTATTTAAATCTTCTATATCATTTTTTAATTTTTCGTATACTTCTGGAGACAGAAGTAACATTTTGTTGAGTGAATTATTTCTATACATATTTTCCAATTAATGAACCAATCACCCCGGAGAGTACACTTCCTAATAAAGCTGGTAAAAAACCTCCTTGTTGTAATAAGATTTTACGTTGTCTCGGTACTGATCGTTTTGCATTAACTAATTTTCTCATGCTCTTTTTATACTTGCAAAGATGATTATATATGTTCCCATGTGGATAATGATTTCCCTTCAGCGTATTCAATGTAATTTCACAAAGAGTTTTAATTACCTCAGGGTCAGCATTTTTAATGATTGCATTTCTTAAACATGGTTTAGCTTTTTTCAAAACATATAGCATATGTTTGTTGTCCCTTAACCGTTTCATTCGTGATACCATTTCTCTTGTTTAAACTATCTGTAGAACAATAACACGTTCCAAAGTTTTTATTGAAAATATCTGTCCGAAATCTCAAAACTTCGTTAATATCCTGAGTCAAATCTATTAACAAATAACTGTGTGGTGTTCGTGTAATATCCTTATATATTTTTAATAACTCCGCACTATTTTCAGGATAAACTTGTTTTGCTAGATGAATGAACTGACTTTTATCTCGTGGATTCTTAAAAACTACTAAATATTTGCAGTTTAGTGATATATCTCGACAAAATTTTCCTTGATGAAATATATTTTGTGTTACAAGAATCACCGAAAAGTTTCTATGGTGTGAGCCCTTTGTAAAGAGTTCACATACTTGTTTAGAAAATGCATTCAACATCATATCGTCTAATACAATCAATGTAGGTTCATTCGTACTATTCGTGAATTCGTCAGGTATTGAATCTAAATACTCGATGTTTTTAAATGATATATGTGATGGTAAAGCATGTTGCTCAGCATTACACCATAAAACTTTTTTTACTTGAGGTTGAATTAGCGATGTGTTATTAAGTAGTTTCTCTATAAATGTTGTCTTACCACATCCTGAAGGTCCAGAGACCATCATTGTAAAGGGGTGTGTGAATACCATTTTCGTTTTAGTGCTTCTGTGATTTTTATTGTTATCTTCAAACCAATATTTATATAATTTTTAGTAGAATGAGTAGAAGACAGATTATTAACGAACTACATAAATCAGCTCGTAGAAATTTCAAACGACGTCATGTAACCATCAGAGGAATAGATGATTTGTGGCAAGCAGATCTAGTAGATATGAGTGCTTATGCAGTTAAAAATCGAGGATTTCGTTTCCTTTTGACAGTAATTGATACTTTCTCCAAGTACGCATGGGCATTTCCGATCCAAAAAAAAAGTGGAGAAGAAGTTACTAAAGTAATGCAATCCCTTTTAAACACAAATCGTATTCCAAGAAATTTACAAACAGATGACGGAAAAGAGTTTTTTAACAGCACATTCCAGAAATTAATGAAAAAGTACGATATCAATCATTATTCCACTTTCAGTACCTTAAAAGCATCAATCGTAGAAAGATTCAACAGAACTTTAAAAAACATGATGTGGAAAGAATTTAGTATGAATGGAAACTATCGGTGGATCACTTTATTGAAAAATTTACTAGAAAAGTACAATAAAACAAAACATCACACAATTAACATGCGTCCTATAGATGTCGATCCTTCAAATGAAATACGTTTACTTTCTAATGTGTACAAAAAAGTAAAAGTAAAATCTAAACCAAAATATAAAACAGGAGCTCATGTACGCATAAGTAAATTTAAACATGTATTTGAAAAAGGCTATACACCAAACTGGTCCACAGAAATATTTAAAATAAAAGAAGTTAAAAACACAGAACCAAGAACATATATTCTTGAAGACTATCAGGGTAATTTAATACAAGGAGCATTCTATGAACAGGAACTAGCATCAGTTAAATACCCAGATATTTACTTGGTAGAAAAAATTGTTAAAAGAAAAGGAAATAAAGTTTTTGTAAAATGGCTTGGCTTTCCATCTAAACATAACCTTCGGATTAGTATAAAAGACGTTTTGTAATTCTAGACTTTTGCAGTTACAATGTTGAATTTGAAACAAGAATACGATCGTTTTAAAACCTTTAAAAACTTGAATGTTAACGAAACAAAAGCACAAAAATTCTCAAGAAGTGGATTTTTTTATACCAATCGAAAAGATTATGTAAAGTGCTACTTCTGTTCACTAGAATTAAGTGCATTTAGTTGTCCTATCGAAGTGGAAGCAGAACATTTACGCCTTTCTCCAAATTGTTTTTATGTTAATGGAAAAGATGAATGTGGACCATATGGACAACCAGTAATACAAAAACAGCATTCAAAATTTGAGTATTGCTTGTACAATGTTTTGAAAATTTTCGGTGGAAGTATTATTATAATATCAATTTTATATGAAATTTACTATCTTGTTTCATGCACCAAGAATAAGTAGTTTCAATTCTAAAAACTAGACATCATTTTCAAAAAAGATTCTTCCAATGGTAAGTTTTACATTTTTCAAAAATATATATTATAACATTCTTTTTTCTAGAGTACTTTAGATCTTCTCAATACAGTAGCAGAGGGTGATTCTGACACCCTGGTTCCACTCACGACACTCGAAGTCAACAAAAAGTACAAAATCAAATGTTTTAAAATCATCAAAACCAAGTACGGTATGCGGGTCACCGTTCATTTCGATAACAAAACATACACTTTCTTGCCACCTCGCTTCTCAGAAAAAATCAAAACCCAGCGCCAAATAGACGAACTGAACCAGACCGTCGATAATCATCTAGTTTTCGAAGGTCAAGACGATTCCAGAGGCGGATTCATCAAACTCAAGTTCATCAACAATGAATAAAAAATTATTTCTTGTAACTTCCTTCAACGAAAATAAATTTTTTTAAAATTTGTAAACACCCTTTTCATTTAACACACGATTTTTTAATTCTCACAGGGTCAAGCACCTGCTTCATTGTTTACTTTTCAGGTAAACAAAAACACAATCACCGGTAAAACAAAAAATAATCACCGGTACAGGTAAACAAAAATACAATCACAGGTAAACAAAAACATGATCACCGGTACATCCCTATATGGGCGTAATTTTACAAGGTAAAAAACATGGCAAACAAGATCACTGTAGAATTTTACAAGTAAGAAAACACCACTTATAAAAATTACCACCGTCTTGCATGCACCCATGTAAGTGGCACCTAATCAACTCCGTTTTCAGTTATCACAAGTATTTCAAACCTGTTCTCCTCTTTTTTTCACACATTAACGACACCCTGTCGACTCTTTTACCAACACTTTTTCAAGGTCATCCACATATTTTACACCTGTTTTTTACTCTTTTACACTTATCACAAACATCTCCGTCAACTCTTTCACCATCAATTTTTTCAATATCTCACCTTTCGTTTTCAATATACTTACCACTTTCTCCCACTGCAACAACCATACCAGAAGTGGCACCTGAATCTTTTTCCAGTATATCTGTCCCTACGTCACGTAATACATTTTATATGGAGAGGTGGGATACTTACTACTTTTTCACCAGAGTCGGGTAAAAAGGAAGGGGTATTGCATAATATCCCCAAGGGAAAGTTACCTTTTGATACAATTCATATTGACCATTTTGGCCCATTAGCAAATTCTAAATCGAAAAAAAGTACGTCTTTCTGGTTATAGATGCATTTACAAAATTTGTGAAATTATATGCTGTCAAATCGACGCAAACAAGAGAAGTCGTAATGTGCTTAAGGTTTTATTTCGAAAATTATTCTAGACCATGTAGAATAATATCAGATCGTGGTACCTGTTTTACTTCAAAAGAATTTTCAGATTTTCTTTCTTCTCAAATTATTCAACACGTTAAGATAGCATCTCATTGTCCTTAGGCCAACGGGCAGGTAGAGCGTGTGAATAGGGTGCTAACACCAATGTTGTCTAAGGAATGCAACTCTGAAACGACAAGCGATTGGGATAAAAATTTAGCCAGAATAGAATTTGCATTGAACAACACGGTGAATCGAAGCACTAAGTTTACACCCTCTATGTTACTGTTTGGTACCAATCAAAAGGGTGAATTTTGTGATAGGGTTTTGGAATATCTGGAAAATAATAGTTCTGCAACTCGCGAAGATTTAAATATTATCAGAAACCAGGCTTGCCAAAACATTGAAAAGTCTCAAAACTACAATAAGCGGTATTTTGACAAAAATCATGAAAGACCTTATACCTACGGGAAAGGTGATTATATCATGGTCAAAAACGTAGTTAATTTACCGGGTATTAATAAAAAGCTATTCGCGAAATATAAAGGACCTTACGAGATAGAGAAAATACTCGATAACGATAGGTACGTAATACATGATATTGAAGGAATGCAGCTATCGCGAATCCCATATAAAGGAGTTTGCGCCGCTAATAACATGAGACCATTTAATCTATACTATGCAAATGATGATGCATAAACACTCACAATTGTATTTAACATTTAATTGAATATAACATTAGTTTTGATATGCCTATTCATACTTTTGTAAACTAAAAGATTTAAAAAAAAAATAATAATAATTGAAATAGTTTATTTAATAGTAAGTTTTGAAGTAACGTTATGAAAAAAAAACATAAGTTGTACAGGTACTTTAACATTGCTTATACGTATATCAGTAGAATTTTGTATCCATGTAATCTTGTGATTTTATAAGAAAAGAAAGAGATTATTCGGAACGATTAATCTGCAGGATGGCCGAGTTGTAGTCGATAAAATTAAGTAGATCTAAAAGTGCGGGTTAAAATCTTTTAATGATATGTCATATAAAGAAAAATGATTCCACTACACCTGCGAGTACAGTGGAATCATATTAAAAACGTCAGAATCATAAGATGTCAGGATGGAAAAATTGATATACAGATAACAAGCTGCGGTGTGCGAGTTAAGATACCTAGAGAGTTAGATTTTAGTTTGTGTAAATAAAAGACGATATTGATGAATAAAATTAAAGAATTAAAATAAAGGAAAAGAAGCCAACAAGTGAGAAGTGAAACTCGTTAAATTTTTTTTATAATCAAGAACTAGAGATGCGATGGTGCAAATTTTTAAATTGCACCATTTCAACGCAAATTTCATCATAAAATTTAAAGAAAATGTGTGTGCGATAAGGAACGATTCAAATTTTACCATATAAAATTTTGATAGTGTTGGAGCAAAAACCTTTTCTGCTCCATGAGTTGAAATTGAAGCTGAAGCCTATATACAGTTGCATTCTGTTTTGACGAGGAAATATCCTCTTAACACACAAAATAGTAAAAATAAATGTAAGTATGTACATACATACATATGTAGTAATATTTTTAAATGAATGTACATTGAATATTCGTGCGTCGAATAAAAAGTACTTTTTAGAAATCTTATGCATATACGAATCTAATATGAATCAAAAAGCATCAATTACAATAGAGGTTTATTGTAGTCGTTACATTCAAATTTTTGAATTTTCATATCTGTATGTTTGCAAAAATAATATAAAAAGGGGAATAATTTTGCTTCGAATAAGCTCATGATATGATTGGCTGTATAAGATTTTAAGAGGAGAAATGTGAAAAGAAGAAGCATGTAAAGTAAATTGAAGAAATAAAGAATAATGAAAAACACGCCCATAATTAAAATATTCATTATATTTTTAAATTTTGTTTTGATTTTGATTGTATACATTTTTAGATATTTCTATTTTGTTTGGAAAAACGAAAATATAATAATACAATTGTGTACAATTATTGTTGATGATATTAATTATCACGTTTTTTTGTGATATGTGAGAAATGAAAAAATATTTTTAATCTTCATGTTTTTTAAAATATTCTTATTCATTTTCATATTGCATTTAATAGTTTTTATTAAATAATTATAATTCATTCATTGGGATAATGATTTTTTTTTCTTTTTTGTCAAATTTGAAGTTTATTAGTTATTTGGTAACAATAAAATCTTTTCTATTTCACTTTAAATTTTTTTTTAAATATTTTACAAATTTTATGTACGTAAAATAATTTGTATGGAAAATTTGTCATGTAACCCTGGGATTGCCTGATCATATACAAATGTATACATTCGGACTTTGAGTCTTAATTTAAATATGATCCCTTCGAGCTAGAAAAACTTGAAGTTCACCAATTCCTACATTGGAAAATCCTCACTATACACCCCAATTTTCAAAGTCCTAGCTCAAAATTGGTAGAACAAAATATTTCTTTTTATGCAAAAACACAAATTTGGTCGTGCGTATACAAATGTATACCATACATTTCATATGGAAATTTTGAAATTTTTTTTTTCAAAAAACGATATCTCAGCATCCCGTGAGAAATTT
Source organism: Bombylius discolor (assembly GCA_939192795.1). Classification (NCBI taxonomy): domain Eukaryota; kingdom Metazoa; phylum Arthropoda; class Insecta; order Diptera; family Bombyliidae; genus Bombylius; species Bombylius discolor. The sequence continues at coordinate 27,457,663 of OW584238.1, forward strand.
CCATATGAAATGTATGGTATACATTTGTATACGCACGACCAAATTTGTGTTTTTGCATAAAAAGAAATATTTTGTTCTACCAATTTTGAGCTAGGACTTTGAAAATTGGGGTGTATAGTGAGGACCTTCCAATGGAGGAATTGGCGATTTTCAAGTTTTCTAGCTCGAAGGGATTATATTTAAATTAAGACTCAAAGTCCGAATGTATACATTTGTATATGATCAGGCAATCCCAGGGTTACATGACAAATTTTCCATACAAATTATTTTACGTACATAAAATTTGTAAAATATTTTAAAAAAATTTAAAGTGAAACAAAAAAGATTTTATTGTTACCAAATAACATTTTTATGTCACGTATTTTGAAGTACAACCAGAATAACATTCCATAAAATTTGCAGCAATGATTTTCAATATTCATTCAATAGAAAATAAGTAGAAATTATACCTAACAGTGTAAACTCGATAATTTGAACTAATTTAAACCGACCTTGTTACAATTCTAGAACAGTTGAAAAATTGCACAGAAACCAATTTACCATTTTTAACGACGTTATTATGCGGATATCTCAGTCGCTCCAGGGTCAAGTTTTACGTCGTTAAGGTTGTGAATAATAACAACTTTTCTTTATAACAACAAAAATTCAATATTTTATTAAATTAAATAAATCCTTAAAACTAACAATTCAATAAGTCCTTAAAATTAACAATTTAATAAGTTCTTAAAACTAACAATTCAATAAGTCCTTAAAACTAATAGTTCTAAAATTTGGAAAATTATAAATATATATTTTTTGAAAAATTATAAGTAAAACAAAAAGTATATAAATGGGTAGATTGTAAGTCTCGAAAATAGCTATCTAGACGCAATACCAGTTTCTACCAACTTTCAGCTATACTGAGTGGACGTAGAAACGTTCTGCCTACTGTTAGCTACTTCAAACGAGAGCCTAACTGGTAAGAAATAGCTATCTGGACGCAATACTAGTTTCTACCAACTTTCAGCTATACTGAGTGGACGTAGAAACGTTCTGCCTACTGCTATCTCAACCGAAAGCCTAATTATAGTAATAAAATAGCTATCTTACAGGAAACCTAGCTAGAATAATATAATATTTACCTGTACCTGATTTATTACTTACTTACTTTTATTTCACTTTTTCACTGTAACTACTTCAGAAGCCAAAACTGTAATGAATCTAATATGAAAATCGGCTCTATATTTACACTGTTTTTGAATTACGCGTTTTAAAAAACTTACAACTTTAAGCTTTTTCTGGAATTTTCTACGTCAGTTACTTTTCCAACTTCCTTCCGGTTATGTTTTTAACTGAAAGTTTTAAAATAGAAAAGCTTTCTGCGCAGTTTGAAAATAGATGTCGCGCATATACATATTTAAAAATTTCCTTTTCTGTTTTCTTTTTATTTATATTTTATATATACAGTGATGATAACATGTAACTTTGTTACAACATTCAACATTATTTTAAACAAAAATACCAAATAGTGTTGTAATTGTTGGAATATCAACGATAATTTAGTTTTCTCTTTAATGCAATTCATAACTTAATTATGGATGCAATGTACTCTTAATAAATTTTGTATACATATATATTGTAAACTTATACATAGCCAGGTAGTAACGCTATTGCATAAATAATGTAATGTTTTAAAGTCAAATGATTTAGGTATACATAATTGAATTATTGTATTATCATTTAAGCACATAACTGTATATCAATCATTGTAACTCAAATTTGAGAGAAAATTAATACAACCTAATTTTATATAATGTTAGTTCGTAACTAGATCTTGAATTGTAAAGTTGAACTCAATTTTAAATATATAAAATATTATAATTTACAACAATGGTTATGGGCCCAGGCACATTTTTTAGTTAAAAAAGAAATTTGAAAGAAATTTTGTAATCCGTAAAAATTAAAAACATCGGTGCAAATAATTAATAAATTTTAAATAATAAATAAAACGTGTGTAATTAGTGAGGATATGTAAAATGGCATATCAAAATTTAAATTAAATTGAACAATTAAGTGGTGAAAACTACGACACGTGGAAGGTGCACATGGAGGCACTGCTGGTCAAAAATGATCTTTGGGGCTATGTATCCGGAGAGATACCGAAACCCACAAAGGCTGAAGACATTGTGAATTGGCAGAAAATGCACAAAAAAGCAAAATCAGATTTGGTTCTCTCAATTGGATCATCACTTCTAAAAGACGTTAAAGATTTATCGACTTCAAGAGACGTCTGGTTAAAGCTGCAACAGATTCATGATTCGAAGGGACCAGCTAGAACGGCAACGCTATTAAAGGGATTAATTTTGTCAAAAATGAAAGGTGATGATGATATTAATAAGTACTTATCTAATTTTTTTGATATTTTAGAGAAACTCAAATCTATTGAAATTACCATGGATGAAGATCTTGTGTCAATATTGCTTCTATATAGCTTGCCAGAACAGTTTGAAAATTTCAGAGTAGCCATCGAATCACGCGACGAGCTACCAAAACCTGCGACTTTGAAAATTAAAATTATAGAGGAATATAATGCACGTAAAGCACAACAGTCAGCATCTGCATCTGAGGTTTTGATTGCTAATCATCAAATAGTGAAAGATAAGCATTATAAAAGAAATGAGCATTTTGAAAAATCAAAAGGTAAGAAACCATTTAATAAAAATAAAATAGTGTGTTTCAAGTGTAAAAAGATGGGGCACAAAGCCTACAATTGTAAAAATGTATCTAAACCGAAAGAAAAGTTATCTTTAGCTACAGAATCGACTTTCATGGTGAATCGCGAATTTAATGCAAATTATATTCAAAGATGGATCTTAGATAGTGGGGAAACGTCCCATATGTGTGCTAATAGAAATATATTTGTAGAGTTTGAAAAAATTTAAAATGAAAAATTAAAGCTAGCTACTGATGAAATAACTGATATTAAAGGAAAAGGAAAGGTCGAATTAAGGTCAGAAAGAGGAAAAGTCATCTTAAATAACGTTCTTTATGTGCCTGATTTAAGGAAAAATCTATTATATGTGACAAAAATAACCGAAAACCATCATAAAGTTGAGTTTATAAAGAAAGGGGCAAACATCCTGAATAATAAAGGTGAAATTATAATCACGGCAAATAAGATTAGTGGTCTATATGAAATTTGTGAAGATTTTGCACAAGAAGCCAACATCATAAACAGTGAAAACTTTCTAATGTTATGGCATAAAAGGTATGGGCATCTAAATTTTAACACCCTGAAAAATATGGTGAAATTAGGCAAAGTTAAGGGTATAAATGATGACATTTTAAAGGCAAATGATCAAATAAAATGCGAAGTATGTGCACAGGGAAAACAAACAAAGTTACCATTTCCAAAGATACTAGAAAATAGATGTAGAAAACCTTTAGAACTAATTCATAGCGACGTATGTGGTCCTATGAAGACTACATCTCAAGGTGGTGCTAAATATTTCATTACCTTTATCGATGATGCTACAAAATGGTGTGAAGTATTTTTTATGAAACATAAGAATCAAGCATTTCAAATGTTTAAAATTTTTAAATCTAAAGTTGAAAAATTTAAAGACATGAAAATAAAAGCTATACGCACAGACAACGGTACTGAATTCTTAAATTCCAACTTCAGTAATTATTTACAAAGACTAGGCATCCAACATCAATTAACCGCACCATATACACCTGAACAAAATGGGGTAGCTGAAAGAAAAAATCGAACTCTAATAGAGATGGCACGTTGTATGTTGATTCATGCTAAATTACCTTTTTATTTGTGGGCTGAAGCAATTAACACTGCTAATTATATTAGAAATAGAAGTGCATCAAGAAGTACCAACAATGAGACACCGTATAAATTATTCAAAAATAGAATTCCTTCGGTAAATAACTTTAAAACTTTTGGATCATTGGCATACGTATTAAAAAAGGACTATAGACATGAAAAATTCAGTGCAAAGTCTAAACCTTATTATTTGGTCGGATATTGTGAAAATTCTAAAGCATACAGACTTTGGAATAAAGAAACAGGATGTATCGTTAAAAGTAGAGATGTTAAATTCATGAATGAATGTGAAGATATTCTAGAAAATAAAAAGGATATGGTAGAAATTTTTGAAAGGATTGCACCGACATCAAGTGAAGAGAAATTAGATATTGATATGAATACGGAAAAATTGAGAAATGAATATAATGAAAATCTTGAACAATTAGATTTTGAAAATAGAGATAAAGAAAGCACTGACCAGAAAAATTCAGAAAGCATTGTAAAGAAAGAGCTAGAAGAAGTAAGAACAAGAGGTAGACCTAAAATTGTTAGATCTGGTGGTAGAGGTAGACCACAGAAAATTTATGTAAGCAAAATGGTAGCAAAAGATACAGATAAAGGAACAAAAAAGGGGAAAGTCGATGTAGATGAAACTGATGAATCAATTGAAGAATATATAACACCAGAAGAAGATGATAGTGATGAATTATACTTAACTCTTGAAAGTGATCCAATAGATACCTCAGACATAGATAATAGCACACATAAAAAAGAATGGAAAGAAGCAATAAAAAATGAATTAAATGCTCATATAAAAAATGAAACATGGAAAATTGTTGATAGGCCTAAAAATGCAAAAGTAATTGGATGTAAATGGGTATTCTCTGTAAAAAATGATAATAAAAATAAAGCAATTAAAAGAAAAGCTAGATTAGTAGCAAAGGGATGCAGTCAAAGACCAGGTATTGATTTTGAACAAACATACGCTCCAGTGGCTAAGTACACATCTATTCGACTTTTAGTTGCATTAGCACTTGAATTAGATCTTGAGCTTTATCAATTCGATGTTGTTACTGCATATCTCAATGGAAAACTTGATGAAACCATTTTTATGGAAATTCCAAAATATTATAGCGAATATAACGATGAAATAGAAAGAAACAAAGTATGTAAATTACAAAAGGCAATATATGGACTTAAACAGAGTGGAAGTAATTGGTATATGAAATTAGATGAAAAATTAAATCAGATGGGTTTTTATAAATTAAAAAATGAATCATGCATTTATTTGTTCAAAGAAAATATAAAAAAATTAATTTTGACTGTTTATGTGGATGACATTATTGTAGCAGCAAAAAGTGAAGATGAAATTTTGTGGTTTAAAACTGAAATGTCAAAAGAATTTGAAATAAAAGATATGGGTAAACTAAATAAATGTCTTGGTATAGAATTTACAAAATTAAAAGATAATACCATAATATTGACTCAACAAAATCTTATACACAGCATGTTGCGAAAATTTAAAATGCAAGACGCAAATTCGGTAAAAACACCATTAGATGTTAACATGAAAATATCGAAAGAAACGTCGCCAAAAAATGAAGCTGAACGTAATGAAATGGCCAATATTCCATATCAAAATTTAATAGGTATCCTGTTATATATATCAGTAACCACACGTCCAGATATAAGTTATGCAGTAAATTTCTTAAGCCGATATAATAATTGTTATGGAAAGTTACATTGGTCTGCTGCAAAAAGGATAATAAGATATTTAAAACATACAATAAATTTTGGAATATGTTATAAAAAAACAGGTGAAGATTTGTTAGGATATGTTGACGCTGACTGGGGATCAAATATTGATGATAGAAGATCGTATACAGGATATTTTTTCAAACTGGCTGGTGGAGCTATATCATGGGAGGCAAAGAAACAAAAAACAGTAGCACTTTCAACCGCTGAAGCTGAGTACATGGCTATATCGGAATGTGCAAAAGAAGCGATTTTTATTAAAAGTTTGTTGAACGAAATGAAAATAAGATCATCAGATGTACCAGTAAAGATATTTAATGATAACAAAAGCGCTCAAATTATAGCTAAGAATCCTCTAACTAGCAACAGAACGAAGCATATTGATATTAGACATCATTTTATACGAGATGCAATAAACAATAAGGAAATAGATCTTCATTATCTTGAGTCGAAGGAAATGCCAGCAGATATATTGACTAAAGCTCTTCCGATACAAAAATTTGAAAATTGCCTTGAAGGATTAGGTATTCGAGAAAAGATAAATTATCATTGAAGAGGGTGTGTTGGAATATCAACGATAATTTAGTTTTCTCTTTAATGCAATTCATAACTTAATTATGGATGCAATGTACTCTTAATAAATTTTGTATACATATATATTGTAAACTTATACATAGCCAGGTAGTAACGCTATTGCATAAATAATGTAATGTTTTAAAGTCAAATGATTTAGGTATACATAATTGAATTATTGTATTATCATTTAAGCACATAACTGTATATCAATCATTGTAACTCAAATTTGAGAGAAAATTAATACAACCTAATTTTATATAATGTTAGTTCGTAACTAGATCTTGAATTGTAAAGTTGAACTCAATTTTAAATATATAAAATATTATAATTTACAACAGTAATAAATCCATTTGTATTTTTAAAAAAATAATTACAAAATTGGTTATGACGATTATAAAGGGAATTTTAAATTAGCTAATATGTACATATTTAACTTGTTTTTCTTTCATCCTATTTCGAAAAGTAAAAATCAGAAAAATCCCTTTACAAAATTACATAACATTATTAGCTAATTTTAGAAATTTAGGCGTTGAAAATAAAGAGGTTCAAATTACTGAGCTTATACTGTTTCTATATTTAAGTAGAATTAAAGTAGAAAAAAAAATTTAAAAAAAGAAAAAAAATTGTTTCAAAAAACATTCATACAATTATAATTCACATTGATCTTCTGTCTTTGTCTATCTTAAAATAATCGATATGCGTTTATAATTTGTATTATTCTTTTTGCGTATTTTCTTAATCCTTCTTACTTTTGTTATATACTTCGAAAATAAACAAAAGTCAGCTAATGTGCATTAGCGTATTCAAAAAAAAAAAAACAACAGAAATTAAATTTTTTAAGAAAAATACAAATTAAAAAGAAAAATCCATAATTAGTAAACAAAAACTATGGGAAAAATTATTTGTTGTATGAAAAATACGCTTGTAAAATATAACATTAAATATTTTAGTTTTCTAAAAAAAATTTTCTAGGCGATCCTCAAATAATTTTTATTTTTCATATAATTATTTTAAATAAATTGATAAAATATTTGAAAAAAAAGTAAACAAAAATAATTCATCATTACAAAAAAAAAACATTCATACAATTGTAACAAAGCATAATTATTATTATTATTATACTTTTGAATATTAGAGTACTTTTCCTTATTTGTTTTGAGTATATACGATAAATGTTCTCACTTCTCTATTTTTAAAACCCCACTACTTGTGGTATCTAATTATATAAATTATGTTAAGTCCCACAAAAAAAAAGTATAAAAGCAAAGAACCTTTAAGAACATTTTTCATTATAATAAAATTTTTGAGCTGAAAACATTAAACAAGTAACAGAGTTTTGTTTAATAAATAACGATAATAATTCATTACGTTATATTGGCGCCCAACTTGAAGCCGAAAAACGAATAATATAATTAAAAGTTAAAGTGTTGTTGCTGGTTATAGTGAAACGTGATTTTTTTAGAAAAACTCTAACTGTACAGTACATCAATTGTGCATTGTTAAAGTGTGTTGCTGTACGAATAGCAATAAGCAAACGACTTTCAACGTCACTATTATTGGCTTGGTTTGTCTTTGCAAGTTCTTTCGTGCCACAACAAAATTGAAATTTTAATTTCATAATAGATCAAGCATATAGCAGTCAACACACGATACCATTCGCTACCCCGTAGCATTGCGCTGTCTGTGTTTTATGCTGTTGCAGGTGGCTTATGCATAATTATTTAATTTTGATTGAGCAAATAAATTCGAATTTTAATAATATAAATAAAACAAACAAAAAATTTATTATTGTTTGTGAAAACGTGAAAAAATAGGATTTGTGATAGCTTACAGTATATGATACCATTCGCTACTTGTGGCATTGTGCTGTCTATATTTTTTGCTATTACCAACCTGTCGCGACCGAATTAAGTGAACTAAAATACAATTTTTTGCAAACGATTTTCAACGTCAGTATTGGCTTGTCTTGTCTTTGCAAATCCTATTTTTGTTCCGCGTAATTAAAAAAAAAAAATAAAAAAGTAAAAAATAAAAAAAAAAAATAATAAATAGAAAATCATTTCATAAGCATTAAGCATACGACACACGATACCTTTCGCTACCCTGTAGCATTGTACTGTCTGCGTTATATGCTGTTACTGTTTTATCGTGATAGTTAATACATATTCACTATATAAAGCAACATACACTATAAATCAACGATTGAAAAAAAAAAAAAAACAACAAACATAGAACAATATTCGACAAAATAGAATCAAACATTCCAGTAAGAAGAAGTCATAGATTGAATCCCGAAATGGCAACAGTCCAAATGAGTCAGGACCAGCTGACGAAATTGATTCAAGCCGTACGAGCAAATCCGGATAATGTTGATGGAACCCGGCGACCGGGTAGCTTCAGCAACTGTACAGCCAGATTTGATGGCAACCGAGATTTCAACGTGGTGGAAGACTTTATAAATAAGGTCACAATCTACAAGACGATTGAAAATATTACGGACATCGATGCTATTAAAGGTCTACCATTACTTCTTACCGGGACAGCTGCAATATGGTGGCAAGGTGTAAAGAGCGAAGCAGCAAATTGGGCAGATGTTCCTAAATTATTGAGATCTGCATTTTCTCCAGCTAAACAACATTACCAAATATACATGGAAGTTTTTGAAGAAAAACAAAATGACGACATGAATATAGATGATTTCATATGTAAAAAACGATCATTATTAGCGCAGTTACCTTCTGACAGACATGACGAAAGCACCCAGTTAGATCTTGTGTATGGTCTTTTGAATCTCAAAATCAGAAGAAAGATTGAAAGATCAACATTAAACACGTTTAATGATCTATTGGTAAAAGCTAGAGCAATTGAAGCATTGGCAGCAGAAGTTTATGAGGTGGATTCACATGAAGCGAAAGATCAAAAAAATATTAACAACAAAATACGTTGTCATTTTTGTAAAAATCGAGGACATACATCTGCAGTATGTCGTAAAAGAATAATGAAAGCTGAAGAACAGAAAAAGGTTCAACCAACCAATGATGATAAAAACAAGCAAAAGAAACAAGAAGCAGAGAATGTGCTTAAGTGCTATGGCTGCGGAACTGTTGGTTTCTACAGAAGTAATTGTCCCACTTGTAAGAAGAATAAAAAAGATTCACCAGTACAAGCAAGTTTCTATTCAGTGAACACGATTTTGAAACTTGGGAGAAGTCCACCCTTGATTCCAGTCAAGATTGCAGGTATAGAAGGTGTGGCATATATTGATACTGCGGCGAGGACAAGTATTGCAGGGAAAAAGTTGGTGAGACAACTGCAAAAGGAAGGTGTATATTTTTCTGATATTGATGTAGATGTCACATTAGCTGACGGCTCGAAAAAAAACCAAAAATGTATGTATGCAGTGGTGGATATTGAAATAGGAAATCGTGAGTTTGTTGTAGACTTGCTAGCCCTGCCAACCACAGAAGACAACAGAACGTTATTGGGAATTGATTTTCTAGAGAAAACATTATTTAATTTAAATTTACCTCAGCAATCTTGGTGTTTCATTGATGAGCCAAATGTGTGGTACAATTTTCTCCAGCCTGAAGAAGCAGAAGTAGTTTTTGCGACTGAGTTAAAGTATCAAAATACTACGAAACAGCACACAGACAATTATAAAGAGAATTTGCCAAAAAAATTGGATAAAGGTGAAACTAGATTGGCGTGGAAATTATATGAGGTTGCTGTGCCACCACCGCCAACTAAACGACGTGCCATTTTAGCAGAAAACACAACTACTGATGGTCATACAAATCTATTATTTTCAAATGAAGATCATACAAAAAGGCAAAAATCAATTTTTGTAGACTTCATGCCAAACAATGTAGCATCAGGATTCAACGAGGAAGACATTGAAATGGAACAGGAAGGCCAAACGACTCCACCAAGACAACCGCCAAAGTTTTGGACAGATTATTCACCCCATGCTATAAATGCAATATTTAAAGATGCAGTTCCAAATTTAGAAACGCCTCCACGAAACTCAGATCATGCAGTCGAATTTCGCAGTATTGAAGTACACATGAGAAGTTATGAAGGAAATAATATTAAAAATAATGAAAGAAAATTATTAAATAAACTTTTAGGAAAATATGAAAATGTTTTTATTGATAATAAAGAACCTACACCTTACATTGAACATAATATTAAATTAATCAATAATGACCCTATTGCTGTCCCTCCTTATCGGTTGACACCTGCGAAAAGGGAAAAGTTGAGATCTGAATTAGATATTATGTTGGAGCAAGACATAATTGAGGAATGTGAATCAGCATGGGCTGCACCGGTGGTTATGGTTCCTAAAAAAGATGGGAGGTTTCGAGTGTGTATTGATTATCGCCGCTTGAATTCAATGACTGTGCCAGACAGATATCCATTACCTCGTATGGATGATCTGCTACAAGGGGCCAAAAGTACAAAGTTCATGTCTACATTAGATCTTAAAACGGGCTACTGGCAAATCAGAGTTGCAGAAGCAGATCAAGACAAAACGTCTTTTATAACACCATTCGGTACTTTTCGCTTTAAACGCATGCCATTTGGGTTACGAAACGCTCCTTCGACATTTCAAAGGTTAATTGACAAATTCAGAGCAGGATTGGGCTCTGTCCGTGTTTTAGCATACCTTGATGACATTATTGTAATATCACAAACTTTTGAAGAACATTTACAAGATTTGGAAAAGATTTTCAAACGATTGAATTTTTTTAAGTTAAATTTAAATAGAGATAAATGCAATTTTTGCTGCAGTGAAGTCAGGTATTTGGGTCATTTAATAACGCAAAACGGAATCATGCCTAACCCAGAGAAAATTAATGTAATATTGAACTGGCCAATACCAAAAAAATTTAAAACAACTAGTGTCATTCCTCCAAACATGTTCCTGGTATAGGAGATTTATCCCTCAATTCGCAGAAATTGCACAACCATTAAGTAAATTAACAAAAAAAAATGCATTATGGTGTTGGGAAGAACAACAGAATGTTGCATTCAAAACACTCAAGAAATCGTTAACATCAGAACCCGTATTGAAGCAAGCAGATGAAAATGAACCATTCATTTTGAAAACTGATGCCAGTAACTACGCTTTGGGAGCAGTTTTAGTCCAGGGGGAGGGAGAAGTAGAGCACCCTATTGAATATGCCAGTAGGTTATTAACCAAAGCAGAACAAAATTATTCCACCACTGAACGAGAAGCTCTAGCGATTGTTTGGGCAGTTACCAGATTTCGCGGTTACTTAGAAGATGCTGTCATTACAGTAATAACTGATCACCAACCACTTAAGTGGCTGATGACGTTAAAATCACCTTCTGGGCGCTTAGCACGATGGGCTCTCACCCTACAAGCCTATAATCTTAATATTGCGTATGCTCCAGGAAAAACAAATGTGGTAGCTGACTACTTATCACGTCCAATATGCGCTGAGCACGCCAACACTGTTTGTGAGATCTGCCTTACAGAAATTGATTTACCACATAAAGGTGGTGAAGAAATTAGGCAAAAGCAGCTAGAAGATCCAGAACTGAAAATTATTATAGAAGATCTAGAAAATATTGATTCTGAAGAAAAATATGTTAGATGGTTAAACATGGGTTTTCTTTTGAATCATGGTGTATTATATAAATACTTACCAGAGATGGACAGTGAAAATGCTATGTTGGTAGTACCAAAAGATGAAAGAATGATCATATTAAAAGAATATCATGATGCACCTACAGCAGGTCATTACGGCATTGAGCGTACCTATCACCGTATTGCATCGAGATATTTTTGGACGGGTATGAGACAAGATATCATAAGATACATTTCACAATGTATTGAATGTCAGCGGTATAAAAATCCAAATTGCAAACCTGCAGGGCTGCTACAAACTACAGCAAGTCGACAACGTTTTGAAATTATTGCAGTAGATTTATTTGGTCCATTACCAACAACAGAAAATAACCTGAGGTGGATTTTGATCATTGAAGATGTAGCGAGTAGATGGGTGGAATTATTTGCAATTCAAGAAGCAACCGCTGAAGCATGCTCTACTTTACTACTAAATGAGATTTTTTTACGTTACGGTATTCCAAGACGCATCATAAGTGATAATGGAACACAATTTATTGCAGCCATTATGCAACAGCTAACATTTTGCTTAGGAATAGAACAAACGTTTACTCCTGTTTACCACCCAGCAGCAAATCCGGTTGAGCGAAAAAACCGCGATTTAAAGGTGCAACTATCAATTCTTGTCAAAAACGAACATAAGAACTGGTCATCGAAATTACCAGCCATCAGATTCGCAATGAACACCAGTCGCTGTGAAAGCACTGGTTACTCAGCCGCCTACTTGACTTTTGGTAGGGAATTAAGAACGCCAGATGACATCAATCACGATCTTCGAACTATAGTCGAGGCTGAGAATTATGTGTCACAATTGACTCCTCAGCTTCTACTTTTGGCAGACGTTATGAAAGACTCTAAAAGCAACACGCATAAGGTTCAAACTCGTAATTATGCCTACACAGATCCTAAACGCCGAGCCGATCCAAGCTATAACCCTGGTGATAAGGTTTGGGTAAAAACTCATGTGCTTAGTAAGGCTGCAAAAGGTATAACATCCAAATTTGCTCCAAAACAAGATGGACCATACATTGTTTTAACAAAAAGAGGTACAAGTACATACGAAGTAGCTACAACGGAGTCACCGACTACGCCAATAGGGATATATCATACTTCATCTTTAAATCCATATACAGGCGAAGGATTGGTACAACCAGTAAATCCTATTCGTAGAAGAGGACGACCAAAGAAAACTAGGAAGACACCTAAACAACACTAGCTCGTTCATCGGGACGATTTCACAGCTAGAGGGGGAGACTGTAACAAAGCATAATTATTATTATTATTATACTTTTGAATATTAGAGTACTTTTCCTTATTTGTTTTGAGTATATACGATAAATGTTCTCACTTCTCTATTTTTAAAACCCCACTACTTGTGGTATCTAATTATATAAATTATGTTAAGTCCCACAAAAAAAAAGTATAAAAGCAAAGAACCTTTAAGAACATTTTTCATTATAATAAAATTTTTGAGCTGAAAACATTAAACAAGTAACAGAGTTTTGTTTAATAAATAACGATAATAATTCATTACGTTATACAATTATAATTCACATTGATCTTCTGTCTTTGTCTATCTTAAAATAATCGATATGCGTTTATAATTTGTATTATTCTTTTTGCATATTTTCTTAATCCTTCCCACTTTTGTTATCTACTTCGAAAATAAACAAAAGTCAGCTAATGTGCATTAGTGTATTAAAAAAAGCAATACAACTTAAAAAGAAAAATCCGTACGTAATAAGTAAACAAAAACTATGGGAAAAATTATTTGTTAGTAGAGTGGATATGCCGGTTCTAACTCAGGAAGGGTTTTGTACACAGCTTTTTTGATGACGTCATGAGCTTTTTGGGTTGAGATATACGGTGAGAGCTTGAAAGCTTTGAGATTTTGGGTTGTGGTATGTGGTGTAGGTTGTGGTATGTGGTGTAGCTTTTGTGGTATGTGGATTATGTTTGTGGTGTGTGGTATAGCTTTGATGGTGTTAAGCTTTTTGGTTGTGGTGTGTCACCTTAAAGTATGCAAATTTTTTGTTACAAAATGGCGTCATAACCTAAAAGTATGCGAAGTTTGTTTTGAAAGTATACTGAAAAGAATTCAAAAATATCGGTTTTGGCCCGATTCAATGACATCATCATCAGACCTTGAAGCATAGAAAAAACCCGCGTAATTAACATGTGCTTTATCAGTGCTAATCATGTTGAGACATGTTTGTGTAAATACCACCACGCGCAATTTATTCAATTACCGACACATACGATGTATATTTTTGCAAAGCTTGCAAATTCCATCCTAAAATAAACAAATGCGAATTCCGTTTCAAATAAACAATTAAGATTTAGGGATATACATATGAATGTTGAGACATGTTTGAGTTTATCGTTGTTTTTGTTATTTTTAATTAAGAATGAAAAAAAAAAATACTTACCATATTGTCAGAATCCGGATTTGAACCGGGAACTTTTATGCCCAGTTCCACAGTGGAAGCTTAAGCTAAGTTTAAGTTAAACCCAGAATATAGCTTAAGCTTCACTTAAATTTTTTTTCGTTTCTCAGTCAATTTATTTTTGGAGCTTAACTATCTTTAGTTAAACCTGTCATTGTGAATGCATTTAGCCTGGAACATATGGAACTTGTAAATGTCATTGTTTAGCCGCTAGATGGCAGTGACAATTGTGACATTTTAAGTTTTTTTTTTCAAATACTGTGAACAAACTAAAAAAAATATATGTATGTATATATAAATAATATTTTTCTTACATACATATAGGTTTATTTTGTTTTATTGTTTTTGTTTTTAAGTAATTTTAACATTATTTTATTCATTATTCAAAAAAAAAAGTATACTATATATATATATATGTACGTATATAATATAAATAATAAAATATAATATATACAAATGCATGTATGTACATACCATGTAGGTACATATAAAATATAAACATATAATTGAATCAAAAAAGAACAAAAACAAAAAAAAAACAGACAAACAGGAAGAAATTGAAAAATAATTTTATTCAAAAAATAAATAATATTAAAAAAAAGTATTATAATATTAAAAAAAGTCAAAACGAAAAATTTGCAGAGCAAAAAAGAAATTTATATTGCTTATACTTAAACCCTAAATAGAGCTTAAGCTCTCAATTCTGACGGCTTAAGTTAAACTCCAGTTAAACTCAGTTTAACAGTTAAGCCTGCACTGTGAAACTGAAAAATGTGCTTAAACTTAGTTTAAGAGTTAAACTCTGCTTAAGCTTCCACTGTGGAACTGGGCATTAGAGTTTCAGTCTAACGCCCTCCCAACTGAGCAATTCTGACGATTTTTTTATGTGTATTATATGATGTTTTAATGTTTTTATTTCATGATAAGGATTTCATCAAATTGTGAAATTCTAGTTGGATGTGTGTGTTAGTATATATAGATTTTGTCAGCACTTGTAAGCAGTTAAAAAAGAGTGGGGATAAGATTTTTGTGTATAAATGGAGACGATTTCTCCAAACGGCATCATTTCGTCGTTTAATTTTTAAGTGATTTGATTAATCTTTCGTTTAAAGTTTGTAAAATGAGTGAAGTACAGAGACCTGAAAAAGTAAGTTCAAAACAAACACTGAAGACATCAAAAGCAGTTCAACGCAAACAGGAAGATAAACTTGTTAGAGATGAACTATCTAACAAAGTATTTGCTTCTGACCTGGAAGAGTTAAAATCATTTCGAAACATTATATACTTAAACTTGGGAAATATGGTAAACAACCATCCATATAAGATCATCAGTGCAGAAAAAGTTAACACTAAATTTGGTGATCGAATTTTGCTTGAGTTAGAAGGAAATCAACGTCTCAATTTACCTGAAAAGTATAATAAATTATCAGATAATGTGATAGCAGGGTTGAACAAGGGAAAATATCACTTAATCAACTATGGTCAAGTAGGAAAATCTTACAGTATAGACTTTAGTGAACTTCAAGAACAACAACAACTACCTCAAGTAACAGAGAATGAACAACAACAACCTATACAATCAGAAACAGATCAGCAATATTCAACAGAAACAGAAGATAATGTGAATTATGATGAATATTCACAACAATTTAATATAAGTTTACCTGGTTTTTATAATGTAATATAAAATACATATAAAATCAATAAAAGACAATTTTTTAATGAATATCAAGTGTTTTTATTTATTAACTAATAATCAGCAAAATAATTATAATATATTGTTCCAAGAAATTCATTTATAAGTTTAATACCTTTTTTAGCTCTATCAGCTTTTTCCCTTTGTTTTTGTTCTATTAAATCACATTCACAAATATTTTCATTGTCTTCAGGATAAGAACATGCAAGATAATGACCGCTTGATGTATATTCTTCACTTTTGCTGTTGTTTAAATATTCTCTAATATTTTCAATTTCTTTTTTGTTAAAAACAACTTGTCCATATGATTCTGTATTAAAAAAAAATGTATCGAATTCATTTAGAAAAAATGAAATATTATCTATTATATCTAGATTTCCGTCTTCTAAGTACTCAATCAATTTCTTGTAAAGTTTCAATAATTTTTAAAATTCATTTTTAAATTTGATAACTTTATTTTGTCTATACTTATAGACATGTATCTGGTCCGGTAGTTGTATCATCTTTAGCCCAACAACAATCAACGTAATGTGTTCCATGAACTGATGTGATTTTTTCTATGTTTTCATATTTTTGTATATATTTTCGATAGTAGACAAGAGTTCTCCTATCTTCGTCTGTTAAATAATCTGTGTAAAACTCGCTTTCAAAATTCATCTTTACACTCTGAATAATGCTGGTTGAATGTTAATAATTTTAAGCATGAGTTGACTTTTATTAGTTTCTCTTTATTTTATTGATATCAAATAAAAATTGTTGGTTGGTAAACACCAAATATGTAAATAAATCCCAATATCAATAAATAATAAGATTTCGCAAATAAAAAACATTTATTAAAAATAATTTTTCATACATTTTATTTATTTTTTTAATAATTCCTTCTCTTCTATCCACGAATTATGTTGATTATTAAATCCTAACCATTTCACAAAAACTTTATTTCTTTTTTTCTTAAAATTTTTTCCACTAAATAAAGATCTGTATGTTTGGTTTTAATTATTTCTTTTTCGTAGAAACCTTCTTCAATTGGTTGTCCCTCATAATCCTTTAAAAGATACGTTATGGGATTTGTGTTTTGAACTTTTGTAATCGTGAAAATCTCGGTGGTCCAGTTGGGTGTATATCCCTTCTCAAAAATATGTTTATATTTGCTTATTCGTACTTTATCTCCAACTTTGTATTTTGGTTTGTGAAAAATTTTTAAGTTATTGTAAACTGTTTTTAATAAAAATTTTTCATTGTTCTTATTAACATCTTTTGGGCGCATTTTTATTGTTCGATGAATACTGTTATTGTATTTGGCAACTAACGCTTTTACATTATCAATCCATTTATATGATCCATTCATACTGAATTCTTTCCACATCATCTCCTTTAATGTTCTATTAAAACGTTCAACAATTGATGCTTTCAATGTGCTATATGTTGAATAATGATTAACATTTTCATAAGTTGATTAAATTGTGAGTTACAAAATTCTTTTCCTAAATCTGTTTGTAAATTTGTAGGTGATGATTGTGTTGAGTTAAATATGTTATCCATTGCTTTAGTTACATCTACAGCATTTTTTGTTTTAACAGGGTGTGCCCAGGCATATTTTGAGAAAGTATCAATTACGGTTAAAAAATATTTATAATTTTTCTTAAATGAAGAATAATTTCCCATTTCAACTAAATCAGCTTGCCACAAATCATTAATTCCTTTTACTATAACATGTCGCCGTTTCAAATTTCTCCTAGCAGGTTTATGAAGTTCTTCTACAAGTTTTTGTTTTTGCATAATTTATTTTGGTACACTTTCTAATGGGAAAATCGATTGCTCAGGTTTATGTTTTCTCTTTATTTCATCAAATAAAAATTTTTGAATATTTTTAATATTATAATTTAAACCATATATTTTTTCACGGTAATCTAACAACATATGTATCATTATTCTTTGCAAGTTGTTGACGAAATGATTCTAATTCTTTGTCTAAATACTCTTTTGTTAGAGAATCCAGAACGGGTGGTGACGAATTTTTCAAATTATTCAACATCTTATCATTATTTTCAATAAATACTTCTTGTTTTTTTCTAACTTTGGTATGTAAAGCATTAATTTCATTATCAACATACTCTTTTGTTACTGCATCATTGTCATTTAAAGGATTTTCAAGATTTATACGTTTTGAATTTATATTAAAGTTTCCTTCATTTGTTAATTCAAATCCTATTCCTGGTGGACCAGGAGGCCCACGTTCAGAAGAAATTGTAGCATGATGATGTCTCCGAATAGAGAAACGTCCAAACTTGTCAACGCTCATAATGTAAATAATAAATTTTATAATGTAGAATATAAATTTATACGATAATATCTGCTTCTCTGAGTTCCTCAATTATTGAAACTATCTCATTGTTATGATTATTATGTCCTGCATGTGCAGATGCTAGTAGTAATTTCAATCTATTCACTAATTCGTTTGGATCATCCCAGTATACATAATTAGGTTTTTCTTTCAGTAAATGCATTAATCCAGAGCCAGTATGAGACTCGAACAATCCCTTAATAAGTTTATACTTGCTACTTCTGTTTCCAGATATTTGTCCACTTTTATCATAATCACGTTTATTTGCATTTGTTTGTATTATAATATTCTTATAATTCTTGAAGTCTTCGTTAGTGCATATCATTTTATTAGGATGTTTTAAAAACAATAATTGGATCAAACCAGGTGTTAGAGGATAAAAGCTTCCCTTAATAATAATAGTTTTCTCGCTAAAAGAAAACGGAGAGTTTCCTATTTTCCAAATATTTTTATCATGATCTAAATGTGGTCCGTACTTGTAATCAATATCATCTTCGTTTAATTTCATTTCTTTCAAAAATCGATTTGGTGAATTTGAAAATGTTGGTTGTTGTTGTTGTTGTGCTTCATCATCATCAAAACTTTCTTCCAATGAGTTCTGAGAAAAATTAGGTTGTTTAATTGTTTGAGGTGTTTCAAAGCTCTCTACTAACTTTTTTGAATATTCATGTGGTGTACGTGAAAATTTAGTCTTCAGACGTTTAGATTTAAATGGGGTTTCACATTCTTCTTTTACTTCAGTTTTAATATCCGGATAATGAGTTTTATCTACTTTTTTTTTTTGCGTTGCGTAATTGGTTTAAAAACACTTTCCAATTGTATTTCTTCTTCTGCTTTACCAGTTTTTAGAGCTTGATATTTCTTACGAATAACATTTCTTGTTTTTATAATATTCTTAATTAACTCGCTTTCCATAATAAAGTTTCAAAAGAATACAGCTTATACAGATCTTTAAAAAGCTCTAAAACAGCTTAAACAGGTCTTTGAACAGCTCTAAAACAGCTTTAACAGGTCTTTGAACAGCTCTAAAACAGCTTATACAGATCTTTAAACAGCTCTAAAACAGCTTAAGCAAGTCTGCAAACAGCTCTAAAACAGCTTAAACAGGTCTTTGAACAGCTCTAAAACAGCTTAAACAGGTCTTTAAACAGCTCTAAAACAGCTTAAACAGCTCGGTAGTTAGAATAATAATGATATAGCTACAACTCATACACTCGTGTATCGTCCACAATCTAATGAACTATCTTTGTTTATTACTAAAAATCCGTAATTATCTTTCCAACATTTTGAACACATATCTCGAAATTTTTCATATGACATGTCTGTATTGACGTGATCATTATAAATATGCTTCAAATTCATCTCATCTTGTTTAAAAATTACAATAAAGTTTGAGTTATCACGTATCAAGTGTTTTGGAATATGTGTATAAGTCTGACATAAGTAAAAGCTATCGATATCCTTATGACGTCACATACAAAAATATGAACTATGTTATTTTGTTTTTCGCCTGCAACATCATCAAATATAAAAATCGAGTTTCGTTTTGCCTGTTCTGGTGACATTTCAGTATTCTCAGAAAATGTGTTGTATCCTAACCTTTTAATTGGCAAAATCAGTTTCTTAAGATACTCATATTTTGGTTGATATAAAGATTTTGAGTATATGTAAATATTTTCAAATTGAAGACCATTCGGGTGTTCAAGTAAACTCATCATTACATTTGTTTTTCCGCAATTCGACGGACCCACAATAATGGCACGTACATTGTTAGGTAATAGCTTACTATGTTTAATTTTATTTTAAGTATTTGTTACAAAATCTGCATTTTTTACATTTAATGTATCACGTTGTTTTATGAACCGCATACTGATAAGAACTAAAGAAAAAACAACTATAAATACATAATTTATAGGTTTTCAACATCATTCTATTTATCTGTCTGTGTGAGGAAACATATAAAATGATCAAATATAATCGAAAAACATTTAGTCGATCTCAAACTCGCAAAGGTAAAGGATTAGTGAATACATTAATCAATAAGTTACCAGTAGAGCTTCATCTTCCTGGTTATCAATATTGTGGATCTGGTACAAAACTACAACAACGTCTTGCTAGAGGTGATCAAGGAATCAATCAGTTAGATCAAGCTTGCAAACAACACGATACATTTTACTCTCAACATAAGGACAAAAATCAACGTCATACAGCTGACAGAATATTAGCAGAAAAAGCTTGGGAAAGGGTAAAGGCAAAAGATTCAAGTATTGGTGAACGTATAAACTCTTGGTTTGTTACAAACGCAATGAAAGCTAAAGTGAAATTTGGCATGGGACTTAAAAAGAAATCAACAAATAAGAAGAAGAAGAATAAAGTGAAAACACGTAAAGTATTCCGAAAAGCTATTCAAAATGCTCGTAAGATATTAAAAGCACAAAAACCAGAAGAAATGAACAGTGCTATTAGAATGGCATTAAATGCAGCCAAGAACACCATAAAAGGAAAAAAATCATCAATTCAATTACCTCGCATAATACCTGTTCCAAAAACAGGAGGTATTTTACCATTCTTAGTTCCACTTTTTGCTGGTCTCTCAGCAGTAGAAGCATTATCTGGTGGTGCAGCAAAAATAGCAAAGGTAATCAAAGATGCAAAACAAGCTAGAGAACAACTAGCTGGAAACCAACGACATAATAAAACTATGGAAGCAATAGCAATGCGAAAAGGATTACAACTTAAACCATATAGGAAAGGTCTTGGTCTTTTCTTAAATCCAAATCCAAAAAACTTTTAAGTAAGCTACCCAATAAACCTCTAAGTGAAATTGATTTAATGAGATATGGTAAAAGTATACCGCACTTTAGAGCTGTATTCATGAAAGATAAACTACCACCAAAACCTTATAAAAATGAGTGTGGTATAGTAAATCTAGATGATTCAAGTGGTCCTGGTACACATTGGGTAGCATATCAGAAAAAAGGAAATCGTGTTGAATACTTTGACAGTTATGGTAATCTGCAACCACCTCTAGAAATTGTTAGATATTTAGGAAATAATATAGAATACAATTATAATAGATATCAAAATTTCAATTCATTTAAATGTGGACATTTATGTTTAAAGTTTCTGTATAATGTTATTGATGTAAATTAGTATAAATAAATGTGTAAACATAAAACTATTATTCATTTCACTTAAAACCTTCAACATGTCAGTAACATTAACTTTAAGTAGGAATATATCTATATTAACAACTGAATACTTCCCCCCTATAGATCTATCATCTGACTATCTTTGTGGTCTTGTTGATTTTCATACCTATAATTCAATACCTAATGTGGATAGTAGCAATAACTTATTTCATATAGGTTATGAAACTATTAAAATACCTGTGGGATCTTATGAAGTTGATGACATCGCGAATTTCATTCAAAAAGAGCTCGAAAAAACGAAAACTAATCCTACTATCAAAATACAAGCAAACAACAACACACTCAAAACAGAAATTAAAAGTACACACAACGTCTACTTTAACAGAGACAGATCTATTGGTCAACTGTTAGGTTTCAGTAAAAAAGAATTAGAGTCAAATACAACACATGTGTCTGATTTACCTGTGAATATAACTAAAGTTAACGTTATACGAATTGAATGTAATCTAATAGTAGGATTATATATTAATAATATTCCTGTTCACACTCTTCATGAATTCTCGCCTGATGTAGGACCAGGGTATGCGGTAACAGAAGTTCCTAAGAATGTTATATATTTACCTATAAATGTCAAAAGAATTAGTTCTGTTGAAGTAAAAATTGTAGATCAAGATGGAGATTTGATTAATTTCAGAGGTGAAATAATTACAGTTAGATTACATTTGAAACCACAATTATAAAATAAGACTTAAAGTATAAAATAAGTAGTCTGATTACTAAAGCTATTATTTCTTATGTAAGTGTCAAGTAGATAAGAACTAGATATGCTGATATACAACAAACATAATAATAATAAAAACTCATCCAAAAGTGATAATATCATTAGTACACCATTACCTATTGAACAGACAACAACAACACAAAGAGACCTCATTTCTAAGAAACCATCATCACTAACAATTGAAAATAGAAAATTTTTAGAGTCATTAGGATTTGTTTTAAAAAGCAAACAACATGCATGATACACTGGATATTTTAGAAGAACCTCACTTTGATGAAAGTATTACTAAAAAAGAATATCATACGTATTCACCATTTGTAGAATCATACAACAATAGCGATGAAATACGAATTTCTATTCAAAACCAAGATTTATATTTACTACCAAATGAAAGTTTTATATATATTGAAGGAACTCTAACTAAAGGCGATGAAACTGATTCTCCTGATTATAAACTGAATAATAATTTTGGAGCCTTTTTATTTTATGAAATACGATATGAATTGAATGGTATCGAAATTGATCGTTGTCGAAATGTAGGAATCAGCACTGCTTTAAAAAATTACATTGTGATGTAAATGCGATTCAAGTACCAGCTGCATCTACAGACTATAAAATTACATTCACAAAAGTCTTATGGAAAGTACCTCATATAAATGTAGACGATAAAGAAAGACTAAAACTTCTCAAAATTACTCAAAATGCGAAACCAATTCGTATTAGCTTCCGCAGCTGGGATTTATATGAATGTCAAAATATTCCAAAAACAAATCATATCATATGGACTGTTAAAACATCTACGCAACTAGAAAAACCTAGTTTTTTGATATTTGCATTACAAACCAATCAACAAAACCAAAAGGAGACCGATGCTAGTAAATTTGATCATTGTAAACTAGCTAATATTAAAGCTCATTTGAACTCTGAAACGTATCTATATGATAATTTAAATATACTTTTTGAATGTAATCGATATGCATTGTTATATGATATGTATACAAAATTTCAAGAAACTTATTATGGAAGGAACTGTTAACCGTTGTTAAAATGGGATAGTTTCAAGGATATAGCTTCAATTGTTGGTATTGATTGTGATCATCAAAATGAAACAATAAAAACAGGACCTGTTGATATAACAATAGAGTTTGAGCTAGCTAGCAACGTCAATATTCCTAATATGATTTCTAATATTAATAATATGATCTGGATGATTTAGAAGCACCAAATTTACAAACAATTCGTAACAAATATCCACAAACGTTAAGATGCCCAACACAAATGGACTTTGTGCTCTACAGAATGTATTAGTTTTAAGAAATTTTGTTAATGAAGAGCTTACAAAAGAAAATCTTGTACTTGAATTATAAAGAAAGAAAAAAAAATTACACATTGATTCAATTTATAGATTTAAATGAAATTATGATTATTGAAATAAAAAAATGTAAGAAATTGTTTTGAATAATATTTTTTTTAATAATTCTTTTTTTAATTTTTATTTTTTTAATAATAAATTTATGCATTATAATTTTAAAAAAACTTAAATTTAATTTAATTTATATCTATATTAATCCTAAAATGTCCCCAAGTATATGTATTTATCCCATTTTCTCTTACAAATCGCTTATCATCGGAAAAACTTAAAGCTACTTTATTAATTATTTGTGTATAAATATTATGAATTTTAGATCTAAATACATACATATTATTATTACTATAAAACAATTTCTTTTTATACAAGCAATCTCTATAATTTTCTATACTTAAATTATTAATAATTGTCTTTTTTACACCTTTTGCTTTTTTAATATCTTCTGAATCTTTCACACTTAATGAGTACATTTTCGATCTTAAAGCAATAAATTCAGTCATTATACTTTCATTATTCTCATCTTTCATCATACCCAAAACTTTTTTATTTTTCAATGAAATACCATAAGGATTATTGAATGCATATTCAGAAGTATCAAAGTATTTATCAATATCATTTTTGATATCATTATAAAAATCTTCTGTTTGAATAGTATATATAAAAGAGTCAGTATCCATATAATTTATTAAAATATTTTCACCATATTTCGGTTTTATATAATCACAATGAAATTTATACATATTTAATTTTGATAATTCTAAAACACAAAATCCTAAATAAATTGGTTTATCGTAATAAGTATGCATACGTTTCATTTGTATAGCAATCATATTATCAGTAAATTGTGTAGCACTATGAAAATTAGGTTTTGCTATTAAAGCTCTAGCTCCTAATTTCTTATAACAGTTATCCCATTCCGTTATTATTTTAACATCTTTTCTTTTATCAACATTTTCCATAGTTTTTCCAAATGAAGCATTATTCATTAACTTGAAAAAATTTTTATCAAATGCATTTTTTACAAGTGTACGATGATGATTATTCAAGTAAATGAAACGTTTCATCCATGTTGATTGCTTAAACTGTAATACTCTATGAATATGTGTAACTTTAAGACCATGTTTAATACAATGTTGTAGATTTCTATAATAAATAACATATCGCTTCTTGTTTGTTAAATCTGTAATTAATTTAACATGTTTTGAATTTGAAGTAATTTTATTTTCTGAGCAAAATGGTAAGTCATTATGTACATCATGTAATACTTCAGGATATTCTAAATTCACTTCTAAAATATAACCAGTCTCTGAATCTTCAAGAATATTTTCAATATCGATATTTTTATTTTCAATCCATTTAAAATCACCATAAGGAAGAGCTTGTGACATTGCTCAACCATACAAATTGTTTGCATCTACATACATTAAATATTGCGATGGTTTTTGCTCATCATAATCATCCATATATTTATTTTTGCTACAGAATGTCTATGACAACATTGAAAAATTCCGCCTCTAATGCTTTTTTTAATGAAACTATGCATATTAATATCTGTTAATAACTCAAGTTCAATTTTTGTTTCTTTCAACATTGCATCCCATGATAAACCTGGAGCAGTATAATATTGACAAGGATCGAGTGAGCAAATTTTTTTACAAACTTTTCTAAAATTTTCAAATACATCAGTTAAAAGTAATACATCCGTCTTCAAATATAATAATAAATAGTCCCAAAGATTTTTGCATTCAAATTTACACCAAACCTTTCGCGCATGATTATAATCTTCGTTATTACATACACTATTTGTCAATTTACTACTGAAACCTTCTTGTGATGGTAAACTTGCTTTATCTAATCGCTCCCATGAACTGATATATTCATATGGAAATACTCCTTTTCTTGTCATCAATATAAATTTCTCATCATCCTTGAACTCTGATCGAACTGTTCTTAACATATCATTTGTTAAATTTTTCGCTAAAGAATCTAAACTAGACTGCATAAATCTATTTGAATCTAGAAATCTCAATTCTATTGTATTCTTTTCATCAACGAAAATTCTCTTCGATAGTGATACATATAGTTCCTTATTCAGAGGAATAACATTTATATCTCCATCAAAATTAGATAACTCCT
This sequence comes from Bombylius discolor, assembly GCA_939192795.1. Lineage (NCBI taxonomy): Eukaryota > Metazoa > Arthropoda > Insecta > Diptera > Bombyliidae > Bombylius > Bombylius discolor. The sequence continues at coordinate 27,483,371 of OW584238.1, forward strand.
TTATAAATAAATGACAATCGTATCCAGAAAAATTATGGAAAAATATTGGAAAAAATTTAGGCACACGGTATAATAAATTACATTTTTCATGAGCTGGTCCTCTATATTTGCCAGTTAGATGACAGTGATCTCGAACTCTATTCTTATCTAAAAACTGCTTACAAATATGACACTCTGTACTTTCATTTTGGATTTTGATTTCATTTAATGTTAAATGATTCATTGATTTCGAATTTTCAATATAATTGTGATATAAATGTTTTATATCTTTAATAATTGAAGATACAAATATTTTTGCACAATCTTTTCCTTTGTAAGTTCTGAATTGATTTAAACTGTCGTCAAAGCTACACTTAATATAGTATGCAAAAGCACAAGGCTCATGTTCTTGTACATTTTTTGTGGATGGTAATGATGGATCTGGCATGCATGTACTAATATCTTTTAAAATACATTCAAAATCAGCATATATTACAAAAGTAACATCTAGTTGACGTTCATAATGTTCAAATTTTAAAATACTTTTTTCTTTTGTTGGCATTTTTGTTACTATTTTATTACATTCATTCTTGTGAGCATTCAAGTCATTTTCAGAAGAAAAATATAATAAACATGAGTTACACATATAGATTTGATGGTGATGATGTGTTAACTGCACACTTATTAATCTGAAATTTAGAAATTTTTTGTTAATTAATAAAATTTCATAATTTACACTTACATAATTACATACCTAGATATGTTTTTTATCCATACGTAATGAGATTTTTCTTCTTCTTGTATGAATAATAAATTTATATGAATTTCTTTTTCTTTAGACGTTGAATAATACGGTCCAATAATTTTATTATCATCCAATCCAAATACATTTATACTGATTTTTGGATTCAGCATTTCAAATTTATAAATATCAGATACTTTTAGTGGGAACTCTAGTCCAGTAAAATCAAGTTCAGCCTCATTTTTCAAAATTATTTTTTCATACTTTATATTCTCAATCTGATACGATGATGATCTTTCAGAATTTTTTTCGATTGGATTCATTGCAGATATTACAGCCCATTTAAAACAATACTCGTCCTCATTCTTTATATTGATGCAAGCTTTTTTATTTTGTATAGATTTTGGAAGTGATATATACTGAGATCCTCTTAAAGGTCTCCATTGATTAATATTAATTTCAACATGAACAATTCTTACTAGAGCCCAACCACTATCTCTTTCTTGAAATTCTTGCATTTTTTTATGAATTTTTCCAACCATCTCTTCATAAACTGAGCATAAATCTTCAATTTTCTGTATAATTGACATACAAGATTGAAAAGATTTAACTGAAAGTGTGATATCATCTTCACCATCATTTCCTTTTGTAATTTTTATATATTCACAAAATAATTCCATATTAAACTTGAATGATGAATGTTTATCAAGTAGATTTCCTAAAGCATTTAAAATATGATCTTTTGATGTATTAAAGAATTTTAAGACATCTAATACACCTTCATCTTTGTTTTCAAGTATATATGTTTCAACTCTTTCTTCAAAAGCGCTTTTGATTACCTTTAAATTTTCATTTAGAGGCTCAGCTGAATTTTTTTTGTGTATGTTTGTTCTTAAATGATATGACCAATTCTTTGTTGGAATATCTTTTTGACATGCATCACAAAATTTTGTTATCGCTATTGACTCAACTGGATTTTTTACTTTAACCGTATGATTCTTTCTTAAATGAGATAATAAATGATCGCTCCTTGAGAATTCCTTTTTACATACTACACAAGAAAGTTTGTTGATGACAGAATCAGAATGGATATTCTTTTTATGTTCTGATAATTTGTCTTTCCTACTTAAATGTTTCTTACAAATATCGCAAATTACACGTTTACCATGAATGCTATTAACATGTCTTTTTAAAACTGATTTTGTTGAAAAATCTTTATTACATAATTCACACGTAAACTTCATTTTTTAATATAAATTTACCTTATTTAAAACTACTGATTTATAAAACTGATATTGCTGTTGATTCACTTACACGAAAGATTAATCAAATCACTTGAAAATTAAACGACGAACTAATGTCGTTTGTAGAAATCGTCTTCATTTATAGTCTTATCCCCACCCTTTTTCCACTGCTTACAAATGCTGCCAAAATACACACACACACATCCAACTAGAATTTCACAATTTGATGAAATCCTTATCATGAAATAAAAACATTAAAACATCATATAATATATATATCCGGATATATAATATATATATAATATATATAAATCCGTATTCTGACAATATGGTAAGTATTTTTTTTTTCATTCTTAATTAAAAATAACAAAAACAACGATAAACTCAAACATGTCTCAACATTCATATGTATATCCCTAAATCTTAATTGTTTATTTGAAACGGAATTCGCATTTGTTTATTTTAGAATGGAATTTGCAAGCTTTGCAAAAATATACATCGTATGTGTCGGTAATTGAATAAATTGCGCGTGGTGGTATTTACACAAACATGTCTCAACATGATTAGCACTGATAAAGCACATGTTAATTACGCGGGTTTTTTCTATGCTTCAAGGTCTGATGATGATGTCATTGAATCGGGCCAAAACCGATATTTTTGAATTCTTTTCAGTATACTTTCAAAACAAACTTCGCATACTTTTAGGTTATGACGCCATTTTGTAACAAAAAATTTGCATACTTTAAGGTGACACACCACAACCAAAAAGCTTAACACCATCAAAGCTATACCACATACCACCAACATAATCCACATACCACAAAAGCTGCACCACATACCACAACCTACACCACATACCACAACCCAAAAGCTCAAAGCTTTCAAGCTCTCATCGTATATCTCAACCCAAAAAGCTCTAAAGCTCATGACGTCATCAAAAAAGCTGTGCACAAAACCCTCCCTGAGTTAGAACCGGCATATCCACTCTACTATTGTTGTATGAAAAAAGCCCTTGTAAAATATTTCATTAACAACTTTTATTTTCATATAATTATTTTAAATAAATTGATGGAATATTTGAAAAAAAGTTAAAGTGTAAAAAAAGTAAACAAAAATAATTCATGATTACAAAAAAAAAAAACATTCATACAATTATAATTCACATTGATCTTCTGTCTTTGTCTATCTTCAAATAATTGATATGCATTTATAATTTGTATTATTCTTTTTGAACATTTCCTTTATTCTTACATTATACTTCGAAAATAAACAAAACAGCTGATTTATAGTAAAAAATTCAAATAAAAACGGTAAAAATTTAAATTGAGTTCGAATGTTTTAAAAGCTATATTTATAAATTTTTCGAAGCAAAATATTTATGTATGTTTGCATGTTTTCGATTTTTGAAAGAGCTTGAAATTAAACTTCTATTGTAGTTGATGCTTTTTGGTGTATATCAGTAACAACAACTAGCTACTAAAACTGTTGTGTTTTGAGATATGAATATCCAGATACTTAAATTGTATATTCTGTTGATTAAATATCACACAAGTACTTAACTTGTATGATAACGCTGAAAAACAAATAATTTAGTAAAAACAACGGCGACTTGACCAAATGCACAATTTGTTCAAGGATTATTATTCAAACAATGCTCTTGGCAGCCTCACCAAGAGAAAAGAAAAGGCTTGGTTCAAAGTTGAATAATAAGTGATTTTTATTGATATTTTCCTTCCTTATATACAAAAATTTTCTCCTAATAATCAATTAATAAGAATACATTGATATATAATTTCTAATACAAATTTATTTAAGTTAACGTTAAAGCTACGATTAACAACAAATCAATAACACCTTTGCACACGCATCCGGTAAAACTGCACTTTTCAGCAAATTAATCACTTTTCAAAATTAATTAGTCAACATTTCCGTTTTATAGAGAAATACTTTGGTAGAATAATAAAGTAATTAAGCTAACTTGCAATTTTAAATATTAAAAATTTAAATTTAAATTCAAAATACAATAAATTAGCTGATTTTGTAATTTTAGAGGAAATCGAAGGTAATGTTAAGAATTAAATTGTAATTTAGATTTAGTCTATTTTGGAGATTGAATAAAGCAAGTTTAAAAAGGTAAAAAAGGTCTTTACCTAACTGGCGCCCGAGCAAAAATAAAAGTTGTATGAAAGTAGTGAAAAAGTTAGTAGTGAATAATTCAAAATTTTTTCTTTTTCTGAAAATTGCTATATACCATAAGAACATAGCAATTAAAAACAGAAAACAAAAAGTGAACTTTTAGGAAAATTTCGTATTTTTGGAAATTGCTATTTACCATATAAGAACATAGCAATTAAATAAAATATACGGAATAAAAGTGACATAAAATCCCTACAAAAGGATAGTTGCATTACAACCCTGCTATTAACTGAAGTAACGAAAACGAGGTAATAACAGTGGTAGAGGATCGTACCAAGAGTAGGCCGTCTGCAAATACAACGCTCACAGCTAAAAAGGACACATCGACCAACCCGCCTTCATTCGGACACACACGTCTAGTATATACAGGATGAAAATTATCCTAGTACTATTGTAAGTACTTTAAAATCTTAAGAACTCTCAATTTGAAGCTCTAATTTTTTTTAATAAAATATACGTATAAAGAATAAAATTTTTTTAAAAATAAAGCAAAATTTTTTAATTTTTTCACAAAAATATATAAAAAATTCTTTTTAAATAAGAATTATATACGAGTTTTCTCGTTTCGAAACAGAATAATTTTTTTTTTTAAATAAAGCAAAATTTTTTAATTCTTTTACAAAGTTATATATAAAAACAAAAAAATTATTATTTTTAAATAAAGATTGTATACAAGTTTCTGGAGTAAAATGTTTTAAATAAAGCAAAATTTTTCTTTAAAATTGTATACGAGTTCTTTTCGTTTAAAACCAGTGTAAAAACAGGAAAGAAAAAAAATAAATAAGTTTAAGTGAAAATTAAACTTTGAAAGCAAAATTAATACAAAAAAGAAGGAACACCAGTAATAATAATAAACAAGCAAATTGTAAGAAAATTTAAAAACAGGAAGTAAAATTGCCAAATATATAGAAAAATATTATATTGTATTAAAATTTTTTTTTTCTTTTCTCTCACTATATAATAGTTTTAGTCTTATAATCATTAGCAAGTTATAACATTATAAAAAAATTTTTTTTAAACAAACAGAATCTTTTTTAATAACATTTGTAAGTACTCGCATTGTTAAATAAAGTAAAAGTATAACTTGAAAAATTTCTTATCTTTGTAAAATCCTTGTAAAGCAAAATAAAGAAAAACTTTCTAGAACCCTTTGTCCTTTTACAAAAAAAACAATACTTAGAATAAAACATTAAAAACATTAGAATAACAATTAATTAACTGAAAATAAAAGTGTAAACAAGGTATTTCTCAATAAAACAAAAAACAATTATGACACATATAGAACACTTACAAGAAAGCGTTAAACAGTTAACCGGTGCGGTCAATGCTCAAATCGAGGTGATCAAGGCCATCGAAATAAGATTACAAAAAATCGAACAACAAAATGCAATTACTAATATAGCAGGAACAACATTGATAGCACCCAAAAATGAACAGGAATTAAAAGAAATATGTAAATTACCAGATAGCGTGAAGGAACTCCAAACGTTTGATGGTGATCCTGTACATTACATTTCGTGGATACACAACGTAGAAAATATTCTGAAAGATTACGAAATAGTCCGTAACAAACCAATATACCGTGCTATAATTCAAAGTATAAGACAAAAAATAAGGGGCAAAGCAGATGCAGCCCTAATATCATACAATATTTTCGACTATGATTGGTCTGAAATAAAGAGATGTCTATCTTTACACTACGCCGATAAAAGGGATCTAAGAACCTTAGAACACCAATTGGGCACATTAACTCAAGGAAAAATGACGGTAGATGAATTTTATGCAAGAGTAAATCATCAATTTTCACTCATAAACTGTAAACTGTAAATGTTTTAGTCGAAACCTACAGAAATCGTGCTCTCGACGTATTTATTAGAGGTTTAAATGGTGAAATGTCAAAGATGCTGATGATCCAGAGACCACAGACTCTTCCAGAGGCCTATACATCATGCCTTGAAATACAAAATCTGAATTTTAGAAATATAGCGATCCATAAGAAAACCTTCACTAACCCTATCGTAGCGCCCGTAAATGTAATGACGAAAATTAGAAGGGAACATTCAAGCCTAGATAACAATCTTAACCCCATACCATTACAACTTAAGAATATGGCATACAACATTCAGCACGAAAAAAACACCAGACCACCACCAAGGCCAATACAACCTAAGCCCCCAACACCGATGGATGTAGACTCGTCAGTGCAAACTAAACAGGTAAATTACATGAATCGACCAAGCCAAATTGCAAATGTAGCTGCTAAACGGGAAAATACTTCAGATGGACATATAAGAAAACAGCAGCGAATTTACTATATGGAACCAGAAAGCATAAACGAGGAATACGATGATTACATCGCTCACTACAGCGATGCAGAGGATATTACAGAGGAAGAAAACCCAGAATTAAATTTTATGATGGGAGCCTCTCTAGTATCCCATACATAGAATATAAAATAAGAAACGGCAGGATCTTAAAATTCTTGATCGATACAGGAGCCAACAAAAACTTCATTAAACCCGATTTAGCCTTTAAAACAGAGCCTACAAAAAAACCGTTCAGAATAAGGTCGGCAGGTGGAGACATCGAAATAACAAGAAAAATAAGAGGCAAATTTTTTGAGTGTGTAGGTAACAAAATGTTAGTGGAATTTTTCGTACTACCTGGCCTAAAAACATTCGACGGGATAATAGGGGATGATACGCTTAAAGAACTAGAGGCAGTAATTGACAGGAAAAATAACATATTAAGAATCAAACCACACATAGAAATTCCTCTCAAAGAAAAAACATCGACTCAGGTAAATAATATCGAAATCAGAGATAATCATTTGGACCAGGCACTAAAAAAGAAGGTAAGAAAAATAATAGAAAAATTTAAAAAATTGTTTGGCCCTTTGAATGATCAGGAGTTGATAGATACAAACGTTGTAGCCGAAATCAAAACTACAACTGACGAACCCATTTACACAAAAACATACCCATACCCAGTGAACATGAGAGGCGAAGTAGACACACAAGTAGAAAAATTGCTGAATGATGGTATCATAAGACCTTCGAAAAGTCCATATAACTCTCCAGTATGGATTGTTGAAAAAAAATGGACGCATCTGGCATCAAGAAATACAGAATGGTGATTGATTTCAAAAAATTAAATGCAGTAACGATATCAGATACATATCCTATCTCAGATATCAACAACACCATCGCCAACCTTGGAAACTCTAAATACTTTACTACGATTGACCTAACATCCGGATTTCACCAGATAAAAATGAAAGAGCAAGATATACAAAAAACAGCATTTTCCATCTTAAACGGTAAATATGAGTTCATGAGGCTACCTTTTGGTCTTAAAAACGCGCCGGCCATTTTCCTAAGAATGATCGATGATGTCCTCAAAGAATACATAGGGAAGGTATGCTACGTGTATATAGATGACATAATTATATTTGGAGGACGGACAGAAGATGAACATCTGGCAAACGTGGAAAAAATATTTTCTAAGCTACTGAAGGCCAACCTGCGTGTCAATCTTGAAAAAACAGAGTTCTTGAGGGAAGAAACGGAATTCCTAGGATATACTATAACCAATCAAGGAATCAAACCAGACCTAAAAAAAGTGCTAGCTGTAAGACAAATCAAACCGCCCGAAAATTTAAAAGAGCTGAAACGATTTCTGGGTATGACATCATACTACAGGCGTTTAATAAAAGATTTTGCAAAAATTGCGAAACCACTCACACAGTTAACAAGGGGAGTAAACGCACAAGTGAAGTCGAGCCAATCGAAAAAAGTAAAAATTAAGCTGAACGAAACGGAGTTTAAAGCATTTAATGATCTAAAGGAACTTTTAGCATCTTCGGACATACTCATATTTCCAGATTTCCAAAAACCCTTTATTCTTACGACTGACGCATCCAATTATGCAATAGGAGCAGTCTTATCGCAAGGAGAAATTGGGAAGGATCGACCAATCACATTTATTTCTAGATCACTTAACCCAACTGAAGAGAACTATGCTACGAATGAAAAGGAGATGCTGGCCATCGTTTGGGCTTTAGATAATTTACGAAACTACTTATATAGAAACAACAACGCTAAGCTGAAGAGATGGAAGGCAAAAATGGAAGAATTCAATTATGAATTGATTTATAAACCGGGTTCCACTAATAAAGTAGCAGATGCATTATCAAGAATTAGACCAGAAATAAATAATCTAACATCACCATCTCTTAGTGAAACAATACACAGTGCAGATGAGGACAGTACAGATCTGATACCACATTGCGAGGTTCCGCTAAATGTCTTTAAAAATCAACTTATTATAAACCAGAATGGAGGAACTTATAACTTCACAAAGAAACACCTCACCCAACATATCAAAGACATTATATTAGCATACCAAAAATAAGTAAAGAAAGCCTGACTTACATTTTAACCAAAAAACTCCAAAGCAAAGTAATTAATGGTATAAAAATACCAGAGGAACATATTCAACTGTTACAAGATATCTATAGAGAACACCTTTCCCATTTTAAAATACGCTTAACACACAAACTCGTAAAAGACGTTACCGACGAATAGGAGAAATTTCAGATTATTCAAGAGGAACACAAAAGAGCACACCGTAATTGGTCAGAGAACAAAAACCAAATTTTGGAACAATACTATTTTCCACAAATGTCCAAAGTAATCAAAAAATATACTCGAAACTGTGACATCTATAATATCAATAAATATGACCGACATCCACAAAAAGTAGAGCTTCAGGAAACCCCAATCCCAACGTATCCATCAGAGATACTCCATATAGACATATTTGAAATAAGGAACGAAAAATTCATCTCATGCGTAGACAAATTTTCAAAATTTGCAAAGTTTTTTCGAATAAAGCACAAATTCGTTTTACACATTAGAGAAAAAATTATTAAAATTATTCACTACTTTACTGTTCCTAAAATGATCGTAATGGATAACGAAAAAAGCTTTATAAGCCCAATAATAATGGATTACCTAAAAACAATAGGAGTAAAGGTATATCTCACCCCATCCCAAAAAAGCGAAGTAAACGGCATAGTTGAAAGAGTTCACTCAACTATCATTGAAATTGTACGATGCCTACAAAATGAGTACAAAGACTTAACGCAAAAAGAGCTAATATATATAGCAGCCGATAGGTATAACAACTCAATCCACTCAGTGACTAAAATGAGACCTAGCGATGTATTCTTAGGTAGATCACAACGCATTAACTATCAAAGTCTACTTGATTTTAGAACCAAAATTAACGAAGATTTAGCAGAACGTATAAGCAAGAACCAGAAAATCAAAATAAACAGAGAAAAACAAAAAAGGAATACACCGAAAACATACTCACCAGGCGATACAGTTTACACACCACAGGAAGAAAGATACATAAAAGCCATATCTAAAATCTAAATACTTGAATTTTTCTTTCTTTCAGCTTTATCACACGGATAATAATATCGGCATTACACGTATAGAAATATGATACACCAATAATAACCGTCACATTGGGAAATGGACGAATTATAAATGGCAACTTTAGATTAATTCATATCATCAACCTCACTAATTATGAAGAAGCAATAGACAGGTTAATCCCACAAATACAACATATTCATTCAAAAAATACAATAAAACCGCAGATAAATCATCAAGTGCAGCAAATTACGAAACTTTTAAGAGATCTAAGAGGACAAATTGTAAAAAACAAACGATCAATCAACTGGATCGGCAGTGCATGGAAGTGGATAGCTGGCTCACCAGATGCTACTGACTGGAGTAAGGTTGTAGAAAATCAAGATGAAATAACAAGAAATAATAACGAACAATACACAATCAACAAAGTTCTGACAGAAACAACCCAACAAATTCTCAGTGAATACAACACCATAGTACAACACATAAGCGAGGACACAAATGGACATTACCTACAAACAGTATACAACAAACTCAGCCTACTTAAAGAGGAAATTAAAGAAATAATAAGGGCTACACAGTTAGCAAAAGCGGGAGTTGTCAACACAAACTTACTCAATAAATAAGAAATGAGACGTACAATAACAGAGATCGAAACCCTACCCTACTCGAATGAAATTGAAGCATTGGAATACGCACAACCGATAGTAACACAAAAGGACTCTACGATCTTATCCATAGTATCAATACCTAAAACAACTATGCAAAACTATAACCATGTCGCAATAAGATCCACAACAAAAGATGATAAACAAATACATTTAGAATACAAAGAACTTTTGGTGAATCACAATGAACTTTTCGGAATTCAAGAAAAATGTAACATCTTTAAAGATACCATCACATGCTCAAACAACCAACTACAGAAACTAAGCACGGATCATTGTATTGAGCAATTATTAAAAGGAACAACCGCGAAGTGCGACTTTCAATTTAATAATGAACCTTCAATCGAATCGCTCAACGAAAATACTATTTTTTTAAATAACTTTCATGGTGAACTCCAATATAATGGCTCATTAAGACCTCTCAATGGAAACCTATTAATACAATACTCGAACGAAACATTCAAAATAAACAACAAAACATTTTCAAAAGCTGAGTTACAGGTATCACAAATCTTACCACCAATACTACAGTCAAAGGTAGAAACAAGAAATTTAAAAATAGATCTGAAACTATTGCACAACCTACATTTGAACAACATAGAGAAAATACAACAACTTTTTAAGAAACAAAATATAACAACGATAACAAACGTCGGGATTATAACAGTACTCTTTATCACAGGTTCCACCTGTGCAATATTAAAAATACGGAAAAGACGAGAAACAATCACAATTTCTCCAAAAATCAGTACAGAAACTACATATTCCTCACAGGAACTACAAACAATTCATTTGAGCTTTTGATCCACAGGACGCGGATCTTAAAGAAGGGGGAAGTTAACGTTAAAGTTACGATTAACAACAAATCAATAACACCTTTGCACGCGCATCCGGTGAAACTGCACTTTTCAGCAAATTAATCACTTTTTAAAATTAATTCGTCAACATTTCCGTTTTATAGAGAAATACTTTGGTAGAATAATAAAGTAATTAAGCTAACTTGCAATTTTAAATATTAAAAATATAAAAATTAATACTAAATTCAAAATACGATAAATTAGCTGATTTTGTACTTTTAGAGGAAATCGAAGGTAATGTTAAGAATTAAATCGTAATTTAGATTTAGTCTATTTTGGAGATTGAATAAAGCAAGTTTAAAAAGGTAAAACAGGTGTTTACTTAAGTTTTATATAAAAAAAAATTAAGTAAGAATTCAGGGATGCCAGTTGGATTCAAATTGATCAAAATCGATATTTACACTTTTTTGAAAATTTAAAATTAAAGACAATGGCATTTTTTAAATGCATTTCTTTTCTGATTAGAAATTTTCTTTTAAAAGTTCTTTTTTAAGATTATTTTACTTAAGTATTATCTTTTTATACTTACTAAAGGTTGATGTTAGTTTTGTTTTAAATTTTTTTTTTAATATATATAATGCGAAAAAAAGCAACAATATTCTTTCCATTTTACTTAAAATTACCATTTTCAACAATTTGTTTTTATTTGTTAAGTTTAGTTATTGAATTGAATTTTTGTTTATTTATATTTTTACATTCTTATAATAGACCTTAAAAGACACTTGTCTTTTTCTTTTTATTTACCGTTTAAACTAAAGTGTCTTTTTGGCGAAACCAATTACATAAAATCAGTAAACGCTCTGAATACGGTACCGTACCCCCTGGGTGGATTGGAAACTCGTATATGAATTACTATACAAGTACATAGAGTCTATACATATAACTACATACATATATATTTAATTTCTTAAATTTCCTCAATTACCCTGCAGCACACCCAAGTAAATACGTCACGAGACACCACTGTGAAATAATATAGAGTTGCGAAAAAGAAAATGAAACAAAATTGACACAGATCCTGTGTGGGAGTTACGTCCCCGACTTCACTTACAAAATTTTAAATAATATTTTATCATATTTTTAATATGATTTAAATTAATTATAATTAAATCTTACATTTTGTATAATTTTTAATCTTTTTGCGAATTTAGCATTTTTATAAGAAAGTAAAATTTTAAAGTTTCTCACAAACTTAAATTTTCATTAGAATTGTACGAAATTAAATATTTTTGTTTTTCACAATTTATATAAATGTAATATAATATTTTTGTTTTTCTGTAAAATTCTTTGTCTAGATTATTTCCGTTAAAATTATGAATTAAATTTGTAAAATATCAAAAATTCAGTCTGGTACGGATTTTCCAACTGGATTAGTCGTTTTTTTTTTCTTAAACAATAAATATTATAAAAATAATAATATTTTGTTTTAATTTTTTAGGAATCCTGAATTATCCTGTCGTAAATTCGGGAGTTGATAATAGAATAAAAATAAGTAAAGTGAAAATAAATTAAATAACAATAAATAAATAAAAAAAATTAATAAATAAATAAATAAACTCTATATAAATAAAGAATAGTAATTATCTCATAATATTACGACATAAATAAAATAAAAATAAGAAATAATTTGAATTAAATACGATATTAACTCCATGTCGAAAGAATATCGACATATAGTGAATTTGCTGGATAATAACAGTGATTGAAGCACAGCAACGAGAGAACATCGTTTTTGGTGGATTTTAATCCTTCAGCTTCAACGAACTAAAGGCAACACGACAACATCAAATTTTATATTCTGGGAAAAGAAATGCAGTTTACTTGGCTGAATATCATAATTATTATTGTGGGGTAAGTCCTGTGTTGATACATTTTTTTTTCTTTATAAACTCCTTATAATTTTCAATTTAATTTCGGTAAAATATACCTATGTAAATTCTAACAATGGTTTAGAAAAAAAAAGTTCAATTTAATTTCGGTAAAATATAAGTGAAATTCTAAAATTTGTGTAATAGAAGAAAAGAAAAATAGTTCAGTTGAAATTTTGGTGGAATAAATCTTGATTCTAAAGAACGAAAAAAAAATTAGTTCAATTACATTTCGTAAATTAATCTAAATTAAAAAAACAAACGAAAATGGATTGAAAGAAAAAAACATAATTCAAATAAATTTCGGTAATATATAGCTATGTACTCGTATTTACGTTTACAAATTGTGTAAAAAAAAAAAAAAAATTTAGTTTAATAAAATCGCGTGAAATAAATTTAAACTCAAAAAAAAGAAAAAAAATAATTTTTTTTGATTAAAATAAAATTAAAGTGCAATTAAAAGTTTGGTGAAATAGTTTCTGGATTCAAAAGAAAAAAAAATTGTTTTTTAAATGTAACGTACGTAAATCTAGTGAATAACGTAAAAAAAAATTTCATAATTTTTTTTATATGTAATTACAAAAAGAATAAAATGAGAAACCAAAAAAAAAAAAAAGTTCAGGTTTCATTGAATCGGTATAGTTTAAATCTTTTCCAATTTTTTGTTTGCAAGTAAAAAAACTTAAATAGCTAGTCTTCTTATCTTAATGAACCATGTGACTTTCGCTAGAAATTAAAAGAAACAAAAAGGTAGAAAAGAGAAGAAAAACAAGAAAAAAATGAAATTAAAATAAATTAGTAAATTTAAAATCGTTAGTTTTCTTTTTCTGTCGTATGTGGTGATAACTAAAGTCATTCGATTTTTTTTGATTTGTATTGTGCTTATATATCACTTACAAGAAATAATTAAAATGTGCACAAAATAAAATATTTAAACTCCTAATAACATTTTGTCAAATTTTCTTGAATTTTTTTTTATTAAATATAATTTATCAAAATTTCATAAGGAGATAAATACTATTCAACTAAATACTTAATATACAAAAATTAAATCATTTGAATTTGTCATGTAGTATATTTTTCAATGCAAATTTATTAATGAAGTGAACTTAATTCATAATCACTTAATATTTAGACAATTTATTTTCATAAAATTAAATATAATAAAACAAAAAAAAGGAAAAAAACAAAAAAACCAGAGAATGTAGCAGTTCAATATCTTCAAGAGTTAGTTCAATTATCGGTGCCGCATCGGGGCATTCGACTCAACATCCCGTCAATTGGTCTTCAATCAACAACTTATTATAAGATAAGTAGAATTTTGATATAAATTAGATTTTTGTAAAAAAAGAAAAAACAATTTTTTTTTACCTTGACAATTATAGTATTTGAACCTTGAAATATTAGAGTAAAAAAAAGGAAATATAATGTAGGTAACATAAATTGGAATAAATACTCAATTTTTGAGTAACAGAAAAAAAAAGAAGAGATAATAATTTAAATAAATAAAAGATTAATCTTTTTTTTTTTTGTATTCATACTTTAATTAACTTAAAACGTAAAAAAAATCATATAAAGTAAAAGGCCTATGACAAATAGATATAAGATTGTACATGTAAAGGTAATCATAACTATTTAATTTGTGATTTTTTTTTTTTTTTTAATTAAAAATTTAAAGAAAAAAAAATGTTCACTAAAAATTACTGCCTAATGTTGAAATCCAAATATTAGAAAAAAAAAAATAAAATAATAACAAAAAAAAAAGAAAAAAAAAAAGAGGAATTAGTCATCATGCGTCTGGTCTAGTTCATTGTTTCGTAAGGCTATAACAACGTTATTATGCGGATACCTCAGTCGCTCCAGGGTCAAGTTTTACGTCGTTAAGGTTGTGAATAATAACAACTTTTCTTTATACTAACAAAAATTCAATTATTTTATTAAATGAAATAAATCCTTAAAACTAACAATGAAATAAGTCCTTAAAATTAACAATTCAATAATTTCTTAAAACTAACAATTTAATGAGTTCTTAAAACTAATAGTTCTAAAATTTGGAAAATTATGAATATATGTATTATTTGAAAAAAAATTATAAGTGAAACAAAAAGTATATAATTGGGTAAATTGTAAGTCTCGAAAATAGCTATCTGGACGCAATACTAGTTTCTACCAACTTTCAGCTATACTGAGTGGACGTAGAAACGTTCTGCCTACTGTTAGCTACCTCAAACGAGAGCCTATCTGGTAAGAAATAGCTATCTGGACGCAATACTAGTTTCTACCAACTTTCAGATATACTGAGTGGACGTAGAAATGTTCTGCCTACTGTTAGCTACTTCAAACTAGAGCCTAACTGTTAAGAAATAGCTATCTGGACGCAATACTAGTTTCTACCAACTTTCAGATATACTGAGTGGACGTAGAAACGTTCTGCCTACTGTTAGCTACTTCAAACTAGAGCCTAACTGGTAAGAAATAGCTATCTGTAGCACGTTTCTATAACTTTGAAATAGAGAAATTCTCTACTACAATTCTCAATTTCACGTCATTTTGACGTCATTCTCAATCGTTGTGTTTCTATACTGCTGCATTGGAAATTTCCAAACGAGTTGAGTTTGCGTCGTGGAAAAGTGTTTCTGTATGCACATTTTAGTTGAAAATTTTCTCAACTGATTGAAAGTCTATTCAATTGAAAACGTGCTATTGAGAAGAAGTCAACTGATAATTAAAAGTGTTGAAGCATAGTGTAAAATTTTTTTTTAATTTAGAAAAATTTAACTTATAGTAATTTATTATGTTATTTTTTAAAATTATTAAAATTAAATATTTCAGTTTTTATTTTCACAAATTTTGTTCAACAAACACTAAAGCTCAAAATAAATTTAAATAGTTTGATAAAATATTCTGTTTGCAGATATTAAAATAATTATTTATTGAAATGACCTTAAACAAATTCACAAGCCAAAAATCAAAAAATTTGAATTTGACATTTGTAATCTCAATTATTTCCAGTTTTTCCATTAATCAAATGAAACTCAACTCACCATTCTCAATTATTAAACTGGAAACAGTAAGACTCAACTAGTTGAGTATGATGGTTGTAAATATTGTGACGTCACATAATTGAGAAATTTCTCAACTAATAATACAGAAACGAACTACTGGACGCAATACTAGTTTCTACCAACTTTCAGATATACTGAGTGGACGTAGAAACGTTCTGCCTACTGTTAGCTACTTCAAACGGAAGCCTAACTCGTAAGAAATAGCTATCTGAACGCAATACTAGTTTCTACCAACTTTCAGATATACTGAGTGGACGTAGAAACGTTCTGCCTACTGTTAGCTACTTCAAACGGGAGCCTAACTGGTAAGAAATAGCTATCTGGACGCAATACTAGTTTCTACCAACTTTCAGCTATACTGAGTGGACGTAGAAACGTTCTGCCTACTGTTAGCTATTTCAAACGAAAGCCTAACTGGTTGGGAATAGATCTTACAGGAAACCTAGCTAGAATAATAAAATATTTACCTGTACCTGATTTATTACTTACTTACTTTTATTTCACTTTTTTACTATAACTATTTCAGAAGCCAAAACTGTAATGAATCTAATATGAAAATCGGCTCTATATTTATACTGTTTTTGAATTACGCATTTCTAAAAAAATTACAACTTTAAGCTTTTTTCTAGAATGTTCTACGTCAGTTATTTTTCTAACTTCCTTCTGGTTACGTTTTTAACTAAAAGTTTTGAAATAGAAAAGCTTTCTGCGCAGTTTAAAAAATAGATGTCGCGCATATATTTAAAAATTTATTTTTTTCTGTTTTCTTTTTATTTATATGGTAACATGTAACTTCGTTACATCTCCCCCTCACTTGCTAAAGAAAAATGTTGACATTTTTCTTATACGACATTTTTCTTTATCACCGATTTTCTCTTTTTTTTTCAATTTTCGTTACATTTCTCTTAAAACTATTTACATAAAATTCATTTTTCTTACAACTAAACTTATTTTTAAATACATAAAATTCATCTTTTTTTTTTTTTCTTAAATTTCTTATTCCCGCTGGTAATATTGTTTTAAATCCTTAACGTGATCTGTTCCTATCACTTTTCCGTTCATTTCCGCTAATTTCACTATAACAGGTGATACTATTTTCGTTATTTTAAATGGTCCATTATACCTTGGAGCTAATTTTGCATTAAAATTTTTGATTTTTGAAGACAGGACGTGTTCTTTACGTAGTACAAGTTCATTTATTCCCGGTTTCCAGTTTCTTCGACGGAGATTGTAATATCGGCTTTGTTTTGCTACGGCTATTCTCAAGTTGATTCTTACTAGTTCATAAATTTCCTCCAATTTTGTCTTTAACTCCTGCGGTGATTCTTTATTGTCTACTTTACGCGTAATTTCTTCATACAGGCATTTTGGTAAAACAATATCTCTGCCATAATTAAGGAATGCTGGACTATATCCAGTTGATTCGCTTTTACTGGTATTTAATGCTAGCATTAGTTCCGGTAGATACTCATCCCATTTTCGATGATCTGTATCTATATATTGTGATATTATTGTCTTTATCACACGGTTCATCCTCTCGGTAGGATTAGCTTGCGGTGTATACGGTGGTGTTAACTGGTGAACTATCTGGTATTCGTTTAATAATTCTTTAAACTTTTTGCTAACATACTGTTGTCCATTATCTGTAATCAATATTTTGGGACAACCATATCTAGAAAGAATCCTTTCTTTAAAACCTTTAATTAAAATTGGAGTTGTAGCGTCTCTTATTGCCATAAATTCGGTCCATTTTGTGAACTTGTCGTGAAAAACCAATATCATCGTGTTGCCTTTGCTTGATCGTGGTAACGGTCCTATAAAATCTGAACTTACCACTTCCCATGGTTGTGTAGAAATTGTTGAGAACATTTTTCCTGCTGGTGGTTTCTGCACAGGTTTATATTGAGCGCATGATTTACAACTTTTCACATATTTCGTTATATTTCTAAACATACCTGGCCAATAGTAATATTTAGAGATACGTGCTGTTGTTTTCCTGCCGCCTAAATGTCCTGCTGTGACATTGTCGTGATTCTCCTGTAAAACCTGTTGTCTTAAATCTTTTGCTACACACAATTTCCATGCTGGACTGGTGTCTTCATTATCAACATTATAGAATTTCCTGTATAATTTATTTTCAATAATGCAATAATCTGGTTCTTTTTCTGGATTTTCCTTTACAGTTTTTAATTTGTTCATATACCATGAACATTTATATTCAGCGTTAATATTATATAATTCTATTTCTTCAGTGTCTGGTAGTGGTTGTCTGGATAGCGCATCAGCTACTACATTCAATTTGTCTTTCCGGTATTTTATATCGAAATCATACTGTTGTAACTCTAATGCCCATCTGGCTAATCTTCCTGAGGGATTTTTAAGCGTATGGAGCCAACGTAAGGCCTGGTGGTCTGTAATGACGGTAAAACTATAGCCTTCTAAATACGGTCTCATTTTCCTTATACCCCATATGACAGCTAGACATTCCTTTTCAGTGACTGAATACTTCTTCTCATGTTCATTTAAAGTTCGACTCGCATAAGCTACAACTTTCTCTGTATTATCTATTTCCTGATATAAAACTGCGCTTAGGCCCTCATGACTTGCATCCGTTTGTAAAATGAATCTTTGTGTGAAATCTGGACACGATAACACTGGAGCTTCTGTTAGTTTTGTTTTTAATCTGTTGAATGCATCCTGTTGTTTTTCTTCCCATTTCCATTTATTCTTTTTCTTCAGTAAGCAAGTTAAAGGAGCAGTTAAATCTGAAAATGAAGGCACAAATCTTCTATACCAAGATACTATACCAAGAAATCTTCTCAATTCTTTCACTGTGTTTGGAACTTTTAGTTCTTGTATAGCTCTTATTTTATCTGGATCTGTTGAATACCATCTCTATTAACTATATGTCCAAGATATTTAATTTCTGTTTTGAAAAATTCACTTTTCTCAGTATTTATTTTTAAATTTGCTTTTAGAAGTCTGTCAAAAACTTTACGTATGTGTATTGTATGTTCATGAAAATTTTTACTCACAATAATTATATCGTCCAAATATGCAAAAGCATTTGGTTCCATTTCTGGTCCAATTACTTGATCCAATATTCTTTGAAACGTTGCAGGAGCAGAGTGTAATCCAAAAGGCATAACTTTCCATTGAAATAAACCCCTTCCTGGTACTGTAAATGCTGTAAATTGCTTAGATTCTGAACATAATGGTATCTGCCAATATCCATTTTTTAAGTCAATAGTAGAAATAAAATATGCACCTTTGAGTTTGTCCAATATGTGATTTATTTGAGGTAAAGGGTATGCATCCTTTATAGATTGCTCATTTAACACTCTATAATCTATACATAATCTCCAAGTACCTTGCTTTTTACGAACCAAAACTATTGGAGAACTATATGGACTTCTTGATGGTTCAATTTTACCACTTTCTAATAATTCATTTATTTCATCATCAATTACCTTTTGCATAGCTGGATTCCTGGGGTAATATCGTTGTTTAAATGGATTATTATTCTTCATTCTTATGTGATGTTCTCCAAGAGCTGTTTTTCCTTGTATTACTTTAAATTTTTCATCATACTCTTCCATTAACTTTGTAAATTCGATGGTTTCTTCAGTTGTAAGTTCTGATGGTGTTTTGAGAGCATAAGCCTGATTATTGTGATTCTTTTGTTGTATATGTTTCTTAGTAATGTCTTTTCCTCTTATTATAATTTGAGTTTCAGTATTATGTAAAAAATCTGCTCCTAGGAGAATTTCTTCTGTTAAACCTGGTAGGTAATAAAATTTTTGACTTATATTTTCTTCATTCCACTGAAATGTTATATTATAGCATTCTTTAACTTCTGCACTTTTACCATTGGCTACGGTCACATTTTTAGAACATTTTGTTGATAATAAGTTTTTTTGTTTAAATATTGTCCTTATTTTATTATTTATAAATGATAAAGCTGCGCCTGAATCTATAAGAGCTGTATATTGTTTTTGACAAATAATAATATTTATAAAATATCTTGGATCTAAGTTTTCAACTATTTCTGGGGCTGTTGTTCGAGGGATGATGAATTGCCCCTTTCTTTCGTCACCCCATTTATGTTTCCCCGATTATTGAAACATTGACAATTCCTAGTTAAAATTCCTGATTTACCACATCTTGAACAAAATAGTTTAGGTGGATTTCTGCAATTCATGCGGATATGTCCTCTTTGACCGCATCTCCAGCAACATTCTGCTCTATTGTACATTCCTATTTGATGTAAAGGTGGATTATAGCGTTGTGGTCTATTGTCGATTTTCGGTTTTATGTTATTTTCTTCAATTTTAATTTGTTCGTATTCTTCAGCTAATTTCAGCATTTCGCCCAATTTTTTAAAATCCTTAGGCCTAATATATAATTTGTATTCTGGTAACAAATTTTGATATATCCTTTCTAGTTTTTCTTCTTTTGATCCATCATGCCATCGTTGCATTGACTGTATAGCAGTCACATAGTCTCTGGTTCGTTCTCCAGGTTTTTGAATCCTTGTTCGTATGTTATCAGCCAACTGTATATGGAATCTTGGTGGAAGAAAGAAACTTTTGAAATCTTCTATGAAATTATTCCATGTTTTCCAATTTTGCTTATTATTACGATACCACATCAAAGCATTTCGTGTAAGTAATTCCGGTAATGCTTTAATAAGTCTGTCCAAAGGTATACCATAACATTCTGCTAGTTCTTCAACTCTTTCAATAAAGTTGAGCGGGTCTTGTCCTTGGTCATATTTTACATTCCATTTCCTGACTTTATCTACTATATCACCATCAGCAATGAAATTTACTGAATCCTTAATATCTTTAGTGTTGTTAAATTGAGGATTCTGTATAGGCATTTGTGTTTCTGCCGTGGTGTATATTGGTTGCATATAATGAGGTACAGTTGTTGTGGACATCGTTGTTAAAAAGTTTTGATGTTGCCTAGATGTGTTTGTTACTATCGGTGGTGGATTTGTTGGTTGAGATACAGGTATTTGTGAAACTGGAACATCTTCAAGTTCTAAATATAAGGTTGAATTTAATTCAGCTTGTGAAATAATTTCGGCTGGGTTGTCATCTTGTGTACTTGAAAATTCTTCATGTTTTTTTAAATATTTAACTAAGCGGTCTCTTAGTAGCTCTACAGTCCCTTTAGTTGTAAGTCCCCTGGATGAACATTCACTCATCAAATCCTTTTTCCTTAATCCATACACCCAACTGAAGCTAGTATTTTTAACATTCCTTTTTCCTGGCATTTTGATGTTTTCTAATTAGTAAATTCCTGGATGACTTTCAAAGTTGTTTTAATTCTGAAAGTCCCTACTCGGGCGCCAAAATTTATATAACGACGTTATTATGCGGATACCTCAGTCGCTCCAGGGTCAAGTTTTACGTCGTTAAGGTTGTGAATAATAACAACTTTTCTTTATACTAACAAAAATTCAATTATTTTATTAAATGAAATAAATCCTTAAAACTAACAATGAAATAAGTCCTTAAAATTAACAATTCAATAATTTCTTAAAACTAACAATTTAATGAGTTCTTAAAACTAATAGTTCTAAAATTTGGAAAATTATGAATATATGTATTATTTGAAAAAAAATTATAAGTGAAACAAAAAGTATATAATTGGGTAAATTGTAAGTCTCGAAAATAGCTATCTGGACGCAATACTAGTTTCTACCAACTTTCAGCTATACTGAGTGGACGTAGAAACGTTCTGCCTACTGTTAGCTACCTCAAACGAGAGCCTATCTGGTAAGAAATAGCTATCTGGACGCAATACTAGTTTCTACCAGCTTTCAGATATACTTTGTGGACGTAGAAATGTTCTGCCTACTGTTAGCTACTTCAAACTAGAGCCTAACTGGTAAGAAATAGCTATCTGGACGCAATACTAGTTTCTACCAACTTTCAAATATACTGAGTGGACGTAGAAACGTTCTGCCTACTGTTAGCTACTTCAAACTAGAGCCTAACTGGTAAGAAATAGCTATCTGGACGCAATACTAGTTTCTACCAACTTTCAGATATACTGAGTGAACTTAGAAACGTTCTGCCTACTGTTAGCTACTTCAAACGGGAGCCTAACTGGTAAGAAATAGCTATCTGGACGCAATACTAGTTTCTACCAACTTTCAGCTATACTGAGTGGACGTAGAAACGTTCTGCCTACTGTTAGCTATTTCAAACGAAAGCCTAACTGGTTGGGAATAGATCTTACAGGAAACCTAGCTAGAATAATAAAATATTTACCTGTACCTGATTTATTACTTACTTACTTTTATTTCACTTTTTTACTATAACTATTTCAGAAGCCAAAACTGTAATGAATCTAATATGAAAATCGGCTCTATATTTATACTGTTTTTGAATTACGCATTTCTAAAAAAATTACAACTTTAAGCTTTTTTCTAGAATGTTCTACGTCAGTTATTTTTCTAACTTCCTTCCGGTTACGTTTTTAACTAAAAGTTTTGAAATAGAAAAGCTTTCTGCGCAGTTTAAAAAATAGATGTCGCGCATATATTTAAAAATTTATTTTTTTCTGTTTTCTTTTTATTTCTATGGTAACATGTAACTTCGTTACAAGGCCACGAGATGTTGTAGGCGGTAAGTGGCTCGACCATCGAGGGTGGATGAAGTTCTTCTCATAGAACGAAGTTTGACCATTACACCTCCTCATCTTTCTTTTTGTTTGACCTTAGTGGACAAAAATTTCATTGCTATGGTGATGACGACCATATTTCGCTATTCTCTGCCTTGTTTTGTTCATGTAGTAAACATATGCCAAAGTTCAATCTAATTTCGGTAAAATATAAGTGAAATTCTAAAATTTGTGTAATAGAAGAAAAGAAAAATAGTTCAGTTGAAATTTTGGTGGAATAAATCTTGATTCTAAAGAACGAAAAAAAAATTAGTTCAATTACATTTTGTAAATTAATCTAAATTAAAAAAAAAAAACGAAAATGGATTGAAAGAAGCTTCTCCCCATGGTCTTCACCTATTTGGATCGTCCCAAAAAAACTAGGCGCCAGTGGGAAGCAAAAGTGGCGATTGGTTGTGGATTATAGAAAGTTAAACCAAAAGACAATAGATAATAGGTACACTTTGCCCAACATAACAGAAATACTGGATAAATTGGGGAAAAGTCTCTATTTCAGTACACTCGATTTAGCGTCTGGATTCCATCAAATTGAAGTGAAACCCGAAGACATACCCAAAACAGCATTTAGCGTAGAAAATGGGCATTACGAGTTTGTGCGAATGCCTTTTGGGCTCAAAAATGATCCGTCCACATTCCAAAGAGTAATGGATAATGTCCTCCGTGAACTACTAGGAAAAATATGCCTGGTATTTATGGATGATATTATTATTTTCTCAACTTCACTTCAAGAACATCTCGAAAATCTTACTGCTGCTTTCCAAAAATTGAGGCAAGCCAATTTTAAAATCCGGTTGGATAAATCAGAATTTCTTCATAAAGAAATAGCATTTTCAGATCATGTAGTTACTCCAAATGGAGTCAAACCAAATCCTGGCAAGTTAAGAGTAATAACAAATTTTCCCATTCCAAAAACACACAAGCAAATTAAGTCGTTTCTAGGATTATTAGGTTACTATAGGAAATTTATCAAGGACTTCGCAAAACTTACAAAATCTTTAACTGAATGTTTGAGAAAAGATAATCAAATAAGACTAAATTCTCGTTATATAGAATGTTTTTAAATGTGTAAAAATATTTTGTGTAACGAACCCATATTACAATACCCGGACTTTTCTAGAAAATTCAATTTAACCACAGATGCAAGTAATGTAGCTCTTGGAGCCATATTTTCACAAGGTCCAATAGGATCAGATAGACCAATTTGTTACGCAAGTCGCACTTTAAGTAAATCTGAGCAAAACTACAGTACTATCGAAAAAGAGCTTTTAGCTATCGTATGGGCCACCAAATATTTCAGGCCTTACCTATTCGGAAGGAAGTTTAAGATCATAACAGATCATAAACCCCTTACCTGGCTTTTTTCGTTAAAGGAACCTAACTCAAAATTAGTTCGATGGCGTTTGCGACTAGAAGAGTTTGATTATGAAATCATTTACAAAAAAGGTAAGGAAAATTCTAATGCAGATGCCCTAAGTCGAGTATAAATAAATATTGGTGAGTCTATGCAAAATAATAGCAATGATATCGAAACTTTCACAGTACACTCTGCAGAAGAAAATTTAGACGATGGAATACCAATATCTGAACGTCTCTTAAACGAATTCTCACAGCAATTAGTTTTAGAAAAAACTGAAAGCACATCCAGACCACAAAAAATCTTTAAAATACTATTTAAAAATAAACGAAGATATATAATTAAACAAAATGATTTGGATAAAGAAGAAATTATAACTGACATTTTAAAGAACTATACGAAACTCCACAAATTAACTGCGATTATGATATCAGATGATAACATTTTTAAATTAATTCAACAATCATACTCAAAATTTTTCAGCAATGGAAAACTAAAATTAATACGTTGTACAACAATGGTGAAGTATATATTTGAAACGGATGAACAACTGGTTAAAGAATATCACATAAAATCGAATCACCGAGGTATTACTGAAACTTTATCACACATGAAAACAACTTATTGTTTACCAAAAATAAAAGATATTATAGCTTGTATAATAAATAATTGTGAAATTTGTTAAGAAAATAAATACGAAAGAAACAAACAGCCTTTAAAATTCGAATTATCTGAGACACCTAATATGCCTTTACAAGTAGTACACATAGACATTTATTCGGTACATAAAGAAAATTTTTTAACCATAATATATAAATTCAGTAAATTCGCAAGTGCTTATTTACTTACAAACAGAAATAGCATAAACATAATTCAAAGTCTTGAACATTTTTTTTCACATCATGGAATCCTAAAAAAATTAATTTATGATAATGGGCTTGAGCTTACTTCTACTTTATTCAATGAATTTCTCAAACTTTATGATATTGAATCTCATTTGACGACAGAAAAAAATTCTACAGGTAATTCACCCGTAGAAAGATTACATTCCACTATCACAGAAATTATCCGAATCATACATAGCCAAAACTCTACAAAATCAATAAATAAAATTATGAATGAAGCATTTCTAACATATAATAATTCCATACATTCTTCAACAAATTTGACACCATTTGAGGCTATAACAGGTCATTATAATAAAGCTACACTATTTCCCAAAAATTTATCTGTAAAAACAAATCAAGACTTTCTAGAAAATCATAAAAAAGAGTACGAAAATTTAGCAACATTAATTCATGATCGTAGTTTAGCTATTAAACAGTAAATTAAATAAAAATCGTAAAGACCCACGCAGGCCCGGCCCTACCATAGGAGCAGCTGGAGCACTCGCTCCGGGCGCTAAAACTTAGGGGCGCTGAAAATAACTGCTCACTTATTTAAATTTTGTTTAATAAAAAATAACATAAAAGAGAACAATTTTCAAAGTTCACTAATTTAAATATATATGATCATACATATATGTACATATGTATGTATTATGTAATATGTACATATATTCATATTAGATTCTTATATGCATAACATTTCTAAAAAGTACCTTTTATTCGACGCACTAATATTCGATGTTCATTTATTTAAAAATATTACTACATATGTATGTATGTATGTACATACTTGCATTTATTTTTACTATTTTGTGTGTTAAGAGGAAATATAACGTCAAAACAGAATGCGACTGTATATAGGCATCAGCTTCAATTTCAACTCATGGAGCAGAAAAGCTTTTTGCTCCAACGCTATCAAAATTTTATATGGTAAAATTTATATCGTTCCTTATCGCACAAACATTTTCTTTAAATTTTAATATGAAACTTGCGTTGAAATGGTGCAAGTAAAAAATTTGCACCATCGCATATCTAGTTCTTGATTATGAAAAAATTATAACGAATTTCATCGCATACTCACTTTTATTCTCTTTTACAATGAAACTTGCGTTGAAATGGTGCAAGTAAAAAATTTGCACCATCGCATATCTAATTTTTGATTATGAAAAAATTATAACGAATTTCATCGCATACTCACTTTTATTCTCTTTTACAATGAAACTTGCGTTGAAATGGTGCAAGTAAAAAATTTGCACCATCGCATATCTAATTTTTGATTATGAAAAAATTATAACGAATTTCATCGCATACTCACTTTTCTTCTCTTTTACAATAAAACTTGCGTTGAAATGGTGCAAGTAAAAAATTTGCACCATCGCATCTCTAATTCTTGATTATGAAGAATTTAAAGCTCGCCGTGTAAATTTGAAAAATAAATGAACGATAACTACAAATTTATTCATTAAATAATGTTTTTTGCTAAGGAAGCTACTTTCAATACTTTTTTTAATTTCTTCTATTTATTTAACGTTTTATTATTATTATTATTGTTATTATTATTATTTTTTTTTTGTTTTGCTAAGAAGACTGTTTTGAATAATTTTTGTTTAATTTTTATAACTACTATTGGTTATGTTATTGTTTTGAATTGTTATTATTATTATTTTATTTTATATTTTTTATTTCTTTTTAAGATACAATCACATATGTTTTTAAATGGAACAAAGTAAATAAATTTTTTAGATTTTAAATAATTAAAAAGTCAAAATCAAATGATAATTTTAAAATAATCGATTAATATTATGAAAATATGTATTTCAAGTAGCTTTGAAATATGTTTTCGTTTGAAAAAATATGTTGAATGAGGATTAGGCCTATAGGGGATACTTCTTTTAAAAAAAGGGGCTTTTATGTTCTACCTACAGGGTGGCGCGGAAAATGAACATGCATTTATACATGTACGTACACATTTAAAAAAATTTCATAACGAAGGGCGGCAAAAATTATAAGTGCACCGGGCGCCAAATTCATTAGATCCGGCCCTGGACCCACGCGACTTTAAAACAGACGATATAATATATGAATCCGAAAACAGACGAAACAAATTAGCACCTAAATTTATGAAACACAAAGTGTCGAAAAAATAATAAAATTACAAAAATTACAAACAAAAGAAAAGTTCATAAGCAAAAAATTAAAAAGAAACGTAAATTTTCAGGTTTATCAACAACTCACAAGAACAAAGGTTAACTATTCAAGACTTGAGCAGAAACCAGGGATTGTTATCATTAAAACTTGGAAATGCCAGACTAATAGAAGGTTATTCTAAAATGTTACATGTTATCAATATTACTGACTATCAGTTTAACACAGATATATTCGGTAAAAACATAATCAACTTATTAAATCAAACGAAAAATCAAAAACAGTTCGACATTAAAGCCAAAATATTACAGAAAAATTTTGATAAACTTTTACTTAATTTTAATTTAATATGTAGTCCCAAAATTTAAAGTAAAACGAGGTTTGATAAATGGATTAGGTACAATTATCAAATCCATTACGGGAAATTTAGATAATAATGATTATATTGAAATAAATAAATATTTAGAATTATTGCGAAAAACTGAAATTAACAATGAAAATCAATTTAATAAACAAATAATTTTAAATAAAAAAAATGATAGAAAGGTTTAGCAATATTTCAAAACATATAAATACACAACAACAAATACTCGAAAACTACTTACAAGAATACGGACTGAATATTAATATTAAAATAAAAAGTTTAAATTCAGAATTGATACTCAATCAATATTTCGAATTAATGTACGATATAGAAATAATAAACGAACATATAAATGATATTTCAGAGTCAATTATTCTCGCAAAATTAAATATTATATCGAAACATATTTTACACTCCGTAAAAGTGTTTTATATCCATGAATTATTGAAAGAATAAAATGTTAATATTCTATCAGACGACAATAGGAGCTATTGGGAGCTATTCTGTGTGTTTCTGCTAATTTGACATTCTGCTAACTTTCGTACAAAATTTTGACAGCTCTTAAAAAAATCTGCTAAGACAAAAATTGGTATTCTGCTTCAAAAAATTAACAGAAAAACCTGCTAACTTTTCTGCTAACTAGCAGGTGCTAATTTCGAGTTCGTTATCGTTTAAGTTTTCTGCTAACTTCTGTCATTTTTAAGTTGTGGTATATGTAAATAGTGAATTTAATAAAATGGATAATTTTTTTAATGTTAATTACACAAATCTATATAAATAAATATGAAATAATTGACTTGATTTTCATTTTTTTTTTTTCATTTTTATTTACAAATTTATTCAATTACAAAATGTAAACAACAGATAGTGTATAAACATTGGTGGTTATATAAACTTCTGTACACATGTTTATTCACGTATTTTTACAACGGTTTATATTACATCTGAGGTTGACTCGACCAATTGTAACTATAGTGTGATTCTTACTATACCGAGCTGGGAAAGAATATTCCAATATTTTTAAAACGAGCACAAAAAAACTGGTTCAACTTCCTAGTGTAGAAAGGCAAAAACATTCTTTAAAATGACATTTGTTAGCAGATTTTGAATTTCTGTTGACAGCTTCATAAAGATTTCGAAAAATATTTGTGACCAGAATACGAATTTTAAAGAATCTGCTAACTAAAGAATGTGTACAGAATAGCTCTGAATATTTACGAAATCATAAATCTACAACCTTATTATAACGGACTTACTCTATAATCTGTTCACAAAGTTTTTTCAGTACAGGTCTTATGGACATATTTTGTCTTGTTTCTTCTTTGAGTAATTACATAAATGTGTTTCTTATTTTCGTCAACGACAGTGTTACCCTTTAGTTTATATTTTGTAAAATTGGAGGAACTTTTTGATAAGTGTTGCCGTTTATACATTTGTTTTCAAATTTTATAAAATTTTATACTTTGTAAAAATTGTTCCCCAATAAAGAAAAATAATACATTTTTTTTTCTCAAATTTAATTATTATTAAAAAGATTTTATGAAATAAGAAAATGTAAAAACCCAAAAACATTGTATGCACATATGTACTCGTACATATATCCTACAAATAGGTAACTAAAAGTGAAAGGGATTACGGGTTTAACTTTTTTGTTTCATAGGTGATCGTATGAATGAAAAGATAATTTACATTATTCTTATCAGTACCAATACATTCCATTGTTTTTTTAATTCAATTTGTTGATCATAAGAATTTTAAAATTACCCAACATTTTGTAGAATTTTTAAAACACATTTTTGTGCTGTAATATTAGAGTATCGTGCGACTCTTTTTACACATATTTTAAGAAAAGAATTACTCATTATGTACAAAGTATAAAAGTATCAATTATATACATTTCGAAATACTTTAAAATTATTATCAAAAACCATCGGAAAAATTCCTCTTTTCTATAGAGTGAGTATTTATTACAAAATGAATTTCTATTACAAAGGAATATGTGTATACAATTGTATAAATTTATAATAATATGTAAAAAAATATGTAAAAAACATTTTTTCAAATAAAACATAATTTATTGTTTTTATATGTTACATCATATCATATGCATACTTGTAAATGTATAAATAAATGCAGTAAATTATAATAATAAAATTTAATTTTTTATTTTTAAGAACGGTACTACTATTAAGTACTACTACTATTATTACACAGCAACACTAATTTGCGATTATTTATTATTCATTCTACTTTTTATACACACATCTCGAATATCAATCAACCAACTTTTAGCTCATCAGCGTGTGTGCGCATGAATTTTTTCATCATTTTTATATTTCTTCATAATTCATTTTGTTAATTTTTGTTCATCCAGAGAATTGAAATATAAGAAAAATAATCAGTCGCAGTACAACTGTGTTACTGGCGACAACAAAGGGATGGCTGTTATTGTTTTTTTCTGTTTTCCAGCGTCTCGTTGTGCATATAATACATAGATTGGGGTATGAGTAGCTTATTAAATGTAACGACACTGGATAAAAATGAACTCTTCCATAAGACCTGTACTGAAAAAACTTTGTGAACAGAGTATAGTATTTGTCAATTGTCATTCAAATTCCCATACTATCCAAAGAAAATTTCTCCTTCTATCACCTAAAAGAATTAACAATAAATGATAATTATACCATAAAACTAGTTGCACCTTACCTCCTACTTAATACTAAATTGAATCAATACATAAATGAGCCTTGTCAACTGATCAAAACACAAGATACTGCCGCAAAATCTCACTTAAAAATGTGGAAGCTGACTTATGTGTACCAAACATTATAAAAAACAAAAAACCAATTTGCGAATTAGTTGGAAAAGAATCCATAGAAGATATAAAAGTTTTACAACCAAATCTATTATTAACCATCAGCCTCAAAACAACTTTAGTCAAAACAACATATGTGACCCAACTATACATAACAAAACATTGAAAGGTTTAATTCTTATCAACTTCAACAACTGTACCATACAAATAAACAACATAACATATTCAACTATTCAAGTAAAACAAGAACATATTGGGATTTAATCCAAATAATACCTACAAATTAAGCCTAAAAGAACTGAATAACTGGACGATTAAAAATACAGAATCTATCAAGATTTTAACTAAAGAAACTGAATCATCTAAAGCGTAGTATTCAGATGAAAAGGTAGAGTTTAGGGTTTGTATTTTGTTTTGCGAGTTTTTCTGTGTCTTTGTCTATATTTACGTATGTTAGGAGCCAAGGTGGTGTTTGGGAAAGTTTGTAGGTGTTAATATTATGTTGTAGTTGTATATTATGATTTTGTGATATTGTTTGAGCTCTAATTAGTAGTGGTTGATATTTTCAGTTTTGGGTTTCTTTCGTGCTTTTGTATATAGGGTGGTTGTTGTATGACATGATGCGGTAATATAGATTAATTGTTAGTAAGTCTCTTCGGAGGTATAATGGTAATTGTCCTGAGTCTATTAGCAAGCTATTTTTTGGTGTCGTTCTGTAGGCTCCGGTACTTAATCTTATACCTGTATGATGTATTGGATCTAATGTTTTAAGGGTGCTTTTGTTAGACGAGAGATATATTTGACAGCCGTAATCGAGAATTGGTAATATCATGGTGTTATGAATTCGGAGAAGTATTTTTCTGCTCGACCCATAGTTGCTATTTCCTAGCATTTTCATAATGTTTAGTGCTTTGAGTGCTTTTGCCTTGGTTTGTTTTATATGAGTTGTCCATTTCAGTTTATTGTCGAAAGTTAGTCCGAGAAATTTATGTTCTTTTGTTAGTTTTATAAATATAAATGTGTCGTCGAGTGTAAGTTGTGGTATTTGTGGTATTTTGTATTTTCTAGTGAAAATCATGTATTTCGTTTTGTTGGTTGAAAATGTCATTCCATTTGTTTTGGTCCATTCTGTTAGTTGTTTTATTGTGTTTTGGATTTTTAGTGAAAGATTTCTTAAATTTTTGGAGGATGAGTATATAACAGCCGTCGTCAGCATATATAATGTGTTTGGTGGGTTTATGGATATATTTGTTTATATTATTTATACCTATTAGGAAAGAGTTGTGCTGAGTACGGATCCTTGGGGGATACCGTTTTCTGCTGTTCTATTGGTGGAGGTTTTATTTCCTATTGCAATTTTGAAAGTTCTCGAAAAAAGGAAGTTGTTTATGAAGAAGAGCATGTTGCCTTTAATATTTAACTTCATAGCTTCTTCTATTATATTTCTTTTCCATATACGATTGTATGCTTTTTCGATGTCGAAAAAGACAGCGATCGTGTATTCGTTTTTCGAAAAGGATTTTGTAATTTCTGTTTCAAGGAGACCGAGTGCACCTATTGTCCCTAAATTTTTTCGAAAACCGAATTGAAATTCGTTAATAAGCTTATTGTGTTCTAAGAACCAAATCAGTCTTTTGTTTACCATTCTTTCGAGAACTTTGCATAAGCAATTGGTTAGAGTTACAGGTCTGTAGTTGTTAGGTATTATGGGGTCTGTGCCTTGTTTTATTATTGGAATTATTAGCGCTTCGCGCCAACTTTGTGGGAATTCGTGTTTTTGCCATATGCTATTGTAAAAGTTTAGGAGGTAGGTCCTTTGAGGGTGTGTTAGTTTTTTTATCATTTCGTAGTGAATGAGGTCGGGTCCTGGTGAAGAGCCTCTTAGGTCTTGTAGGGTTTGATCTAATTCTTAAATGGTGAATGGTTTGTTATATTCTTGTGTTGTGTCATTTAAAATATTTATTTTAATAGATTCAATTTTGTTTTCGTATTGAAGAAAAGATGTTTTGTAGTTATGGTTACTGAAGGAAGTATCAAAATGTTTGGCTAGAATGTTGCATATTTTCTTTTTATCGGTAGTGATATTTTAGTTAGTCGTTTTGATTGCTGTTATTTCTAGGTTTTTATTTTTGCCGTTTAATGTTTTTATTTTTTGAAAAATTTCTTTTGTGGTTGTTTTGGTTGTTATAGAGGAAATATACTTTTCCCAGGTTATTTTTTTGTGTTTTCGGATTAGTTTTCTAGTTTTGGATTTAGCTTTAATAAAATTGATGAAGTTATCTTGTGTCATGTTATTTTTGAAAATTTTGAACATTTTTTTCTTTTCACGGATGGATTCTTTGATTTCGTTGTTCCACCAGGAGACGTATTTTTTACGCGGGTTTGTTTGGGATAGGGGTATCGCTGTTTTGGCAGAGTTAAGGATTTTTGTTCTAATGTATTTTTCTAATAAATTTATATTGTTAAAGTTGTTTATAGGCTCTGTGAAATTTATCTTGTTTTGATATATGTCCCAGTGAGCTTTTTTAATGTTAAAAGTAGGTCTAAGGTTAGAGGTGTTTTCATTGAGGTTTATTTGGGTTATTATAGGAAAATGGTCGCTACCGCAAAGGTCGTGTTCTATGAACCAATTTATGTTATTCTGTAGGTGAGGTGAACAGATTGTAAGGCCTATTGCTGAAAATTTTTTATATGAGAAATTAAAGTGAGTTGGGCTTTTGTTATTTAATATGTTGACTGAATTGTTAATAATGAAATTTTCGATTTCTTTTCCTTTTTTATCTTTTTTATCTGATCCCCAAAGAGGGTTGTGGGCGTCAAAGTCTCCAACAAGTAGAAAGGGTTTCGTTGTTTGATTTGTGAATTCTTGTAGTTGTTTCTCTGTTAGTGTGTCGTCGGAATATATATTAATTATTGTTAGTGTTAAAGGTGAAAAGATTTTTATTGCAATAGCTTGAAGGTTGGTCTTGAGTGGTATTTCTTGGCTATAAAATTTGTTGTTTACTAGAATTGCAACCCCTCCACAGGCCACAGTATTCGTGTTTTTGTTTTTGTAGTAACTATTGAATCCTTTTATGTTTGGTTTTTCGGTATCTTTTAGTTTAGTTTCTTGTAAGCAGATGATATTGTTACAATATTTTTGATTAAGTAATTTAAATTCATCTAGGTGGTGTAGAAAGCCATTTATGTTCCACTGTATTATGTTTGTTGTTTTTTGCGTGTTTTGATTCATTTGTATTATATTGTTGTATTTTCTTCGTCGTTTGACGTTTCCATTTATTCTGTATTATATTCTATTTTTTTTTCAGGTGTATGTTTATTTACATGCTTTCTAGCTGTGCGTCCTCTTTTTTTAGTTTGTTCTTTAATTATACGTTTGGTTTTATTAGATAGATTTTTTGGTAATATTTTAATTGTTTGTTTTAGACTTTGTTGCTGCTGTGGTGTTAATTTTATGTTTTCGAATGTTTTTTCTTCTGGTTCGTGTCTTTTCTCATCATAGCTGAATGTTTCGTTGAGGTGGGTGGTTGTGGATAGCAACATTGTGGATTGTATTTGTTCAGTTTGTGTTGAAGTTGATTTTAGGTTTATAGATTTTATTGCGGCTGTTGCATATGTGAAGTTTGTGATTTGTGGGTGTCTTTCTGTGTATAGTTTTTTTGCTGTTTTGTAATCTATTTTTTCTATTGTTTTTATAGCTTGAATTTCTTTCTGTTTGATGAAAATTGGACATTTTTTACTCAAACTATTATGATTTTGTTTACAATTTGTGCATATCTCTTCTCGTTCACATTTTTCATTTTTTTTAGTATGGTATTCTTCATTCCAGTTGGAGCATATTTTTGGTTTTTTGCATGCTGTTTTTGTGTGACCGAAGTGTAAACAATTTTTACATCGTAGTGGTGGTGGAAAGTAATGTTTTACTCTGACTTTTTCATATCCAATATTAATTGTGTCTGGTAGTGAGGATGTAGCGAAAGTTAATATTATGAGTCCTGTTTCTATTAGATTATTGTTCAGCATTTTGAGAATTTTTTTAACCTCAATTATTTTTTGGTTTTTCAGTTCTTCAAGGATTTCGTTTTCGGGTATGTTTCTCAGTTTATTTGAGTATATTACACCTTTTGATATATTTAGTGTTTTGTGTTCTTCAACTTCAACTTTCATTTGATCGTTAAGTTTATCCATTTGTATCAGTTTTTCGGCTTTTTGAACATTTTTGTTTTCAATTAGGATGGTGCCATTTCTTAATTTTTTGCAATTTTGTACGGGTCCATGAGCTATTTCATCAATTACTTTTTTAATAAGAAACGGTGACACTTTTTCAAGAGTGTCAGATGTTCCAGTATTTATTCGTTTCATTATTAAGTATTTCAGGCCTTCCGATATGTTTAATAACTTCTTCCCATTTCCATTATTGTTGAATTTATGACCTTCCAATGACCTCGCGATGTCGGGAGGTTTATCTGGTGGGTTAGTTTTTAACATTTTTACTAAA
This sequence comes from Bombylius discolor, assembly GCA_939192795.1. Taxonomy (NCBI): domain Eukaryota; kingdom Metazoa; phylum Arthropoda; class Insecta; order Diptera; family Bombyliidae; genus Bombylius; species Bombylius discolor. The sequence continues at coordinate 27,518,193 of OW584238.1, forward strand.
TTTAAATTTTACTTACTTTCAAAATTCAGCAAAAAGGTGGTCTGCAAGCTTTTGTTTACACTATGTGTATTAGATACATATTTTGAAAATTACGTTATTAATTTGAATTATTTATTTCACTATTTTAGTTATTCACTTAAAATTCTATTACGTCACTTCACTATGAACTGCAACGAACAAATGAAAATTCGTAATTAGGTGACGCAACTTTTATTGTTGACTTGTCGCTGACTTGCAACCACAGCATAATTATGTTCAGTACTTTGAACACTCACAAACTTAGATAGATATATATTTAGGGTCTATTGTTGCACTTCGACCTTAATAGATCTTTTGTACAGCCCGTGCTTCTCATAGGTTTAGGCTTTTAATGAATCCTAAGACTTTATGAGAAGGTGCACACCAAACTTCTTCTGGTTTTAGAAAAAGTTGATGCATATGTTGCACTCTTTTAGAGGCCAACGCCTCACATTCGCATAAAATGTGTTTTGAGGTCTCCTTGGCCTCCTTGCAGAATCTGCATTTGTCATCCTCTTGTAGCCCAATCCTACTTAAATGATAATTAAGTGGACAGTGCCAGGTGAGAAGACCCGTGATGGTTCTTAACTCATTCCTATTGAGGTTGAGTAGTCTTTTGGAGATGTTAGCTGAAGGTTTAATAAACTCCTTCGCTTGTTGATTACCGGGAAGCATATGTTGGCTGAAGCATATGTGAGTATGGGTCTTATGAAGGCCGTGTATGACCAATAAACCATTTTTGGTTTTAGTTCCCATGTTTTGCCAAAGAGTCTGTTGCAGTTCCACAGGGCAAAGGTGGCCTTTTCAATGGACTTGTTGATTTGTTTGTTCCAGGTGAGTTTGCTGTCTAGAATGATTCCTAGATATTTAACTTCATCTGAGAATTTTATTTGTGTTCCTTTTAGGGAAGGTTTCTTTACTTGTATTTTCCTTCTTCTAGTGAAGGGTACAATGGTAGTTTTGTGAGGATTTATGGATGGATTTTCCTCATGGCACCATTTGTTAATTAGGTTTAGAGCCTTTTGGATTTGCATAGATGTTGTATCATCATCTATGCCTCTAACTGTTATTACTAGGTCATCTGCGTAACCTTGTGCTTCAAATCCTAGAGAATCAAGCCTGTATAGTAGATCATCAATTACTATAGACCATAGCAAAGGTGATAGAACCCCTCCTTGAGGGCAACCTTTGACGGCTTTAATCGTCATTGATTTTTCTCCTAACGTAGCTTCGATTTCTCTTTGACTAAGCATTGCTTTAATCCAGTTAATTGTACGGAGTTCACATCCCTTATTTAGGGCAGCCCTCGCAATTGATTCAAATGAGGTGTTCTCAAATGCTCCCTCAATGTCAATAAATGCGCTTAGCGCAATTTGTTTTGTGTCCAAAGCTCTGTTTAACTTGTAAACTAAGCTGTAGAGAGCAGGTATAGTAGATTTGAGTTTCTTGTAGAACAATCTCGCTCTTTAGGTTTGTTGAGCTGGGGAAGTGTGTACTTAGTAATAGTTCTAAGGTTTCTTCCTGGTTCAGAGTGTATTCCCCATTAGGTTTTTCTAGTAAACCTATTCCGTTGGAGTGTACTTTTGAGAGAACTTTGTGAAGTCTTGCTGTTTGAGGTAACTCTGTAACACTCTCACAGAAGCTTCTCCAAGTTTTTCTTTTGGATTTTCTTAGTTCTTTATTGTATGCCGTTAAAGCTTTTTTGTACTCGGACCACTCTTCAGTACGTTTAGCTTTATTGAATAGTCTTCTGACTGAAGACCTTAATCTGCTTAGCTCCCGGTTCCACCAGGGAACATCTCTTGCGATTTGCTTTGGTTTTACCGGGCAGCTGTCATTAAAAGAACTTTGCAGAGAATGTTGTAGTCTAGCCGCTGCTAGATCTAGTTCATCCGTGGTATCTATTATATGCTCCTGATCTATGCGATATTTCAGGAGTTCGTCATATAAAGTCCAGTTAGTACATTTGGGGTTTTGATTGAATTGGATGCGCGAAATGTTGGCTTTTATGTCGAATCTAATGTGCATTTGATCCGACATAGAAGTCTCATCCGACACATGCCAATCAACAATTTTATCACAAATATTTGGTGTAGACAAGGTTAGGTCAAGGACTTCCTGCCTAATGATATTTCTGAAGGTGGGTTTATTGCCTACGTTATTAACTATAATATTATTACAATTAATATATTCTAAAAGGCACTCACCTCTTTTGTTAGTGTCTGAGCTTCCCCATAAAACATGATGAGCATTGGCATCACAGCTCAGAATCAGCTGGGTGTTGTTCTCCTTGCAGTACTGTACTAGTTTGTGAGTTGAGCTAGGTGGAGGTTCTGCTTCTGTGCTGTCGAAGTAAGCGGAGACTATTATAGCCTTTTGCTTACCCGACTCTGTGGGCACCTCCAACAGTACTGCCACCAGGTCTTGTGAGATAAATCCTGGAATCGGAGAAAATTTTATATTGTTTTTTATCAACAAGGCTGTTCTGGGCCTGTTTGATTTATTATCGTAAATTAGCTTACAATTTGGTGTGTTGAGTCCTTTTATTTGTCCTCTCAATGTCCATGGTTCTTGTACTAGTCTCATGTCCATGTTGTCCTTGATAAACCTTCGGCAAAGCACATCTGATGCAGCTTTGGAATGGTGAAGGTTTATCTGTAGGCATTTGATGTTGGTAGACATCTAAGGTTTGCCTCGATTGGAGTTGGGACTTTCGTCCTTTGCCCCTTTCTTGGGTTTACCTTGATGTTTACCATATTTTTTGGCTGCTATTTTGGCCTTTTCTGTAGAGGTTTTGGAGGTTGAGGCTGCTGGTTCTGTGAGGACTTTCACACATTTGTGATTGTGTCATCGTCGCTGTCATAAGATTCGCTTAAGCTATCTAAGCTTTTAGCTCCTCTTATGACTTTAAACATTTTTGTTTTTCACAATTTATATAAATGTAATATGATATTTTTGTTTTTCTGTAAAATTCTTTATCTATACTCTGTTCACAAAGTTTTTTTCAGTACAGGTCTTATGGACATATTTTGTCTTGTTTCTTCTTTGAGTAATTACATAAATGTGTTTTTCATTTTCGTCACAGACAGTGTTACCCTTTAGTTTATTTTTTTATCTAAAATCGGATGAACTTTTCAATAAGTGTTCCCGATTATACATTTGTTTTCAAATTTTATAAAATTTTATACTTTGTAAAAATTGTTCCCCAATAAAGAAATATTATAATACATATTTATTTTTTTTTAAATTTAATTATTATTAAAAATTAATAATTTAAATTATTTGAAAATTTGAAAATTGAAAATAGGAGGGTTTTATTTATTAAATAGAAAATGTTATGAATGTGTAATATTACATTTGAATTATTTCTATGAAATAAGAAAATGTAAAAACCCAAAAACATTGTATGCACATATGTACTCGTACATATATCCTACAAATAGGTAACTGAAAGTGAAAGGGATTACGGGTTTAACTTTTTTGTTTCATAGGTGATCGTATGAATGAAAAGATAATTTACATTATTCTTATCAGTACCAATACATTCCATTGTTTTTTTAATTCAATTTGTTGATCATAAGAATTTTAAAATTACCCAACATTTTGTAGAATTTTTAAAACACATTTTTGTGCTGTAATATTAGAGTATCGTGCGACTCTTTTTACACATATTTTAAGAAAAGAATTACTCATTATGTACAAAATATAAAAGTATCAATTATATACATTTCGAAATACTTTAAAATTATTATCAAAAACCATCGGAAAAATTCCTCTTTTCTATAGAGTGAGTATTTATTACAAAATGAATTTCTATTGCAAAGGAATATGTGTATACAATTGTATAAATTTATAATAATATGTAAAAAAATATGTAAAAAACATTTTTTCAAATAAAACATAATTTATTGTTTTTATATGTTACATCATATCATATGCATACTTGTAAATGTATAAATAAATGCAGTAAATTATAATAATAAAATTTAATTTTTTATTTTTAAGAACGGTACTACTATTAAGTACTACTACTATTATTACACAGCAACACTAATTTGCGATTATTTATTATTCATTCTACTTTTTATACACACATCTCGAATATCAATCAACCAACTTTTAGCTCATCAGCGTGTGTGCGCATGAATTTTTTCATCATTTTTATATTTCTTCATAATTCATTTTGTTAATTTTTGTTCATCCAGAGAATTGAAATATAAGAAAAATAATCAGTCGCAGTACAACTGTGTTACTGGCGACAACAAAGGGATGGCTGTTATTGTTTTTTTCTGTTTTCCAGCGTCTGGTTGTGCATATAATACATAGATTGGGGTATGAGTAGCTTATTAAATGTAACGACACTGGATAAAAATGAACTCTTCCAAGACCTGTACTGAAAAAACTTTGTGAACAGAGTATAGATTATTTCCGTTAAAATTAAGAATTAAATTTGTAAAATATCAAAAATTCAGTCTTGTAAAAAAGAAAAAGCTTTTAATCGTTGATTTTTTGTTCTATAACAAATTTTGTTTTACATTATGTTCTGAAGGTTGAATGCACACATGCAAGCGAAAACAGGTTTTACATTGTGTTTATTTCTATTCATATACACAAAAAGTATTAAAATATTTCTTTCTTCGCTTTTTAAGATTTTTAATGTATAATTGCATTAATTTGACCTTATACATACTATATAGGTACATATGTAATTATATTGTTTTTGAATAAAATATGTTAGGTATGTATATGATAAGTCAATATCCCAAAGAGAAGTAGCGATGGTTAACTTGTAACATAACGGAATTTTTATTAATTTTTGGGATACCAACAAAATTTGCGTAGAAATCCAGTAAGACTTCCGGGTAAACCCCAGCCAGTCGTTTCCAGCTGCTTCAACCTGGAGGTGGGTCTCTGGGGTTACCCTCGTGGAAGTGTTCCGTTCGGTTACAAAAATAGACCGGCAAAACATACTAATACAGTTTAAAAAAAACCATCAAGTTCTAGAAGAAAGAAGAAACCATATCGAGACCGCATCATGAGCAATAAGAAAAGCAGTGAAAGAAGAATCAAACAAAAAAAAAGGATCAGCGACTTCATCCACCATCCACAATCCACTAACTCATCCGTTGACCCGGGACCGCAACCAAGCCCGAACTCCCTGAATCATTTTTTTTTCCATTTTTTTTTTTTCGTGGGATTTTTATTTTTGTGAAAAATATCTCATGAAAAAAATCATAATTGAAAATTGTTTGTTTTTTTTTCTACATATATTTTCTTCTGTTTTGAATAATTTCCACAAAAAAATTATATAATTATTTTTTTTTCTTCCATTAACTTCTTAGATTTCATATGAAATAACAAAAAAAACTGTTAATATATAAATTACTAAAAAAAATTATTTTGTAAATTTATTTTTCCTTATATTGTTTTTCCTAAAAAACAATTAACTCTATTCTTTTTCTGAGTTCTTGTTTCTCTCTTATTTTTTTTTTCTTTTTTTTTGTTTTTGTTTTTTTTTTCTTTTTCGGTTAAGTTGCGTTTCGTTAACTCTAGTTATTACATTATGCTAATACAAAATAAGTATATGGCTACATTCAACAAAAAAGCTACTAATAAGGATAATAATAAAAAAAAAAAATCTGGTACTTATCTAAGGCCTTGAAAGTTGTTAGGTGAACTGACGTAGAATCCGGTGCGCTGCCGTTTACCTTTTGGTGTGATTAACTGTTTAGTCAAGATGTAGTTGATTAAAGTATAGTTTTTTTTTAGCTATGTAGCTTTTTGTCGTAGAGGTCTCTTGTATTATTTTTTCTTCTTTCTAGTCATGAGTTGAGTTCGGTCGATTAATAATGGTGTAGTACAAAGTTACTGCCACTTCGAAAACGTCAGTTGATCGTCATACTACACAGTCATGTATTTGTAAACATATATCTTCTGCAAATTACTGCAATGGTAATGCAGTTTCTTATTCGTAAACGTCAAAATCACGTCAACGTCATGTAGAAACTAGCAAATACTGCAGTAAATAAAATTATACTGCAACATGGAGGACAACAGCTTCAATTTTAGAAATATTAGGTAATTATTGCATTTTAATTATATTTTTTTATTCATATGTGTAATATATGTATATGTAATATACAAGCAGTGAAAGGATTCTGAAATTATTATCTTAATAAACACAAGATTAAATTATGATTTGGAATTTGCGGGAGGCAAAAGGAAACAAACACACTTTATGGAACAAAGTATTAGAAGAAATTAAAAAAAGTCGCCCGGATTTCTCTTACACAAGGGATGAAATTAATAAAAAATTTGTTAATTTACTAACAACTTATAAGAGAATCAAACAAAGGCAAAATAAATAGGGAAATGCAGCAACTACTTGGGAATATTTTGATTTATTCGATGAAATTTATGGCGCAAGGCATTTTATTTGTCCTCCATCTAATGTATTGAGTTCGTCGCTTCAGGAAGAATTTACAAACACAACAAATAATGAAAACAATCGTACAAATTCAGAAAGTGATGATATCGATAATGAAGACGAAAACGTAAATCCTGGTCCTTCAAAACGTAAAAACCAAACAGCTACTATGAAGTTGTTGATTTTTTAAAAGAGCAAGCAATTGAAGATGAGAGACAGCACAAAGAATTAATTCAAATGGAAAAAGAAAAAATCGTAGCAGGAAAAGAAAGGACTGGAGTTTTAAAAGACTTGAAAAATTTATTAATAGAATACTTATCAGGATTGAATTTTTTAAGACTTATTATTTTTTATTTTGTTTTTCTGTTTTGTTGTTTAAGCAAAAGCCGAACTTGAATTTTTATAAAGGCTGTTTTATTTAATAAATCATTATTGAACTTATAATTGTATTTTATAATTTTATACTGTTAAAAGATTACATATTTTATCCCTTTTTTCTTTTCCTTCACTTGATGACGTTGTTTGTAAATTTTCTTGATTATCTTCATCAGGTCCATCTAGCGAAAAAGTGTCATTTTCATATATTGGTCCTTCACAATCTATTAGAAAATTATGTAAAATAATGCACGACATTACTATGAACTTAATAATTTGTAAATTTTTTACATCGAACTGTGAATAGTATTAAATTTATTTTGTTCTGGTGTTAAACAACCATTATCTTTGTATGCCACGATTAAATATTCTAAAAGAGGATAAGCGCAGTCACCCAGTATGACAGCTCCCTCAGGCATTATTATTTTTCTTTTTTCCAAACGTTCACTCAATGTACTACATTTCCAAACCCATGCATTATGACATCGACCTGAGAAACCAAAAAATGCGTCGGTAAACTTTCCTTTGCTATCGCAACCACCCTATAATTAAAGGAATTATAAACATTTTTTAATTCACTTTATATAAAATTTATATACCTGTAAAAGTATTGAACAAAAACCTTTTTTGTTGTAATAGCTGCTGTTTTCTTTTTTCTGTGTTATTATAGGAATGTGGGTGCCATCGACACAACCGATAAAAAAAAAAGGATGTTTTCGCAAGCTTTGAAATTCTTCCATAATTTGTATTCCTTCCATTACTGTTTTTGGCCACCGTATTACATTTTTCTTTTTAAATATAACTTTTATAACTTTTAAAAATGACGTATAGGCAGTTCCCATACCAACATCAAATCGATCACTTAGAATTCGAAAACAGGTCCCATTGGCTAATTTCCATAATGTTAGATAAAGTGACTTTTCTAAGAACAGGGCTGGCCTGCTGGTTTTAGAAATTTTAAATTGTGGCAGTAAAAAACTTTTAAATTTCTAATGAAATAAAATTTTTTTTTCAAAAATGTAATGCAATGTATTATTATAGTATGTACCTCTAAAATGTTTATAAAATACATCGTCTGGATAATTTTTAATTGTTGTATAGAAAATTTTCACTTTTGTTATGACTCTTTTTTTCTTATTTTTCAAGAAACTTAAAATAATATTGTTTCTAGCACTTCTTTTCTGTTTGAATTTATCACGCAAATGTTTTATAATCTGGCTTTCTCCAGAATTTTCACTTGTTATAATATCAAAAATAATATTGAATGGAAGAGAACTCATTTTTATTTTTTTGAAATTTCGGATCAAATACATGTTCGGAAACGTCAAAAAATAAAATGTAGAGGTGATGCATCTATGACATCAATTTTGATATTTACAAATTCTAACGCAGTTCAACCGTCAACTGACGATTAATTGACCGTCAATTTTTGCGTTTTCGAAGTTAGCATAATTACAATGTGAAATTTTCTTATTAATAAATTTATAATCATTTAATGTCGCTTTTTAACTGGTGTATCAAAAGAAAAAAAGCAAATATTTGAAAAATAAAAAAATTATTCAATCAATTTTAATTTAAAGAAACAAAAATAATACTAAATAATTGAACTTGAAAAAAAAAGAGTTTACCTCAAGTGCAAATTTGAAATGGATTAATCTATTAAAATTTCAAATTCTTGAAAAAAAAAATGTTATTTTAAAATGTAATAATTAAAACTTAATTACAATGATAAAATTACAAGCTGAATCTCTATTAAATGCAAAAAAAAATTTAATAAATTTGTTTAAAAAAAAATAAATAACAGAATATTTTATACATCTAAATGAAAAAAGAAAAATTTAAAGACAAAAAAATTGTTAAAATTAAAGTAAAATCAAGTAAATTATAAATATATATTCGAAATGATAATTTAAAATGTCGAAAAAAAAAGATTGATTAAGTAAAAACGAAAATATTTGTTAGTTTTCACCTTTATAACTATTATTATTATTATGATTATTATTATTATTGGTGTTTATTAATATATAAAGGAAAAAAACAAACAATAAAAAAAAAAGGTACAATTAAATCACAGGTTTCCTAAAAGATCAATCATAGTCGACTGCTCTTCAAAATACCTACATACATTTTAAATTATGTGAGATTTTAGAAATTTGGATTTTAATGAGAAAAGTTAAATTGAAAATAAAAGAATTCTGATGAAGAAGAAGAGAAAAAATTAAATTGAGTAATTCTATTAGGTTTTCTAGAAATCGCGTGATTTTTTAAATATAAAAGAAAATCACGCTATTTACAGAACAATGTGATAGATTACAAATTATGTTGCTTGTGTGCAACGGATTTTGGATTACAGTTCATTTATTGGAATTTTAAGTTGCAATTTTTGAATTTGCATACTCAATCTTTCCAATATAACTAAAATAACAATTTTTAATGTACAGCCAACTGAATTTTGTACAGTGGCGCTCAAAAAAAATAGACCCATCTAAAAAAGATAATCTAGCTGTCGCATCAAGCTTCTTTTGACAATTTGACTAAATATCTAAAATAATTCATTAATTTAAATGTTTTTCAAAAGTTTTCAATTTTGCTAAGCTAACCTATCCATTATGATTACATATTTTAACGTTTGTAGAAAAAAAGTACTTATTTAGTGCATAAGAAATAAGAAATAAGAAGATCCATTCACTTTTACTATGCCTGTAATTATAATTTTACAATTTGGTTAGAATATTTTAATTAAAATATATAGCCATAATATTACTTAAACGAACTATTTAAAAATAATTTTCTTTTTCCGTCAAGTCAATAGCAACTAGCAGCAGTTTTTTATCCGTGGCAGTTAGCGGCGTCGTCAATAACAAGAAAAGAACAAACAACGAAACAAAACAACTAAAAAAACAAGACAGAGAAGAAAGACATTGAAATTTTGACAGCTGGAATTGAAACCAGAACTGAAAATGTATTGTACATATTATGTATATATGTATGTATATATATTATATATTATGTTATATATTATATATTATGTTATATATTATAAAAATTAGAAGTATACGGAACAGAAGTATAATATAATTGACGAATTTTTATTTGGATTCGTCTGTCTTTTTGTAAATATTTTGAAAAGGGAGTATTTTATTCATGGGGGGAGTATGGGAGTACAGATGATCAAAAGGGAGTAAAAAACTCCGAAAGCCCTGATCACAACCATGAATTCTGTGATTTAATTGTGCCTTTTTTTTTATTGTTTGTTTTTTTCTTGTATATTTTAATAAACACCAATAATAATAATAATCATAATAATAATAATAATTATAATGGTGAAAAATAACAAATATTTTCGTTTTTACTTAATCAAATTTTTTTTTTTTTTTTTTTAAATCATGAAACTTTTATTAAGAGCCAAATTTAGTAAAAAAAAATTTCGAAAACAACAATAACATCGTCTGATATGTATTTGTGTCTGCACCAACACAAGCAAATAAATTTCGTCCAAGTGTTGGTGTATATTATTGGAAAAATTTTCATAGTTATAGCTATAGCTATAGCTATATATAGCGATCATACTGCATGGATGTACGTTTGTAAAATGTGTATGTAGGTACAGGCTACAGCTAGCATGCAGCTGTTATATCTGAAATTATTTCAGTTGAAGGTCACAAATTTTTCATACAACAAATTCAAAAATACTGAATTATTTTATTTTTTAAATTTTTATATGAAAGGATATGTGGCTTTTTAACTTTGAACTCTTATATCTCGGGCTTTGTTGCACCGATTTGAGTCAAATAAAATGCACTAGGTCAGAAATTAGTTTTAAAATTAAAATGCATACTTTTTTTAAAGATCAAGGTATGAACTAAGGAGGGCCTTATAGAAATGAAAAAAGTGTTTGTTTTGAAAAAATGACTTTTTTTGTATTTTACTCTATACCTTTTGCCCTAGTTAACGAATATTCACCGTTAAAATTTCATATAATATTAGACCCTTCAAGAAATATCCTGACCAAATTTCAGCTCCCTAGTCCCACGGAAACATACTTTTATAAGGAGTCAAAATATGTAACATTTTAATACTTAAAATTGATTGGCGTAGGTACAATTTAAAATTGAAGGGAGTGTTAATGAAATTCAAATTTGAACTAAAACAATTGTTTTGAAAATATCATCAATAAAATTTACAAAAAACTTTGATTTTTGGAGTACCGTTATTTCTAAGAAACTTTTGAACACGTGCGCAAATAATTTTTGGCACAAACATACATGCACAAATAATTTCTTGCATAGTTCTTTGACTTTTTTTATGAATATTCTATGAATTTTTTTTCTAATTTTAAGTGAAATGTATGTATTAGTGTATAAACAATATAAAACAAAAATTATTAAACAATTAGTTAACTACGAAAAAAGTTACAAGGTCTTTTTTGAATAGTTGAGTATGAAATTTACATTGCACAAATAATTTTTGTCATCACTGTATGTACATACATATATGTACATGTTAATTCTATTAATTCGTATTCATTATCACCGATCATCATTCCCATACAAAATATGTTGCTAATCTATCTATGTATATACCTAGCTATGTGCAGCTTAACTATACATAACTTTCTATGCTGTTTACGTTACTTTTATCATCACACATATTACAAAAATTTCAATTTTCTTTGCATCGAGTTTATACAGTTTATACTATCTGTGTAATTCTTATTTAAACCCAAAAGTACGCAAAAAAATGTATGTGATATGAAAAATTAGTAATGAAATTTTATGAAAAATTAACAATTTGTTTTATTTAAAATAATTAAACTACGTAACCAGTTTCCTTGAATTTTTTTTAAACTTTTTGGAAAGGGTTATATTTTAATCCTATAAGAAGAAATCAGAGTATCTAAACGTTTTTATACATGAAAAAAGTGTGAAAAATTTAGTGAATATTTTTTTTTTCTGTACCTTCGAAAATCGAATATAAAAAAATTTAAGGACCAAAATTTAAAAATGTGTTCCACTTAAAGACCAAAATTCCCTTCCACCTATCTATATTCGAAATTTCATGAAAATCGGTTGAAAAATGTAGGCTGTAGGTGGTCACTTTGCAGGCCATTTTACTAAATTGGGCTCTTAATGTATTTACATATATACACATACGAGTATGTGTTGTATTATATGTATTTTATTTTAATAAATTTTTTTTTATTTTTAATTAAAATCATCATTTACTTAAATTAATTATTTTGACTTTGTTTAATTAAAACACAATATATTGTAATTAAATTACTTTTCTAATTTTTTTTTTCGACATTTTAAATTATCATTTCGAATATATATTTATAATTTACTTGATTTTACTTTAATTTTAACAATTTTTTTGTCTTTAAATTTTTCTTTTTTCATTTAGATGTATAAAATATTCTGTTATTTATTTTTTTTTAAACAAATTTATTAAATTTTTTTTTGCATTTAATAGAGATTCAGCTTGTAATTTTATCATTGTAATTAAGTTTTAATTATTACATTTTAAAATAACATTTTTTTTTTCAAGAATTTGAAATTTTAATAGATTAATCCATTTCAAATTTGCACTTGAGGTAAACTCTTTTTTTTTCAAGTTCAATTATTTAGTATTATTTTTGTTTCTTTAAATTAAAATTGATTGAATAATTTTTTTATTTTTCAAATATTTGCTTTTTTTCTTTTGATACACCAGTTAAAAAGCGACATTAAATGATTATAAATTTATTAATAAGAAAATTTCACATTGTAATTATGCTAACTTCGAAAACGCAAAAATTGACGGTCAATTAATCGTCAGTTGACGGTTGAACTGCGTTAGAATTTGTAAATATCAAAATTGATGTCATAGATGCATCACCTCTACATTTTATTTTTTGACGTTTCCGAACATGTATTTGATCCGAAATTTCAAAAAAATAAAAATGAGTTCTCTTCCATTCAATATTATTTTTGATATTATAACAAGTGAAAATTCTGGAGAAAGCCAGATTATAAAACATTTGCGTGATAAATTCAAACAGAAAAGAAGTGCTAGAAACAATATTATTTTAAGTTTCTTGAAAAATAAGAAAAAAAGAGTCATAACAAAAGTGAAAATTTTCTATACAACAATTAAAAATTATCCAGACGATGTATTTTATAAACATTTTAGAGGTACATACTATAATAATACATTGCATTACATTTTTGAAAAAAAAATTTTATTTCATTAGAAATTTAAAAGTTTTTTACTGCCACAATTTAAAATTTCTAAAACCAGCAGGCCAGCCCTGTTCTTAGAAAAGTCACTTTATCTAACATTATGGAAATTTGCCAATGGGACCTGTTTTCGAATTCTAAGTGATCGATTTGATGTTGGTATGGGAACTGCCTATACGTCATTTTTAAAAGTTGTAAAAGTTATATTTAAAAAGAAAAATGTAATACGGTGGCCAAAAACAGTAACGGAAGGAATACAAGCTTGCTTGCGAAAACATCCTTTTTTTTTTATCGGTTGTGTCGATGGCACCCACATTCCTATAATAACACAGAAAAAAGAAAACAGCAGCTATTACAACAAAAAAGGTTTTTGTTCAATACTTTTACAGGTAAATAAATTTTATATAAAGTGAATTAAAAAATGTTTATAATTCCTTTAATTATAGGGTGGTTGCGATAGCAAAGGAAAGTTTACCGACGCATTTTTTGGTTTCTCAGGTCGATGTCATAATGCATGGGTTTGGAAATGTAGTACATTGAGTGAACGTTTGGAAAAAAGAAAAATAATAATGCCTGAGGGAGCTGTCATACTGGGTGACTGCGCTTATCCTCTTTTAGAATATTTAATCGTGGCATACAAAGATAATAGTTGTTTAACACCAGAACAAAATAAATTTAATACTATTCACAGTTCGATGTAAAAAATTTACAAATTATTAAGTTCATAGTAATGTCGTGCATTATTTTACATAATTTTCTAATAGATTGTGAAGGACCAATATATGAAAATGACACTTTTTCGCTAGATCGACCTGATGAAGATAATCAAGAAAATTTACAAACAACGTCATCAAGTGAAGGAAAAGAAAAAAGGAATAAAATATGTAATCTTTTAACAGTATAAAATTATAAAATACAATTATAAGTTCAATAATGATTTATTAAATAAAACAGCCTTTATAAAAATTCAAGTTCGGCTTTTGCTTAAACAACAAAACAGAAAAACAAAATAAAAAATAATAAGCCTTAAAAAATTCAATTCTGATAAGTATTCTATTAATAAATTTTTCAAGTCTTTTAAAACTCCAGTCCTTTCTTTTCCTGCTACGATTTTTTCTTTTTCCATTTGAATTAATTCTTTGTGCTGTCTCTCATCTTCAATTGCTTGCTCTTTTAAAAAATCAACAACTTCATAGTAGCTGTTTGGTTTTTACGTTTTGAAGGACCAGGATTTACGTTTTCGTCTTCATTATCGATATCATCACTTTCTGAATTTGTACGATTGTTTTCATTATTTGTTGTGTTTATAAATTCTTCCTGAAGCGACGAACTCAATACATTAGATGGAGGACAAATAAAATGCCTTGCGCCATAAATTTCATCGAATAAATCAAAATATTCCCAAGTAGTTGCTGCATTTCCCTATTTATTTTGCCTTTGTTTGATTCTCTTATAAATTGTTAGTAAATTAACAAATTTTTTATTAATTTCATCCCTTGTGTAAGAGAAATCCGGGCGACTTTTTTTAATTTCTTCTAATACTTTGTTCCATAAAATGTGTTTATTGTGAGAGATGCTTTTATCTTCCACAGTGTATTTCGTAGCCTAAGTACCAAACTTATGCTAGAAATACTTGTGTATCTAAGTGCAAAACTTATATACTGAGAGAAATATACCCAAGTACAAAACTTGTGTATTTATCCTACAATATACTACAGTACAAAACTGGTGTATTAAGAATTCTATATTAAAATGAAAATGTACCCAAGTACAAAACTTGTGTACGGTTATGAATATACGTTAACTAATATTCTGGTTATGAATATAAGTTAATTAATATTTTGGTTATGGATATACTTATTGTAATTATAACTGATGTAATTATAATGATTGGGTTATGGTTTTGCTTGACTTGAAATAAACTTTGCTGGATCTAAAACGCCTTGGTAAATACCTAACTCTGAAAAGAAAGGATTTTCAGTGCTCCTGGCAGCCTCACCAGAAGAATAAAAGAAGGCTTGATTCACTGAAAATATACTGATACTTTATTGTAAATTTGATTCGTTTATATAGATAAATATTGCTTAGTAATCAATACAATACATTTTAAATTTTGCCAATAACTTAATTATATTAATATTAATTTCATACATTATACATTCCATCAAATATGCAATATTTACAGGTCGTTTACCTTATTACCTATATTACAATTGCAATAATTTCATATTACACCATGATTCATATTTTTATGTTAGTATCTTTATACCTTTAAAGAATATTTTACTTATATTGCATTTTGTATTACTGTGGGTCAACGTAATTTACTTGTTTGCTAAGTTGACAAAAATGCTGACAAAATATTTTATTAGAACATTAATAAATGAAAAATATTTTACTGTGATGGTGTAATATGACATTATTTTTATAACAATAATAATTTTAATATTTAATTATTGTTGTTGTTAACATTCTCCCGCCCGTTGACTTGTTTGCAAGTCAACTTCTTCTGCTGGAAGTTGAAAATTGTTTTTTGGGTTTTGAGGATCAGTTGATGATTCTGTTGATTTGGATCGTCTGTGGTATCCTTTCCATCCCAAAAATATGATAATTCCGATGATTAATACTAGACTGATATATGGAACGGTGAAATGAAGAATTTCCTTAGAGTGATGTTTAGGATGCTATGCTTCATTTTCCTTAAGGTGGCGAATATGTTGCTTGAGTTCTAAGATATCGTTAGTGTAATTCTTTGGTGTGTTATTGGTGTAATTGTCGATCGTATATGACATTCTGGACCTTAGTGTTGGAGAAATCAATTCACTAAAGTTTTTTGAGTGTGTGATGATATTATATATTGAGCTTGAGTGGAGCTCAAAGCCTTGTATGGTAGTATGTTCATCTCTGACTGTACATCCTTTAGTGATGGTAATTAGTCCTAATTCTTTAATGGTTTCCTGTGATATTTCGTTGTTGCATTGGATGTTTAGAGTAGTTTCATGTTTCATCTGATATATCCATTGGTTTGCACTGTTGAGTTGTATCCAATGTGATTCTTCTGTTGAGGTCTTCATTTTACAAGATGGTGGAATGGCTTTCTGTCGTAATATGTTGATTTCACATTCACTGACTTTCGAACCGACTCTGAACAATGGATGATGTTGTTTGCACAAATGAATTGACTCGCCATTTGTTAAGCGGATAGTATGAGTCACGATGCAAGTCTACGATCAGAAGTGAACTTGTAGGGATGATGGTTACATATGTTTCATCCAGATATATTGGAATTGGTGTGATGCTTATCAGTTGATACTGATTGTTTGTGACCAATGGAACTTTTATACGGAAGATTAGAGAATTCTTCGTAGGTCGTCCTGAAATTGTCATCATCTTGTATATCTTTAATACATTATTTGTGGTCTCTGGTAGTTGCAATGCTGCAGGTAGATGTTGTCGGATATTTATGATCTGCGTCTGAAGTTGTTTTGGAGATAGTAATAGTGGATTGATGTTTCCGTGATGTGTATCGATCACTACATCTAACAGGGCTGCTTGTATCTTTTGGTAATCTGTGATTATCAAAATCAATCTAAATAAAATGGCATTAAAGGTTTCCATTAGTTTTTGTTCCCGCAAGTCCTCCTGCATGTTCTGAATTGTTTCGCTAGTATGGTTTATGTAGATATTAAATTTATTAATTTGCCGTTCTGCTGTTAACTGAAACCCTCGGATTATGTTGGTGGTAGAATCAACTATACTTGTTTGTTGTTTTATTAAATCCAGAAGGTGTTCTTGATTATCATGGATGTTTTCTATTGTTTTTGACATTTTTTCCGCATATTCTGAATCAAGAACTCCAAACAACTATAACGACGTTATTATGCGGATACCTCAGTCGCTCCAGGGTCAAGTTTTACGTCGTTAAGGTTGTGAATAATAACAACTTTTCTTTATACTAACAAAAATTCAATTATTTTATTAAATGAAATAAATCCTTAAAACTAACAATGAAATAAGTCCTTAAAATTAACAATTCAATAATTTCTTAAAACTAACAATTTAATGAGTTCTTAAAACTAATAGTTCTAAAATTTGGAAAATTAAGAATATATATATTATTTGAAAAAAATTATAAGTGAAACAAAAAGTATATAATTGGGTAAATTGTAAGTCTCGAAAATAGCTATCTGGACGCAATACTAGTTTCTACAAACTTTCAGCTATACTGAGTGGACGTAGAAACGTTCTGCCTACTGTTAGCTATTTCAAAAGGAAGCCTAACTGGTAAGAAATAGCTATCTGGACG
Source organism: Bombylius discolor (assembly GCA_939192795.1). Classification (NCBI taxonomy): domain Eukaryota; kingdom Metazoa; phylum Arthropoda; class Insecta; order Diptera; family Bombyliidae; genus Bombylius; species Bombylius discolor. The sequence goes on from OW584238.1 coordinate 27,535,537, forward strand.
CAATACTAGTTTCTACCAACTTTCAGCTATACTGAGTGGACGTAGAAACGTTCTGCCTACTGTTAGCTACTTCAAACTAGAGCCTAACTGGTAAGAAATAGCTATCTGGACGCAATACTAGTTTCTACCAACTTTCAGATATACTGAGTGGACGTAGAAACGTTCTGCCTACTGTTAGCTATTTCAAAAGGAAGCCTAACTGGTAAGAGATAGCTATCTGGACGCAATACTAGTTTCTACCAACTTTCAGATATACTGAGTGGACGTAGAAACGTTCTGCCTACTGTTAGCTATTTCAAACTAGAGCCTAACTGGTAAGAAATAGCTATCTGGACGCAATACTAGTTTCTACCAACTTTCAGATATACTGAGTGGACGTAGAAACGTTCTGCCTACTGTTAGCTATCTCAAACGGAAGCCTATCTGGTAAGAAATAGATATCTGGACGCAATACTAGTTTCTACCAACTTTCAGATATACTGAGTGGACGTAGAAACGTTCTGCCTACTGTTAGCTATTCCAAACGGAAGCCTAACTGGTAAGAAATAGCTATCTGGACGCAATACTAGTTTCTACCAACTTTCAGATATACTGAGTGGACGTAGAAACGTTCTGCCTACTGTTAGCTATTTCAAAAAGAAGCCTAACTGGTAAGAAATAGCTATCTGGACGCAATACTAGTTTCTACCAACTTTCAGATATACTGAGTGGACGTAGAAACGTTCTGCCTACTGTTAGCTATTTCAAACGAAAGCCTAACTGGTTGGGAATAGATCTTACAGGAAACCTAGCTAGAATAATAAAATATTTACCTGTACCTGATTTATTACTTACTTACTTTTATTTCACTTTTTTACTATAACTATTTCAGAAGCCAAAACTGTAATGAATCTAATATGAAAATCGGCTCTATATTTATACTGTTTTTGAATTACGCATTTCTAAAAAAAATTACAACTTTAAGCTTTTTCTAGAATGTTCTACGTCAGTTATTTTTCTAACTTCCTTCCGGTTACGTTTTTAACTAAAAGTTTTGAAATAGAAAAGCTTTCTGCGCAGTTTAAAAAATAGATGTCGCGCATATATTTAAAAATTTAATTTTTCTGTTTTCTTTTTATTTATATGGTAACATGTAACTTCGTTACATCTCCCCCTCACTTGCTAAAGAAAAATGTTTACATTTTTCTTATACGACATTTTTCTTTATCACCGATTTTCTCTTTTTTTTTCAATTTTCGTTACATTTCTCTTAAAACTATTTACATAAAATTCATTTTTCTTACAACTAAACTTATTTTTAAATACATAAAATTCATCTTTTTTTTTTTCTTAAATTTCTTATTCCCGCTGGTAATATTGTTTTAAATCCTTAACGTGAGCTGTTCCTATCACTTTTCCGTTCATTTCCGCTAATTTCACTATAACAGGTGATACTATTTTCGTTATTATAAATGGTCCATTATACCTTGGAGCTAATTTTGCATTAAAATTTTTGATTTTCGAAGACAGGACGTGTTCTTTACGTAGTACAAGTTCATTTATTCCCGGTTTCCAGTTTCTTCGACGGAGATTGTAATATCGGCTTTGTTTTGCTACGGCTATTCTTAAGTTGATTCTTACTAGTTCATAAATTTCCTCCAATTTTGTCTTTAACTCCTGCGGTGATTCTTTATTGTCTACTTTACCCGTAATTTCTTCATACAGGCATTTTGGTAAAACAATATCTCTGCCATAATTAAGGAATGCTGGACTATACCCAGTTGATTCGCTTTTACTGGTATTTAATGCTAGCATTAGTTCCGGTAGATACTCATCTCATTTTCGATGATCTGTATCTATATATTGTGATATCATTGTCTTTATCACACGGTTCATCCTCTCGGTAGGATTAGCTTGCGGTGTATACGGTGGTGTTAACTGGTGAACTATCTGGTATTCGTTTAATAATTCTTTAAACTTTTTGCTAACATACTGTTGTCCATTATCTGTAATCAATATTTTGGGACAACCATATCTAGAAAGAATACTTTCTTTAAAACCTCTAATTAAAATTGGAGTTGTAGCGTCTCTTATTGCCATAAATTCGGTCCATTTTGTGAACTTGTTGTGAAAAACCAATATCATCGTGTTGCCTTTGCTTGATCGTGGTAACGGTCCTATAAAATCTGAACTTACCACTTCCCATGGTTGTGTAGAAATTGTTGAGAACATTTTTCCTGCTGGTGGTTTCTGCACAGGTTTATATTGAGCGCATGATTTACAACTTTTCACATATTTCGTTATATCTCTAAACATACCTGGCCAATAGTAATATTTAGAGATACGTGCTGTTGTTTTCCTGCCGCCTAAATGTCCTGCTCTTACATTGTCGTGATTCTCCTGTAAAACCTGTTGTCTTAAATCTTTTGCTACACACAATTTCCATGCTGGACCGGTGTCTTCATTATCAACATTATAGAATTTCCTGTATAATTTATTTTCAATAATGCAATAATCTGGTTCTTTTTCTGGATTTTCCTTTACAGTTTTTAATTTGTTCGTATACCATGAACATTTATATTCAGCGTTAATATTATATAATTCTATTTCTTCAGTATCTGGTAGTGGTTGTCTGGATAGCGCATCAGCTACTACATTCAATTTGCCTTTCCGGTATTTTATATCGAAATCATACTGTTGTAACTCTAATGCCCATCTGGCTAATCTTCTTGAGGGATTTTTAAGCGTATGGAGCCAACGTAAGGCCTGGTGGTCTGTAATGGAAGTAAAACTATAGCCTTCTAAATGCGGTCTCATTTTCCTTATAGATTGTATAGCAGTTACATAGTGTCTAATTCGTTACTATCGGTGGTAAATTTGTTGGTTGAGATACAGGTATTTGGGAAACTTGAGCATCTTCAAATTCTAAATTGCGGTTGAATTTTTTATCTGATGGTAATAATTCAGCATGTGAAATATTTTCGGCTGGGTTGTCATCTTGTGTATTTGGAGAATTTTTATGTTTTTTTTTTTTCCAATATTTAATTAAGCGGTCTCTTAGTAGCTCTACAGTCCCTTTAGTTGTAAGTTCTCTGGATGCACATTCACTCATCAAATCCTTTTTCCTTAGTCCATACACCCAACTGAAGCTAGTATTTTTAACATTCCTTTTTCCTGGCATTTTGATGTTTTCTAGTTAGTAAATTCCTAGATGACTTTCAAAGTTGTTTTAATTCTGAAAGTCCCTGCTCGGGCGCCAAAATTTATATAACGACGTTATTATGCGGATACCTCAGTCGCTCCAGGGTCAAGTTTTACGTCGTTAAGGTTGTGAATAATAACAACTTTTCTTTATACTAACAAAAATTCAATTATTTTATTAAATGAAATAAATCCTTAAAACTAACAATGAAATAAGTCCTTAAAATTAACAATTCAATAATTTCTTAAAACTAACAATTTAATGAGTTCTTAAAACTAATAGTTCTAAAATTTGGAAAATTATGAATATATATATTATTTGAAAAAAATTATAAGTGAAACAAAAAGTATATAATTGGGTAAATTGTAAGTCTCGAAAATAGCTATCTGGACGCAATACTAGTTTCTACCAACTTTCAGCTATACTGAGTGGACGTAGAAACGTTCTGCCTACTGTTAGCTATTTCAAAAGGAAGCCTAACTGGTAAGAAATAGCTATCTGGACGCAATACTAGTTTCTACCAACTTTCAGCTATACTGAGTGGACGTAGAAACGTTCTGCCTACTGTTAGCTACTTCAAACTAGAGCCTAACTGGTAAGAAATAGCTATCTGGACGCAATACTAGTTTCTACCAACTTTCAGATATAATGAGTGGACGTAGAAACGTTCTGCCTACTGTTAGCTATTTCAAAAGGAAGCCTAACTGGTAAGAAATAGCTATCTGGACGCAATACTAGTTTCTACCAACTTTCAGATATACTGAGTGGACGTAGAAACGTTCTGCCTACTGTTAGCTATTTCAAACTAGAGCCTAACTGGTAAGAAATAGCTATCTGGACGCAATACTAGTTTCTACCAACTTTCAGATATACTGAGTGGACGTAGAAACGTTCTGCCTACTGTTAGCTATCTCAAACGGAAGCCTATCTGGTAAGAAATAGATATCTGGACGCAATACTAGTTTCTACCAACTTTCAAATATACTGAGTGGACGTAGAAACGTTCTGCCTACTGTTAGCTATTCCAAACGGAAGCCTAACTGGTAAGAAATAGCTATCTGGACGCAATACTAGTTTCTACCAACTTTCAGATATACTGAGTGGACGTAGAAACGTTCTGCCTACTGTTAGCTATTTCAAAAAGAAGCCTAACTGGTAAGAAATAGCTATCTGGACGCAATACTAGTTTCTACCAACTTTCAGATATACTGAGTGGACGTAGAAACGTTCTGCCTACTGTTAGCTATTTCAAACGAAAGCCTAACTGGTTGGGAATAGATCTTACAGGAAACCTAGCTAGAATAATAAAATATTTACCTGTACCTGATTTATTACTTACTTACTTTTATTTCACTTTTTTACTATAACTATTTCAGAAGCCAAAACTGTAATGAATCTAATATGAAAATCGGCTCTATATTTATACTGTTTTTGAATTACGCATTTCTAAAAAAAAATTACAACTTTAAGCTTTTTCTAGAATGTTCTACGTCAGTTATTTTTCTAACTTCCTTCCGGTTACGTTTTTAACTAAAAGTTTTGAAATAGAAAAGCTTTCTGCGCAGTTTAAAAAATAGATGTCGCGCATATATTTAAAAATTTAATTTTTCTGTTTTCTTTTTATTTATATGGTAACATGTAACTTCGTTACACAACGAACTGGCCACATTTCCAATGATGTCCAATGGGGATCGTTTAACTCTTTGATACATTTGAGGTTTTATGATTTCGTTAGAGCTCTGAATCTCCTCTAGAACTGTGTAAATTTGGTTCATTGTGGCATCACATATTTGATTTTCTATTATCTTTTCACATATATCCGATAATTGTTGAGTGCCATATTTTATTATTTCCAATTCCCTCCGAGAGTTTTTGGTGTCAAAGTACACTACAATGTTCCATTCATCTGTTATGAGATACGTCATTCCTAGATTCTCGAAGTACAATCCGGGGTTGGTGTCCAATGGTTGTATGTTAACTTCACCTTTAACTAGTAGTACTAATAATGTCAGAAGAAGTGAGGTTGCTAAATTCGTCTTAACAGTACGTCGCGTTTTAGTTGCTGGTTGTATTTCTACCTCCTTGGTACTATTTGATTCATCGGATGGTCTTTTGAGTGGTCGGACGTCTTCTTGCTTGGAATCTCCTTCTTTTTCCACTGGTAGTGGTGCCAAGTTCGCTATAGCTCTTCGGACGATTCCTATCGCAGTTTTAATGTCGGCGACTCTTACAACTCCATCTTTGCCTTTTATAGTTTGAACTATTCGCCCCAAAGGCCATGAAAGCACTGGATTATTGTCTTCTTTTATGACGACCATGGTTCCAGGTTCAATGTTGTCTAATTGTTTCTCCCACTTGTGCCTTTGTTGCAGTTGGTTCAAGTATTCTCGGCTCCAAGGGGTCCAAAATTCAGATTTAATTTGGGATGTAAGTTTCCACCTGTGCAGTAAATTTCCTTTAACAGGATTAGCATGAGGATCTATTTGAGTGGTAAGTGGTTCCCCGATGAGGAAATGTCCTGGGGTTAGAGCTCCTGACCAGTTTTCCGGTGATTAATGTGTTCTGTTATGTATTCGGCAGACCTTATAATCCCCAATGCAGTCTTTTTTTTCTTGAGTTCTAATTCGGCATTCAAGTGTTGAGGTTTTTGTGGCCATGCTTTTTCTGGAGCGTGTAGGAACAGTGGACCATAGAACCACAAATTGCACTCGTGTAACTTCATTGGTTCGTCTCCCCTGGATACCAGGTCGGCTGGATTTTCTTTAGTTGGTACATAATTCCATTGTTCTGAAGAGGTGATTTCGTGGATGGCTGCAATTCGATTAGCAACAAATGTGTTGAACGAAACGGAAGAAGAGTTTATCCAGGCCAGTACTATCTCCGAGTCTGTCCAACAGTAAGCTGGTTCTGTCCATTTTAAATCGATTTTGACTCGGTGCAGTAGTTGGGCAGTGAGTTTCGCAGCACAAAGTTCTAATCGTGGAATTGTTAATGTTTTGGTCGGTGCCACTCTAGATTTGGCGCATAGTAGCCGTACTATGATTGTACCGTCGTGAAGAACTGAGCGCACATAAATCGCACAACCATATGCCTTTTCTGATGCATCGCTGAAAGCATGTAGTTGCATATCCTTTGCCGATTTTCCAGCTACGATATGCCGTGGTATTTTGAGGCTATGTAAAGTTTCAATTCCTTTGCGAAATTGATTCCACTCGGTGTAAAGTGCCATAGGTAATGCAGCGTCCCAATCTAGTTTTAATGTCCATAACTTCTGTATAAAAATTTTTGCCTTGCCTTGATGATAACCGGACTCAAAATTCCGAAAGGGTCAAACAAATGGGCTATTTCCGATAAGATTTTTCTTTTGGTCGTGGTGGATTGGTTATTGTTTTGTGCTGATGTAATCTGTTTTTGGTAACCAGATTATTTCTAATGTTTTTATATGACACTCGTCGGCTTCATGGATGTTCAGCTGCGGAGCTCGATCTTGTGGAGGAACTTTATCCAGTAATTTTGAGTTATTTGCGCCCGACTTTCTTAGTTTGAAACCTACAGACTTAAGTAGTGCATTCAGTTGTTCTTGCTTTTTCAAAGCTTCTTGTATTGTATTTGCTCCCACCATTGCGTCATCGACATAAAGATCTTCTTCTTAACTTTTGGACCCAGCTGGATATTGTTGTCTGCCTTGTACTGCTAAACGTTTTAAACATTTTATTGCTAAATATGGGGCTGATGTGACACCATATGTTACGGTATTTAACTGATAGATTTTAGTGTGTTCATTTTCATCATTTCTCCATAATATCAGCTGATAGTGTCTGTCTGCAGGATCAACGAGAACCTGTCTGTACATTTTTTCTATGTCAGCCGTAAAAGTATATTTCTTCATTCTAAATCGTAACAGTATGGACATCAACTCGTCTTGAATTTTTGGACCTTTATGTAATATTTCATTTAGTGATTTGTTAGAATCTGTCCTTGCCGATGCATCAAAGACTACCCTTAGTTTTGTAGTGGTACTATCTGCTTTGAATACACAATGGTGAGACAAGTAATAATGTAGCTTGTTTACCTGATGAGGTTGTATTTCGGTCATATGTCCTAAGTCTTCGTATTCCTTCATGAATTGTATATACTGCTCCTTTAATTCTTGGTTCTTCTGGAACTTCCTTTCCATTGATTTGAGGCGTGCCATTGCCATTTGCTTCGAGTTTCCAAGAGTTTTGGAACTTTCTCTGAATGGCAACCTAACTATGAATCGTCTGTCCTTATCTCTCTGTGTCGTTTGGTTGTAATATTCTTCGCAACGGATTTATGCTGCACTCATAGGTTGTTGTGTGATAATTTATTCTTCTATATTCCAAAATTTTTGAAAATTTGCTCTGTCAACTTGGTTTCATCATGTACACAGATTCCGCATATCTTAGCTTTGGAAGTGGTTTGGTGGTTGACCCTTCCAGCAAATATCCAACCCAGTGTGGTATTTTGTAATGTAGGAGCGTGGTCTCCCAATTTGACTTGACCAATTGCTAATAAATCAAAGTACAGTTCTGCTCCAATAAGCATGTCAATACTTCCTGGTTTATAAAATTCTGGATCTGCAAGAGGCAGGTTCTTTGGTACCTTCCAACTATTTGTATTTAGGTGCACTGAGGAATGGTCTGTGGTGATTGTTTCAAAATATATGCTTCTATATTAGCTGTGAATCCACTATGGTTTGATTGTATTGTTAAATTGACCTTGTTTAAGTGGACGATAAATTGGTTTATTTACCGCTATATGAATTTTTATGTGAAAATTACAAGTACAGAACTTGTAACTTTGCGATAAAATTTTATTACAAGATTACAAGTACACAACCTGTAACCTGGTAGTTTCCTTTGAAATTTTGATGATTAGCCTACAAGTACAAAACCTGTATGCTACGAATGTTTGGAGAATACTCAAGTTCATTACCTGAATATTGTGCTGAAAAGAAATCTCAAATCTTCAAGAACTCAGTGCCCTAGGCAGCCTCACCTAAGGAAAATAAAAGGCTTGATTCACTGAAGTTAAAGAAGTGATTTATTCGAAAAAATTTTCCTATTTATATACAAATTTTCTAGTAAAATTCAGTGCAAATTCATAATAACACATGTAAAAAAAAACTTAGTCATCATAACTTCACCTTTAATATTATTTGGTTAAAATTATTTGTAAAAACTGCATCGTAAACAAAATCGTCGAATTAATAAAAATTCTTTTACGTTATTAAAATAAATTTTTAATAATAATTTTGCTTATTATTTAGATTTTGTATTGTAATTTGATACTTTCTTTTTAATAATTTTTATAAATGTGTTATACAAATTTGCACTGTTAACAAATTTTGTTTTTTAGTTAATGTTAACTTAATTAACCTATAGTCAAGAATTTAAAGATATAAAATATGAAAATGAAATTAAAAAATTGATGAATAATGGGTTCTTAACATCCTCCCGGGCCTTGAACAATTACTTTGTTCAAATCTACTGATGAGTTGAAGCGGAACTTGCTACTACTGGGATCCGGTACTAACTGTGGTAGTTTTGGTTGTGTTTTATTTTGTAGACATTTCCATAAAAGGCCTATTCCAAAAATAAGAACTAAGCTGAGGCTGATGTAGCTGATAGAAAAATGGTGAATCTGGTGACGTCTGAGCTCTGGCATTTGTTCTTCTTGTTGTTGGAGACTTTTTATGCTTGCCTTGAGTTGACTGATGTCATCTGCCAATATTCTTGGGGACATCTGCTGTTGGGAAGCAACTTTGATCTGATCTGGCTGTATTATTTCTCTAGCATCCTGTGTTGGGATGATGGCGGTGTTGATTGTTGTTTAGTAGCTGTTGTGACCTTGTAATGTTGACACTTCATCTTTCAGTTGACATCCTTTAGCTAATTCAAGAAGTCCAGTTCCTTTTAATGTTTTCCGTGAAATTTTGTCCTCACAAATGATGTTAACTTCTGTGGTTTGGTTTACTACATATATCCACTGATTTGGTGCGTGCAGTTTTGTCCATCTCCGTACTTCTTTTGATGTTATAAATGGACATGAGGTTGGTAGTGATAATTGTAGAAGTATGGTGACTTCACAGTTGTCTGTTTCTTTTGTTCGTCTGAAAAGTGGATGTTGTTGTTCGCATATGTAAACAGAATTTTCTATCACATTACATTTTGTAAATTCTTGCTGACTGAGTGGATAATACGTATCTCGATGGAGATTCACTAATAAATATTCTGAAGATGGTTGGATTGTGACGAATGTTCCATTGACTTCTACCGGAACTGGTACAGCATTTAATAGTTGAAATATTTCAGAAGCTAGTAATGGCAACCTTAGTCGAAAAATAATTTTGTTTGTAGTCATTCTGAAGTCTACCTTCATCAAATTGTATAGGTGTTGAAGGTTATTTTTTAGAATCGGCAAGTGTAAAGTTGGAGGGATGTTATCCTTGATAGTGTTGAGCTGCATTTGTAATTGTCTTGGCGATAGGAGTAATGGACTGATTTTACCGTGGTGAGTATCGATCACCACATCAATTAGGGCTGTTTGAATTCTTTGATAATTGGTAATAGACAGCACAAGCTGTAACGCTAGCCTATTAATCGTTTGCACGGTTTCATCCAACTGAACGTGAAAATTTTTCAATTTTTGTTCTGTGGTCGCCTGAAGATTTTTCATTATGTTTGTTGTTGAATCGATGATTGATGTCTGATTTTTGAGTAGACTACGAACATGGTCTTGCCTCTTATTTAAATCATCTATTATATCTTCCATGTTCTCAGCGTATTCTGAGTCCAGTACTCCAAACAGGGATCTGGCTACATTTCCAACAATATCTAGAGGTGCTCTTTTTGGTCTAGTATGTGGTGCCAAGAGGTCATTGCTGCTATGAAGTTCAACTATGTTGGAGTTTATTTGCGCTAACGTGCTGTTGCAATTAATTTGATCTATCATTAAAGTACACACATGACTCAAACGTTGCGTTAAATGATGAATGCTTTCCAACTCAGTTCGGTAGGTGCTTAGATCGAAGAATGCCACAATGGTCCAATCGTTAGCTGTGAAGTACGTGTTTCCATGATTTTCGAAGTATAATCCAGGTGGTGTATCGAAAGGGGTAATGGTGGTTTCTGCCCTTGCGAACATTGGCAGTACTAAGCAAGTTAATAAAAGAGTACTTAGCGATGGAAGCTTTATTCTTTTCCTTTGGCTTGGAGATTGGGAGTCCATAGTAGGATTCGATCTTTTATCCGAATGTTGTTTACTTAAATGGGTTACTGTTTTTTCTTCGTTGGCATTACTGTCGTTTTCTTTCACAGTTGCTTCATTAATGGGTAATGGTGCTAACCTAGTGATCGCTCTCCGGATCACTCCTGTAGCTGTTTTCACATCTGCTACTCGTATGTAACCGTCATTGCCCTTAAAGGTTTGTATTATTCGCCCTAATGGCCATGAGCAAACTGGTGTATTGTCTTCCTTTATAATAACTAGTGTTCCAATTTCAATGTTTGCTACCGGCTTATTCCATTTGTGTCGTTGTTGTAGTTCACTGAGGTATTCATTAGTCCATCTTTGCCAAAACTGTTTTTTGAGCTCAGATATTACTTTCCATTGATGATGTAAGTTGCCTTTTACCGGAGTTGCCTGAGAATCTGCGATGGTGTTGAGAGGTTCTCCTATCAAAAAATGTCTCGGGGTAAGAGCCGCTGAATCGTTTGGGTCTGAGGACATTGGCGTTAAAGGTCTAGAGTTTAGAATTGCTTCTATCTCTAGCATAATGGTTTCCAATTCTTCATAAGTAAGTGAGGCTGCTGTCACGTTTTTGTAAAATAATGTTTTAGCTGATTTAACGGCAGCTTCCCACAGGCCCTCAAAATGTGGAGCTCTTGGCGGTATGAAGTGGAATTCTATTGCTTTGGTAGCACAAAACTTAGTGAGTTTTTCTTCGGCCTGTTCTGAATAAATCGCACCTTTTAGTTCGCTCAGTTGATTGTTTGCTCCCACAAAGTTGGTAGCATTATCACAGTAGAGATGTTTACAGTGGCCTCGTCTGGATATGAATCGCTTCAACGCTCCTATGAAGGCTTCAGTTGTAAGGTCGGTGACTACTTCTATGTGAACTGCTTTGGTGGCAAAGCAACAAAAGATTGCTACATAGGATTTTACTGGTTTTTTGCCTCTAATTTTAAAGTGCGTCCAAAAAGGTCCACAAAAGTCAACGCCTGCATTCATAAATGGTCTCGCTTGTTGCACCCGGTGAGCTGGTAAATTTCCCATAGATGGTTGAAGTAATTGTGGTTTAGATTTACAACATGGAACACATCTTTTTACAGTAGTTCTTGCCATTGTTTTTCCTTTAATCGGCCAGAATCGTTGCCGGACGAAAGCTAACAGCGCCTGGGGTCCTGCATGCGAATTTGTTTTATGATAATGGTCAAATATCAACTGAGTAATTTTGTGCGCATATGGAAGAGTCCACTCTCTTGCAATCGCCCACCAACTCGAATGATTCCGTTGATGTGCAAAAATGGACTTAAGCTAAGTATTGAACTACTTGCGCGCACTTGCCTTGTTCTTTTCAGTGTCTCCAAATCTTCTGCAAATTCTTGTTTTTGAACAGCTTTTATGATTATGACGAGAGCTTCTTCTAATTCTGGTACTTGTAAGTAAATTGACGAAGCTATCTCTTGTTTTCGGCAAGCCTTTGCAAACCTCTGAACATAACTTAGTACTCTTTGCAAGAACACCAGTGAATTTCGATGATCTATGTCGTCAATAATGCATGTTGTTGTTGATACGGCCTTCAGAACAACTGTTGGTTTTCGCATTTCCACTTCCGTGTTCCATATTTTGGTCTGTATGGGCCAAGTAGATTGTGGTCCATGTAGAAATAGTGGGCCATAAAACCACAGTGCTGAATTTTTGAGTTTTTCAGGCGTCATGCCTCTAGATATCAAATCTGCTGGATTGTCCTTTCCTGCTATATGATTCCATTGCTCTGAGCAAGTTACCTCTTGAATTGCCGAAATCCGGTTGGCTACAAAGGTATGGTAATATGATGACGTAGCTTTAATCCATGCCAAGACTATCTCTGAGTCTGTCCAATAGAAGCATGGATCCTTCCATTGCAAGTCCATTTTTATTCTGTCGAGCAGTTGAGCTCCAAGTTGGGCGGCACAAAGTTCAAGACGTGGTAAAGTTAGTCTTGGTTGGAGCTAGACGTGATTTGGCACATAACAGTCGAACGATTACAGAGCTATCTTGAAGAGTCGAACGTACATAGATAGCACATCCATAGGCCTTTTCAGACGCGTCACAGAAGACGTGAAGCTGTTTAGACTTGATCATTTTTCCAGACGCGATGTGTCTCGGAATCCTTATCGTGTGTAGTTCCTGCATGGCCTTTCTATACTGAATCCACTCGGTGTACATGTGTTGAGGTACTGCTTGATCTCAATCTAATTTTAATTGTCATAGCCTCTGCAGATAAATTTTTGCTGTTATTATGACTGGGCCTAATATACCCAGAGGGTCAAACAGATGAGCGATGTCAGACAAAACTTCTCGTTTTGTAACCTTATTATTTTCTCTCATTTCGGCGCGTGTTATGTGAAATTCATCAGACGCTGGTGTCCATTTTACTCCTAAAGTGCTTACGTGGTATTCCTTGTCATAATGCAGTTGTAGTTCAGCCACGCGATCTTCGGCTTGGATATGTTCTAAAAGTTTATTATGATTCGATGACCACTTCCGTAGCCTGAACCCTGCTGATTTTAAAAGCTCATTGAGCTGATATTGTTTTTCCATTGCTTCTTGTAGGGTGTCGGCCCCCGCCATTGCGTCATCGACGTAAAGTTCATTTTTTATGGCTTCTGCTCCTATTGGAAATGCATATGCTTCTTGAGTTGCTAAATGATGCAAACATTTAATTGCCAGATATGGCGATGACGTTAACCCATATGTAACAGTGTTGAGTTGGTAATATCTTATTGGACTTTTTTCATTACTTCTCCATGCTATTATTTGGAATCGTCGATCGTCTGGGTGTACCAAAATTTGACGATACATTTTCTCTATATCGGCGGTAAATACGTACCTGTGTAATCGGAATCTAAGAAAAATAGAGAACAGATCTGCTTGAATTTTTGGTCCTGTGTGAAGTACATCATTTAAAGATTGATTTGTTGTTGTTTTGGAGGATCCGTCGAATTCAACCCTAAGTTTAGTTGTTGCACTTTCAGGCTTCAACACACAATGGTGCGGCAAAAAATAGCATGGCATGGATATATTTCGGATGTCGACTTCGGACATGTGGCCAAGTTCCTCGTACTCTTTTAAAAATGCGTTGTATTGTTCCTTCATTTCAGGGTTGTTTCTCAACTTCTTTTCCATTGTGAATAATCTTGATACGGCTGAGTTCCTTGATTCTCCCAAGTTTGATCCTTCAATAGCAAATGGTAAGCGCACCACAAATCTGCCTGTTTGGTCTCTTTTAGTGGTAGATGTGAACAAATTTTCACATTTCTTTTCCTGTGGGCTTAATTTCAATGATGTGGTTTCTGGGTTTTCTATATTCCAAAATTTGTGTAATAATGGTGCTAATTGGCTTTCTTCATCGTGAGTACATATACCACATAGCGATGCTGGTGTTTTCTGACTGCTCTGAAGTGTTCCTCCTATTACCCATCCTAAGACAGTGTTTTGTAACACGGGAAGTTCATCGGATAATTTTATTTGACCTACTGATAAGAGCTCAAAGTATTTTTCAGCTCCCAGGAGTAAGTCTATTTTTCCAGGACGGAAAAATTCAGGATCAGCCAGTTCGATGTTTCCAGGAATGTTCCAACCAGATATATTTAAGGTTTTGTCAGGATGATATTTAGTGATTTCTGGCAGAATTCTGGCTTCAATTCTTGGTGAGTATCCGGTGGTGCGAGATTTTATCAGGATGTTTGCCTTGTCTTGAGTGTGCAGCTTACCATGACCTATGCCTAAAATATTGAGGGGATCATGAACCTCCGCAATTTCCAATTTTTTGACTAACCGCTTGGTGATAAGATTTAGTTGTGAACCCGAGTCTAATATTGCCTTGCAAAGAACTTGGTTTCCATTTGGAGCAACAATAATTACTTTGGCTGTTCCTAACAGTACATATTTTTGTTGTGTTGAAGATGGCTGAACTGCCAGAGATACTGGTTTGGATTGGTTTTCTTGCGCAGCAGACGTCTGCCTGTATTTGGTGGTTGACATATCTGAAGTCGTGCTTTTGGACTTTTCTGGTAGTGTTTTGATGTTCCTTGCTGAATAATCTGTATGCACCAATGTGTTATGTTTTTTTAGAACACTTAGTACATGGTCGCATTGTACAAGTATTGGCAGTGTGGCCACCTCTCATGCAATTGATGCAGAGCTTGTACTTAGTTAGTGTTTTTAGGCGTTCAGCAGGTGTTTTTGTTAAGAATGAATTGCACGCAAATAATGGATGATTTGCTTTACATGTCACGCAGGAACTGTTATGGCTGGTTATGGCTGTTAACGCAGACGATGGTCGCTGAGATTGATTAAATTTATTAAAAAGAGTACGTCCGCTTACAGTTTCTAAAGCTTGAAATTTTTTTTCAAGAAATGTTAGGACGATGTTTAACGGCGTAAGTTCCTTTGGAGACATGAGCGACTGTTCATATAGCATCATCGTGTTTTTGTCAAATTTCTTTAACAGCAAATGCACTAGCATTGGATCCCATGTTTCGACAGAAATGCCTACATTTTTAAGACCCAACACAACTTCCTTGGTGGTGTCATGTAAGGACTTAAGTGCTGTGGCTGATTCTGTATGGATGGTTTGTTGATTTAAAAACTTGTTTAGCAATGCTGATACTAAGAACCTTTTATTTTCGTATCTATCACAAATGATTTGCCATGCCGTGTGGTAATTTTCATTTGAGTTTGGTAAATGTTTTACTAAATTAAATGGTTCACCCGTTATGTTATTCATCAGATAATACATTTTTTCAATGTTGCTCATGGGTTTTTCGTGTACCAATTGTGTGTATAAATCTCTGAAGTTTATCCACGTTAGATAATTTCCATCAAATTTTGGTATGACTAATTTGGGTAATTTAAGTGAGTTATTGTATGTTATGGGTTCATTAGAATATCTCGGTGACATTCTATTAAGATGTTCTTGTAATTTGATGAGCGTATCTTGAATCCATTCTTCTAGTTCAAAATAATACTCTTTTGTATATCCATCTGGTTCTTCCTCAGAGATGATTTCCCAAATTTCTTGGTTATTTCGTCTGAGTTCTTGTGCATGATGATTTAGCAAATTGATTTTTACTTCATAGAAAGCCTTTGGTTGTGGTGATGTTAGCGACGTTTCAATTTTTTCTAAAAAATAGGTGATAGTTTGCATTAGTATCTGATGGGTATACCAAATAAAACACTGATTTGTGTTATCTGAACTGAACTTTATTCAATTCTAAAAATTTCAATAATAATTTTCCTTCTTTTATAGGCATGATTACTAATACAAATAAATTGAATAATATGGATAAAAAAATAACTTATTATAATGCATGTAATATGTATTATAATTGTAAAGTAATTAAAAAATGTATTGTTGTAATGTGAATATAATTTGAAGTAGTATAAATTTAAAGAAACTTAAATTGCTAAAGTCATCAAATTATAAATAATATAAATATTAATAAACTGCCTCAATATTGCATTTAATAAAGTAATTGTTCATTATGCTGAATATGCAAAGTAAAGGTAAAATTAAATTAAATATAAAAATTCTTTCGAAATCTGTACAAACTGTACATACTCCGCCACCGGTTAGTGCAGTAACATAATCTAATATCCAAATAGGTGCTGACGTGGCTTTGGCTGTGGTGGGCTTGCTGTTTCGATATTTTCTGAAGATGCTCGTGTAGTTACATCTGATCTGTTTGAACGTAGAGTTATTGTCTGACGATTTTTACAAGTGTACCAAATGATGACTATTATTATAATGCTGATTATAACGTAGGTGCTTGTGTAATGGTGTATATCATGAACATTTATTGTTCTAAGATTTTTGAGTTCAGTTTGCTGATTATCTATTATTGACTGTAAGTTTTCTAAATCCTTTAGTGAAATATCGTTGTTAATTTTTATAGGTAAGGTTTCATTGTCATTATTTGGTTTGAGTTTGTTCGTGCGTTGAAGAATATCATTGGGTATATTTGTTTTTATTAGAAATGAAGAATTAATGTTTCCAGTTAATTTGTTATTTGTTGTTATGTACATTGTAGCGTGTTTTACTATGCAACCTTCTTGAAGCTGAAATATACCACTCCCATTCAGTGTAATTTGTTCGATCTGTGAATTGCAAATGATATCGAAAGAAGTTTCCTGTTCTAAAATATAAATCCAGCTATTGGCGGTGTGCATTTTGATCCAGGTAGTTTTTTCTGTTAAAGTCTTTATTGTGCAGAATGGAGATAATTTTGTTGTAAGGGTAAGTAATTCCATCTCACATCTACTTATATTGGCTCTTAAATTATACAATGGTGAATTTATTTTGCAGATGAGATGTTCATGATTCAGCTGTCGACATAGCGACATATCGTTCTCCATCAATGGACTGTATCTATCACGACGTGTATTAACTAACAGATATTTACTGGTTGGTTGAATACATACCAGGTTTTTTGATTGAATCATAGGGATTGGTATTAAATGATACATTTTGTAGTATTCTGCATCAATCAACGGTAATTTGATTTCAAATATTACATTGTTATTTGTAACCCGTGCCTTCACCTGCATTAGATTGTATAGAGTTAGTAGTAAATTTCGGTTTTCGGCTTCTGGAACCTTCAAGTCATGTGGTAAATTCTGACGTATGAGTTGAAGTTGTGAGGTTAGCTGGGCTGGTGTAAGCAGTAAGGTGTTTATTTTCCCCGATCGGGCATCTGTTAGAACTGATAATATGGCCTGTTGTACGTGACGTACACTTCCCAGATCTAAAGCTACTAACAGTGTGGCGGCGTTGAATCCTTGTTGTAGTTGCTGTCCTTGCTTGGTGCGATTAAGTTCTTCTTGTAAAAAGGTGACGTGTTTTTTGATTGCTAAGAATTGTTGCCGAACGTCTTGTTGCCCTCTCTTTATGATGTTTAGCGTGGAATCGGTTATTGTTATTTGCTGCTGTAGTAGTTCCTTTAGATGACCTTCATTTTCATTTGTTTTAATTATTTGTTGTTCATATTTTTCAGCAAAGTCATGGTCTAGAATTCCGAACAAAGCGTTGGCAGCGCTACCTACGAATTCAAACGGTGCACGTTTCGCCCTGATAGTTTCATGTCCATTTTGTTGGTATAATAATTTGTTGGCGTCTTCAACTTCACGTAGTTGATGTGTTAACTGTCCAATTGATGAAGTACATTGATGCCTGAATTGTTCCTCCCTTGTGATAGTTTCGCAAGCTGAGTCGAGTTGGGATATTGCGTGTTTCAGCATATTCAATTGATTCTTGTAGTTTGTGAGATTGAAGTGTACTATAAGGACCCATTCATTACTGTAGATATTAGTATTTGCGATATTTTCAAAATACATTCCTTGATTATTATTGAAAGAAGTTACAGTGAATCTTTTGGCTGTATCCTTTGCACATGCTAATGCAAGAAGCAGACTGAAAACGAGTGTGTATATTAGTATATTATGACTACATGGTTTTGAATGCTGAGAGGATGGTTCCTTCTTAGTTCGTTTTGTTCCCTTATTATCAGTTAGGTTCACATTTCTTCTTTTCGAACTAATTGTTGTATCCTCACGCCCTTGATGTGTAGAATATGTATCTATATCCTGCTCCAAGGTCTCTTGGGTTTTGGTTGTAATATGATCTTCATTATCAATGATCGGCAATAGGGCGATCTTTGTCACTGGCCGTTTAATTACCGACGTACCTGTTTTAAGTGTTACAACTCGCACTAAACCATCTTTCCCTGGATGAACTGCTATTACTCGTGCTAATGACCATCTTGTTGGAGGCAAATTATCTTCCTTTATAAGCACAATATTTCCAATTTCGACATTAGATTGTTTTTGTGCCCATTTTGGTCTTTGCTGTAGGCGTGCTAGATACTCTGATGACCACCTTTTCCAGAAGTCATGATGCATGCGGTCCAGTAATTGCCACCTAGTTAGCAAATTTGGGTTTTTATCTAAGTGGTCCCTTTGTGGTAATGTTAAAATTGGTGATCCAATCAGAAAGTGTCCGGGAGTAAGTACTTCCAGACTTTCCGGATCGTTAGTGAGTGGACACAATGGTCTCGAGTTTAGACAGGCTTCTATCATAGTCATCAGTGTGCTCATTTCTTCAAATGTTAAAATTGTTTCACCTAAAATTCTTTTCATGTGGTACTTGGTTGCTTTAATACCAGCCTCCCAGAGACCCCCAAAATGTGGTGATGCTGGGGGTATAAAATGCCACTCAACACCTTCTGACGTCAATGCACTTAGGACTTCTTGTTTATAGGGTTGTGAGTTGAACACCTCCGCTAGAATTTTACTAGCACCCACGAAATTAGTGGCATTGTCGCTGTATAAATGTGCTACAGGTCCTCTTCTGTTAACGAATCTCTTGAACGCTGCCAAGAATGCGTTCGAAGTTAAGTCACTCACGACCTCTATATGTATCGCCTTTGTACTTAAGCATATAAAGAGAGAGATGTAACCCTTAAATGTTTTATTTCCTCTGCCTTTCGAGAATTTTAGCGAAAATGGTCCTGCAAAATCAACTCCGGTGTGTGTAAATGGACGTGTGACAGCTAATCTTGGCTTTGGCAAATTACCCATTAATTGCTCAGTTTTGGTGGCATTAAAGCGGTGACATGTAACGCATCTGTGTATGTGGACCTTAACCGATTTTAAGCCGTTAAGTATCCAATATTCTTGTCGTACATACTCGAGAGTTTTGCTGGGTCCGCCGTGCAGTGTAGTGCGATGAGCTTCATTAATTATTAGAGCTGTTAATTCACTCTTATATGGTAGTATAATAGGATGTTTTTGTTCAAATGAAAGTGACGATTCTTCTAGTCGACCTCCAACCCGTAATATCGTTTGTGCATCAATAAACGGGTTTAATGATATAAGACGACTGTTTTTATTCAGAGGTTTTTTATAAGATAGTCTTTGAATTTCTTCTTGAAAGAATTTATGCTGGGTAAATTTTATTAACAGTATAGTTGCGGTATTTGTCTCAGCAGCTGTCAAGCACCCCGTAGTTCTTTCACTAGACGGCCTTGAGTTGTTTATAAATCGCATACAGTAAGCCAATATTCTTTGTAGTTTTTTGATAGAAGAGTAATTTTGCAGTAGGTTTCCTATGAGTTCATCTGGTTCGTTTATAGCAGTATGTAACTTGACCTTTGTATTTAATTCAAGATTTGTTTCATCTATTTTTGTTGTTGGAAATTTGAGATGGACATTTTTTAGCCAATAGGGTCCTTCCCACCATAAGCTATGAGTTGGTAATTCCTTTGGAAAAATGCCTCTGGAAGCGACATCAGCAGGATTATCTTCAGACTTCACATGGAACCAGCGATCAGGCTTGATAACTGTTTGAATTTCAGCAACTCGATTTCCTACAAATGTTTTCCATTTGTGAGGGCTTGACTTTAACCAGGATAATACAATCGTTGAGTCAGTCCAGGCGAAGCATTGTAGTTGTTCTATCTCTAAACCTTTTCTTACTTCTCTCAGAAGTTGTGCTGAAAATACGGCCCCATTAAGTTCTAGACGTGGTAAGGTCAATTTTGATCGTAGTGGTGCTACCTTTGTTTTTGCTGCTAACAGTCTTATAAAAACCTTCCCCCTTGTTACAATTCGAATATACACTGATGCACTGTAGGCTTTCTCAGACGCGTCACAAAATGTATGAAGTTCACATATACAATTTTCTCCTGAATAATTAACCCATCTTCTAATTTCAATTTGTTCTAAAATTGGCAGTTCGGTCTTTATTTGTGTCCATTGTTCAAGTATCGAATCAGATACAGCATCATCCCATTCGTGACCTGTTAACCAGATCTCTTGAAAAAGCAATTTTATTTTCACGATCACAGGTGATAGATAGCCAACGGGATCAAATATACGAGCAGCTTCAGAAAGGATGGTTCTTTTTGTCACAATGATTGGATCTAGTCCAACATTGACTTTGAACTTGAATGTATCGGTGTGTGGATCCCAGTGTAACCCTAAAGTTTTTTTTGTTTCTCTTTCATCAAATTTTGGACTGTTTGAGACGTCTCTTAATTCCGATGGTATTTGTTTAAGTAGGTTTTTATCATTACTGTTCCATTTCCTTAAGTTAAAACCGCCGCCCTTCAGTAATTTGATTAGATGCTTACAGGCTTTGGAGGCTTCTTCAAAACTGTTCGCTCCTGAAACTACATCGTCAACATATGTGTCCTTGAGAATTATTTTGGATGCTATAGGATATCGTGAACTATCGTCAGATGCTAGCTGTCGTAATGTACGTATAGCTATGAAAGGTGCGGCTGCTGTTCCATAAGTAACTGTGGTAAGCTTATATTCCTTGATAGGTTCCTGGGGTGAGTTTCTCCATAAGATTCTTTGCAAATCTTGATCTCTTGAATCAACCTTAATTTGCCTGTACATTTTTTCAATGTCGACAGTGAAGACTATTTTGTATTTTTGCCATCGTAATAAAATAGTTAGTAGATTTTGTTGTAAATTCGGTCCTACCATCATGAGATCGTTCAAGCTTTTGGTTGAAGTTCGTTTTGCAGAGGCATCAAATACCACTCGTAGCTTCGTGGTAGTACTATCATGTTTAAA
The DNA here is from genome assembly GCA_939192795.1 of Bombylius discolor. NCBI lineage: Eukaryota > Metazoa > Arthropoda > Insecta > Diptera > Bombyliidae > Bombylius > Bombylius discolor. Next base: position 27,556,586 of record OW584238.1, read on the forward strand.
AACTGCATGATGTGGTAAATAGTAGCTCAACTCTGCATTTGCGGTAGCTGGTACCATATGACCCAATGCCAAGTATTTCTTCATAAAGTCCTTATACATAACCTCTAATAATTTATTAGTTTTGAACCGACGTTCCATTTGGAATAGTCTTGCAAGAGCTAATTCTCTTGACCCTTGTAGTTCAGCAGAAGGAATTGTTTTAAATGGTAGTCTGACTATGTATCGACCTTCTTGATCTCTTTTGTAATTGTTCTTATAGTGCATTTCGCATTCAATTTCTTCGGCAGTGTTTATTCGTTCTGGCTCCAATTCTTCACTTTCCCAGAATTTTGAAAGTTCATTACAGATGTCAATTTCACCAAGAAAGCATTGAATGGTGTCCTGCATTATGTTATTAGACGTTGTCCTTTTTAATTTACCCGATAATATATATCCAAATTCAGTTTGTTGCGCTATTGGTGTATTAGGATGTCCCTTGATGAGTTTCCTTTTCAAAATTTGACTGAATACGTCAACACCAATGATTATATCAATTTTACCTGGTTTATAATATGTTGGATCAGCTAGGGTTATATTCTTAATGTGTCTCCAATTTTTTGATATTAGTTTAGTGTTTGGCAAAAGGCCAGTTAGTTTTGAAAGAACCAATGCTTTGGTGTGTAGTAAGAATGAGGATGCAAATCTTGGTTTTAATGTTAATTCTACAGCACTTCGAGCGATGCTGTTTTTGCTTTCTCCTACTCCATAAATTATAGCATGTACCTGTGATTTTGATAATTGCAAACGTTGAGCGGCGTCTTCTGATATGAAGGTAGCTTGTGATCCTTGATCTATAAGCGCTCGTAATTCCATAAATGTTCCGTCCTTTCGCTGTGCACACACAATTGCTGTAGCCAATAAGAACTGTTGTTCTATGTTTGACACAAAGTGCGTTGCTATCTCGGTAATGCCTTTGCTTCCATTAGCGTTTTGATTGGCTTGAACAGTATCTGTACGGTTTTTAAAGGATGCTTGTTTGTTTTGTTCAGCTTGATTTTTATGTAGTAATGTGTGGTGTTTCTTATGACAGACCTTGCATTTTGACCAGCTTTTGCATTTGCTTGCAAAGTGCCCTGCCACTAGGCAGTTTTCACACAGTTTATTGTTTCTTACAGCTTCTGATTTCTGTTGGGAGTTCATTTTTGAAAATTTCTCGCAGCTGTATATTCTGTGTGCTTGCTTACATACAGGACAAGAAGAAGTTACTGTACCGTAATGAGCTCTTACGTTTTTATCACCTTGTTTGTTTCCTATGATGACCTTATTTTTATTTTCAAGAGATTCTAATGATTGGAAGCGATTTTCTAAGAATTCAAAAAAATGTTTCAATGTTTGAGTTTCACGTGGCGACGTCAATGACTGCTCATATAAACGATGACTCTCTTTATCTAGTTTTTGTGTAAGTAAATAGATTAAAATTGGATCCCAATTATCAGTTTGTATATCTAGATTTTTTATAGATAGTAAACATTCATTAGAAATGTCGTGTAATTTTTTGAGAGCATTTGCTGATTCTTTTAAGATGACTGGTTGATTAAATAAGGTTTTAATCTGTGTTTCAACTAATGTTCTTTTGTTATTGTATCTTTTATCTAGAACTTCCCATGCTGTATCATAATTGGCTGCTGTTACTTGTAAGTGTTTTATTAGCTCATGTGGTTCACCACTTAGGTTAGCTTTTAGATAAAACAGTTTTTGTGTTTTTCCAATGGATTGATTGTTATGAATTAGTTCAATGAATAAATCTCTAAATGCTTTCCATTGCAAGTAATCACCTGAAAATTGTGGTATGACTATGTTCGGTAGTTTTATATTACCTTTTTCTCCATAATTGAAGGGTATCATAGAAGTTGATAAAGATGTTTGTGGTTGTAGCGATATAATTTTATCTTGAATTTTAATAACGGTTGCTTGATATTTTTCTTCTGTTTTGATGAATACATTTTGGCTAAAATAATTGTCTGTGACTTTCCCCAAGGCAATAATTTCACCATGATTTTGAAGTATACGCTGCCAATATTCGTCGATTATTTTCAAATTTTGTGAGCAGAATGCCGAACCTTCAAGATCAAGTTTTTCATCTACCTTCTGAATAATTCTCATTAGTGATTCTACTATATCAGTTTGCTTATTTATCAACTTGTATTGCTCTTGTAGTATTTCTGTATTTTTGTTTTTTTGTAATGCTTCTTTTAATGTAGCTTCAAGAATCTTTCTGATTTCTTCAACTTCATTTTCTAATTTTTCAAAGGATTTTGTTGTAAAATATTGGTGACTTTGAAACAAATCTCTATATTCTTCGATTTTTTCGTTGACCTCGATAGCATTTGACCATAGATTATTCAATAGTAGCAAACGAGCTTCAGCATATTCCTTTGTTTTTCTTTCGATAGAATCTTTTTTGAAGTTTATCATGATTTTCTGGATTTTCGTACAGATAGTTTTCTGTTCTTTGACTAAATCCTCCATGGTGGTTTATTTACTTGCTGTTCGTTAATTTTACCTGAAAATTTAATTTACCCTTTTTGTTTCTTTCTTTTTTTTTTTGATCTGTAGACAAATATTCTACAGTTGAGAAAAAAAAAAAAATATGTATGTTAGCTTTTTTACTCGTAGACAAAAATTCTACAAGAAATAAATTTTAAGATATTTTATATCTATTTTTTTTGTTTTTGTATACACTGATTCTACAAGCTCGAAGGACCAATGATGGGTATACCAAATAAAACATTGATTTGTGTTATCTGAACTGAACTTTATTCAATTCTAAAAATTTCAATAATAATTTTCCTTCTTTTATAGGCATGATAACTAATACAAATAAATTGAATAATATGGATAAAAAAATAACTTATTATAATGCATGTAATATGTATTATAATTGCAAAGTAATTAAAAAATGTATTGTTGTAATGTGAATATAATTTGAAGTAGTATAAATTTAAAGAAACTTAAATTGCTAAAGTCATCAAATTATAAATAATATAAATATTAATAAACTGCCTCAATATTGCATTTAATAAAGTAATTGTTCATTATGCCGAATATGCAAAGTAAAGGTAAAATTAAATTAAATATAAAAATTCTTTCGAAATCTGTACAAACTGTACAGTATCTTTTGGATTTTAATTCGTTTAGTAACCAGATCCTCTTTTGTAGCTTCATTTTCGTTACTCGATGCGCTTCGATCAGATAATTCTTTTGGTATATTTTCTTGAATGACATCTTTTGGCTCATCATGACCCAATTGCGGAATTTGTGACATAAGCTGTTCAATGTTGGTTTTAAATTTATTATAAATGATTTCACCTTGTTGAAAATACTGATTTTTAAAGTATAACTCGTCTGGGTATTGATCCGAAAACATTTTAATTTTTGCATCATTGGCTGCAAATTTAGTCCATAATTCTTCCAATTGTGTCAACTTCTTTTGAAGATAGTCTTGTGTTTTGCGAGTGATGGAATCCTTTCTGTAGTTGGTCCATATTCTATCTATTTCGGACCCTATCGTATCTTGTTCTGATATAATTAAAAGTAGCTCTGCAACCTCCATTTTTAAAACTTTGCCCTTTTTTGTGTTTTTTTTTTTTTTAAATTATTCACTGTAAAATTTTAATGAAAATGTGAAATATGTTACGTGATAGAAATCACGTCGGGGTCACCAAATGTTTAAGTGGACGATAAATTATTTTATTTACCGCTATATGAATTTTTATGTGAAAATTACAAGTACAGAACTTGTAACTTTGCGATAAATTTTATTACAAGATTACAAGTGCACAACCTGTAACCTGGTAGTTTTCTTTGAAATTTTGATGATTAGCCTACAAGTACAAAACCTGTATGCTACGAATGTTTGGAGAATACTCAAGTTCATTACCTGAATATTGTGCTGAAAAGAAATCTCAAATCTTCAAGAACTCATTGCCCTAGGCAGCCTCACCTAAGGAAAATAAAAGGCTTGATTCACTGAAGTTAAAGAAGTGATTTATTCGATAAAATTTTCCTATTTATATACAAATTTTCTAGTAAAATTCAGTGCAAATTCATAATAACACATGTAAAAAAAAACTTAGTCATCATAACTTCACCTTTAATATTATTTGGTTAAAATTATTTGTAAAAACTGCATCGTAAACAAAATCGTCGAATTAATAAAAATTCTTTTACGTTATTAAAATAAATTTTTAATAATAATTTTGCTTATTATTTAGATTTTGTATTGTAATTTGATACTTTCTTTTTAATAATTTTTATAAATGTGTTATACAAATTTGCACTGTTAACAAATTTTGTTTTTTAGTTAATGTTAACTTAATTAACCTATAGTCAAGAATTTAAAGATATAAAATATGAAAATGAAATTAAAAAATTGATGAATAATGGGTTCTTAACAGACCTTATCACTTATTGTTTGATTGTTTCGGCCAATACCTTGTACATGCATTGGATCCTCTTGTGGTTTTAATTTTAATTGCTTAGCTAATTTTTGAGTTATAAAGTTGAGTTGTGATACTGTGTCCAGTATTGCGCGGCATTCTATCTTCTGACCGGTGTGAGATATTACGCCAAGCTTTACTGTACTCAGTAGCACATAATCTTCATGTTGATCAATAACTTCAGCGGCTAATGTGGTAGCCACACCTTGTGGTTGTGAGCTCGGTTTTGGTTGGTTGGTTTTCTTTTTATCTTGTTGACCCTTGGTGGATCTTAATTTAGTGGTTTGATTGTCTTCAATATGGACCAATGTATTGTGTTTTTCGGAACACTTTGTTCATGGTCTTAATGTGCATGTGTCTGCCCTAAGACCACTTCTCATGCAGTTAACGCATAGCTTAGCTTCACGTAAAAATTGATACCTTTCACCTGGTGATTTGGCTAGGAATACTTTACATGCATACAATGCATGGTCTTGAGAACATATGGCACAACCATTTCCCTTTATCGCTGAAGCAATTGATGCGATCCTGGTAATTGATTTGTCCTTGGTAAAAGTTCGTGAGCCTGCTCCTTCTAAAGACTGGAATCTATATTGCAGGAAGTCTAACACACTTTTCAGGTCATGCACTTCTTTAGGTTTTTTCAATGATTGTTCGTATAGTGTCATTGTATTAGCATCGACCTTTTTGAGCAAAATATGAACTAGTATAGGGTCCCTTGAATCTACTGCTATTCCCAGATTTTTCAGTCCTAGTAAGCATTCTCTCGTCACGCCATGCAACGATTTCAATCCATTAGCGGACTCTTTATGACAAATGGGTTGGCTGAACAATTTATTTAAAAACGTTGTTACAATAATCTTTTGTTATCATATCTTTTACATATGAGATTCCACGCATCATCATAGTTGTTGTCACATACAGGCAGATGCTTAATTAATTGTTGTGGTTCTCCTGCAAGATTGCTAATCAGATAAAACATTTTCTCTCCACTACTCATATTTTGGTTGTGTATAAGTTGAGTGTATAGATCTCGAAACTGAGTCCATTTTGAATAATCCCCTGTAAACGTAGGAATGGTTATTTTTGGTAACTTAAGTTGACTAGTGGAATTTTCCCTTTTAGCTGTTCCTTTCATGCCTTGCAGATTCGATGTTAATGAAATCAAAGTGTCTTGTAACCAATCTTCCAGTTCGAGATAATATGATATGTAGCACTGTAGCCATTTGGCTCATTTTTTCGTGCTAATTCCCATATTTTTTTGGTCTAAGTGCCGCATTTCATTTGCGTACTGATGTAGCAAACTGATTTTATATTTTAAATACGCGGCTGCCTGCTGGCATAACTCCTTTGCCTCAATGTCTTCAAGAAAATGGGTAATATTTCGCATAAGTGGCTTTTGTTTTTGGACCATAGTCAGAACTGGATCATTGTTTTCATCTTCGTTTTCAAACGTAAATGATACTGCTGACTTTGTGCTTGTTGTGGCATCATTGTTTTCATTTTTTTGTTGATGAGAATCTGTGTCATCAAATTGTTGTAAGGCCTGAATAAGTTCTTTCAACTTGTCTCTTCTAGCCTTAACTTCATTAAAGAAGTCTTTAGTGAAGTATTCTGATGATTAATCGACTTCGTTAGAGGTTGAAAGTTTTTCATGGTTTTCTTCAAAAACAATGCAATGTTGTTCAAGATTATTTAACCTTGTTGTTAGATAAGTTTGGGTCTTTCTATGTAATGAATCCTTCTTGAAATTTTTCAACAAACGGTTGATTTCAAATCCTATATCACTTTGCTTTGCTAATAATGCCTCCATCATGTAGCCTAAAATCACGTCGGGGTCACCAAATGTTTATTGTGAGAGATGCTTTTATCTTCCACATTGTATTTCGTAGTCTAAGTACCAAACATGCTAGAAATACTTGTGTATCTAAGTGCAAAACTTATATACTGAGAGAAATATACCCAAGTACAAAACTTGTGTACGGTTATGAATATACGTTAACTAATATTCTGGTTATGAATATAAGTTAACTAATATTTTGGTTATGGATATACTTATTGTAATTATAACTGATGTAATTATAATGATTGGTTGGTTATGGTTTTGCTTGACTTGAAATGAACTTTGCTGGATCTAAAACGCCTTGGTAAATACCTAACTCTGAAAAGAAAGGATTTTCAGTGCTCCTGGCAGCCTCACCAGAAGAATAAAAGAAGGCTTGATTCACTGAAAATATACTGATACTTTATTGTAAATTTGATTCGTTTATATAGATAAATATTGCTTAGTAATCAATACAATACATTTTAAATTTTGCCAATAACTTAATTATATTAATATTAATTTCATACATTATACATTCCATCAAATATGCAATATTTACAGGTTTCATTAATTACATATTACACCATGATTCATATTTTTATGTTAGTATCTTTATACCTTTAAAGAATATTTTACTTATATTGCATTTTGTATTACTGTGGGTCAACGTAATTTACTTGTTTGCTAAGTTGACAAAAATGCTGACAAAATATTTTATTAGAACATTAATAAATGAAAAATATTTTACTGTGATGGTGTAATATGACATTATTTTTATAACAATAATAATTTTAATATTTAATTATTGTTGTTGTTAACAAGATGTTTATGTCGATGACGCAATGGTGGGTACAAATACAATACAAGAAGCTTTGAAAAAGCAAGAACAACTGAATGCACTACTTAAGTCTGTAGGTTTCAAACTAAGAAAGTCGGGCGCAAATAACTCAAAATTACTGGATGAAGTTCCTCCACAAGATCGAGCTCCGCAGCTGAACATCCATGAAGCCGACGAGTGTCATATAAAAACATTAGAAATAATCTGGTTACCAAAAACAGATTAAATCAGCACAAAACAATAACCAATCTACCACGACCAAAAGAAAAATCTTATCGGAAATAGCCCATTTGTTTGACCCTTTCGGAATTTTGAGTCCGGTTATCATCAAGGCAAGGCAAAAATTTTTATGCAGAAGTTATGGACATTAAAACTAGATTGGGACGCTGCATTACCTATGGCACTTTACACCGAGTGGAATCAATTTCGCAAAGGAATTGAAACTTTACATAGCCTCAAAATACCACGGCATATCGTAGCTGGAAAATCGGCAAAGGATATGCAACTACATGCTTTCAGCGATGCATCAGAAAAGGCATATGGTTGTGCGATTTATGTGCGCTCAGTTCTTCACGACGGTACAATCATAGTACGGCTACTATGCGCCAAATCTAGAGTGGCACCGACCAAAACATTAACAATTCCACGATTAGAACTTTGTGCTGCGAAACTCACTGCCCAACTACTGCACCGAGTCAAAATCGATTTAAAATGGACAGAACCAGCTTACTGTTGGACAGACTCGGAGATAGTACTGGCCTGGATAAACTCTTCTTCCGTTTCGTTCAACACATTTGTTGCTAATCGAATTGCAGCCATCCACGAAATCACCTCTTCAGAACAATGGAATTATGTACCAACTAAAGAAAATCCAGCCGACCTGGTATCCAGGGGAGACGAACCAATGAAGTTACACGAGTGCAATTTGTGGTTCTATGGTCCACTGTTCCTACACGCTCCAGAAAAAGCATGGCCAAAAAAACCTCAACACTTGAATGCCGAATTAGAACTCAAGAAAAAAAAGACTGCATTGGGGATTATAAGGTCTGCCGAATACATAACAGAACACATTAATCACCGTAACTCATTCAAGGTCTTACAACGAGTAACAGCATATATCTTGAGATTCATTAAAAACTGCAAGCCCCAGAAATATCAGCATCGGAAAACTGGTCAGCTAAATGCACAAGAATTAGATGATGCACTCGTGGTTATCACAAAGGAGTACAGCACCAAGGATTCCCAGAAGAATTAATACAGCTAAGAAAGCACAAGGAGGTTGATACCAGAAGCCCTATCATAAGCCTATGGCCATTTGTAGACAACCACGGAGTAATTCGAGTAGGAGGAAGGCTAAAAGAAGCTGACTTACCGTACGTTGCAAAACACCAGATACTGCTACCATACCCACATGATATAACAAAAATGATACTCAATAACTTATGAAGAACTGGGGACAGTTATGGTTGAAATTGATGCGATACTCAATTCAAGACCTCTTACACCAATGTCAGAAGATCCCAACGATTCAGGAGCTCTAACCCCAGGACATTTCCTCATCGGGGAACCACTTTCCACTCAAATAGATCCTCATGCTAATCCTGCTAAAGGAAATTTACTGTACAGGTGGAAACTTACATCCCAAATTAAATCTGAATTTTGGACCCCTTGGAGCCGAGAATACTTGAACCAACTGCAACAAAGGCACAAGTGGAAGAAACAATTAGACAACATTGAACCTGGAACCATGGTCGTCATAAAAGAAGACAATAATCCAGTGCTTTCATGGCCTTTGGGGCGAATAGTTCAAACTATAAAAGGCAAAGATGGAGTTGTAAGAGTCGCCGACATTAAAACTGCGATAGGAATCGTCCGAAGAGCTATAGCGAACTTGGCACCACTACCAGTGGAAAAAGAAGGAGATTCCAAGCAAGAAGACGTCCGACCACTCAAAAGACCATCCGATGAATCAAATAGTACCAAGGAGGTAGCAACCTCACTTCTTCTGACATTATTAGTACTACTAGTTAAAGGTGAAGTTAACATACAACCATTGGACACCAACCCCGGATTGTACTTCGAGAATCTAGGAATGACGTATCTCATAACAGATGAATGGAACATTGTAGTGTACTTTGACACCAAAAACTCTCGGAGGGAATTGGAAATAATAAAATATGGCACTCAACAATTATCGGATATATGTGAAAAGATAATAGAAAATCAAATATGTGATGCCACAATGAACCAAATTTACACAGTTCTAGAGGAGATTCAGAGCTCTAACGAAATCATAAAACCTCAAATGTATCAAAGAGTTAAACGATCCCCATTGGACATCATTGGAAATGTGGCCAGTTCGTTGTTTGGAGTTCTTGATTCAGAATATGCGGAAAAAATGTCAAAAACAATAGAAAACATCCATGATAATCAAGAACACCTTCTGGATTTAATAAAACAACAAACAAGTATAGTTGATTCTACCACCAACATAATCCGAGGGTTTCAGTTAACAGCAGAACGGCAAATTAATAAATTTAATATCTACATAAACCATACTAGCGAAACAATTCAGAACATGCAGGAGGACTTGCGGGAACAAAAACTAATGGAAACCTTTAATGCCATTTTATTTAGATTGATTTTGATAATCACAGATTACCAAAAGATACAAGCAGCCCTGTTAGATGTAGTGATCGATACACATCACGGAAACATCAATCCACTATTACTATCTCCAAAACAACTTCAGACGCAGATCATAAATATCCGACAACATCTACCTGCAGCATTGCAACTACCAGAGACCACAAATAATGTATTAAAGATATACAAGATGATGACAATTTCAGGACGACCTACGAAGAATTCTCTAATCTTCCGTATAAAAGTTCCATTGGTCACAAACAATCAGTATCAACTGATAAGCATCACACCAATTCCAATATATCTGGATGAAACATATGTAACCATCATCCCTACAAGTTCACTTCTGATCGTAGACTTGCATCGTGACTCATACTATCCGCTTAACAAATGACGAGTCAATTCATTTGTGCAAACAACATCATCCATTGTTCAGAGTCGGTTCGAAAGTCAGTGAATGTGAAATCAACATATTACGACAGAAAGCCATTCCACCATCTTGTAAAATGAAGACCTCAACAGAAGAATCACATTGGATACAACTCAACAGTGCAAACCAATGGATATATCAGATGAAACATGAAACTACTCTAAACATCCAATGCAACAACGAAATATCACAGGAAACCATTAAAGGATTAGGACTAATTACCATCACTAAAGGATGTACAGTCAGAGATGAACATACTACCATACAAGGCTTTGAGCTCCACTCAAGCTCAATATATAATATCATCACACACTCAAAAAACTTTAGTGAATTGATTTCTCCAACACTAAGGTCCAGAATGTCATATACGATCGACAATTACACCAATAACACACCAAAGAATTACACTAACGATATCTTAGAACTCAAGCAACATATTCGCCACCTTAAGGAAAATGAAGCATGGCATCCTAAACATCACTCTAAGGAAATTCTTCATTTCTCCGTTCCATATATCAGTCTAGTATTAATCATCGGAATTATCATATTTTTGGGATGGAAAGGATACCACAGACGATCCAAATCAACAGAATCATCAACTGATCCTCAAAACCCAAAAATCAATTTTCAACTTCCAGCAGAAGAAGTTGACTTGCAAACAAGTCAACGGGCGGGAGAATGTTAACAACAACAATAATTAAATATTAAAATTATTATTGTTATAAAAATAATGTCATATTACACCATCACAGTAAAATATTTTTCATTTATTAATGTTCTAATAAAATATTTTGTCAGCATTTTTGTCAACTTAGCAAACAAGTAAATTACGTTGACCCACAGTAATACAAAATGCAATATAAGTAAAATATTCTTTAAAGGTATAAAGATACTAACATAAAAATATGAATCATGGTGTAATATGAAATTATTGCAATTGTAATATAGGTAATAAGGTAAACGACCTGTAAATATTGCATATTTGATGGAATGTATAATGTATGAAATTAATATTAATATAATTAAGTTATTGGCAAAATTTAAAATGTATTGTATTGATTACTAAGCAATATTTATCTATATAAACGAATCAAATTTACAATAAAGTATCAGTATATTTTCAGTGAATCAAGCCTTCTTTTATTCTTCTGGTGAGGCTGCCAGGAGCACTGAAAATCCTTTCTTTTCAGAGTTAGGTATTTACCAAGGCGTTTTAGATCCAGCAAAGTTTATTTCAAGTCAAGCAAAACCATAACCCAATCATTATAATTACATCAGTTATAATTACAATAAGTATATCCATAACCAAAATATTAATTAACTTATATTCATAACCAGAATATTAGTTAACGTGCATTCATAACCGTACACAAGTTTTGTACTTGGGTACATTTTCATTTTAATATAGAATTCTTAATACACCAGTTTTGTACTGTAGTATATTGTAGGATAAATACACAAGTTTTGTACTTGGGTATATTTCTCTCAGTATATAAGTTTTGCACTTAGATACACAAGTATTTCTAGCATAAGTTTGGTACTTAGGCTACGAAATACACTGTGGAAGATAAAAGCATCTCTCACAATAAACACACTTTATGGAACAAAGTATTAGAAGAAATTAAAAAAAGTCGCCCGGATTTCTCTTACACAAGGGATGAAATTAATAAAAAATTTGTTAATTTACTAACAACTTATAAGAGAATCAAACAAAGGCAAAATAAATAGGGAAATGCAGCAACTACTTGGGAATATTTTGATTTATTCGATGAAATTTTTGGCGCAAGGCATTTTATTTGTCCTCCATCTAATGTATTGAGTTCGTCGCTTCAGGAAGAATTTACAAACACAACAAATAATGAAAACAATCGTACAAATTCAGAAAGTGATGATATCGATAATGAAGACGAAAACGTAAATCCTGGTCCTTCAAAACGTAAAAACCAAACAGCTACTATGAAGTTGTTGATTTTTTAAAAGAGCAAGCAATTGAAGATGAGAGACAGCACAAAGAATTAATTCAAATGGAAAAAGAAAAAATCGTAGCAGGAAAAGAAAGGACTGGAGTTTTAAAAGACTTGAAAAATTTATTAATAGAGTACTTATCAGAATTGAATTTTTTAAGGCTTATTATTTTTTATTTTGTTTTTCTGTTTTGTTGTTTAAGCAAAAGCCGAACTTGAATTTTTATAAAGGCTGTTTTATTTAATAAATCATTATTGAACTTATAATTGTATTTTATAATTTTATACTGTTAAAAGATTACATATTTTATCCCTTTTTTCTTTTCCTTCACTTGATGACGTTGTTTGTAAATTTTCTTGATTATCTTCATCAGGTCCATCTAGCGAAAAAGTGTCATTTTCATATATTGGTCCTTCACAATCTATTAGAAAATTATGTAAAATAATGCACGACATTACTATGAACTTAATAATTTGTAAATTTTTTACATCGAACTGTGAATAGTATTAAATTTATTTTGTTCTGGTGTTAAACAACTATTATCTTTGTATGCCACGATTAAATATTCTAAAAGAGGATAAGCGCAGTCACCCAGTATGACAGCTCCCTCAGGCATTATTATTTTTCTTTTTTCCAAACGTTCACTCAATGTACTACATTTCCAAACCCATGCATTATGACATCGACCTGAGAAACCAAAAAATGCGTCGGTAAACTTTCCTTTGCTATCGCAACCACCCTATAATTAAAGGAATTATAAACATTTTTTAATTCACTTTATATAAAATTTATTTACCTGTAAAAGTATTGAACAAAAACCTTTTTTGTTGTAATAGCTGCTGTTTTCTTTTTTCTGTGTTATTATAGGAATGTGGGTGCCATCGACACAACCGATAAAAAAAAAAAGGATGTTTTCGCAAGCTTTGAAATTCTTCCATAATTTGTATTCCTTCCGTTACTGTTTTTGGCCACCGTATTACATTTTTCTTTTTAAATATAACTTTTACAACTTTTAAAAATGACGTATAGGCAGTTCCCATACCAACATCAAATCGATCACTTAGAATTCGAAAACAGGTCCCATTGGCAAATTTCCATAATGTTAGATAAAGTGACTTTTCTAAGAACAGGGCTGGCCTGCTGGTTTTAGAAATTTTAAATTGTGGCAGTAAAAAACTTTTAAATTTCTAATGAAATAAAATTTTTTTTTCAAAAATGTAATGCAATGTATTATTATAGTATGTACCTCTAAAATGTTTATAAAATACATCGTCTGGATAATTTTTAATTGTTGTATAGAAAATTTTCACTTTTGTTATGACTCTTTTTTTCTTATTTTTCAAGAAACTTAAAATAATATTGTTTCTAGCACTTCTTTTCTGTTTGAATTTATCACGCAAATGTTTTATAATCTGGCTTTCTCCAGAATTTTCACTTGTTATAATATCAAAAATAATATTGAATGGAAGAGAACTCATTTTTATTTTTTTGAAATTTCGGATCAAATACATGTTCGGAAACGTCAAAAAATAAAATGTAGAGGTGATGCATCTATGACATCAATTTTGATATTTACAAATTCTAACGCAGTTCAACCGTCAACTGACGATTAATTGACCGTCAATTTTTGCGTTTTCGAAGTTAGCATAATTACAATGTGAAATTTTCTTATTAATAAATTTATAATCATTTAATGTCGCTTTTTAACTGGTGTATCAAAAGAAAAAAAGCAAATATTTGAAAAATAAAAAAATTATTCAATCAATTTTAATTTAAAGAAACAAAAATAATACTAAATAATTGAACTTGAAAAAAAAAGAGTTTACCTCAAGTGCAAATTTGAAATGGATTAATCTATTAAAATTTCAAATTCTTGAAAAAAAAAATGTTATTTTAAAATGTAATAATTAAAACTTAATTACAATGATAAAATTACAAGCTGAATCTCTATTAAATGCAAAAAAAAATTTAATAAATTTGTTTAAAAAAAAATAAATAACAGAATATTTTATACATCTAAATGAAAAAAGAAAAATTTAAAGACAAAAAAATTGTTAAAATTAAAGTAAAATCAAGTAAATTATAAATATATATTCGAAATGATAATTTAAAATGTCGAAAAAAAAAATTAGAAAAGTAATTTAATTACAATATATTGTGTTTTAATTAAACAAAGTCAAAATAATTAATTTAAGTAAATGATGATTTTAATTAAAAATAAAAAAAAATTTATTAAAATAAAATACATATAATACAACACATACTCGTATGTGTATATATGTAAATACATTAAGAGCCCAATTTAGTAAAATGGCCTGCAAAGTGACCACCTACAGCCTACATTTTTCAACCGATTTTCATGAAATTTCGAATATAGATAGGTGGAAGGGAATTTTGGTCTTTAAGTGGAACACATTTTTAAATTTTGGTCCTTAAATTTTTTTATATTCGATTTTCGAAGGTACAGAAAAAAAAAATATTCACTAAATTTTTCACACTTTTTTCATGTATAAAAACGTTTAGATACTCTGATTTCTTCTTATAGGATTAAAATATAACCCTTTCCAAAAAGTTTAAAAAAAATTCAAGGAAACTGGTTACGTAGTTTAATTATTTTAAATAAAACAAATTGTTAATTTTTCATAAAATTTCATTACTAATTTTTCATATCACATACATTTTTTTGCGTACTTTTGGGTTTAAATAAGAATTACACAGATAGTATAAACTGTATAAACTCGATGCAAAGAAAATTGAAATTTTTGTAATATGTGTGATGATAAAAGTAACGTAAACAGCATAGAAAGTTATGTATAGTTAAGCTGCACATAGCTAGGTATATACATAGATAGATTAGCAACATATTTTGTATGGGAATGATGATCGGTGATAATGAATACGAATTAATAGAATTAACATGTACATATATGTATGTACATACAGTGATGACAAAAATTATTTGTGCAATGTAAATTTCATACTCAACTATTCAAAAAAGACCTTGTAACTTTTTTCGTAGTTAACTAATTGTTTAATAATTTTTGTTTTATATTGTTTATACACTAATACATACATTTCACTTAAAATTAGAAAAAAAATTCATAGAATATTCATAAAAAAAGTCAAAGAACTATGCAAGAAATTATTTGTGCATGTATGTTTGTGCCAAAAATTATTTGCGCACGTGTTCAAAAGTTTCTTAGAAATAACGGTACTCCAAAAATCAAAGTTTTTTGTAAATTTTATTGATGATATTTTCAAAACAATTGTTTTAGTTCAAATTTGAATTTCATTAACACTCCCTTCAATTTTAAATTGTACCTACGCCAATCAATTTTAAGTATTAAAATGTTACATATTTTGACTCCTTATAAAAGTATGTTTCCGTGGGACTAGGGAGCTGAAATTTGGTCAGGATATTTCTTGAAGGGTCTAATATTATATGAAATTTTAACGGTGAATATTCGTTAACTAGGGCAAAAGGTATAGAGTAAAATACAAAAAAAGTCATTTTTTCAAAACAAACACTTTTTTCATTTCTATAAGGCCCTCCTTAGTTCATACCTTGATCTTTAAAAAAAGTATGCATTTTAATTTTAAAACTAATTTCTGACCTAGTGCATTTTATTTGACTCAAATCGGTGCAACAAAGCCCGAGATATAAGAGTTCAAAGTTAAAAAGCCACATATCCTTTCATATAAAAATTTAAAAAATAAAATAATTCAGTATTTTTGAATTTGTTGTATGAAAAATTTGTGACCTTCAACTGAAATAATTTCAGATATAACAGCTGCATGCTAGCTGTAGCCTGTACCTACATACACATTTTACAAACGTACATCCATGCAGTATGATCGCTATATATAGCTATAGCTATAGCTATAACTATGAAAATTTTTCCAATAATATACACCAACACTTGGACGAAATTTATTTGCTTGTGTTGGTGCAGACACAAATACATATCAGACGATGTTATTGTTGTTTTCGAAATTTTTTTTTACTAAATTTGGCTCTTAATAAAAGTTTCATGATTTAAAAAAAAAAAAAAAAAAATTTGATTAAGTAAAAACGAAAATATTTGTTATTTTTCACCATTATAATTATTATTATTATTATGATTATTATTATTATTGGTGTTTATTAAAATATACAAGAAAAAAACAAACAATAAAAAAAAAGGCACAATTAAATCACAGAATTCATGGTTGTGATCAGGGCTTTCGGAGTTTTTTACTCCCTTTTGATCATCTGTACTCCCATACTCCCCCCATGAATAAAATACTCCCTTTTCAAAATATTTACAAAAAGACAGACGAATCCAAATAAAAATTCGTCAATTATATTATACTTCTGTTCCGTATACTTCTAATTTTTATAATATATAACATAATATATAATATATAACATAATATATAATATATATACATACATATATACATAATATGTACAATACATTTTCAGTTCTGGTTTCAATTCCAGCTGTCAAAATTTCAATGTCTTTCTTCTCTGTCTTGTTTTTTTAGTTGTTTTGTTTCGTTGTTTGTTCTTTTCTTGTTATTGACGACGCCGCTAACTGCCACGGATAAAAAACTGCTGCTAGTTGCTATTGACTTGACGGAAAAAGAAAATTATTTTTAAATAGTTCGTTTAAGTAATATTATGGCTATATATTTTAATTAAAATATTCTAACCAAATTGTAAAATTATAATTACAGGCATAGTAAAAGTGAATGGATCTTCTTATTTCTTATTTCTTATGCACTAAATAAGTACTTTTTTTCTACAAACGTTAAAATATGTAATCATAATGGATAGGTTAGCTTAGCAAAATTGAAAACTTTTGAAAAACATTTAAATTAATGAATTATTTTAGATATTTAGTCAAATTGTCAAAAGAAGCTTGATGCGACAGCTAGATTATCTTTTTTAGATGGGTCTATTTTTTTTGAGCGCCACTGTACAAAATTCAGTTGGCTGTACATTAAAAATTGTTATTTTAGTTATATTGGAAAGATTGAGTATGCAAATTCAAAAATTGCAACTTAAAATTCCAATAAATGAACTGTAATCCAAAATCCGTTGCACACAAGCAACATAATTTGTAATCTATCACATTGTTCTGTAAATAGCGTGATTTTCTTTTATATTTAAAAAATCACGCGATTTCTAGAAAACCTAATAGAATTACTCAATTTAATTTTTTCTCTTCTTCTTCATCAGAATTCTTTTATTTTCAATTTAACTTTTCTCATTAAAATCCAAATTTCTAAAATCTCACATAATTTAAAATGTATGTAGGTATTTTGAAGAGCAGTCGACTATGATTGATCTTTTAGGAAACCTGTGATTTAATTGTACCTTTTTTTTTTATTGTTTGTTTTTTTCCTTTATATATTAATAAACACCAATAATAATAATAATCATAATAATAATAATAGTTATAAAGGTGAAAACTAACAAATATTTTCGTTTTTACTTAATCAATCTTTTTTTTTCGACATTTTAAATTATCATTTCGAATATATATTTATAATTTACTTGATTTTACTTTAATTTTAACAATTTTTTTGTCTTTAAATTTTTCTTTTTTCATTTAGATGTATAAAATATTCTGTTATTTATTTTTTTTTAAACAAATTTATTAAATTTTTTTTTGCATTTAATAGAGATTCAGCTTGTAATTTTATCATTGTAATTAAGTTTTAATTATTACATTTTAAAATAACATTTTTTTTTTCAAGAATTTGAAATTTTAATAGATTAATCCATTTCAAATTTGCACTTGAGGTAAACTCTTTTTTTTTCAAGTTCAATTATTTAGTATTATTTTTGTTTCTTTAAATTAAAATTGATTGAATAATTTTTTTATTTTTCAAATATTTGCTTTTTTTCTTTTGATACACCAGTTAAAAAGCGACATTAAATGATTATAAATTTATTAATAAGAAAATTTCACATTGTAATTATGCTAACTTCGAAAACGCAAAAATTGACGGTCAATTAATCGTCAGTTGACGGTTGAACTGCGTTAGAATTTGTAAATATCAAAATTGATGTCATAGATGCATCACCTCTACATTTTATTTTTTGACGTTTCCGAACATGTATTTGATCCGAAATTTCAAAAAAATAAAAATGAGTTCTCTTCCATTCAATATTATTTTTGATATTATAACAAGTGAAAATTCTGGAGAAAGCCAGATTATAAAACATTTGCGTGATAAATTCAAACAGAAAAGAAGTGCTAGAAACAATATTATTTTAAGTTTCTTGAAAAATAAGAAAAAAAGAGTCATAACAAAAGTGAAAATTTTCTATACAACAATTAAAAATTATCCAGACGATGTATTTTATAAACATTTTAGAGGTACATACTATAATAATACATTGCATTACATTTTTGAAAAAAAAATTTTATTTCATTAGAAATTTAAAAGTTTTTTACTGCCACAATTTAAAATTTCTAAAACCAGCAGGCCAGCCCTGTTCTTAGAAAAGTCACTTTATCTAACATTATGGAAATTAGCCAATGGGACCTGTTTTCGAATTCTAAGTGATCGATTTGATGTTGGTATGGGAACTGCCTATACGTCATTTTTAAAAGTTATAAAAGTTATATTTAAAAAGAAAAATGTAATACGGTGGCCAAAAACAGTAATGGAAGGAATACAAATTATGGAAGAATTTCAAAGCTTGCGAAAACATCCTTTTTTTTTTATCGGTTGTGTCGATGGCACCCACATTCCTATAATAACACAGAAAAAAGAAAACAGCAGCTATTACAACAAAAAAGGTTTTTGTTCAATACTTTTACAGGTATATAAATTTTATATAAAGTGAATTAAAAAATGTTTATAATTCCTTTAATTATAGGGTGGTTGCGATAGCAAAGGAAAGTTTACCGACGCATTTTTTGGTTTCTCAGGTCGATGTCATAATGCATGGGTTTGGAAATGTAGTACATTGAGTGAACGTTTGGAAAAAAGAAAAATAATAATGCCTGAGGGAGCTGTCATACTGGGTGACTGCGCTTATCCTCTTTTAGAATATTTAATCGTGGCATACAAAGATAATAGTTGTTTAACACCAGAACAAAATAAATTTAATACTATTCACAGTTCGATGTAAAAAATTTACAAATTATTAAGTTCATAGTAATGTCGTGCATTATTTTACATAATTTTCTAATAGATTGTGAAGGACCAATATATGAAAATGACACTTTTTCGCTAGATCGACCTGATGAAGATAATCAAGAAAATTTACAAACAACGTCATCAAGTGAAGGAAAAGAAAAAAGGAATAAAATATGTAATCTTTTAACAGTATAAAATTATAAAATACAATTATAAGTTCAATAATGATTTATTAAATAAAACAGCCTTTATAAAAATTCAAGTTCGGCTTTTGCTTAAACAACAAAACAGAAAAACAAAATAAAAAATAATAAGTCTTAAAAAATTCAATCCTGATAAGTATTCTATTAATAAATTTTTCAAGTCTTTTAAAACTCCAGTCCTTTCTTTTCCTGCTACGATTTTTTCTTTTTCCATTTGAATTAATTCTTTGTGCTGTCTCTCATCTTCAATTGCTTGCTCTTTTAAAAAATCAACAACTTCATAGTAGCTGTTTGGTTTTTACGTTTTGAAGGACCAGGATTTACGTTTTCGTCTTCATTATCGATATCATCACTTTCTGAATTTGTACGATTGTTTTCATTATTTGTTGTGTTTGTAAATTCTTCCTGAAGCGACGAACTCAATACATTAGATGGAGGACAAATAAAATGCCTTGCGCCATAAATTTCATCGAATAAATCAAAATATTCCCAAGTAGTTGCTGCATTTCCCTATTTATTTTGCCTTTGTTTGATTCTCTTATAAGTTGTTAGTAAATTAACAAATTTTTTATTAATTTCATCCCTTGTGTAAGAGAAATCCGGGCGACTTTTTTTAATTTCTTCTAATACTTTGTTCCATAAAGTGTGTTTGTTTCCTTTTGCCTCCCGCAAATTCCAAATCATAATTTAATCTTGTGTTTATTAAGATAATAATTTCAGAATCCTTTCACTGCTTGTATATTACATATACATATATTACACATATGAATAAAAAAATATAATTAAAATGCAATAATTACCTAATATTTCTAAAATTGAAGCTGTTGTCCTCCATGTTGCAGTATAATTTTGTTTACTGCAGTATTTGCTAGTTTCTACATGACGTTGACGTGATTTTGACGTTTACGAATAAGAAACTGCATTACCATTGCAGTAATTTGCAGAAGTATATGTTTACAAATACATGATATGTAGTATGACGATCAACTGACGTTTTCGAAGTGGCAGTAACTTTGTACTACACCATTATTAATCGACCGAACTCAACTTATGACTAGAAAGAAAAAAAAATAATACAAGAGACCTCTACGACAAAAAGCCACATGCCTAAAAAAAACTATACATTAATCAACTACATCTTGACTAAACAGTTAATCACACCAAAAGGTAAACGGCAGCGCACCGGATTCTACGTCAGTTCACCTAACAACTTTCAAGGCCTTAGATAAGTACCAGATTTTTTTTTTATTATTATCCTTATTAGTAGCTTTTTTGTTGAATGTAGCCATATACTTATTTTGTATTAGCATAATGTAATAACTAGAATTAACGAAACACAACTTAACCGAAAAAGAAAAAAAAACAAAAACAAGAAAAAGAAAAAAAAAATAAGAGAGAAACAAGAACTCAGAAAAAAAACAGAGTTAATTTTTTTTTTAGGAAAAACAATACAAGGAAAAATAAATTTAGAAAATAATCCCACAAATTATAAAAATTCCGTTATGTTACAAGTTAACCATCGTTACTTCTCTTTGGGATATTGACCTAATAAGAGAAAAAGTCTATTTCACCTTGTCTATCATATACATACCTACCATATTTTATTCAAAAACTGAATATAATTACATATGTACCTAAGTATATAGTATGTATAAGGTCAAATTAATGCAATTATACATTAAAAATCTTCAAAAGCTAAGAAAGAAATATTTTAATACTTTTTGTGTATATGATTAGAAATAAACACAATGTAAAACCTGTTTTCGCTTGCATGTGTACATTCAAGCTTCAGAACATAATGTAAAACAAAATTTGTTATAAAACAAAAAATCAACGATTGAAAGCTTTTTCTTTTTCATTAAAAAGAAAAATATTATATCTACTTCTTTGCCCGAGTTAAAAGCTCAAAAAAAAACTCTATCAAAAAAAATTAAGTTCAAAATTAAAACAAAATATTATTATTTTCATAATATTTATTGTTTAAGAAAAAAAAAACGAGTAATCCAGTTGGAAAATCCGTACAAGACTGAATTTTTGATATTTTACAAATTTAATTCTTAATTTTAACGGAAATAATCTAGATAAAGAATTTTACAGAAAAACAAAAATATCATATTACATTTATATAAATTGTGAAAAACAAAAATATTTAATTTTCGTACAATTCTAATAAAAATTCAAGTTTGTGAGTGTTCAAAGTACTGAACATAATTATGCTGTGGTTGCAAGTCAGCGACAAGTCAACAATAAAAATTGCGTCATCCAATTACGAATTTTAATTGCTTTTCAACACCTGCTAATTTATAATAAAAATTGCATAATATAATTACGAGTGACTTATTAAAAAAATGCAAGCACATCAAATTACATATATAGGTCAATAATTATATTCTAGTTTAATGTAGAATATTATATTGGATAATTAGAATATAAACAAAAACTTATTTCTTAATTATTTAATAACAAAATTAAACTATAGGTAATTTATTAAGACAAAATTTGTATATAAGCTCATGAAAATAAATGAAGAATTTGGTATCAACAGAATACTCCAATTTTTACACATTTAAAGGTTTAAAGGTGAGGTTGTGCAGTCCTCACTTCCCTAAACATTCCTAATTACAAATCTAAACCAATTTTAATCAAGTGTCTTAACATAGACATTTTTTGGTCCTTCGAGAAAGAATAATATATACCCAGCGATTATGGAGATACACCACGATATCTACAATTACGGAGATCATCAAAGGCAGAAAGAGTTAGTGGAAGAAATACAAAAGCCAGGAAGAAACATATTTAAGGATGGTAATGAGAGAAAAACTGCGAACTACATATTGAAACGTAGAGAGAACCTTAAAGAATTGTGGAGACAATTTGAAGGAAATCACGAAAAAATAAAAGCAGCTGATCCAGATCATAGCTACGTGAAACAAGATTACCATGGGCAGCTTATAACAATATATAACAAGGGGCTAAATCATTTGGATGAATGTAAAAAAAATTTAGAGATGCTTGAAACAGTAAAAAATAGCATCAGTGACGATGAACAGTTTATTATAGAAAAAAATGAAGTTGATTATCTGATAGAGAGACAAGCACCTTGCACACTACTTAAACGGAGGCAGATGCTAAGAATTAAGGCATTAGAGAAGCAATTAAATAACGTGGAATTTGATAAAAAACGATCACCCATATACTATGAACTCAAAATTGAGGAGCTGAAGTAATTATGGAGTAAAATTGAGACGTTACAGGAAGAAATAGAATGTATTTCAAGAGAACAAGACCATGAGAGAGAAAAAATTCAAGGAAATGTTAATTCAACTTTGGAAAAAACGTGAAGAAAAGAAGGAAAATGGACACCATGGTGTGAAACTACCAAAAATTAATATACCTGTGTTCGAGGGTAATTACAAAGATTTGATTGCATTTTACGACATTTACGAAAAAGGTATACATACAAACCGTCAACTAAGTAATGCAGAAAAAATGCATTATCTTAAAACAACAGTCAAAGGAGAAGCATTAAAATTGATTCAACATTTATCGAGCTCAGAGATGAATTATGAGGCAGCATGGGAATTACTAAAAGGACGCTATAACAATAAGAGAATTCTATTTGCTACTCAAGTGGACATTCTGATGAATCAGCCACTACTAACGTTTGAAACGAGCAACGGAATAAAGCAGCTACACGCCACTACTAAAGAATGTATTCATGCTATAAGGAATTTAGATATGACAGTTTATATAAATCACTGGGATCCATTGATAGCACATATCATAATAAAAAGTTGGACAAGGACACACACAAATTATATGAACAGTTTACGAAAGAACCAAGAGAAATACAAAAATTACAAGAAGTACTCAACTTCCTGGAAACCAGATTTCAAGCTCTGGAAGCAATTGGTGAGACAAAGAAGAAAAATGAAGGTCACTACAATTACAACGTTAAAAATAATTTTCCCATGAAGAAAAAATGGTCATTAAGAAATTATATGACGAGAACTTCAGGATGTCATTACTGAGGTGAGCAACATACGATATATGGATGCCAAAAATTCCAAAATATGAAAGCAGCAGATCGAATTCAGTTCATAAAACAAAGGGAATTATGCTTGAATTGTTTGAATCACAAGAACAAAGAAAAATGTTACAGTTTAAAAAGATGCGCTGTGTGTAACTCACAGCACCATTCGTTATTGCATCTGTATAACAGCAATAAGAATGAAATAAGACCAAAACAAGAAAAAGTTCATACTACTGCCACAGAGCAGATACATAGAGAGGTACACTGGCAGTACATTCGAAAATCAGCAGTTTTCAAAAAATTTGTAGACCTGTACGGGGAAGTGTGAGAGACGAAAAGTTTCTATCTCTCACGAAAAAATATATGAGAAAACTTTCGTTTATTACTCATTTACTCACAGAATATTATTATTCATATAACAAATACATATAAACACACCTAATTCCCACTTGTCGTTCTAAAATTTTTTTAATGCATATATTGAAATATTTACTGTAAATACTAAATTCAACACAAGCCAAAATATACGCATAAAAATATTAAAAAACATATTGAACTTGTAAATTTACTTTCTAGTTTCAAACAAAAAATTATACCTGTTTCTTCAATATGTACATATGGTATATATTTGCTGTTTATGTATCCCTCAAAATAGTATTTCAGATAAATATGTATTTGTTATTTCAAATTTTAAAAAGCATTTTAAAAATTAATTTTTACATTTTCGTAAATTTTCATATCCAGAAATTTTTTTCATTAGGAAATATGAAAATTTTATCTGTAATGGATCAGGAGATCAGAATCAACAGGCATGTTGTTTTATTTTCTTTTACATTAAAAAATATCTATTAGAAGTTGGTTGATTGATAATTAATCGAGATTTGTGTATAAAAAGTAGAATGAATAATAAGTAATCGCAAGTTAGTGTTGCTGTGTAATAATTATATTACTTAATAGTATGTAGTACCGTTCTGAATAATAAAAAATTAAATTCTATTATTATAATTTACTGCATTTATTTAAACATTTACAAGTATGCATATGATATGATGTAACATATAAAAACAATAAATTATGTTTTATTTGAAAAAATGTTTTTTACATATTTTGTTACATATTATTATAAATTTATACAATTCTATACACATATTCCTTTGCAATAGAAATGCATTTTGTAATGAATACTCAACTCTATAGAAAAAATGTACATAATTGATACTTTGATATTTTGTACATAATGGGTAATCCTTTTCTTAAAATAGGTGTAAAAAGAATCGCACGATACCCTAATATTACAGCACAAAAATGTTTCTTAAAAATTCTACAAAATGTTGGGTAGTTTTAAAATTCTTATGATTAACAAATTGAATTAAAAAAACAATGGAATATATACAGTTACATCTTCACAGGTGAATTTACCTTTCCCATGAAAATACTGCTGACATTTTAACAATCAATTTAATAATTTGTCAATTTAAAAATTAATAATAATAATAAAAAAAAAAAAAAAATACAAAAGTAAAATAAAACAAATTTTAAAACTCTTTTTTGAAAAAAAATAATAGAAAAAACTGAAAAAAAAATTAAATAAAAAGTCAAAGTGGATAACCTTCTAAGGAAAAACAGACTATCTGAGACACGCTACACACCATACCGGCTCACAACGGAAGAAAGAACAGAAGAGGACCTACAACCAGAACACAACTTAGATCCATCATCACAGAACCTGCAAAGCAACAACATGCCAGATTCAAACAATACCTTGGAACTAACCATCGACCTGATGAAATACATTGCAAGTATACAAGAGTACAACGGCAAAGGTAACGATTTATTTACATTTTTAGATTTAGTAAATCAGATAAGTCCTGTCATATCTAAATACAACGCGAGTAGTCAGAATATTTTGTTAAATAAAATAAAAAGTAAGCTTAGTGGTAGGGCTAGGGAAATCATAGAAATAAATAGTCATTTGAAAACTTGGCCTGAAATTAAAAAGACATTAATTGACAATTTTGGTGACAAAAGAACTTCATTACAAATTTTCGACGAATTAAGAAGCGTAACTTTCACTTAAAACAGTATCGACTTTTATAACCAAATAATGAACATTTTAAGAAGATTGAACAATAAGGTCAAAGATGAACCAGATTCAAAAGTTTTAATCCAGTCAAATATTCAAAAAGCCTTAAGAATTTTTAAGGACAAACTTCCAGAACCAATGCGTTCTATTTTATTTAGTAGGAATCCACAAACTCTTGAATCAGCCCTTGATATTTTAGTTGAAGGGAATTATGCCTATTACAACCCTTTTAGAACCGGTATGAATACCCCAAGAAATATAAATTTTCGTAATCAAGAACCAAATAAAACAAATCCTCAAAGGAATAATACAATACAACCATCAAGCTCAAATGATAACCGTGCAAATACTAAACAAAATTCCCATAATAATCAACAAAATCATTATCCTAGACCATCTTATTTCAATAGATCACAAAATAGAGACAAAATCAACACAATCCATACCCTAATAATAGTAACAGTTATAATAAGTATAACTATCAAAACAATAGCAATCAAAACAACAATATTCAAAATAAAAATCTACCAGGGTGGCTGCTGACCTTTCAATAGGGGGATCAACATGCGAAATCGTACAAGACCGATGGAGCATGCCGTAACTATTGAATTGTCGGAAGTCCGGCTACGACCTCCTCGTGGTGCCACTGGTAACAGATCTTCAGTACGGTCATGTCTCTGCTGAAGATCTGGCTAACAGTAGCCTGGGCATCCAATCCAAGGGTGGAACAGCATATGCCCAGGGATGCGTGGCTAGGGGAGAGCCTAGTCGCTAATATGCGAACTCTGGATACCAGGCGACCTCCAGTTTTAATAAAAGCCTTCTCAAGGTACAAGGGCTCTGCCTTGGGTGACCGTTTATTTCCCTAATACTCGTGGGACCACTTATGGACACAGACAAAAATAAAAACAAAAAACAAAAAGAGGAAGATGCACCTCCAAAAGCATCAACCACAACACCTTCAACAGAGGGAAATGTTCCTCAGGTTGACAAAATCATAAGGGAAGCTAAGGGCTACAATAGTTCAAGCGACTCTCATGATAGCGAAGATGACACAATAACAAACATGTCATCCTTGCTAGACAGCGAAGCTGAGTCCATCCGAAGTCAAGAGGCTGAAGTTGAAACTTCCTTGCAGAAGTTAAAACTCAAAGACTCCGACAAGAGGATAAAACTCAGCGGAGCTGCAAGAAAGAGGTTGAAGAAACTCCTGCAACAAGGGCTGGGCATAGATGAGGCTCGGCTGCAGGCTCTACAACCAGCCAAACAAAACAGGGGAGACAAACTTAAAAGAGGACGCTCAGACGACTCGCCAACTGAGGCTTCTGGCTCTAAAAAAGCCAGACAACCACAGAAGGATAAAATTGTCTCTCCTGAAAAAACCGAAAATGTGCCTTCAACGGTTAGTTTTAAACAAGCTGTTGAAAGCATACAATTAGGCATTCTGGCAAAATCCTTTCCAGAATCTCTCCTGTCTACGGAACAAATGAGTGCCATTCAGGATCAGATTCTGAAAAGGACAATTGAGCTAAAGGATAGTGCTACCAAGCCAAAATTCTTAGGAGCCACATACAAACCAGGGTGGCTAGTTTTAAGATGTGCGAATGAAAGCACAAAAAAATGGCTTCAAGAGTCAATCAGTGAATTGAAGCCATGGGATGGTGCTGAACTAGCTCTAGTCGAGGAAAAGGACATTCCTCGTTCTCAAATACTGGTCGGCAATTTTCCCAACAGTGCTAAGGACAAAAATGAGGACATTATGGGACTCATCAAAGGACAGAATGAGTATAAAGTGGATGATTGGAGAATCGTAAGAAGATCCAATGACAAAACGTCCGCCTTGCTCACTCCGTCAGTTGATCATAAGTCCATAGCCGAGTTGAGGAAAAATGACTACAAGATCAGCTTCAAATTCGGAGAAGTCAAACTCCGACGTAGAAGCGAGGCAAGCAAGGGTAAACCAAAGGAAGGTGGGGATAATAAAGTACCCGCCAAACCGATGGCCTCAACCTCAAAAGCTTCTACGAAGAAAGCCAAAGCGGATAAGGCAGTTAAAGGCCATATAGGCAAACCCAAGGAAGGGGCAAAGGACGGCAGTCCTAGTACCATCCAAAAGGTAACCTAGATGTCCAATAACATAAAATGTATTCAGATAAACCTTCATCACTGCAAGGCAGCCTCATATGTGCTTTGTCGAAGGTTTATCAAGGACAATATGGACATGGGACTAATTCAGAAACCATGGACATTGAGAGGACAGATTAAAGGACTCAACATACCAAACTGTAAGTTAATTTACGACAATAAGTCCAACAGGCCCAGAACAGCCTTGTTAATAAAAAACACATTAAACTTCTCTCCAATTCCAGGATTTATTTCACAAGACCTGGTTGCAGTACTGATGGAGGTGCCTACACAGTCGGGTAAGCAAAAGGCTATAATAGCCTCTGCTTACTTTGACATCACAGAAGCAGAGCCTCCACCTAGCTCAACTCACAAACTAGTACAGTACTGCAAGGAGAACAACACCCAGCTGATTCTGAGCTGTGATGCCAATGCTCATTGATGTTTTATGGGGAAGCTCAGACACTAACAAAAGAGGTGAGTGCCTTTTAGAATATATTAATTGTAATAATATTATAGTTAATAACGTAGGCAATAAACCCACCTTCAGAAATATCATTAGGCAGGAAGTCCTTGACCTAACCTTGTCTACACCAAATATTTGTGATAAAATTGTTGATTGGCATGTGTCGGATGAGACTTCTATGTCGGATCAAATGCACATTAGATTCGACATAAAAGCCAACATTTCGCGCATCCAATTCAATCAAAACCCCAAATGTACTAACTGGACTTTATATGACGAACTCCTGAGATATCGCATAGATCAGGAGCATATAATAGATACCAGGGATGAACTAGATCTAGCAGCGGCTAGACTACAACATTCTCTGCAAAGTTCTTTTAATGACAGCTGCCCGGTAAAACCAAAGGAAATCGCAAGAGATGTTCCCTGGTGGAACCGGGAGCTAAGCAGATTAAGGTCTTCAGTCAGAAGACTATTCAATAAAGCTAAACGTACTGAAGAGTGGTCCGAGTACAAAAAAGCTTTAACTGAATACAATAAAGAACTTAGAAAATCAAAAAGGAAAACTTGGAGAAGTTTTTGTGAGAGTGTAACTGAGTTACCTCTCACAGCAAGACTTCACAAGATCCTTTCAAAAGTACACTCCAATGGAATAGGTTTACTAGAAAAACCTAATGGAGAATACACTCTGAACCAAGAAGAAACCCTAGAATTACTACTAAGCACACACTTCCCAGGTTCAACAAACCCAGAGAGCGAGATTACTCTACAAGAAACTCACACAAGAGTCTCTAGTAGAACATACAGTCTAGCCAACAAAATATTCACAAAAGAAAAAATCCTATGGGCTATAAATAACTTCAAACCATACAAAACGCCAGGAGGAGATGGTATTTATCCAATACTCCTACAAAAAGGATCTGAACGGATCTCTTCGAACCTGACAAACCTATTTAAAGCAAGCTTCAGGTTGGGATACATTCCCAAACCATGGAGGAAGACAAAAGTAGTCTTCATACCCAAGGCGGGCAAAAAATCCGATGCCCAGCCAAAATCTTACAGACCGATAAGTCTATCCTCCTTTCTACTTAAGACAATGGAGAAAATAATTGATCAGCATATTAGAGTCAGCATACTTGCAAAAAAGCCTCTAAATGCCAATCAACACGCCTATCAAGCAGGTAAATCAACTTTAACTGCTCTCCATAGCATAGTTTACAAGCTAAACAAAACTATGTATACAAAAGAGATAGCGCTAGGAGCATTTATTGATATTGAGGGAGCTTTCGACAACACCTCATTTGATTCTATTGAGAGGGCTGCCCTAGCTAAAGGGTGTGAACTTCCAACAATTAATTGGATCAAAGCAATGCTTAACCAAAGAGAAATCGAAGCCACCATAGGTAACACATCAATGACGGTTAAAGCCATAAAAGGCTGCCCTCAAGGAGGGGTTCTATCACCTTTATTATGGTCTATGATCATTGATGACCTCCTATGCAAACTCGACTCCCTAGGATCCGAAGCACAGGGTTACGCAGATGACCTAGTGGTAATAACTAGAGGCATAGATGGGGAAATTATCTCCATGCAACTACAAAACGCCTTAACCTTTATTAACAACTGGTGTCTTGCTGAAGGACTTTCTATTAATTCTCACAAGACGACCATCGTGCCCTTTACAAAAAGGAAAAAAAAAGGAGTTATACTAGATAGCAAACTCACTTGGAACAAACAAATAAACAACTCCATACATAAAGCCACCCTTGCTCTATGGAATTGTAACAGATTCTTTGGCAAAACATGGGGACTAAAACCAAAAATGGTGTACTGGTCATATACGGCCATCATAAGACCTATACTTACATATGCCTCAGCCATATGGTGGCCAAAGACAAATCAAATAACAGTTCAAAATAGACTCAACAAAATACAGAGACTAGCCTGTCTCAGTATTACAGGAGCTCTTAGAACTACCTCAACGGCAGCATTGGAAGCCATGCTCAGCTTGCCACCTCTTAATATACAAATTGAGAAAGAAGCACTGAACTGGGCCTTAAAATATCAGAAAAGTAAAAAACTTAAACCAGGTAATCTGACACATAACCTTAAGATCCTAGAAGAATTTAAGGACTACCAAATCAGTCAAGTGACTGACGAGATGGAGGCAACATTAAACTTTGAGAAGCCGTTCAAAGTAATATTTCCGGATCGTGAATCTTTGGCGCGATAACAAAATAACCTTTGAAGAAGGAGCTTCTATATGGTACACGGATGGCTCGAAAACCGAGTCGGGAGTGGGAGCAGGGGTAGCAGGCCCAAAAAGAAGCCTCTTCAAATCCCTGGGTAAACTCTCATCGGTCTTTCAAGCGGAAATCTATGCCATAGACATGTGTGCTACCGAATGCCTTAAAAAAGGCTTCAATAGAGCCACAGTCTACATAATCTCAGACAGTCAGGCAGCACTTAAAGCCCTCAACGCGCATAAAATTGTGTCGAGGCTAGTATTAGAATGCCTTAAGACTGTGATAACAAAGTTTACCTTATGTGGGTTCCGGGACACGAAGGAATCAAGGGTAACGAGCTGGCGGATTCCCTTGCAAAAAAAGGCGCCAATTCCAAATTTATTGGACCTGAACCCTTCTACACAAAAAGCTACACAAAAAACTACATAAAAGAATGGGAGAAAAAGAAATGTATCTCCTACTGGGAAAAAACCCCAGGAAACATACAAGCGAAGGAGTTCATTAGGCCTTCAACTGGTATCTCTAGAAAACTAGTCAACCTCAGCAGGCAAGAACTAAGGACAATTACGGGACTTATCACTGGGCACTGTCCGCTCAACTACCACTTGAGTAAGATGGGGCTCAAAGAGGATGACAAATGCAGATTTTGCAAAGAAGCCAAGGAAACCTCGAAGCACATCCTATGTGAATGTGAGGCATTGGCTTCTAAAAGAGTGCAACATATGCATCAACTTTTTCTAAAACCAGAAGAAGTTTGGTGTGCACCTTCTCATAGAACTTTAGGATTCATTAAAAGCCTTAACCTATGAGAAGCACGGGCTGTACAAAAGATCTATAAAGGTCGAAGTGCAACTATAGCCCCTAAATATCTAATCTAATCTAAAATCTACCAGAATCCATGGATGTTGATGGATCGACCAATTCTAGAATTCATTCAATCGAAACCGAAAATCAGGTGGAAAATTTTCACTTTTCAGCCTCGGAGCACAATTACCTTATATAAAAATACAATCCAATGGTAGACCTTTAAAATTTATTATCGATACTGGAGCAAGAAATGTTGAGTCAAGACACAATTAGGCCCAGTGACTCTCCATACTCAACTCCCATCTGGGTAGTACCCAAAAAAATCGATGCAAGTAACGAGAAAAAATGGCGTATCGTGATCGACTACAGAAAACTAAATAATGTAACGATCGACGATAAGTACCCCATTCCCAACATTGACAGCATTTTAGATAAGCTAGGCAAGGCGATGTATTTTACAACGCTTGACCTTGCGAAAGGTTTCCACCAAATCGAAATCGCTGAAGAAGATATCAAATAAACTGCGTTTAGTACAGATAATGGGCACTTCGAGTTTGTCAGGATACCATTCGGGCTCAAGAACGCTCCTGCCACATTTCAACGACTTATGAATTCTGTACTAAAAGAATATATCGGCAAAATTTGATATGTGTACCTCAATGACATTGTCATTTTTAGTACAAGCAAAGAAGAGCATTTTGATTTTCTAAGAAAAATCTTAAAGAAATTGCAAGATGCTAACTTAAAAATACAACTTGATAAAAGCGAATTCATGAAGCAAGAAACGGAATTCCTGGGTCACATTGTGACACCGAATGGGATAAAACCTAACCCCAACAAAATAGAAGCCATCAATAAATTCCCAATTCCTAAAACACCAAAGCAAATAAAATCCTTTCTTGGACTAGTAGGTTATTATCGAAAATTCATAAAGGATTTTGCAAAAATTGCTAAACCAATGACCTCGTATTTAAAAATGGATAAACGTATAGACATTAATAATCAAGAATACAAAGATTCCTTTAACAAACTGAAATTTCTAATCACCACAGCATACCCAGATTTTTCGAAAACCTTTACAATAACTACCGATGCCAATAACTTTGCAATCGAAGCAGTGTTGTCTCAAAACAACCATCCGGTATGCTACGCATCACGTACACTCAATGAACATGAGTGCAGATACTTAACTATCGAAAAGGAACTGTTAGCGATAGTTTGGGCCATTAAGTATTTTCGCTCGTATCTTTACGGCAGAAAATTTACCATTAAAACTGACCATAAACCCTTACAGTGGCTCCATAATTTAAAGGAACCAAATGCTAAGTTACAACGTTGGAAAATAAAATTAGAAGAATTTAACTTCGACATTCAGTATGTGAACGGCAGGGAAAATAAAGTTGCTGATGCTCTATCAAGAATAGAAATTCACGCCAACAAACCAGAATTAGATGATATTAATTCAACAGATGCAACCATACACTCAGCTGATGAAGACAGCGCCAAACACATACCAATTTCAGAATCACCCTTTAATTTTTATAAAACACAAATTGTGGTAGAAAAGGGTTCACCGTCAAAAATAAAACTCGAAAAATTTTTTGGTAGAACAAGGAAAACGTTTATTCATTCTGACTTTAATGAAAACTATTTTATTACCATGCTAAAAGACCACTTCCCATGCAAAGGAATAGTAGGCATAATGATACAAGACATTTCTGTTTACAACCTAGTTTCAAGACACATACTTAAAACATTTGTGGGGGTTAAAACAGCAAGAAAGAAAAACGATTTGAATAGAAGTCAGCAGTCAGCAGTCAGCGTAGTAGTAGAAAGTCGGCAGTAGTAGCAGTGAGTCGTTAGGAGTAGTAACTCGATATAAGTCAAGTCGAAAAAAGAAGATTACTCGTATTATTTGATGATTAAAAGTACATATTCTAATTTAAAGTGTAAAAGAAGTAGGAAATAAAAGAAGTATTGAAATAAAAATAATTAGTGGTGAATTACTTGTTTTAATTACACATAAAAGAAGAAAAGATTCTACAAATTTTTCAAAAAATAAATCATTAAAACAAAATCATTCATTTTAGAAGACATTAAAACACGAGATGAGCTACAAGAAAGAATATTACAACAACACAGCATAACAAACCATAAGGTATTAACGACGTTTACTTCGAGTTAAAATCTAAAATTTATTTCCCGAAACTTAAAATTGAAATACAAAGGGTAATAAACAATTGTCACATTTGTAACGTCGCCAAGTATGACAGACATCCCCTAAAACTACCTTTTAAGATAACAGAAACCCCTAGTAAACCTTTAGAGATAATTCTTTTGGACATTTAGTTCAAAAATAAAGGCAATCCTTATTTGACTTTAATTGATAAATTCACCAAACACGCTCAAGTAATACCTGTGAAATCAAGAAACTGGTCAGACTTGAAAAATGGGCTTATGCAGTACATTGCTTCTTTAGGGAAACCAAAAAAAATTGTTACAGATCGAGAGAAGGGTTTTAACAGTTTGAATTTTATTAACTTTCTAAAAAACGAAGGTATTGAGGTACATTTTACTATCCCCAACAACCACACAAGCTATAGCGACATCGAAAGATTTCATAACACTCTAAATGAACATATTAGAATTCTAAGTACTATAGAAAAAGAAGAAGGAGTCCCTTCAAACGACGATCTGGTGACAAAAAGTGTAAAAATCTATAATGAAACAACACACTTGTCTACAGGGAAAAAACCCATAGACTTTTTAAATGGCACAATTAGCCCTAAGGAATATCCCTCAATAAGCCAAATTTTACAAAAAAATATGGAAAAAAGAACTAAGTACCATAATAAAAGCAGATTTAAAAATAAAGCTTCAGATTACTTAAAACTTAATCGAATCACTGAACTTCAACCCTATCATAAAAAAGCTATTATTAAAGAATCAGACGGAGAGCATTTTATAATTAATAATAAAAAATTACCGAGATACATTAACCAATTCAAAAGAAAACAAAAATATCAAAATTAATAATCTGTGTTTTTTTATTTTAGGAACTATTCTTTTTCTCTTACTAATAACACCCCTCGCCATAGCCCAATCATCGTTAGAAATAGATGAAATACATTCCGGCAACGGGTACATTCTGGTCCACGAATCTGAACTCAAAATAGTTCAAAATTATAGAAGAATTCTACATGTAATAGACTTAACCCAATATGAAAACAACATTAATAAGATAGAAGCAAATATTATTCAACTTCACAATAAAACTCAAATTCCAGCCACTCTGTTGAATAATCTGAAACACCTGAAAGAAAGTTTTAATAATATCATCCCCCACCATGTAAGCAAACGCGGTCTAATTAACATCGCAGGCAAGGCCTTCGATTTCTTACTGGCGTAATGGACAATGACGAATGTGAAGAAATTAAAAATTATTTCAACACAATAGAACTGAACACCAGACAAATGACTAACAACTTAAATGAACAGGTAACAATAAACAAGCAAATTTCAGACCAAGTAGAAAACATTACGAATCATGTAAATGTAATTCAAGATAAAATTAAAGAAAAAATTAACGAATTTGAAAATCACGTAAATAAAATTGACAAAGAATTAAAAGTTTTTATTATTATGACAGAAATAAATGAAAACATAAAGAAACAATCAAACATTAAAGAAATTATCCTAGCTAGTAAATTAGGAATCTTAGCAAAAGATGTTTTAACAGAAGAAGAAATTAGAGATTATAATATTACAATTGGGACACTACCTTTCATAAGAAATTGTGTATTTTTCAAAAAAAACGTCATAATTTTCACAATTTCGATACCAAACTTTATAAAAAATAATTGTTTTAGAATGATAATTGAAAAAATTCCAAATAAAGAGAATCACTTAGAATTAGATACGGATGTAAGTAAAATTATTGTATGTAATCAAGAAACTTTTATTAATTTAGAAAAACGAAATATTTAAAAAAAAGAACTTATTGCCTTTAATGATCAGTGTATTTCAAATTTGTTAAATAATAAGGAAATAAAGTGTAAATTTCATAAAAATATTACAGAAAATATTGAATCCATATCAAGTAACATTGTAATAACAAAAAACCTGAAAGAATCTTTATTGGTTAACAATTGTGGACAACAAATGGGAATCAAAATCATAGGCAACAATATTATTAAGTTTACGAACTGCAAAATTTCAATCGGGGAATTTCGCAGAGAAAATAGCGTAAAAGAATATCATAGCAAAATATGGCCGTATACAGAACGTAATATCACTGTAGAAAAAGTGATAAAAGAAGTTCACTTACAGCACCTTTTTTACAATAGCATCAATAATACCAAACACATTAAAAACATTAAATTTAAAACAACAAAAAGGTGGTGTGTAAGTTTGACAACAGATTTACTTATTTCAATAATCATATTAATAATTGCATTACACTTCTGCCTACAAATGCGTGGCAAGAAACAAAAAGCAGAAGTAAGCATTCAGCTAAAGAATTACCGCCAGGAGTCGTTACAAAAGGAGGGAGAGATTACATCTTCACAGGTGAATTTACCTTTCCCATGAAAATACTGCTGACATTTTAACAATCAATTTAATAATTTGTTCCCATAAAATCTTTTTCACACAGTTTTTGCATATCAGCATATTCAAATTTTATTTCTCAATACTTATTTAAAAGTAACATAGAACCAATAAAGATAACTTTCACATCATTTAATAAATCACTAAGAAAGTAAGAACGTTTTACAAATTAGAATTAGCAGTCAGTCGGAAGTAGTGTCTCAAATCGTTAAGTTTAGTTTAAGAAAAAGTAAAAATTTTTGTAAAATAGTTTAAGTACAAAATTAAAGTGTTAAAATAAAAGAATTAGAAAATTTAAAGAATAACACTGTGTTTTATTTTTCATACAACAAATTTTTTTTTTTTTTTTATTGTTAAATTTTTTTTTCCCCTATTTTTGTGTTGACACATTTTAGTATACATTAGTATTGGTACTGATAAGAATAATGTAAATTATCTTTTCATTCATACGATCACCTATGAAACAAAAAAGTAAAACCCGTAATCCCTTTCACTTTCAGTTACCTATTTGTAGGATATATGTACGAGTACATATGTGCATACAATGTTTTTGGGTTATTACATTTTCTTATTTCATAAAATCTTTTTAATAATAATTAAATTTGAAAAAAGAAATGTATTATTTTTCTTTGTTGGGAAACAATTTTCACAAAGTATAAAATTTTACAAAATTTGAAAACAAATGTATAAACGGCAACACTTATCAAAAAGTTCCTCCGATTTTAGATATAAAATATAAACTAAAGGGTAACACTGCCGGTGACGAAAATAAGAAACACATTTATGTAATTACTCAAAGAAGAAACAAGACAAAATATTGGACATAAGACCTGTACTGAAAAAATTTTGTGAACAGAGTATAGAGTAAGTCCGTTATAATAAGGTTGTACATTTATGATTTCGTAAATATTCAGAGCTATTCTGTACACATTCTTTAGTTAGCAGATTTTTCTGCTAAGAATTAGCAGATTTTTCTGCTAAGAAAGTTAGCAGAATGAGATGGTAGCAGATTCTTTAAAATTCGTATTCTGGTCACAAATATTTTTCGAAATCTTTATGAAGCTGTCAACAGAAATTCTAAATCTGCTAACAAATGTCACTTTAAAGAAATTTTTGGTTTGTTTACATTTTTAAGTGAATGGTTAGTGATGTAAATTTTAACTGAAACAAATTAATTTAAAATGGAAAATAAAGATATTCAAGGTAAGTATGTGTATTTGTTCTGTTCAGTTTGTATATTTGTATAATTAACATATTCTAATTAATAAACATTTAATTCTAGTTTAACAATTAAGTGTTTTGTGTTCGTTCTGTAATGTAAGTACACGGTTTATGTTGAGTTTTTGTTTATGTTTTCAATTTAATGTTTTTTGCTATATTTTTACAGTAAAAAAGAGGAGTCAAAGAGTAACTACATCGCAAAAAGAGATATATTTGTCATTTCTTGAGAACAGTGCCCCGATGCGTCTGAAGAAACCTTCAGATGCATCTGTGCAAGTACTGTGGCAAGAAATGACGAATAAGCTCAACTCCGTAAAAGGACCGAGAAAGGAGAAAGAGGAGTGGAAAAGGGTAAGCTTTTTAATCAATCACATTCACAAAATCTCAAACACTCAATACAAATTTTTTTTTGTCTTTTAGGTGTTCGACAATTGAAATATGTTCGAAACTGGAAAAAAGAGTTGCTGCCACTGAGCAGAAAAATACAGGAGGTGGATGCTCGAATTGCGAAGAGCTCACTCCACTAGAGGAGCGTGGAATTGCTTGTTGGGGTAATATTTTGAAAGGCGGGCTACTGAGCCTGCCAGTTGCTGGATTTGGTGGTCTTCCTTCGTCAAATCAGGTGGAAGATTCCAAAGAAAATATTCGTAAGTATGAAGCATAAACTAGGACAGTTCTATACAATTTTTTTCATAATAATGTTTTGCGTTAATATAGTTGAGACGATACTCTTCGAAGATTTAGTGGAAGATCAAATAGACCAACCTTTGTCACCAGCCCAAGTAGCAACGACCTCAACAACTCCAGCAGCAACAACAAAAACACGCAAGAGGAGACGAGAAAATTACAGTGTTGAAGGTAAAATGAAAAATCGTTTTTTATTTATTACTATTGTATATTTATTTTTTCCAGATAACAAGTTCATGGATTTCTTGAAGGAAGACTCTGCGAAGCGGCAAAAAGTTCTGGACGCTATTGCATTAAGCATTAAGCACCGAAATCGATTTTTAAGGACACCAAAACATCTCTCCACGATTTGCCGAGCTTTTATGAAGTTATTGTTATAATTATGCTCGGGGGTTCCTTCAGTCGTTGTGTTGAATGGTGTTAACAACCATGGCTCCAGAGGAAATCCGCTGTCACCTTAAAAAATAGTATTTTGCGAATACATAATTTGTTTATTTTTTATATGTACTTGAAAAGTATACCTATCAGAAAAGCTTCCTGGTTCTCCGCCGTAGTAAATTGGCTTTTCAAGTATTTTCTAGGTTCACTTAAAAGCCATATAGCAGAATCGTGAACAGATCCTGGAAACCGGGCATTCACGTATGTTATTCGCATCTTTGAATCACAGCACTAAAAATATGTACTTGTATTTCCATATTAAACACAAGCAAGTAAAAATGAGATAAAAATGTCATAAGAAAATAATACTCACTACAAGAACATTTATGCTGTGATACCCCTTTCTGTTTATATACAAATTTCCTCGTGTGTTATCATTCATTTCAGGAGGAGATACAATGGCAATGTGAGTACCATCTACAGCACCTAATGCGGATGACATGCCAAACTTCATATTGAATCTAAAAAACATTTATTTTGTTATATTAAATATTTTATTAATTAATATTACATCACAAACACTCAATTAATATCGACAAACCCTTCTTGAACTTCAACTTTTTCTATTAAAGTTTGTGGGAATCTAATTATGGTTCCCATCAAATTATTTACAATTAAAGTTGTAACAACTTTAATTGACCGAGATACGCTTGGCTGGGATAACCCAAGCAAATGATTGTTCCCGACGGAGTCCTGGTACGATCCTTGACCATAAAAATTCAAAGCAGTAAGCACCTACAAACATCATTTACAAAAAATACATGGAGTTGAAAAGGACTATAATTTAGCAATCAGAAGTATGTACTTACTTGAATTTCAAAAGGAATGCATGAGGGAGTTGAAAAGGGCCGTAATTTAGCAATAAGTTCTTTCGTAATACTTTTTGTAAGACGGAACTTTTTTTGGAAAATTACATCCTCCAGGTCAAATGGCATGCTGCGTAATCTTAATTCGTATAGATTAGCTCTATTCTTTCTTCTATATAAAAAAAGTTTAAAATTAGTTAAATTTCATAATTACTTAAAATTTTAACAAAATAAATTACTTACATTGTAATTCTACAAAGTAATCTGCGAGTTCTTAACGCTAAAATAGCATCCATTTTATTCAGTTCACTATTTACATATACCACAACTTAAAAATGACAGAAGTTAGCAGAAAACTTAAACGATAACGAACTCGAAATTAGCACCTGCTAGTTAGCAGAAAAGTTAGCAGGTTTTTCTGTTAATTTTTTGAAGCAGAATACCAATTTTTGTCTTAGCAGATTTTTTTAAGAGCTGTCAAAATTTTGTACGAAAGTTAGCAGAATGTCAAATTAGCAGAAACACACAGAATAGCTCCCAATAGCTCATATTGTCGTCTGATAGAATATTAACATTTTATTCTTTCAATAATTCATGGATATAAAACACTTTTACGGAGTGTAAAATATGTTTCGATATAATATTTAATTTTGCGAGAATAATTGACTCTGAAATATCTTTTATGTGTTCGTTTATTATTTCTATATCGTACATTAATTCGAAATATTGATTGAGTATCAATTCTGAATTTAAACTTTTTATTTTAATATTAATATTCAGTCCGTATTCTTGTAAGTAGTTTTCGAGTATTTGTTGTTGTGTATTTATATGTTTTGAAATATTGCTAAACCTTTCTATCATTTTTTTTATTTAAAATTATTTGTTTATTAAATTGATTTTCAATGTTAATTTCAGTTTTTCGCAATAATTCTAAATATTTATTTATTTCAATATAATCATTATCATCTAAATTTCCCTTAATGGATTTGATAATTGTACCTAATCCATTTATCAAACCTCGTTTTACTTTAAATTTTGGGACTATTAAATTAAAATTAAGTAAAAGTTTATCAAAATTTTTCTGTAATATTTTGGCTTTAATGTCGAACTGTTTTTGATTTTTCGTTTGGTTTAATAAGTTGATTATGTTTTTACCGAATATATCTGTGTTAAACTGATAGTCAGTAATATTGATAACATGTAACATTTTAGAATAACCTTCTATTAGTATGGCATTTCCAAGTTTTAATGATAACAATCCCTGGTTTCTGCTCAAGTCTTGAATAGTTAACCTTTGTTCTTGTGAGTTGTTGATAAACCTGAAAATTTACGTTTCTTTTTAATTTTTTGCTTATGAACTTTTCTTTTGTTTTGTAATTTTTGTAATTTTATTATTTTTTCGACACTTTGTGTTTCATAAATTTAGGTGCTAATTTGTTTCGTCTGTTTTCGGATTCATATATTATATCGTCTGTTTTAAAGTCGCGTGGGTCTTTACGATTTTTATTTAATTTACTGTTTAATAGCTAAACTACGATCATGAATTAATGTTGCTAAATTTTCGTACTCTTTTTTATGATTTTCTAGAAAGTCTTGATTTGTTTTTACAGATAAATTTTTGGGAAATAGTGTAGCTTTATTATAATGACCTGTTATAGCCTCAAATGGTGTCAAATTTGTTGAAGAATGTATGGAATTATTATATGTTAGAAATGCTTCATTCATAATTTTATTTATTGATTTTGAATAAAGTAGAAGTAAACTCAAGCCCATTATCATAAATTAATTTTTTTAGGATTCCATGATGTGAAAAAAAATGTTCAAGACTTTGAATTATGTTTATGCTATTTCTGTTTGTAAGTAAATAAGCACTTGCGAATTTACTGAATTTATATATTATGGTTAAAAAATTTTCTTTATGTACCGAATAAATGTCTATGTGTACTACTTGTAAAGGCATATTAGGTGTCTCAGATAATTCGAATTTTAAAGGCTGTTTGTTTCTTTCGTATTTATTTTCTTAACAAATTTCACAATTTCAGTCGTTGTGTAACCTCTCGAGTGAGTGATACATAGTGAAAGTGAATCAAATCAAAAAATCAAAAAAATCAAAAGACAGTGAATTCTTTTTATTTTATTTTTTTTTTATTTTTTGTTATATTATTACTTTTAATTCAAAATAAATACTCTATAATCACATAAAACTAAAAAAGTGAACAAATTAATAATCCAAAATTAAAATGAAAGAAAAACCACCAGATAAACCACCAGACAACACCACAAGGTCAAACAAAGGACAGCCAAAGTACAAAATAGATAACACAAGAAAACTAGAAAACCAAACTGAAGGTCCAAAATATCTAATCATGAGAAGAACAGGTAAGGACACAACACTAACATTAGAAAAGGTATCCCCTTTCCTGATAAAAAAAGTCATAGATGGCACGGCAGGATCAGTTGAAGCTTGTAAAAAACTAAAAAATGGAACAATTTTAATACAAACAAAAAACAAAAAAGAAGCAAGCAAAATCATACAAATTACAAAACTAAACGATGAAATAGAAGTAGAGGTCAAAGAACACCCAAAATTAAATACATGCAAAGGAGTTATATATTCTAATGATTTGAGAAATATCTCAGAAAAAGAAATATTAGAAGAATTACAAGAACAAAATATAATGGAGGTTAAAAAAATCATGAAAATGCATGACAAAACATTAATTGAAACTGGATTACATATACTAACATTTACAACAACAAAATTACCCGAACACATTAATATTGGTTATCAAAAAACTAAAGTAAGACAATATATACCACCACCACTTAGATGCAAAAATTGCCTACACTTCGGTCATATCAGTAAAGTTTGCAAAAAAAATAAAATCTGCTATAAATGTGGAGAAGAATATCACATAGACACCACAAAAAACGAAACATGCAATAGAGAAACACAATGCACAAATTGCAGAGAACCTCACAACGCCTTCGACAAGAAATGCAAAATATTTATCAAACAAAAAGAAATTGAAACAATCAAAGCAATAGAAAAAGTAGATTACAGAACAGCAAAAAATATATATAATGAAAGGTATGTACAAAACAATAACAACAAAACTTATGCATCAGCTGTTAGAGAACCTACAACAACCAGAGAAACAACGACAACACAAAAAGAAATAACAACAAAACCTACAAGTCAAAATCAAAATAAAATAACAACATACACTATAACTCCACAAAAAAACACTAATCACCCACCTACAATCAATCACATAGCAAATAAATCAGAAGACAAAATCATAATCACAACAAAACTAACAGAACAACAACAACAAGAAATAATGCAAACAACACCTATCATACACAAAAAAGACACTACCAACAAAATCAAAAGATTAACGAACTCAAATGAAAGAAATTATAAGAAAAGAGGCAGACCAAAAAAATTAGATAATACAAAAAAAACATTTGAAAACATGGAAACAACTGATTTAGAAGACTACACAGAATAAAATACTAAAATAAATGAATCAACAACATAATAATTTACACATCATACAATGGAACATAAACAGCCTATTATATCACATTAATGAACTAAAATTACTAACACAAAAATATTGTAAAAACATCTTCTGCTTGCAAGAAACAAAACTAAAAGAAACAAATAAACCTAATATAAAAAATTACACATGCTATTACAAAAATAAAACTACTAACTCAATAGCCTCCGGAGGAGTTGCAATCTTGGTAGATGAAAACTACAGTAGTCAAGAAATACCCCTAAGAACAGAAATTCAAGCAATAGCAATAAAAATATTCTCACCAATCAACCTCAGCATTATAAATATATACTCAGATAAAACACTAACAGAAAAACAGCTCCAAGACCTCACTAATCAAATTACAGGCCCCAAAATTATCGTAGGAGATTTCAACGCACACAACCCACTATGGGGTTCAGATAAAATAGATAAAAAAGGTAAGCAAATAGAAAATTTCTTAATTAACAACAACCTAAACTTAATTAACAACAAAAAACCTACTCATTTCAACTTTTCATATAAATGCTTCACTGCAATAGACCTTACTATATGCTCACCAGAAATCCATAATAACATTAACTGGTTTATAGAAAATGACCTATACGGAAGTGACCATTTTCCAATTATAATACAATATAACATTAAACATGAAACTCTAAATAAAAGACTAACATTTAACACCAAAAAAGCAGACTGGAATAAATTCCAACAAAACATAGAATTCCTAAAACCACTCACTTCCTTTAACGACGTAGACTCCATAGAATCATACCTTCGTGAACAAATCCTTAACGCTGCAAAAATATCCATACCCCTAACCCGATACAATAGCGGAAAAAGATACGTTCCATGGTGGAATGAAGATATTAAAAATGCAATAAAAGAAAAGAAAAAAATGCTTAAAGACTTTAAAAAAAATATTAATCATGAAAACTTCATCAACTTCTTAAAAGCAAGATATAACGTTAAAAAACTAATCAGATTACACAAAAAACTTTCGTGGCAAAACTACACCTCTTCGATCACATATAACACAAACTCAAAAGAAATTTTTAAAAAAATAAGATCTCTTAATGGCAAAAACCACTATAGCAATATCACTAGAATCGCAATAGATAAACACGATATAACCAATAAAGAAGACATCTGCAATATCCTAGCCAATCACTTTGAAAACCACTTTAATAACAAAAACCAAAACCCACAACCCTCCACCCTAAAGCAAAACATAAAATGCACAGAAAACAATCCCATCATAAACCACAACGAAGACTATAACAAACTATTTACAATTCAGGAACTACAACAAACACTTAATGACGTCAAAGGATCCTCACCAGGACCAGACTTAATACACTATGACATGTTAAAAAATCTCTCAACCACACAAAAACAGAAATTACTTGAGTTTTATAACATTATATGGAAAAATGGAAA
Source organism: Bombylius discolor (assembly GCA_939192795.1). Taxonomy (NCBI): domain Eukaryota; kingdom Metazoa; phylum Arthropoda; class Insecta; order Diptera; family Bombyliidae; genus Bombylius; species Bombylius discolor. Next base: position 27,600,615 of record OW584238.1, read on the forward strand.
ATTTCCTAATAAATGGAGTGAAGCATTACTAATACCCATACACAAAACAGGAACCGACCCAAATACCCTAGAAAACTATAGACCAATAACACTAACAAATTGTACCTGTAAAATTCTCGAAAGAATGATCAATAAAAGACTAAACTGGTACCTAGAAAAAAATAAATTGTTAAACAAATATCAATTTGGCTTTCGAAAAGGTTTAGGAACAATAGATGCACTTGCATATTTCGAATCAGAAATAATGAAAAACTTTTCAAAAAATGAATACATGTTAGCAGTTTTCCTTGACCTTGAAAAAGCCTTTGATAGAATTTGGAAAAATACAATCATAAATGAATTAAAAGAAATGAATATCAAAGGTAACATGTTAACATTCGTGAACAACTTCATTCTTTCCAGAACATTTCAGGTACAAATAGGTAACATCTCCTCTAACAAAAAAACAGCACAAAACGGAGTCCCTCAAGGCTCAGTACTTAGCACCACCCTCTTCCTTATAGGAATAAATAATATTCACAAATACATAAAATTACCAACAAAACATATCATATACGCCGATGACTTAGCTATCTTTACAACATCAAAAAACTTAGAGAACGCAACATCAGACATACAAAACACAATAAATGACCTCATAGAATGGACTAAATCCAACGGTATGACCTTTTCTACAGATAAAACAAGACTTATGATATTTACCAAAAAACACAAAACAACCCTTGTACCAAAAATATACATAAACAACACTGAAATAAAACAAGTTCAAGAGCACAAATTCCTTGGATTAACATTGGACGAAAAATTAACATGGAAAAAACACATAGAAAAGACTAAAATAAAAGCCATTAAGGCACTCAACGTCCTCAAAATACTCAACAATAGTGAATACGGCTCAAACAGAGAAACGCTACTCCGAATACATAACTCAACCATACTACCCATCCTAGACTACTGCTCCCAAATCTATTCCTCAGCTACACAATATACGTTAAAAACACTAGATACTATACATCACACAGGTATCAGACTTAGCATAGGAGCCTTTAAGACAACCCCAAAACATAGCTTGCTAGTAGACTCGGGACAAATACCACTACAATACAGAAGAGACATACAAACAATCCACCATGCCCTTCGTATCAAATCGATTAAAAACCACCCTGCAAAAGAAAACACAAACGAACAACAAAACCACAAATATCAACCCCTACTTGCAAGAGCACAAAAAACAATAGAAAACCACAAGATACATCACAACAACCATATAAATACCTACAGACACCCCGAAACCCCCCCTTGGACAACAACACACATAAAATACGATAAAGAAAACGAAAGATACAAAAAGCAAGAAACAAACCCCAAATTATACAAACAATTATTCCTTCAAAAAATATCAACTACATACAAAAACCATATTAAAGTATTCACCGACGGCTCCGTACAGGATGATAAAACAGGATGTGCCTACAAAATAGGAGAAATTGAAAAAAAGTATAGACTACAAAACTATACCAATATTCATACAGCAGAATTATATGCAATCCTTAAAGCCATCCATCACCTCAAAAAAGATAAAAAACAAAATATTCTAATCTGTACAGACTCACTAAGCTCACTGAAATCACTTGACACCATATATCCAAAAAACCCCATAGCAATAGAAATAAAAGACCAAATTCACAACAATAACCTAAACATTACCTTTATGTGGATCCCTAGCCACATAGATATAGAAGGAAATGAAAAAGCAGACAGACTAGCAAAAGAATCACTAAAGAATGAAATAGATACCGACTTTAAATCCAACCTAAACGACCTAAAAAGACAATGTAAAATACAAATATACAAAAATTGGAATGAAAACTGGAAAAACGAACCCGACACAAATAAATTAAGATACATTAAGGACAATACAAAACCTTGGACCACAATAAGAACACTAAAACGAAAAGATGCCGTAATAATGACAAGAATACGCACAGGACACACTAATCTCACCCACAAACACCATTTAGAAAAAACACCACCCCCCTTATGTACATGCAATAGCCCACTAACAATAAAACACATTTTCCAAGAATGCAACCTCCTCGCAACCGAAAGAAGAAAGTACGAAATAAAAAATATCAAAGATCTTGCAAGCGAAGATGAAAATAAAATATCAAACATAATTAAATTCTTAAAAACAATAAAAATATATCAAAAGATATAAAAATTATCTATGTACCATAACTAAATGCCTATGTATATATATATATATGTAATTATTAAATATGTATTTAACATAATTATAATAATTATAATAAAAAACAACAAAATTATGTATCTATTATACAAATAATATATAATTATAATAATATAAGATAAATTACAAAACAGAACAAAACTACTAATATTATTGTTACATACATATAATCATAACATATTAAGAGCTAAGATTAGACAATAAGAAAAATTGTTAAACAGGCCTTAAATAACCTAAGAAGTGTTGAAAGGCCTTAAAATTTTATAATAATAATAATAATAATAATTTCACAATTATTTATTATACAAGCTATAATATCTTTTATTTTTGGTAAACAATAAGTTGTTTTCATGTGTGATAAAGTTTCAGTAATACCTCGGTGATTCGATTTTATGTGATATTCTTTAACCAGTTGTTCATCCGTTTCAAATATATACTTCACCATTGTTGTACAACGTATTAATTTTAGTTTTCCATTGCTGAAAAATTTTGAGTATGATTGTTGAATTAATTTAAAAATGTTATCATCTGATATCATAATCGCAGTTAATTTGTGGAGTTTCGTATAGTTCTTTAAAATGTCAGTTATAATTTCTTCTTTATCCAAATCATTTTGTTTAATTATATATCTTCGTTTATTTTTAAATAGTATTTTAAAGATTTTTTGTGGTCTGGATGTGCTTTCAGTTTTTTCTAAAACTAATTGCTGTGAGAATTCGTTTAAGAGACGTTCAGATATTGGTATTCCATCGTCTAAATTTTCTTCTGCAGAGTGTACTGTGAAAGTTTCGATATCATTGCTATTATTTTGCATAGACTCACCAATATTTATTTATACTCGACTTAGGGCATCTGCATTAGAATTTTCCTTACCTTTTTTGTAAACGATTTCATAATCAAACTCTTCTAGTCGCAAACGCCATCGAACTAATTTTGAGTTAGGTTCCTTTAACGAAAAAAGCCAGGTAAGGGGTTTATGATCTGTTATGATCTTAAACTTCCTTCCGAATAGGTATTCCAATTTATGTTACCTACATTATATTTCCTTTTTTTTACTCTAATATTTCAAGGTTCAAATACTATAATTGTCAAGGTAAAAAAAAAATTTTTTTTTCTTTTTTTACAAAAATCTAATTTATATCAAAATTCTACTTATCTTATAATAAGTTGTTGATTGAAGACCAATTGACGGGATGTTGAGTCGAATGCCCCGATGCGGCACCGATAATTGAACTAACTCTTGAAGATATTGAACTGCTACATTCTCTGGTTTTTTTGTTTTTTTCCTTTTTTTTGTTTTATTATATTTAATTTTATGAAAATAAATTGTCTAAATATTAAGTGATTATGAATTAAGTTCACTTCATTAATAAATTTGCATTGAAAAATATACTACATGACAAATTCAAATGATTTAATTTTTGTATATTAAGTATTTAGTTGAATAGTATTTATCTCCTTATGAAATTTTGATAAATTGTATTTAATAAAAAAAAAATTCAAGAAAATTTGACAAAATGTTATTAGGAGTTTAAATATTTTATTTTGTGCACATTTTAATTATTTCTTGTAAGTGATATATAAGCACAATACAAATCAAAAAAAATCGAATGACTTTAGTTATCACCACATACGACAGAAAAAGAAAACTAACGATTTTAAATTTACTAATTTATTTTAATTTCATTTTTTTCTTGTTTTTCTTCTCTTTTCTACCTTTTTGTTTCTTTTAATTTCTAGCGAAAGTCACATGGTTCATTAAGATAAGAAGACTAGCTATTTAAGTTTTTTTACTTGCAAACAAAAAATTGGAAAAGATTTAAACTATACCGATTCAATGAAACCTGAACTTTTTTTTTTTTGGTTTCTCATTTTATTCTTTTTGTAATTACATATAAAAAAAATTATGAAATTTTTTTTTACGTTATTCACTAGATTTACGTACGTTACATTTAAAAAACAATTTTTTTTTCTTTTAAATCCAGAAACTATTTCACCAAACTTTTAATTGCACTTTAATTTTATTTTAATCAAAAAAAATTATTTTTTTTCTTTTTTTTGAGTTTAAATTTATTTCACGCGATTTTATTAAACTAAATTTTTTTTTTTTTTACACAATTTGTAAACGTAAATACGAGTACATAGCTATATATTACCGAAATTTATTTGAATTATGTTTTTTTCTTTCAATCCATTTTCGTTTTTTTTTTTAATTTAGATTAATTTACGAAATGTAATTGAACTAATTTTTTTTTCGTTCTTTAGAATCAAGATTTATTCCACCAAAATTTCAACTGAACTATTTTTCTTTTCTTCTATTACACAAATTTTAGAATTTCACTTATATTTTACCGAAATTAAATTGAACTTTTTTTTTTCTAAACCATTGTTAGAATTTACATATGTAGGTATATTTTACCGAAATTAAATTGAAAATTTTAAATTTAAAATTTTTTTTTCTACATTTTAACTATCCCCATTACAAATGTATGGTGTTCAAACATTATTTTTGTTGAAATTGAGTTCGGATTTTTTTTTTTTTTTATAAATTCAAATATTAAATGTGAAACATTTCTGTTATACGCGAAAATTAATTTAACTCCACTTCTGAATCCTGGTAATACAGTAGAGAATCAATTGATTCCACTTCTGATTCCTGGTAATGCAGTAGAGAATCAATTGATTCCATATATGATTACTCGTAATGCAGTAGAGAATCAATTGATCCCATCAGCACGTTTCTATAACTTTGAACTAGAGAAATTCTCTACTACAGTTCTCAATTTCACGTCATTTTGACGTCATTCTCAATCGTTGTGTTTCTATAACTGTTGCATTGGAAATTTCCAAACGAGTTGAGTTTTCGTCGTGGGAAAGTGTTTTTGTATGCACATTTTAGTTGAAAATTTTCTCAACTGATTGAAAATCTATTCAATTGAAAAGGTGCTGTTGAGAAGAAGTCAACTGATAATTAAAAGTGTTAAAACATAGTGAAAATTTTTTTTTTTAATTTAGAAAAATTTTATTTATAAGTAATTTATTATGTTATTTTTTGAAATTATTAAAATTAAATTTTTTATTTTCACAAATTTTGTTGAACAAAACCTAAATCTCGAAATAAATTTAAATAGTTTAATAAAACTCTTCACAATATTCTGTTTACAGATATTAAAATAATTATTTATTGAAACTAACAAACAAATTCACAAGCCAAAAATCAAAAAATTTGAATTTGACATTTGTAATCTCAATTACTTATTCCCAGTTTTTCCATTAATCAAATGAAACTCAACTCACCATTCTCAATCATTAAACTGGAAACAGTAAAACTCAACTATAGTCAAAATAATAAAAGTTGAGGTTTCGTATTATACTAGAAAAACATGCGCAGAAAAAAAGATACTTACACACATGCGTTTTTGTTGTTGTAACACGTTTCTTCTTTCGTATATCTACACAAAAAAGATCACTACGCAATGTAAAACATAATGCAGTAGAGAATCATTTTGTTTTGCGTACAATTTATTAGAATAAAAGAAATATAAAAAACATGATTAAGCATGTTAAAATTGCCATACATCAATTTTTTATTTTTTAAGCAATTTTATTTGTTTTGCGTAGTTCAGTTCATTTGAAAATGTATTGACAACAAGAAGTAGGTAGTGTTTAATTCTTAATTAATTCAGAATTAATTTCTTGTATTCGATTCTGAATGCATTCTAGGTAATGCAGATGGGCATCAATTTATTACCGCCTATGACATGCCAATGTAAAAGTAATCAATTCTTCTGCCGTTTGGGCGTTTGGTAATCCAAAGTAAAATCAATTCGAAGTCCAAAGAATTCATTCTGAATGAGTTCTGAATTAATTCTTGGGACAACTGGGAAATTAAGCTTTTATTATACTATTTACTTGAGTACATAGGTCATTATAATATTATATGGCTCACATGATAATATTTGGCTGATTTATTTGGAGATAAATCATGTTACAAATTACAATGTAAGAAAAACTAGTGTATTATGCCGTCGGCAAATACGCTTGCATACATTTTTCTATATAAAAATTTGAGATTTTTAGAGATTTGAAAAATATGAGGGAATGAAAACTAAGAATTTGAGAAATTTAATAAAGAAATTTGAGTAATATCACATTTCAATAAAATGTAGGGGATTAGTCTAGAAATCGCGTGGTTCCTAATCTAGTACCTATATAGAATTATGAAAATCATGCCATTTCTAGAAAAATACAGGGGATTAGAATTTATGTTGCGCGTGTGCAATATGAACAAAAATAAGAAATTTAATGTACAACCATCTGTAATTGTACAGTTGTACAACAATTACAATCAAAACTGGGTAAATCTTTAATAGCGTCAGGAATTTTTAAGTTATTAAGAATTTTATTCACGTTATTATTATTGTTGTTATTATACATAGTATTAGTGACCCCAGGGATGTTTAATGGTGCGATATTATTTATATGTCAATCGACATTTTGTTGTTGAAAAAAAAAAATTATTTTTTATCTCGAGTTTTATTTTACTTAAATCTACACTGTTTAAACTATTTTCACAAGATATTTCAGAATCAATGTATCCGTTTTCCGCGGCGTTATTTATTGACTTTAAACTTTGAGTAATATACGAAACTCTAGATTGTCTTTGTTTTTTTGCACTTAATATCCTTAAGAAGGACATATAATAAGGAGTTTATAAAGAAAAAAAAATGTATCAACACAGGACTTACCCCACAATAATAATTATGATATTCAGCCAAGTAAACTGCATTTCTTTTCCCAGAATATAAAATTTGATGTTGTCGTGTTGCCTTTAGTTCGTTGAAGCTGAAGGATTAAAATCCACCAAAAACGATGTTCTCTCGTTGCTGTGCTTCAATCACTGTTATTATCCAGCAAATTCACTATATGTCGATAATCGATATTCTTTCAACATGGAGTTAATATCGTATTTAATTCAAATTATTTCTTATTTTTATTTTATTTATATCGTAATATTATGAGATAATTACTATTCTTTATTTATATAGAGTTTATTTATTTATTTATTAATTTTTTTTATTTATTTATTGTTATTTAATTTATTTTCACTTTACTTATTTTTATTCTATTATCAACTCCCGAATTTACGACAGGATAATTCAGGATTCCTAAAAAATTGGACTGCGCCAGTTAAAAACTAAAAAAAAAATCTCTCAAAAAAAAAAATTAAGTTCAAAGTTAAAACAAAATATTATTATTTTTATAATATTTATTGTTTAAGAAAAAAAAAACGACTAATCCAGTTGGAAAATCCGTACCAGACTGAATTTTTGATATTTTACAAATTTAATTCATAATTTTAACGGAAATAATCTAGACAAAGAATTTTACAGAAAAACAAAAATATTATATTACATTTATATAAATTGTAAAAAACAAAAATATTTAATTTCGTACAATTCTAATGAAAATTTAAGTTTGTGAGAAACTTTAAAATTGTACTTTCTTATAAAAATGCTAAATTCGCAAAAACATTAAAAATTATACATAATGTAAGATTTAATTAAAATTAATTTAAATCATATTAAAAATATGATAAAATATTATTTAAAATTTTGTAGGTGAAGTCGGGGACGTAACTTCCACACAGGATCTGTGTCAATTTTGTTTCATTTTCTTTTTCGCATCTCTATATTATTTCACAGTGGTGTCTCGTGACGTATTTACTTGGGTGTGCTGCAGGGTAATTGAGGAAATTTAAGAAATTAAATATATATGTACTTATATGTATAGACTCTATGTACTTGTATAGTAATTCATATACGAGTTTCCAATCCACTCAGGAGGTACGGTACCGTATTCAGAGCGTTTACTGATTTTATGTAATTGGTTTCTCCAAAAAGACACTTTAGTTTAAACGGTAAATAAAAAGAAAAAGACAAAAACAAATGCAAAAAACATCTTGAATAACCGATTAAGTGTCTTTTAAGGCCTATTATAAGAATGTAAAAATATAAATAAACAAAAATTCAATTCAATAACTAAACTTAACAAATAAAAACAAATTGTTGAAAATGGTAATTTTAAGTAAAATGGAAAGAATATTGTTGCTTTTTTTCGCATTATATATATTATAAAAAAAAATTTAAAACAAAACTAACATCAACCTTTAGTAAGTATAAAAAGATAATACTTAATTAAAATAATCTTAAAAAAGAACTTTTAAAAGAAAATTTCTAATCAGAAAAGAAATGCATTTAAAAAATGCCATTGTCTTCAATTTTAAATTTTCAAAAAAGTGTAAATATCGATTTTGATCAATTTGAATCCAACTGGCATCCCTGAATTCTTACTTAATTTTTTTTTTTAATATAAATTATGTTTCTCGTTTCTGTTGTCATTTTTCATTTGGCATAGGTGTGACTTTGATTTTGAAGTTTGTTCAAACTTTTTACAGAACCGACTTTATAATATAAAAGCGTACATTTTTTGAAGTTGCAAGGTTGTTAAAAATAACATTGAGTCTAATTGTAACTTGGATTCTGCTTCAGAATTGAACACCTTGATAATATATCAATTGTATTGTTACAGTACGAGAACAAAGCTTTAAATTTCAATGCATAGAATTGAAAAGTATTAAAATTGTTCTTGAGTAGAACTACAATACTTTTTGATAGAAATAATACTGAATGAGGTTGGGTTCTACATCAAATCTTCACACCTTGGTTGTACATATATTATTTATATTGTTACAGTTACAGTAGGATACGAGGACGGCTTCAAATTCACATACGATTATACGAACGAATGTATAGTACATAATATGTAATATACTTATGTATAATGTGAGGCTGGGTTCTAATGTATAATATAACACTCTAGCTTTATATGGAAATTACTATTGAAGTTGTGAAAATTACTTTGACGTTCTCAATTTTTTTTTTTAAATTTGCTTTAAATTATATAGGTGTTCTGTGAACACTTTGAACACCTGGACGAGACGCCACTAATTTCAATTCTCTTTGTGTTCACTTCATCATATGACACTTGGGAGTGTTGTTGACAATTCATTTAAATTTTGTTCTGAAATATGTAGTAAATGGTAGAGTAAATTTAATAAAAATGTATAGCAACAAATCATAATTGAAATTTTCAATTTTTATAATGGATGTTGATAATGCTTTGTAAAGTTGTATTCTACTTAATTATGATTGAATTTGGGTAGTAATAAAGTGATTTTGTAGGATGTAGGCAGTACTGTTTTCTACGGACGATGAGACGAATTTTACTGGAAGAGAGAGCGTTAGTAGTAGTGATTGTTGTCATCAGAAGAACTACATACTGGACTACATAAACAAATACAGCGAGGAAGTATTCAGATTTCAGAAGACATTTTCCATGAAAGAAAAGTACATTTTAGTAGATGTTAGGTAGGCTTAATCATGTTTTTTGTCAATTTTTTTGTTGTTGTTGAGTTAATTTGTTTTACAGACGTTATTCATGGTCCGTACGAGGCGATGTTTAAAAGGACGCACGGTGGTGGAAAGCCTCAGATTTCCGCAAAAGACCATTTGCTGCTTTTGTTATGGTATTTGGTCAACACGACATCTTTTAGAGAAGTTGCAGATCGGTTTGACATTGACCGCAGCACAGCGTGCGTCTTGATTCACCGAATGATAGTATTAAAATATCTGAATTAGTTAATATATTTGCACGAAAAAATAAGGATCCATTTGAAGATGATGATTTTTTAAAATCAACAACATCATTACCAATTCAACAACAAAAATAGCAACAAATAGAAAAATGGTAATAATGAAACATCATCTTTTCAATGGGATAATAAGCTAAATTTGATGGGAATATGTGATTTGTTAATATACCTATATATAAATATTCCACTTGATTTCATTGCATTAATTCAGAAATAATTCAAATGCACATTTAAAAGTGGGATATGTACTTGTGAAATGCACTGTACCGGAATATATGCCTTTGCGGGTTAGCAGACTTTCTTTTCTTTGTCTTACGGTCCGTCTCTTCCTGAGACCTATTCCGCTTTTTCTAAATCTTCGACAACGGCTAAGTATTTCTTTCTATCCTCAGCATCCCGTTCGTAAATAGTACCACTAGCCTCGTTCTTTGCAATCTTTGCAAGTATGAATTTAGATTAGTTGTATCGTTCCCTGAATAGTGTACTTTCGGATTTATTTTTTTCGCCTTGGTCACTTTGTCTGGTGACCATTTTTGCTGTATTGTAATCAGACGATGAAGCTTCAGTACTATATGGCTGGTCTCGCTTTCACCGTCATGAATGTCTTCATCTCTTACTTTGAGGTGAGAGTGCCTTCACTGCTGACTGCTGAATGTATGCTTTTATTAACGTTGCGTTTTTACTTAGTAATATTTGAATTAATTTTTTTATGAGATTAGTCTCATGTATTAAGGACTTTATACTTGTTTCAAAGTGATTTGAAATATTTTTCATATATGTCACAAACTCTAAAGAAGGTGCAGTTAAACTGCCATACTGTGATTTCGAATTTTTGGATTGATATGCCCTCAGTTTTATTAAAATGTCATTTTCAATTGTTTTTTCTTTTGCCATAATGAAATTCGTACAAACTTCACATTTATACTTTGTAGAAACTTTCTTCCTCACATACCCAGAGAAATAAACAATTACATACATTAAAAATAAATTTTCTATATCTGGAATCTGTTATGATATGTAATTTTAGAGTTACTGATTGACCAAGGACGGCGTGATGGTTCAGGGTTAAAAGAGATGAAGTTAACCCATTACTTCCGAGTGATGTCTTACGGTCCTTATATCAGTTGATTTAACCAGGCGTGGGTCTTTGACATTGCTTCACGGAAGTGCCTTGATTAGATATCAAAATATAACCGTAGACCGGTAGTGGTTTAATATTATTTTATTTACAACAACGGCAAAGAAAGGCAAAGGACAGTAATTCAAGAATCTGAAAGAAAGTTAAGACAATAACAAAAGAATGTTGATATCCGAGTATATCCTCCCGTCGATGATGCACATGATGCACCCAGTCCTCACTCTCAAGACACTTCACAGAAGAATCAATGAATCATACTCATATTTTGTATTTGTCCTTTTTTTTTTTATTTAAACCTTTAAATCAATACATAGTACATACAGACATATATCTACTTTACATTATATGACGTGTAAGGAATTAGTGTTGTATTTAACTAAGCTTCAATAATTTATATGTTCACCTACCTATCACCTTGATTAACAGAATGAACTTAATTAGGTATGGATTCAAAATATATATATATATTTTGTCATATGTCTCACCTCCTTAAAATAATATATAATATTTCTTATACATACATATATGGATATATCCTAAAATATACTAAAATTGATCTGAATTTAGAGTTAGAAAGTGAACAATCCTTCAAATGCTGACCCTTTAAACACATTGTCTCTTTTTTTTTTTTTTCCCAAAGAAAACTCGTAGAGTTCTTGGAAGATAATTTTTCTGATTTGTATACAAAAAAAAATCAAAAAAAAACGGTGGTGAAGTTATTAACCGATTCTTAGGATAGGCATTTGTAGGATAATCTCGAATTACAATGATATAGAAATATATATATAATATATTCTTCAATTTTTTTTTTACAATTAAAACACCACCTTTGTCTGAGAGGGTAAAGCGAACCACTAAAATTAAGTTGATTAAACTGAGGAAACTAAAAAAATACCAACGAGAAAATATGTAATGCAAGGTAGGGGGATTAAAAAAAATTTAAGCGAAATAGTGATGAGCAGGCCCGGCCCTACCATAGGAACGGCTGGAGCACTTGCTCCGAGCGCTAAAAATGAGGGGCGCTGAAAATAACTCCTCACTTATTTAAATTTTGTGTAATAAAAAATAACATAAAAGTGAAGAATTTTCAAAGTTCACTAATTTAAATATATGTACATATGTACATACATATATGTATGTACATATGTATGTATGTATTATGTAATATGTATATTCATATTAGATTCTTATATGCATAACATTTCTAAAAAGTACCTTTTATTCGATGCACGAATATTCATTTAAAAATATTACCGCATATGTATGTACAATGTACATAGTTGCATTATTGTTACTATTTTGTGTGTTAAAAGGAAATAACGTCAAAACAGAATGCGACTGTATATAGGCATCAGCTTCAATTTCAACTCATGGAGCAGAAAAGCTTTTTGCTCCAACGCTATCAAAATTTTATATAGTAAAATTTGTGTCGTTCCTTATCGCACAAACATTTTCTTTAAATTTTATGATGAAACTTGCGTTGAAATGGTGCAAGTTAAAAGTTTGCACCATCGCATCTCTAGTTCTTGATTATGAAAAAATTATAACGATTTTCTTCGCATACTCACAAAACATTATTATTATTATTTTATGTTATAATTTTTATTTCTTTTTAAGATACAATCACATATTTTTTCAAATGGAACAAAGTAAATAATTTTTTTAGTTTTTCAATAATTAAAAAGTCAAAATCAAAAAATAATTTTTAAATAATCGATTAATGTCAAATAACTTTGAAATATGATTTCATTTGAAAAAATATGTTGAACGAGGATAAGGCCTGTAGATGATACCTCTTTAAAAAAAACGCGTCTTTAATGTTCTGGGTGGCGCAGAAATGAACATGCATTTATACATGTACGTATGTACATATTTAAAAAAATTTCATAACAAAGGGCGGCAAAAATTATAAGTGCACCGGGCGCCAAAATCATTAGATCCGGCCCTGGTGATGAGGTAGACTGAAGGGTGTTTAGGATTTTAAATCTTTCGCATGAAAAGTTCCTACATATTTACCTTGTAGGTCCTCAACTTCATAAATGCTACCACCAATGCATATTTTAATTCGGCATTTTAAAAACATTCTTGCTAGTTTTGAATTAAAACCTTTCGCGAAATCGCTTTGAGTGAAATTTCGTCGGTAAACCTTTTGACCGGGACGAAATTTTACATCAGTGGTACGGAGATTGTAAGATTTTTCTGCTCGTTTGTGAGCTTTCAACAGGTTTGCCGAGACTTGGTCACGTATCTGCTGAAGTTTGACAACTTCAGGCAGATTGACGACCTCTCCATCCACCACTAGTCTAGCTCCTTCAGGACCCGATATGCCGAAACATGCCTTAACATCGGGAAACCAAATACCGTCTGGTAAGGTGTGCGCTAAACAGCACTATGATAGCGAGTCCTAAGAGAACCAGCAGAGAAAATGTTTGACACCATAGGAAGAAAGAAAATTTTGGAATTCTTTAGAGACAAACTGTTTACCGTTATCACTGTGAAGAAATTCGCATACGCCGAAAACTGAAAAGACTGATCAAGATTTGCGAATTTCCTGCTTTAGTCTTAGGATATGGACCAAGCAAATCAATAAAAAGGCGTTGAAAGGGTCTTTCTGTGATGAATTTGGATCCCATGGGAGGTCTAGTTCGAAAATTAGGGGATTTGTTTTTCTTGCAGAACTCACAACTGCTTACAATTCACGACGTGATTGTGGAAAATTTAAATTTGAAATTGGACGTTAGCAGGTCGTTCAGGAATGCTTTGACCACTATTTGTTGTAAAAGGAACCGCTTGTGCATTGAAATTATTTTGATTGAGAGAAGCGTTGAGATTAAAGTTTTGTCCATAAATGACACTCCGAACTGTGTTAACCTGTATCCTATTATTGTCTACAAGATTTTGAAAACTTCGCGAGGTGAAAGTATTCTGGGGTTGGTTGGTGGGTGGTGGTGGGTTTGTGAAAACAGAAGGGTTAATAAAAGTCACTGTTTTATTTTGTATATTTTTATTAGTTTGTACATTTCATAATTTGTTACTTTTAGTGGATTTATGTTGAACAGGATCATGATACTAAGATCTTCCAAAGATTCTTTCTAGTGCACTCTTTGTGATCGACTGAGTGTTAAAGTTGAAGTCACCTCCAGTGGCTCTATCCTCAATAAGTTGGGATGTCAGAAACTTACTCAGCATCTGGAGACTGTCGGAAATTTTCCCCTATGGATGTAACTGTGTGATGTGTCTGTAGTGCATTCCTGGGGATTCAAGCTGCTCAGTAATCCTTCAGCCTTAATACGTAATTCTCCAATTTCAGCGTTAATGGTGTTTATTAAATTTTCTTTTAAAGTTTGTAAAATGAGCGAAGTACAGAAACCTGAAAAAATAAGTTCACATGGTAAACATGGTAAAAAAGCACCCACATAAAATTATCAGTACAGAAAAAGTTAACACCAAATTTGATGATTGAGTTTTTTTTTTGAGTTAGAAGGAAATCATCGTCTGAATTTACGAGAAAAATATAATAAGTTAACAGATAATGTGATAGCAGCGATAAATAATGGAAAATATCACTTAATCAACTATGGCCAAGTAGGAAAAGCTTACAGTATAGACTTTAATGAACTATCGGTGTCTAGTGAATTTCAAGAACAAGTAACACGAATAACAGAGTATGAACAACAACCTATACCGTGTTCAACTTAAACGGAGTCTAATATGAATTATGTTGAATATTCGCAACAATTTAATATAAGTTTACTCACCTTTTATAATAGTTTAATATAAAATAATTATATAATCAATAAAAAGCCATTTTTAAAAGCAATATCGTGTGTTTTTAGTTTATAATAATTTTTATTAATTAACTAATCCTCGATTAAATAACTTGGTGGCTGAGAGCGACCTTATAGACTACTAGATATGTTATTAAAACAATAGAAAGCGTAGACTACTAGGTATTTTAAATGAAATACCATTTCTTACTAATTTTTTGACAGAGACATAAAATATTATAATAAAATCTTAAAACTTAATTAAATCAATATTTTAAAATGATATTCAGAGCTATTCTGTACACATTCTTTAGTTAGCGAATTTTTCTGCTAAAAAAGTTAGCAGGTTGAGATGGTAGCAGATTCTTAAAAATTCGTATTCTGGTCACAAGTATTTTTCGAAATCTTTAAGAAGCTGTCAACAGAAATTCGAAATATGCTGACAAATGTCACTTTAAAGAAAGTTTTTGCTTTTCTACACTGGGTAGTTAAACCAGTTCTTTTTTTTTGTTGATCGTTTTAAAATACTAGAATATTTTTTTCCCAGCTCGGTATAAGAATCATCTAAAATAACTTTACCAAGAGGATAATACACTCACACTATAGTTACAATTAGTCGAGTCAACTTCAGATGTAATTTAAACCGTTATAAAAATATGTAAATAAACATGTTTACAGAAGTTGTTACAACCACCAATGCTTATACACTATCTGTTGTTTACATTTTGTAATTGAATAAATTTGTAAATAAAAATGAAAAAAAAAATGAAAATCAAGTTAATTACTTCATATTTATTTATATAGATTTGTGTAATTAACATTAAAAAAATAATCCATTTTATTATATTTAGTATTTATGTACCAAAACTTAAAAATGACAGAAGTTAGCAGAAAACTTAAACGATAACGAACTCGAAAATAGCACCTGCTAGTTAGCAGAAAAGTTAGCAGGTTTTTCTGTAAATTTTTTGATACAGAATACCAATTTTTGTCTTAGCAGATTTTTTTAAGAGCTGTCAAAATTTTGTATGAAAGTTAGCAGAATGTCAAATTAGCAGGAACTGCTAAATACACACAGAATAGCTACCATTATCTCGTTGGATTGTTTGGACGTAAGTAAAAAATTCATACAGATTAAGAATTAGAATATTTCTATATATTAAATTAAATATATTTCCCGAAAGGCAAAGAATTGTAAAAATCATGGGAAAAATGGAAACTAACACTCAACGTGAGTCTCGACTTGAAAAAAATCGTAAGCGACGCTCTGAAAAGCTATTTAATGAGACTGCAAAAGCTAAAAGAGCTCGTCTGGACACAAAAAATGCAGGACGCAAAAAGAGAGAAGCTAAAGAAGACGACGAGACTCGTAAAGTTCGACTTTTGGAAGCAGCTATTCACGAATCAACTCTGCGTAAAAATGAAAATGAAGAGCAGCGAGAGATTCGACTGCAACATAAAGCTTTGCAAAGATATAATCACGTGCTAATGAAAACGGCGAAGATAGATTAAATCGATTACAAAAACAAAAAGAACACAGCGCGTTGTATATAAGTCTGATGAGAAAAGAGCAAAGAGATTCAGGTAAATCAGACACATGCGTTGTATTTGACTCTAATTCTTTTTTACTGAAACCTAACAGTTGACCAATAGATCTTTCTCTGTCGAAGTATATGTTGTTTTTACTTTTAATTCTGTTTTAAGTGTGTTGTTGTTTGCTTGTATTTTGAGTGTAGGTTTAGTTTTCGTTTTTTCGAGTTCTTTTTGAAAGAAATTCGCGATGTCATCAACTTCATAAGATCCCACAGGTATTTTAATAGTTTCATAACCTATATGAAATAAGTTATTGCTACTATCCACATTAGGTATTGAATTATAGGTATGAAAATCAACAAGACCACAAAGATAGTCAGATGATAGATCTATAGGGGGGAAGTATTCAGTTGTTAATATAGATGTATTCCCACTTAAAGTTAATGTTACTGACATGTTGAAGGTTTTAAGTGAAATGAATAATAGTTTTATGTTTACACATTTATTTATACTAATTTACATCAATAAAATTATACAGAAACTTTAAACATAAGTGTCCACATTTAAAAGAATTGAAATTTTGATATCTATTATAATTGTATTCTATATTATTTCCTAAATATCTAACAATTTCTAGAGGTGGTTGCAGATTACCATAACTGTCAAAGTATTCAACACGATTTCCTCTTTTCTGATATGCTACCCAATGTGTACCAGGACCACTTGAATCATCTAGATTTACTATACCACACTCATTTTTATAAGGTTTTGGTGGTAGTTTATCTTTCATGAATACAGCTCTAAAGTGCGATATACTTTTACCATATCTCATTAAATCAATTTCACTGAGAGGTTTATTGGGTAGCTTACTTAAAAGTTTTTTGGATTTGGATTTAAAAAAAGACCAAGACCTTTCCTATATGGTTTAAGTTGTAATCCTTTTCGCATTGCTATTGCTTCCATAGTTTTATTATGTCGTTGATTTTCAGCTATTTGTTCTCTAGGTTGTTTTGCATCTTTGATTAACTTTGCTATTTTTGCTGCACCACCAGATAATGCTTTCTACTGCTGAGAGACCAGCAAAAAGTGGAACTAAGAATGGTAAAATACCTCCTATTTTTGGAACAGGTATTATGCGAGGTAATTGAATTGATGATTTTTTTCCTTTTATGGTGTTCTTGGCTGAAGTTAATGCCATTCTAATTGCAATATTCATTTCTTCTGGTTTTCGTGCTTTTAATATTTTACGAGCACTTTGAATAGCTTGTCGAAACACTTTACGCGTTTTCGCTTTATTCTTCTTTGTTGATGTCTTTTTAAATCCCATACCAAATTTCACTTTGGCTTTCATTGCGTTTGTAACAAACCACGAGTTTATACGTTCACCTATCTTTGAATCTTTTGCCTTTACCTTTTCCCAAGCTTTTTCTGCTAAAATTTTGTCAGTTATATGACGTTGATTTTTATCTTTATGTTTAGAATAAAATATATCGTGTTGTTTGCAAGCTTGATCTAACTGATTGATTCCTTGATCTCCTCTGTAAAGACGTTGTTGTAGTTTTGTACCAGGTCCATAATATTGATATCCAGGAAGATGAAGCTCTATTGGTAACTTGTTTATTAATGTATTCACTAATCCTTTACCTTTGCGAGTTTGTGTTTGACTCAATGTTTTTTTTTGATTATATTTGATCATTTTATATGTTCCCTCACACAGACAGATGAATAGAATGGTGATGAAAATCTATAAATTAGGTATTATTAGTTGTTTTTTCTTTAGTTCTTATCAGTATGCGTTTCATAATACAACGTGATAAATTAAATGTAAAAAATGCAGATTTTGTGACAAATACTTCAAATAAAATTAAACATAGTAAGCTATTACTTGGCTAGAATAGGTGCCAACTCGAATTTCCTCGGACCAGAACCCTTCTGTGGACTATCAAGAAGCCACACAAAACACAATATTAAGGAAACCTTCGGAAAAAAATTTCTAAAAAACTACTCAACCTCAGTAGGAATGAGCTAAGAACCATCACAGGTCTTCTCACTGGGCACTGTCCATTTAATTACCACTTAAGTAGGATTGGGCTACAAGAGGATGACAAATGCAGATTCTGCAAGGAGGCCAAGGAGACCTCAAAACACATTCTATAAATAAGAAACTGATTTCACTTATTGAAGGATTAGGATACAACACATTTTCTGAGAATACTGAAATAATGTCACCAGAACAAGCTAAACGAAACTCTATTTTTATACACATATGGGTATTAATAAATATATGAAATTTGATGTGATTCATGGTTGTGATCAGGGCTTTCGGAGTTTTTTACTCCCTTTTGATCATCTGTACTCCCATACTCCCCCCATGAAGAAAATACTCCCTTTTCAAAATATTTACAAAAAGACAGACGAATCCAAATAAAAATTCGTCAATTATATTATACTTCTGTTCCGTATACTTCTAATTTTTATAATATATACATAATATGTACAATACATTTTCAGTTCTGGTTTCAATTCTAGCTGTCAAAATTTCAATGTATTTGTTCTCTGTCTTGTTTTTTTAGTTGTTTTGTTTCGTTGTTTGTTCTTTTCTTGTTCTTCTTATTGACGACGCCGCTAACTGCCACGGATATAAAACTGCTGCTAGTTGCTATTGACTTGACGGAAAAAGAAAATTATTTTTAAATAGTTCATTTAAATAATATTATGGCTATATATTTTAATTAAAATATTCTAACTAAATTGTAAATTAATAATTACAGGCATAGTAAAAGTGAATGGATCTTCTTATTTCTTATTTCTTATGCACTAAATAAGTACTTTTTTTCTACAAACGTTAAAATATGTAATCATAATGGATAGGTTAGCTTAGCAAAATTGAAAACTTTTGAAAAAGATTTAAATTAATGAATTATTGTAGATATTTAGTCAAATTGTCAAAAGAAGCTTGTTGCGACAGCTAGATTATCTTTTTTAGATGGGTCTATTTTTTTTGTGCGCCACTGTACAAAATTCAGTTGGCTGTACATTAAAAATTGTTATTTTAGTTATATTGGAAAGATTGAGTATGCAATTCCAAAAATTGCAACTTAAAATTCCAATAAATGAACTGTAATCCAAAATCCGTTGCACACAAGCAACATAATTTGTAATCCATCACATTGTTTTGTAAATGGCGTGATTTTCTTTTATATTTAAAAAATCACGCGATTTCTAGAAAACCTAAGAGAATTACTCAATTTAATTTTTTTTTTCCTTCTTCTTCATCAAAATTCTTTTATTTTCAATTTAACTTTTCTCATTAAAATCCAAATTTCTAAAATGTCACATAATTTAAAATGTAGGTAATGGTACATATTTGCCGACGGCAAATACATCAAATTTCATATACATATTTATTAATACCCATATAAATTTCCCTGAATAAATCGTTATATATTAATTGACCCATTTATTTCATTACGATCCATTTACTCATGTAAATAGCGTAATATTATATAAATTTTAACTCACACACACACTGTGTCAAGTACCCAATATGTTAATATTGCCTACTCACTATACATTACTCATTAAGTAATGTATGGAATATACCAGAACATTCGATGATAATTCATATACCTTCATGTTCCTTACTGGGTTATAATCTCTTAAATGTCGCTTTAATTATCTTATTACAGCTAATTAAGAGATGCGTAATGAGATTACCCGAATTATGGATATATAAGGGAGGTATATTTTATCAGAGGTCTCTTGTCTTGTTGGTTTTCTTGGATAATTAGTGAGGGCTTGGTTTTTCGTTTGTTGAGTTCGAGTTTAGTTCATTGCTGATGTAGTCGAAATAAAGTGGTTTTTTTTCTCTTGAGCCATGTGGCTTTTGTCGGGATCTTACCATGATTTTATTTTCTTGATGAAAAAAAAAAAAATTTTAGTGATATTTGTAAAATCAAATGATTTAAAAGTTTAAAGAAATTTTAGCAATTAATTAGTGCAGGAAATTATGAGAAGAAAGGAAAAAGGAAGCAAGAAGAAAAAAAAAAGATAAAGAAGAAAAAAAGTAGATCACAAAAATTTAATAAAATTTCTATTTTTTTTCTATTTTATTTCACTTAAACATTCAAAAAAATGGAAAAAAAAATATACACTATATATTAGAAAATAATGAAATTTAGTTAAAACAACGAATAATTCAATATAAAAAAAAGTAAAGTAATTATTTCCTTATGACGAAATAAAATGTGCATATAAATGACTTACTGTTCTAGATTTTGGTTTTGGAATTTAAATAAAAATTTTATGAAAAATTACGATAAAGCAAATATAATAAAAGTACAGTGATTATGTATATTTTTTTTAAATTGAATAAAATGTACCTAAAAATCGATTGATGCTTTAGATTTCTTTTTTTGATTAAATAAAAATTTATTGTAACGACGATTAATTTAACATGATAAAAAGTAAAGTAATTATATTTCCAAACGGAATAAAATGTGCCTATAGATAGATAGATAGTATCTGGGCTATTCGGTGCAACAAGATCTTTTGTGCCGCCCTTACTTCTCAAAGATTTAGGTTTTTGATAAATTCTAAAATTCTATGAGAAGGTGCACACCAAATTTTTTCCGGTTTGAGGAAAAATTTTTCCATGTGTCGCACTCTTTTAGAGGCCAACGCTTCACATTCACATAGAATGTGTTTTGAAGTCTCCTTGGCCTCCTTTCAGAATCTGCATTTGTTATCCTCTTGTAGCCCAATCCTACTTAAGTGGTAATTAAGTGGACAGTGCCCAGTGAGAAGACCTGTGATGGTTCTTAGCTCATTCCTACTGAGGTTGAGTAGTTTTTTAGAAATTTTTTTCTGAAGGTTTGATAAACTGCTTCGCTTGCTGATTTCCGGGAGTTTTTTCCCAGTGTGAGACACATTTCTTCATCTCCCATTCCTTAATATTGTTTTTTGTGTAGCTTTTTGATAGTCCACAGAAGGGTTCTGGTCCGAGGAAAATTGAGTTGGCACCTTTCTTAGCCAAGGAGTCCGCCAGCTCGTTACCTCTGATACCTACATGACCTGAGACCCACATAAGGTAGACTTTGTTTGTTTTGGAAAGTCTTTTAACAGTCGTTAGGCAATCACATACTAGCCTCGATACAACTTTATGTGAATTGAGAGCTTTTAGTGCTGCCTGACTGTCTGAAATTATGTAGACTGTGGCTCTATTGAAGCCTTTTTTAAGGCATTCGGTAGCACAGATGTCTATGGCATGGATTTCCGCTTGAAAGACCGATGAGAGTTAACCCAGGGATTTGAAGAGGCTTCTTTTTGGGCCTGCTACCCCTGCTCCCACTCCCGACTCGGTTTTCAAGCCATCTGTATACCATATAGAGGCTCCAAGGTTATTTTGTTATCGCGCCAAAGATTCACGATCCGGAAATATTACTTTGAACGGCTTCTCAAAGTTTAGTGTTGTTTCCATCTCGTCAGTCACTTGACTGATTTGGTAGTTCTTAAATTTTTCAAGAATTTTAAGATTGTGTGTGAGATTACCCTGTTTGAATTCTCTCTTTCTCTGAAATTTTAAGGCCCAATTAAGTGCCTCTTTCTTAATTTGTATTTTAAGAGGAGGCAGATTGAGCATGGCTTCTAGTGCTGCCGTTGAAGTAGTTCTTAGAGCTCCTGTTATACTGAGACACGCTAGTCTCTGTACTTTGTTGAGTCTATTTTGAACCGTTTTTTGTTTTGTCTTTGGCCACCATATGGCTGACGCATATGTGAGTATGGGTCTTATGATGGCCGTGTATGACCAATAAACCATCTTTGGTTTTAGTCCCCATGTTTTGCCAAAGAGTTTGTTGCAGTTCCAAAGGGCAAGGGTGGCTCTTTCAATGGACTTGTTAATTTGTTTGTTCCAGGTGAGTTTGCTGTCTAGAATGACTCCTAGATATTTGACTTCATCTGAGAATGCTATTTGTGTTCCTTTTAGGGAAGGTTTTCTTAATTGTGTTTTCCTTCTTCTAGTGAAGGGTACAATGGTAGTTTTGTGAGGATTTATGGATAAATTTTCCTCCTGGCACCAATTGTTAATAAAGTTTAGTGCTTTTTGTAGTTGCCTAGATATTGTTTCATCATCTATGCCTCCAACCGTTATGACCAGGTCGTCTGCGTAACCTTGTGCTTCAAGTCCTAGAGAATCAAGCTTGTATAGAAGGTCATCGATGACTATAGACCATAGCAAAGGTGATAGAACCCCTCTTCGAGGGCAACCTTTGACGGCTTCGATCGTCATTGATTTGTCTCCTAATGTAGCTTCGATTTCTCTTTGACTCAGCATTGCTTTAATCCAGTTAGTTGTTGGGAGTTCACATCCTTTATTTAGGGTAGCCCTCGCAATTGATTCAAATGAGGTGTTATCAAATGCTCCCTCAATGTCCCTCACTGTACTAGTTTGTCTGTTGAGCTGGGTGGAGGTTCTGCTTCTGTAATGTCGAAGTAAGCGAAGGCTATTATAGCCTTTTGCTTACCCGACTGTGTAGGCACCTCCAATAGTACTGCAACCAGGTCTTGTGATATGAATCCTGGAATTGGGGAGAAGTTTATTGTGTTTTTTATCAACAAGGCTGTTCCGGGCCTGTTGGATTTATTATCGTAAATTAACTTACAATTTGGTGTGTTGAGTCCTTTAATTTGTCCTCTCAATGTCCATGGTTCTGGTATTAGTCCCATGTCCATGTTGTCCTTGATAAACCTTCGGCAAAGCACGTCAGATGCAGCTTTGGAATGGTGAAGGTTTATCTGTAGGCATTTAATGTTGGTAGTCATCTAGGATTTACCTTGATCGGAGTTAGGACTTTCGTCCTTTGCCCCTTTCTTGGGTTTTCCTTGATGTTTACCATTGTCTTTGGCTGCTATTTTCACCTTTTTTACAGAAGCTTTGTAGGTTGAAGCGGCCGGTTCTGTAAGGACTTTGGTGCCCTCACGTTCTTCCTGCTTTTTCTTCCCTCCTTCACCCCTGCGACGAAGTCTGACTTCGCCGAACTTAAAGCTTACTTTGAAGTCATTCTTCTTTAAGGCTTCCATAGACTTATGGTCCACGGACAGAGTGATCAAGGCGGACGTTTTTTCATTGGCTCTTCTGATGATTCGCCAATCATCCGCGTTGTATTCATTCTGTCCTTTGATGAGTCCTAGAATGTCCTCATTTTTGTCTTTCGCACTATTAGGGAAGTGACCAACCAGTATTTGGGTACGAGGAATATCTTTTTCCTCGACCATCACCAGGTTCGCCCCTTCCCATGGCTTCAAGTCTCCAATGAGCTCTTGAATCCATTTTTTTGTGCTTTCATTGGCGCACCTTAACACTAACCATCCAGGTTTGAAGGTAGCACCAAGGAATTTTGGTTTTATAGGGTTGTCTTTTAGCTTAATTATCCTTTTCAGAATTTGCTCTTCGGATTTCGCCAAGATTCCTATTTGTATGCTTTCTACAGCTTGTTTAAAACTTACTGTAGAAGGCATATCTTTTTCTTTTTCCAGTGAGGTAATCTCGATTTTCTGAGGTTGTTTGGCTTTTTTGGAGCCAGAAGCTTCAGAAGTTGAGTCGTCAGACCGACCTCTCTTGAGATTATCTCCCGTTTTTTTGGAAAGGGTTGAAGAGCCTGCAAACGTGCCTCGTCAACGCCTAGGCCTTGTTGCAGCAGCTTCTTCATATTTTTCCTGCCTGCTCCACTGAGTTTTATCCTCTTATCAGAGTCTTTGAGCTTCAACTTCTGTAATTAAGTTTCAACTTCAGCCTCTTGATTTAGGATAGACTCAGCTTCGCTATCTAGTGACAATGATACGTTTGTTATCGTGTCATTGTCACTGTCACAAGATTCGCTCAAGCTATCTAAGCTTTTAGCTCCTCTTATGACTTTGTCAACCAGAGGAATGGTTTCCTTGGTTGAGGTTTGAGAAGTTGATGCTTTTAGAGGTGCATTACCCTCGTTTTTTTGTTTTTTTGTTTTTTTTCAATTTTATTCATGTGTTCCCACGATATTAGGGAAAGAAACAGTCACTCAAGGCAGAGCCCTTGTACCTTGAGAAGGCTTTTATTGAAACTGGAGGTCGCCTGGTATCCAGAGTTCGCATATTAGCGACTAGGCTCTCCCCTAGCCACGTATCCCTGGGCATATGCTGTTCCACCCTTGGATTGGATGCCCAGGCTACTGTTGGCCAGATCTTCAGCAGAGACATGATCGTACTGAAGATCTGTTACCAGTGACACCACGAGGAGGTCGTAGGCGGACTTCCGACAATTCAATAGTTACGGCATGCTCCATCGGTCTTGTACGATTTCGCATGTTTATCCCCCTATTGAAAGGTCAGCAGCCACCAAATGTGCCTATAAGTAAACTAATGATTTAGATCTTCTTTTTTTTTTGAATTTAAATAAAAATTTAATGTAAATAATGATAAATTTAATATGAGAACAATTTAACTAAATAATCCTTCTTTTAAATTGAGTAAAGATACATACATATATGTATATATACATAGATACATAAATTATCTATCGAAAATTTGTTTTTTTTTTATATAAAGTAAGTGTAATAGAACCAATGTTTGATTTGATACAAAAAAAAAAATAATAATAATAAAATATTTGACCTCTTAATTGAAATATGAAGTGCGTAACAATCCATTAATGATTCAGATTTTTTTTTTGGATATAACTAAAATCTAACGAAGGTGACGATGAATTTAACATGATAAAATTAAACATAATTTTACTTTTAAATGAAATAAAATGTACATGGAAATAAATTAAGAATTTAAATTGAATAAAAATTTTATAAAATCACAATAAATTTAAAATGAAAATGAAACACAAAAAAAGAAAAAATATATATATACAAAATAATTATACTTTTAAGTGAAGTAAAAATGGCCATAGATATGAAAATAATTGCTTAGAGTTTTTTTTTTTTGTTGATTAAAGTACAAATTCATGTGAACAACGACTAATTTCATATAACAGAAATTAATATATTTATTTTAGTAAATGAAAATAAGATGTGTATAAAAATAAATTAATGTTTTAGAATTATTTTTTGAATTTAAATTAAAGTTTAATGAAAGTAACGAATATCTTAATATGATAAAAATTTAAATAACTATACGTCTAAAGAAATTAAAGTGTGTAAAAAAAAAAAAAAAAAAAAAAAAAAAAAAAAAAAAAAAAAAAAAAAAAAAAAAGTTAATAATTTAATAATATAAATTTTGTTTTTGAGAAAGAAGAAAAAAAAAATATATATATATATATATAGGAGTACATTGGTGCAGCGGAAACCTGATCCTGTTACATCGGACCAGACCGGCGCGCCGAACTTCCCATCAGGATTTTTTATCAACTATCAACTGACAGGACATTAGTTAAGTAATAATATTTTCTTTTCTTATTTCTATTGTCATATAACGTTTTTTTTTGTAAATTAATTTAAATTAGAATGATATAAGAAGGTACTCGAGTACAACATTGAATTATCTTATAAAGAAACAGTAATTCTTGTTATGTTAAGTTACCTATAAAATTAGAAACATTTCTTTTTTTTTGGAACAAAAATACATCAACAAATAATTAAGATTAAGAAAAATCATATACATAATTTGTGAAATATTCAGAAAAGAAAAAGTTATTTAATTAAATCGTGTACATCGAAATTTCATTTCAAAAAAAAAGTTTATATTTGAGTTCTAATGTCCGGTTATGTAAATTTCGGGTATCTTTAATACAAAAAAATATATATATATATATATTAAGAATATACATAGGTATATTATCTTGTATCTTTTCAAATAAATTAATGGTAAATGTAGTTTTTACACATGTATAAAAAAAGTAAAAAATTAATGGAAAAAAAAGAAAAAGAAAAAAAGGAGCTAAAAAGGTATTTTATTTAGAATATAAAATTCATTAGTGTTGTATCCTAGTGATTTTTGTTATTAGCTGTGTAACAAAGTGCATTTTTTCTTTAAAAAAAAAATATTATTTGAATTAATTATTCACTAGAATAGATGCTTAATTTGTAAAACTTGAAACATTGCGCACAATGGTTTACGTTTAGAAAACCCAGTGTGTCGTTGTTGTGTTACTTTTATCTAATTTTTTTTTGCTTCCGCTTACGGGATGAACATAATATAAAACATTCTTGGATAACTATGAATGGTGTATAAGAAATTGATTAAAATAAAATTGTGGTAATAAAATTTTGTGTCTTTAAATGAAAAAAAAAACATGAAGATTTATTTAAACAATTTTTTTTAATAAAGAATTTCGTTCTTATATACATATAATAAAATGGTACATAATAATTTCTATTTCGAGTATGTTGCAATGTGTAAAAATAAATTATAAGAAAGGCCTTACCATTTTAAAATTTGTTTTTCTAATTTTTTTTATTTTCTCAAAGTTATCTTTTTTTATTTGAAGAAGAAAAAAAGAAAAGGGGAAAAAAGAGAGGAATGATTCCCGAAATCTGTGTAAATTATAATATAATTCATAAAATAGGTGAAAAATTGAATAAACGACCTATACTCTGTTCACAAAGTTTTGTCACTACAGGTCTTATGGACATATTTTGTCTTGTTTCTTCTCTGAGTAATTACATAAATGTGTTTCTTATTTTCATCACCGACAGTGTTACCCTTTAGTTTATATTTTGTATCTAAAATCAGATGAACTTTTTGATAAGTGTTGCCGTTTTGTTTTCAAATTTTATAAAATTTTATACTTTGTAAAAATTGTTTCACAATAAAGAAAAATTGTAGTACATATATGTATATTTTTTTTTAAATTTAATTATTATTACATTTATTATATTTTTTAACTCCTTATATCGAAAAACATATTTTATTTTTTTAAATTTTAGGAAGGAATGAAATATTACAAAATTATCACTTTTTTTTCTTGAAATAAAAATTTTGGTTGAAAATAAAATTTTTTTTATTTATTAAATATGTAGCAAATGTTATGAATGTGTAATATTACATTTAAATTATTTCTATGAAATAAGAAAATGTAAAAACCCAAAAACATTGTATGCACATATGTATATCCTACAAATAGGTAACTGAAAGTGAAAGGGATTACGGGTTTTACTTTTTTGTTTTATAGCTGATCGTATGAATAAAAAGATAATTTACATTATCCTTATCAGTACCAATATTAATGTACATATATATTCCATTGTTTTTTAAATTCAATTTGTTGATCATAAGAATTTTAAAATTGCCCAACACTTTGCAGAATTTTTAAGAAACATTTTTGTGCTGTAATATTAGGGTATCGTGCGATTCTTTTTACACATATTTTAAGAAAAGAATTACCCATTATGTACAAAATACTTTGAAATACTTTAAAATTTTAATCAAAAACCATCAGAAAAATTCCTCTTTTCTATAGAATGAGTATTTATTACAAAATGCATTTCTATTGCAAAGGAATATGTGTATACAATTGTATAAATTTATAATAATATGTAAAAAAATATGTAAAAAAAACATTTTTTCAAATAAAACATAATTTATTGTTTTTATATGTTACATCATATCATATGTATACTTGTAAATGTATAAATAAATGCAGTAAATTATAATAATAAAATTTAATTTTTTATTGTTAAGAACGGTACTACATACTATTAAGTAATATAATTATTACACAGCAACACTAATTTGCGATTATTTACTATTCATTCTACTTTTTATACACAAATCTCGATTAATTATCAATCAACCAACTTTTATCTCATCAGCGTGTGTGCGCATGAATTTTTTCATCATTTTTATCTTTCTTCATAATTCATTTTGTTAATTTTTGTTCATTCAGAGAATTGAAATACAAGAAAAATAATCAGTCGCAGTACAACTGTGTTACTGGCGACAACAAAGGCATGACTGTTATTGTTTTTTTCTGTTTTCCAGCGTCTCGTTGCACATATAATAGATTGGAGTATGAATAGCTTAGTATACTCCTATTAAATGTAACGACACTGGATAAAAATGAACTATTCCATAAGACCTGTAGTGACAAAACTTTGTGAACAGAGTATAGATTAGGGAATTATTGTGAATATGTATCTAAAACAGAAGATGGTGGTGAATTTCCAATACACAAATGCGTTTTAGAATTAGTTAGTTCATTTTTTTTCTTTTTTGCCTCAACCAAAAAATGTCTAATTCAAAAAAAGAGAAAAAAAAAGAAGATAAGATGGACAGGGTGATCATATATTAAAACGTAGAATTTAAATAAAATCACAAAGAAAAATAAAATTAAACAAAAAAAAAGTATAGATATCAAATATTTAAAAAAAAAGGTTTAAAAAGATAAGAATATAAATTTAGATAATTAATTAAATAATCATAAATTGGATATATATGTATATAAAATTTTTAATTCTGAAAAAAAAAAAAATTGAAGAAATAATAAAATTGAACAAAAAAAAAGGAAACGTATATTTGCATATTATTAAGTACACTTAATTTAAAATAATTATGTACGAAAAATATTTACATTGTTTCTTGTTAAATGAAAATCATGAAACAAATTTGGAATACAACCAAATTCAAGAAACAAAAAAAAAAAAGAAATATTTTTTATTTTTTTTGGTAATGAGTGTAAATTGCTTTTAAATAAAAAAAATTTTAGTTGAGAAAAAAAGAAAAAAAAAAGGAAACTATATCTAAATATTATAATTACTCAATTAAAACAATCCATAATAACTGTGTTTATAGTGAAAAATATAATTTTTTTGTCATTACATAGGAATATTACCGTATAAAGGAATATTACTAGAAAACAAAATAATTTTTTTTATTGTAATTTCAAATTTCAAATTATTGAAGACGTGTCAAATTCAAAAAAAAAAAAAAAAAAAAAAAAAATTTATCAAATAATGAAAACGCCGAGTCGTTCATATTGTACAGCGTTTGCTGCACCACCAACAACAACAACAACTACAGTGTAAGGCGCAGGAACATCACATCTGGCCAGATCAGCACGCTGGATCGTCCATCATCTTATCCGCAGGAGTCGTAGATTTTAGATAAGTACAGAATAAAATTTTATATTGTTAAATTTAGTAGTCTTTTTTTTATTAAGAAATAAAATAAGTAGTATGTAGAACGCAGGTTGTCGTAAATTTATGCAATAGAAAAAAAAATTTAAAGTAATGATAATCAAGCTTTTGGTGCGCACATTAGAATATGTTAAATAAAATGATTTAGGTGTAACTAATATAGGTTTATGATAGTAAAATAGCTTTTTTTTATGAAAGAACAAATAAGGAAATTGTTTAACAAAAAAAAAAAAAAATTGATTAAATCCAATGGAATATTAATTTAAGCACAATACTGACTTCCAAAAATAAAAATAGTATAGGAATATGTTTTCCATAATTTAAATCAAAAAAGCAATGCAAATTCTGTTATAATATATGTACAATAGAAAATGAAACAGCTAGAATTGCTTAGATTGCTGAATGCTTTTTTAGTTTTAATTATAACTTCGACTGTTGTGAATAAAGTTGTGTAATAAAAATAGGATAGATTCTATTATTTCTGGTAACTTTACTCTGGTACTACCTTTTTTTTTCAAAAAACTCCCTTTTCAAAAGAAATTTTACTACTTTTTGAAATTCGATTTCGGCAGCCCTGATTGTGATTGTGAATTATGGCTGCAATAGCGATTTTATTTTTAAAACGTATGTATAATTTGATATAAAGAGCAAAGCAGTGACTGCGATTTTTGAAATATGTATATAAGTATACATACGTTTTGTATTCAATTCGAACTTGGTTTGAAATAAAAAGCAGACAACAATTTTTGTAGTACATAATGTATATGTATATCTTTAAATTTCATTTTTTTGTTGTCAATTCAAATTAATTTTTATTATTGTTTTGTTCCTTTCCTAGTTTTTAGAGTGATCTTTAAAACATGAGGCAATATTCAGAGCTATTCTGTACACATTCTTTAGTTAGCAGATTTTTCTGCTAAGAAAGTTAGCAGAATGAGATGGTAGCAGATTCTTTAAAATTCGTATTCTGGTCACAAATATTTTTCGAAATCTTTATGAAGCTGTCAACAGAAATTCGAAATCTGCTAACAAATGTCATTTTAAAGAATGTTTTTGCCTTTCTACACTAGGAAGTTGAACCAGTTTTTTTGTGCTCGTTTTAAAAATATTGGAATATTTTTTCCCAGCTCGGTATAGTAAGAATCATCTAAAATTATTTGACCAAGAGAATAATACGCTCACACTATAGTTACAATTGGTCGAGTCAACCTCAGATGTAATATAAACCGTTGTAAAAATACGTGAATAAACATGTGTACAGAAGTTTTTATAACCACCAATGTTTATACACTATCTGTTGTTTACATTTTGTAATTGAATAAATTTGTAAATGAAAATGAAAAAAAAAATGAAAATCAAGTCAATTATTTCATATTTGTTTATATAGATTTGTGTAATTCACCCTTTGCACACTTGGTGGTTAAACCGGTTATTGTTGCGCTGATTGTAACAATAATGGTATAATTTTTTCCAACTTGGTATAGTAAGAATCATCCAAAATAATTTTAGCTTCACGGTTGTAATACACTCATACTCTCGTTACAACTGGTCGTGCCACCTTCAGATGTAGTTTGAGCAGTTGTAAAAACAGGTTTTATAACCGGTTTGCGTCGTTGTAACAACAACCTAATGTGTTCATGCTCATTAACATTAAAAAAATTATCCATTTTATTAAATTTTGAACTGCTTTACTTTTTGGTTCTTGGGTATTTTCTTCTTATTTTTTTCTTCAGTGCTGCCAAAACAACTAAATAATTACTCAACCGATCAAAGCGCCCTCTGCAAGTCAATAGTGACATAAGGTTTTACCTGTGTTGCTAGCATAGTAAAAGAACAGTTTAAAAATTCTATTTATTTTTAAAGATACATATGTCAAATTAATTTTCCAGGTTCTGCAGGATCAAAAAGCATCAACTACAATAGAGGTTTAATTTCAAGCTCTTTCAAAAATCGAGAACATGCAAACATACATAAATATTTTGCTTCGAAAAATTTTTAAATATAGCTTTTGAAACATTCGAACTCAATTTAAATTTTTTCCGTTTTTATTTGAATTTTCTACTATAAATCAGCTGTTTTGTTTATTTTCGAAGTAGAAAGTAAGAATAAATGTTCAAAAAGAATAATAAAAATTATAAATGCATAGCGATTATTTGAAGATAGACAAAGACAGAAGATCAATATGAATTATAATTGTATGAATGTTTTTTGAAATAGTGTTTTTTTCTTTTTTTTTAATTTTTTTTTTTTTTACTTTAATTTTACTTTAATATACATACGTAGATACAGTATAAGCTTAGTAATTTGAATCTCTTTATTTTCAACGCCTAAATTTCTAAAATTAGCTAATAATGTTATGTAATTTTGTAAAGGGGTTTTTCTGATTTATACTTTTCGAAATAGGATGAAATAAAAAACAAAGTTAAATATGTACATATTACCTGATTTAAAATTCACTTTATAATCGTCATAATCAATTTTGTAATTATTTTTTTAAAAATACAAATGAATTTATTACAACACTATTTGGTATTTTTGTTTAAAATAGTGTTGAAAGTGTAAATTTGTTTTTGTGTGCAATTTTTTCAACTGTTCTAAAATTTTAACAAAGTCAGTTTAAATTAGTTCAAATTATCGAGTTTACACTGTTAGGTATAATTTCTACTTATTTTCTATTAAATGAATATTGAAAATCATTGTTGCAAGTTTTATGAAATGTTATTCTGGTTGTGCTTCAGAATACATGGCATAAAAATGTTATTTGGTAACAATAAAATCTTTTTGATTTCACTTTAAATTTTTTTAAAATATTTTACAAATTTTATGTAGGTACGTAAAATAATTTGTATGGAAAATTTGTCATGTAACCCTGGGATTGCCTGATCGTATACAAAATATGTATACATTCGGACTTTGAGTCTTAATTTAAATATAATCCCTTCGAGCTAGAAAAATTTGAAACTTAACCAATTCCTATACCATACATTTTATATGGAAATTTTGAAAATTTTTTTTCAAAAAACGATATCTCAGCATCCCGTGGACCTAAAACCATAATAGTTTTTGATTCAGAGGATGCTGAGATACAGACCTTCAAAGTCAAATTTAGGTCGTAATTATGTTTGAATTTGTAAGTGTATGAAAATTAAACGTTTTTCACCCAGAATTGCACTTTATTTCGAAAAGTAAAAATAGTACAAAAAAAATCGCCTAGGGTGATCACAGAAGACTCTTCAACAAATATTAGGGTAAAAAAAAATTTTACGTACATGAAATTTGTAAAATATTTTTTAAAAAATTTAAAGTGAAATAAAAAAGATTTTATTGTTACCAAATAACTAATAAACTTGAAAATTGACAAAAAGAAAAAAAATCATAATCCGAATAAATGAGTTATAATTATTTAATAAGAACTGTTAAATGCAATATCAAAATGAATAAGAAGCACTATATATTAAAAAACATGAAAATTAAAAATATTTTTTCATTTCTCACATATCACAAAAAACGTGATAATTAATATCATCAACAATAATTGTACACAATTGTATTATTATATTTTTGTTTTTCGAAACAAAATATTAATATCCAAAAATGTATACAATCAGCATCAAAACAAAATTTAAAAATATCATATGGTATACAAAAACAAATATAGCATTTATAATGAATATTATAATTATGGGCGTGTTTTTCATTATTCTTTATATCTTCAATTTACTTTACATGCTTCTTCTTTTCACATTTCTCCCCTTGAAATTTTATACAGCCAATCATATCATGAGCTTATTCGAAGCAAAATTATTCTTCCAAACATACAGACATGAAAATTCAAAAATTTGAATTTAACGACTACAATAAACCTCTATTGTAGTTGATGCTTTTTGGCAGGATATATAGTAAAAGCTGTTAATGGAGTTTATAATCTTTTTAAAGATCAAGTATATTTTGTTATTGTGTTTGTGTTTTAATTTTGATTTATTTAATTTGCTTTTTTTTTTTTAAGGAATGTACAGAACGACTGAACGAAATGCTGAATTACGTTTATTAATTTATAGTAAATCTAAAGATGAATGGACAAAATTAGCTAAATGGGCAATCAATTATAATGTTCATTCCAATCCATTATTTGATAGTGATATTTCTAAACCACAAGGTTGGTTTGATGATGATAATCCACCATATGCATATTATATTTATTATATGTATGCTAATATGACTGTTTTAAATCATTTCATAATACTCATATAAAATAATAATACTCATCAAAAATTGATAAACCATTCTTTTATTTTAAATCATTTTCTTTTGTTCACCTCAAACATACAGAGAAAGAGGATTTAATATATTCGTATTACGTCCACATTGTAGTGAAACTGGACTAGTACAACATTTAGTTTGTGGATATTTAATTGGTGATAATATTCCACATGGTTTATTACTTCGTAAAGAATTAGTTTTACAATATTTATATTATTTATCACAAATTGATATCGCAATGTCACCATTATCAAATAATTCATTATTTTTAAATTATCATCGTAATCCAATACCGGAATATTTATCAAGAGGTTTGATTGTATCATTAAATACTGATGATCCATTACAATTTCATTTCACAAAGGTTTGTCAATATTTGAATATTAAATTAAGTAAAAAATAAATTTATAAAGTATAGGAACCATTGATGGAAGAATACAGCATTGCTGCTTAAGTATGGAAATTAAGTTCATGTGATACGTGTGAATTAGCACGTAATAGTGTTTTGATGAGCGGTTTTCCACATAAGGTAAGATAATTATTTAAAGAAAAAAAAAATTAAAATAGGATAAAAAATAATCGATAATTATTTCATGTAACATTTGAGCAAATAATAATTGAAACAAATTAATAATTCTTTTTTTTTTTTAATTTTCAATGAAAGCAAAAATAACATTGGCTGGGACCAAATTATACAAAAGAAGGTGTCGCTGGTAATGATATAACTAGTACAAATGTGCCAGATATTCGTGTTGCTTTCCGTTATGAAACATTATTGGATGAATTATCAAACATTTTTAAAGTACATGAAAAACCAAATAAAACGATTTAAGTTGAATTTTATGTATGTAAACACATGTTAAAAATGATATCACAAAATGTAATAATTAGTTTTCTGTTAATTATTATTTTTTAAATTTATATACGTCAACTGTTTAATAAAACAAAAAGTATATATGTACATACATATGTATGTATGTAGTATGTAAAACATATGTAATGTTCATAAAATTCGTATATTATTTTTTTTTCTAAATATATAATTCAATTATCTTTAAAGTTGTTACCAAAAAGCATCAACTACAATAGAAGTTTATTGTAGCCGTTAAATTCAAATTTTTGAATTTTCATGTCTGTATGTCTGGAAAAATAATATAAAAAGGGGAATAATTTTGCTTCGAATAAGCTCATGATATGATTGGCTGTATAAGATTTCAAGGGGAGAAATGTGAAAAGAAGAAGCATGTAAAGTAAATTGAAGATATAAAGAATAATGAAAAACACGCCCATAATTATAATATTCATTATAAATGCTATATTTGTTTTTGTATACCATATGATATTTTTAAATTTTGTTTTGATTCTGATTGTATACATTTTTGGATATTTATACATATTTTGTTTCGAAAAACAAAAATATAATAATACAATTGTGTACAATTATTGTTGATGATATTAATTATCACGTTTTTTGTGATATGTGAGAAATGAAAAAATATTTTTAATTTTCATGTTTTTTAAAATATACTGCTTCTTGTTCATTTTCCTATTGTATTTTATAGTTCTTATTAAATAATAATAATTCATTTATTCGGATTATGATTTTTTTTTTTTCTTTTTTGTCAACTTTCAAGATTTTTAGTTATTTGATAACAATAAAATCTTTTTGATTTCACTTTAAATTTTTTTTAAATATTTTACAAATTTTATGTAGGTACGTAAAATAATTTGTATGGAAAATTTGTCATGTAACCCTGGGATTGCCTGATCGTATACAAAATATGTATACATTCGGACTTTGAGTCTCAATTTAAATATGATCCCTTCGAGCTAGGAAAACTTGAAACTTCACCAATTCCTTCATTGGAAGGTCCTCACTATACACCCCCAATTTTTAAAGTCCTAGCTCAAAATTGGTAGAACAAAATATTAGTGAAGTGAATTAAATTTTATTATATTGTTTTATAATAATTATTATATGTGTGTGTGTATTGCTGATTTTTGAGGGTAAGTATCTTTTTAATACTTTATAAAAAAAGAAAATGCAAAAATTTAAAACTACATAATATAGTAAAATTGTCTCTCACTTCTATTGTAAAATGGACAAAATACCGTACAATGGCATTCACCTTAAGTGATTTGCTGGTTTATATAGCACTTACGCCTTGACCTACATGTTGATCTCATAGTTTTTAAGTATATATTTCCCTGACTTAGTGTTTTTTATTCTATTTAAATAGATGCAATTTTTTATGGAAATTTATGTTTTTTGCTTTCATATCATAATTAATAAGTTTTTTAACTTATTTAACTTTCAAATATTTTCTTCTCAATTCTGATGACTTTACCAAAAAATATTTCTTTATTTACTTATTATATTGGACAGTTTAAAATTATATATTTTCCAAAGTCTTTTATTTTAGAAAGTTTTGTAATATGAACAGTGTTTCTATGATTTCCTTTTACTAATGTTTCCGCCGAAATATGTATTGAAAAAAATTTTTAAGGCTAATCTGAATTTTAGAGTCTTTATTCCGAAATGTTGTAGGCAACTCTTTACCCTTTTCAAAGTGTTGTAAGACGTTTTTCTATTTTCATTCATTTAAAACCAATTTATACTTTTAAAAAATTCAATTTCAGTGCAAAAGATACTTAAAGCAAAATGTTACGGACGTTGCTGCGTGCCTGGTTGTGGAAATAAAAGATTTAAAGGCGGTAAAATTGTTTTTTTTTCTTTCCCAAAAGATAAAGCTGAACGAAAGATATAGATTGAGTTATGCGGTCTCGCAAATTTTTATAATTCGCGCGCGCTTATTATTTGTGAATCGCATTTTAAGTTAGACTACCCAAAACAAAAAAAATTATCTCAAAATATTAGACCATCGCTTAACCTTTCAGCTTGTTCAAATTCCCAAATTTTAAATGAAATTTTTAAATCTTCGAATGCATCCCTTCGTACGTACACTTCTAAAAAGTTAGAAAAACCTTCAACTTTTGTACCATCGTCTTCTATTCGAATATCACACGCGCGGTCTAATGCACATCTTCAATTGAAAAAATAGAATTTTCGTTTCCTAGCTTTTTAGATAATCGAGGATTAAACATTCCTACACCAGATGGAACCAGTACCGTCAAACCCTCTAGGGAAGAAATTACTTTCAGATGCAGTCAATGCAAGAATAATTCAAAAAAAACAATTTTATTACACGAAACGAATTTCTAGATTAGGAAGAATTTTCAACCGCGTTTCGAGTGAAAAAAGAAATTTGTTAAAAATTTTACGAAAATCCAAACGGGAAATTAAAGAATTAAAAAATAAGGTAAAATTATACGAGGAAAAATCGGTATATAAGAACGAAAATGTTGAAAATTTTTGTAATATTTTGACAAAATGGAATCAAGGAAGATATTCAGAAGAAGAGAAAGTACTTTGCCAAAGTATTCATTTCAGATCTCCAAAATGTTTTCGGTTTATGAAGGAGGTTTTACATTTTCCATTACCATCTTATTCTTCTCTTTATAGGTGGCGTCCGCTAAAAAATATTGTTCCGGGTTTAAATTTAGAAAATATCAGGTTAATTCAATCTAAAATTCAAACATTGAATGATCACTCGAGAAATGTCGTTCTTATTTTTGATGAAATTTTAATAAAAAAAGATTTGAAATACAATAGTCGCAGCGGTCAAATAGAAGGATTTGTTGACAATGGTAATGAAAGAAAGAATATTTTGGCAAAGTCTGTCTTGGTTTTCATGATTCGCGGAATATTTGATAATTTTAAATTTGTTTTAAATTACTTTACATCTGCTTGTAATTTTCCGGCTTCTGATCTTCGACACGTTTTGCTTCAGAATATCGAAATTCTGAATAAAATGAAACTTCGCGTGCGCGCAATTGTTTGTGATCAAGGATCTAATAATAGAGCAGCTGTAAGTAATTTAAAAACTAATAATTTAGATAACTTTTTTTTTGTTAATAACGGAAATGAATTTCAAAAAATTTACATTGTACACGATATTTGTCACGAAATTAAGAATTTACGAAGCTGCAACATGAAAAACGATTTTGTTTCTAATGATGATAAAAGTATCATCTGCAGCTGGAAAGTTTTTGAAGAGTTATATTTGATTAAAAATGATCCACATAATGTAACACATATTCATCCAAATTTCGCAGAAAAAATGAGAGTTAGTTTGGCTGTTCAAATTTATAGTTGGACAAACGCGGCCGCAATTAGAACGTATGTAAAACAGAATAAATTTACTCCGGAAGTTATGAAATACGCATTGAGGACGGCTGATTTTATAGAAAATATTAACAGACTTTTTGACGCGCTGAATAGTAAATCTTTTAAAAATAAAAACATATACAACTCTGCTTCGTGTTCCTTCAATCACCCTCGTGTTCATTGAGAGGAAATGAAAAATTATTTTCAAAAATTTGATATTGACTCACGTAATACCTATCACTGGAAGAACGGTATAATTCAAACAATAAATAGTATTACGTCATTATACGATGATTTAATTCAAGAATTAAATAACGTAAAATTTTTACTAACATCGCGTTTTAATCAGGGTATAATAGAAAACTTATTTGCATTCGTTCGATCTCACGGCGGGTATAATACACATCCTTCGGTGTTTGAATTTAATTTTATAATGTCGAAAATTATGCCTATGCGTTTATCATTTTCTTGTTCAACATCAAATTGTGAACAGTATAACGATTACTTTTTATTTAATAATACACACGATAACGCGGAAGAAAAAAATAACGATGTAAATGTATGTGAAAGTAATAATTCTCAATCAAATATAACTGCAAGTTGTTCAAAAACAGATAATGAAATTATTGAAATTTCTTCTGAAGATGTCCTTGATCTTGAAATATGTACTCTAAATGATATTGCTTCTTTTTAAAATGTTTTCAAAATCGAAGTGTTCCTTATGCCGCGGTTGATTTATAAATGGAACACAGTTTATGTCGGATGAGTCGGAAATTTTTATTTATTATAAGAATTATTCAGAGAGTTCAGATTTCGGTTCACTTTTAAATCCATCGTCTCTTTTCATTACTATATTTGATTTAATTTTGAAAATTTTCACAGAAGTCTTTTCAAATACTCCTCATACAAAAAATATAAAGCATTGTATTCTGGAAAAAATTCTCGTTTATTTTCCTTTAAAAAATATTTTAAATCCAGATAGTGGATGCTTTCCGCATATAAGAAAAATTATTGAATATACCATAGCTGTATTATTAAGAAAACATTGCGCGTTCAGAATCAATCGGGAAGTTATGGAAAAAGAAATGTTGAAGCAAAACAAATTGAAAAAATTATAACTCAAGGATCTGATCAGGCCAGCTTCATCTTAAAATGAAATAAAATGAATAATTTTGTTGATGTTATATTTTATTATTTGTTTGTTACATTTTTTTGTTATTTTCGTTTATTTTTATGTATTTATATTTGTTTCAATTGAATAAAATTTGTTTGTAAACTGTAACTCTTGTTTGACAATGTGTATTAAAAATACGCTATTTGTATATGTATTATATGTATATTAAACAATCGTGAAAATTATAAAACTTTTCTTTTCGGTATCTTCTTGGCCAAATTAGAGTTACATGTATTTTGTGAAAATTTGTAAAAGAGGAATAGGCCTAATGGGGATACGTCTTTGAAAAAAAAAAACGCATCATTAACTCTACCGCCAAGGTGATGTGGAAATGAGTTAAAACTATTGATAATTCAAAAAATTCTTGTAAAAACTTATTTTTCTTCAAGTTGAAAATACAATTGAAGTAAACGTTCATAACAAAATTAAATTTGTAAAACAATATTTTTAGTTAAGTTTCTTCTTCTTCTGGTTCACTTTGTTTTAAATATTTTAAAAATTATCAGTACATATTTACTTACATATTATACCTACATACATATTGTTAAGAACCCATTATTCATCAATTGTACAATTTCATTACATATTTTATATTTTTAAATTCCTCATTATAGGTTTAATTAAGTTAATATTAATTCTAAACCAAATTTGTTAACAGTGCAAATTTGTTATACCACATTTATGAAAATTATTAAAAAGAAAGTATCAAATTACAATGCAAAATTTAAATACTAAGCAAAATTATTATTAAAAATTTATTTTAATAACGTAAAAGAATTTTATTAATTTGACAATTTTGTTTACTATGCAGTTTTTTACAAATAATTTTAATCAAATAATATTAAAGGTAAATTTATGATGACTAAGTTTTTTATACATGTGTTATTATGAATTTGCACTGATTATATTAGAAAATTTGTATATAAATAGGGAAATTTGTATCGAATAAATCACTTCTTTGAATTCAGTGAATCAAGCCTTTTATTTTCTCTAGGTGAGGCTGCCTAGGGCACTGATTTCTTGAAGACTTGAGATTTTCTTTCAGCACAATATTCAGGTATTGAACTTGAATATTCTCCAAGCACTCGTAGCATACAGGTTTTGTACTTGTAGGCTAATACTTAAATTTTTCAAAAGGAAACATCCAGGTTACAGGTTGTATACTTGTAATCTAACTTTTAATAATATCATCGCCAATTACAAGTTCTGTACTTGTAATTTTTTTAACTTTAAAAATTCAAACAGCGGTAAATAAACTAATTTATCGTCCATTAAAACATTGGTGACCCCGACGTGATTATTATCACGTAACATACACTTTATTTTTTCACTAAATTTGACCGTGAATAATTTATTTTTCCTAAAAATAAAAGAGGGCAAAGGTTTAAAAATGGAGGTTGCAGAATTACTTTCAATTATATCAGAACAAGATACGATAGGGTCCGAAATAGATAGGTTGTGGACCAACTACAGAAAGGACTCCATCACCGCAACCAAGAGCGTTCTATGAAGTAAAAATCAATTTGCTAAACCACCAGACAAAGAGTACTATTTTGAACTCGAAGAATGGATTCAAGATATTCTCATCAAATTACAAGAACATCTTAATGGAATGTCGCCTAGATATTCTAATGAACCCATAACATACAATAGCTCACTTAAACTACCCAAATTAGTCATACCAAAATTTGATGGAAATTATTTAAAGTGGATAAACTTCAGAGATTTATACACAGAATTGGTACACGAAAAACCCATGAGCAACATTGAAAAAATGTATTATCTGATGAATAACATAACGGGTGAACCATTTAATTTAGTAAAACATTTACCAAACTCAAATGAAAATTACCACACGGCATGGCAAATCATTTGTGAGAGATACGAAAATAAAAGATTCTTAGTATCAGCATTGCTAAATAAGGTTTTGAATCAACAAACCAACCATACAGAATCAGCCACATCACTTAAGTCCTTACATGATACTACCAAGGAAGTTGTGCTAGGTCTTAAAAATGTAGGCATTTCTGTCGAAACATGGGATCCAATGCTAGTGCATTTGCTGTTAAAGAAATTTGACAAGAACACTATGATGCTATATGAACAGTCTCTCACGTCTCCAAAAGAACTAACGCCGTTAAACATCGTCCTAACATTTCTTGAAAAAAGATTTCAAGCTTTAGAAACTGTAAGTGGAAGCACTCCTTTTAATAAATTTAATCAATCTCAGCGACCATCATCTGCGTTAACAGCTATGACCAGCCACAATGGTCCTTGCGTGACGTGTAAAGCAAATCATCCATTATTGCGTGCAATTCATTCTTAACGAAAACACCTGCTGAACGCCTAAAAATACTAACTAAGTACAAGCTCTGCATCAATTGCATGAGAGGCGGCCACACTGCCAATACTTGTACAATGCGACCATGTACTAAGTGTTCTAAAAAACACAACACATTGGTGCATACAGATTGTTTAACACGGAACAACAATACACTACCCGACAAGTTTAAAAGCACGACTTCAGATATGTCAACCACCAAATACAGGCAGACGTCTGCTGCGCAAGAAAACCAATCAAATCCAGTATCACTGGCAGTTCAGCCATCTTCAACACAACAAAAATACGTACTCTTAGGAACAGCCAAGGTAATTGTTGTTTCTCCAAATGGAAACCAAATTCCTT
This sequence comes from Bombylius discolor, assembly GCA_939192795.1. Lineage (NCBI taxonomy): Eukaryota > Metazoa > Arthropoda > Insecta > Diptera > Bombyliidae > Bombylius > Bombylius discolor. The sequence continues at coordinate 27,642,484 of OW584238.1, forward strand.
GCAAGGCAATATTAGACTCTGGTTCACAACTAAATCTCATCAGCAAGCGGTTAGTCAAGAAATTGAAAACTGCGGAAGTTCATGATCCCCTCAATATATTAGGCATAGGTCAGGGTACGCTGCACACTCAAGACAAGGCAAACATCCTAATAAAATCTCACACCACTGGATACTCATCAAGAATTGAAGTCAGAATTTTGCCAGAAATCACAAAATATCATCCTGACAAAATCTTAAATATATGTGGTTGGAACATTCCTGGAAACATCCAACTGGCTGATCCTGAATTTTTCCGTCCTGGAAAAATAGACTTGCTCCTGGGAGCTGAGAAATACTTTGAGCTCTTATCAGTAGGTCAAATAAAATTATCCGATGATCGACGATTCCAAATAATAGCCTGGAGAAGTAATGAAAGAAGTCCAATAAGATATTACCAACTCAACACTGTTACATATGGGTTAACGTCATCGCCATATCTGGCAATTAGATGTTTGCATCATTTAGCCACCCAAGAAGCATGTGCATTTCCAATAGGAGCAGAAGCCATAAAAAATTAACTTTACGTCGATGACGCAATGGCGGGGGCCGACACCCTACAAGAAGCAATGGAAAAACAATATCAGCTCAATGAGCTTTTAAAATCAGCAGGGTTCAGACTACGGAAGTGGTCATCGAATCATAATAAACTTTTAGAACATATCCAAGCCAAAGATCGCGTGGCTGAACTACAACTACATTATGACAAGGAATACCACGTAAGCACTTTAGGAGTAAAATGGACACCAGCGTCTGATGAATTTCACATAACACGCGCCGAAATGAGAGAAAATAATAAGGTTACAAAACGAGAAGTTTTGTCTGACATCGCTCATCTTTTTAACCCTCTGGGTATATTAGGCCCAGTCATAATAACAGCAAAAATTTATCTGCAAAGGCTATGATAATTAAAATTAGATTGGGACCAAGCAGTTCCTCAACATATGTACACCGAATGGACTCAGTATAGAAAGGCCATGCAAGAACTACACACGATAAAAATTCCAAGACACATCGCATCTGGAAAAGGGATTAAGTCTAAGCAGCTTCACGTCTTCTGTGACTCGTCTGAGAAGGCTTATGGATGTGCAATCTACATACGCTCGACTCTTCAAGATGGCTCTGTAATCGTTCGACTTTTATGTGCCAAATCACGTGTAGCTCCAACCAAAACAATAACGTTACCACCTCTCGAACTTTGTGCCGCTTAACTTGGAGCTCAACTGCTCGACAGAATAAAAATGGACTTACAATGGAAAGATTTATGCTTCTGTTGGACAGACTCAGAGATAGTCTTGGCATGGATTAAAGCTACGTCATCATATTACCATACCTTTGTAGCCAACCGGATTTCGGCAATTCAAGAGGTAACTTGCTCAGAGCAATGGAATCATGTATCAGGTAAGGAGAATCCAGCAGATTTGATATCTAGAGGCATGACGCCTGAAAAACTCAAAAATTCGGCACTGTGGTTTTACGGCCCATTATTTCTACATGGACCACAATCTACTTGGCCCATACAGACCAAAATATGGAACACGGAAGTGGAAATGCGAAAACCAACAGTTGTTCTGAAGGCAGTATCAAAATCAACATGCATTATTGACGATATAGATCATCGAAATTCACTGGTGTTCTTGCAAAGAGTACTAAGTTATGTTCAGCGGTTTGCAAAGGCATGCCGAAAACAAGAGAGAGCTCCGTCAATTTACTTACAAGTACCAGAATTAGAAGAAGCTTTCGTCATAATCATAAAAGCTGCTCAAAAGCAAAAATTTGCAGAAGACTTGGAGACACTGAAAAGAACAAGGCAAGTGCGCGTAAGTAGTTCAATACTCAGCCTAAGCCCATTGTTGGACATCAACGGAATCATACGAGTTGGGGGGCGGTTGCAAGAGAGTGGACTCTCATATGACGCAAAGCATCCCATGCTACTTCCGTACGCAAACAAAATTACTCAGTTGATATTTGATTATTATCATAAAACAAATTCGCATGCAGGACCCCAGGCGCTGTTAGCCTTCGTCCGTCAAAGATTCTGGCCTGTTAAAGGAAAAACAATGGCAAGAACTACTGTAAAAAGATGTGTTCCATGTTGTAAATCTAAACCACAATTACTTCAACCATCAATGGGAAATTTACCAGCTCACCGGGTGCAACAAGCAAGACCATTTGTGAATGCGGGCGTTGACTTTTGTGGACCGTTTTGGACGCACTTTAAAATTAGAGGCAAAAAACCAGTAAAATCCTATGTAGCCATTTTTTGTTGCTTTGCCACCAAAGCAGTCCACATAGAAGTAGTCACCGACCTTACAACTGAAGCCTTTATAGGGGCGTTGAAGCGATTCATATCCAGACGAGGCCATAGTAAACATCTCTACTGTGATAATGCTACCAACTTCGTGGGAGCAAACAATCAATTGAGCGAGCTAAAAGGTGCGATTTATTCAGAACAGGCCGAAGAAAAGCTCACTAAGTTTTGTGCTACCAAAGCAATAGAATTCCACTTCATCCCGCCAAGAGCGCCACATTTTGGGGGACTGTGGGAAGCTGCCGTTAAATCAGCAAAAACATTATTTTACAAAAACGTGACAGCAGCCTCACTTACTTATGAAGAATTGAAAACCATTATGTTAGAGATAGAAGCAATTTTAAACTCTAGGCCTCTAACACCAATGTCCTCAGACCCGAACGATTCAGCGGCTCTTACCCCGGAACATTTTTTGATAGGAGAACCTCTCAACACCATCGCAGATTCTCAGGCAACTCCGGTAAAAGGCAACTTACATCATCAATGGAAAGTAATATCTGAGCTCAAAAAGCAGTTTTGGCAAAGATGGACTAATGAATACCTCAGTGAACTACAACAACGACACAAATGGAACAAGCCGGTAGCAAACATTGAAATTGGAACATTAGTTATTATCAAGGAAGACAATACACCAGTTTGCTCATGGCCATTAGGCCGAATAATACAAACTTGCAAGGGCAATGACGGTTATATACGAGTCGCAGATGTGAAGACAGCCACAGGAGTGATCCGGAGAGCGATCACTAGATTAGCACCATTACCCATTAACGACGCAACTGTGAAAAAGGACGACATTAATTCCGGCGAGGACGACGCAGTGACCCATTCAAGTAAACAACATTCGGATAAAAGATCGAATTCCACTATGGACTCCCCATCTCCAAGCCAAAGGAAACGAATGAAGCTTCCATCGTTAAGTACTCTTTTATTAACTTGCTTAGTACTGCCAATGTTCGCATGGGCAGAAACTACCATTACCCCATTCGATACACCACCTGGATTATACTTCGAAAATCATGGAAACACGTACTTCACATCCAACGATTGGACCATTGTGGCATTCTTCGACCTAAGCACCTATCGAACTGAGTTGGAAGGTATTCATCATTTAACGCAACGTTTGAGTCATGTGTGTACTTTAATGACAGATCAAAATAATTGCAACAGCACATTAGCACAAATAAACTCCAACATAGCTGAACTTCATAGCGGCAATGATCTCTTGGTACCACACACTAGACCAAAAAGAGCACCTCTAGACATTGTTGGAAATGTGGCCAGATTCCTATTTGGAGTACTGGATTCAGAATACGCTGAAAACATGGAAGATATAATAAATGATTTAAATAAGAGGCAAGACCATGTTCGTAATCTACTCAAGAATCAGACATCAATCATCGATTCAACAACAAACATAATGAAAAATCTTCAGGCGACCACAGAACAAAAATTGCACGATTTTCACGTTCAGTTGGATGAAACAGTGCAAACGGTCAATAGTTTCTTACGTGAGCAAAGGGCCATCGAAGCCTTTAATAGGCTAGCATTACGGCTTGTGCTGGCTATTACCAATTATCAAAGAATTCAAACAGCCCTAATTGATGTGGTGATCGATACTCACCACGGTAAAATCAGTCCATTACTCCTATCGCCAAGACAATTACAAATGCAGCTCAACACTATCAAGGATAACATCCCTCCAACTTTACACTTGCCGATGCTAAAAAATAACCTTCAACACCTATACAATTTGATGAAGGTAGACTTCAGAATGACTACAAACAAAATTATTTTTCGACTAAGGTTGCCATTACTAGCTTCTGAAATATTTCAACTATTAAATGCTGTACCAGTTCCGGTAGAAGTCAATGGAACATTCGTCACAATCCAACCATCTTCAGAATATTTATTAGTGAATCTCCATCGAGATACGTATTATCCACTCAGTCAGCAAGAATTTACAAAATGTAATGTGATAGAAAATTCTGTTTACATATGCGAACAACAACATCCACTTTTCAGACGAACAAAAGAAACAGACAACTGTGAAGTCACCATACTTCTACAATTATCACTACCAACCTCATGTCCATTTATAACATCAAAAGAAGTACGGAGATGGACAAAACTGCACGCACCAAATCAGTGGATATATGTAGTAAACCAAACCACAGAAGTTAACATCATTTGTGAGTACAAAATTTCACGGAAAACATTAAAAGGAACTGGAATTCTGGAACTAGCTAAAGGATGTCAACTGAAAGATGACGTGTCAACACTACAAGGTCACAGCAGCTATGAAACAACAATCAATACCGCCATTATCCCAACACAGGATGTTAGAGAAATAATAAAGTCATATCAGGTTAAAGTTGCTTCCCAACAGCAGATGTCTCCAAGGATACTGGCAGACGACATCAGTCAACTCAAGGCAAGCATTAAAGGTCTCCAACAACAAGAAGAACAAATGCCAGAGCTCAGACGTCACCAGATTCATCATTTTTCTATCAGCTACATCAGCCTCAGCTTAGTACTCATTCTTGGCATAGGCCTTTTATGGCAATGTCTACAAAATAAATCACAACCAAAACTGCCACAGTTAGTACCGGTTGCCAGTAGTAGCAAATTCCGCTTCAACTCATCAATAGATTTGAACAAAGAAATTATTCAAGGCCCGGGAGGATGTTAAGAACCCATTATTCATCAATTGTACAATTTCATTACATATTTTATATTTTTAAATTCCTCATTATAGGTTTAATTAAGTTAATATTAATTCTAAACCAAATTTGTTAACAGTGCAAATTTGTTATACCACATTTTTGAAAATTATTAAAAAGAAAGTATCAAATTACAATGCAAAATTTAAATACTAAGCAAAATTATTATTAAAAATTTATTTTAATAACGTAAAAGAATTTTATTAATTTGACAATTTTGTTTACTATGCAGTTTTTTACAAATAATTTTAATCAAATAATATTAAAGGTAAATTTATGATGACTAAGTTTTTTATACATGTGTTATTATGAATTTGCACTGATTATATTAGAAAATTTGTATATAAATAGGGAAATTTGTATCGAATAAATCACTTCTTTGAATTCAGTGAATCAAGCCTTTTATTTTCTCTAGGTGAGGCTGCCTAGGGCACTGATTTCTTGAAGACTTGAGATTTTCTTTCAGCACAATATTCAGGTATTGAACTTGAATATTCTCCAAGCACTCGTAGCATACAGGTTTTGTACTTGTAGGCTAATACTTAAATTTTTCAAAAGGAAACATCCAGGTTACAGGTTGTGTACTTGTAATCTAACTTTTAATAATATCATCGCCCATTACAAGTTCTGTACTTGTAATTTTTTTAACTTTAAAAATTCAAACAGCGGTAAATAAACTAATTTATCGTCCATTAAAACACATATATTTCCGAATACATACATATTTTTCAAAAATTATAAAAATAATTGATTTATTAGTTAAATGTATAATACCCACATAATATGATAATAAAAAATTTTCCTAAACTTAAGTTGAATTATATATATGTATATGTACCTACCTCTACCACAAAAAATTAAAATAAATTCTTCTTTTCAGAATGAAAATAAGTTAAAAAAAAAAACTAAAAAACATGAAATCTGACAACAACAAAATTCAGTACAACAATGAAAAAGGAGTAAAATTCATATCCGATTTAATAAATATATCATTATTTTATAAAAATTAAAAAAATGAATAAGAAGCAAAATATTTTAAAAATATGAAAATTAAAAATTTTTTTTCATTTCATACATAATTCACATATCACAAGACACATTAATGTCATAATCAACAATCATTATTCTCAATTGTATTGTTTTTGTTTTTCGAAACAAAATATAAATATCCAAAAATGTATACAATCAGAATCAAAACAAAATAAAACAAAATCATATAGTATACAAAAACAATTAATACAATAATGTGTGTGAATGAAATAGAAAATAAAATAACATATGGTAGATTTCGACGATATTTACGAAATTTCGAAATATGTACATACATATTTAAAAAACTTTATACTTGTACAATTGTACTTGCAGAGAACTCAACTATTGGAATACATATAACGATCAAATTTTGTTGATTGTTTAAGAAATTTGAAATGTAACAGTCAAGTAACGGAAAAATTGATCGTCTAATTATATATGGTCTTTGGATATGGGCAACTTGTTTTCAACCGTTTTTGGGTTGACACTTTAAAAAATATGCAGAGCCAAAAGAAGAATGACAGCTTACATGCATGGAATAAATTTGTAAAAAACAATTGGAGATGAGTAAAGTGTGACCGTAGTTACTGAAAAAATTTGTTTTTTCTCCCTATTCAAATATAGCTCAAATTGGAGCCGAGCGATTTCTAAAATTTGTTGTCGGAAGATAGCCCAATGTAACAAGTTGCATCACTGACTGAATCAAATACTCAATTTACGAGTTTATACGTAATCCAATTTTAATAAGGATTTTGGTATACTCCCAAATTTCATGTAGTATAAAAACTCTAATTCGGATTTTGGTTTAAAGCCAATAAAACGCAATATGGCGGATTCTGATTTTTTGGGTGGGAATTGAAGAGTGAAGACGAGAGAAGAGAAACAATAATACTATACGTGTGTTTACTGTTTGCATGTATTATTTTAATCCCAAATCCTAATTCCAAATTTTACTCGTTTATACCGTATTCCGAATTTTATTCAAAATTCGAATCTAATTCCGATTATTTTTTACGTTATAAACTTGTAAAATAATGCATCATTAGCTGTGTTTTACTGGGGCTGATGAACTGATAATTCTGGTATTTTTCACTTCCTCACTGAGTAAACACGTTTTTTAAGCACTCACTTTCTCTATTCGACAATAGAGGTCGCTATGAAAAATTTCGGTTCATCAATATGAACTGATGAACAATTTTCTTTCATCACTCATCAGTTTCAGTTTACCAGCAGTTTCTAGTATCAAAGTATCATATGAAATCGAAGTTTGGGGTTGTGTCGTGAATCTGTAATTCGTATTTTATATTTCTTCTTTTATTGTTTTCTAATGTTGGGTTTTTATTAGTGAAATTTGTTCAAGTATGTAATTAAATTTTTTATTAAGTACTGACAGTGAAGCTATTTTCAAAAAGAAGCTAAGTGATCTGAACAACACTGAAGTGATGACAAATTATTTCATCAGGTCCAGTAAAACACAGCTTATTATAATATCATATGATGCATCAAAGTTAAGGAAACATAGCATCACAAAATTTTCATGATGCGATGTACACATAACCACAATTATTATATGTCAATACAAAATTTTATTTTATTTGTCACTTAACACAATCAATTTATAACAATATAATTAAAATTATAGCATTAATATTAGAATTCACATCACCGATAAGAATCATTCAGAAACGTCAAAATTCATTAGCATCGTATTTGTAATAGCATCGCATCAGTATGAAGCAAACGTCATGATATTGTAACGATGCTGCAATGCTACAATGCGACGATGCGTTTTTGAAAATAGCCCTCTTTTTCATATTAGCTGTGTTCCATTTGTCTTAAGACTTGGTTTATATGGTCACTTTTTTACCCTTTGTAGAACGTAAAAAAACCGGTTTTACATAAAAAAAGTAAACTTCCCACCACATACTTCCTACTTCTTTTCATTGTAAAACCTTGTACGTTATACCAAAAAATATATAGACAGAAAGAATTCTCATGTAGTATCGACTAAAAATTGTAATTATTAAATTAGACTATAGAACAGTACGGTAAGAGAAGGAAGGAAGTGAAAGCTTTTTCAACTATGCTTTAAAGCGCTTTGAAATTTCTATGTATTTCTATGCAGAAGTAAAAGCTTTTTTAACAAAACTGAAATATGCTGATGTACATTCAAAGCTATTTCACTAATGGGGTTCCAATGTTGGAACCCCAGAACAAAAATTTTTGTATGAGACATTTTTATACTACATAAGAATTCTTTCTGTCTATATATTTTTTGGTTATACAAAGGATAAAAAAGTGATGGTATAAACCCGGTCTAAGTATTTGATAATTCTCAGTTTTTCAGTGAGATCTTTGCGTATAAAGTATATAGTGGTGACACCGCATGAATTTTCGTATTATCATCTTTGTTCAAAAGAGGCGCTGGCGTCACACCTTATCGTTATAAAAAAAAAAGAAAAGAAGAGAGAGAGATTAATTTTTTTTTCTAAGCTTTTATGTGTACAAGTACAGTACACAGCCCACAGTACACACTTGATATTGTATGTATGATTCATACACACCATATTATGTACATATACGCATATTTCCATATTCATTTATTATATTCATTCATAATATGCATTATAAGCGAAGAGGAAAAAAAACAGGAATATTATTGATTTTTTTCTTCTAAACGCATTAATATAATAATTATTTGGGTATTTCTATTATGATATGATATATACATATACATTTTGTATTTTTTATACATTGTTTGTGTATTTTTAACATTTTAGAGATATTTCTACTTCTTTAATATTATGAATATTATACAGCGTTGTTGCAATGTTCTGTTATGTAATGTTTTAAATTAATATGGGATAACAAATTTTTCTGGCAACTATGAATTATGTTCATTGTTTATTTTTTATATCAGTATCAGTTTTATTTTATGTATACCTATATATTTAATGCAATTAATATGAAAAATTTGACTTTGAAATTTGAAGATAAAATTTTTTAGAAAAAAAGTGATACCTACATATGTAAATTTTTGTGAATAAAAAAATTATTTTCAATTTTCCATATAATTTTTTCAAAAATTTTTGTATGGTAAAAGTGGCACTTGTCAACTTTGGGATATTATATCTCGGGCTCTGTTGCACCGATTTGATTTAAATAAGAAGCACTAGATTGAAAAACATTTCAATTTAAATGCTAGGATAATTTCAAAAGTAAGAGGGGTAGCAGTAAAATGGAAAAAAATGTTGATGTTTTATTTTAAAAATGACGCTTTTTTGCATTTTATTTGATAACATTTGCCCTAGTCGAAGGATTTAAACCCTTCAAGAAACATTTTGGTTAAATATCAACTTTCTACTCTACCGGGAATATGTTTTTTTAAAGGGACGAATAGGTCTGCAAAAATTTCCTTAACATTAATCTGCGTAACTTTATTCTTTAGAGCTTGTTCCCTGTTGCAGGGATCTTTTTTGTTTAAAAAAGAATTTTTTAAATTCAAATTTGAAAAGTGATTTTTGACGAAAATGTGCCAAAATTGATTCGAGTGTTGAAGATTGCTCAAAAAAAGGTATTTCAGAATAATCTAAAATACCTGTTTATTAGAATATTTTCTAAACATTTGTTTAATACGACAATTAATTTTCCTGACAGCTTTTATTGCATATTGATATTACATATTTTTCTTTTTCCTAAAATGTTATTCCTACTCATTGTGATGAGAAATTGTAAAAAAGGTGCGAATTTTATTTTACAAGTCAATGTATGTATTTTAAACCGAAATACGAGTATGTACATACAAATTGATATAAAAAATAATTTTTGGAAATAATTATTTTAAATTTAAAAACTATCACTGCCTAGCACTGTTTTTGAATTTACTTTTGGAAAATATATGTAGTTTAATCTATTTTTCTTTTCTTTTTCTTAAAAAAATAAGTTTGAATTTTTTGAAATTGATAATTTCAAGTAACAATTTCAAATATGGTAAGATAAAGTGATAAGTGCATATTTATAGCAAATTCATGAAATTTGATGCAGATTATTCATATTTATCAAAAATTTTGAATTTATTTGTATGTCTACAATTTTTATTACAAATTATTTCTCTATTTTATTGAAAAAAATTAAAATAAAGTAACAAGCACCTTGTGTATGTATATATACATAGTACATTTATAAAAATTCATTCAGGTACATTCATAAAAAATATATATTCGTTTAGGAAAGGTATATGCTTGAAAAATAGGCGTACGATGTATAAAATTTCACCGATTTACATATACATATGTATATACTGTCTTGGTTATTATGTATGTACATATACATAAGGTGATTCAGGTAAGGTGTCCGACCCGGATACTACGGATAGGTCTCGGCGAGACGAACAAAAAATCGTATGGAAAGGGGGGTATTCTACTGTAAGGTGTTTTTGGAAAGAAACAAGGGTCTTCTACAATTTTACGAAAAAGGGTGACCCCAGCGTGCCCCTGTAGAAAGTTATAGGGCAAAACAAAAAAAAAGTACCAAAACTCTTTGCCCCCCTCTAACTCCGTAACGGTTGAGATTGCCCACCCAGACGAACAAAAAATCGTATGGAAAGGGGGGTGGGCAAATGTTATCAAATAAAATGCAAAAAAGCGTCATTTTTAAAATAAAACATCAACATTTTTTTCCATTTTACTGCTACCCCTCTTACTTTTGAAATTATCCTAGCATTTAAATTGAAATGTTTTTCAATCTAGTGCTTCTTATTTAAATCAAATCGGTGCAACAGAGCCCGAGATATAATATCCCAAAGTTGACAAGTGCCACTTTTACCATACAAAAATTTTTGAAAAAATTATATGGAAAATTGAAAATAATTTTTTTATTCACAAAAATTTACATATGTAGGTATCACTTTTTTTCTAAAAAATTTTATCTTCAAATTTCAAAGTCAAATTTTTCATATTAATTGCATTAAATATATATGTAGGTATACATAAAATAAAACTGATAGTGATATAAAAAATAAACAATGAACATAATTCATAGTTGCCAGAAAAATTTGTTATCCCATATTAATTTAAAACATTACATAACAGAACATTGCAACAACGCTGTATAATATTCATAATATTAAAGAAGTAGAAATATCTCTAAAATGTTAAAAATACACAAACAATGTATAAAAAATACAAAATGTATATGTATATATCATATCATAATAGAAATACCCAAATAATTATTATATTAACGCGTTTAGAAGAACAAAATCAATAATATTCCTGTTTTTTTTCCTCTTCGCTTATAATGCATATTATGAATGGGGTAATTTATACGATACAGCAATTGCTGGACGAGTTTTTGGCGTTTGCTTTGAACTTGCTGCGTGATGTACTCTTGCCTTTACACAGTCGAGCAATCATCCATGCAGCAAAATGACAGAAAATGCTTCTTCTTTAAAATTTTCTTTTCTTCGAATATTCTTATATTTACATTTATGAATATAAATTTACAAATATAAATGAATATGGAAATATGCGTATATGTACATAATATGGTGTGTATGAATCATACATACAATATCAAGTGTGTACTGTGGGCTGTGTACTGTACACATAAAAGCTTAGAAAAAAAATTAATCTCTCTCTCTTCTTTTCTTTTTTTTTTATAACGATAAGGTGTGACGCCAGCGCCTCTTTTGAACAAAGATGATAATACGAAAATTCATGCGGTGTCACCACTATATACTTTATACGCAAAGGTGAGATGTACCAAAAAATATATAGACATAAAGAATTCTTATGTAGTATAAAAATGTCTCATACAAAAATTTTTGTTCTGGGGTTCCAACATTGGAACCCCATTAGTGAAATAGCTTTGAATGTACATCAGCATATTTCAGTTTTGTTAAAAAAGCTTTTACTTCTGCATAGAAATACACATGTACATGCGAATACGACAATTACCTTGTTTATGCACAAAAATTAAAACGTATTAACGATAAAACGTTTTGAACATCGTTTTGAGATAATACATTTTAATTGGTGTTTATGCGTAGTACAACATTTCATTCTCACTTAAAACGTTTTGAGTAATAAACTAATACTACTCTAAAAGTTCATATTGATGTTTAGTATGTTACCAACACCATTTTGAAAGGTCAAATATGACAATTCACTTAAAACGAAGGAAGTGTATATGCACATTTTAAAAACGCATTGAAATTTTAAATTCGGATTTTATAGTGTATTCACTCAAAACGAAATAAAGTTTCAATGTGTTTTAAAATTTGGTTTATGCATCCTTATTTAGTCGAAACGGCATGAGTTAATGCAAATTAAAGCTTCGCATAAACAAGGTAATTGATGGTGTCGGTGTGACTCATTTTATTAACATATGTTTCACCATTTGAATTTTTTTTTATATTCTATTTAACACACAAGAGTAAAATTTTTTTTTTATTTTTCATTCATCCTGATCATGTTAAAAACAAAACTTAAATTTCAAAGCGCTTTAAAGCATAGTTAAAAAAGCTTTCACTTCCTTCCTTCTCTTACCGTACTGTTCTATAGTCTAATTTAATAATTACAATTTTTAGTCGATACTACATAAGAATTCTTTCTGTCTATATATTTTTTGGATGTACATACGTTCCATCATTCGCGAGTTTGGATTCTATTCGTCGATAGATGTCAGGTTTGTTAAACTGAGCATGAATTGAGCCAACTGAGAAAATAAATCAGCTGATATCATATACTCACAGCATAGTAAGAAACGTTTATTATGATATCAAAATATGTAAAACAAAGAATCGTATTGTCGATGGTGCAACTGTAACCTTTTATTAATTTGAGACGTTCCATAATCCATTTGTCATAGTTTTTCTCATTTGAAGACGAAGAAGACAAACTGAGACCAAATATGTCTGAACTGAGAATTATCAGATACTTAAGACAAATGGAACACAGCTATTGTAATTTGTAATTATTACAACATTCTTCATTTGCTTTAATTAGATATTTAAATTTAATAAGAGCAGAAATTGTATCAATAGCATAGCTAATGTATTTTCGCATTTTGTCATTAATAAATTTTTTAAAATTTACTATAGATAGTTTTAATATTGAAGGTACATACTGAAAATTAATAATACTTGGGTACTTTTACTTTTAGTGTCTTGAAAGTACTGAATTTAGTACTATTGTAAAATGTCATCCCTGTTTTGTTGTATACATAATAGCCTGTAGAAATTAGGTGGTTGTAACACCTGTTTTTACAACTTCTCAAATTACATCTCAATGTGACACGACCAGTTGTAAGCTGTAACGAAAGTGTGTGTATTATACCCGTGAAGCTAAAATTATTTTTGATGATTCTTATTATACCAAGTTGGAAAAAATTATACCATTATGTTACAAGTGTGCAAAGGGTGATTGTTACAACCAGCGCAAAATAACCGGTTTAACCACCTAATGTGCACACGGTGGTAGATGTGTTTTTTTTTTAAAGATTTTATTAGTTCATACATCATAGTTGTATAGATTATATTACAGAACACATATGCATTACGCATTCGATTTTTGTGCGAAGAATTTCTTAATTTTAATTTGAGTGATTATTGATTAAAGCGGATTATTTCGATGTGTGAAGTGTAATAGTTTAATTTTTATTTTATTTAGCTATTTATTGTTTTTTTTAAATTATTTATACCTATACAAATTGTTTGGAAAATAGACACCACAGAAAAAAATATTAAAATAACCTTAAATTTGTGTTATGTTGATTGATGTAATATTTTTTTAAATTACAAATTTGAAGTTTTTCAAAACATAATAAACATTAAAGTGTTTTAATTTACGAATGAATGATGGATGTGAAAGGTATAAATATAAACATTCAATTTATAAATAAAACAATTAGCAGGGTTAGTGATAAAGAGTGTAATATTGAAAATTCTAATAAAGACGCCAAAATGACGCTTCAGCATGGTTGGAATGATAATGATATTGGAGATTCAGGAAAAGATATACACGAGATAGATAATATTGAAGAAGACATAAGGAATTATTATGTTGCAGATGGTGAAAAATATTCAAATGAAGAATTACAAAGTAATGCCGGCGACACTAATATATTAAAACGAAAAGCAGAATTCGGAGGCGATGAAAATTTCAAAGGTTTTGATGTTGAGCCATACGATGTGCATGGTATGTAATTTTTATCCTTAATCTCTTGCGACCTGGTGTGTGTACACATACTTGTGTATTAATTCTTATAAAATTCTTAAAAATTCTAATATTTAGAATTTTTGTCGTTTATTGTCTTTTACTAAAGTTTGATGATCATGTAAACCAAATTGAGTCAATAGTTTTTAATTGCTGAGCGTGTTATTTGGAGATATGAAAATGCCTAACTCATGAGGTTAGCTTTTCAAAATAAGCATAATATTTTTTAATTTAAACAATATTTAGTAAAATATATTGAATTGTCTTTAGAAACCTAAATTTCGAATAATAACAAGCACGCCGTAATATTTGATATACATAAGTGATCTAAAATATTGGTTTTTTTTTCTTCTTTCCATCGAGAGGTGGCCTTGTGGGTACATCAGTTATTTGGATCAATTTAAAGATGTAAACACAAGTGTACCTCAAGTTCTTTCAATTTTGTGAGTTTTCATGAGCGACTAGTTCTTATCTGTTGTACTGAGTGTTGGCCAATATCAAAACAGCAAGAGATTAAGTTCAAGCCTACTGAAATGAAAAAAGTGCTTAGATGTTCAAGTGGTCATGCTATTAGATAGAATAGGAAATAGATTTATAAAAGAGTCATGAGAAAAGAAGAAACGAAGAAGACCAAAATTGACGAAAGATCTCAAAGCAGATTATCTGGATCCCACATTTATCCAAAATAAAATATCCTGGAAATTAAGACTAATTAAAAAAGGGTAGGCGAAAGAACAAGAGCATAAAAACCAAATAAAACTTCTTTAATAAATCTTGAGAAAACCAAAATCATGGTATATTATCGAAATATTTTAAATTTTCACATGAAGATGACTTCAATAACAATTAATTTTAGATTACAGACTGTTATATTTATCCAAACAAAATGGTTCTAATTCTTTTTAAAAAACAAGATCACGAGTATATAGCTGTGTTTTATTGGAATGGAACTGAGGAAGTGAGAATTTTGGGATTTTCGCACTGATTTTCTTGAGTCCACAATAGAGGTCGTCACGAAAAATCTCACTTTCTTATTTACTCACTTCCTCAGATCAGCTGTTTTTAGTGGGAAAGTATCATATACCTATATCGAATTGAAGTTTATTGAAGTATGTAATTTAATTTGTTAACACGTTTTTTTTGGACACTTAAAGTGAGCATCACACTTCATTAGTTCCAATAAAACACAGCTTATTAATTCTGATTTAGAGGAAATAAGATTTTTTGAAATTAGCTTTTAAAAAATGGTTTTAAACGACATTTGATCACTTTAGAAATATTGTTGCATTTACAATTTCGAGTTCTTCAAACATAAATTTGAAAACAAAGTGATTTTTCGTGTTATTTAGAAGAATATTTTTATTTTTTGATTGTCATAATTTTATGCTTTATCGAGCCTTCTTTTTTAAAATCCTTTGTAGATTTTGGCCTCCTCTATTGAATCGAATCTAATGAAATATTCACAATATTTTTTGTCATATGCTGTATGAATGTCATTTAAAATATCGGCTCTTCTACACTTTACCGCGAACGCAAGATACTTGTCCAAATGTCACCAAATTTAGTTTACCAGTAAATATTGATGTCCTGATGACGAATCTGGAGTCCTTACAGTTTCTTTTCTTGACATGCTGAAAATAAAATGAAATTTTCACCTTCACCTTTGTATGGACATTAGGTCTGTTCGATGAAAGTTCAGGGCTTACACGGACTTTAATCGAACAGACCTAATGTGTATACAAATAAATTTTATATTATAAAATAAATGGAGCTGTTGTGTTAACTAAAAAAGAAATATTTGAAATTCATGCTTTAAATGTGCTTTTTTTACAGTTTAAATTGAAATTAGGTGCTAGAAATTCTAATTTTCAGTTTTTTCAAGTGCAAATATCTCGAAAATTATGCGTTTTTTGAAAAAATGTGATTTAAACAAATTAATGCAAAATCAATTGAACTTTCATTTTTTGCAATAAAAAATGAGGATTAATATCGAGCACTTTTCTAGAAAAATAGGGTTAAAGTCAAAAAATGGGTAAAAAATGACAATATTTTGGATTTGAGGCCTTATAACTTTTGAACAGTAAGAGGTTCAGAAACATGTAAGATGTTGTTGGAAAAAAACAGGCGTCCTCTACATTTTTGAAAAAAGGGTGACCCTAGCGTGCCCTTGTAAGAAGTTATAGGGTAAAACAAAGAAAATGTACGAAAAATCATTCCCCCTCCTTAAAACTCCGTAAAGGTTGAGATTGCACACCCGCCCATAAGATTTTTTATTTGTCTCGCCGAGACCTATCCGTAGTTTCTGGGTCGGACACCTAAACTGAATCACCCTGTATAGAGATTTCATTCGATCAGAAAAAAGATACGAAAATAATTTTCGATAGTAAACGAATAAAACATTAGAAATTATAATTACTAGATATTTTAAATGAAATTCATACAGCATATATTAGCATTTGTTTGTAATGACACAAAATATTGTGAATATTTCATTCGATTCGATTGAATTTCCATCGAATTTTCCGCCCCAGTTCTGTTACGCGCCATCTTCTCTTTCCCAACCTTCATCACTGCACATAATCTATCATTTTTTTTTTTCGGTCTACCTCTCTTTCTACATCTTGTAGACGGCATACATCTCCATATTGTTTTTGGATGCTCCCATTCGTTCTAGATTCGTCTCAGGTCGCTAGAGGTTAAAAAAATTGGATTGTCTATTTTTTTAAAAATTCTTTTTATTTAATTTTTTTTTGTAGAATTTAAACAGTTTCTTAAAAGAATTAGAAATGAGTGCATTTCTACAAATCACAAACAACCAATTAATGTTGATAAAAGAGGAGAGTTAAACGCAATTCCAAAAGAACAAGTTTATTCAAATCTTTCGCTTTGTTTAGAAACGAAAAATAATGAAAAAGATGTTGCAATTTTAGAAGAAAATATCACAAATAAACAAATAATAAATGAAATTGAAAAAGATACTGAACAGAAAAAAAATGATAATAAATCAAAAGATGACGCAGAATCAAATTTACATGCTGGACAGCAACCAAACAAATCATCACCAACACGTAATGCAATTTATCGTAAACCATTACAAATGGGATGGAAACGTGAATTAGTACATCGTGCAAATCCATCAAGTAGTAGAGATAAAGGTGAAGCATATTATATTACTCCATCTGGTAGAAAATTACGAACTAAAGGTGAAATATTACAACATTTAACACCCGAATCAGGATTAACAATTGAAAATTTTACATTTACACGTGAAGCACTTGGTTTTGGACCAAATGAAGAAATAATTCGTTGTGCAAAATTAAAATCTAATAATAATGATTTTGTTTTAATAAATCGTAAACAATCGTTAGATAATAGCGGTAATTTAGGTAAACGTATACCAAAACCGAAAGTACCAAAAGGTGCTAGTCCACCACCACATGGATGGACACCAGTTAAGGTAAAATTATCTTTTCTTAAAATGATTCAAATTCTTCAATAAATTTATATATTACGGCTTATAGGCTGTAAAAGCTGGATCTTCATTAATGTCACCACGGATGATCTCTCAAATAAAAAATTCTGAAGATATTGAAAATAAAAGTGGTTTAAAATCAACACCAAAAATTTCAAAACAGACAAAAAAGTAAGTGAAAAATAATGTAAAATATTGTTTTACGAGGGCAAGGTGAAAAGTTTTAGGCCTAGCATAGAGATGACGTCACTATACTAACTTTTTTTTCAAGTAGCATTGCATTCTTTCATTCTTTACGTACCAAGTTTCAAGTCAATCAGCCATTTTATATTTGTTTGACAGGCCATTGAAATATACGTTGCAAGTATTATTTTTGAAAATGGAAAAAGTGAAATTTTGTGACGTCATTGAATTTTATTTTTAAATATTTTAAGTGCAACAAATATAAAAATTAATTGGATTAAAATTGAGAGGAACTCTTATCCAATTACAGCAGTTAAACGTGGTGTTGCTGAATTTAAAATGGTTCAAACGAATGAAAATAAATTAGATAGCATGCAATTCAAAAATTTCGATGCAACGTGCTCACAGTGCCGCGTTTGTCCAAAAAACAGTATCGAAACGACAGTTGATGTGATGGCTAAAATCCCTGAATTGAAGTTTGAATTGCTCCCCCATCTATGTTCCTTATTTGCCATATTTAATTTCAAGGGATTTTCATCTCTTTCTTATCTCTAAAAATGATTTGTAGAAAAGAAGTTATCGACGCTGTTAATCTGTGTTTTGAGGACCGCGAAAAATCAGCTTATAAGTACGAAATAACTGCTTTATAACATCGTTGGCAAAAGTGTATCGATCTAAATATAGATTACATTGAAAAATAAAAAACCGAAAATTCAGAAAAATGTTTTCCTAGTCAGGCCCGCCACTTTTTACCCTGCCCTCGTACATACTATTTTTTCAAAATAAATCGAATAATTCAATTATTGTAACCAATTTATCTACTTTGATTTTAATTCTTAGTGACATTGCGATATTTTACACTGAATTCAATGAATTTTTTTTTGTGGGGGTGCAAATTTCTTTTTTTTTTTGCATTTTTTTTTGTGATTTTACAGAGGCGAACCTTGTACAGTTCAATGTGTTTTAGCGATGGGTACAATACCACAATTACAATGTATTAAATGTTTATGTTTATTTCACAATGAATGTGTTGGTGAAATTTATGATAAAAATGCTGATGATGATGAGGATGATACCGGAAAATTTAAGAAAGTCGATAAAGATGATCCACCACGTGTATTAATAGGATCTGGTGTTTCTACGATAGACGGGTCATATATCTGTGAGGTAAGTCAAAAATATAAAAAAAATTAAAGTTGGTGGTGAGTATTAATTTTTTATGCTTTTTTTACCGTTCGTTTAAAAACAATTCAATATTAATTTTGATTTTACTTAGTTTTGTAGAAATAATGCATTGAAGACACCGCCGCCTTCATCATTATCACAACCTTCTGTTGTTGATTCGTCTCCGCTTCAACCACTTACTTCTGCTTTATTGGGCACATCATCACGATTACAACTACCACAAATTCAATCAACAAGTGTACAATTAATGGATGAACACTTAAAAAAAGTTTCAACTTCAACAACAGCTATAACATCAACACAAACGACAGCTAAAGCAAAACCACAAATAACACCAGATCCTTCTCATGATTATTCTTGCTCAACAGCAAATAAAAACATTGAAATTAGTGGTAATTTACCTCAATCAATTGCTGTAATTAAAGGTCGTAAATTTGTTGTAATTAGAAAATCTGCTGGTACATCCTCATCATCATCTTCACAGCCAAATTCTACTGATAAAGATTTAATCAATTCTGTTCCAGGCACATTTATTGTAGAAGAGTGAGTAGAGTATTTTTTTAAAGACCATATATGACTTGAAGTAGGAAATCTAAAGGCCTTAAAATATTTTTAATATTACCCTGAGTGTGATAAATCACCCTAAGATGAGTCATAAATTCGTACGTTTTTGTTTATGTTCACTTTCCTATTAATTTTTAGAGCGAATAAAGAGTATGCTCGTGTGATACCTTGTTGTAAAGCTCTTGATGTGAAATCTATTTCGCTCAACTCGAAAGAATGTATGCAAGGATATATCTGAAATACCCGGCTTTAGTCAACACAAAACTAGTTTTACTACAAAAAGATAATGCTCCACCGCATATGGCCAGAAAAACCAAGGATAAGATTCGAGAACTCGACACATTTATCACATCCTCCATATAGCCCGGACCTTGCGCCTTCAAACTCATCTTTTAGGGGCGATGGCACACTTTTTGCATGGACGCAGCTTTAAAAGTTTTAAAAGATGTCGATGGATTGAAAAAGTACAATACAGTGGTCTTTACTTCGAAAAATAACTTGTTTTTTGTTGTATTTATGTTTGAAGTCTCCATAGCAAAGCCAACGAATTTATGACTCACCCTTAGTAACTACAAACAAAGATAGTAAAAGAACATTAAGATATACCTAATACCTCTTGGTATATGTATTGTTATACAAGAAGTACAAAATAAAGCTTTTAGATGAAGGACCATGCCACAGCGAGAAATCTACTCGATAAACTTTTTCTTAAAGCAGTCATAATAAATAACAATACAAAAAATTATCAGCTTTTTTCAATATTTTCTAATGTACCATAAAGTGATACTACATTTTTAGAGGTGACTAAAAAATTACATAAACTGAGACATGAGAAAGATAATTGTGGTATTAATTAAAAATTATCATTTCTCCTTAATAACCAAATTTCTATTAATTTTATGATATAATAATGTTTGGGAAAAATGTTGATTTAATAAAAATCTACAAATTTGTATAACATTATAATTTGATAGTTTTAGTACTTTGGGAGATATCAGGGAAAATTGATTCTCAGTTTTATGATACTTAATATTTATCACGTTTTTTCTTTGATTTACGTTGCTCATAGATATTTAGTATATTCGGTGAAAATAAAGTTTAGGATATAATTTTCATGTAACTTTTATCACAAATTAGTTATAAGTGATTAAAAACAATAAGTTATCATATTAATTTGGTACGTCCAAATAATAAAATAAAATTGAGCATTATGTTTTTGTACTTCTAGGTAAAATAATAAAAGTTGAGGCATCGTATTATAATAGAAAAAAAGATACTTAAACAAATGCGTTTTTGTTTTTGTAAGGTTTCTTCTTTCGTATATATGTACACGAAGAAGATCACTACGTAATGTAAACGACTCTGTGTGTATATGTATACGCATAGCGCAAGCGCATGCAAAAAGTATTAAGTGTTAAGAGATTTCTTCATGAGGAACAGAAAAATTCAACTTTTCTACTTAAAAATTTATCTGAGAAAGCTGAAAAACTCACTTGAGAAAGCTCTTTCGAATTCAATAGAATGAATTGGGATATCAAAAACATATGTTAATGATGAAATAAGAGAATATATATAACGATGGCAATGATATGATTGTATTTATAAATTGTTGTATGAATCAATATGGATATTTTGTGTACTTATATAATCTATCTGTCTGTACACATTAGGTGGTTAAACCCGTTTATTTTGCGCTGAGAGTAACAATAATGGTATAATTATTTTCAACGTAGTATAATAAGAAATCATCTAAAATAATTTTAGCTTTACGGGTATAATACACTCACACTCTCATTACAACTGCCACCTTCAGATTAATTTGAGCAGTTGTAAAAACAGGTTTTAAAACCGGTTTGCGTCCGTTGTTATAACCACCTAATGTGTTCATGCCCTATAATGCTTAGAACTGGAATAAATGATTTTAGTTTTTTCTTTAGTTCTATGTCATTTTTTTACAGCTGAAATTTAATGATATTGTTATTGTTTTAAAATTTTTGTTGTGAAGAGCTCTAGTTCAGCATCCTGTTGAAGGGGTCTCTTTAAAATTATCTTTTACGCTTTTCTTGTATTTTTTGTTTGTTTTCAAGATAAATTTCGAAACAAGGCAAAAAATCGCATTGACATGGATCAATGTTGTCATTAAAAGAAAAACAAATATAAATATATAAAGAAATATAAAAACCATTTTTATTGGGAATTTTTCACTTTTATCAAAATTTACTTAAAAATAATATTTTCAAATTTATAATATATAATAGATATCTTGAATAATTTTTCTATCATATACATACCTACCATATTTTATTCAAAAACTGAATATAATTGCATATATGTATGTATATGTACACAAGGTCAAATTATTAATGCAATTATACATTAAAAATCTTCAAAAGCGAAGAAAGAAATATTTTAATACTTTTTGTGTATATGATTAGAAATAAACACAATGTAAATCCTGTTTTCGCTTGCATGTGTGCACTCAAGCTTCAAAACATAATGTAAAACAAAATTTATGTTATATAGTAGAACAAAACATCAAAGATTGAAAGCTTTTTCTTTTTCATAAAAATATGATACCTCCTTTTCTGTCCGCACAGGAACTGTGTTAATTTTTTTTTCATTTTCTTTTCCGCATCTCTATATTATTTCAATTCTCTTTGCGCATGTATACTCATAGTATACACACATATGAATGCTTTAAGAAAAAGTATAACGAGTAGATTTCTCGCTGTGGCATGGTCCTTCATCTAAAAGCTTTATTTTGTACTTCTTGTATAACAATACATATACCAAGAGGTATTAGGTATATCTTAATGTTCTTTTACTATCTTTGCTTCAAAGTAATGATAATTAGTCGAGAAAATTCAAATAAAAGAATTAACACAACTGTAATTATTAAGAATCCAGGTAGAGAGATACGTGCAATCCTTGAAACCTGCAGGTGAGACAGGCACAGTATAGAGAAAAGCTAGCCTCAATAGCTGAAAGAGAAAAAGTGACGCTTGTCCGTATTCCAGGCTATAGGAAAATTCAGGGGAATGAGAAAGTCGATCTCCTGGCAAGACAAAAGTCAGATATGCAAGTAGATACGGTAGAGGACGTATACCTTTCAAAAGGCAATGCGAAGAGAGCCCTGATCACTGATCAATAGGGATTACGCAGAGAAACTGGGTATCCCTTTTAATATCAATTGCTGCAGCTGTAGAGAGATAAATGAGAAAGAAACTCTCACTCATTATCTCCACTGCTATCCAGCGTTTGCCAAAGCAAGGTACTGATTACTGAACAATGGGAAGTTTCCTATTTACGCGAGGTTACCAATTATTAAGAAAAAAAGTCATAGTGAGCAAGAAAAAAAATGATATTTTGGTAATAGCCATGCTTGTATTAACAAACCTAATGTTTTCCCACACCTTGCAGTTTAAAGTAATTTATAAACTTGATGTGTTTATCGCATTTATTAAAGCTCTTTATACTTTATATTTGTCAGTATCTTTGTTGGAATTAATTTACCAATTTTAGCTAAAAGTTGAAAGCTACTAGTTTTTTAAACTTTACAAATTTAATATCCTTATCCCTAACCCAGTTAGAAGACGTCGCAATGAACTGATCTAATAAGTGCGTTCGAATCACACGATTTATCTGATAATTATCACTTCGGCTCAGATTTGAAATAAGCGAAGCTTCAAGCCGTTCAAACTGATATTAAACTGAAAAATTTGGATGAATGGAACGTCAAAAATATCAGTTAGCTGATTTTTGACTCAGTTGAAGTTTCGAGTTCTTATACATAGGCAGTTGAATTTTAGTGAGAAACTTAATAAAATTGAGTGAATAAAATCATAAAAAATAATTAACCACTTAATTTAAATTAAATAAATGTACTTACTTGAAACTACTTCGACTTTACATTCCATCTTGGCAATTTGGAATTCATAAACAAATAAATGTCAACTTTTTAAACATGTCCTTTTTTGATTAGTTCCACACAGTAAGTGAACCAAAAAAATTGTCATCACTTTGTTCACTTTAGTTTATAGCTACTGAAAAGAATGGAAAACTCAAGTGTGTGGAACAAATGTGGAACTGTGGAAGTGATAATTATCAGATAAATCGTGTGATTCGAACGCACTTTATAAAAATCTAATTAAGATGCCTTAGATCTTTTTTTAAAAATCTCTTAGTTAGAATTGGTCAGTAAGTATTATTGAGCAGCTTTTTTTTTTAAAAAAAATTTATTGTTAAAAAAAATCTTTTTGATATAATTTTGAAATTTCGTTTTATAGGAATAATCAAGCAGATAGTTCTAAAAATGTAAATTCTCGTAATAAAGTGCTATCAATTGATTCAATCTCTACGACAAATCAACAACAATCAGCAGCATTACACCGTTCATTATCTGAAAGTTTTTCTACAAATTTTTTTGGAAATGTTTCTTTAGGTTATGATATTTTATTGCATACGTTTCAATATTTAAAAGTACAGGTGAGTCATATCATAATAAAAAAAATTTTGAACAATATATTATTTTCTTCTTTATGGTATAAGTTACATTCAAATAAGGCTGCGTTTCAATGTTCAACATTGTTGAACACCACATCATATGGTGAATCCA
Source organism: Bombylius discolor (assembly GCA_939192795.1). Classification (NCBI taxonomy): domain Eukaryota; kingdom Metazoa; phylum Arthropoda; class Insecta; order Diptera; family Bombyliidae; genus Bombylius; species Bombylius discolor. The sequence goes on from OW584238.1 coordinate 27,666,818, forward strand.
CCTTGCTAGTTGAAGGCTGTGTTTATTGGTGATATGTTTTGGTGTTCTGATGTTTCGGTGAATAAAAGTACAAATTGATGCGTTGAATATTGAAACGAGCACAATTACTGTTGTACTAGGCGAAAAACAACTTTTCCTCAAGTATTTGTAGGAGGTTTGAGTATTCTTTATCAATGATTAAGTGGTAACTGAGAACAGCAAGCGACATGGCATTCGGTAGCTCAATGGTTTAAGAGCATTACTCCGGCAAAGTGAAGGTTCCGTGGCTCGATTCCCGGCCGAGTCGAATGTCGTTTTTTCATATTTTTCAGTTACTACATATATGAATTGACCAACTTTTGAAAAAAATGTTAACAGTTAAGTTTTTTTTTTTCTATTTTAGAAAATCGTTTTTAATTGTACTTATTAGATAGATACATTAGATTAGATAGGATAGGTGCTTTTTGTAGATTTAGGCTATTGATGAATCAATAAATGCTATGAGAAGCTTCGCTCCATGTTTCCTCAGTTTTGAGAACGAGCTATGCATGTAACGCACTCTTAGAAACCAATGCCTCACATTCACACACTTTTTTGGCTTTGCTTCTTTGTAGAATCTGCATTCTCGTTCCTGTTGAGGTACGGGAGTTTCCCCAGTATAAAGTACATTTCCCCTTTCTTAAGATTGCTTTTTTTTGTGGCTCCTAGTCAGATCGCAGAAGGATGCTGGTCCAAGAAGATTGGAGTTGGCACATTTCTTGGCTAGAATCGTTACCTTTGATTCCTTCATGTCCTGGGACTAACATTATAGGTATTGTACTTATTATTTTTTAGCCTTAATTCAAGTAAACAAACACTGATTCGTGTTACTTTTTAAAAGTTAACTTTTGCAAAAAAAATTAAAAGATAAACGTACATCACCTCCTCTAAATATTGCTCCTAAATTATAATGATGAAGATCAGGGCCGAAATTAATGATTTTGGCGCTCTGCGCACTTATAATATTTGCCGTTACCTTTTTCTTTGTTAATGGTACTAAATATTATCCTTAATATATTTTTTCCAAAGATTCTTATGTTTCAAGTTCTTTATGACTAAATTTGAATTCAGCTTAACCCTAGAATTGACTAATAGTCTTTGTTCAAAATTTGGCCGTGCGTATACAAATGTATACATTTTATATGGACATTTTGAATTTTTTTCTTCAAGAAGCTGTATCTCAGCATTCCGTGAACCAAAAACCGTAATTCTTTGAATCAAATATTTGTTGAAGTGTCTTCTTCAAAATTATAGTGTATAGTTTTTGTGTATCTTTTACTTTTCGAGATAAAGTGCAAAACAGGGTAAAAAAAACGTTAAATTTTTATACATTTACAAATTCAAACATATTTAGAATAAATTTGACTTTTAAGGTCTGTATCCTAGGATCCCTTGAACTCAAAATTGATAGATAGATAGATAGATAGATATTTAGGGGCTATTGTTGCACTTCGACCTTTAAAGATCTTTTGTACAATACATTTCTTCATTTTCCATTCCGTAATATTATGTTTTGTATGGCTTCGTGGTAGTCCACAGAAGGGTTCTGGTCCGCGGAAATTTGAGTTGGCACCTTTCTTAGCCAGAGAGTCTGCCAGCTCATTACCTCTGATACCTTCATGTCCTGGGACCCACATAAGGTAGACTTTGTTTGTTTTAGCAAGTCTTTTAACAGTCGTTAGACAGTCCCATACTAGCCTCGATACAACTTTATGTGAATTGAGAGCTTTAAGTGCTGCCTGACTGTCCGAGATTATGGAGACTGTGGTCTTATTGAATCCTTTTTTTAGGCATTCAGTGGCGCACATGTCTATCGCATGTATTTCAGCTTGGAAAACCGATGCATGTTTGCCTAGGGATTTAAAAAGGCTTCTTTTTGGGCCTGTTACCCCTGCTCCTACACCTTGCTCGGTTTTTGAGCCATCTGTGTACCATATTGAGGCACCTTTTTCAAGGGTTATTTTGTTTTCGCACCATGATTTGCGATCTGGAAATAGTACTTTGAACGGCTTCTCAAAGTTTAATGTTGTTTCCATCTCGTCAGTCACTTGATTGATTTGGTAGTTCTTAAATTTTTCAAGAATTTTAAGATTGTGTGTGAGATTACCCGGTTTGAATTCTCTCTTTCTCTGAAATTTTAAGGCCCAATTAAGTGCCTCTTTCTTAATTTGTATGTTAAGAGGAGGCAGATTGAGCATGGCTTCTAGTGCTGCAGTTGAAGTAGTTCTTAGAGCTCCTGTTATACTGAGACACGCTAGTCTCTGTACTTTGTTGAGTCTATTTTGAACCGTTTTTTGATTTGTCTTTGGCCACCATATGGCTGACGCATATGTGAGTATGGGTCTTATGATGGCCGTGTATGACCAATAAACCATCTTTGGTTTTAGTCCCCATGTTTTGCCAAAGAGTCTGTTGTAGTTCCACAGGGCAAGGGTGGCTTTTTCAATGGACTTGTTGATTTGTTTGTTCCAGGTGAGTTTGCTGTCTAGAATGATTCCTAGATATTTGACTTCACCTGAGAATTCTATTTGTGTTCCTTTTAGGGAAGGTTTTCTTAATTGTGTTTTCCTTCTAGTGAAGGGTACAATGGTAGTTTTGTGAGGATTTATGGATAGATTTTCCTCATGGCACCATTTGTTAATTAGGTTTAGAGCCTTTGGTATTTGCCTAGATATTGTATCATCATCCATGCCTCTAACTGTTATTACTAGGTCAGCTGCGTAACCTTGTGCTTCAAGTCCTAGAGAATCAATCTTGTATAGAAGGTCAGCAATGACTATAGACCATAGCAAAGGTGATAGAACCCCTCCTTGAGGGCAACCTTTTAAGGCTTTGATCGTCATTGATTTATCTCCCAATGTAGCTTCGATTTCTCTTTGACTCAGCATTGCTTTGATCCAGTTGATTGTTGGCAGTTCACATCCATTGTTTAGGGCAGCCCTCGCAATTTCTTTTGTGTCCATAGCTTTGTTTAACTTTCAAACTAGGTTGTGGAGAGCAGTTATTGTGGATTTACCTGCTTTTAGCATTTAGAGGCTTATTCACAAGAATGATGTCTCTAATATGCTGATCAATTATTTTCTCCATTGTCTTTAGGAGAAAAGAAGTCAAGCTGATTGGTCTATATGACTTTGGCTGGGCATCAGATCTTTTGCCCGCTTTGGGTATGAAGATTACTTTTGTTTTTCTCCACAGTTTGGGAATATAACCTAGTCCAAAGCTTGCTTTTAACAAGTTAGTTAGGTTCGAAGAGATCTATTCAGCTCCCTTTTGCAAGAGTGCTGGATAGATTCCATCTCCCCCTGATACTTTGTATGGTTTGAAGCTATTTATCGCACATAAGATTTTTTCTTTTGTAAAAATTTTGTTAGCTAGACTATGTGTTCTATTTGAAACCCTTGTATGAGTTTCTTGTAGAACAATCTCGCTCTTTAAGTTTGTTGAGCCTGAGAAGTGTGTACTTAGTAATAGTTCTAAGGTTTCTTCCTGGTTCAGAGTACATTCCCCGTTAGGTTTTTCTAGTAAACCTATTCCGTTGGAGTGTACTTTTGAGAGAACTTTGTGAAGTCTTGCTGTTTGAGGTAACTCTGTAACACTCACAGAAGCTTCTCCAAGTTTTCCTTTTAGATTTCCTTAATTCTTTGTTGTATGCCGTTAAAGCTTTTTTGTACTCAGACCATTTTCCAGTACGTTTAGCTTTATTGAATAATCTTCTGACTGAAGACCTTAATCTGCTTAGCTCCCGATTCCACCAGGGAACATCTTTTGCGATCTGCTTCGGCTTTACCGGGCAGCTGTCATTAAATGAACTTTGCAGAGATTGTTGTAGTCTAGCCGCTGCTCGATCTAGTTCATCCCTGGTATATATAAAGTCCAGTTAGTACATTTAGGGTTTTGATTGATATTTTTATATCAACTCAAAATTGATATTTTTATATTGATATCTTTATTGAAGTGTTCTCTTTAGTGTTGTCTATTTTGTAGTCTAATATTTTTTCTAGTTTACGAGATAAAGCTAAGTGCTGAAATCTTCACGGATTTAAGTTTCCCATTTAAAATACATGAAAAAAAAAATGTCGACATTTTTTTGTTCACTTTTTGTTTTGTAATAGTGAGTTCGAGACGGATAGTAAACTAAAGTGTCATTGTTGGAAATTTTCAAGAGATGGCACTGACGATCAGTCTTCTCCGATTTTCCGTCACCATTGAAACAAAATAAATATACAGACAGTTGTGTTTCATTTGTCTTAAGTATCTGATAATTCTCAGTTTCTCAGTAAGATGTACGTTCCATTTGCGAGTTTGGATTAGATTCTATTCGTCTAGAGATGTCAGGTTCGTTAAACAGGATGATTTAAAGCAACTGCAAGTAAGAAACTGTCATTATGATATCATAACATGTAAAACAAAGAAGTGTTTTGTCGATTGTGTAACTGTTACCTTTTATAATTTTAAACGTTCCAATTGTCATAGCTTTTCTCACTTAAAGAGGAAGAAGACAAACTGAGACCAAACATATAGAACTGAGAATTATCAGATACTTAAGGCGAATGGAACACATCTATTAGTTGTGTTTTACTGGACCTGATGAACTGATAATTCTGGTATTTTTCACTTCCTCACTGAGTAAACACGTTTTTGTGGGACTTAGTTTTCCTATTCGACAGTTTACAAGCTGTTTCTAGTGTCAAAGTATCATATGAAATCGAAGTTTGGGGTTGTGTGGTAAATTTGTAATTCGTATTTTATATTTCTTCTTTTATTGTTTTTTAATGTTGGGTTTTTATTAGTGGAATTTGTTCAAGTATGTAATTAATTTTTTAATAGGCACTCAAAGTGAAGCTATTTTCAAAAAGAAGATAAGTGATCTGAGCAAAACTGAAGTGATGACAAATTAATAGGGACGTCAAAATTTTAAAAAGTATCGATACTGGGTATTGGTATGGGATCTATGGTATCGATAACTCGATAGTATCGAGACATAAGCATCGATACTTCGATAGTATCGGAACGAAAGCATCGATACCCGATACTATAAAAATTAAAATCCCATACTGAAAAATAATAAAAAATTATACATGTCCAAAAATGAAAAATTGAAAATGTTAATTTTTTCTGTTTAAAAAAGTAATTTATTGTAATGTTTGAAGAATATTATTAATATAAACAAAGATAAAAATTACGGTGACGGCACGCTACTTGGAAAAAGAGCTAAAATTATAGTCTTTAACACTTTTCCCAGGGCTATAAGATAAGCAAATAACCTGTTGGTATCAGGTATCGGTATCGACCCAAAAGTATCGATACCGGTAAAAGTATCGGAGAGAGAGTATCGAGTACTTGGTATCGTGGTATCGGATCAAAAGTATAGATACCTCGATAGTATCGTTGGTATCGTAACGTCCCTACGAAATTAATTCATCAGGTCCAGTAAAACGCAACTATTTATTCCGTCAAGTGATATGGTAAATTTGGCAGTTTCTTTTAACAAAAATTTAAAAACTTAAAAACAACAGCTGCTTCATTATTTGTGGATACTTTTTGATTTAATTGACTTACAATATTTCTACGTATTCTACACAACATTTATCCCGGCTAGATTTTTGTACTTAGCTTAAAATGGAAAACAAGGTTTAAAAGGTTCATGATTTTTCGCGTATTTCGTCTTTTTGGTTGAAAATTGTGGTACATAATTACTGAAAATATAATATTTTAACAATACTTCAATAAATATTATAATACAAAAATATTAGTTTTTGGTCTAGAAAATGCTAAGATAGATCTTCAAAGTCAAAACTAGATGTTTGCCTTTATGAATGTGAAGGAATGTTCTTTATTTTGAAAACTAGAAAAAGTATAACTATACTTTAAGCGGTAATATTAAAGAGAACATATTAATAAATGCTTTAGTAGAAAAATATTAGTTTTGAAGTTCAACTCAAAATCTTGTAAATGTATGGACATTTTTGGTCTTTTTATCTTGTTTGGCACTTTATCTAAAAAAAAAAAATACGTAGTACAAAAAAATCGCATGGCATAATCAAAGAGGACACTTCAAGAAATATTTTTAACAAATATTTGGGTTGAAGAATTAAAATGTATGGTATACATTTGTATACGCATGATTAATTTTGCGTTTTTGCAAAAAAAAAAAAAAAAAAAAAATATATTTTGTCATACCAATTTTAAGTTAGAACTGAAAATTTGGGTGTATACGTAGGAGGGCCTCTAATGAAGGAATTGTTGAAGTTCGAAAGTCTTAGTTCAAGCGGATCATATTTAAATTATCATATCCCTTTTGCTATCGAAAAGTACCTGAAATTTTTTGTGCGTACTTTTAACTAAATTCTTAGCATACTCTACACTTAAATTTTCCCATATTTTATTTAAGCTCATTTCAGCTGTCTGATATAGATATTGCGTATATTTTCTCTTCATCTTCTTTTTTTATCTTAATCTGCCTGTACATATTAGGTGGTTAAACCGGTTATTTTGCGCTGGTTGTAACAATAATGGTATAATATTTTTCCAACTTGGTAAAATAAGAATCATCCAAAATATTTTTAGCTTCACGGTTGTAATACAATTCATTATTTATACATAAATTTTTCAATGTATTCGAATTTTAAATGCGGCACAAAAATTTTTTTGACAGTCTTTTGTATATGTTTTAGTATCTTCACCTCGTTAAATAGAAATCAGTTTAGTTGAAAAACTGACGAAAGATGAGGAAACCGCACTACTCCCCTGGCCAAATAATGTGAAGAATACGGTCTTGGGGAAGAATAGTGTAAAAGTACTGAATGAGAGCTTACATGTTTTCCATTTGTTCATCAATCACCTCATCTTCTTTTCAAGATGAGCACAGTCGACTTTTATGTTTGGTTTGTGTCATTTGTCTTCTTGTAATACCCAGAATCTATTTCCTTTTTTAAACCTTGTATCTGTGGACCTGTTTGTAAATCTGAATTATTCTTTTAAATTTTCTGTGAATGTTTTCAAATGTTCACTGGGTGGTTTGACAATACGAATAACAACTGGTCCACCTGTTTTAGACCATACACTTCTCTGTCTATTAAATGCCCAAAACGATGACTCATCTGTGAATACAACATTTTCCCACGATGGACGATTTAAATTTTCAGTTACCCAGAGCAGTCGATTTTTCATGTGACTTTTCTAAAGTAATGATTTCTGACAGGTGCTTCAAATTGATTTGGTTCGCGTCTAGGCGTTGTTTAATTGTGAATTTTGATATTTCTATAGGTTTTTCAACTAATTCCTGCTCAGCAGTTTGAAGTGTTATTGACGAATTATCTTCTTCTTAGCTCTCCCAGGGAAACCGTCCACATTTTTGAATTATTTATTGTTAGTACCACCTTCTTACATAGGATTCATCTTTTTAAACATATTTTGCGGTTTTTCTTGCACTCAGTTTTGGTCCTCTAGGGTGTTTGCATAGAAAATGTCTCATGTTCTTTATTTTTTGTTAAGTTCTTCTACATCCTCTTCAATACGATCTACACATTTGAATCTTGGTCTATCTGCTGATCTCTTTTCGTCAGGTTACCTTTTTAAATTTAGACAGAATCATGTCATCAGGACTCCTTATTAAATGTCCTTCCTACCTTAATTTTTGCAATTTAATAAAGACATTTATGGTTTTGAATAAAAAGTATTTTTTGTTGTTTTTTGTGTGATATATTTACAGGAACTTTTACGTGCAGCATGTGTTTGTCGTATGTGGAATGTTGTTGCAAATCATCGTTCATTATGGAAAACAGTACGTATGAAAAATTCACAAATAAAAAATTGGTTTGGTTTATCAGCAATTTTACGTCGTAATGAAACAAAACATTTAGATCTTAGAAAAATGTTAATTTCTAGTACGAATGGTGATGAAATGTGGCAAAGCTTTTTATTAAATATAAAATCAGTAAAGTCTTTAGAAATTATTGATTTATGTAAATGTTCTGCAAATATTGTTGAAGAATTATTTATATTAGAATTAAATTTGAAAATTTTGAATGCAGTTGCTATAAAAGATGATACATTAAATTTAATAAATTTACATAATTTAAAAAATTTACAAGAACTTAGACTGAAATCAATTGACGGTTGTAATTTAGAATCAAATTTACAGTCATTAAAAGCATTAAAAAATTTAAAACATTTATCTTTGACGTCATTTCGTGAATTGGGTACAAAAGAAATATGTTATATTGGTGAATTAGCATGTTTAGAAACACTTGAATTAGGCGAATGTACAGACTTTGATAAGGAATTTGTAGATGTTCTATTAAAATTACAAAAATTAGAACGTTTACGTTTAGAAAAAGGACAAGAACCATGTTGTACATTAAATATATTAGACGGAATTTCAAAAATTTCAACATTAACACAACTGGAATTGGTTAATTTTGATGTAAGAGCTGGCTTTGATGATAAATTATCACAGTGTAAAAATTTAAAAAAATTATTATTAATACCAACTTATGTATCACAATCGGCAACAACAAATAACATTGTATTGAAAGCGCTATTGAATTTATCCGATACATTACGTAGTTTAACATGGGTGGTAACACTTGAACTTTTACGTGTTACTGCATTGTACGTAGTACAATGTGATGATAAGAAAAAAGATAATAAAGTTTTTGATGAAAGTATACCAGTTTTAAAACCTGTACCAAGTGGTTTAAATGATGATAACATTAACGATAAGATAACAGTAGGAACTGGAACAGGACAACAAAAAATTACATCATCATCATCAGAAGTACCACAAGTTGAAATATTACCATTAACAAAAGTTGAAAGAATTTTATTACTTGGTATGCCAGATACTAAATTTAAAATATTAAAAGTTCCTTATCATGCAACATGGCGTCAAAATTCGATTGAAATTCAATAAAATACATTAAAAAAGAAATTTTACAAAAGGCGATGGAAAAAAGTTGAGAAATTAAGTGTTAGGGTACGTGTTTTAAGATCAACAAAATAAAATATTTTTTAATTTTAGTTTATAGTTTTTTTTTCTTCCTTTAATATTTTAGTCATTAAGATTATATTATTTTTTTTTGTGAAATACAATAAAAAATTTACAAAATCTGTACTTTGTATGCAAGAATAAATCAAAATACATGTTTAATTAAATAGCTATTTTTGTACGATAGATTGATTTTTTATCTTGTTTTTGACTAATTTAACAAATTATAAGATTTGGAAAACTACAAAAAAATAAATACAGTCCAATTCCCTTAAGTCAAATCGTCAGCTGCTTTCAAATTTTCTTTGAGTTAGGGGATTTTTGCAAGAATTACGACTTTAAAAAATTGAAGAAAGCCATATAACTTAGTTTTGTTTTTTGCGTAAATTCTAGGGACATAAAAATTTTAAAAAGTATCGATACTGGGTATTGGTATGGGATCTATGGTATCGATAACTCGATAGTATCGAGACATAAGCATCGATACTTCGATAGTATCGGAACGAAAGCATCGATACCCGATACCAATCGGCCGATACTATAAAAATTAAAATCCCATACTAAAAAATAATAAAAAATTATACATGTCCAAAACGGAAAAATGAAAAATTGAAAATGTAATTTATTGTAATGTTTGAAGAATATTATTAATATAAACAAAGATAAAAATGACGGTGACGCCACGCTACTTGGAAAAAGAGGTAAACGTAAAATTATATTCTTTCTCACTTTTCCCGTGGTTATAAGCATATACTAATAAAATAATAACTTTGCGTATAAAGTATATAGTGGTGACACTGCGTTTCAATGCGTTTTTAAAATGTGCATATACACTTTCTTCGTTTTAAGTGAATTGTCATATTTGACCTTTCAAAATGGTGTTGGTAACATACTAAACATCAATATGAACTTTTAGAGTAGTATTAGTTTATTACTCAAAACGTTTTAAGTGAGAATGAAATGTTGTACTACGCATAAACACCAATTAAAATGTTTTATCTCAAAACGATGGTCAAAACGTTTTATCGTTAATACGTTTTAATTTTTGTGCATAAATAAGGTAATTGTCGTATTCGCATGTACATGTGTATTTCTATGCAGAAGTAAAAGCTTTTTTAACAAAACTGAAATATGCTGATGTACATTCAAAGCTATTTCACTAATGGGGTTCCAATGTTGGAACCCCAGAACAAAAATTTTTGTATGAGACATTTTTATACTACATAAGAATTCTTTCTGTCTATATATTTTTTGGTACATCTCACCTTTGCGTATAAAGTATATAGTGGTGACACCGCATGAATTTTCGTATTATCATCTTTGTTCAAAAGAGGCGCTGGCGTCACACCTTATCGTTATAAAAAAAAAAGAAAAGAAGAGAGAGAGATTAATTTTTTTTCTAAGCTTTTATGTGTACAGTACACAGCCCACAGTACACACTTGATATTGTATGTATGATTCATACACACCATATTATGTACATATACGCATATTTCCATATTCATTTATATTTGTAAATTTATATTCATAAATGTAAATATAAGAATATTCGAAGAAAAGAAAATTTTAAAGAAGAAGCATTTTCTGTCATTTTGCTGCATGGATGATTGCTCGACTGTGTAAAGGCAAGAGTACATCACGCAGCAAGTTCAAAGCAAACGCCAAAAACTCGTCCAGCAATTGCTGTATCGTATAAATTACCCCATTCATAATATGCATTATAAGCGAAGAGGAAAAAAAACAGGAATATTATTGATTTTGTTCTTCTAAACGCGTTAATATAATAATTATTTGGGTATTTCTATTATGATATGATATATACATATACATTTTGTATTTTTTATACATTGTTTGTGTATTTTTAACATTTTAGAGATATTTCTACTTCTTTAATATTATGAATATTATACAGCGTTGTTGCAATGTTCTGTTATGTAATGTTTTAAATTAATATGGGATAACAAATTTTTCTGGCAACTATGAATTATGTTTATTGTTTATTTTTTATATCACTATCAGTTTTATTTTATGTATACCTACCTACATATTTAATGCAATTAATATGAAAAATTTGAAGATAAAATTTTTTAGAAAAAAAGTGATACCTACATATGTAAATTTTTGTGAATAAAAAAATTATTTTCAATTTTCCATATAATTTTTTCAAAAATTTTTGTATGGTAAAAGTGGCACTTGTCAACTTTGGGATATTATATCTCGGGCTCTGTTGCACCGATTTGATTTAAATAAGAAGCACTAGATTGAAAAACATTTCAATTTAAATGCTAGGATAATTTCAAAAGTAAGAGGGGTAGCAGTAAAATGGAAAAAAATGTTGATGTTTTATTTTAAAAATGACGCTTTTTTGCATTTTATTTGATAACATTTGCCCTAGTCGAAGGATTTAAACCCTTCAAAAAACATCTTGGTTAAATATCAACTTTCTACTCTACCGGGAATATGTTTTTTTAAAGGGACGAATAGGTCTGCAAAAATTTCCTTAACATTAATCTGCGTAACTTTATTCTTTAGAGCTTGTTCCCTGTTGCAGGGATCTTTTTTGTTTAAAAAAGAATTTTTTAAATTCAAATTTGAAAAGTGATTTTTGACGAAAATGTGCCAAAATTGATTCGAGTGTTGAAGATTGCTCAAAAAAAGGTATTTCAGAATAATCTAAAATACCTGTTTATTAGAATATTTTCTAAACATTTGTTTAATACGACAATTAATTTTCCTGACAGCTTTTATTGCATATTGATATTACATATTTTTCTTTTTCCTAAAATGTTATTCCTACTCATTGTGATGAGAAATTGTAAAAAAGGTGCGAATTTTATTTTACAAGTCAATGTATGTATTTTAAACCGAAATACGAGTATGTACATACAAATTGATATAAAAAATAATTTTTGGAAATAATTATTTTAAATTTAAAAACTATCACTGCCTAGCACTGTTTTTGAATTTACTTTTGGAAAATATATGTAGTTTAATCTATTTTTCTTTTCTTTTTCTTAAAAAAATAAGTTTGAATTTTTTGAAATTGATAATTTCAAGTAACAATTTCAAATATGGTAAGATAAAGTGATAAGTGCATATTTATAGCAAATTCATGAAATTTGATGCAGATTATTCATATTTATCATAAATTTTGAATTTATTTGTATGTCTACAATTTTTATTACAAATTATTTCTCTATTTTATTGAAAAAAATTAAAATAAAGTAACAAGCACCTTGTGTATGTATATATACATAGTACATTTATAAAAATTCATTCAGGTACATTCATAAAAAATATATATTCGTTTAGGAAAGGTATATGCTTGAAAAATAGGCGTACGATGTATAAAATTTCACCGATTTACATATACATATGTATATACTGTCTTGGTTATTATGTATGTACATATACATAAGGTGATTCAGGTAAGGTGTCCGACCCGGATACTACGGATAGGTCTCGGCGAGACGAACAAAAAATCGTATGGAAAGGGGGGTGGGCAATCTCAACCGTTACGGAGTTAGAGGGGGGCAAAGAGTTTTGGTACTTTTTTTTGTTTTGCCCTATAACTTTCTACAGGGGCACGCTGGGTTCACCCTTTTTCGTAAAATTGTAGAAGATCCCTGTTTCTTTCCAAAAACACCTTACAGTAGAATACTGAATATATGTAGGTACATACATAAATATTCATATACAAAAACATAAAATTAATTTGTATTTGAAAAATTGATGTTTTTTATTTTATGTATTTAATCAAGAAAAAGTCATTAAAGAAAATATCTGAAAAAATAAACACATTTTATTCATAATAATCCATCAATTTATGTATATAAAAAAGCAGAGTAGATAGAAGAACATCTACTTCAGATTATTGAATATTGACCAAGCAAAGAAGCAAAAGGTGAAGAATAAAAGTCAGTTTTCATGCATTTTTAAAATACTGATTTTTCTGCCCATTTCGTTCTTTGATCATGAGAAACATATTGTTATTATTTGAAATGTGTTTTGTTGTGAAACCTCCATAGAATATCCTGATCAAGTTTTAATTTTTTTCCCATGAGAACATACTTCCTTAACACTCGTTTCTATGTTATGACATTTTCGTCAAAAATCCGCTTTAAAATTTAAATGTCTGAACCTTGTGATTTGATTGATTTAAAATTTTTGCACAGTATTTTCTACAGAACTTTTTTTGACACCAAAAAGATCCTTGCAATAGAACGCGAGTTATGTACATGGTATCAAACATAAAACCACGGAAATTAATTTGAATGTAACAAAATGCAACATTTTTTGCTCAGTACAACAATACTGTTAAGGGTACAATACTAGAGAGAACACTTTGATAAATCTTTAAGTATAGACATATTAGTTTTTGGTCCACAGGATGCTGAGATACAGATCTTTGAAGTTGAAATTTAAGTCAAATTTATGTTTGGTCTCAAAAATGTATGGAAATTTTTCGTCTTTTTATCTTGTTTTCCACTTTATCTCAAAAAGTAAAAATAGTACACAAAAACCGCACGGGCTGATCAAAGAGGACACTTCAACAAATATTTGGCTCAAAAAATTACGGTTTTTGGTTCACGGGATGATGAAATACACCTTTTTGAAAAAGAAAAAAAATTTGTAAGTTTCCATTTAAAATGTACGGTATATATTTGTATACGGACGGCCAATTTTGTGTTTTTGCAAGAAAAAGGATATTTTGTTTTACCGATTTGAGGCTAGGACTTTGAAAATTGGGATGTGTACGTAGGACCCTCCAATGAAGGAATTGGTGAAGTTTCAAGGTCCTATCTTAAAGGGATCATATTTTAATTAAGGCTCAAATTTTATAAATTTAAAAAAAAATTATACCTACGTATACGTACATGCATGGGAAATTATTGAAAATTAAAAATAATTTTTTCTTACATTTCATATAAAGTTCACATCCATATGTACATACATATGTATTATACCCTTTCTGGTATATATAATTATTGTACATATAGATATCCAACCAATAAAAACGACATTAAAAAAATATCAAAATAGTGACAATAACACATTCATTTCACTTTGTTATATAGCATACACATGTATATGTATAGGTACTACGGCAAAATTATAATTCTATTTCTTTGTTGTCATATACCTACCGACCTATGTACATACATAATATGTATTAAATATTTATGCTGAAAAATCATTCCTAGTAAAATATATGAATGAGAAACCAAAACAAAGTAAAAAAAAGTCATTCATGAATCATGAACATGTGGATAAAATGAATAATAATTTTTTTCTTACTCTCAAATGTTCTCATTTATTTCTCAGAAAAAAAAGAACAAAAATTCAAAGTTAAAAAACTAAATTTAAAATTTATATGAAAAAGTACAAAAGTGAATGGTGGAGACACCTATTGAACAAAGATGATCGAATATTTGTCAACACTAGTTAACTTTAAACACAATGATAATAATATAAGCAACCTAGAACAAAGTCGTGTGCTTAATTTTTTTAGATTAACAGACAAAAGCTTTTCCATCAAAGCTGCATAGCAAAGCTTTAATAAAATTTGTCTAAACTTTGACGTCATTGATTTTGTGAGAGTATTTTATCACGACATACATACATTATGATTACTTTGATCATGCTTTGGCAGATTTTTGTTAAAAATTTTCATTTTTTACATACATACATATACATTGTTGCCGTAATTTGTACTTTTGAATTTCATTTTTGTTTTGAACAAAAATATATGTATGATACATAGGTAGATATGTATATACAAACATATTTGCTTTGTAAAAAAAATTTTGTTTTTAAATTGAAAAATATTATTTTTTATTACTATTATTATACATTTATACGTATAAATATATATGTATGTATAATATATTTATCATACAGACATAGCTATGTATTTTAATTTATGAAGGAATTATTCAAAAAAATTTTTAGCTTTTGTAATTTCGGAAAAAATTAGTTGAAAATAGCCGAATATTTTTTTTTATTGTCTTTTTCCAAAATCGACAATTTTATCTCATACATATGTATCTTTCGATAAAAATATGTTAATAAAAGTTTTCCTCTATTTTTATTTTGTTTTACTTTTTTTTTTACTATACGGCAAAGATAGTAAAAGAACATTAAGATATACCAACAATACAAGAAGTACAAAAGAAAGCTTTTAGATGAAGGACCATGCCACAGCGAGAAATCTGCTAGTTGTACTTTTCCTTAAAGCAGTCATATGTGTGTATACTATGGGTATACATGCGCTTGCGCTCTGCGTTTACATATACACACAGAGTCGTTTACATGGCGTAGTGATCTTCTTTGTGTACATATATACGAAAGAACCCAGCGGCTAAAGGAGCGCTGAAACAGCGGTGTTTCAGCGCTTCTTTTGATGCAGTAAGCGCTTCCTTTTTGTATCCTTCTTCATTTCTTTTTTAACATTGGATGTCCGCAGAAGGCAGCGCTTCATTTTTGCTTCCATAGAAGCGCTTCACATTTGTATAAGCTTTTAAAGCTTTTTGGAATTTGTATGGTGTTTAAATTAATAAAATGCTTTTTATTCTTTTCAAAATCAATATTTATTTTTTAACTTATAATACATGTACATATGTACATTAATAAATTTGTTTTTGCTTGAAATTTTTTTTTATATAAAAACGATTTCTTACAGCACTTAGACCAACAAGACTATTTCGTAATATCTTTTATAGCGTCTCACATCTGCCTAGTAAAACAAATTCATAATTGCGTATTTAGTACACAGCAAATTAATACAGTAAAGCAATACACAGTGATGTAATACAGTACAAATTATAAGAGCTTCAAAAGAGCTCCTAAAAACTATGACGAAGAAGCGCTTCAATTTTAGGCCGTTGGGAAGAAACCTTACAAAAACAAAAACGCATGTATATAAGTATTTTTTTTTCTATTATAATACGATGCCTCAACTTTTATTTTTTTACCTATGTACACATAAGTACAAAAACATAATGCTCAATTTTATTTTGTTATTTGGACGTACCAAATTAATATGATATATGAGAGAGATAATTCTGGTAATTATTAGAAATTATCATTTCTCCTTAATAAACAAATTTCTATTAATTTTATGATATAATAATGTTTGGGAAAAATGTTGATTTAATAAAAATCTACAAATTTGTATAACATTATAATTTGATAGTTTAAGTACTTTGGGAGATATCAGGGAAAATTGATTCTCAGTTTTATGTTACTTAATATTTATCACGTTTTTTCTTTGATTTACGATGCTCATAGATATTCAATATATTCGGTGAAAATAAATTTTAGGATCTTCTCTACATTTCATTAGAACAAAATTTTCATGTAACTTTAATCACAAATTAGTTATAAGTGATTAAACACAATAAGTTGTCATATTAATTTGGTACGTCCAAATAATAAAATAAAATTGAGCATTATGTTTTTGTACTTATGTATATGTAGGTAAAATAATAAAAGTTGAGGCATCGTATTATAATAGAAAAAAAAAATACTTATATACATGCGTTTTTGTTTTTGTAAGGTTTCTTCTTTCGTATATATGTACACAAAGAAGATCACTACGCCATGTAAACGACTCTGTGTGTATATGTAAACGCAGAGCGCAAGCGCATGTATACCCATAGTATACACACATATGACTGCTTTAAGGAAAAGTACAACTAGCAGATTTCTCGCTGTGGCATGGTCCTTCATCTAAAAGCTTTCTTTTGTACTTCTTGTATTGTTGGTATATCTTAATGTTCTTTTACTATCTTTGCATACGGTCAACTTGTTTTCAACCGTTTTTGGGTTGACTGATCCAAATCCGATATATCTGCTGTACACATTAGGTGGTTAAACCGGTTATTTTGCGCTGGTTGTAACAATAATGGTATAATATTTTTCCAACTTGGTATAATAAGAATCATCCATAATATTTTTAGCTTCACGGTTGTAATATACTTACACTTTCCTTACAACTGGTCTTGCCACCTTCAGATGTAATTTGAGCAGTTGTAAAAACAGGTGTTAAAACCGGTTTGCGTCCGTTGTTGCAACCACCTAATGTGCACAGGCAGTATCACATGTGGAGCCATATTGAGAAAAAAATCAATCAGAACAAGCTGAAAAATGTGATACAGTGAAGAGGCAATGCCAAAGAGAATTCAAAATTCAGATAGTAATAAAAACGAAAACTCCAAATATTAAAATTTAATTTAAAATTTTTTTTTCGCTACTAAGTAATAAAAATTAAGGATTAAAATATATTTAAAAAAAAACAATTTTAATTTAAGCAGTACTAACCGTTAGCTATCAACGTAACATTAGTTAATAAATAATTATTTAAATAAAAAAAAATTTTAAATATATCACGTTTTCAAGTTATTTTTATTGACATTATTGACAACGAAATAATGAATTTCTGAATCTAGTAGGCTAGATTTATATAATACCTGCGCAATGAAAAGGAAGAAAAATTTTTGAATCTAGTAGGCTGGATTATTTAGAATCTTTATTTAATTTAGGAAAAAAAATTAAACGAACTGCATTATCGATAACCCAATAAATAGTTTTTTTACAAAAATATATCGAATGGACAGACAAGAAAGTGAGTTAATATTGCATTGTCATCCAGTTCTGAGCTATGTATGAAGTTTCAAGTCTCTTTTTCATCAAAAAGTTGGTTAAAAATCAATTTTTAAATTCCACCCGAAATGACAGACAACAAAGCGACCTAATAAAAACGTTTTAATAATCTTATTGTTGACAATTTTGTTAAATTTTTAATCTATTTATTTTAAAAATTATAAATATCAATTTACTTACTACTTTAAAAGGTGGCTGCTGACCTTTCAATAGGGGGATAAACATGCGAAATCGTACAAAACCGATGGAGCATACCGTAACTATTGAATTGTCGGAAGTCCGGCTACGACCTCCTCGTGGTGCCACTGGTAACAGATCTTCAGTACGGTCATGTCTCTGCTGAAGATCTGGCCAACAGTAGCCTGGGCATCCAATCCAAGGGTGGAACAGCATATGCACAGGGATGCGTGGCTAGGGAAGAGCCTAGTCGCTAATATGCGAACTCTGGATACCAGGCGACCTCCAGTTTTAACAAAAGCCTTCTCAAGGTACAAGGGCTCTGCCTTGGGTCACTGTTTATTTCCCTAATACTCGTGGGACCATTTATGGACACAAAAAACAAAAATAAAAAAAAGAGGAAGATGCGCCTCCAAAAGCATCAACCACAACACCTTCAACAGAGGGAAATGTTCCTCTTGTTGACAATGTCATGAGAGAAAACGAAAGCTATGAGAGCTTAAGTGACTCTCATGACAGTAGTGATGACACAATCACAAATGCGTCATCATTACTAGACAGCGAAGCTGAGTCGAGCCTAAGTTTGGAGGCTGAAGTTAAAACTTCTTTAGAGAAGCTAAAAGGTTGAAGAAACTCCTGCAACAGAGATTAGGTATTGATGAAGCACGGTTGCAGGCTCTTCCACCTTTAACACAAAAAAGAGGAGAAAATCTTAAGAGAGGACGTTCAAACGACTCGCCTTCTGAGGATTCCAGCGCTAAAAAAGCCAAGCAACCTCAGAAGGAGAAGACAATCTCCTCTCCTTCAACAACACAAATTATGCCTTCAACGACAAGTTTCAAACAAGTCGTTGAAAGCATACAAGTGGGCATTCTGGCTAAGTCCTTTCCAGACTCACTCTTGACTACGGAGCAAATAAGCTCCATTCAAGAGCAGATTCTGAGAAGGATAATAGTGCACAAGGACAGTGCTACAAAGACTAAGTTCTTTGGAGCAACTTTTAAACCAGGATGGCTGGTAATTAGATGTGCCAACGATAGCACAAAAAATGGCTCCAAGAATCAATAAATGACTTGAAGCCATGGGAAGGAGCAGAGCTGGTTGTGGTGGAGGAAAAGGACATTCCTCGATCACAAATACTAGTTGGACACTTCCCCAACAGTGCTAAAGATAAGAATGAGGACATCATGGGACTCATCAAAGGGCAGAATGAGTATAACGTGGATGATTGGAGAATCATTAGAAGATCCAATGATAAAACGTCCGCATTACTCACTCTGTCCATAGATCACAGATCCTTAGCTTCCTTGAAAGAAAATCAATTCAAGGTAAGCTTCAAATTTGGTGAGGTGAAGCTTAGACGAAGGGGCGAAAGCGGAAAGAAGAAATCGGTAGAAGGAGAGGACAATAAGGTACTCTCTGAACCGATTGCTTCAACGTCGAGCGCTCCAATAACAAAAAAGAAAAAAGCTGAACCTCACTCAAAACATCTAGGTAAACCCAAGGTAGGGACAAAGGGCGAAGGTCCTAGCACCAACCAAAAGTCTACCTAGATGTTTAAAAAAATCAAATTTATACAAATAAACCTTCATCACTGCAAAGCAGCCACAGATGTGCTTTGCCGAAGGTTTATTAAAGACAACATGGACGTGGGGCTAATACAAGAACCATGGACATTAAAAGGACAGATAAAAGGACTTTATAAACAGAATTGTAAGTTTATCTATGATAACAAATGTAACAGGCCTAGAACAGCCTTGTTAGTGAAAAACACACTTAACTTTTCTCCAATTCCAGAATTTATAACACAAGATCTGGTAGCAGTACTGGCGGAGGTGCCAACGCAGTCGGGGAAGCAAAAGGTTGTAATAGCCTCAGCTTACTTCGACATCACAATAGCTGAACCTCCACCTTGCTCAACACAAAAACTGGTACAGTACTGCAAGGAGACAAACAAACAACTGGTTCTGGGCTGCGATGCTAATGCGCACCACATAATATGGGGAAGCTCGGACATTAACAAAAGAGGTGAGTGCCTTTTAGAGTTTATTAATAGTAATAGTATTATAGTAAATAATATAGGCAATAAACCCACATTCAGAAACATTAATAGGCAGGAAGTAATTGACCTTACCCTGTCTACACCAATTGTCATATGCATATAAGATTTGACATAAAAGCCGATATCTCGCGCATCCAATACAATCAAAACCCCAGATGTGCCAATTGGGCACTCTATGTAGAACTCTTGAGCTCCCGTGTAGATCAAGAGAACTCAATAGACACCAGAGATGAACTGGATATAGCAGCAGCTAAATTACAACAGTCTCTGGTAAGCTCTTTTAACGAAAGCTGCCCGATGAAACCAAAACGGATCAATAGAGACGTTCCTTGGTGGAATCAGGAGCTAAGCAGATTAAGGTCTTCAGTCAGAAGGTTATTTAATAAGGCAAAACGTACTGGTGATTGGGCTGAGTACAAAAAGACCTTAACAGAATACAATAAAACACTGAGGAAATCAAAAAGAAACACCTGGAGAAGCTTCTGTGAGAGTGTAACAACTACCTCAAACAGCAAGACTTCACAGGATTCTTTCAAAAGTACACTCCAATGGAATAGGGTTATTAGAAAAACCTAATGGGGAATACACTCTGGATCAGGAGAAAACCTTAGAACTATTACTAAGAACACACTTTCCTGGTTCAACAAAACTAGAAAGTGATCTTACTTTGCAAGAGACTCACACCATAGTCTCGGGCAGAGAATATAGTCTTGCTAGCAAAATATTTACGAAGGAAAAAATATTATGGGCTCTAAATTACTTTAAACCATACAAAGCACCAGGAGGTGATGGTATACGAGTATATTCAGTGCTCCTGCAAAAAGGGGCTAAGCAGATCATCTCAAACCTGGAAAAACTATTCAAAGCAAGCTTCAGATTGGGATACATTCCCAAACCATGGAGGAAGACGAAGGTCATTTTTATTAAGGCGGGCAGAAGACCAGATGCCCAACCATAGTCTTACAGACCAATTAGTCTAAGCTCTTTTCTCCTCAAAACAATGGAGAAAATAGTTGATCAGCATATTAGAGATAGCGTACTAATTAAAAAGCCTCTGAATGCCAATCAACATGCTTACCAAGCAGGAAAATCAACACTTACTGCTCTCCATAGTTTAATTCACAAGCTGAACAAGACTATGGATACAAAACAGATTGCGCTAAGCGCATTCATAGATATCGAGAAAGCATTTGATAATACCTCGTTCACATCAATTGAAAGAGCAACAAAAAATAAAGGTTGCGAACCTTTAACAACAAAATGGATAAAAGCTACACTAAATCAAAGAGAAATTGAAGCTACGTTGGGAGATATATCAGTCACTGTTAAAGCCATCAAAGGATGCCCTCAAGGTGGGGTACTATCACCTTTGCTATGGTCTATAGTCATTGACGATCTACTATACGAGCTCAACTCTCTAGGATTTGAAGCACAGGGATATGCAGATGACCTGATGGTGATGGCTAGAGGCATGAACGATAAAACAATCTCCATGCAACTACAACAAGCATTAATTCATATTAACAACTGGTGCTGTAAGGAAGGATTATCCATCAATTCTCAAAAAACAGTTATAGTTCCTTTCACAAGAAGAAGGAAACTCAACCTGAAGAAACCTTCTCTTAAAGGAACACAAATTCATTTTTCGAGTGAAACCAAATATCTAGGAGTAATCCTGGATAGCAAACTTACTTGGAACAAACATATTAATAGTTCCATACAAAAAGCCACCTTGGCTTTATGGAATTGTAACAGACTCTTTGGCAAAACTTGGGGACTAAAACCAAAAATGGTATATTGGTCTTATACAGCCATCATAAGACCCATAGTAACATATGCATCAGGCATATGGTGGCCAAAGACAAAACAAAAAACAGTACAGAATAGACTCAACAAAATACAAAGACTAGCCTGTCTTAGTATTACAGGAGCTCTTAAAACCACCTCAACGGCAGCATTGGAAGCCATGCTCAACTTGCCACCTCTTAATATACAAATTGAGAAGGAGGCACTAAATTGGGCTTTAAAATTTCAAAGAAATAGAGGACTGAAAGCGGGTAATCTCACCTATAATCTTAAAATTCTTGAAGAATTTAAGAATCATCAAATCAGTCAAGTGACTGACGAAATAGAAGCAGTTTATAACTTTGAAAAGCCGTTCAAAGTGCTTTTTCCAGATCGACAATCTTGGCGCAATAACAAAATAACCTTCGATAGAGGTGCCTCTGTGTGGTATACAGATGGTTCAAAAACTGAACTAGGGGTTGGAGCAGGAGTAGTAGGTCCAAAAAGGAGCCTATACAAATCCCTGGGAAAATATCCATCAGTTTTTCAAGCTGAAATTTTTGCTATTGACATGTGTGTTACTGAGTGCCTAAAGAAAGGCTTCAATAGAGCCACAGTTTACATAATTTCAGACAGCAAAGCAGCACTTAAAGCCATAAACTCACACAAAATTGTGTCTGGACTGGTTTTAGAATGCCTAAAAACTGGTTAAACACTAGCTAGGACAAACAAAGTATACCTAATGTGGATCCCAGGACACGAAGGCTTCAAAGGAAATGAGTTGGCGGACTCCCTAGCGAAAAAAGATGCCGACTCTAATTTCTTTGGACCAGAACCCTTCTGCGGTCTGCCTAGGAGCCACACAAAAAACAATATAAAAAAATGGGAAATGGCAAAATGCATCTCCCGATGGAAAGAAACTCCTGGAAATATACAAGCAAAGGAATTCATTTCACCTTCAGCTAATATTTCCAGGAAACTACTCAACCTCAATAGAAAGGAGCTAAGGACCATCACAGGTCTCCTTACCGGACACTGTCCACTAAATTACCATCTAAACAGGATAGGTCTACAAGAGGATGACAAATGCAGATTCCGCAAGGAGGACAAGGAAACCTCAAAACACATTCTGTGTGAATGCGAAGCATTGGCCTCCAAAAGAATGTGCTACATGCATCAGCCTTTCCTCAAACCTGAGGAAATCTGGTGCGCATCTTCTAATAGAATCCTAGGATTTATCAAAAGCCTAGATCTATAACAAGCACGGGCGGTACAAAAGATCTCTATTGGTCGAAGTGCAATAATAGCCCCTTATAATCTAATCTAATCTACTACTTTAAAAAAAATTCTCTCTAAATTATATGTGAAGCGTAGAAGGAACAAAAACGTTCATGAAAAACGTAATTTTACCAGTCTTTGGATAGAAAACGTCAACCTGCATCTTACTGATTTAATGTCATTTTAATTATTAAAATAGAAGCAATCATGAACCAAGACAACTTGATAGTTTAATTTTTGAAATGTTACTACTTTTCAAAATTCATGTGGGGTTTGTAAAAATTTAGACTCAAATTTAAAAGTAAATTAAAGAAAATACTGTATCATTTTTCTTTCTTTCTTCAAATGTAAATTTTTCAACTGTTTACTTGTATTTAAAAATTAAAAACATACTCACATACTCGTACTAGCTGACAAATAAAACACAAAAAAAGGTCAACATCAATCATCAGAAAACAATAAAATAAATATACCTACTAAAGTTTTTGTAAATATTTCGGATCGCATCCCATCTAATTCATTATGTAGCATCTCTTATTGTTTTTCATTACACCAGTGTTGGGCGTGCAGTTTTGATGAAGAACCCAAACTCATTCAATATATTAGATTAGATTATAAAGGGCTATTATTGCACTTCGACCAATAGAGATCTTTTGTACCGCCCGTGCTTCTTTTAGATCTAGGCTTTTGATAAATCCTAGGATTCTATTAGAAGGTGCGCACCAGATTTCCTCAGGTTTGAGAAAAGGCTGATGCATGTAGCACATTCTTTTGTAGGCCAATGCCTCACATTCACACAGAATGTGTTTTTCTTTATCATTGGATCTTCTAATGATTCTCCAATCATCCACGTTATACTCATTCTGTCCTTTGATGAGTCCCATGATGTCCTCATTCTTATCTTTAGCACTGTTGGGGAAGTGTCCAACTACATAGTATTTGTGATCGAGGAATGTTTTTTTCCTCCACCACAACTAGCTCTGCTCCTTCCCATGGCTTCAAGTCATTAATTGATTCTTGGAGCCATTTTTTTGTGCTATCGTTGGCACATCTAATTACCAGCCATCCTGGTTTAAAAGTTGCTCCAAAGAACTTAGACTTTGTAGCACTGTCCTTGTGCACTATTATCCTTCTCAGAATCTGCTCTTGTATGCCTATGTTGCCTGTACTGACTTCTTTTTATAAACCGAGTATAGTGATTAAGTCACAAGACGTCACTCGGCCACTGATATATTATATACATATGTATGTAAATTTACAATAATTAATAATGGGGGTATGTACATACATATATGACATGCTTTAACAAAGCAAAACAACGCTTGTTGAAATGAAACGTTATTTAATGTCCTTAACAGATTTAAGAAAAATAGATGGTAATAAGGAGTTTGTTTGTAAGAAAAAGATAAAAAATTCGAATGACGACAAAATTTGATTTGGAAACTGAAACATTGTTACTGGGTGTACAAAATAAAAAAAGTGAATTTTGTTTCTTATCCTGTTTTTCACAACATTCGTAATTAAAATATTTTTCTATTATTTCACACAACTTTAATTCTATATTTTCATTTAAAGAAATACTATTACATAAAATGAGTAATAAATTGACTTTGTAAGTTTTTTACAATGTTAAAATAATCTAAAGGAGGCTTAACTAATTTCGCGTAACTATATTCTTTGAAGTCTGTATAAACTGTCGTAGTACTTGGTTCATTAGTCAGTTCTAGTTTGCACTGATGATGTTCTCCGTACTTTTTTAACATCCAACCACAGAAGTAAAAAAAAAAATTTTATTCTTCAAAATCCATAGCTTTGCAGTCAGCATCAATTATAAATTTGTACTGTATTTTGTTTCTCTTAAGGTATGTTTCCACCAAAGCTCGTAAGCTGCTCACACACTGTTTTCGAACTTGGTGGATACGAATGAATGAAGGAACGTCAACTGTGTGTGAACTGATCGCACGCTGCATGCATACAAAGTACGTTTACTGTATCTACCGAACGTGCTTTAAAGGAATAAAAACAATCATAGGTTGCAAACATGGATGTTGGTGTGTACAGTACTACGTGCTGCCCACAATCTGCACGTGAACTGTTCGTTTGCTTGTTGTACTTGCTTGTCGAATGTTATGTAGGATCTATGGTATTCTGATGAGATTAGTTCAGTTTTCAAATGTATGTACTTTGTTAAGTGCGGTTGTGAATAAAATGTCCTACTATTGGGATGATGTTGCTGTTTGCGCTGCTCCGTTTATTGTTGTATATAATTTAACGAAGTAACGTAAATCTCCACGTTGCTGGGTACGACCATATCTAAAATCTAGAGAAAATTCTGGAGGGATGCATCTGCTAAACAATCTCAAAATAGATAAATTGAGTGGATTTAGAAACTTTGCAAGGATATCATCCAATGATTTTGAATATCTTGCAAAAAGAATTGGTCCACTTGTTGGAAAACAAGACACGAATTATTTGTTCTATTTCAAATATCATTTGTCCACTCCATGTCTACTGTTTAGAAGTTGAAATCAAACTGTAGAACTATTATCTAGACTGCAAGCAGCTTCCTTGTTTTCCAATTTAAATGGGAAGCACGCATGCTGAACGTCAGCTGCGTGTTTCTGAAAAACAATGGTATCCACCAAACCTGCTCGTTAGTCAGCTATACGCTGCATGTCTACATGCTTTTTAGTTTGGTGGATACACTTATCGAAATTACTGTCACTCAGCTCACGATCAGATCACGAGCAGCTTGTACGTAGGTCGTGAGATGATCGTGACGTGCTGTTTTGGTGTAGACACAAGAACGAACGCAGCTCGTGTGCAGCTCGTGAGCTAAAATTTTGGTAGAAACATACCTTTAAATTCAATGAAGCATCTGTAAAATCTACCTCAACATCTGGTAATTGTAAATTTTCAGTTGGTTCGCAATTGCCAAATATTATATTTTCCACATATTTTACAGAGAATGATTTTTTGAAAGCGCATGTAAATTGAAACGGACTCAATAATTTTGTATTCCCTCCGCCTTTTCGTAGCATACCAAATGTACTTTCAAGTGAATCTTGATCCAAATTTCTTGTTAAAAGAAAAGAAATGTCCTCTTCATTCAATTCAATTTTTTATCTTCAAAAATATTTATTCACAGAAATTCACTTTTTTAAATATCTACATATTTTTTTAACAATTTTAATAAAAAAATTTAGATTACCTTATACTTTTCTATACTTTGTTCACAAAGTTTTTTCAGTACAGGTCTTATGGACATATTTTGTAGTGTTTCTTCTTTGAGTAATTACATAAATGTGTTTCTTATTTTCGTCACCCTTAGTTTATACCCTATAGTTTATATTTTGTATCTAAAATCAAATGAACTTTTTGATAAGTGTTGCCGATTATACATTTGTTTTCAAATTTTATAAAATTGTATACTTTGTAAAAATTATAAAGAAAAATTATAATACATATACATATATATTTTTTTTTAAATTTAATTATTATTAACAATTAATAGTTTTAATTATTTGAAAATTTGAAAATTGAAAAGGGTTTTGTACATTTTTACGCTGTTTTTCGAATGTTTCACGAAACGTGTGCCAAACTAAACAGGGTGGTAGGACTTGATGAAAAATTTTAAAAATTGTACTTTTTATATTCAAGGTCGAATATTTAAAAAACAAAAAAACTTTTTTCTATAGAGTGAGTAATTATTACAAAATGTATTTCTATTGCAAAGGAATATGTGTATACAATTGTATAAATTTATAATAATATGTAAAAAAATACGTAAAAAAACAGTTTTTCAAATAAAACATAATTTATTTTGTTTATATATTACATCATATCATATGCATACTTGTAAATGTATAAATAAATGCAGTAAATTATAATAATAAAATTTAATTTTCTATTATTAAGAACGGTACTACTATTAAGTAATATAATTATTACACAGCAACACTAACTTGCGATTATTTATTATTCATTCTACTTTTTATACACACATCTCGATTATCAATCAACCAACTTTTAGCTCATCAGTGTGTGTGCGCATGAATTTTTTCATCATTTTTATCTTTCTTCATAATTCATTTTGTTAATTTTTGTTCATTCAGAGAATTGAAATATAAGAAAAATAATCAGTCGCAGCGCAGTACAACTGTGTTACTGGCGACAACAAAGGGATGGCTGTTATTGTTTTTTTCTGTTTTCCAGCGTCTTGTTGCACATGTAATGGGTTGGGATATCAGTAGCTTAGTATACTTCTATTAAATGTAACGACACTGGATAAAAATGAACTCTTCCATAAGACCTTTACTGAAAAAACTTTGTGAACAGAGTATAGTTCACAAGATAAGTAGATATAAGTACATTTGAAACTCATTTCGTATCGCCTTTAAAAACACGTTGAAAAAAAATGTAAACAAACTACCCAGTTAACCACCGAGGATATATATTCCACTTATCTAATCTTAGATACATATTTGACTTTGTTACGTTCTCGGGTCTCACGTTCAAATTTTCTCTATATAAACATACATATACTACATATCCATTAGATATATTTTAGACATATCATTTATTTATCCTAGTGGGTATACATAGTATGTATATCTTATCCGTCTATTTTCTGATACATTGCTTCGTCACGTACTACGTAGTCGTGTTTCCCGAGTAAATTTGTTTACGTATACATCTTTTAAATGTACGAGTATTCCTGATACATATATACATATGTATAACTGTTTCTATAGAAACAGTCTGAGTCTACATAAATTATATTCAAGCGGTAATATACAGTGAATTAGTTGGCTACTGCTGTTTGTGAAAAGTTATAAATTTGTAAAATTAAAAGGTGAAAATTTAAGAATTGAAAAACATATTATTCAAATCACATTAAAAGAATGGCGGAAAAAAAGGTAAGTGGCATTAGCAATGTTTATTTCAGAAAATTAGTTGCCAAAGAGGTTAAGCGGATGAAGGCTTCATATGTATGATCAAATAGAAAAGAACACTGAAAATTCCATTATTAATAATGACAATAATAATCAATACACCATTTCTGTAGAACATGAAAGAACGAACAAACTTGTGTAATGTGTTATTGATGGTGTCGGTGTGACTCATTCTATTCACATATGTTTCATCATTTGAAATTTTTTTTATATTCTATTTAACACACAAGAGTAAAATTTTTTTTTATTTTTCATTCATCTTGATCATGTTAAAAACAAAACTTAAATTTCAAAGCGCTTTAAAGCATAGTTAAAAAAGCTTTCACTTCCTTCCTTCTCTTACCGTACTGTTCTATAGTTTAATTTAATAATTACAATTTTTAGTCGATACTACATAACATAAGACTTCTTTCTGTCTATATATTTTTTGATAATACCTAATACATGGATAAATATCAATCAAAATATTTATTTTGCAGAAGCGTTAAAGTCATCGGATTATAGCTACCAAGACCGACTTCAAAGAAGAAATAAGACATTGTCTAAAAGAAGCCAATATGAGGATAATTAAATGCAACTGGGCAAAAAAACAAAGAATAATTAAAATTTTTGTATGTATAATACCTACTAAGTATATTTAGTTTTAGATACTATTTTGAATGTGAATATTTTTTGTTTTATTTTTTTAATACATATTTTTAATAATTCTTATATAGTGCAATTGAGTAAAGAGGCGAAAAACAGAATTTAGTTTTTTTATTATTTCTTTTTATTGAACTGAGTGCTTTTGTTTTACTTGCTTTGTTAAAAAATTAATAAAATTATAATTGAACTTTATTAACTGTATTACTTCTAATTTTTATAAATAAATAGAATTAAGCAGTTAATACATTAGTTATTAAATACAAATATACATACTCACCTAATTATAAATTTTCATTACGTAGCTTTGGAAAATGTTATTCAACCATGCAATGAAAATTTTATGAAAGTTAGTGAGTATATTCATAAATAATAACAAATGTATTGACCATTTTCTGTTTCTTTTCTATTTTTGCTCCTATTCCATATATGTATATCTAAAAGTATGTCTAAATGATATCTAAAAAAATATTTAAAAGATATCTAAAAGTATATACTATTTATATATCATAATGATACGTTCTCAATAGATACAATCGTGCTTTAACGAACTTTATTGAATTCTGCCGAAAAAAGCGATACTCTCCCTTGTAAAAACATATATCATTCATATATCAAAAATGTATCTAAACTTTAGGTTATTATTGTATTGTTTGTGCCTAAAGGATGTATTCTTTATATCAGTTAGATATTTGAATGATATATTCGTGGTTAAGTGGGTAGATTTTTTTTGTTAATGTAGTTGTTAGAAATTATATATATGCTTATAAAATGAAGTGTCACAACTTGATATAAGAGATAAACTTTGGTCGTAAGATAATTATTAATTAAATGAAATGAAAATAGAAAAAAAAAACAGTTGGCTTAGCATTGGAAAAAGTCACTTCAATTCGAATGAACAACAAAGTAGCAGCAGAAGCAGAAGACAGATAGTGTTTGCCTGTACAACAAAGAAGTTGTTTTGTGAAATCGTGAGGTTTTTTTCGGTTTTTATGGCATAAAACAAGAAATACAATCTGCATGGTAAAATAAGATTTACGATGATTTCAGTTCGAAAGTTTAAAGTAAAATTGTTTTATATTTTTGCAAATTTTTTTAAAGTTTTTCGAAATAACTATATAAAATTGGAATAACAACTAAAAAAAATTAAATTTTTGTGCATACCGTAATTTATCGTTACTGTGCAACAAGATCAATGCAATATGAAACAGTTTTCTTTTGTTTTTCCCACAGTTTACATTCAATTAAAATTTAAATTATTTTTTCTAACGAAGCTTAATTTTTCCACTGCGTATTGATGAATGATTTTCATTTTCTAAATTTTAATTAAATTTTCGTATAAGTTGCAATTGAATCTGCAGTTGTTTTCCAAATTAATAAAAAGATGGAGAAAAAATTTTTCTATAGGTCAATTAATGTATACAGTACAGTCGTGCTTATAAAAAGTGTAACGCCTTTAATGGTTTTTAATACTTTTTGTTTATTTTCAAGGCAAAGTTGATCAAATGTTAATCTGCATATCTGATGAACTTTTTATCTACATTTTTTTTTTAAAAAAAGGGGTTGCTGTAGTTAGAAAACGAAAAAACATACAACAATTCAAATGTTAGCATCTCCTATTAGGTACCACAAATATAATTATTTTTCACATAATTCGAATTTAAAACTAATCAACACAATAAAATGACTAAAAATTAAGATAAATTAAATTTTCAGAAATTTTACTTATTTTAATATTTCATTCGACTTTTTATAGTCAATCAACAAGGCCTCAACTAATAAAATAAAATTAAACCTATCTGACGCTCAATGACAGGGCCCTGAGTAATCTTGAAATATCACTTTACAGTAGTGAATGAAATGCGCTTTTCAACTGAGGGCATTTAACTTTCTTTAAGATTCTGAATATAACGGTTAGAATACCCGTGCAGTCGATGAAGTAGAGACGTCCCAGCAAATAGTAGGAAAAACATTTTGTTTTGCGAATGCTTGATCGTACGGTTTTCTGCATACCAATCTCCTTGTTTGATCTAACAAATTAAATTTACACTCATCGGATAAAATTACTCTTCTCCAATCTTCATCAGTCAGTCTAGTACTTTATAGCCCAGTCATACCTAATGAGAAGTGGTTTTCTCACAGGCCCCCTACCATACTTATATTAATGTTACTATTTCCTCTTTATTCTCTGTTAATTTTTTGTAGTCATACTTTTTTTTAAAATTTAGTCAGAATAATTGTAAAATTCGGTTTATAAATCGAAGTCAGTATTGTGCTTATGGAGGCAGTACCCAATTAGTTTCTGATAACTTTACATATATGTAAATGTTTTTGATAAATTATAAATTGAAATTGAGACCTAATCACCCCACACAAGAGACATTTATACAAACGCAATGTAAAAGAATATAGAAAAGTATGCCTATGTTATATTAAAATATAATAAAGTATAATTTATAAAATGAGATTTTCTATGTCACTGCTACCATGTTTAAAAAATAGGTCGTTATTGCTAGTAGTACCATGTTTAAAATGGTACATATAAAGTCGCGACAATACACACATTGAAAGTGTTCGGTTTTTATGAGCATGGCTGTATACATACATTTATGGATGAATTTAAAAAAAATTATTGAAGAATCTCATGATAAAGTGTAAAGTTATACATTTTTTACCATTCATACAAGAACAATAGTCACAGTAATGAAAATTTCGAAAATCTAATAGTAATTTATTGAGAATTAATTTAGAATGTCGGAACAGAAGTTTAACACGTCAATAGCTTACAACATATGAAAGTATAAAAATATACACATTCATATGTATACATATGTATGCGTCAATAAAAAAATGGAGTACCTAGATATTAAAAAAATGATACTACTGTTTATTTGAAGACTTATTTAATCACATTTCAAATCAGTTTTAAAGAATTTAAAAATTATCTTGTTTATTTCGTTTTCTATTTGAATTTTCTACAATGAAACTTGGAAGTGAAGTGAGTACCAACCTAGGTTTATTATATTTTATTAAATTGAAAAGACAAAAAGGTTTATGTTTGTTTAAAGTGAAGTCAAGTTGTATAAATAATAATAAGTACTTAACACAACACATTGGTGAACGTGAATGCTATAGCATTCATATTTATTAGCCACATAACCGGTATTCAATTCTACATAGCACAGCACCCACGTTTTGGCTTGTGGATGGGGGAGATGTAAACATCCAAGAGCACTAAAACAGCACAGCATCCAAGTTACTGCAATTGAAAAATTAATCTTTATCGATGCGGATTCTAGAGCATTCAGTGTGTATAATTGTATAATCCATTGTATTAGTAAAAAGGCTAAAAAATTCGATTAAAAATTTTGAGAAGTAATATACAAGAAATGGCAAGTACAGAAGGTTGGATTGGAATGGTTGAGCTATTTATTTTGAAAGTGATCTAAGTACACTAGGTGAAAACTAAGTTAAATTAAATTTCAGATGAGGGTTGATATGTTCCATTTTCAACTATGTACATACTTATAATATTTAAGTTATTAGGTAATATTATGTCCTTAAATTTTTTAATAGAAATTAAGCTGTTATATAAAAATGTATATGAAAACTAAAAAAATTAAAAAATTTTGAACACTTCAAACAACACGTAATGAACTCAGGTTACTTTCACAATAAACAGCTCTTATAGGGTTCTTATTCAATTAAACACCCTAAACTCCAACGCAATCTTTTGGGTACAATTTAAAAACGTCAAATGATCGTCTTTTGACGAAAATCAACAATTCATAAACTTTTTGAGGAATACGTCAAAAATTCAAAAACTCGATGCATTTGCAATTGACTGCAAATTTTTGAGCAGCAAAGCATTCAGTTTAAAGTTACTGCAAATTTGCTGTTGTCAAAATTATTAGATTATTAGATGTGGTCTGAGTGAAACGAATTTTAATGGAGGAAAAAATGAATAGGTGAATATTTGGGTGAATAGAACTTCTTTTATAATTTTTTTGTCCATTATTATTTTTAAAAATATAAAAATACTTTTAGAAATTCTTCTTAGCCTTCAAAAACGTCAAGTAATGCAAAAGCATTTGTGATGCATTTGACTTGTCAACGGCATGTCAATGATGCCAATACAATCATGTGATCGTCAAATTTTTGATGTTTTTAAATTGTACCATACCTTCTGAGTTTTGCAATGATTGCATAATTGTTCTCTGAAAAACAAAATTTTCCACAAAAACACGTTATTAACTCGCATTTTCTAAAATTATTTTTAGAAAGAGCAATCGATTTCGAGGAAATCTGCTTTTTGGTTCAAATTACCTATTTTTTGTGGAAATGATTAATTTTTGGTTTCTTTTTAAAGCATAGTACTGTGATTGACCTGAATTCAGTTTCCTATTTAAAATACATGTAAAAAAAGGTGACTGACTTCAGTCAAGACATTTTCCCGTTCACTTTTTGTTTTGTAGTACTGAGTTCGAGACGGAAAATAATTTTAAATTGTCTAAAACTTTTCCGTCACTATTGAAACAAAATAAATGTACAGACATTAGCTGTGTTCCATTTGTCTTAAGTATCTGATAATTCTCAGTTCAGACATATTTGGTCTCAGTTTGTCTTCTTCCTCTTTAAGTGAGAAAAACTACGACAAATGGAACGTCTCAAATTAATAAAAGGTTACAGTTACACAATCGACAAAACACTTTTTTGTTTTACATATTCTGATATCATAATAACAGTTTTTTGCTATATTGTGCGTAAAAACAAATGTAAGTAAAATTTTATTTAAATATTTGCAAATACATGTGTTTATAATAATTTTTCTTTTTACTATCTTGCAAGAAAATATTTTTTTTTCTTTTTATATGAAAGGAACAAAGAAAGATCACAAACCAAATTCAATATGCGACTTTGGTCGATCATACAAAAGGATATATGCTTTAATTCCTATTTTTCTTTCCTTTTTAATACAATAATTTTTAAAGTTTTAAAAATTTAAAAATATCGCGGTTAAAACGTCTACAAATGTCATAAAAAATTGAAAATAAACAAAACTTAATTGAAATTTGGAACAAAATTGGAACTACGAAATTAAACCACTATCGTTTCTCATAGTAGGTACCATTTTCGTTTTCGTTCGTAACTTCATTATCGTAAATTAACGAACGAAATCAATTCTCATGGTAAGGTAAGGCCCCTGATTTCATATATATTTTTTGTTTTCTTTTTCTACATAACCTTAAGAGCCAAATTTAGTAAAAAAAATTTTCGAAAACAATAATAACATCGTCTGAAATGTATTTGTGTCTGCACCAACACAAGCAAATAAATTTCTTCTAAGTGTTGGTGTATATGATTTGAAAAATTTTCATAGCTATAGCTATAGCTATATATGTATATAGCGATCAAACTGCATGGATGTACGTTTGTAAATTGTGTATTTACACATGTTTTCTTTTGTTCTACAGACTACAGCTAGCAATACAGCTGTTATAGCTGAAATTATTTCAGTTGAAGGTCACAAATTTTTCATACAGCAAATTTTTTATGTAAAAATTCAAAAATACATACTATTTTATTTTTTAAATTTTTATATGGAAGGATATGTGGCTTTTCAACTTTGAACTCTTATATCTCTGGCTTTGTTGCACCGATTTGAGTCAAATAAAATGCACTAGGTCAGAAAATATTTCTAAAATTGAAATGCATACTTTTTTCAAGGATCAGGATTCGTATGAACTAAGGAGGGCCTTATAGAAAGACAAAAAAAGTTGTATGTTGGAAAAATGTCTTTTTTTGTATTTTACCCTATACGTTTTGCCTTAGTTAACGGTTATTCATCGTTCAAATTTCATATAATATTAAACCCTTCAAGAAATATCCTGACCGAATTTCAGCTCCTTAGTATCACGGAAACATACTTTTATAAGGAGTCAAAAAATGTAACATTTTGATACTTAAAATTGATTCGTGCGAGTTTCATGTTTAGCGCCCTGTAACTCGCGCCCTAATTCAGGGATCTTTTTGGTGCTAAAGAGAGTTTTATAGAGAATGACAAGCCTAATACCAATGACAATATAAATTCTATAACAGACTAATTATTCCCGTATACTGAAATAGTCAGAACCAGTTGACCTCCAATCTAAAAGCTGTTTAAGCTCTTTCTTATTCTCAGGATTTTTTCTTAATTTCTCACTTTTTTAAAATATATTCTCTTTTCTATCTATTTTCCTTACAATACATAAAAATTTTTAACAAAAATTTGAGAAATTTTAATATTTTTAACTCGCTATACAATCATTCTAATGGTTCTCATTACTATACAGAATCATATGGAAACAGCTTTCCTTTTATTGCATATTCAGATATATGGTAGAATACATACCATTTGATTTAGTATAAGAATTTAACCAATTTGTATGAGGAATTGAAGACAGGATTTGAAGGTATATTTCAAGAAGAAGAAGTATACAAGTAGCTAATTTGCATATGATCAAATTTATAAATTTTAATGATAATTTACATATCAAATTTATTAATTTGCATTCGTTCATCAGGTCAAATATAATGTTGGTATCAAAATGATATTTTTAGAAAATAATTTTATTGATAAATTCGATCAAAAATCCTTAATTTTCTAGCACTAAAAATCATTTTTGCACCAGGCAATCAGAATTCATAGATTAAAAATTCGAGTAATGTACAAAATTATCTACAATATAGGATATGAAGAGTTTTTTATTGTTCTTATGTTCTATAGAATGTCATTTTTAGTATACATAGATTGAATGTAATCTAAATGTGAATGTTTTATTTGTATTTGTGAAAGCAGGTTTTTTATTTTTTAATAATAATATCCATTGATATACAAAATTGTATTGGGACCGCTGATATACTTTCGTTTGATAGTATATGTTGACGGTAACAAAAAAAAAACAATGAGGTGTTATACACGTGGTTATCTTCAATACATAATATCACTTCAAATAGAAAAAAAGATCCTTTTTCCTTATTACCCTTTATACCTTACCTCTATGTATACATTTTTCAATGCAAAAGACCAAAAATATAGTTAATCACCGTACAAAAAAAAGTGTATATGTGTTTGAAAAAAATTTACAAATTATTTACTTTATGCCTAAATGGTATGTATTTTTGTGTTTTGTTGTTTTTGGAAAAGATATATAATATGTAAGGTATATGAGAAATGAGAAATGTATGCATATAATATTTATATTGTTGTATTTTTTTTCCTTGTGTTTGCTTGTGTTATATTTTAAAGTAAAAATATATTCAGAACAGAATTAGATATTTTTTAATGTAAAAGAAAATAAAATAACATGCCTGTTGATTCTGATCTCCTGATGCATTACAGATAAAATTTTCATATTTCCTAATGAAGATGAACAAACCACGAAAAAATTTCTGGATATGAAAATTTACGAAAATGTAAAAATATATTTTTAAAATTTGAAATAACAAATATTTTTCTGAAATACCTACTATTTTAGGGATACATAAAAGTATTTGCTTTCTCAAACATCAAAATATATACTATATGTACATATTGAAGAAACAAGTATAATATTTTGTTTGAAACTAGAAAATAAATTTACAAGTTGAATACATTTTAAATAACTTTTATCAACTTACTAACCCTTGACTAAATAACTTTGGGACTAAGGGCGACGCATAGACTACTAAATATTTTAAATTAAATATGATTTAGGTTTTTTGACTTAAAATGAGTGAATGGAATAAATGAGCTTTTCCGATAAAGTAAAAAAAATTTCACGTTTTTTTTGGGTGGGGGTTGGGTAAAAACTATACCCTCCTTGGGATTTTTCCAATTTGGGCCGTGTGTGATATCAAATTAAAGCTCTTCCTGAATGCTATTAAATGGCATATTTAATATCTCGTGCATTTTAAAATTCGTCAATTTAAAAATTTGTAAATTATTTATAGTTATGACTAAAAAGTAGAAAATAAAATATATTAAAATACCTTTTAAAATAAATAACTTTTATAAATAAAATGCACTAAATAGTAAAAATAGGAAACTGAATTCAGGTCGATCACAGTACTATGCTTAAAGCAATAATTTGAAAACTACATTTCTCAGAATAAGCTATCATAAGCAAATCGATTAGAATCGAATTAGCTTTTTTTTACGGAATAGAAAAGAGTGGTTAATATCGAGCACTTTTCGGGAATAATGGAGTTAAAAATTACAAAACTTTGAATTGGACGGCTCATAGCTTCAATAAAGAGAAGGGTAATACAGTGCTTAAAGGGCTTGTAAGAAAGATCGAAGAGGTTTTTACATTCCTTCCAAAGATCTAATTGCCGCAAGGTTGAGCTACAGCTACGAATAAAGTACCTGAAATATTTCTCTCCTCTGTATCACCGATTTTTTGAGATTTAACCCCCAAATGCCATATACTTAGTTTTTTGTTTGTCCAGTTGGACACCTTATACAAAACACCTTGTAAACATACATATGCGTATGTGTGAAGTATGCATTATACCTACCTATCAATGAAATTTGATCTATATCTAGAAAATTTATTTCTAATGTCATCAAAAGTTATAAGTAGTACGCACATGCAGGCACACATGTAGTATGTATTTATGTACCTGCTTATTATCTAAATTGAAATAATCTAATCAATTTTCGATTTAAAATAACAAATACCTGAATTAATCATCAAGATGAGTTATTTTTTCCATTTCATTTTTACTTTGAATAATTTCAATATTTCAAAATGTGTACAAAAAAAAGCAATTCTGTTCCGTTAATAAGTTTTAAATTGTTTTTATTTGAGTTGCAGATGCAGCTTTTTGGTTTTCCTAATTCTACCTGGTGGCAAAAAACGTTCGAATGAACGTTACAAAGTGTTATTGAGGGAAGAAATTCCCACAAACTTGATTATTGTTTTCCCATTCTTTCATCTACATAGAAGGCCATGAAATTTCCCCACGGTATCAGACCTATTCTGATAACAAGCAGTGACCGGTATTATTTTTGAAATTTTGTGACTTTTCGTATTCTCTACAAAGTCTTATTTTTAAGACTAAAAATTAAGACCTACTTCAATAGTAATCACTGACATAAAAATTGAAAAGATGGAAGAATTTGTTTTTTTTTTCAATTTACCATTTGATTTTAGAAGAAGAAAAGTAAGTGTTGTTTTCATTAAGAAAACATTTATTTTTAAATAAAACTTACTCATTTCAGAACGATTCGAAAAAAAACATTAAAAATTCTAAGAGATGAAAGTGATCCATTTTCAATTGCATTTGAAATATTGTGTATAAAATAAACATGAAAACAAAACAAAAGCACAACCTAAAAATCAAATTGACATTTCAAATCATACTTGGAGAGTTTTTTAAGACTAGTGATAAGAACTATACTCCAGAATACCGATTAAGATCGACATCACAAACATGACTGCTTATTGCATTTTAAGACTACTCGCTGTATTAGAATAAGTCTATATATAAGTATAACTACTAAGATAAATCACAAAATTTCATACATATTTCTGTTGAAAAACAGCACTTTTACAAAACCAAATTTGATTAATTTTTTATGCTTCAAAGGTTAAGTTTTGTTTATTTTCAATTTGTTCCTTTAAAATTTATATAAAAAGAAAAAAATTATCAATAATTTTTTGCAAGAAAGTAAAAAAAAAAATTATTATAAACACATGTATTTGCAAACATTTAAATAAAATTTTACTTACATTGTTTTTTAATTTTTTATTATAACTATGAAAAAATCACTTAAATAAATCACCAAGCCAAACTACCATATAAACAAAACAACGCTGTCAAATTAGTAGACGTAAAAATTACGAAAATTGCGCTTGTTTCTCGATATCATTTCTTATAGTGAGGTGTTCGTTCGTTAATTTTAACAACTTCGTAAGTGATGGTAGATATGACAAAGAAACGCCTGTCTTACGAACAAAATCGATTCTCATGGTAAGGCTGCCCGCTGCTGGTTCAGGTCTGATGAAGCTAACTAGCTAAGAGCTTCCGAGTTTCTAATCTAATCTAATCTACGTACATATGGACTTTAAATATTTCTACTCCTATAGTTTTTTGGTTACTAAAACATTTTGTGATATTTTCATTACAATTACATAATACTTTGACGAATAATATTTAATTATATTAAACTACAACTTCAGTTTACTTCAGGTTTTATATAAAAATATTTAATCCAACTTTAAACTTATTTTAGCACATAATGTTTAATTTACTTCTTTTTTTAAATAGCAATTAAAAGACGATCCATTAGAACGTATACAACAAGAAATCGATGAAGTAACAAGTCGTGAGAAAGAATTACTAGAAGAAATGGAAAAACAAAGGCAACAACAAAAAAATGCACGTAACATCGAGCCATCATCCAATATAATTTCAAAAAGTCAAACTACTAAAATTGTAAATATGAGTAACAAAGATAATACAAAAGAAGTTCTTGACGAAACTCATTCAGATGATTCCGGCTTTTCAACATCATCCAGCCCTGTTAATGGAATTCCAACTTTTGGAAAAAAACACATGAATTCAAATAGCATCAAATCTGCACCGACATCACAAAAGTTGTTAGTTAGAACAATATCTACTCCACAAATTTTTCAATCAACAAATCGTTTTACTTTTAATCCATTTCAAAAAAGAGGTATAATGCAAAGATTTATTGCATCACGGGGTAAATTGATTACTTCACAACAACTACAACTTATTAATAATAAAGATTTAGTTAAGAGTAGTTATAATTTAAATTCGTTAAATTTTTTTGGGAGTGGAGCATCAACATTTATCCCATCGTCGCCTATAACTCCACCAATAATTGAAAGAGATTCTTATGGTAGACCAATACGAAAAGGATATATACCAGTAGAAGAAAAAATTCAAAATGAACTTAAAGATATAAAAAATCGTGAAACAGAATTAAAATGTTTAAGAAAATTAAAATTACGACAATCACAACCAGATCTTTTAGATTCTTTAAAAAATGAGAAGTATAAAAACATTTTTCATAAACTGATATTTGTACTCGTTTGTATGTGTATAATTTTTTTTCAGGAATCTAGAATCTGATGATGAATCGGACGTTGAACATTGTTTTTGTCCTGCAAAATTAAGATCTTCAAAATCTATCAGTGAACTATGTGATGCTGTGAATTCAAGTAGTGTGTCGCTTAGGTAAACCTTAAATTATCATCACTTATAATATATCCATAGAATTATCAATATCATCATCATCAGTCTACAGCCCATCGTGGGCCGTAGCTTGCTCCAAGATCTGCTTCCATCTTGATCTATCCAATTGTCTTATTTTTCCATTTTCTTTGGAAATCATTTTCTTCAGATTTAGGTCTTCCGGGCTTTCTCTTATTTTCTGAAGCGTGCAGCATTATTTTCTTCATGAGGTTACTGTCTTCACTTTTCATAATGTGTCATACCTCCAAAGTCGGCTTATTTTGATATATTTGACCAATATCACTGTCAATTGTACAATTTATATCTTCTTCTCCATAGACTTATAACAACAAATAATAAATCGTAAACCATTTTCTCGAAGCAAATCAATGTATTTTTGAAACCCACCAACCCACCCCCCTCATATCTTTTTTGTGAATTACAGTAAAAACCTGAATTTTCTGTTATTAAGAGTATTTAATGTACAAAACTAAACCCTTTAAATTACAAGTTTCTATCTTTTAATCATATGCAAAATATCCCAAACATTCCTAGAAACTTGGAATTTGGCATTTAGTTTGTGTTTAGTCTATAAAGAAAGGAAAAATTTAATAATCGTGAAATATTACGTCCATGCAAAATCAATTTTGAGTTCCAAAAATAAATTCGTACATACTTCGTATTTTGTATTTTGTAGATTTTAATTATTATAATTCCCATTATCATTCTTCTGATTTCTCAAAAGCAACTGAGTGGACTGATAGTGGTTCGAACTCGGGAAAACAAACTACTATTTAAACTTATTTTTGCAAGGCTGTCTTTTACCACATCTTTTTGATTTTGCACATTTTTTACATATAAAAGACTGCAAAGAATTCTGTGAAACGTTGATTGTTAAATTTTTTTTTTTTTTAAATTTTAGAACAA
This sequence comes from Bombylius discolor, assembly GCA_939192795.1. Taxonomy (NCBI): domain Eukaryota; kingdom Metazoa; phylum Arthropoda; class Insecta; order Diptera; family Bombyliidae; genus Bombylius; species Bombylius discolor. The sequence goes on from OW584238.1 coordinate 27,707,541, forward strand.
CGCCAAGTCCAAACTTTGATGGAAGTATGCATCAAAGCGGAATGCGACCTACAATTTCATTAGCGCAATTATGTGATTTAGATCCAGAGGAAGCACCATCATCACAGGAATTAATCGCAAAATGGGAAAATTTAATTCAACAAAATTCTTAGTTCATAGCAACAGCCATCTGCCTGTTAATTTGTTATTGTTTTTTGTTTCTTTACAATAAGCTTGCATACATCAATTTTTAAGTTTCCTCATATTTTTAAGTAAAGAGAAAATAAACCTTTAGACAGTATTTTTCAAATAATAAATTTTGAGTGGTCATTATGCACAAATCAATTTTTATAATAAAATCAACCCGTATTTTTTTTTTTTTTTTTTTTTTTTTGTGGAAATAAATCAACTGTAAATACAATTTGTATTGTCATAATTCACACTTTTAAGATTAATTGATCAACGAAATAAATGAAAAAAAGTATATAAGAACGAATTCAAAATGAAATTGAAACAATCTTCAAGGATTATTACAAGTAGTGCAAGTTTTTACACAAAATAAATTAGATAAAACTTTAAAATCCAAAATTCAATTTTATATTGAGCGAAAAAAGAAATCTTACTTGCGTTTGGTTGGTGCAAAAGCAACTGAGTAACCATGCAAAATTGAAAAAAAGTCCATATATTCAATAATGTTATTTTATAATTTTTATCTTATTTAAATTTGTAATTTTTTAATTTCGAACTAAACGCATATGTACCTATACAATGCGAATAAATAAAACGTTGAGGATGTATCAAATTTAAATACTTATTTCTTTAAAATTAGTAGTTATATTTATAAGTAGAGATTTGTATTTTTTAAAACTAACAAAGTGGTATCTGCGGAGTTATATTTTAGCAGTTCTGATTATGAAGAAAATTATACCAAATTGTGTGTTTTTTAAATACATATATTTGATTTCTGTCCTCCTTTTTTTGTTCTATGTTTTTTCTTACATTCTTATTATATTTAAAAAAAAAAATAAAATAAACATTTCGGCTTTTAGACACAAAAAAAGAAAAAAAGTAAAAATAAAGCCTTACCTAATTTATTCAAAAAACAACTTGTTTTTACTAATAACTTATTCATGATTTCAAAAGTAATTTCACTATTTTCTTTTCTTGGTACAAAAAATAAACTACAACATAAGAATGTATACTTTTTATAATTAAGCAAAAAATTTAGAATAAATAAAGAAGCTTTTTTTACATCGTACAGAAAGCAGAAAATTCTTTTTTAATACAGAGTATAATTAACTCAAAGTAAAATTTTTAAAATTAATAATAGTAGTTCTTCCATTTTATTTATTATTTTATTATTTTTATTTTATATTACCTACTATTTTTATTTTATATTAATATTTTTATTTTTATTAATTTTTATGTAATATTTTTACTTTAAAATTAAAAACTTTCACCTCTACCCGATTACAACAAAATAAGAGGACCTTGGCAATGACCTGCTAAGTTAGCAGACTTTCGAGGTTAGAAACGTCTTTTATCCTCTAATCCAGAATACCAAATTCTCTAAACTAAACTCACCACAAACTTTAAGAGATCAGCTGATTGCTGACGTTTATTACCTCTTACGCAGAATAGCTATTATTTCTACTAAATGTCTGCTAATTGCACTTAAGAGGCTAAGAGGCTCTTAGTTTGTTATGTATAATAGGGGGGATAATTTACTAAAACAGAAATATCAATTATTTACTACACTAAAGCCTAATAAAATAAAGATTTTTTTCACAAAAAATAAATAAAGTAAAAAATTTCACTCTGCCAACAAAATGTGTAAGTAAAAAAAATCCAGCATTAAAACGATGATCAGAATGTCATCAAATAATAAAACGAAACGAATTGCTTCATTTTCGGATCGTTTCGAATACAACAACACATCTTTCTCTAGTTTCCACCAATCGTTTTCCTTTTCGTTTTTAACTAATTACACAAGCCGATTGAAATTCGATCGTATCGAATGAAATATTCACAATATTTTGTGTCATTCTCAAACAAATGTTAATATATGCTATATGAATTTAATTTAAAATATCTAGTAATCTATGATTTTAAATTTTTATTTAACATTTTCGTTCAATCAGACAAAATATACGGACATAATTTTCCATAGCAATTGAGTAAAAAATTAAAAAGCATACTAGATATTTTAAATGAGATTTACATGCCATTTATTAGCATTTGTTTGAGAATGACACAAAATATTGTGAATACTTGTTTCATTCGATTTGATCGACTTGTGCAATTAGTACCCTGGTTCAAGCATTTTTATATGTTTGTATGTGATATAAATTTGATTATTCACACACATCGGGCACGGTTCCGGTTCACAAATCATATATGTACATACAATACTGTGAAATGAATAAACTCCATGACAAAATTATAGCCGAACCCTTAATTTTTTTTTTGTATTTTATGTTTTAATGGATTTATCCGCCAATGTGTGAATCGGCCTTTAATAAGTGAAAAAACCTTTCTATTATAAATTTGTTAGTTGAAAATGATTATGTTATGGAAAAAATTTTTCACCAGGATTTAAAAATTATAAAACTGGAAAAATTAATAATATTTTTTCATAATAAAATTGAAATATGTACGACTTGTATAAAATTAAAAATTAATTATGATATGTGAATATAATAATTTCAAGATTTAATTATTTTATTTCATCATAAAAAAAAAAAACAGAAACCCTATTGAATTTGAAATAAAATATCATTGTAGAATTTTTTTTCTTATTTTGATATGTAATCTATTAAATATATTTATAAGCAGAAAAAAAGCACTTGACGAAATTTGATAAATACCATGTGGCATATTCTATAACGGTGATTTTTATTTAGCTTTGGAACGTAAATGGGAGAAACTTTCTTTTAGCGAGCGTGAGCTATTGAAACGGGACTTTTTCGAATGGTACTTTGAAGTACTTTGAAGTTTCCTCTTTAATGTGACATTAGTCCTTATTAGCGCAAATTCTATTTTTTAGCCCAAAAGTACCGTTAAAAATGTTGTGACAAATTGAGAAATTGAATTTGTTTTAAAACTTTCGAATCACCTCGTTTATTTGTGTGCTTTTTAATAATTTCACATAAAACGCCGGATATTTTATTTGAGTTTGAATCGTTAGGTTTATAATAAAAAAAATTTTCTAAGTAAATATATCCGTTTTGGGTGAATCACATGTGACGAAACAAGTATTAAATTATAGGGAATTACAAAAAGCTGATTAATGATTGAGTTTTTCGAAATTCGACCTGAGGTGTAATAGTAGAAAATTTTATTCTGAACCTTTTCTTTTAGATTTTTGACATCAAAACACAGTTTACAGTTTAGTGGAAGCATAGCTGGCCATATTTTAAAATAATAAAGACAGGAAAAGTGTATAAGGCAAACCATTCGTTTCTCAGAAAAATTGATCATAAGCAAATTGATGCAGAAATTAATAAAGATTACTTTAGACTACTTGATTTATTAAATATGATTTATGCTTCGATATGAGAATGACACCTTTCGATTTGCTGACAAATGTCGACATTCATCTGTTTATATGCTTTCACACTGTTTGATTTGTCAAACACTGTATGTACATATGTACGTGCAAACTGCACGCTAAAAACACGGTGCTGCTGCTTTTAAGTTTAGTTAAAATCATTTTAGTTTTAAATAAAAGAAAAATTAAAAAAAAAAGAGAATAGGTCACTATGGTGCAGATCATGGCTTTTAAGAAGAGGAGCAGGACGAGATATAATAAGCCATTTAGGTTTAAAAAGAGTTTAGATATGAGGATACTCCAAGTTTTGAAATAAATAAGAACGAAATAAATGTAAAATGTGAAGATAAACATTAAAAATTAGACTTAAAATCAAAACATAATGAACTTCTTTTAAAATTTTTTGAAAAAGTCAAACGCAAATCAAACCAAATTAGAGACGGTTCTAATTTCAAGATATTTAAGTCGACACGAATCACCATATAATTTGACATATCTGTATGTCTCTACACCATCAAACAGCAATTTCGACAAAAATCAAATTAAGTCGTATTTTACAAATCAAGTAGGTAGTCTAAAGTAGTCTTAAGCTTTTACTTTCCGGAATAGAAAAAAAAAAGCTTAATATCGAGCACTGCTCCACCTCCGAACTTTTTGAGATTTACTTTCACTATTGCCATACAATTTTATTTTTTGTATCGACCAGATCTATCTGTATTTTTCTTGTTAGACACCTTAAGCTAAACAGCATATATAATTCCGCATTGAGACTAGAATACCATTTCTCATTCCGTGTGCTATTGTATTCGTATCAAAAATCACTATAACAGAATGTCCAATATAAGGAAGAATTAGTTTTATGAATTTTGGACATATTATGTCAGGTCTCAGATTTCTCAGGTGCAGTTAATCAATCAATTCTTCTATGTATTCAAAAGTAAATTCTTTATTAATGTATTTATAAAGTTCATAACAGTTTTTGTTTTTGTGAGCAAAACCATAATCTCGTTGTTATCCTAAATATGCAAAAAAAAAAAAAAATTTATTAAATCCAATACAATTTCAAACTCCTAAGAGCTCAGCAAGTGATTCCGCAATTGTACTATCAGCAAAACGTCCAATTCGTAGAACATATGAAATAACATGGGCTACATATGATTGCTCGTGAATTCCATGAAATAAATGCGCCATAGGTCCTGCAAAAATAAAAGTTTGAAAATAATCACATTTATGTACGAGTAGGTATATTTCCTTAATTTGCACATTTAAACTATAACTTTTATTAGTACATATTATATATTTACAAACGATATCAAACAGATTCTAATCCAATTACATTTTACCGTAATTTAAAACTACCTCGTTATTTCTAGAAGTGGTATTCATAACCCCAAACAAATCATTGCACTTTCATTTTCATCCCCTAAGTATTGAGTTAACATTAAATTAATGTTCTCATAAGTATAAAGTAAGTACTCTCACCCACTGTCTCCCCAGCTGCCCGGTATTTGCCATAACAAGGTTGCACACAATGTAGAGTGTCCTCTTTAAGGACCCTAACGAAATAATAAAGGTCAGGGTCAAATACGTTTCTTGAATGGTGCAGGATGGTTATTAAGATCTCCTAGGGTTACGTGAGGTACGGTATCAAAACGGCCCACTGTGCTAATTGGGTCTTTGGAAGCAATCATAAATGCTAAAAAAGCGAAAAGATTTAAATTTTAAAAAAGAAAATGTTATGAAAATGGAAACTATTTGGTCACGTTGGCGAATACATAGATATGTACATATTTAAATTTGATATTTCTGGAAATATTGTTACGAATAAAATTCGGGTAGAGATATTGCTGTTTGGTTTGGTTTAAAGAGTCTATTGTTCTTAGTACGTCGTCTCTAGTATAAACTTCTTATTTTTCTAATGAACGAGCAGATTTTGTCTAGCTCTAAGGTTACGTGGACAAAAGTGGAGTTGAGCTGAATTGAACTGAAATGAATTTCTAACTACCAATCAGCTCAGAAAGAATATATTTGACTGCTCACATAGAAAGCGGAGCTTATTCTATGAGTGAATTTAAGTCGATTAAATTACAAATAATATTCAAGCGTAAGTGGAATTATTTATTTGTCGTTATTCTATTATGATATTTATTATTTTCTTTATCCCATAATGGAAGTCGAATGCAAATTTCGCTAATTAATTCTTCCATTTTCACTCTCACTGTACACTTTACTTTTTACAATCAGCAACTGAATCTGCTGAATGCTGATCGAAACAAACAACAAGCAACTGCAGAAATCAGCAGCCGAAAGTTCAGCGCCGATAAATTCAGTTACGCGGTTCGGCGGTTGGTGTGCGCACATATGCTTCCAATGCATTACGTATTTGTTTGTTTCATTCCAAGCTGATAAGTTCAGTTCAGTTCTGCTCAGCTCCGCTTTCTGTCTGCGCATAACTAAGGGTTGAGAACAGTTGTCTTACATTCTCATTTCTCATCCTACAGAAGGCCGGGTAACTGCAGAGGTAGTACTCTGTTGTTTTCGTTTCCTTCAGATAAGCTTCGTACGTAGGATCTCTTGTTTCAACACAATGTAGTCGAATATTAGTTTTGTATTGAAAAAGATATTCAATAATTACCCGTTGCATGTATTGTTACATCCGATCCCCCATGAGTATTCTCATCGGTAAGAATTGCTGACTGTTGAATGTAGTTATATGATGTTGTATCTTCTAAACTTGGATCTTTTCTGTATGGTTTTCCTGTTTTATTGTCAGTTTTTACTTGATAACCACCATAACTTGTACTGTAGCTTAGTGTTGTATATGGTATCGAGTCGACTTTAGATTTTGAAGCAATCCCAAATATAGTATTACCTTTTGAGGGATAACCATTTATTGTTAACGTATGAGAATGATCAGCAGTTACAATAATTAATGTTTCATCAAGCTTATCCCTATGATAAAAAAATAAACAAAGTAAATGGATATATTTTTATATGATTGAAATACTTCAAAGCAAGAACAGCAGCTTCCACAGCTTCCTCTAATGCCAATGTTTCAGAAACTGCTTTCCTAGCGGTACCTCTATGATGTGCTTGATCAATTAACCCAGCTTCAACAATTAGAAGAAAACCTTTCTTTCTGTTCTTAAAAGTATCTAATGCTTTTAAAGTCATATCTTTTATTGATGGCATACCTTTGGCATCTCTATTTCTCTCATGGTCATATTTTAAGTGACCATTTGCAAAAATTCCTGAAATTTAAACGGCCATATTTAGAAATCATAAGAATGAACTAATCTCTGAGGACACAGAAACCTAAAATGTAGTCAGTATTTCCAGCATCTAGATTAATTAAATCACTATTATTCTGCAGAACTGCGTACGATAATCCTCGATTTTCTTTATCATTTTCCCAATCTTTAATCAAGTCCCTGCCATCTTTTGAATAACATGCCCAAGAATCAACTGGATCTGCTTCAGAATTAACAACATTTGAAACAAGACACTGTCTTCCACCACCCATGATTACCTATTTTTATGCAAATAAAAAAATTTATTTCATTGTATCCGTATTTCGAAAGTTTACGAAACTATACTATTTTTACAATTCGAAGTTAGTACCCGATGCGTTTCAAATAACTTCACATATAATTGTTTGTAGGAAATTCTAAAAAGTCTATCTCTGGCAACCCTAAGAAAGGTACTTTTTAACATATTATGTTAACAGGATGCTTCGGATTGTGCAAAAATAATTTTAAATTTTTTTTCACAAAAAATTTTAAAAGGGTTGTTTCTGTACGAATTTCACATTCCTGTAAATTTATATTTGATGAAAATAACTTAAATTGACCATACATATCATAAAATTCTCAGATTTTTAATGAACTGTTTCAATTTTTGTTTGCTAATTCTTTTATTTCTAAGAATGAATCATCCTGTACTTTTAAAGTTTTATTTTTTTTATATTTTGGCAAAAAGAAATACATCCCCCCGATTGATGTTGTCTATCACACAGCGTGAAGACAGCTGATTTATTCAGTTGTCGCCATTTGTGAATATAAAAAATAATAATGAATTATTTCTATTGTTTTTGCTTTACTTTAAATTTCAAAAATAAATAATCAATTTTATGTATATATTGTACATAAGTAGGTATGTAAAATAATTTATATGAAAAATTCTTTTTTGAAGGACTAATTGAGGATCGTCTAGAAAAGAGTTTCTCAGTAAAAAAATTCAATTAAATTAAAATATTTAATAAAAAATTTTCTAATCATATGTTTTTAATAATAACTATTAGAGATTTTTCTTTTTAAATTGTATTTTTCTTCAAAAATTTCATTTCTATTGTTTTTTAAATATAATAATGCACATCAGCTGACTTTTGTCAAAGTTAGTAAAAGCATATAATAATAAAATAATAATATAAGCAACCTAGAACAAAATCGTGTGCTTAATTTTTTTAGATTAACAGACAAGATTAACAGACAAAAGCTTTTCCATCAAAGCTGCATAGCAAAGCTTTAATAAAATTTCTCTAAACTTTGACGTCATTGATTTTGTGAGAGTAGTTTATGACGTCATACATTATGATTACTTTGATCATGCTTTGGCAGATTTTTGCTAAAAAGTTTCATTTTTTACATAAATATGAATTGTAGCCGTCATTTATACTTCTGAATTGCCTTTTTGTTTTGAAAAAAATATATGTACATAGGTAGATATGTATGTATATACATACATATGTATTTGCTTTAAAGAAAAAAAATTTGTTTTTTAATTATAAAATGTTAATATTTTTTATTATTATTATTATACATTTATATGTACGTATAAATATAAGTATATAGTATATTTATCATACAGACATAGCTATGTATTTTAATTTATGAAGGAATTAATCAACAAAATTTTTAGCTTTTGTAATTTCGGAAAAAATTAGTTGAAAATAGCCGAATAATTTTTTTTATTGTCTTTTTTCAAAATCGACAATTTTACCTCATACATACATATCTTTCGATAAAAATATGTTAATAAAAGTTTTACTCTATTTTTATTTTGTTTTACTTTTTTTTTACCATACGGGCAACTTGTTTTCAACCGTTTTTGGGTTAACAGTTTAAAAAATATGCTCTAAATAATCATAAAAACTGTTCGATTATTTTTGAATAGATGCTATTTATAAGGATTATATTTTAACTTTTTCTAAATCTAACTTAAGTTTGTTTTTGTACTTTTCATTATTTTTTTGAATTTTTTAAAACGGTTTTTTTGATTTTTTGAAAATTTTTTCCATCACTTACACTATTTTAAACTTTTAGACTATATTATAGGAAAAGTCTGACACTTTATTAAAAATTTATAATTTAGAAATTTGTTCACTGTTCTAAAGTTCCATAAGTTCTTTAAATATGAACGGATATTGTATATATTTTTTGTTTCTTTTTTTGTCCTATATTTAATTCTGCATTTTTTATTTTCAAAGTTTATTTACAAAGCCATGAACTGGATGGTTTATAATTGAGAAAAATATTCAGGACAGTATTGAAATAAGCTATCCATATAAACTTTTTTAACATTTTTTAAACACACCTCTACCTATGTACATATATTTTTTTTCAAAACAAAAAGGCAATTCAGAATTATAAATGACGGCTACAATTCATATTTATGTAAAAAATGAAAATTTTTAGCAAAAATCTGCCAAAGCATGATCAAAGTAATCATAATGTATGACGTCATAAAATACTCTCACAAAATCAATGCCGTCAAAGTTTAGAGAAATTTTATTAATGCTTTGCTATGCAGCTTTGATGGAAAAGCTTTTGTTTGTTAATCTTGTCTGTTAATCTAAAAAAATTAAGCACACGACTTTGTTCTAGGTTGCTTATATTATTATTTTTTATGTCTCAAGGCATATAGATCAGCAAAGAAACAACTTCATACAACAAGAATGAAGAAAAACAGATTTATTCGGGTGAAGAGTAAAAACAACAGGACCATAGACAATTGGCAAAATATTGTATCTTCCTACGAGTATAAATTCAATTTGGTAGGTCCTCATGGGAACTGTCCAGTCAGCCGTCGACCAGGCGAAAGGTTCTCATCTGAATGTATACAAATGGGATTAGAGCATTCTGCTTCTGTTACAGCGTGGGGGTAGGGGGTACACTATATCGAAATGTGTTGGTCGTCTAATTATTTTACACAAGAGGAACAATTACGCACTCTTAAAAAAGACCAGAAGGTTTCCTGTTTTTTTTTTCAGTATAGATTGACTATGAAGTGGACCATTTAGAAGTTAGGGTGATTAATAAAAAAAAGCCTAAAACTTCGGTGTCTTTTAGAAGCCAAAGGGTTCATACTAACCACCTCAGTACGGTTTTTTGCTTGTTGTTAAGACAGCTTTCCGCCTCTAAATAAGAAAGGTCACAGCAGAGAAGAGAAATGTTGATATCACAAAAAACAATTTTTCTTTTGAGGGATGTTTTTTATGTTAAAGGAAATCTTAGAGAACGACGAGAAGAAAATTTGAATGAATTGCTACATACGTTTAAATTTTTTCCAGGTTCATCTTCAATTAAAATTTTAGCTATGTCCTTACAACCTGAAGAAATTGATTCAGGTGACATTTTTTCTTTGCATTCCCATTTACGATCTGGTACATGTGAATAAAGTGCTGCCGGTGTTGCATGTGTTACCCTAGTTGTTGTTATAAAGCCAGTATACATTCCATCTTTTTGTGCCCATTTAATTATCGTTTCTACATGATTTTTACTTTCTAATGATGCAGTACAATTTCCAAAAGGTACAGAAGAATCAACTCCACCAGTATTATAATTTGATTTTATACCACCAAATAATGCTGTTGCTGTTGACATTGAATCAGGAACTTGTTTATTAGCGCAATATGTCTAGAAATAGTAATAGTGTAAAATGTATTGGAACAATTACAGACATGAAAAATCAAATTCAATCAAAACATATGTACATATATGTATGTATGTACGTATGTAGCTTTGAAGAATTACGACTTAAAGAAACTGGAGAAAAACAAATTAACTTTAAGCATATACTAATAAAATAATAATATAAGCAACCTAGAACAAAATCGTGTGCTTAATTTTTTTAGATTAACAGACAAGATTAACAGACAAAAGCTTTTCCATCAAAGCTGCATAGCAAAGCTTTAATAAAATTTCTCTAAACTTTGACGTCGTTGATTTTGTGCAAACATAGTAGAAGAACTTTAAGATATACCAACAATACAAGAAGTACAAAATAAAGCTTTTAAATGAAGGACCATTGCACAGCGAGAAATCTGATCGTTATATTTTCTCTTAAAGCAGTCATATGTGTGTATACTACGGGTATACATGCGCTTGCGCTCTGCGTTTACATATACACACAAAGTCGTTTACATGGCGTAGTGATCTTCTTTGTGTACATATATGTATATACGAAAGAAGAAAACTTACAAAAACAAAAATGCATGTGTATAAGTATATTTTTTTTTATTATAATACGATGCCTCAACTTTTATTATTTTACCTATAAGTACGAGATATTTTATTATTTGGACGTACCAAATTAATATGACAACTTATTGTTTTTAATCACTTATAACTAATTTGTGATAAAAGTTACATGAAAATTATGTTCTAATGAAATGTAGAGAAGATCCTAAACTTTATTTTCACCGAATATACTAAATATCTATGAGCAACGTAAATCAAATAAAAAACGTGATAAATATTAAGTAACTATGTAATATTATGCTATGCTTATATTATTATTTTATTAGTATATGCTTTAAGTAAATTCTATTTACAGTGTATTTGGCAAAAACCAGAAACAAAAAAATAATAATATATAAATAAATAAATAAAAAAAGAAGTTTAGTTCCTCACCTAGCTAACAATAACTTTCTCAAAATGCTATGTTTTGTTATTTTAAAAGGATTAGTTTTTGACTTGACATTTCGATTTTTTTTTCTTATAATAATTAGGTGGAAATAAATTTATGTTTGAATTTCTTAAACTTTATGCAAGTTTGTCGAGAAATAACGAGAAAATTGATAAAATTCAATGGTGAGATCCGATTTCTGAAAGAACCTATGACCCAAATTTCATCTTAATCGTTTAATATACATATATGTACATAAGTATAAGTGAGAAATTACGAACTAATAAGGGCAGTTCCATAAAATTTCGACCAAAGGGTGTGAATCGATGTCTTCCGATTTTTTTGAAATTTTATGAGAAGGTGTGCCTCTGGTCCAATAATTGACTATTTATACCCATTCTTTAGCATAAAAAACCGTTACATTTGAGATTTTTTAAAAATGCATTTACAAAATACATACATAAAATGATGATAATAAGGTTCGTTTCATATTTATAATTCCATTTGAAATTTAAAAATTTCTATAAAACTGTTAGGACCAGGTTAATACAATGTTTTGAAGAAAAGATAAAGGCAATAAAAAGAAAACCTGCCCCTTCTGACGAATCTATGACGTTATCCACTACATCAGCAAACAAAAATTCAATGCAAGGTTATTTCATAATTATAACGCCTTCGCCACCAATCAAATATAAAAAATCTTGAAGCTGTTTAAATACCTGCTGCAGATAATAGCAAAAAAACTAAAATAAAATTTGCATTTGTATGAAAATCAATTGATTTTCTATTAGAAAAATAGACATGATATTCTTTGAAAAATTCTCCCACCTGAACCCAGCTTCATCCCAATTTGAGATTTTAACACGATGTTGCTAATAATATTATACAAAACATTAAAAAAAATGAGCAAAATTGAGAGTTAGCATTTTTAGATATTCAAGGATAAAGGATCTTTTTATCGCCCTTGTAGTCCTTTTTGAAAAATTTTTTTTTGAAAGTATTTTTATATGATAGAATAAACTCTCCCCTTTAAAATGAGCTACATATATATTATCGCTCTACGATAATATTTAAGATTTTTTTAAAAATATGCATTTTGCAAAAAAACCAAAATTTCATAACCCCATAATTCTCAAGAAATGTGATTTTTCTTCAAAATATTTTACGTATGTGATACTGGACCAGAGGCACACCTTCTCATAAAATTTCAAAAAAATCGGAAGACATCGATTCACAAATTCGCTATTTTTTGGTCGAAATTTTATGGAACTGCTCATAAGTAATAATTATTGTAATTTTCTAATTTTTTGTATCATCTCCATCTCTATTCTCTAGAAAGTTAAGGTTGAATGAAGTTGAAGTCATTTTTTTTTTTCGAATATTTAGTTACTGACTTTTCGTAGGATGGGGTGAGATTTTTGGTATTACATACATATGTATATGTATGTATAATTATAAAGAAGGAAAATTTTGTACATACATACATATTTTAGTTAATCGACTTCAGTTCAGTTAGTTAGCTGTAGTGTAGGAACTAGGAGTAACAGTAAGTAGTCTTCGATTAGGATCTTCGTAAGGACCTCTGTGGTAATGGTAAGGTAAGTTCTTGTTGGCAACTAAGAAAAAAATTTTATCGAAACTGTAGAAGAACTATAGAGGAAGTTTTTGCTAATAGTTTTGAAAGTTCGAAAATAATTTCTAAATTAGAAAAAATTTGACTGAAAGATATATTTAATTACTTTTTCTATTTTTTTTTATTGAAAATGATAGAATGATATCAAAAACTACAACGTCCATATATGTCCATACGAGTATAATAAATACAACTCACCTTAAGCATACCCATATGAGGAAATTTTTCCCAACTTAATAAGCCTTCTTCACCATATTTATGTATTCTCGATGCTGTAATTGTATTTGGTCCCATACCATCACCAACAAACAAAATTACATTTTTAGCACGTTTCATATTCCATGTAATACTTAATGATTTTTTTAATTCTTCAATTCCTTTATTGTACCATATTGCTTGTTCTTTTGGTAGATTTTCATTTAAAAATTTTACAGTTTTCTCTACAGGATTTTCCATTTCATAACTAGCAGTTAATCCTACACATAATACTGTTACAAGTATTGCAGTGAACATTATAAAGCCAATAAATAATTTTGATTTTATAAAATTGAGAAATTTTTTATTTGTTTTTTGCTCCGCATTTTTTACTTCTTCTTTTAAATAATCACGATTAATTTCAACTGTGAGCCGATGATTATTACCAGATAATGAAGATGATGAAGGTGCAGCTTCTATTGCATAATCATTTGACCTTCTTGAAGTCATTGCAGTAAGATTTAAATTCTTTGTGAAATAAAATATTTAATCTGAAAATTTTAAAGTTGTAAATATGTAATTAAGTGTATACATATATAAAATATATTGTGAACTAATAAAACGGGATTTTTTTCTAACGGTACTTTGAAATGTTCTCTTCAATTTGTTATATTGCAATGTTCTAGAGAAGATTCCAAAGTTTTCATATTCAATGATTACATTCCGAAACTTCACGCGACCTTGTCGAAAGTTCAGCCTTCAAAATATATGTTGAATTATTATTTTTAATTAAATATAAATTTAACCTATTCGCCACCAAACGATTATACAATCGTAGTTGATTTAATGAAATGTGGTTAAACAGTGCAGTTTTGTCGTACCTTTTTCAACAATTTTTATTTTCATAAATACATATGTATGTAGTTCAATATGGTAAAATAAGAGAAGTTGGATGTTCAGCAAGTTATACCTATACACTACATATAGTATATTAGCATACTTATTCATGGGAACAGACACTGGATCAGCATTTTATGGTACTCCAATTACATTTCTTATTAATTATTATGTTGTCTTCAAAATTGCATCTCATTGCATTTTCTATTGTATTAAATACATTTTATGTAGGTGTTAATCTTGTAAATTCTCATTTTACAAGATAAAACTCTAATGTCTAGATTCTAAAAGAAGGTACGAATAATAATTCATTCTGATTAAGACGGTCTTTGAGTTATGACTAAATTTTAATTTTTCTTTTCAATTAAAAAAAATATTTTTGTGTTATCAATTAAAAATAAATAAAGAGAAATTTAGTATTCGTTTTATCACATTTTGTTAAAATAAAAAGAAAGATTAAATAAAAAAAGTTAATTTTGTGTAAAAATTAAAAATTTACACTTTTTTAAATAAAATAAATATTTGTGAAATTTTTTGAAATAAAACCAAGCATTTACCAAATTCAACATTATAACATAGAGTATAGACATTACTTAGTACTTCTAACAAAATTTTTCATCTATGAATGAATTTAAAATCATAACACCCAAGTTTGAATCATAACAGTTAACACCCGAGCATACCCCATAACAGTTTTTCATGTTTTATTCATTCACGTCAAAGCGCATGTCTAGAAGTACAAAATTAACGAATTTTAAAAAAACTGGTTTTACATTATGGTTTATAACTTTTGAATGGATAAAGATAATACAATAAATAAAAACCATATCAAAGAAGACAACATAAGCTTTTATTTAAGCTACAAAAATATAAAAAAATAAGGCAAATTTTCGAGATATTCGACCTTAAACATAAAAATGACGAATTTTTTTCAAAATTTTTTGACTTTGAGTTACAATAACTTCTGAACCATTTGACATACAACTTCATAAAGGACATTTTTTGAGAGGTCTGAAGGTTCTCTTTAGAAATAACTTTTATTCAGCTGTGTACATTACGCTAGCGCTGAAATATGTTGCAAAAACTGGAACTAGTTACTTTTCGAAAAAAATTGTCTTTGACCTTGAATATCTCGGTAACCATTGAGAATAGACCCCCCCTCCCATACGATTTTTTTCATTTCTCATCGAGATCTACCACCATGTTTAGTTTGGCACACGATCCTTGAAACACCCTGTATACATAGGTAAAATAATAAAAGTGGAGGTTTTTTCGCGCATGATTTACATGGCGTAGTGATCTTTTTGTGTACATATACGAAAGAAGAAAGCTTACAAAAACAAAAACGCATGTGTGTAAGTATCTTTTTTTCTGCGCAGGTTTTTCTATTATAATACGTACGATGCCTCAACTTCTATTATAACTTAATAACTAAATTTCTATTATTTTTATGATATAATAATGTTTGGCAAAAATGTTTATTTGATAAAAATCTGCAAATTAGTACAACATTATAATTTGATATTTTTAGTACTTTGGGAGGTATCAGGAAAAATCGATTCTCAGTTTTATGCTACTTTATATATTTATCACGTTTTTTCTTTGATTTACGTTAGCTACTCATAAATATTTAATATATTCGGTGAAAATAAAGTTTAGGATGTGCTCTAAATTTCATTAGAACATAATTTTCATGTAACTTTTATCACAAATTAGTTATAAGTGATTAAAAACAATAAGTTGTCATATTATAGTCAGAATTTTAAGAGTTGAGGTTTCGTATTATACTAGAAAAACATGCGCAGAAAAAAAGATACTTACACACATGCGTTTTTGTTTTTGTAAGGTATAAGGACTTCATTCCTCATAAAAAGTTCTTTGAAATTAATTAAAACCAAATTAATTAAATAAAACACGTGCTGTGGACTGTGGTTTAGAAAATGTTATTTTATTTCGTCTTTTAAATTTTACTTGCAAACCGGTCACTGGCTAATCACAATCTGATTTTGCTAATCAATTTTTTTACATTGCTAATCATTGCTTAAAATATTCATTATTACTCACTGTACAATGAAGCGATTTCTTTTCTTTTTATTTATCATATTTAGAATAGTTATACTATAGACATAATATAAACATATGTACATATATCGATTAATGATATACTAGAAATTTTTTACAAAGGCTTTTGTACTTTTGAATTTACTTTTTGTTTTGAACAAAAATATACATACATATGTATGTACATATGTAGGTATGTTATATACAATATGTTCGCTTTGAAAAAAAAAATTTTTTTTAAATTATAAAATGTTATTATTTTTTTTATTATCATTATACATTTATACGTATAAATATACATATATTATATATTTATCATACAGACCTGGTTGTTTTAATTGTAAATGTTTGCAAATACATCTGTTTAGGTATAATAATTTTTTTTTTACTTTCTTGCAAAAAATTATTGATGTTTTTTTTCTTTTTATATGAATTATAAAGGAACAAATTGAAAATAAACAAAACTAAATTGAAATTTGGAACAAATATGGAACTGTGAAATTGAAACCACTATCGCTTCTCATTGTAGCATTTTTGTTTTCGATCGTAACTTCACTATCGTAAATTAACGAACGAAATCGATTCACATGGTAAGGCCCCTGGAGAGTTCTGTATCATATAAACCTTAATTACCTAACTCTAGAATTGCCTAATCGTATACAAATGCATACATTTGAAATAATTTGAGCCCTAATTTAAACATGATCCATTTGAGTCATGACCGCTAATTTTCAAAGATCTAGCCCAAAATCGGTAGAACAAAGCAAACATTTAAAAAAAAAAAAAAAATCAAAAAACTGTACCATAAAATTAGAATTTTAAATTTATTTTCGAAAAAGGCGTATTTCAGCATCTTGTGAATCAAAAACTAATAGTTTTGTACTAAAATATTTATTGAAGTGTTGTTAAAAAATTATCTTTTACAGTAATTCTGTACCATAATTTTCAACCAAACAGAAACCAACCAAAGGAAAACAAAAAAAAATACAAGGTTTTGGTAAAGGCAGTACAAAAAATATTAGTTTTTGGCTCACATGATGATGAGATACAGAATTTTAAAGCTAAATTTAAGCTTAAATGATGTTTATGTTTCTATTACTGCATATGTATGCAAAATCTTACGTTTTTCACCTTGTTTTGGACTCTACTTAAAAAAGTGAGAGAAGTACAAGAAAATTCTAAAACACATTAACAAGTTTTTGGATCAAAAATTACGACTTTTCGTTCACCGGATGCTTTTTGAAAAGCAACAATCTTAAAATTTCCATATAAAAATTATAAAATGCGTGGTACACATTTGTATACTCACCCCTAGCTTTTGAACAAAAACGGTTGGTCAATCTTAGGGTTAACTTGATTTTCTCGCTAGACTAACCTTGTTTAAATTCTATTTTTTCTTGTAAAAATTTAATCAAAAATATATACTATACACACATATATAATAGAGATACGAGTATATGTATAACTCTTAAAACTGTTAACTTATCAAGTTGTTATCAGATTAAGTACTTACATTTTTGTTATCAAATGCTTATTTAAAGACATTTATTTATTTTTGATTTTACTCGAAAATCCAACCACTAATTAATTTCATTATAAAAACTTTTCATAACACAACTAATTGAACATAAACAATTGAATCAATTTATACTTCAATCAAATGCAAAAGTAAAATGGAAAATCACAAGCAACTAATATTTTATTAGTTTTCGATTATCAGTTAAAACAA
Source organism: Bombylius discolor (assembly GCA_939192795.1). Lineage (NCBI taxonomy): Eukaryota > Metazoa > Arthropoda > Insecta > Diptera > Bombyliidae > Bombylius > Bombylius discolor. Next base: position 27,725,490 of record OW584238.1, read on the forward strand.
ATAATACACCAAATCTTTTACATCTAAACTACGTCTTCATAAAATATAAAAAAACGTGATTTTTATTTTCTGCTTTATTTAAGTAGTGTAAAAACACTGCAAAACCATAGACAAAATACAGATGTATCATGTAGAAGAAAAATTTGTGATCCCAAAAAAACACATCTTTGAAACTTACAGTTACAATCGACAATCGAAAGTTAAAGAGCATAAATTATATAATAGAGATTTAATTTCAAGCTCTTTCAAAAATCCAGAACATACAAACATACATAAATATTTGGCTTCGAAAAAGCAATAAAAATAACTTTTGAAACTTTCGAAATAAATTTAAATTTTTTCTGTTTCTCTTTGAATTTTCTAATATGAATCAGCTGTTTTGTTTATTTTCGAAGTAGACGTAAAAGTGGGTTAGAATTAAAAAGAAAATGTGTAGCAAGAATAATAAAAATTATAAATGCATATGGCTTATTTGAAGATAGACAAAGACAAAAGAAATATTTGTTCAATATAAAATATGAATTGTATGAATGTTTTCTGGTAACAATGAATTATGTATTGTTTTTGTTTTACTTTGAATTTAAAAAAAACCTACTATCAATTTTGTATAGGTATGTAAAATCATTTATATGAAAAATTCTTTTTTGAAGGAAGGAAAAAAATTAAATTAAATTAAAATACTTAATAAAACATTTTCCAATCATTTTTTACATAATAGTTATTATAGATTTTTCTTTTTATATTGTATTTTTACATTACATTTACAGCCTACATTTCTCAACCGATTTTCATGAAATTTCGAATATAGATAGGTGGAAAGGAATGGTGGTCCCTAAGTGGAACACATTTTTGAAAAAAGTCCTTTATTTCAAAAATCCTTGGATTGAAGTCCTTATTTCAAAAATACAAGGATTCAAAGTGAGGCTGTTTTGCGATTTTGGGCCTGCAAAGTGACCACCTACAGCTTACAATTTTTAACCGATTTTTGTGAAATTTTGAACATATATAAGTGAAAGGGAATTGTGGTCCTTAAGTGAAACTCATTTTTTAATTTTGATCCTTAAATTATTGTATATTCGATTTTCGAAGGTACAGAAAAAACAAAAATTCACTAAACTTTTCACACATTTTTCATGTAAGTATTAAAACGTTTAGATATTGTTATTTCTTCTTATAGGATTTAAATATAACCTTTTCCAAAAAGTTTAAAAAAAATTCAAGGAAACTGGTTACGTAGTTTAATTATTTTAAATAAAACAAATTGTTAATTTTTCATAAAATTTCATTACTAATTTTTCATATCACTTTTTTTTTGCATACTTTTGGGATTAAATAAGAATTACACAGATAGTATTATGTAAACTATAAACTGTATAAATGCGATGCAAAGAAAATTGCAATTGTAGTAGTATGTGTGATGATTGAAAAGTTATATGTATAGTTAAGCTGTACATATATATGTAGCTAGGTATATAGATATATTAGCAACACATTTTGTATAGGAATGGTGATCGGTGATGATGAATACGAAATAACAGAATTAGCATGTAGGTACATATACATATACTACGCATAAAAGCATATTTTACTAACTGCCGTTGGATTGGAGCAAGTGCATTTTGGATTTTAGTGCTAATTTTTTATATTCTAAATACCTATTAGAAAAATTATAGTAATATATAGAATTTAGATTTCAGTGATTATTTGGTGATAAATCTAATATCTTACTAAAAATTATATTTCGGTATTTTTGAATACTACTTCTTCTTTTTTTGAATGAGTGTTCATTCATTGTATATTTAAAAAAATTATAGATCGTAGAAATACAAGAAATATGCCCATTCGTGAACCTGTCTCTTGATTTACCTTTTCATCTAATTAAATTTCGTTTATATTGCATGAGTATGATTTTTTATGATTTATATACATACATATATGATTATATATATGTATAAAAAATATAAGATAAGAAATAGCTATGACTGAGTTATCCAAACCAAAATAATAAATTATGAATACATAGCAAGTGCACATCAGCTGACTTTTGTTTATTTTCGAAGTGAAGAACATAAGTAGGTACATACTAAGAAAATGTTCAAAAATAATAATATAAATTATAAACGTATATCGTTATCTTTCAACAAAGAAAGACCTAAGAAATATTTATTCAATGATCAATATGAAATGAAATATGAACTGTATTTGAGATACAACTTTTCCAAGGCCGGTTTAATTTAGTTCAAATTATTGAGTTTACACTGTTATGTATATTTTTCACTTCTTTTCCATTGAATGAACATTGAAAATCATTATGTTTCAAATTTAATGGAATGTTATTCAGGTTTTGCTTTAAAATACATGGGATAAAAATATTATTTGGTAACAATGTAATATTATTATTAAATTATCTTTTTTTATATCACTTTAAATTTTTTTAAATATTTTATAAATTTTATGTACATACATATGTAGAAAATTCATATGGAAGATTTGTCATTTAAGAACTTTTTGAAAACATAATTTTTCAGAAAATACTAGAACATTATTTGCTCACCTAGTCCCACAAGGAACACCTGCTATACTTATACCATTTATAGTATGTATTGAAATAATTAGTAACATTATTCGACCAGGTACCCTAGCTGTACGATTAGCCGCTAATATAATTGCAGGATATTTATTACTTACATTATTAGGAAATACCGCTCCTTCATTAACATTAATAATTGTTTCACTACTAATTATTAGTCAAATTGCCTTACTTGTCCTTGAATCAGCTGTAACTATTATTCAATCTTATGTATTTGCTGTTCTTATGACTACGCATAAAAGCATATTTTACTAACTGTCGTTGGAGTATTATATTATATATCTATCTCTCTGAAACACAAAAACTTAATATGTTAATTACCAGGATACGGAAAAATATGACTCGCGAACTGAAAAATTCAATTCCTTCCTTTTTTTTCACTCGTGAGCGATTCAAAAAATTTTAAATTCGTGAGCGATCCGTTTAAACAGGAATTTTTTAGTTTCCATTCGTTCCCAAGGAATGAATGAAATTTTTATTTCTAGTTTAATTCGTTCACGATCGAATGGAATAATTTTATTTTTATATCATCATTCGTTTTTTGATTCGCGTCTTATACTAGACAAAGTACAAGTACAGTGTTCTTTACGTGAAAAAGAGTGGAAAATTATCGTAATTTTTTTTCTGATTTTTTATACATATGTAGGTACCTACCTACCTATGTATAGTAAATTAAAAAAATAATTTTGAAAATATAGATAAAACAAAAACATTTGAATCTTCAAAATACATGTCTTATGACAAAGAATTAAATATTTAGTTAATTAAAAAAAAATATATATATATATATATATATACATACTTATATATACATACATATGTTACATTACATATATCATATATGTATATATTTTTAAAAAAATATTATTATTTAGTTGAAATTTGCTTACAAATGATATGTTTTGATTCCTTTTTAATTTAATTCGCTCACGAATGATATTTTTTTATTCCTTGTTAATTCGATTCGCTCACGAATGATATTTTTTTATTCCTTTTTAATTCGATTCGCTAACGAATGAATCATATTTTGAAAGAGAACTAAATTTTTAAATTCGTGAACGAATCAAAAATAAAATTCTTCTGCGATCTATTCACTTGTGAGCGAATCATATTTTATCGATCTTCCTACTCTGTTAATTACCTAGTCATTTTTCAAAAATTATAAAAATAATTGAGCTACATATCAGTTAAATTTATAATATATAATATAATTCGAAATTTGATAGGCATGGGATATTGAAAGAAGGGTTTTCTTAACAAGCAGTACATACTTTGAACAATACTTGTCTCTAGGTGGGGGATAGAGTAATGATCTCTAAATATAAAGCATTAAGAATGTCCTGGACTAATATCCGGCAGAAATGGAGGACGTGCAAAATGAAGAGTAACGGAGTAAGTGTTGCCTCGCCATAAAATAAGTACTGCCAAACTCAGACTTTGACCAGTGCTGTCGTTTTGGATTTTTGAATTGCAGCAGATTTATTTTCAAATTGCAGTAAATTTCATAAAATTGCAGTAGATGACAATATAATCGGTTATTTCAATATAAATTTACTTCTTACCTATTTTCCACTTTCTAATATCAAGATTGTCTGTTGTCATAGATTTGAATTTAAATATATATTATGAAATACAGAATGAAGAAAACTACTTATTTTTCAATTAAATGCATCAATTTCTTATGAAAACACCTGATTATGTGCTTAATAAATTATTTAATTTCATTTTTAAATTCGGTGATTTCCATTCACTTGCAGAATTATTTTGAAGTTGAGCTTTTGAAGCCATTATTGTATGCAAAGTATCAACTTTTAAACAATTTCTTTTTTCATTTTTAATTATTTGCATTTGAGAAAAAATCCTTTCTACAGTAGCGCTACTGTATGGTAGGCTTAATATACTTGATACAAAATCTCTTACTTTTAGGAACATCAATTCATCCGAACCATTTTTCATATTGAATACTTCATTCCAAAATAGTTCTATATCATTTTCTTTTTCTTTAATTCTAGACAAATCCAAATTAATAAGTAATCTCCATTCAATATCTAGTTCTTCAGCATTATCTATTAAATTTGGAAATGATCGAATTAAATTTATTAAAGAAGGCCCCAAATTTCTTGGATCTATAACAGCAACATTACGCAATATTGTGTTATTTAAATCAAACCGTTTAAAGATTTGAGTTCCAAGTTCCTGATAATAATTTAAACAATTTGTTTTTATAACAACTACATCTTCTTTTCGCACTTCTTCTAATAACAGTTCTGCTTTTACACCTATGTAAATGTTTTCCAAATCAAGAAGATGCTCTTTTTCCCAGCATTTCTTCGAAAATGTTGTATATAAATATTCTTTTCGTATGAAACTACTTAAAACAGTTTTTTTCTGATTGAAATTCTGTGTTGATTTTATTATTTATTTTTAAAATATATGATAAAAATGTGAAATAAATCTTATTATTCATGTTGAGATCTTCAGCTATGTTTGCAGCTAAATCTGAATTTCTATCAAAATTTTATGAGGTAATAAAATATTGTAAAGGAACCCATTTCCCAATCAGTACAGAAAAAAACAAATAATGAAAAACAAGTTAATGTTGACACTTTCACAGTTAACATATGAAATGTTTAAAATAGATTGTAATTTGTAGGTAGGGCTGTCCTAAACTAAAAAATAAGGATACGTATATGTATATTATATGTTGACACGAATTTGATTGAGTTTGAGATTTGGTATATGCTTGAAATATGATTGTTGTAAGTAATATAGTAAAACACGAAAATAGCAACTAGCAAAGCGTTAAAATTGCAGTAGATTGGAAAACATTGCAGTGTTGCAGTAAATGGACATAAAATGCAGTAAAAACACTGCAATTGCAGCAGAACGACAGCACTGACTTTGACACGTCAGCAAAGAGAATTGAAATAATATAGAGATGCAAAAACGAAAATGAAACAAAATTGACATAGACCCTGTGCGGGCAGAGAAAGAGGTGTCATATTTTTCTTTTTTATGAAAAATAAAAAGCTTTCAATCGTTGATTTTTTGTTCTATAACTTAAATTTTGTTTTACATTATAGTATATGTTCTGAAGCCTGAATGCACACATGCAAGCGAAAACAGGTGTTTATTTCTAATCATGCCTATACACAAAAAGTATTAAAATATTTCTTTAAGTGTAAAATGTAAAAAATCTTGAATATTATAGAAAACGCGTTGTTCATTTAGAAAAACAAATTTCGAAATTAAAAACTCGAGTTCGAAATTATAGAAATGCAAAAAAGGTACAAAAGTGAATTCAACATCAAAAATTTTAGAAAAAAATGTTAGAGCTGTTCAACGTAGGTTAAATGAAATAGACCTCAAGGCATATAGATCAGCAAAGAAACAACTTCATACAACAAGAATGAAGAAAAACAAATTTATTCGGGTGAAGAGTAAAAACAACAGGACCATAGACAATTGGCAAAATATTGTATCTTCCTACGAGTATAAATTCAATTTGGTAGGTTCCCATGGGAACTGTCCAGTCAGCCGTCGACCAGGCGAAAGGTAAAATAAAAATAATAACTAAAAGAAACATTTCTCATATTTCGTAATACTTGTAGATTTCGCTCCATGAAACTGTGCACTATCGTCTTGAAACACAATGTTGGATTCGTGCTCACTTAATTTGTCACTTGTTGGCAGAACTCCATCCGTAATAATATCTGCATACTTGAAAGCATTAACCATGCCTTCTACGATGATTAAGTGACCTACTCCTATTCCTATGATGCTTCCCCAAACCATAACCTCTTCGGATCACTTAGGCCGAGAGATGACACATTCATCGTTTAATCTCTCTTGTTTTTTGCGTCGAACTGTGGGTTTGCCACGAAATGCGCGGAATATTTCTTCTAGTTTTTTATTTTGTTTTCAACCTTTTTAGTAAAAATAAAATGTTTTTGCATTAACAGATACAAATTATAAGGAAGAATTGGGCATTATTTCTTTACCATGGCCTAGAAACGGCCCTAAATTGAAACCCATTGAACACGTTTGGCACAAAATGTGCAAGGAAATACAAAAAGAGAATCCGACTAGTATCTCAGATTTAAAGAATATTGTCGAAAAAGTATTTTTCCAAAAAATTAATAATTATATAAGAAAATTTTATGATTTCATGCCCAATCGTTTGAAATGCGTTATAGCTGCAAAATGAGGACATACGAAACATTGAAAAATTAAAAATTATTATTTTTTTGGGTAGAATTAAGTCTAATTTTATGAAGAGTTAAGTTTTTGTCCGTTTTAAATTAAAAAAAATCTAAAAATATCTTAACAAGACATTTTGTTATATTAATAAATGGAACATTTTTTGGATAAAATTTTTCTAAAATTTTGACATTAAATGACTTTGGTATTAGCAAACTTCACTTTTAGCGTACTGCATTCAAGAAAAAATGGTTATCGGTTGAAAATGATCCATTTTTAATAATCACGTTCAATTACCACAATTTAAATTACTAAATCCGACAAAAAAGGACTTTTTATTGAGAAAATATGAAATTTTCAAGGTGCGGCAGTTTTTTTGCATGTCAGTGTATACTGTAGTAATGCTGTATTCGATAACCATTTTTTGACGTTTCGAAACTCAGCTAAATTGACAATGGATGCAATTGAAACTATGAAAATTCGAATAGAGAAATATACAGCCAACAAAAAAGATGTGTATAGTGTATAATGTATATGACCGTAATTTAGTTTGGACAGTCCTGCTCAGTGATGATGATGATTGCGAAAGAAGAGTAATTGAAAACAAAGATTATAAAGCTACGTCAGATTGAATTTGAGTTTTCAAATGTGCTTGATAAACTTGTAAAAACATCTGAAATTCGAATTTACTAAACTTCACTCCACGATGAATTGTAAATAACACATGATTTCAAAAAAAAAAAAAAAAGGTATATTACTTGATCGAGCCTTCAATAAAAAAAGGGGTCATTTCTTTCCTGCACAATGTACTTATCTTTAAAATATAGTAAAAAATAAATATACATTTTTTATTTATACTTTTATTTAGAAAGTTTAAGAGAATAAAGATAGTTGAACATGTAAAGCAATTTTTTTTCATAAAAGAAATAATTAAATCCCAAACATTTTTTTATGTATAAACAAATTCTTCAACAGTAATAACTTCTACATTAGTAGTGTAGTAAGAATAAAAAAAACAAAAGCAATGAGAAATTAAAAAAAATTAAGTGTTTCTTAAAATTTGAATATTAGATATAATGTTACCTTCAAATATTTTATTTTAGAAAGCACACTGCTCATTTATGTTTCTTTTAGTTTTTGCTTTTTCTTATTTATTTTTATTTTATTTTACACTCCGCGACAAAATTATAGCCACACCCTTATTTTTTATTTTGGTACTTTACATTTTAGCGGAAATTGAAAAATAGAAAATTATGGTGACAGTAAATTTACTGGAATCGTCATAAACTATTTATGAAAGAGACAAACGAGCTATTATAATAATTTTACAATGGGAGGATTCAAACGACAATGAATGCCGATACGTACACATGTGAATCTTCTAAAAGAAGACATAGCCGAGGAGTTCGGTATACATAAGTCCAAAATTTATTATGACCTATAATATAACTAGTTGTCGGCTTCGTGTAATAATTATATTCAAAGATGCCGCGGTATATACACTAAAATGCAAAAAAAAAAAAAAAAATGATGTAGCTATAGTTTTATCGCGGAGTCTATTATTATTACTTTTGTTTTGCAATTTATTTGTGTTTAAGAACCACAGTATTACAATTTAAATATTTATATGAGATATTTGTGTTTGAAATTTTTCCAAGAAAAAAGAAAGAATTTTTAAAGGACTATTTAAGATATCGATCCACACATATCCGATCCGTTTCCCCTTCCGACTATGTTTGTATGTGATTTGTGAAACGGAACCGACCCGGGTGTATGTAAATAGTCTTATTTAAATCACATACAAATTTGTAAAAATGCTTGAATCTGATCGGACGGAAGGGAACTGAATCGGTGCTGGATCGGATGTATGTGGATTACGACCTTTAACTTGCGCTAACTTATTTTTATCATCCAGAATTCTTATATATCATCGATATCAATTTCTTCCCCATCATCATCTTCAAGTTTTTTAGTTGCTGTAGGTTTTATTGGTTCTTTTTTAAGTGGTTCAATACGGGCTCTATCATCGTATTCAATCTCAACATCAGAATCATCATCATCATTTTCATCAGAATCTTCTTCTTCAGCTATTTGAAGCCACTTAATAAATGGTGAAGCTTTTTCATGAATTTCAGTTGCAATATCTTTTGATACATATTTTTTACTAATTTTTTGTGACCATTCTAAAATAGCTTTCTCTTCTAAAATATCATTATCATAAAACAATTTTAAAATCCCAGCAACTTTATCCATAAGTTTAGCAGAATGTAAAGCAATTATTTGTTCTAAACCACCAATAAGATAACGTTGGGCTTTCATATTATTATGAGTAAAACGTAAAAGTAAATTACGATGTTTACGAACTTCTTGAATAATATTTGGTGAAAATAATAATTCTGCAAGTACAAGAGGAGCTTTTTGTGCGATATCTAAACGTTCAGCTTCAACAGCTAATTCTTTATGAACTTGAACATTATCTAATTGTTCAGCATCACGTTTTTTTTTAACTAACTCATAAAATATATCCAAACGTTCTTTTTCAGTCTTTTCAGCATCATCTGATATTGTCATATTTTTTGCTCCATCAGTTAAATCTTGTAAACGTGCACGTACTGCTTCTTCAGATACATCAGCAGTCCATGTTTCATTGTCGTCATCATCATTTGATTTCTTGGGTACGGCAATATCAGCTTCCAGATTTGATGTATCAATTTCAGAATTATTATGCTGTTGAATCGTAGAATTATTCGGAGATGATACTGATATATCTCCAGCAGCAGCAGTAGAATTTTCGGAACCATTTTTTTTTGAACGTTTACTACGTTTACCTTCAGTTAATGATGAACCTTGTGCTGCTGGATCCATATGCGGTGGATTTTTTAAAATAAATGTATTTACTTTATGATTAACTTCTAATGGACCATGAAAACCACAAGCTTTACATCCCTGGGAGATTGTACCCTTTTTAGTTGAGACTAATAATTCGGTTTCAGGATTATCACATTCTGGACATAGTACAAATTTTCGAATAAAACCATCTAATAGATCTTGAAGTTTAGCTGCATCATGTGAACCATTAACGATAAAACGTTCATTCTAAATAAATAGAAGTTAATATCACATACATATGTACATGCGACATTCGATGAAAAAACTCATCTCTATTGTAGATTCCGCGATCAAAAAGGAAGAAAATGCTCTATCGAATACACGTTACCATTCGAAATTCTATTGCATACAGCTAGCGACATAAGAAAGTACGGACTCCTGATTATCAAAAATTTTCAAAAACACATGTCCTCTATGTTCACTTTGAAGAGGCAGACGTAACGTGAAGGCGTGATAGGGCCTTACTTTTTTGAAGGGATTGACGGCAAAACACTCATGGTTACGTGCAATGACATATGACGGTGCGAAAAGGTATTCGAATTTTCTCAAATTTACATTGTTTTATTTAAAAAAAACATCTGGTAGCTCTTGTTGGAAAACTCTGTAGGCTTGACATGAACATAGTCGAGAATTTCTGGGCTTTTATAAAATTAAATGAAAATAAGCTGAAAACAGTAAAGAAATTGAAAAAAAAAATCAATGTTGCGGAAAGTCGATGCGATGATTAAGACAAATAATTTTAAAATAATTTACATTTTGATAACCAGTTTTATCTGCTACTGCATTAGTCATTATAAAAACAAAAATCCAAACACTAAAAGTTATAAATTGGAAACGGTGATCATGTGTTTTTGAAAATGTATGAAAATTATCAGTGTGCACCTCTTACGTCACTAGCTGTAGATTTCGTTCGAATTATAACTATAACCAAAAATATATAGACAGAAAGAATTCTTATGTAGTATAAAAATGTCTCATACAAAAATTTTTGTTCTGGGGTTCCAACATTGGAACCCCATTAGTGAAATAGCTTTGAATGTATATCAGCATATTTCAGTTTTGTTAAAAAAGCTTTTACTTCTGCATAGAAATACATATGTACATGCGAATACGACAATTACCTTGTTTATGCACAAAAATTAAAACGTATTAACGATAAAACGTTTTGAACATCGTTTTGAGATAAAACATTTTAATTGGTGTTTATGCGTAGTACAACATTTCATTCTCACTTAAAACGTTTTGAGTAATAAACTAATACTACTCTAAAAGTTCATATTGATGTTTAGTATGTTACCAACACCATTTTGAAAGGTCAAATATGACAATTCACTTAAAACGAAGGAAGTGTATATGCACATTTTAAAAACGCATTGAAATTTTAAATTCGGATTTTATAGTGTATTCACTCAAAACGAAATAAAGTTTCAATGTGTTTTAAAATTTGGTTTATGCATCCGTATTTAGTCAAAACGGCATTAGTTAATGCGAATTAAAGCTTCGCATAAACAAGGTAATTGATGGTGTCGGTGTGACTCATTTTATTCACATATGTTTCACCATTTGAAATTTTTTTTATATTCTATTTAACACACAAGAGTAAAATTTTTTTTTTATTTTTCATTCATCTTGATCATGTTAAAAACAAAACTTAAATTTCAAAGCGCTTTAAAGCATAGTTAAAAAAGCTTTCACTTCCTTCCTTCTCTTACCGTACTGTTCTATAGTCTAATTTAATAATTACAATTTTTAGTCGATACTACATAAGAATTCTTTCTGTCTATATATTTTTTGCTATAACGTATCTGATTTTATGTGTCAATTATTTTTTTATTTTTTTTTTTTTTTTTTTTTTTTCAATATTATCCGACCGAACAAAATGTTTTCTGAATTGATTTCACAATACTCTTTTCGCAATTTGTTCGAAAGGAATAATTCGAACGGAATCAAATTTCGATCCAAATCTACAATAAAGCTGAGTATGTATTTTTCAAATTACCTTGTAATCGAATTGAGTTTGAGCACCCAATTCACAACCAAAATATTTTGTTGGATATGTTGCTGGCCGACCAATAGCTTTAGCAACTTCAGCCATATTAACGATAACTGTTTTAATACCATTACCTTTACCTTCCACTTTTGCATTAATACGTGGCATTTTGTAGCGATAGAAAACATCGGTGACATTACGATTCACATTAACAGTGCCCATTTTCTTGGATTATTATTATTTTTTTTTTATTTCAATTAAAAAAATGTTTTTTTTTTCTTCTTTATAATAACGCGATTTTTCAAATTATATTATTTTTCGTGTAACTTCTTTCTTACAAAAAAATTTGGAAGAATTGTTTTTGTAAGTTTTTAAAAATTTTGTACAAAACACTTAATTACTGAATTCTTAGCTTTTTTAATTTAATAACGGTTTCATTAACAACGTACGTGCAATAAACAAAGAATCCGAACGGTATTTTTTTAAAAATTTTGTTGATTACTTTTACTTTTTTTGATTGAATTTGACCAAACAAAAACAAAATTTCGTAGATTCCTTTTATGCTGAGCTTTTAAATCATTTGTTTGTCGTCGAAAATGAGCACTATTTTTTATGATTGATATTTCTTAAAAAAAAAAAATTCTGTATATTGTTTAGTCCTTCTTTTAATTGAATTTTTAACAAATTCATGAAGTTCGTTTTATTGATGAACAATTTTTTTAATTGTCTTTCAAATTTTATCCTTCCTTTTTCTTCCTCCTTTTTCTGTTTTTTTGTATTTCTTTTTCTTTTTTCTATTTTCTTTAACCTTAGAGCCCACTCACTCTAATTTATCAAATATGTGATTTGAGAATTCAGAGGTTTACTTTTTAATTTACAACAAATTAAAGATATATGATGTTAGAGATGGCTCAGATTTTTCTAAGTAATTTAATTTTGTGTGTGATGAATGTGATTATGTGAAATTATATATGAGACATATAAAAATTTAAAAAAAAAACTGGGCGCCTAAAATTCTGGTTGAATGCCTCACGTTTCTCTAAATGGTTGAAGTTTCCGATGTCTATTACTGGAAAATTTTGAAGTCCTATAACGAAAAAAAAGAAAAAAATTTATCGAACGTACTTTGTTAAAAAAATATGCCTTTACTCATGAGCTAAAATTTTTTATAAGGTATTCCAGCAGGACCGTTAGAACATTGAAAAAAGATACAAAGATAAGTTAATAGATAAGTAATATTAAATTAATTTTTAGTTTATTTCAAAAAGCTATTAATTATTATCTATATTACTATGTCTTAAAAATAATATCGGCAAGCTGGTATATGGGTACCTCATATTTTCAATGATGGAAAGAAATTGCAGGGTTTTATTCAAAGGAATTTGATTTTAGAAATTGTTGCTTTGTCTTATATTAATATACATATTTAGTTTTTTTTTATATTTTTTTTCTACAGGTTTGACTATGTGTTATTCTTTACGGTTGGTATATTATTCAATAACGGGGGAATGCAATTGTGAATAAGAACCGTTTTCTGATCGTCTTATAACAGCCGATGAAAAATAGGTTCTGTAAGATAATCCAGAGAGAAGAAAACGAATGCTTTTTCGCTGAAGAAACACTAAAATCTAATATCTGTAGCATAAAAGTACTTTTGTGTGTTTGGTAGAATATTCATTTTGAGCCTTTCCCCCTTTGATCGCTAATAACTTCTGTAGTAAGGGCGATGAAAAGGTGTTGCCAATGTTAATTGAAATGGCAAAGGGTTCCCTTTTGTTAGATATGCGTATCATTGCTATGTAATAAACGAGAACGAAAATACAGGGTGTTTTACAAAAAAAAGTAACAAAAATCTTAAACCTCCCGTACCCCGGAAACCGTTGAGATTGCACCACGTCCTCTCATCAGTTTTTTGTTTGTCTCGACAAAACCTAACACTCTGTTTATTATCGACCATCAGATCTAAAACACCATGTATATTACATACTATTAAAAACGACACTACGACTAAGAAAATCAATCTATTACACGATCAAAAGAAAAAAAATAGAAAAATGGTAAAAAAATATGGCGATTGGAAGAGATAATAAAGATATTAAAAGGGTTAGTCTTTAGAATAGATTTAAAACAACACTAGAAATAAAGAGACCCGGAACCTCTTAAATGTTCTCATAAAAAAAAACGTAATTTGTGGACAGAAAAGCAAATAAATTGAGCAGAAGAGAACTTGAAACGAGTGATTTTTAATCGAATAAATCATATTTCACTATATTGCCCGTCAATGGAAATATGGAATTACCAGTTCGTTGAAGAAAAGGTAGGCGATATATGGACGAACGAATCTATTATACTGAAAAACCTAGAAGTATAAGCACTCTCTATATAACATAGGGTTGCATACCAGCGAATGGACTAGGAGAATTATCAGTTGTACATACAACGAATAAAAAAATTAAAAGTAATATTCACATTACGAGTAGAGTACCACCGAGTTTAATCTGAAGAAGATTTCACATCCATAAGGTATAACAAGAACTACTAAGGTTTAATCAAGCATAAGTTTCGAGTCCACTATTGTGTACAAGTAAAAGAGAAGTTTATAATACTTAGTTAAGACTATTGATTGATAGATGTAGAGGGCTCATTGATAGTTCAAATCAAAGGGCTCATTGAGTAGAGCGGTGGTTAGAAAAAATGCTCCTACAATATTTTTTTTATTTTATTTTTAAAATTGTTTACCTCTTCATGCATTCTGTATGCAAAAATGATGTTTTCACTTTTTAAATGAAACAATAAAAAAATTCTTTCTTCAAGCATGTTCAATAGTCAAATATGTTCTTATAAGTCTGTAAATTAAAAATCGAAATAGAAATACCAAATATGAAATTTAATCCACACAACTACTAAAAGCAGAATTTTTTTTCAAACGCTTCCATTTTTTAATCATTGATTTTTCGTAGTTTACCTTTTTTAATGAAAATTAAATCCACAATCACAGTGTAAAAGCTTATAAACAAAGTACAGCTGGCGACAAAAAGACCCTCGCACTCATTGTTTTCCCAAAAATCTTAGAATTCATACTTTTTAAAATTGGAATTCCAAGTTGATTTGAAATTATGTTTCACATAAAAGTTGTAAGAGGAAAATGTGCATAAACTTGTCCATTTTCTTCTTCACTATTTTTCCAATGTGAATCAAAATTGATAAAGTGAAGTATTCGAAATGATAAGTTTTAAGCAGTTAAAAATTGAAGAAACAACCCGAATTTGTTACTTTGGTTGCTGAAGGATATACTATGATAAAGTGGAAGGTTTCGTGCTACCACATCTTTAGAGGAAAACCATTTAAAGTACAGTTGGTGTAAAAATTATGAGAATTGGACGGACTTCGGATGATTGGAAAATTGTGAATCGAAATTCAATTTGTTCGGGCCTGACGGCAGTTTGAAAAAAGGGAGCGGGAAATATCAGGAAATAATTGATGAAGGTGTTTTTCCAACTATTGAAGAGCTAACAGCAGAAGTTTAAAATCGTTATTCCAGGATTACTCGGTACCATGACATCAGGCTCTCTCTGTGAGTAGTAGTACCGTAAAAGTTGATAGCTTAGGATTAGGAATAACTTAACTATTTTTCTTCACAGACTGAAGAATATAAGAAAAAACTCGGAGTAAAGTCCCTATCCTGACCTGGAAACAGCCCGGACCTAAACCCAATAGAAAATCTTTGGGCTATCGTGAGGAAAAAAGTACGAGAGAAAAAAAACTAGAAACTCTGGAAAATATCATATTTCACAGTACAATGAATAATTTCCAATTCTAATACTAATGTATGATAGGAAAACAACAGAATATATTCAAAAACATTAAGTGCGATGGTTTTTTAGTGAACATTTCGTGAATTTCTAATAAAGAATTTTGTTATAACTTTATAAAATACAGTTTTACAGATTATAAAAACGATTTCGATCCAGAAATAAAATTTTCAACAGTTCAGATTACATACAGTTAGCAACAGAAAAGTGCGCACTGATAATTTTCATACATTTTCAAAAACAAGGACCATTTTGGTGCTGCTACCATATATAAGTAACGAATCGGTTATAGGATTTAAAAATTTTTTTCTCTAAAAACTAAGTTTAAAAAAAAAAAAAAATTTGCCTCCTTGATATGGACTATGTCTTCGAAATTTCACACTAATTGATCAAATATTTTGAAAGGCGTGAAAGCAAGACAAATATATTGTTTTTCAAATGTATTTTCTAACAAAAAAAGGTATTTGACTATTTAAATAGTTAAAAGTAATGAATCATGCTACTTTACTTACCTATGACTTAAATATCTCCTATATGAATTCATACACGATCTAACGAAATTGTTACGTTGTGGGGGAGATGAAGGTGCTCTTTTGAGTACTGTTGTTTCTGTAAATAAAATTTTAATATCGAAAGCAAATAATACAATTTAAAAAATAAAACTCAAAAGAAACAATTTAAATTTTAAGAAATTTCATAAAAGACAAAAGAACACGTATAACGACTAATAAATCAAAAGCATGTATGTGCGATATAGGGCTTAAAAAGTAAAAAGAAATCTGATTTTTACGAAAAAGACGACTGAATTTTCTCCTGCACTGAATTTTTTACAGCATTGGCGAAAGAAAAAAGAAATGTTTGTACTATAAACTAGGATGAAGCCAAAGTCCACCCTGGTCTATAGCTGAAGGAAGAAGAAGAAGGATACAGTCGAATTCCTCGAATTCAAATCGTCAAATGCCATCAAATTTTCTTCGAGTTAGAGGTTTTTAAAAGAATTGCGATTTAGAGGAACTGAAGAAAAAAATTAACTTTAAGTAGTATTTATTTTCAGTTTATTTTGTCAAAAAATAAGAGAAAAAGAAGGAAGTTAAAGTTATCATCATCTGGTTAAAATCCCTTTCTCAACTAAGAAACATTAGCAAAAGCTTTTTGAAAGGTCCAGAGAACTTGTGTTCTAAATTTCATTCACATCGTTCAATATATAACGAAGAAATTACGAATGAATGATTACTCTAATTATCTGTATCATCTCTAGAGAATTATATTATTGACAGACATAGGTTAGTTAACCAACTCTTCCATTTGACCAACTTTGTAACCAAAATAAGTGACAGATATAATGTCAGCTGGTTTATTTTGACATTTGTTTGTTTAGGTTTTTGTGGAATGAATTTTTTGCACTATTTATTTTATTTAAAAAAAAAAAAAAAGACAAGTAACTGGAAAGTTTGACGTTTGTTCATTGGAAAGTACTTGCTTAACGCATAAACCAAGTAAATTTTTCTTGGTTAACAATGGTTACCAACCATTTCATTTATATGGTAAACAAAATCAGAACCACTTGATTCGATACGGAACCAAACAGCTACTTGTTTAACCATACACCTCTATTGTTGATTTCGTTCGAAAGAATATTCACAATATATTGTGTCTTTATCAAATAAATGCTAATAAATGGCATGTAAGTCTCATTTAAAATATCTAGTATGCTTTTTAATTTTTTACTCGATTGCTATGGAAAATTATGTCCGTATATTTTTTCCGATCGAATAAAATTGTTAAATAAAAATGTAAAACCATAGATTACTAGATATTTTACATTAAAGTTTAATACCATTTATTAGCATTTACGGTGCTGTTGATGGTGCTTATGTTAATTGAAATGGCAAAGGGTTCCCTTTTGTTAGATATGCGTATCAAACGAAAATACAGGGTGTTTCACACAAAAAGTCGCAAGAATCTTAAACGTTTGAGTGCGGAACAAATTTTGTTAGCATATACCAAAAATGCGGATGAGTTTGGGTATATGTATATATAAAAAAAATTAATAAAAGTAGATAACTTATTAGATTACAAAAATTGTTTGAAAAGAAAAAAAAAACACATAAAAAGTAGGTTTTACCAAATTTATTAATCTCGATTTCTTTTTTTGAAAATAGTGAGAAATACTCTAACTGAATAAATAAATGAGGATTGTAAAATAAATGAACAAATTCCTTAAAAAAATCTAACCACTTTACTATATTTTTACTTGTAAACCGATAAATCATATGCTTCGTTAGTGCAACCAGCTTAAATTCACACCAAACTGAGAAAACAAATAGGAGCGCAGTCACTCTCTTTGCAATTTTAACATCAAACAAGAGAAGCGCTATCGCGCTTTCCGCAATTTTGGCATATAACCAGAGGAACGGTTAAACTCGAACGGTTAAACCCTCCGTATCCCGGAAACCACCCCTTCCATACGATTTTTTTCTTGTCTCAGCGAGACCTATGTATCTGTAGTTTCATTTTGTAAACCCTTAAACCGGATATCCTGTATATGTATCTATGTTTATCTATATATGTACATACTATATGTATACGTATATAAAAAAAAAATATAAATAAAAAAAGGCCATATCTGTACGATAAATATATTATATCAAAAAATATATAGACAGAAAGAAGTCTTATGTAGTATCGACTAAAAATTGTAATTATTAAATTAGACTATAGAACAGTACGGTAAGAGAAGGAAGGAAGTGAAATGCTTTTTTAACTATGCTTTAAAGCGCTTTGAAATTTAAGTTTTGTTTTTAACATGATCAAGATGAATGAAAAATATAAAAAAATTGTACTCTTGTGTGTTAAATAGAATATAAAAAAAAATTTCAAATGGTGAAACATATGTGAATAAAATGAATCACACCGACACCATCAATTACCTTGTTTATCCGAAGCTTTAATTCGCATTAACTAATGCCGTTTTGACTAAATACGGATGCATAAACCAAATTTTAAAACACATTGAAACTTTATTTCGTTTTGAATGAATACACTATAAAATCCGAATTTAAAATTTCAATGCGTTTTTAAAATGTGCATATACACTTCCTTCGTTTTAAGTGAATTGTCATATTTGACCTTTCAAAATGGTGTTGGTAACATACTAAACATCAATATGAACTTTTAGAGTAGTATTAGTTTATTACTCAAAACGTTTTAAGTGAGAATGATATGTTGTACTACGCATAAACACCAATTAAAATGTTTTATCTCAAAACGATGTTCAAAACGTTTTATCGTTAATACGTTTTAATCTTTGTGCATAAACAAGGTAATTGTCGTATTCTCATGTACATATGTATTTCTATGTAGAAGTAAAAGCTTTTTTAACAAAACTAAAACATGCCAATGTACATTCAAAGCTATTTCACTAATGGAGTTCCAATGTTGGAACCGCAGAACAAAAATTTTTGTATGAGACATTTTTATACTACATAAGAATTCTTTCTGTCTATATATTTTTTGATTATATGTATATAGTATAGCTATTTATACGTATAATAAAAATAAAAAATAATAATATGTATTTTATAATTTGAAAAAAAAATTTTTTTTTTCAAATATTTATTTTTGTTCAAAACAAAAAAGAAATTCAAAAGCATAAATTACGACAACAATGCAACCATATTAATTTATTATATAAATGAAAATTTATAACAGAAATCTGGCAAACCATGATCAAAGTAATCATAATGTACGACGTCATAAAATACTTTTACCAAATCAATGACTTTTGGACTATTTTTGATCATAGTAAACTAAATATTGAAAATTTTTCAACATGTTGCCATCTGATATCAGGTGTGAGCAAAATACTCTCAACATATCAATTCATAGTAAAATAATTAAAATTAAGCAATATTTTTACTGCCTATCGTTCGATGGTTAAATATGATGAGTGGAATTATAGATAATTGCTTCTGAATATCATTATAAACATGACTATTAGAAACAAACGTATAAGCAACATGTTGTGGGGTGTGATATCACACACCAGATTAGTAATTTTGTGTGCTATAGGGATATATGGACTTTGGGCATCTTCTACTTTTACGTTCTTTGGTTTAATCCAAATTTTTGCATATATGTTGTATGTATGTGTAGCGTAAAATGCAATATGGCGAATTCTAAATTGTATGGTGCGAATTGTAGAGTGAAGAAGAAAGAAGGAAAACATGTATACCATACGTGTATCAACGTTTGCATGTATTGTTTCAATCCCAATGCCAATTTTACCCGTTTATACTTTATTCCCAACTTAATCTAAAATTCGGATTTAATTCGAATTATTTTTTACGCTATATATGAAAATGATTTTTATTATAAATTGAGAAAATAATTAAAACTGATTTGAACTTTAAATTTGTAAATATTTTTGATATTTTTTGATTGAGAAATTCAAAATAATTTTTATTATTTGAGATGGAATCCCATTCTTCTTATTGTCTTCTTACCAAAAACAAGTTAAAATCATTTTTATTCGTTTAATATACAATTTATTTTTTGTAAATTATTAAATACGGGTATATGTACATAATGTAATATGTCAGACTCATGTAAATAATATAACATACTATCAAATTTCCAAAAGCAAATGAGAATTCCAATGTAATTCCATTCAGCTGAAAATTCAACAACAATGTTTCATTATGCGAAATAGAATCGCTTCAATGAAAAAAATTAAAAATAAAATGAGAAATGAAATGGGAAGTTTTTTTCATTCTCATTTTTCGGCGAAAATCAGTTTAGAATAGACCCTCTGAACTGACTTTTTTCGTCGAGTGGGTTGAGGTTTTTGCTATAATAGAAAATATAAAAGAAAAAATAGAGAAATTTTGCATTTTAGTTAGACTTCGGTTATCTGTAGGAGTAAGTATTCTTCGAGTAGGAACTAGGAACTTTTTGGTAAGATCTTGTGGGAAACTTTAAATAAAGCTTTTGTCATTACTTCAGAGGAAGCTTTTGACAATAATGGGCCCTTTTCTTGTCAAAACCTTTAGTTACCCAATTTTTCTGCGAAAAAAGTTAGCAAATTGAGATGGTAGCAGATTCTTAAACATCGTATTCTGGTCATGTCTTTTTCGAAATCTTTATGAAGCTGTCAACTGAAATTCAAAATCTACTAACAAATGTCACTTTAACGAAATTTTTAGCCTTTCTACACTAGGCAGTTAAAGCAGAAGCCCTATCGTTGAAAACGAAAACGAAATAAGAACCATTCGATATGAAGAAACGAAACGTTCCCAATTCGGTATTGTCTATCTCCATCGTTTCGAGTGGATAGCCTTACCACATGAAAGTAGTACTAAACGCATGTGTACCAATTTAATGCGAATGAAAAAACGTTGCGGATATGTCAAATTTAAATACTTATTTAAAAATAGTGGATATATTTATAAGTAGAAATTTATGTTTTTTTAAAACTGTGACAAAATGTTATCTGCAGAGTTTTATTTTAGTACTTCTGATGAAGAAGAAAATTGTACAAAAATAAGAAAAGAGCTTCGTGATTCTTCAGATCCGTTGCAATTACCAGAAACCATGTAAGTTGATTGAATTGTGTTTTTTAAATATGTTTGATTTCTGATTTTTTTTTCAACTATAGATTCATCAAACTTTTTAGAATAAATTAAGAAGTTTTTATATACATCATACAAAAAACAGAAAATTTTTTTAAAAAAAATTCTAGATGCTCCTCTGTACCAATAATTTTAAAATTGGCGGCAGCATTGAGACTTTTAGCAGAAGGTGGATACCAGAAAGGCGTTGGACAAGATTATTATGTTTCTGTATGTCAATCCACAGCTTCCGTCATAACAAATGAAGTCCTCAATGTTTTTATAGAATATGTAAAAACAAAATCAATATTGAAAATAAAATTTAATTCAAATAAATACTTACATTTTAATTTAAAAGGTCTCTTCGACCACAAACAATCAAACATAAACTCAAACGATTTCAATAATGACAACAAAATGATGAGTTAAATGTCATCGAATGAAAAAACGAAACGAAATGTTTTATTTTCGAAACGTTTCGTTTATAACAATACCACTTCCTCTCGTTTCGATCAATCGTTTTCGTTTTCAACAATAAGGCTACAGTTTTTTCCGGCTCGGTAAGTCATCTAAAATAATTTTATCACGAGGGTAATACATTCACACTCTAGTTACAATTGGTCGTGTCAATTTTAGATGTAATTTGAACTGATTTAAAAATATGTAGGTAAACTTGTTTACTGAAGTTGTTGTAACCACAAATGTTTATACACTATTTTTTGTTTACATTTTGTAAGTGGATAAATTTGTAGATGAAGAATAATAAAAATCAAGGTAAATATTTTCATATTTATTCTATTTAATTTGAATATTTGTGTAATTATTATTAAAATAATCATCCATTCTATTGAATTTACTACTTATGTACCAAAACTTGAAAATGACATAGACGTTAGCAGAAAACTTAAACGATAATGAATTCGAAAATAGAACCTTCTACGCTAACGAAAAACTAGCAGATTTTTCTGTTCATTTTTAGAACCAAAATACAAATTTTTGTCTTAGTAGGTTTTTTTTAGGAGCTGTCAAAATTTTTTATGAAAGTTAGCAGAATGTCAAATTGGCAGAAACTGCTAACTGCGATCAGACTTGCCCTGAATTTTGAAAATTCGTAAACAATTTCTTATGTATACAGTAACAAATGCGAGGAGATAAAGCATGCGTATGAGAAGCTTTATTCTGGTACGGATATTCCAAATTATGTATCCTTCCTGGAAATGTATACTTTTACTTTTACCAGCAACAAACCTTAACCCTAATATTTTTAAAAATTTTTGAAAAATTCTGGGTGAGAAAAGTCAACAAAATAAAATCAGCAGCTTTTCTACGACTCGTGGCAGGTTTAGTGTTAAATAAAATTAAAATAAATTATTTTGAATATATGATAAATATAAAAGCTTTAAGTTGTTACCAGGGAAATTTTGAAGGTGGTCTTACAGTTATGCGCACGACTGTAAATAATCGATATTTTATATTCAGAAGAAAAATGTGACATTAAAATGCACATAAATTCGAAAACTTTTACTCCTAATAAATAATAGGTGCTGAATAATAGTAAAAAATTGTGTCGTTTATTTTAAAATAGAAATTTCGCAGCATATTGAATGTTAAAGTAAAACATTTCTTTTTAAAAACAAATATTTGAAAAAATCATGCTTAATTAGAATAATTATACTTAAGTAGATAAAAAAAATGTCAACTTACTCAAAACGTCAAAAGAGTGAACGCCGGTATTTTTTGCCGAAGACGGCAAAAAACTGCCTACCATATGATAGTACGCCAACTTGATATTCAGGAAATTTTTCAATGGACCACAAAATAAAATTATAAAAGATAGATTATCAGGCAGTTTGTTACTTATATATAAATATATATGTACATGTAAGAGAGTTAATGAAATTAATGGTACAATTCACCACATAGGCATAAATTTTTCTACTTTCACTAACACTACTTTTTTTTATACTTTATTAAATTTTTTCATTTATTTTTATTATATTTTTTACTTTAAATAAAATGCTGCATTGCAGTTAAGATTAATCGAAGGCTAACAAGATACTATATTAAAAAAATAAAGCTTATAGAAGGATATTCACGTTAACTTTTGAGTTTGGTTAGGAATTAAAAGCTTTTAAACAAAAAGGAAAAAAAAAAACAATAGAAAACTTTGAAACCTTGAAAATGATTATTGTAAAACTTTTGTGTGCGTGTACACTGCGCGACACATGATTGACATATTCTTCCATATTTCTTCGACAGAGTTGTTATTAAAATTCTTAGTCTGGTTCCATTTGTAAGTTAAATTTTTCTTTTAAACAGCTGTACAAAACAAATGAATCCTTCAAAATCTATTAAATGATGCTTGTTGAAATCCATGTAATTTCCCTAATCTGGATCCATGTGGATGTAGAATTTGATACAATTCTTAAGATTTTTCAGCGATTTTTGTATGTCTTTTGTTTTTCCGTAGTTCTCTGGATCCAAAAAAATTTGTCTACTGGAATATCCTTCTTTGAGAATTTCAAGTTTTCCAATTTGTTCACTTGTTAATCGTTTGCATATACCCATTTTTTTATAGAAATTTGTTGAAAACGTTTAAAAAAACTAAAAACAACTGAATTTGCCAAAATTCACTTATATTTACATATGTATACATATGTATGTAAAAAGATCTGCAAATTTCGAATAGAATAGACTATTTATTTTCAAAAAAATAAAGCGCATGTCCAAAACTAAGAAATCGGAAGTTCGAAATTCAAAATAAATAAAAACTTAATGCTTTATTTACATTCTATAGTAAAAATTTTTAACTGTTTCGAATTCACTGTGTAATGAAGTCTAATTGTAAGTATGTGAAAGTTATGAGTTGTCCATGGCATCCAACCCTCTTTTTGTCAGTAATTTTTCTTGGAACCTTATTTCTTCGTTCGTTTTTTTATATTTTCGCGCAATTTATTTTTGAACTTTTTTCAGTTTTGTTTCTTGACCATATTCCTCATGGTACCATGCGTAACCAGTCCCTTCACTTGTTTCCAGGTCACACCTTATACTTTGTGAAATTTAAAATATATTTTTATATACATATTATTATGTACATACATTACGAGAGTTACTATACATATATCATTTTACTTGGAACCAATTCTGCAAAAAATTATTTTGTCTGGAAAAAAAAATTTTCTCCTAAGTCAAGCTGTCCATCCATAATTAGCTACACGGAGAAAAAAAAATCCCTACTTTTGTGTTCCGGATCTCTCAAAATAAGCCAGAGACTCAAGTTATGCTGGAAATATAATCGATGAAGTACTAGTGCAGCTTCAGACACAATCGTTGAATTATAAATCAGATTTTTATGGTCAGACAAATCATTGAAAAGTTTTGAACACGATTTGGACGTACATTTTCTATTTACAGGCTTTAAGCAGACCTTTGACAGTGTAAATCGAAACAAAAACAGTGTACCTATGGCCTAAAAAACATAGAACTAGAAAAAGAGGTCAATAAGCTAAGAATAAAGATTAATGAGCAAAATACTAAATACTTCGGCATGTCTAGATCTGAAACCAGAAGAGTTTTATTAAATCTATCCATTAGTGACTACAAATTTGAACAAGTAAGTTTTTAAGGATGATGATAATAAACAGTAACAATGACATAACATAATTACATAAATCATCTAATGCAGGTTACAGAGTGGCAACAAAAGCTTCTACTCTCAAATTAAGCAAAACATTAAGACAATTAAAAAATGGAAAAAATAAGAAGGAAGCATGCTGATGGTTCATATTTCATTTGAATGAACCATGGCAAACCAAATTTGGTGACGTTTTAGCAAGTAGGTATCAGAGCCTTTAAATTAATAATTATTAATGAGGTTAATAATAAATAAAAATGTCTTCTTTTGTCTTCCATAATTTAAAAATAATGCTATCAAAATATTTAATTTAAATATAAAACCTACAAATTAAAAAAAAAATTCATTATATAATTTATTTTATATGTACTTACCAATTATTCTTTCAAAAGTCATATAAAATATTGTAATTCCCTTCCGGGGTGCAATTAATCTCTCAAAATTAAACGTAAAAATATTTATACACACTATGCCTTCAATTCTTTCGTAACCGGAAATTTAGAAAAAATTAAATTTTATGAAAATAAGAAAATCAAAAATTTAGATTTAAGTAAAAAAAAAAAAAACCAATTATATAAAAGATTTCAAAAGTGCAATTTATACTAAGTGTTGGCTAATTTTGGTATTCATTACATATGTATATCTAAGGTGTTGGCAAGAATTTTTTAAAGGTTATAAATATCTACTTTTTCCTTTTTTTAACACAAACTGACACAGTTTAATTTTTCAGAAGAGAACAATTCTTATTATATGAAGATTGTTGTAAAAATAATGCAATATAAATCTACAATTGCACATTTTTCCACAAAATGAAAAAAAAATTTTAAAAATTTCGTCGCAGCAGACTGCTGAGATTATGCTACTTGCTTACTTTGTAATTTTTCTTTTAAATTACCTGGAAAAATGTAACAATAATAAGTAAGGCTTTATAAAATCAAATAAAGCAATCTGAATACATTGGTTTTCACAAAAAATATATGAACACAATTTCCTGCCTACTAATTTCAATTTTA
Organism: Bombylius discolor; assembly: GCA_939192795.1. Lineage (NCBI taxonomy): Eukaryota > Metazoa > Arthropoda > Insecta > Diptera > Bombyliidae > Bombylius > Bombylius discolor. Next base: position 27,751,227 of record OW584238.1, read on the forward strand.
ATTTAATAATATTCTGAATTCTATATTCACCTACCTCAAATATAAAATCTTTCTTTAAACACTCAAATTGTAAAAATTTGAAAAAATTCAGAAAATAATGACTGGCCAGACTTTCAATACCACGAACAGAAATCACTTTCAGTTTTAATATGGTGTATGACACAATTCGCTCTTGAACTAGACACAAACATAATTTAAAGAAATTTTTTACTAATCCAACCCAACAAAGAGTGTAAATTATTTTTTTGGCCTCGCACAACGCAACCACACACTACATCAAGCAAACACGTAGAATATGACTTACTGATTTCAACAGTTTAGGCACAAAACCAAATGGCGGACTCAGGCATCAAGCATCAAATTCTGAATTCTGACATGTCAAAATCAATTTTAGCATATGGAAATACATGTAACTGCACCAAATAAGAGCATCAGGTATCAAGATTCAAATTAGTCTGAGTTCGATGTTTTAAAATTTTAAAATTTTGAGTCTGATGCTACATTGTTGACAACATTATAATGAAAAATATGAAAATTGACAATTTACTACGTATACATGACGGATTGAGTCTTAATTTAATTCGGTCTGAATCCACTATAATCTCCATGTATATGGAGATAGAGTCCATGTAGGTTCAAATCGAGTCTAAATATATAACCGTATAGACACGGATTAAAAGATGAATTGTTTTACGTTTTGTTATTCAATTTGATTTTTTAAAGTGACACAAAGAGAATTGAAATAATATAGAGATGCAAAAAATAAAATGAAACAAAATTGTTACAGACCCTGTACGGGCAGAGAAGGAGGTATCATATATTTCTTTTTTATGAAAAATAAAAAGCTTTCAATAGTTGATTTTTTGTTCTATACCATAAATTTTGTTTTACATTATGTTCTGAAGCTTAAATGCACACATGCAAACGAAAACAGGTTTTACATTGTGCTTATTTCTAATCATATACACAAAAACTATTAAAATATTTCTTTCTTCCCTTTTGAAGATTTTAAAAGTATAATTGCATTAACCCTGAAATACTAAGGTGAAATTTTGTAGCTATTTTACCAACCTGGGGTGTACACACCCCAGGTAGAATTTGAATTTTCTTCCTTACCTTATTTTAACATTTTCAAATTTTTTTTTATATCTCAGTAGAAGCACATGAGTCAAACTAAATTTACGAACGAAATGATCGCAGCTATTATTTACGTAACGATCAGGATAAACAGTTTTTTTGTGCTAGGGTGTACGTACACCCCACATTAGTATTTCAGGATTAATTCGACCTTATGTACATATAAATATAAGTAATAATATATAAGTAATTATTATATATTTAGTTTTTTAATAAATATGATAAAAAATTATTCAAGATACCTATAGGTATTATAAATCTGAAAATTCTGTTCTTGTCCTAAGGTTAAATTATCAAATTTTACAGGCCTACGTAAAATATTGGAATTAAATTCATGAATAATTCCATAAAATATAATATCTATGTAAATGGACAACAAGAATTAATACTGTTAAAAACAAAGATTTGTAGAGATAGGTCAGGGTCGAAAAAAGCAAACAAAAAAAAAAGCTTGAGAAACGAAAAATAACATAAAAGCAAAGAAAAAATCAAGCCAAAAAAAAAAACACCGAAAACACCAAGTACATAAAATTTCAGTTGTAAAAACATGACTCATAAAACTAAAGAAAAAAAAAAGAAAAAAAACTAAAATCATTTATTCCAGTTCTAAGCATTATAAGTACACAACATAATATGTACATATATCCATATTGATTCATACAAGCAATTTACAAATACAATCATATTATTGCCATCGTTATATATTCTGATATTCACTTATTTCATCATCAACATATGTTTTTCATATCCCAATTCATTCTATTGAATTCGAAAGAGCTTCAGAATAGAGCTTTCTCAAGTGTGTTTTTGAGCTTTCTCAGATAAATTTTTATAAAAAATGTGAATTTTTCCGTTCCTCATGAAGGAATCTCTTAATACTTAATACTTTTTGGTGACATTTCTGATAGCTGATTATAGTGTTGGTAGCACTTTTGAATCTGAAGTCAGCATTTGGAGTTGCTTGGTATCATGAGTCTTGAAGTCAGGATCATGAGTCTTGATGCTTGATGCCTGAGTCCGCCATTTGGTTTTGGGCCTTATACGTAATTCACTTTTAATACGGATTTTGGTTTACTCCCAATTTCATCTAGTATAAATAAACCCGTTAATTCGAATATTGGTTTAAAACCAATTTATTTGTGTTTAATCCAAATTTTTGTATATGTGTGTAGCGTAAAATGCAATATGGTTGATTCTAATTTTTATGGTGCGAATTGTAGAGTGAGAAGAAAGAAAAAAAAACATGTATACTATACGTATCAATGTTTGCATGTATTATTTTAATCCCAATTTCGAATGTTACCCGTTTATACCGTTTTCCCAAATGAGAGTATTCAAAATTCGTATTTATTTCGAATTATTTTTTACCGTGCAAACTAGTAAATTGCAAATCCGAGTACGGCTTCAATTTAACATTTGTCGAACTACTTATAATTGACTACATTACGAAAACTTGTCAAATATTGTATCATGAACCATGGTACATAGAATATGAAGCAATGAAAACACAGCGTGCATAAACTACAAGACTACATATCGATAACATATGACGTAAGGCAAAGAATGTTTGAAATTAAAAAAACTGTTGTACGCTTACACTATTTATATCATTTATTTTTTCGATTAACACAAAAAGATATTCATTTTCAAAATAAAACAATTGATACTACTGCGCGATTTTCTTGTAATATTTGTACTTTTTGAGATATATTCAAAAACAAGGTAAAAGAAATATATGAAAATATGTTTCGAGAAAAACATGAATTTGACATCATCCCGGAAACTGCAAACTAATTTTTTTATAATAAAATATTTACTAAAGTATTTTCTATAATATTGTCTTCAACAGAATTGTTCTACTTCTTTAAGTTTTCAAGATATAATAAAAACCAAATCAAAAAAGGTCCATTTTTTAATACCTCGGCGCCTGTGCCACATAGGAGGTTCAAACAAAGGACAGGCTGATGGCCGCGTCACAGGACGTCATATGGTCTGAGCGTGGTTTCGATACATCCAATGGTTTTAAAGTGGTTCTGCTTTTTTGTTATCTCGGCTCCTACGCCTCTTAGGAGGTTCAAACAAAAGGCAGGATGATTGCAGTATCACAGAACGTAATGTGGTGTAGGCGTGGCTTCATTACGTCCAGTGGTTTAAGACTGGTTCCGTTTTTTTTTTCAAATTTCGATTCCATCGCCACCTATGAGGTTCAAACAAAAGACAGGCTAATGACTGCGTCACAGGACTTCATATGCTCTGGGCGCGGCTTCGATACGTCCAGTGGTTTAAAAGTAGTGGTTTCGTTATTTTAAATATCGCGGCTCCTGCGCAGCCTTGCAAGTTCAAACAAGAGACAGGCTTATGGCCGCGTCCCAGGTCTTCATATGTTGTGAGCGTGGCTTTGATACCATCAGTGGCTGAAAGGTGTTTTTGTTTATTAAACATCATAAATCCAGCGCTACCTAGTAGGTTCAAACGAAAGACAGACTGATGGCAGTGTCACAGGACTTAATGTGGTGTGGGCGTGGCTTCGACACATCCAGTGGTTTTAAATCTGTTTTAGGATATGGGCGTTTCTTGAATACGTCCCATGGTTTTCAAGTCGCTGTTTTTAAAAAAAATTTCGACTTCAGCGTCACCAACTTGTTTTAATTAAAGGACAGGCTAATGGCCGCGTCACAGAACTTCATATGTTGTGAGCGGGGCTTCGATACCATCAGTGGCTAAAAAGTGGTTGAAAATATTGTCAATTAAACACTGATCAATAGAATCCTTTAAGCAATCAACAATATTTTACTAAATGTAAATGGATTAGAATGATTAGGTTTTTGAAAAAAAAACGCAAACTTTTATCATTCAACATTTTATTTATTAATTAAACAAAATCAAACAATTCAAATAAATTTTTAAACTAATAATAATTAAATGATAAGTCAAAAAATAAAGCGAATTAATTAATTAAATCAAAAAATAAAGCAAATAAAAATAGAGCAACCTAAGAAGTAATCAAGAAAATACATCAACTATTAATTAAATGATAAATGTCAAAAAATAATAATTGATAAATAAATAATAAATTTTCAAATAATAATTGAATTAATAAGAATGGCCAAATTTAATTCTATGAAGATAGTAACTTTATGATGATGAAGAGTGAATTATTAGTAGTTATAAGATAGCAATGCTGAAACTATATCATGCCAAGTTTACACATAATTAGTGTTCAAAATTTCAAGTATAAGTTAACAAAAGTTAGGTAAAGTTTTAATTTTATAATATGCTACAATATTGTTGTAATTTATGGCAGATTGTACAATAGCTGAATTTTATGGAGTATGTGCGCATGAGTTATATTGATTACTTGCAGGAAAGATAAACAAGTGAGATTAATCCTTTGAACTGAAGATAAGCAAATGAGATTCATCACCTGACCTGAAACTAAACAAGTAAACTTGATCAATTGAAGTGAAGTTAACTAAGTGAGCTTAAACAGTTAAACTGAAGTGGAACAAGTGAGCTAATCAGTTGAAGTGAAGCTAAACAAATGAGCTTGATCAGTTGAACTGAAGCTAAGTAAGTAAACTTAATCAATTTATCAATTTCAACAAAATACTGCTATTGTAACTAGCAGTCGATTTGGAAAGACCATTCAAGTTGAACGATGCTGCAATCACGTTAAGTACTTGAGTGGGAATTGACTTATTAAATTGAGGTTAAATTCGATATAAGATTGAATTTTAAATTAAATAAATTGAAATTGAATAATTTTACTTGAAAATGAAAAAAAAAACCTTTAAATTTAAAGTAGAATAAATGTTGTGTTTAATAGAGAAAAAATAACTTTAAAATTTGAAATCACTAAAATTTCCAAGGTTTACGGTCACTACCCGAAAACATGGAAATTAACAAGATAATATGTTAAAATTTCTGTTTTATGGTCAATACCCATTAAAACAGAAATTGCCAAGTAAGTTCAATAAAATTTCCTATATTATGGTCAATACCCAGTAAGATGGAAATTAGCAAAACAATTTCCTAACAATTTTCTATCTTATGGTCAATACCCATTAAGAAGAAAATATCAAGTAAAGAAAAAAAAATACTTACAGATAAATACTCTTGTAAGTAGATGAGGATTCCTTCAATTTCAATAAGTTCATACTTGATAGTGACGTCACGTCATGCCAACTAACAACTATTTTACAAAAGGCATGAAGGCATAATACAAAGTCGAAACTAAATTAAAATCTAAATTATGTTTTGTTATGGCCCAATATGTAAATAATTAATCTATAATATAATACATAATTTATTAACTTCATATATTAATAGCCAAGTTATTATTTGTTTTAATTTGCTATTTTTTACAAACAAAGTTTTTGTAAGTTTTTTGTTCAAGTTCCTAATTCTAAAATAAATCCTACACCTAAAGAATAATTTTTTACATTCTATTGGAATCTTAATATTATTTGTGAGCTCAATAAAATAATCAATTATATTACTTTTAGTTGAAATTTTTTCTCCATTTACCTGTTGGAAAAGAATTCAGAAGTCTTAGTAAGTCCACCTTCCGACAATTCATCTACCCATGTATAGTTATTTTGTTTGGATTCATAATCATTTGTGTCAATTTAATATTTACATTTTCTGAGTATGAATCCAGCAATGCCTTCAAGAGCATCTGATTTTAAATCGTTAAAATTGAAATCTATATTAGGTTCTTATATTTGAGGAATAGTTTGCAGAACTTCTTTGGTTAATACAGTATCTTCTATGTCATTTGATTCTCAGTTTAAAAAAAAGTGTTTTATCTTCATCACACTGATTTGAGCTATTTAAAACTGTATAGTTACGACCTACAAAATAAAAAGTTATTCGATTCCATAATTTTAAACAAGTATTTACACAGACAAAATACAATTTCCAAACCAAATATCTAAGACAAAACAAAACGGCACGAATATTTAAAGGTTATTTCATTTTAATTGTAGCTAGAAGATATGATCTTAGACGATATTTAAAATCTAGTGCTGTTGGATGATCATTAAGACCTCCCGAATATCGTATAACGCTAAAGAAGTTCTCCAAAGCATCCTGATTCAAACGGTTTGTGGTGATGAATTCTATTTTATATCTATCTTTCAAATTTTCTAAAAGGTTTATTAATGAAGTATTACTTATTAATATTCCTTTTTGAAATGGAAGCATAGATTTTTTGCCAGGAATTTTTAAATTTATTATAACATTGTTCATTTCATTTAAAATTTTATTTTGAACATCAAGAGCCAAACCATACGCTTTTACTCTGTCTCTTGAATCAATTGAATATATTTTAGAATTCATAACATCAAACTAATCATTGACTAATTTTATGAAATCAGCACATTCCAATGTATTACTTTCTTTACATTTTCCTAGCTGGAAACACCTGCGAAGAGCACTTGAAACGGTATGTGAAAACAATTGTGCTGCTGGTTTAACTTTTTGTCGTGCAGCATTTTTAACGTCTAAATGCGTATCGTTTATTTTGTAAGCTATACTTAAATCACTTTCATTAGATAATTTTATAAGAGGCACTGAGGTAATCAGTTTGTTATTTAATAGAAACCCCGTATCAATAAAGTGATTCCTTAACAACTTCAACAAATGAGGTGTATCAGCAAATACAAATATGTTTTCTACACTTACAGGGTGTTTAAACCATGTTTTCATTATACCAATTTCAAGCTACTTCCATAAACTTTGGTTTGATGATTCCATATCAGATACAATGGCCACTACTATGTAATTAATGTGATGCAGTTTTGTTATATCTTCCAAAACTGTACGAGTAAGTTTGGAATCGTAAGAGTTTTTACTGGTTGTTTCCATCTATTAAATATGCCTCTGGCCATAACCACTTGAACGTAATTCGATGGAATGATTACACAGTCATTTCCTTTATCATATTGATAGACTGACTTAATTTTCATTTCGTCGAAACAAAAAATACATACTTTTTCCTTTTCTCCTAAATCTGTTGCTTTCATGGCGTGAAGAACATTCGTAAGAATTCCAGGTTTCATTGCAATTTTATTTGCCCATCTTTGAAGAGTCCTTACAGAAGGCAAGGGAAAATTCTTTTTACGCATGTATCTATAAGAACGTGGGCCAGCAGAGTGTAATGAAATAGCTGACAATATATCTTTAGTGCTCCATTTTATATGCTTTTCGGGGTTTTTCAATTTATTTTTTTGATCTGTAGTGAAAATTGACAGAGATTTTTCAAGCACTTCAAAATCTTGAGTCTTATTTTTTAATATGTTTATTTCTTTGTCTTTTTCCCTTATTATTTTTTCTAATTCTTCTACTTTTATGTCATGACTATAAAAGAAATGTAATTTTTAAAAAATCAAAATATATTTTTATCAATAATTACTCCGTCTGACAAAAAGCGTCTTTCGGTTGAATCTCTAAAAAGGTTAACATTTAATTTGAATTTTGACAAAAAGTAATATTAATTTTTACGTGAAATCTTCAATTGCTTTTTGAACAACTTCTTTTCTGGCTTTATTTTCTGCACGTGCTGTTCTCTCTGATGCTTTTTTTTCCACCGGACATTTTAGTAGGCACAACAGTTTCTATTAGTTTTCTTTTATGCAGAGGCGTATTTAATAGACTATCTTTTAAAGAAAAGTCATCATCGATGAAATGTAAAGAGCACACTCTCATATTATTTATATTTTTAATACTTTGTCCACACGCTTTAATACATAAAAGTAAACGATTGATTTTTATCCTTAGGAAATGAAAAAGATCTAATACCTTTATCAAAGTTTTTTTCTGTTATTATTACTGTTGCAACCTTCCACTTTACAACATACCATTTTGTATAGCTACAAAAGCGTCACGATAATAAGCGTATTCACATAAAAAATATTACTATTCACTAATTTACACTTATTTTGTTTAAACTAATTTTTTTGAGTTGTATTTTTGTTTTATTTAATGGAATTGAAACACATTCCTTAACAAAAATGTTAACAAACGAACTCCACAAACTCAACATCCTCATTAAAAGTTGATCAACATTTTTGATCACATTCAACTGTCGTTATCTTTATTTTATTGTATCATGGTCAGGATAGGATCTCGTTTATATACTGTTGAGAGTCTATTGTTTTATTATTGGTCAACCATTTTGAATTTTGGTTAATTTTGGTAATTGCTACATTTTCTTGTTTTTTTAAAAGTTTTTTTTTGATTTTATGCTATTTTAAATATAAATTGTATAAATTGAATTGAACAATTAAAAAAAAAAAAAAAAAAAAATACATCATAACGAAAACATAAATAAATGATCCCAGATAATTCCGAAGAAACTACTTCAGTGCACACTGCCGAAGAACTTGATTCATCAGCTTTACCATCGGAAACAGCCAGAGCATTTACACCGGTTGATTCTGAAGACGAGGACACACAGGATTTCATAGAACACCTACACATGCTAGGGCAGCATCAAAGAGCTGAGGAATATTTTCAACAATTACAACAACAACCACAGGACAGAAACTAGTTTCTCATATTCAAGTAAAATTTTTTTTTTATTCTAATACTAATACTAATACTAACATTACAAATTTTTTATAAGCTAAGAAATTTTTTTTTGGATAAGCAACAAAATAATACTTGATTTTTTTTTAAATTTTACTGTGAAACTAGAAAACATAATAATAATAATAATAACAATAAGTAGTAATAATAGTATACATAAAGAAAATTTACTAACCTTACATTTTATTGTAATTAAGGAAAATTCCGAATAATAGTTACTTGTTTTTTTTGGAATTGTAATAAGAAAATTAATTTATTTTTACACAAATAAATAAAAACAAAATTTTCCTAAAACAAAAGTGACAGTAATGGAAGAATTAAGCCAATTAGAAAAATTCAAAATCGTCACTAACGCCATAAGCAGTTTAGCTACCTTTGATGGCGATAAAAATTCATTAGTAAATTTTATAAGCAATATAGAGAGTTTAGTTCCAATTTGCGAAGCATTCAGCAACGAGTATAAACTAATAATATTAGGACTAATAAAAGACAAGATAACCGGGGACACTAGACGAACTTTGTTAACGAACGGTAATACAATAACGTGGAATGACCTTAAAACACTTTTAATAAGAAATCACGGGGAAAATACACCTATCGACATGCTAATAGACAAAATTAGAACTTGTAGATGCGACAATACTATTGCAATTTTTTATCAAAAACTCAATACTTTACTATAAAGACTTAATAATGCGTATCTCTTAGAAGGAAGAGGCACGAACGCCGAAATTGAAAGTAACAGAAGAATTGTGCTACAAGCCTTCAAATCTGGATTACCAGAACCAGTAAGAAGTGTGATAATCAGTAGAAATCCGACGTCACTATCAGCTGCCTACGAAATAATCCAATCGAACGGTTACTTAAATTAGACCAATTTTCAAAAAAATAGAAGTCTTAATAAACAAAATACCAAACAATTTAACAATCGTAATAACTACAATGCTAATAATAACTTTCATAATAATAGAAATACTAATAACAACACTTATAGTAACAATAATAATACTAATCATAATAATACTAACAGTAGAACTAACAAGACAATTTTCTGGAAATAGCGGTCAAAGTAGACTCTCACAAAATTCTAGAAATAGGCTTAACTATCACAACGCTCATTTAAATGGAAATAACTCTATCAATAATAATAATGGTAATAATGACTTGCCAGAATCGATGGATGTCTCCATGAATGAAAACGAAATACAACCAAGTTTTCAGTTAGACAGCCAAAGAAATTACCCTATTTAGTAACTCAAACCAAAATAAAAAAATTAAATTAAATATTTTAGATACTGGCGCGAAATATAGCATAATAAATCCTAACATTTGTAACCCAAAGTGGAGAATAAATTCCAAATTATACACATTTAAAATCACTGAATCGCAATATACAAACAAATATTCAATACGAAGTTCCACTGTTTAAAGAATTCAATAAAGAAAATTATTTTGTAAAATTCTTAGAGTACCCTTTTCACAATAAATTCGATGGAATATTAGGAAATAACATTCTAGCAGATTTAAATCCTGTAATTGATTACAAAAATAGATGTTTGATTACAGATGACGCGTGCATCCCTATATATCTCAACGAAGATGAAGAATAAGCATTGATAATACCAAAGAAAACGAAGTTATTTTTAATAATGAAATAAACGACGATAATACCGACAATTGTAGCATTGACGTTGAAGTCACGTCTACAACAGGTACTATACACAGCGGAATTGAAGACAACGCAAGTCATATAAGTATCACAGAAAAATGTGTAAACGTTTACAAAAATCAAATTTATTTAAACTATGGTGAAAAAGAAAAGTTTTCGACAAAAATCATGCATAAAAAGTGTAAAAACTACATTACAATCGACAATAATTTAAATTTATTAGAATTAATGAGGAAAATTCTCATTGACAGAGGCACAATGTGTGTCTACTGCGAAAATGAACAGTTGTTTATACAATTCCAAGACTTATACGTAAAATACTTTTCTAGCAACAAAAACTTGAAAATATACAAATCAAACTTAAAAACGAAATTATTACTATTATAAAACAAGAACACTTAAAAAATAATCATAGAGGCATAAACGAGGTTTATCAGAGTTAAAGGTAAAATACTTCTTCCCAGATATGCTAAAACTAATAATAAAGTTTATAAATAACTGCGAAACATGTCGATTAGCAAAATTCGATCGTCATCCTGTTAAAATACCCTACCAGATAAGTGAAACTGCAAGGAAATTTAATGAAATAGTACACATCGACATATGGTTTCCATACAGGAATGTTATGTATTTAACAACACTAGATAAATTTACAAAATATGCCACTATACACAGATTGAATGACAGAACATGGATTTCTATTCTGAAAGCATTAAAAGAAAGAATTAAATTCTTAGGTAAAATGGATAAACTCGTATACGACAATGATAGATGTATGTTACACAGCGCTGTAGAGCTATTTCTAAAAGAAAATGAAATAACTTCTCATACTACAACTGCAAGAAGTAAAACCGGTAACTTGGATATAGAAAAGTTACACGGTACATTAAATGAGCATTTAAGAATAATGGAAGCAGATAAAAATGAGAATGAAACCGAAATTGATGAAAAAATACACAAAATAATAATTATTTACAAAAATACCATACATTCAACGACCAAACTAAAACCTATCGACTTTTTTATAAAAAACTATGATAAAAATGACATAAAAACATTGAGCAAAAAATTTGAACAAGAAAAGATTAATATAATAAATAAACTAAACAAAGAAAGAGAAACAAACTACACTTTGCACGAAAACGTCGTAGCTAACAGACAAATTGCTAAAAATAAACCGAAATATAAAAGATTAAATAACTTTAAAAAAGACAATAATTATGTCCTAGACACTAGTAACAAACGAAAAGTAAAATACTACAAAACTCAATTAAAGCGTAAATATAAACACGAAAATTAAAACAATTTATTTTTCTCCTTTCTTTCTCTCTTTTAGAATGACAACCACCCTATCTCTATTATTTTTAGCTGTAATACCAGCAATACCAGCTCAAATGATATGAAATTATTCCTGTTAACACAGATAATGGCTACGCACTATTTAAGCTAAATGAAAGACATATGGTAGAATCATTCCTTAAAATGTGGGTCTAAAGCCACATTACTATATTAATAAATGAATATTTTTGGTGACCCCGACATGATCTTTATTCTGATTTATTACAATGAGTAGGAGTTTTGAAGAGCTCGTAGAACTTCAAAGGCTCACAGGACAGAAAATTAGTCGCCTTTTAACAAATTTTAAAAAGGATTCAAGCGATTGGAAAACTTTTCAATATTTACAAAGGAAGTCTCAATTACTCAACAAATTATGGACAGACTTTGAAGCACAAGATCATGAAATTCGCTTAAATCATGCAAATGTTAACCATCAGTACCATGAAACAAAGTACTATGACCAAATACTGAGCTCATTTATTGAGCTTAATAACAAATTAGAAGAATTGACTGTAGGGCTACAATCTCAAGACACATCTACAAAGGGTAATACAAAGGCTTTTGTACAAAAATCGATTGTTTTAGATAACATAAACGACAAGAAAACTTTATCATAAGATACACAACAAATCACAAATACAGTCAACACAACTTCTCGTGGGCAAGGAATATCAGTCATACACACACAATATTCCATGTTAATGAACAAATTGAAGAATTTATGTTTATCTTCGAGTGCTGATACACAGACACACAATTCCAATTATTATAACTTAAAAATAACTGCTTTAGGTCAACATTGGAATGAAATTCTACGTATGCAACAGCGAATTTTTGAAACTTTGGATGACTAAACACTTGTTTCTTTCAATATACAAGACTACTTTGATCTAGAAGAACAATATCATAAAACGTTGCTACATCTTCAGGAGATGGCTCGTATAAATGAAAACATTCAAACTACCTCTCAACAGAATTCTTCAACAACGATACACAATATAAATCCTTCCTCAACAATGAAATTGCCTAAAATTCAAATTCCTAAATTTGATGGTAACTACCTGAAGTGGCATCAGTTCCGTGATTTGTTCAGTGAACTAGTACGCAAAAAACAAATTGCAAAATGTCAGAAAATGTGGTACTTGAAGGGCAGTCTTGTAGGAGAAACAGAGAGATTGATACAACACTTAACCACCTCAGATTACAGTTATGAAACAGCTTGGCAAATCATTTGCAATCGTTATGAAAACAAAAGGTTGTTAGTCACAGCTTGGTTGAATAAATTATTTTCACAGGCTTCATTAACAAATGAAAGTGCTTCACCATTAAAAAGCTTGAACGACATTACACAAGAATGTCTTTGTGCTTTAAATAATATGGATATTGATACCTCAAATTGAGATCCAATCTTAGTATATATTTTAATCAAGAAACTGGACAAAACAACACACAACTTATGGGAACAGGCCTTAAAGCAGCCCAGAGCAATTCCAACTATAAAGGAACTGCTCAATTTTATTGAGACAAGATTCCAATCGTTGGAGGCTTTGGGAAGTACAGAAAATAAACACATAATTTCTCGTAAGACTCTTTTAGCAACTATCAAGGCTAACTGTCCTGTATGTAAAAATAATCATCAATTGTTTTCTTGTATCAAATTCTTCCAACTACCTATCAATGAACGTATCTCCCTAGTAAAACGTTCACACTTCTGCATTAATTGTTTAAGTAATAAACACAAGGTAAGTACATGCTCTTCAAGAGGATGTACCAAATGTCAAAAAAAGCATAACACATTGCTCCATATAACAAAACCTGATGAATCGACTACTTCTGGTACAATGTCGACAGTAAAATCGGCACAACAACAAAATCAAACAGAAAAAACAGTTTCGTTGACTTCAAGGTCAAAAACAATCAACAATGGATATGTTTTATTGAGCACTATTATGGTTAAGGCATACAACAATGCTGGCATATCTATTAGCTGCCGGGCAATACTAGATTCAGGATTAGGTCTTCAAAAATACAATTCAAGATATGAATATTCTCAACATTACAATTGAATCCTGCATTAACGGGTTCAAAACAAACATAGAAGCTTTCGTTTTACCACGTATAACCTCACCACAACCATCACAAGCTTTCGACATATATAACTTTGGCCTAATATCATAGATCTACTTATTGGTGCTGAATTATATTACCAAATCTTAGCAGTAGGCCAAATAAAGCTTAGTGAAACACTACCTACTCTACAGAATATAGTTTTCGGATGGACAGCTGCAGGCAAAATCCATGACTCAGAACTTACACAAGCTTTTTGTGGAATATATACTGATGACGATGAATTTGGACAACATTTAGAAAAATCTTGGCTTCTTGATGACGTTGAATCTGCCAAGAAACCATGGACATCAGCAGAAAGACGTTGCGAACTTCACTTTCTTCAAAATGTTAAAAGAAATGATGATGGACGATTCATTGCTAGGAATCAAAGGACATTGCCTATCAAAGATTTTTAGCTATTGAAAGAAAACTGTCAAAAAACAAGGATCTGTTGACTCAATATCAGAACTTCATGCAGGAATATATCGATTTAGGTCACATGAGGGAAATAAATTTCAATAAGGTTCATATGCCGTATTATTTTCTTCCTCACCACTGCGTTCTTAAGGCAGACAGCAGTACAACAAAGCTAAGGGTAGTGTTTGACAACCACAAATTTATCGCTAAATGATGTACTAGCAGCTGGACTTACTCTTCAAAATGATATTTTCTCTTTTTTGGTCAGATTCGGACTACATCGTTATGTATTTACTGCTGACGTAGAGAAAATGTACTGATAGGTACAAGTTGATGAAAGAGATCGAAAATATCAACTCATATGGTGGAGGAACAACTCCAATGACAAATTGAAATGTTATGAACTCTCAACTGTAACATATGGCACAAAATGTGCTCCTTATTTAGCTACTAGATGCTTGCAAAAATTGGCGGAGCAACACTATCAAAAATATCTACTTGCAGCTGAAGTACTTAAACAAGATTTCTATGTGGATGGTGTTCTGTCTGGTACTGATAACATATCTGAAGCAATAGACATTCAAACACAACTTCTAGCACTTCTCAGATCAGCTAGATTCAAGCTGAGAAAATGGTGTAGCAACAATTCATTACTTTTACAAAACATCCCACAACAAGATCAAGAATTACAATTGGAATTCCAAAATAAAACTGGCAATAGTGTAAAAACGGTAGGACTTATATGGCTTCCTAAGGAGGATGCATTTTCCATAAAGGCCACATGGATTGAATCTACCAAGATAACAAAACGCACCGCTTACTCTGATATTTCTAGATTATTCGATCCTTTAGGAATAATGTCACCAGTGACGACAACAGCAAGAATATTTTTACAAAAATTATGGAAACTTAAATGCAACTGGGATGCTGCATTACCCCAGGAAATGCACACATTTTGGCTCAACTTCAGAGAAGAATTGAAGGATCTCACCAAATTTAAATTTCCAAGACATGTATGTATATGACAACAACCAAGTTCAAGAGATATATTTGCCGATGCACCTGAGAAAGTGTATGGAGCAACAGAATATATAAGGGCACAAGATACATCTGGATGCATAACAGTACGTTTACTTTGTGCAAAATCAAGAATAGCTTCTCTCAAACAAATCACTTTGCCACTACTTGAACTCTGTGCAGCAAAATTAGCTGCAGAACTTGCACATCGCCTTAATAAGGATTTAAAGCTTAAGGACACACCGACGCATTTATGGTCAGACTCTACTCTCGTACTATCATGGATTAACTCTCCATCGTCAGATTATCATACTTTTGTAGTCAACAGAATCTCAACTATTCAGCAATTAACAAATTGTGAACAGTGGCGGCACGTCAACTCAGAAAATAATCTAGCAGACATAGTTTCAAGAGGTCTTATGCCAAGAAAGCTGCCTACAGCATACATGTGGTTTTATGGACCACGCTTTCTCTACACAACGATACAGAGAATATAGAGAGAAAGATAAAGTCAATATGTTTAGCTGCAAACGAACAAACAAAAACAGAAGACAATAACTATGACTCCATTCTAGATGCCATAGGCAGCAAGGGCTCATTTAGAAAGGTTCAGCGAATCCTTGCTTATATCATGCGTTTTGTACAACGTACCAGATACCCAGGTCAAGACAGGAGATGGTTGTGCATTGACTACCACCGAACTAGATAGCGCATATAAATACATGATTAAGGAGATCCAACATTCAGAATTCAAGCAAGATTTAACACACTTAGAACATTTTGGAGAAGTTGCAAGAAGCAGTTGTCTCATCAATCTTACACCGTTCCTTGATTCACACAGCATAAATAGAGTGGGGGGTTGTTTGGAAGCCTCTAATATGTCATATGCTACTACAGTACTCACATCCATTAACAAAATAAAATATCTGCTTGTTGATCTTCACAAGAAAAACAAACATGTAGGACCACAAACAGTACTTTCTATTGCTCGGTCAACAGTATGGCCTATCAAGGGCAAAACAATGGCTCGATCTGTTGTACAACACTTCGTATTTTGTACGAGAGCTACTCCGAAATTGGCAACTCAATTAATGGGCAATCTTCCAGCACACAGAATACAACCCGCAAGACCATTTGTAAATTCTGGAGCAGATCTCTGTGGTCCAATAGAAATTCACTTCAAAATTCAAGGCAAACGACCACAAAAAGCTTACATTACAGTATTCTGCTGTTTCTCAACCAAGGCCACTCATCTAGAACTCGTCGGTGATTTAACTACACAAGAATTCTTAGGCGCATTACGACGTTTCACGGCCAGAAGAGGGCATTGCAAAACCATATATTGTGATAATGCAACTAACTTTGTCGGTGCCAAAAACTCATTAGAAGAAGTGAAACAAATCTTGCAATCAGAAAAGGCAAAAAAAGAAATCATGTCAGAATGCAGTTCCAGGGCAATTGTATTCAAATTTATTCCACCCCGAGCTCCACATTTTGTAGGACTTTGGGAGGCCGCTGTCAAATCTGCTAAACACCTCCTCAAACAGACATTATCTACAGCTTCCTTAACATATGAAGAATTGGAAACGATTGTACTTAAGGTAGAAGCCATTCTGAATTCTAGACCACTTACACCAATGTCTAATGATCCAAATGACTTAAGTGCTTTAACTCCAGGACACTTCCTCATTGGAGAATCATTAACTAGTACAATTGATCAATGGATTAGAACAGCCAATGGTACAATTCGTCGTCCCATTCACAAATTAGCTCCTCTTCCCTTTGAAAAAACAAAGGAAGATATCATGTTCTCACCTGATACGAATGAACCAGATTTGGAAGACAATGCATCATCCAATTTTCCTCCTAGTTCTTCTCAAACTCAAGGCTCTTCAAAAAAGGATGGGCAAGCAAGAAAACGGCAACGAATCTCATTAGGCTCAGCTCTTGTCATTCTTCTCATGACTTGCTTGATAATACCAACTCACAGCTCACCAATACAAGTAACACAATTTGTGAATCAACCTGGAATATATTTTGAAGAGTTGGGATCAGCAACCATAATTTCAAGCGAATGGAATCCTATCGCATTTTTCAACATGGCTCCATACTGGAAGGAGTACCAATTTCTTCAAAATTGCACTCAAGATATTTGCCATCGTTTAGAAGAAAGGGAACTCTGCACAGGAATCAGAAATCACTTACGCCATTTACAAGATCATTTGCAAGATAATCACCCATTTTTGTCTGTCAGGAACCTAACTCGAAAAAGAAGGGGAGCCATAAACCTCATAGGTAATATAGCCAACTCCCTTTTCGGTGTATTGGATTCAGAATACGCAGAACAAATGTCCAAAACTATTGATGACATACACATCAAGGAAGGACGCCTACAAGACCTTTTACGTAATCAAAAAAGCAGAATAATCAGTAAACAAACAATTTCAACAGCTCGACCTACATTTAAAACAAGAAAGAAAGAATATCTCAGGCCTTCAATTCAATTAGCATATTAGCATCATTTAGTGCTTCAAATTTATTACAAATACAATCATCCATACTGGATATATTAGCAGATACACACCACAGTAGAATCAATCCTTTGTTGATCACTTCTACTCAATTAGAAAATGAATTGATGAAAATCAAGGCCACATTACCACACTCGCTGCGTTTACCTATATCACAAGGAAAACTGCTTGATTATTTCAAAATAATGAACGTTAAGGGAAGAGTCACATCAAGGCACATAATTTTTTAAAGCAGCATATCACTAGCATCTTACGAAGATTTTGAGCTATTTAAACTCATTCCATTAACAGTTTTCACCAATAATAACTTCGCTTCAATCAAACCATCTTCATCATATCTTGTTATCAACTTGTACAGAGACCAGTACTATCCACTTGATAAATTGGACCATCATTCTTGTATTCTAATTTCAAATGCACAATATATAGAAATGTATAGAAAAGGCTCATAGTAAGTGCATGTGAATTAGACTTCATAAATCACACTCCACATCCATCAAAATGTCAAATCATCAAGTTAGGAGACGGTCCACATTGGATTCAATTACATTCCCCTAATCAATGGATCTACGCTTTTAAGGAAAAATCAACTATTGATCTCGTATGCGGCTCAAACATAACACAATGCACGTTAAATTGCACTGCAATTTTAGAATTTCATGATCAAAGTTTCATAAAGCAACCTTTTGTAAAGATTCAAGGACACAACATTTATCAGTCCAGCACTAAACTATCATTCATACCACCAATTAATTTAACCGAATGGATCAATAAGAACCGCACAATCAATCCTCTGTATACGAAATTGGCAAAATAAGGGAAGAACTACAACAGTTTAAGGATTCTATACCAATGACATTTACCGTACATGACGCTCATCTAGTTGCAATTGGATATGGAGCACTAATACAGCACTAATAATTGCAGCTCTAGCAGGCTTGCTTGTATGGAGGTTCCGTTCATTGCTTTGCAGAAAATCACTACGAAGTAGCACCAAACCACCTGTTCCACCACGTATCTCCAGACCACTCTCATAGGCAGTCTAAGGACATTGTAATTCCTGAATAATAATTCAGGGTGGGGGAGGATGTATAACACCAATTTAGGGCGTTATTAATACGTAGTTATAATATATTATTAAGCTAATTAATTAAGTTCATTTTTGTACAATTAAATAAAATAAACGCATTTGTTTTATATTCATTTCATTAATTTAATAAAGTATATCTATATAATTACAATTTTGTAATCATTTCATTGCCATAATTTATATTTGCACACAATAAATGTTTACGTTGCTTTTTTACCAGACGAAGTATGACACTTTGTTGGTCAATGGAATTCTTAATATACATACACATAATATTTCTACCTATAATCTAATGTATGAGAAATATTTAAGACATATGCTTAATATTTGTATCTTTAATTTTGAATTAGAATTTTGCTTAGTAAGCTATTTACATTTAAAACCATTCTAGTTATTAGTAAATAAGGAACAAATTTTAATAAAGTTTTAGTTTCGTTGAAACAGTGAATTAAGATTTTTTATTTACTTCAAGTGAGTCTGCTTGGAGCACTGTGGAGAAACTCTCATTTTGTGCTATTGTCAAAGAGCCTTAATACAATCGACGTACAAATCAAGGTTTATGTGCCTTGATCAATTACAATTCTTTTTGTCATTTTCGATTGATTCAAAATCTTTTTATCATATTAATTCAGAACAAATAATACAGATAACCAAGATAACATGTTAAAATTTCTGTTTTATGGTAAATACCCATTAAAAAAAAAAATTGCCAAGAAAGTTCACTAAAGTTTCCTATCTTATGATCAATACCCATTAAAACAGAAATTTCCAAAAAAGTTCATCAAAAATTTCTATCTTATAGTCAATGCCCAGTAAGAAGAAAATATCAAGTAAAGAAAAAAATATACTTACAGATCAATAGTCTTGTAAGTAGATGAGGATTCCTTCGTACTTGAGGTCAATAACCTTTAAGATCGGAGGAGACATCTTACTATACTCTGTTTACAAAGTTTTGTCACTACAGGTCTTATGGAAGAGTTCATTTTATCCAGTGTCGTTACATTTAATAGGAGTATACTAAGCTACTCATACTCCAATCTATTATATGTGCAGCGAGACGCTGGAAAACAGAAAAAAAACAATAACAGCCATCCCTTTGTTGTCGCCAGTAACACAGTTGTACTGCGACTCATTATTTTTCTTGTATTTCAATTCTCTGGATGAACAAAAATTAACAAAATGAATTATGAAGAAATATAAAAATGATGAAAAAATTCATGCGGACACACGCTGATGAGCTAAAAGTTGATTGATTGATAATCGAGATGTGTGTATAAAAAGTAGAATGAATAGTAAATAATCGCAAATTAATGTTGCTGTGTAATAATTATATTACTTAATAGTAGTACCGTTCTTAATAATAAAAAATTAAATTTTATTATTTTAATTTACTGCATTTATTTTTACATTTACGATGTAACATATAAAAACAATAAATTTTGTTTTATTTGAAAAAATGGTTTTACATATTTTTTTACATATTATTATAAATTTATACAATTGTATAAGTACACATATTCTTTTGCAATATAAAGAGGAATTTTTATGATGGTTTTTGATAAAAATTTTAAAGTATTTCAAAATGTATATAATTGATACTGTTATATTTTGTACATAATGGGTAATTCTTTTCTTAAAATATGTGTAAAAAGAATCGCACGATACCCTAATATTACAGCACATAAATGTTTCTTAAAAATTATGCAAAGTGTTGTGTAATTTTAAAATTCTTATGATCAACAAATTGAATTTAAAAAAAAAAATGATATATACATATATGTTAGTAATATGGTACTGATAAGGATAATGTAAATTATCTTTTCATTCATACGATCTGCTGTAAAACAAAAAAAGTAAAACCCGTAATTCCTTTCACTTTCAGTTACCTATTTGTAGGATATAAATATGTGCATACAATGTTTTTGGGTTTTTACATTTTCTTATTTCATAGAAATAATTTGAATGTAATATTACACATTCATAACATTTTCTATTTAATAAATAAAAAAATTTTTATATTCAACAAAAATTTTTATTTCAACAAAAAAAGTGATAATTTTGTAATATTTCATTCCTTCCTAAAATAAAAAAAAATAAAATAATTCGATATAAGGAGTTAAACAATATAACAAATGTAATAATAATTAAATTTAAAAAAAAATAATTATGTATTATAATTTTTCTTTATTGGTAAACAATTTTTACAAAGTATAAAATTTTATAAAATTTGAAAACAAATGTATAATCGGCAACACTTATCAAAAAGTTCATCTGATTTTAGATACAAAATATAAACTAAAGAGTAACACTGTCGGTGATGAAAATAAGAAACACATTTATGTAATTACTCAGAGAAGAAACCATACAAAATAGGTCCATAAGACCTGTAGTGAAAAAACTTTGGGAACAGAGTATAGGTCAATTCCCAAAGCAGAACTAACGATGATTGTCCAGTATCTCCTTTATATACTGTTGAGAGTCTATAGTTTTATTATTAGTCAGCCATTTTGAATTTTGGTTAATTTTGGTAATTGGTACATTTTGTTGTTTTGTTTTAAGTTTTTTTTTGACATTATGCTATTTTTACAATAAATTTTTATTTTCAAATTTGTCTTAGCAATTTAGGTGTACGTTAGTAATAATAAATTTGTTGTTAATATTTTCCCTTTTTTGTTATCTTTGTTTTTGTAAAAATCGGGTCAGTGGTACATTATGGAATTAAATTCTGTGTAATGGATCTATGGTGAGTAGTGAAACTAATTTAATTGAATTCATTAAAAAGTGACATGTTTGGTTTTTAGATGGCTTCAACAGAGGTTATGTTTATTAAACATCTCGACCCCAGCTCCACCTAGGAGGTTCAAGCAATAGACAGGCTAATGACTGCGTCACAGTACTTCATATGCTCTGAACACGGCTTCGATACGTCCTGTGGTTCAAAAAAAGTGATTGCATTTATTTAACTATCGCGGCTCCTGCGCAACCTTCCAAGTTCAAACAAGAGACAGGCTGTTGGCAGTGTCACAGGACGTCATATGCTGTAGGCGCGGCTTTAGGATGTTAAGTGTTTTAAAAGTGTTTCCGGTTTTTGAATATTTCTGCTCCTTCGCCATCTAGAAGTTTCAAAAAAACAACGCTAGTGGCTACGTCACAGATCGTCGTATGGTGTAGATGTGGCTTCGTTACGTCCAATTGTTTCGATTGGTCCTGTTTTTTTTTAAAATTTCTATTCCAGCGCCATCTAGGAGGTTCAAACAAAGGACAGGCTAATGGTCGCGTCACAGGACTAAATATGTTGTGAGCGTGGCTTCGATACCAACAGTGGCTAAAAAGTGGTTGAAAATATTGCAAATTAAATAATGTTCAGAAGAATCCCTTGAGCAAACAACAATATTTTACTAATCGTAAATGGATTAGAACGATTAGGTTTTTGAATTAATTGAATAATTAATTTAATTAAAAATAATTAAATGATAAATCAAAAAAAAAAAAAGCAAATTCATTAATTAAATCGAAAAATATAGCAAATAAAAATGAAGCAAACTAAGAAGTAATTAAATGTTAAATTTTCAAAATAATAATCAAGAACAAAAATCAAAACTATTAATTAAATGATAAATTTCAAAAAAGAATAATTGATAATTAAATAATAAATTTTCAAATAATAATAGAATTCAAAAGGATGGCCAAATTTAATTCTATAAAGATAGCTACTTGATGATTATGAATATTCCTGTAAAGAGTCAAATATTAGCAGTTATAAGATAGCAATGGTAGAACTAACTCATCCTAAGTTTACTCATAATTAGTGTTCAAAATTTTAAGTATTAGTTAATAAAAGTTAGGTAAAGTTTTAACTTTATAATATGTTACAATATTGTTGTAATTTATGGCAGATTGTACAATAGCTGAATTTTATGGAGTATGTTCGCATGAGTTATATTGATTATTTGTAGGAAAGATAAACAAGTGAGATTATTCCTTTCAACTGAAGATAAGCAAATGAGATTAATCAGTAGAACTGAAACTAAACAAGTGAATTTAATCATTTGAACTGAAACTAAACAAGTGAACTTTATCAGTTGAATTGAAGTGTAACAAGTGATCCTAATCAGTTGAAGTGAAGCTAAACAAATGAGCTTGATCAGTTGAACTGAAGCTAGAAAAGTGAGCTCAATCAGTTGAAGTGAAGCCAAGGAAGTAAACTTACAGTCCTATTCTGATGTTTTGATCTGTCATTAGTCACAAAATGTTGTGACTTCAAATTTATGACTATTCCTATGACTTTATCTTTAATTTATATTCTGGTAACACAGTCATAACTAAGTGTCAGAAAAAATCTAAACAGCACATTGTAGAGTTTTGAGACACTGATATTATATCTATTTTGAATTGTGTTGTGACAGATAATGCAGACTGACTCATTGCTAATAAATAATTCCTAGCGGCAAATTTTTGATACGATTCATGTCCTAGAAAACTGAGTGCAGAAAGAAACTACAGAACAAAATAATAAAACAATCATGTTTTCAGAAACAGCCTAATCTTACTCTTAATGTAAAGGGAATACTACTACTTTGTTTATCAAAATTTTCCAATTTATATATTATATCGAAGCACAAAGTTTTCAGCAGACTGAATAATTAAATAAAAATCTCGTTACACAATTGAAATGGGTCTGATGAATCTCTTAACATTCGAAGATTTCTTCTTCGACTGATTCTAGTTTGAAAATATATAATGAAGTTGATCTTGCATTTATTAAAAATAAATTCATCAAAAATACAAACATACTTATTTTTACTCTTCTTCTACCAATAACAATAATAATAATAAAATAGAAGAAAAATACTCGATTTTCACAATTATTTTTAAAACCTTTTGTTTTGCTACCAATAGTATAATTAATAATTGCGTAACCTGTCAGTCATAGCTTATGACATTTTTCTGATCTGTCAAAATTTTGACTACTTTGCAGAATACGAAAAGTCACAAATAATTTCTACAAATCACAAGATATGACTCTTTTGCGTTCTGACTACTCTTTGACTATTGTCAGAATGAGGCTTTTAAGCAATTTATTGATTTCAACAAAAAACTGCTATTGTAACTACCAGTTGATTTGCAAAGAACATTTATGTTGAACGATGCTGCAATCACGTTGAGTACTTGAGTGGAAATGACTTATTAAGTTGAGGTTAAAGTTGTATGATTTATATACGATATAAGATTTGAATTGAATAAATTAAATTTGAATAATTTTACTTGAAAATGAAAAAAACCTGTGAATGTAAAACAGAATAAATTTTGTGTTTAAAAGAGAAAAAATAACTTTAAAATTTGAAATCACTAAAATTTTTAAGATTTACGGTCAATACCCGAAAACATGGAAATTAACAAGATAATATATTAAAATTTCTGTTTTATGGTCAATACCCATTAAAACAGAAATTGTCATGGAAGGTCACTAAAGTATCCTATCTTATGGTCAATACCCATTAAAACAGAAATTGCCAAGAAAGTTCACTAAAATTTTCTATCTTATGGTCAATGTTCAGTAAGAAAAAAATATCAAGTGAAGAAAAACATATACTTCACTCCAACTGATTCAGCTCAGTTGCTTCACTTAAACTAAATGAGCTCACTTGCTTCACTTCACTTTAATTGATTAAGTTCAGTTGCTTCACTTCACTTCAACTGATTAAGTTAAGTTGCTTCACTTCAACTAACACAGCTCACTTGTTTCACTTCACTACAATTGATTAAGCTCAGTTGCTTCGCTTCAACTAATAGTGCTCAGTTGCTGCACTTTATTTCAACTAATCGGGCTCTCTTAGAAAGATTCACCTCAACTCATTCAGCTCACTTAACTAGCTTCACTTGACCTGATAGAGCTCACTTGCTTCACTTCACTTCAACTGATTGAGCTCACTAAGTTAGCTTCACCTCAACTGATAACGCTCACTTTACTAGCTTCACTTCAACTAATAGAGCTAACTTGCTTCACTTCACTTCGAATGATCAAGCTCAGTTGCTTCACTTCACTTCAACTGATTCAGCTCACTTAACTAGCTTCACTTTAACTAATAAAGCTCACTTGTTTCACTTCACTTTAATTGATTAAGCTCAGTTGCTTCACTTCACTCCAATTGATTGAGCTAAGTTGACTCACTTCACTTCAACTGATTGGACTCACTTATTCATCTTCACCTCAATTGATAACGCTCACTTAACTAGCTTCACTCTAACTAATAGAGCTCACTTGTTTCAATTCACTTTAATTGATTAAGCTCAATTGCTTCACTTCACTTCAACTGATTAAGCTCAGTTGCTTCACTTCAACTAATAGTGCTCAGGAGCTTCACTTCATTTCAACTGATCGGGCTCCCTTAGTTAGCTTAACCTCAACTGATTCAGCTCACTTAACTAGCTTCACTTTAACTAATAGAGCTCACTTGTTTCACTTCACTTTAATTGATTAAACTCAGTTGCTTTACTTCACTTCAACTGATTAAGCTCAGTTGCCTTACTTCACTTCAACTGATTGGACTAACTTATTCATCTTCACCTCAATTGATAACGCTCACTTAACAAGCTTTACTTCCACTAATAGAGCTAACTTGCTTCACTTCACTTCGAATGATTAAGCTCAGTTGCTTCACTTCAATTCAACTGACAGGATTCATTTTGTTAGCTTCACCTCAACTGATTCAACTCACTTAACTAGCTTCACTTCATCTAACAGAGCTCACTTGTTTCACTTCACTTTAATTGATTAAACTCAGTTGCTTCAATTTATTTCAACTAATCGGGCTCTCTTAGTTAGATTCACCTCAACTGATTCAGCTCACTTAACTAGCTTCACTTTAACTAATAGAGCTCACTTGCTTCACTTCACTTCAACTGATTGAGCTCACAAAGTTAGCTTCACCTCAACTGATAACGCTCACTTTACTAGCTTTACTTCCACTAATAGAGCTAACTTGCTTCACTTCACTTCGAATGATTAAGCTCAGTTGCTTCACTTCAATTCAACTGACAGGATTCACTTTGTTAGCTTCACCTCAACTGATTCAACTCACTTAACTAGCTTCACTTCATCTAACAGAGCTCACTTGTTTCACTTCACTTTAATTGATTAAACTCAGTTGCTTTACTTCACTTCAACTGATTAAGCTCAGTTGCCTTACTTCACTTCAACTGATTGGACTCACTTATTCATCTTCACCTCAATTGATAACGCTCACTTAACTAGCTTCACTTCCACTAATAGAACTAACTTGCTTCACTTCACTTCGAATGATTAAGCTCACTTGTTTCACTTCACTACAATTGATTAAGCTCAGTTGCTTCACTTTATTTCAACTAATCGGGCTCTCTTAGTTAGATTCACCTCAACTGATTCAGCTCACTTAACTAGCTTCACTTTAACTAATAGAGCTCACTTGCTTCACTTCACTTCAACTGATTGAGCTCACAAAGTTAGCTTCACCTCAACTGATAACGCTCACTTTACTAGCTTCACTTCAACTAATAGAGCTAACTTGCTTCACTTCACTTCGAATGATCAAGCTCAGTTGCCTCACTTCACTTCAACTGATTGGATTCAGTTATTCATATTCACCTAAACTGATAACGCTTACTTAACTAGCTGCACTTCAACTAATAGAGCTAACTTGCTTCACTTCACTTCGAATGATCAAGCTCAGTTGCCTCACTTCACTTCAACTGATTGGATTCAGTTATTCATATTCACCTCAACTGATAACGCTCACTTAACTAGCTGCACTTCAACTAATAGAGCTAACTTGCTTCACTTCACTTCGAATGATCAAGCTCAGTTGCCTCACTTCACCTCAACTGATTCAACTCACTTAACTAGCTTCACTTCATCTAACAGAGCTCACTTGTTTCACTTCACTTTAATTGATTAAACTCAGTTGCTTTACTTCACATCAACTGATTAAGCTCAGTTGCCTTACTTCACTTCAACTGATTTGACTAACTTATTCATCTTCACCTCAATTGATAACGCTCACTTAACAAGCTTTACTTCCACTAATAGAGCTAACTTGCTTCACTTCACTTCGAATGATTAAGCTCAGTTGCTTCACTTCAATTCAACTGACAGGATTCACTTTGTTAGCTTCACCTCAACTGATTCAACTCACTTAACTAGCTTCACTTCATCTAACAGAGCTCACTTGTTTCACTTCACTTTAATTGATTAAACTCAGTTGCTTCACTTTATTTCAACAAATCGGGCTCTCTTAGTTAGACTCACCTCAACTGATTCAGCTCACTTAACTAGCTTCACTTTAACTAATAGAGCTCACTTGCTTCACTTCACTTCAACTGATTGAGCTCACTAAGTTAGCTTCACCTCAACTGATAACGCTCACTTTACTAGCTTCACTTCAACTAATAGAGCTAACTTGCTTCACTTCACTTCGAATGATCAATCTCAGTTGCCTCACTTCACTTCAACTGATTGGATTCAGTTATTCATCTTCACCTCAATTGATAACGCTCACTTAACTAGCTTCACTCTAACTAATAGAGCTCACTTGTTTCAATTCACTTTAATTGATTAAGCTCAATTGCTTCACTTCACTTCAACTGATTAAGCTCAGTTGCTTCACTTCAACTAATAGTGCTTAGTTGCTTCACTTCAATTCAACTGAATCGGGCTCCCTTATTTAGCTTCACCTCAATTGATAACGCTCACTTAACTAGCTTCACTTCCACTAATAGAACTAACTTGCTTCACTTCACTTCGAATGATTAAGCTCACTTGTTTCACTTCACTACAATTGATTAAGCTCAGTTGCTTCACTTTATTTCAACTAATCGGGCTCTCTTAGTTAGATTCACCTCAACTGATTCAGCTCACTTAACTAGCTTCACTTTAACTAATAGAGCTCACTTGCTTCACTTCACTTCAACTGATTGAGCTCACTAAGTTAGCTTCACCTCAACTGATAACGCTCACTTTACTAGCTTCACTTCATCTAACAGAGCTCACTTGTTTCACTTCACTTTAATTGATTAAACTCAGTTGCTTTACTTCACTTCAACTGATTAAGCTCAGTTGCCTTACTTCACTTCAACTGATTGGACTCACTTATTCATCTTCACCTCAATTGATAACGCTCACTTAACTAGCTTCACTTCCACTAATAGAACTAACTTGCTTCACTTCACTTCGAATGATTAAGCTCACTTGTTTCACTTCACTACAATTGATTAAGCTCAGTTGCTTCACTTTATTTCAACTAATCGGGCTCTCTTAGTTAGATTCACCTCAACCGATTCAGCTCACTTAACTAGCTTCACTTTAACTAATAGAGCTCACTTGCTTCACTTCACTTCAACTGATTGAGCTCACTAAGTTAGCTTCACCTCAACTGATAACGCTCACTTTACTAGCTTCACTTCAACTAATAGAGCTAACTTGCTTCACTTCACTTCGAATGATCAAGCTCAGTTGCCTCACTTCACTTCAACTGATTGGATTCAGTTATTCATATTCACCTAAACTGATAACGCTTACTTAACTAGCTGCACTTCAACTAATAGAGCTAACTTGCTTCACTTCACTTCGAATGATCAAGCTCAGTTGCCTCACTTCACTTCAACTGATTGGATTCAGTTATTCATATTCACCTCAACTGATAACGCTCACTTAACTAGCTGCACTTCAACTAATAGAGCTAACTTGCTTCACTTCACTTCGAATGATCAAGCTCAGTTGCTTCACTTCAATTCAACTGACAGGATTCACTTTGTTAGCTTCACCTCAACTGATTCAACTCACTTAACTAGCTTCACTTCATCTAACAGAGCTCACTTGTTTCACTTCACTTTAATTGATTAAACTCAGTTGCTTCACTTTATTTCAACAAATCGGGCTCTCTTAGTTAGATTCACCTCAACTGATTCAGCTCACTTAACTAGCTTCACTTTAACTAATAGAGCTCACTTGCTTCACTTCACTTCAACTGATTGAGCTCACTAAGTTAGCTTCACCTCAACTGATAACGCTCACTTTACTAGCTTCACTTCAACTAATAGAGCTAACTTGCTTCACTTCACTTCGAATGATCAATCTCAGTTGCCTCACTTCACTTCAACTGATTGGATTCAGTTATTCATCTTCACCTCAATTGATAACGCTCACTTAACTAGCTTCACTCTAACTAATAGAGCTCACTTGTTTCAATTCACTTTAATTGATTAAGCTCAATTGCTTCACTTCACTTCAACTGATTAAGCTCAGTTGCTTCACTTCAACTAATAGTGCTTAGTTGCTTCACTTCAATTCAACTGAATCGGGCTCCCTTATTTAGCTTCACCTCAATTGATAACGCTCACTTAACTAGCTTCACTTCCACTAATAGAACTAACTTGCTTCACTTCACTTCGAATGATTAAGCTCACTTGTTTCACTTCACTACAATTGATTAAGCTCAGTTGCTTCACTTTATTTCAACTAATCGGGCTCTCTTAGTTAGATTCACCTCAACTGATTCAGCTCACTTAACTAGCTTCACTTTAACTAATAGAGCTCACTTGCTTCACTTCACTTCAACTGATTGAGCTCACTAAGTTAGCTTCACCTCAACTGATAACGCTCACTTTACTAGCTTCACTTCAACTAATAGAGCTAACTTGCTTCACTTCACTTCGAATGATCAATCTCAGTTGCCTCACTTCACTTCAACTGATTGGATTCAGTTATTCATCTTCACCTCAATTGATAACGCTCACTTAACTAGCTTCACTCTAACTAATAGAGCTCACTTGTTTCAATTCACTTTAATTGATTAAGCTCAATTGCTTCACTTCACTTCAACTGATTAAGCTCAGTTGCTTCACTTCAACTAATAGTGCTTAGTTGCTTCACTTCAATTCAACTGAATCGGGCTCCCTTATTTAGCTTCACCTCAACTGATTCAGCTCACTTAACTAGCTTCACTTTAACTAATAGAGCTCACTTGTTTCACTTCACTTTAATTGATTAAGCTCAGTTGCTTCACTTCACTCCAACTGATTGAGCTCACTTATTCATCTTCACCTCAATTGATAACGCTCACTTAACTAGCTTTACTCTAACCAATAGAGCTCACTTGTTTAAATTCACTTTAATTGATTAAGCTAAATTGCTTCACTTCACTTCAACTGATTAAGCTCAGTTGCTTCACTTCAACTAATAGTGCTCAGTTGCTTCACTTCATTTCAACTGATCGGGCTCCCTTAGTTAGCTTAACCTCAACTGATTCAACTCACTTAACTAGCTTCACTTCAACTAACAGAGCTCACTTGTTTCACTTCACTTTAATTGATTAAACTCAGTTGCTTTACTTCACTTCAACTGATTAAGCTCAGTTGCCTTACTTCACTTCAACTGATTGGACTCACTTATTCATCTTCACCTCAATTGATTACGCTCACTTAACTAGCTTCACTTCCACTAATAGAACTAACTTGCTTCACTTCACTTCGAATGATTAAGCTCAGTTGCTTCACTTCAATTCAACTGACTGGATTCACTTTGTTAGCTTCAACTCAACTGATAACACTTACTTAGCTAGCTTCACTTCAACTAATGGAGCTCACTTGCTTCACTTAACTTGAATTGATTAGGTACAGTTGCTTCACTTCACTTACACTGATTAAGCTCAGTTGCTTCACTTCACTTCAACTGATTAAGCTCAGTTGCTTCACTTCACTTCAACTGATTAAGCTCACTTGCTTCACTTCTCTTCAAATGATTAAGCTCAGTTGCTTCACTTCACTTAAACTGATCAAGCTCAGGAGCCTTACCTCACTTCAACTGATTCAGCTCACTTAACTAGCTTCACTTTAACTAATAGAGCTCACTTGTTTCACTTCACTTCAATTGATTAAGCACAGTTGCTTCACTTCACATCGAATGATTAAGCTCAGTTGCTTCACTTCAATTCAACTGACAGGATTCACTTTGTTAGCTTCACCTCAACTGATTCAACTCACTTAACTAGCTTCACTTCAACTAACAGAGCTCACTTGTTTCACTTCACTTTAATTGATTAAACTCAGTTGCTTTACTTCACTTCAACTGATTAAGCTCAGTTGCCTTACTTCACTTCAACTGATTGGACTCACTTATTCATCTTCACCTCAATTGATAACGCTCACTTAAATAGCTTCACTTCCACTAATAGAGCTAACTTGCTTCACTTCACTTCGAATGATTAAGCTTAGTTGCTTCACTTCAATTCAACTGATTAAGCTCAGTTGCCTTACTTCACTTCAACTGATTGGACTCACTTATTCATCTTCACCTCAATTGATAACGCTCACTTAACTAGCTTCACTTCCAGTAATAGAGCTAACTTGCTTCACTTCACTTCGAAAGATTAAGATCAGTTGCTTCACTTCAATTCAACTGACAGGATTCACTTTGTTAGCTTCAACTCAACTGATAACACTTACTTAGCTAGCTTCACTTCAACTAATGGAGCTCACTTGCTTCACTTAACTTTAATTGATTAGGTACAGTTGCTTCACTTCACTTCAACTGATTAAGCTCAGTTGCTTCGCTTCACTTTAACTGATTAAGCTCAGTTGCCTCACTTCACTTCAACTGATTCAGCTCACTTAACTAGCTTCACTTTAACTAATAGAGCTCACTTGTTTCACTTCACTTTAATTGATTAAGCACAGTTGCTTCACTTCACTTCGAATGATTAAGCTCAGTTGCTTCACTTCAGTTCAACTGACTGGATTCACTTTGTTAGCTTCACCTAAACTGATAACACTTACTTAGCTAGCTTCACTTCAACTAATGGAGCTCACTTGCTTCACTTAACATGAATTGATTAGGTACAGTTGCTTCACTTCACTTCAAATGATTAAGCTCAGTTGCTTCACTTCACTTAAACTGATCAAGCTCAGGTGCCTCACCTCACTTCAACTGATTCAGCTCACTTAACTAGCTTCACTTTAACTAATAGAGCTCACTTGTTTCACTCCACTTTAATTGATTAAGCTCAGTTGCTTTACTTCACTTCAACTGATTAAGCTCAGTTGCCTTACTTCACTTCAACTGATTGGACTCACTTATTCATCTTCACCTCAATTGATTACGCTCACTTAACTAGCTTCACTTCCACTAATAGAACTAACTTGCTTCACTTCACTTCGAATGATTAAGCTCAGTTGCTTCACTTCAATTCAACTGATCAAGCTCAGTTGCCTCACTTCACTTCAACTGATTTAGCTCACTTAACTAGCTGCTCTTCAACTAATAGAGCTCACTTGTTTCAATTCACTTTTATTGATTAAGCTCAATTGCTTGACTTCACTGCAACTGATTAAGCTTAGTTGCTTCACTTCAACTGTTAGTGCTCAGTTGCTTCACTTCATTTCAACTGATCAAGCTCAGTTGCCTAACTTCACTTCAACTGATTAAGCTCAGTTGCTTCACTTCAACTAATAGTGCTCAGTTGCTTCACTTCATTTCAACTGATCGGGCTCCCTTGGTTAGCTTCACCTCAACTGATTCAGCTCACTTAACTAGCTTCACTTCCACTAATAGAGCGAACTTGCTTCACTACACTTCGAATAATTAAGCTCAGTTGCTTCACTTCAATTCAACTGACTGGATTCACTTTGTTAGCTTCACCTCAACTGATATAGCTCAATTAACTACCTTCACTTCAACTAATAGAGCACACTTGCTTCACTCCACTTTAATTGATAAGGCTCAGTTGCTTCACTTCACTTCAACTGATCAAGCTCAGTTGCCTTACTTCACTTCAACTGATTTAGCTCACCTAACTAGCTTCACCACAACTGATTCAGTTCACCTAACTAGCTTCACTTTAACTAATAGAGCTCACTTGCTTCACTTCACTTCAACTGATTGAGCTCACTAAGTTAGCTTCACCTCAACTAATAACGCTCACTTTACTAGCTTCACTTCAACTAATAGAGCTCACTTGCTTCACTTCACTTCAAATGATTAAGTTCAGTTGCATTACTTCACTTCAACTGATTGGACTCACTTACTTAGCTTCACTTAAACTGATAACGCTCATTTAGTTAGCTTAACCTCAACTGATAACGCTCACTTAACTAGCTTCAGTTCAACTAATAAAGCTCACTTGCTTCACTTCACTCTAATTGATTAAGCTCAGTTGCTCCACTTCACTTCAACTGATCGAGCTCAGTTGCCTCACTTCACTTCAACTGATTTAGCTCACCTAACTAGCTTCACCACAACTGATTCAGTTCACCTAACTAGCTTCACTTTAACTAATAGAGCTCACTTGCTTCACTTCACTTCAACTGATTGAGCTCACTAAGTTAGCTTCACCTCGACTAATAACGCTCACTTTACTAGCTTCACTTCAACTAATAGAGCTCACTTGCTTCACTTCACTTCAAATGATTAAGTTCAGTTGCATTACTTCACTTCAACTGATTGGACTCACTTGCTTCACTTCACTTCGAATGATTAAGCTCAGTTGCTTCACTTCACTTCAACTGCTTAAGCTCAGTTGCTTCACTTCACTTCATCTTATTTAGCTTACTTAACTAGCTGCACTTCAACTAATAGAACTCACTTGTTTCAATTCACTCTAATTGATTAAGTTCAGTTGCTACACTTCACTTCAACTGACTAAGCTCAGTTGCCTCACTTCACTTCAACTGATTGAACTCACTTATTCATCTTCTCCTCAATTGATAACGCTCACTTAACTAGCTTCACTTCAACTAATAGAGCTAAATTGCATCACTTCATTTCAACTGATTGGGCTCACTTAGTTAGCTTTATCTCAATTGATAACACTCACTTAACTAGCTGCACTTCAACTAATAGAGCTCACTTGCTTCACTTCACTTCGAATGGTTAAGCTCAGTTGCTTCACTTCACTTCAGCTGATTGGATTCAGTTATTCATATTCACCTCAACTGATAACGCTCACTTAGCTAGCTTCACTTCAACTAATGGGCTTTCTTGCTTCACTTTACTTTAATTGATTAAGCTCAGTTGTTTCACTTCACTCCAACTGACTAAGCTCAGTTGCTTCACTTCAACTAACAGAGTTCACTTGTTTCACTTCACTTCAATTGATTAAGCTCAGTTGCGTCACTTCACTTCAACTTATTGGACTCACTTTGTTAGCTTACCTCAACTGATAACGCTCACCTAACTAGCTGCACTTCAACTAAGAGAGCTCACTTGTTTCACTTCACTTCAATTGATTAAGCTCAGTTGCTTCACTTCACTTCATTTTATTGGACTCACTTTGTTAGCTTCACCTCAACTGATAACGCTCAGTTAACCAGTTGCACTTCAACTAATAGAGCTCACTTGCGTCATGTCACTTCGAATGATTAAGCTCAGTTGCTCCACTTCACTTCTACTAATTCAGCTCACTTAACAACCTTCACGTCAATTAACAGAGCTCACTTGTTTCACTTCACTCTAGTTGATCAAGCTCAGTTGCTTCACTTCACTTCAACTGATCAAGCTCAGTTGCCTCACTTCACTTAAACTGATTCAGCTCACTTAACTAGCTTCACTTCAACTGATAGAACTCACTTGTTTCACTTCACTTCAATTGATTAAGCTCAGTTGCTTCACTTCACTTCAACTGACTAAGCTCAGTTGCCTCACTTCACTTCAACTGATTGAACTCACTTATTCATCTTCACCTCAATTGATAACACTCACTTAACTAGCTTCACTTCGAATGGTTAAGCTCAGTTGCTTCACTTCACTCCAACTGATTACCCTCAGTTGCTTCACTTCAACTAACAGAGCTCACTTGTTTCACTTCACTTCAATTGAATAATCTCAGTTGCTTCATTTTACTTCAACCTATTGGACTCACTTTATTAGCTTCACCTCGACTGATAACGCTCACTTAACTAGCTGCGCTTCAACTAATGGAACTCACTTGCTTCACTTCACTTCAACTGATCAAGCTCAGCTGCCTAACTTCACTTCAACTGATTTAGCTCACTTAACTAGCTGCACTTCAACTAATAGGGCTCACTTGTTTCAATTCACTTTAATTGATTAAGCTCAATTGCTTCACTTCACTTCAACTGATTAAGCTTAGTTGCTTCACTTCAACTGTTAGTGCTCAGTTGCTTCACTCCACTTCAACTGATCAAGCTCAGTTGCCTCACTTCACTTCAACTGATTTAGCTCACTTAACTTGCTGCACTTCAGCTAATAGAGCTCACTTGTTTCAAGTCACTTTAATTGATTAAGCTCAATTGCTTCACTTTACTTCAACTGATTAAGCTCAGTTGCTTCACTTCAACTAATAGTGCTCAGTTGCTTCACTTCATTTCAACTGATCGGGCTCCCTTAGTTAGCTTCACCTCAACTGATTCAGCTCACTTAACTAGCTTTACTTCAACTAATAAAGCTAACTTGCTTCACTTCACTTCAAATGATTAAGTTCAGTTGCATCACTTCACTTCAACTGATTGGACTCACTTACTTAGCTTCACTTAAACTAATAGAGCTCACTTGTTTCACTTCACTTAAATTGATTAAGCTCACTTGCTTCACTTCACTTCAAATGAATAAGCTCAGTTGCTTCACTTCACTTGAACTGATCAAGCTCAGTTGCCTCACTTCACTTCAACTGAATCAGCTCACTTAACTAGCTTCACTTTAACTAATAGAGCTCACTTGTTTCACTTCACTTTATTTGATTAAGCTCAGTTGTTTTACTTCACTTCAACTGTTTAAGCTCAGTTGCCTTACTTCACTTCAACTGATTGGACTCACTTATTCATCTGCACCTCAATTGATAACGCTCACTTAACTAGCTTCACTTCCACTAATAGAGTTAACTTGCTTCACTTCACTTCGAATGATTAAGCTCAGTTGCTTCACTTTAATTCAACTGACTGGATTCACTTTTTCAGCTTCAACTCAACTGATATAGCTCAATTAACTACCTTCGCTTCAACTAATAGAGCACACTTGCTTCACTTCACTCTAATTGATTAAGCGCAGTTGCTTCACTTCACTTCAACTGATCAAGCTCTGTTGCCTTACTTCACTTTAACTGATTTAGCTTACTTAACTAGCTGCACTTCAACTAATAGAGCTCACTTGTTTCAATTCATTTTGAATGATTAAGCTCAATTGCTTCACTTCACTTCAACTGATTCAGCTCACTTAACTAGCTTCACTTCCACTAATAGAGCTAACTTGCTTCACTACACTTCGAATAATTAAGCTCAGTTGCTTCACTTCAATTCAACTGACTGGATTCACTTTGTTAGCTTCACCTCAACTGATATAGCTCAATTAACTACCTTCACTTCAACTAATAGAGCACACTTGCTTCACTTCACTCTAATTGATTAAGCTCAGTTGCTTCACTTCACTTCAACTGATCAAGCTCAGCTGCCTCACTTCACTTCAACTGATTTAGCTCACCTAACTAGCTGCACTTCAACTAATAGAGCTCACTTGTTACAATTCATTTTGAATGATTGAGCTCAATTGTTCACTTCACTTCAACTGATTAAGCTCAGTTGCTTCACTTCAACTAATAGTGCTCAGTTGCTTTACTTCAATTCAACTGATCGGGCTCACTAAGTTAGCATCACCTCAACTAATAACGCTCACTTTACTAGCTTCACTTCAACTAATACAGCTAACTTGCTTCACTTCACATCAAATGATTAAGTTCAGTTGCATTACTTCACTTCAACTGATTGGACTCACTTACTTAGCTTCAGTTAAACTGATAACGCTCATTTAGTTAGCTTAACCTCAACTGATAACGCTCACTTAACTAGCTGCACTTCAACTAATAGAGCTCACTTGTTTCAATTCACTCTAATTGATTAAGCTCAGTTGCTTCACTTCACTTCAACTGACTAAGCTCAGTTGCCTCACTTCACTTCAACTGATTGAACTCACTTATTCATCTTCTCCTCAATGGATACCGCTCACTTAACTAGCTTCACCTCAACTAATAGAGCTAAATTGCATCACTTCATTTCAACTGATTGGACTCACTTAGTTAGCTTCATCTCAATTGATAACACTCACTTAACTAGCTTCACTTCAACTTATAGAGCTAACTTGCTTCACTTCACTTCGAATGGTTAAGCTCAGTTGCTTCACTTCACTCCAGCTGATTGGATTCAGTTATTCATATTCACCTCAACTGATAACGCTCACTTAGCTAGCTTCACTTCAACTAATGGAGCTCACTTGCTTCACTTCACTTCAAATGATTAAGTTCAGTTGCTTCACTTCACTTCAACTGATATAGCTCAATTAACTACCTTCACTTCAACTAATAGAGCACACTTGCTTCACTTCACTCTAATTGATTAAGCTCAGTTGCTTCACTTCACTTCAACTGATCAAGCTCAGTTGCCTCACTTCACTTCAACTGATTTAGCTCACCTAACTATCTGCACTTCAACTAATAGAGCTCACTTGTTACAATTCACTTTGAATGATTGAGCTCAATTGTTCACTTCACTTCAACTGATTAAGCTCAGTTGCTTCACTTCAACTAATAGTGCTCAGTTGCTTTACTTCAATTCAACTGATCGGTCTCATTAAGTTAGCTTCACCTCAACTAATAACGCTCACTTTACTAGCTTCACTTCAACTAATAAAGCTAACTTGCTTCACTTCACTTCAAATGATTAAGTTCAGTTGCATTACTTCACTTCAACTGATTGGACTCACTTACTTAGCTTCAGTTAAACTGATAACGCTCATTTAGTTAGCTTAACCTCAACTGATAACGCTCACTTAACTAGCTTCAGTTCAACTAATAGAGCTCACTTGCTTCACTTCACTCTAATTGATTAAGCTCAGTTGCTCCACTTCACTTCAACTGATCAAGCTCAGTTGCCTCACTTCACTTCATCTGATTTAGCTCAGTTAACTAGCTGCTCTTCAACTAATAGAGCTAACTTGTTTCAATTCACTCTAATTGATTAAGCTCAGTTGCTTCACTTCACTTCAACTGACTAAGCTCAGTTGCCTCACTTATTCATCTTCTCCTCAATTGATAACGCTCACTTAATTAGCTTCACCTCAACTAATAGAGCTAAATTGCATCACTTCATTTCAACTGATTGGACTCACTTAGTTAGCTTCATCTCAATTGATAACACTCACTTAACTAGCTTCACTTCAACTAATAGAGCTAACTTGCTTCACTTCACTTCGAATGGTTAAGCTCAGTTGCTTCACTTCACTTCAGCTGATTGGATTCAGTTATTCATATTCACCTCAACTGATAACGCTCAGTTAGCTAGCTTCACTTCAACTAATGGAGCTCACTTGTTTCACTTCACTTCAATTGATTAAGCTCAGTTGCTTCACTTCACTTCAACTTATTGGACTCACTTTGTTAGCTTACCTCAACTGATAACGCTCACTTAACTAGCTGCACTTCAACTAATGGAGCTCACTTGCTTCACTTCACTCTAATTGATTAAGCTCAGTTGCTCCACTTCACTTCAACTGACTAAGCTCAGTTGCCTCACTTATTCATCTTCTCCTCAATTGATAACGCTCACTTAATTAGCTTCACCTCAACTAATAGAGCTAAATTGCATCACTTCATTTCAACTGATTGGACTCACTTAGTTAGCTTCATCTCAAGTGATAACACTCACTTTACTAGCTTCACTTCAACTAATAGAGCTAACTTGCTTCACTTCACTTCGAATGGTTAAGCTCAGTTGCTTCACTTCACTTCAGCTGATTGGATTCAGTTATTCATATTCACCTCAACTGATAACGCTCAGTTAGCTAGCTTCACTTCAACTAATGGAGCTCACTTGTTTCACTTCACTTCAATTGATTAAGCTCAGTTGCCTCACTTCACTTCATCTGATTTAGCTCACTTAACTAGCTGCTCTTCAACTAATAGAGCTCACTTGTTTCAATTCACTCTAATTGATTAAGCTCAGTTGCTTCACTTCACTTCAACTGACTAAGCTCAGTTGCCTCACTTATTCATCTTCTCCTCAATTGATAACGCTCACTTAATTAGCTTCACCTCAACTAATAGAGCTAAATTGCATCACTTCATTTCAACTGATTGGACTCACTTAGTTAGCTTCATCTCAATTGATAACACTCACTTAACTAGCTTCACTTCAACTAATAGAGCTAACTTGCTTCACTTCACTTCGAATGGTTAAGCTCAGTTGCTTCACTTCACTTCAGCTGATTGGATTCAGTTATTCATATTCACCTCAACTGATAACGCTCAGTTAGCTAGCTTCACTTCAACTAATGGAGCTCACTTGTTTCACTTCACTTCAATTGATTAAGCTCAGTTGCCTCACTTCACTTCATCTGATTTAGCTCACTTAACTAGCTGCTCTTCAACTAATAGAGCTCACTTGTTTCAATTCACTCTAATTGATTAAGCTTAGTTGCTTCACTTCACTTCAACTGACTAAGCTCAGTTGCCTCACTTATTCATCTTCTCCTCGATTGATAACGCTCACTTAATTAGCTTCACCTCAACTAATAGAGCTAAATTGCATCACTTCATTTCAACTGATTGGACTCACTTAGTTAGCTTCATCTCAATTGATAAGACTCACTTAACTAGCTTCACTTCAACTAATAGAGCTAACTTGCTTCACTTCACTTCGAATGGTTAAGCTCAGTTGCTTCACTTCACTTCAGCTGATTGGATTCAGTTATTCATATTCACCTCAACTGATAACGCTCAGTTAGCTAGCTTCACTTCAACTAATGGAGCTCACTTGTTTCACTTCACTTCAATTGATTAAGCTCAGTTGCTTCACTTCACTTCAACTTATTGGACTCACTTTGTTAGCTTCACCTTAACTGATAACGCTCAGTTAACCAGTTGCACTTCAACTAATAGACCTCACTTGCGTCATGTCACTTCGAATGATTAAGCTCAGTTGCTCCACTTCAATTCAATCAATTCAGCTCACTTAACAAGCTTGACGTCAATTAACAGAGCTCACTTGTTTCACTTCACTTTAATTGATTAAGTTTAGTTGCTTCACTTCACTTCAACTGATCAACCTCAGTTGCTTCACTTCAAACTAACAGAGTTCACTTGTTTCACTTCACTTCAATTGATTAGGCTCAGTTGCTTCACTTCACTTCAACTTATTGGACTCACTTTGTTAGCTTCACCTCAACTGATAACGCTCACTTAGCTAGCTTGACTTCAACTAACAGCGCTAACTTGCTTCAATTCAATTTATTTGATTAAGCTCAGTTGCTTCACTTCACTTCAACTGATTAACCTCAGTTGCTTCACTTCAACTAACAGAGCTCACTTGTTTCACTTTACTTCAATTGATTAAGCTCAGTTGCTTCAGTTCACTTCAACTGACTAAGCTCAGTTGCCTCACTTCACTTCAACTGATTGAACTCACTTATTCATCTTGACCTCAATTGATAACACTCACTTAATTAGCTTCACTTCGAATGGTTAAGCTCAGTTGCTTCACTTCACTTCAGCTGATTGGATTCAGTTATTCATATTCACCTCAACTGATAACGCTCACTTAGCTAGCTTCACTTGAACTAATGGAGCTCACTTGCTTCAATTCACTTTATTTGATTAAGCTCAGTTGCTTCACTTCACTTTAACTGACTAAGCTCAGTTGCTTCACTTCAACTAACAGAGCTCACTTGTTTCACTTCACTTCAATTGATTAAGCTCAGTTGCTTCACTTCACTTCAACTTATTGGACTCACTTTGTTAGCTTACCTCAACTGATAACGCTCACTTAACTAGCTGCACTTCAACTAATGGAGCTCACTTGCTTCACTTCACTTTAATTGAGTAAGCTCAGTTGCTTCACTTCACTTTAACTGATTAAGCTGAGTTGCTTCACTTCAACTAACAGAGCTCACCTGGTTCACTTCACTTCAATTGATTAAGCTCAGTTGCTTCACTTCACTTCAAATTATTGGACTCACTTTGTTAGCTTCACCTCAACTGATAACGCTCAGGTAATCAGTTGCACTTCAACATATAGACCTCACTTGCGTCATGTCACTTCGAATGATTAAGCTCAGTTGCTCCACTTCGATTCAATCAATTCAGCTCACTTAACAAGCTTTACGTCAATTAACAGAGCTCACTTGTTTCACTTCACTTTAATTGATTAAGCTCAGTTGCTTCACTTCACTTCAACTGATCAAGCTCTGTTGCTTCACTTCAAACTAACAGAGTTCACTTGTTTCACTTCACTTCAATTGATTAAGCTCAGTTGCTTCACTTCACTTCAACTTATTGGACTCACTTTGTTAGCTTCACCTCAACTGATAACGCTCACTTAGCTAGCTTGACT
Organism: Bombylius discolor; assembly: GCA_939192795.1. NCBI lineage: Eukaryota > Metazoa > Arthropoda > Insecta > Diptera > Bombyliidae > Bombylius > Bombylius discolor. The sequence continues at coordinate 27,792,484 of OW584238.1, forward strand.
TCAACTAATGGAGCTCACTTGCTTCACTCTATTATAATTGATTAAACTCAGTTGCTTCACTTCACTTCAACTAAACAAGCTGAGTTGCTTCACTTCAACTAACAGAGTTCACTTGTTTCACTTCACTTCAATTGATTAAGCTCAGTTGCTTCACTTCACTTTAACTTTATGGACTCACTTTGTTAGCTTCACCTCAACTGATAACGCTCAGTTCACCAGCTGCACTTCAACTAATTCAGCTCACTTAACTAGCTTCACGTCAACTAACAGAGCTCACTTGTTTCAATTCACTTCAACTAATTCAGCTCACTTAACAAGCTTCACGTCAATTAACAGAGCTCACTTGTTTCACTTCACTTTAATTGATTAAGCTCAGTTGCTTCATTTCACTTCAACTTATTGGACTCACTTTGTTAGCTTCACCTCAACTGATAACGCTCACTTAGCTAGCTTGACTTCAACTAATGGAGCTCACTTGCTTCGCTTCATTATAATTGATTAAACTCAGTTGCTTCACTTCACTTCAACTAAACAAGCTGAGTTGCTTCACTTCACTTTAACTTTATGGACTCACTTTGTTAGCTTCACCTCAACTGATAACGCTCAGTTAACCAGCTGCACTTCAACTAATTCAGCTCACTTAACTAGCTTCACGTCAACTAACAGAGCTCACTTGTTTCAATTCACTTCAACTAATTCAGCTCACTTAACAAGCTTCACGTCAATTAACAGAGCTCACTTGTTTCACTTCACTTTAATTGATTAAGCTCAGTTGCTTCACTTAACTTCAACTGATCAAGCTCAGTTGCCTCACTTCACTCAAACTGATTCAGCTCACTTAACTAGTTTCACTTCAACTGAGAGAACTCACTTGTTTCACTTCACTTTAATTGATTAAGCTCAGTTGCTTCACTTCACTTCAACTGACTAAGCTCAGTTGCCTCACTTCACTTCAACTGATTGAACTCACTTATTCATCTTGACCTCAATTGATAACACTCACTTAACTAGCTTCACTTCGAATGGTTAAGCTCAGTTGCTTCACTTCACTTCAGCTGATTGGATTCAGTTATTCATATTCACCTCAACTGATAACGCTCACTTAGCTAGCTTCAGTTGAACTAATGGAGCTCACTTGCTTCAATTCACTTTATTTGATTAAGCTCAGTTGCTTCACTTCACTCCAACTGATTAACCTCAGTTGCTTCACTTCAACTAACAGAGCTCACTTGTTTCACTTCACTTCAATTGATTAAGCTCAGTTGCTTCACTTTACTTCAACTTATTGGACTCACTTTGTTAGCTTCACCTCGACTGATAACGCTCACTTAACTAGCTGCACTTCAACTAATGGAGCTCACTTGTTTCACTTCACTTCAATTGATTAAGCTCAGTTGTTTCACTTCACTTCATTTTATTGGACTCACTTTGTTAGCTTCACCTCAACTGATAACGCTCACTTAACTAGCTTCACTTCAACTAATAGCGCTAACTTGCTACACTTCACTTTAATTGATTAAGCTCAGTTGTTTTACTTCACTTCAACTGATTAATCTTAGTTGCTTCACTTCAACTAACAGAGCTCACTTGTTTCACTTCACTTCAATTGATTAAGCTCAGTTGCTTCACTTCACTTCAACTTTATGGACTCACTTTGTTAGCTAGACCTCAACTGATAACGCTCAGTTAACCAGCTGCACTTCAACTAATTCAGCTCACTTAACTAGCTTCACTTCGAATGGTTAAGCTCAGTTGCTTCACTTCACTTCAACTGACTAAGCTCAGTTGCCTCACTTCACTTCAACTGATTGAACTCACTTATTCATCTTGACCTCAATTGATAACACTCACTTAACTAGCTTCACTTCGAATGGTTAAGCTCAGTTGCTTGACTTCACTTCAGCTGATTGGATTCAGTTATTCATATTCACCTCAACTGATAACGCTCACTTAGCTAGCTTCACTTGAACTAATGGAGCTCACTTGCTTCAATTCACTTTATTTGATTAAGCTCAGTTGCTTCATTTCACTTTAATTGAGTAAGCTCAGTTGCTTCACTTCACTTCAACTGATTAAGCTGAGTTGCTTCACTTCAACTAACAGAGATCACTTGTTTCACTTCACTTCAATTGATTAGGCTCAGTTGCTTCACTTCACTTCAACTTATTGGACTCACTTTGTTAGCTTATCTCAACTGATAACGCTCAGTTAACCAGTTGCACTTCAACTAATAGAGCTCACTTGCGTCATGTCACTTCGAATGATTAAGCTCAGTTGCCTCACTTCACTTCATCTGATTTAGCTCACTTAACTAGCTGCACTTCAACTAATAGAGCTCAATTGTTTCACTTCACTTTAATTGATTAAGCTCAGTTGCTTCACTTCACTTCAACTGATCAAGCTCAGTTGCTTCACTTCAACTAACAGAGCTCACTTGTTTCACTTCACTTCAATTGATTAAGCTCAGTTGCTTCACTTCACTTCAACTTATTGGACTCACTTTGTTAGCTTCACCTCAACTGATAACGCTCACTTAGCTAGCTTGACTTCAACTAATGGAGCTCACTTGCTTCACTCTATTATAATTGATTAAACTCAGTTGCTTCACTTCACTTCAACTAAACAAGCTAGGTTGCTTCACTTCAACTAACAGAGTTCACTTGTTTCACTTCACTTCAATTGATTAAGTTCAGTTGCTTCACTTCACTTTAACTTTATGGACTCACTTTGTTAGCTTCACCTCAACTGATAACGCTCAGTTAACCAGCTGCACTTCAACAAATTCAGCTCACTTAACTAGCTTCACGTCAACTAACAGAGCTCACTTGTTTCAATTCACTTCAACTAATTCAGCTCACTTAACAAGCTTCACGTCAATTAACAGAGCTCACTTGTTTCACTTCACTTTAATTGATTAAGCTCAGTTGCTTCACTTCACTTCAACTTATTGAACTCACTTTGTTAGCTTCACCTCAACTGATAACGCTCACTTAGCTAGCTTGACTTCAACTAATGGAGCTCACTTGCTTCGCTTTATTATAATTGATTAAACTCAGTTGCTTCATTTCACTTCAACTTATTGGACTCACTTTGTTAGCTTCACCTCAACTGAAAACGCTCACTTAGCTAGCTTGACTTCAACTAATGGAGCTCACTTGCTTCACTTCACTTCAATTGATTAAGCTCAGTTGCTTCACTTCACTTTAACTTTATGGACTCACTTTGTTAGCTTCACCTCAACTGATAACGCTCAGTTAACCAGCTGCACTTCAACTAATTCAGCTCACTTAACAAGCTTCACGTCAATTAACAGAGCTCACTTGTTTCACTTCACTTTAATTGATTAAGCTCAGTTGCTTCACTTAACTTCAACTGATCAAGCTCAGTTGCCTCACTTCACTCAAACTGATTCAGCTCACTTAACTAGCTTCACTTCAACTGACAGAACTCACTTGTTTCACTTCACTTTAATTGATTAAGCTCAGTTGCTTCACTTCACTTCAACTGACTAAGCTCAGTTGCCTCACTTCACTTCAACTGATTGAACTCACTTATTCATCTTGACCTCAATTGATAACACTCACTTAACTAGCTTCACTTCGAATGGTTAAGCTCAGTTGCTTCACTTCACTTCAGCTGATTGGATTCAGTTATTCATATTCACCTCAACTGATAACGCTCACTTAGCTAGCTTCACTTGAACTAATGGAGCTCACTTGCTTCAATTCACTTTATTTGATTAAGATCAGTTGCTTCACTTCACTCCAACTGATTAACCTCAGTTGCTTCACTTCAACTAACAGAGCTCACTTGTTTCACTTCACTTCAATTGATTAAGCTCAGTTGCTTCACTTCACTTCAGCTGATTGGATTCAGTTATTCATATTCACCTCAACTGATAACGCTCACTTAGCTAGCTTCACTTGAACTAATGGAGCTCACTTGCTTCAATTCACTTTATTTGATTAAGATCAGTTGCTTCACTTCACTCCAACTGATTAACCTCAGTTGCTTCACTTCAACTAACAGAGCTCACTTGTTTCACTTCACTTCAATTGATTAAGCTCAGTTGCTTCACTTCACTTCAACTTTATGGACTCACTTTGTTAGCTAGACCTCAACTGATACCGCTCAGTTAACCAGCTGCACTTCAACTAATTCAGCTCACTTAACTAGCTTCACTTCGAATGGTTAAGCTCAGTTGCTTCACTTCACTTCAACTGACTAAGCTCAGTTGCCTCACTTCACTTCAACTGATTGAACTCACTTATTCATCTTGACCTCAATTGATAACACTCACTTAACTAGCTTCACTTCGAATGGTTAAGCTCAGTTGCTTCACTTCACTTCAGCTGATTGGATTCAGTTATTCATATTCACCTCAACTGATAACGCTCACTTAGCTAGCTTCACTTGAACTAATGGAGCTCACTTGCTTCAATTCACTTTATTTGATTAAGCTCAGTTGCTTCATTTCACTTTAATTGAGTAAGCTCAGTTGCTTCACTTCACTTCAACTGATTAAGCTGAGTTGCTTTACTTCAACTAACAGAGATCAATTGTTTCACTTCACTTCAATTGATTAGGCTCAGTTGCTTCACTTCACTTCAACTTATTGGACTCACTTTGTTAGCTTATCTCAACTGATAACGCTCAGTTAACCAGTTGCACTTCAACTAATAGAGCTCACTTGCGTCATGTCACTTCGAATGATTAAGCTCAGTTGCCTCACTTCACTTCATCTGATTTAGCTCACTTAACTAGCTGCACTTCAACTAATAGAGCTCAATTGTTTCAATTCACTCTAATTGATTAAGCTCAGTTGCTTCACTTCACTTCAACTGACTAAGCTCAGTTGCCTCACTTCACTTTAACTGATTGAACTCACTTATTCATCTTCACCTCAATTGATAACACTCACTTAACTAGCTTCACTTCAACTAATAGAGCTAACTTGCTTCACTTCACTTCGAATGGTTAAGCTCAGTTGCTTCACTTCACTTCAGCTGATTGGATTCAGTTATTCATATTCACCTCAACTGATAACGCTCACTTAGCTAGCTTCACTTCAACTAATGGAGCTCACTTGCTTCACTTTACTTTAATTGATTAAGCTCAGTTGTTTCACTTCACTCCAACTGACTAAGCTCAGTTGCTTCACTTCAACTAACAGAGCTCACTTGTTTCACTTCACTTCAATTGATTAAGCTCAGTTGCTTTACTTCACTTCAACTTATTGGACTCACTTTGTTAGCTTACCTCAACTGATAACGCTTACTTAACTAGCTGCACTTCAACTAATGGAGCTCACTTGCTTCACTTCACTTTAATTGAGTAAGCTCAGTTGTTTCACTTCACTCCAACTGACTAAGCTCAGTTGCTTCACTTCAACTAACAGAGTTCACTTGTTTCACTTCACTTCAATTGATTAAGCTCAGTTGCTTCACTTCACTTCAACTTATTGGACTCACTGTGTTAGCTTACCTCAACTGATAACGCTCACTTAACTAGCTGCACTTCAACTAATGGAGCTCACTTGCTTCACTTCACTTTAATTGAGTAAGCTCAGTTGTTTCACTTCACTCCAACTGACTAAGCTCAGTTGCTTCACTTCAACTAACAGAGTTCAGTTGTTTCACTTCACTTCAATTGATTTAGCTCAGTTGCTTCACTTCACTTCAACTTATTGGACTCACTTTAATAGCTTCACCTCAACTGATAACGGTCAGTTAACCAGTTGCACTTCAACTAATAGAGCTCACTTGCGTCATGTCACTTCGAATGATTAAGCTCAGTTGCTCCACTTCACTTCAACTAATTCAGCTCACTTAACTAGCTTCACGTCAATTAACAGAGCTCACTTGTTTCATTTCACTTTAATTGATTAAGCTCAGTTGCTTCACTTCACTTCAACTGACTAAGCTCAGTTGCCTCACTTCACTTCAACTGATTGAACTCACTTATTCATCTTCACCTTAATTGATAACAATCACTTAACTTGCTTCACTTCAACTAACAGAGCTCACTTGTTTCACTTCACTTCAATTGATTAAGCTCAGTTGGTTTACTTTACTTCAACTTTATGGACTCACTTTGTTAGCTTCACCTCAACTGATAACGCTCACTTAGCTAGCTTGACTTCAACTAATGGAGCTCACTTGCTTCACTTTACTTTAATTGATTAAACTCAGTTGTTTCACTTCGCCCCAACTGATTAAGCTCAGTTGCTTCACTTCAACTAACAGAGTTCACTTGTTTCACTTCACTTCAATTGATTAAGCTGTGTTGCTTCTCTTCACTTCAACTGATTGGACTCACTTAGATCGCTTCACCTCAACTGATAACGCTCACTTAACTAGCTTCACTTCAACTAATAGCGCTAACTTGCTTCACTTCACTTTAATTGTTTAAGCTCAGTTGTTTTACTTCACTTCAACTGATTAAGCTTAGTTGCTTCACTTCAACTAACAGAGCTCACTTGTTTCACTTCACTTCAATTGATTAAGCTCAGTTGCTTCACTTCACTTCAACTTTATGGACTCACTTTGTTAGCTAGACCTCAACTGATAACGCTCAGTTAACCAGCTGCACTTCAACTAATTCAGCTCACTTAACTAGCTTCACTTCGAATGGTTAAGCTCAGTTGCTTCACTTCACTTCAGCTGATTGGATTCAGTTATTCATATTCACCTCAACTGATAACGCTCAATTAGCTAGCTTCACTTGAACTAATGGAGCTCACTTGCTTCAATTCACTTTATTTGATTAAGCTCAGTTGCTTCACTTCACTCCAACTGATTAACCTCAGTTGCTTCACTTCAACTAACAGAGCTCACTTGTTTCACTTCACTTCAATTGATTAAGCTCAGTTGCTTCACTTTACTTCAACTGATTGAGCTCACTTATTCATCTTCACCTCAATTGATAACACTCACTTAACTAGCTTCACTTCAACTAATATAGCTAACTTGCTTCACTTTACTTCGATTGGTTAAGCTCAGTTGCTTCACTTCACTACAGCTGATTGGATTCAGTTATTCATATTCACCTCAACTGATAACGCTCACTTAGCTAGCTTCACTTCAACTAATGGAGCTCACTTGCTTCACTTTACTTTAATTGATAAGGCTCAGTTGTTTCACTTCACTCCAACTGACTAAGCTCAGTTGCTTCACTTCAAATAACAGAGTTCACTTGTTTCACTTCACTTCAATTGATTAAGCTCAGTTGCTTTACTTCACTTTAACTTATTGGACTCACTTTGTTAGCTTACCTCAACTGATAACGCTCACTTAACTAGCTGCACTTCAACTAATGGAGCTCACTTGCTTCTCTTCACTTTAATTGAGTAAGCTCAGTTGTTTCACTTCACTCCAACTGACTAAGCTCAGTTGCTTCACTTCAACTAACAGAGTTCACTTGTTTCACTTCACTTCAATTGATTAAGCTCAGTTGCTTCACTTCACTTCAACTTATTGGACTCACTTTGTTAGCTTACCTCAACTGATAACGCTCACTTAACTAGCTGCACTTCAACTAATGGAGCTCACTTGCTTCACTTTACTTTAATTGAGTAAGCTCAGTTGCTTCACTTCAGTTCAACTGATTAAGCTGAGTTGCTTCACTTCAACTAACAGAGCTCACTTGTTTCACTTCACTTTAATTGATTAAGCTCAGTTGCTTCACTTCACTTCAACTTATTGGACTTACTTTGTTAGCTTCACCTCAACTGATAACGCTCAGTTAACCAGTTGCACTTCAACTAATAGAGCTCACTTGCGTCATGTCACTTCGAATGATTAAGCTCAGTTGCTCCGCTTCACTTCAACTAATTCAGCTCACTTAACTAGCTTCACGTCAATTAACAGAGCTCACTTGTTTCACTTCACTTTAATTGATTAAGCTCAGTTGCTTCACTTCACTTCAACTTATTGGACTCACTTTGTTAGCTTACCTCAACTGATAACGCTCACTTAACTAGCTGCACTTCAACTAATGGAGCTCACTTGCTTCACTTTACTTTAATTGAGTAAGCTCAGTTGCTTCACTTCAGTTCAACTGATTAAGCTGAGTTGCTTCACTTCAACTAACAGAGCTCACTTGCTTCACTTCACTTCAACTGACTAAGCTCAGTTGCCTCACTTCACTTCAACTGATTGAACTCACTTATTCATCTTCACCTCAATTGATAACAATCACTTAACTAGCTTCACTTCAACTAACAGAGCTCACTTGTTTCACTTCACTTCAATTGATTAAGCTCAGTTGGTTCACTTTACTTCAACTTTATGGACTCACTTTGTTAGCTTCACCTCAACTGAAAACGCTCACTTAGCTAGCTTGACTTCAACTAATGGAGCTCACTTGCTTCACTTTACTTTAATTGATTAAACTCAGTTGTTTCACTTCGCCCCAACTGATTAATCTCAGTTGCTTCACTTCAACTAACAGAGTTCACTTGTTTCACTTCACTTCAATTGATTAATTTGAGTTGCTTCACTTCACTTCAACTGATTGGACTCACTTAGATCGCTTCACCTCAACTGATAACGCTCACTTAACTAGCTTCACTTCAACTAATAGCGCTAACTTGCTTCACTTCACTTTAATTGATTAAGCTCAGTTGTTTTACTTCACTTCAACTGATTAAGCTTAGTTGCTTTACTTCAACTAACAGAGCTCACTTTTTTCACTTCACTTCAATTGATTAAGCTCAGTTGCTTCACTTCACTTCAACTTTATGGACTCACTTTGTTAGCTTCACCTCAACTGATAACGCTCAGTTAACCGGCTGCACTTCAACTAATTCAGCTCACTTAACTAGCTTCACTTCGAATGGTTAAGCTCAGTTGCTTCACTTTACTTCAACTGATTAACCACAGTTGCTTAACTTCAACTAACAGAGCTCACTTGTTTCACTTCACTTCAATTGATTAAGCTCAGTTGCTTCACTTTACTTCAACTTATTGGACTCACTTTGTTAGCTTCACCTCGACTGATAACGCTCACTTAACTAGCTGCACTTCAACTAATGGAGCTCACTTGCTTCACTTCACTTCGAATGATTAAGCTCAGTTGCTTCACTTCACTCCAACTGATTAACCACAGTTGCTTCACTTCAACTAACAGAGCTCACATGTTTCACTTCACTTCAATTGATTAAGCTCAGTTGCTTCACTTTACTTCAACTTATTGGACTCACTTTGTTAGCTTCACCTCGACTGATAACGCTCACTTAGCTAGCTGCACTTCAACTAATAGAGCTCACTTGCTTCACTTCACTTCGAATGATTAAGCTCAGTTGCTTCACTTCACTTCAACTGCTTAAGCTCAGTTGCTTCTCTTCACTTCAACTGCTTAAGCTCAGTTGCTTCACTTCACTTCAACTGCTTAAGCTCAGTTGCTTCACTTCAATTCCGCTGATTGGACTCAGTTATTCATCTTCTCCTCAATTGATAACGCTCACTTAACTAGCTTCACTTCAACTAATAGAGCTAAATTGCATCACTTCATTTCAACTGATTGGGCTCACTTAGTTAGCTTCATCTCAGCTGATAACGCTCACTTAACAAGCTGCCCTTCAACTAATGGAGCTCACTTGCTTCACTTCACTTCGAATGATTAGGCTCAGTTGCTTCACTTCACTCCAACTGATTAACCACAGTTGCTTAACTTCAACTAACAGAGCTCACTTGTTTCACTTCACTTCAATTGATTAAGCTCAGTTGCTTCACTTTACTTCAACTTATTGGACTCACTTTGTTAGCTTCACCTCGACTGATAACGCTCACTTAACTAGCTGCAATTCAACTAATGGAGCTCACTTGCTTCACTTCACTTCGAATGATTAAGCTCAGTTGCTTCACTTCACTCCAACTAATTAACCACAGTTGCTTCACTTCAACTAACAGAGCTCACATGTTTCACTTCACTTCAATTGATTAAGCTCAGTTGCTTCACTTTACTTCAACTTATTGGACTCACTTTGTTAGCTTCACCTCGACTGATAACGCTCACTTAGCTAGCTGCACTTCAACTAATAGAGCTCACTTGCTTCACTTCACTTCGAATGATTAAGCTCAGTTGCTTCACTTCACTTCAACTGCTTAAGCTCAGTTGCTTCTCTTCACTTCAACTGCTTAAGCTCAGTTGCTTCACTTCACTTCAACTGCTTAAGCTCAGTTGCTTCACTTCAATTCCGCTGATTGGACTCAGTTATTCATCTTCTCCTCAATTGATAACGCTCACTTAACTAGCTTCACTTCAACTAATAGAGCTAAATTGCATCACTTCATTTCAACTGATTGGGCTCACTTAGTTAGCTTCATCTCAACTGATAACGCTCACTTAACTAGCTGCACTTCAACTAATGGAGCTCACTTGCTTCACTTTACTTTAATTGATTAAACTCAGTTGTTTCACTTCGCCCCAACTGATTAAGTTCAGTTGCTTCACTTCAACTAACAGAGTTCACTTGTTTCACTTCACTTCAATTGATTAATTTGAGTTGCTTCACTTCACTTCAACTGATTGGACTCACTTAGATCGCTTCACCTCAACTGATAACGCTCACTTAACTAGCTTCACTTCAACTAATAGCGCTAACTTGCTTCACTTCACTTTAATTGATTAAGCTCAGTTGTTTTACTTCACTTCAACTGATTAAGCTCAGTTGCTTCACTTCAACTAACAGAGTTCACTTGTTTCACTTCACTTCAATTGATTAATTTGAGTTGCTTCACTTCACTTCAACTGATTGGACTCACTTAGATCGCTTCACCTCAACTGATAACGCTCACTTAACTAGCTTCACTTCAACTAATGGAGCTCACTTGCTTCACTTCACTTCGAATGATTAAGCTCAGTTGCTTCACTTCACTCCAACTAATTAACCACAGTTGCTTCACTTCAACTAACAGAGCTCACATGTTTCACTTCACTTCAATTGATTAAGCTCAGTTGCTTCACTTTACTTCAACTTATTGGACTCACTTTGTTAGCTTCACCTCGACTGATAACGCTCACTTAGCTAGCTGCACTTCAACTAATAGAGCTCACTTGCTTCACTTCACTTCGAATGATTAAGCTCAGTTGCTTCACTTCACTTCAACTGCTTAAGCTCAGTTGCTTCTCTTCACTTCAACTGCTTAAGCTCAGTTGCTTCACTTCACTTCAACTGCTTAAGCTCAGTTGCTTCACTTCAATTCCGCTGATTGGACTCAGTTATTCATCTTCTCCTCAATTGATAACGCTCACTTAACTAGCTTCACTTCAACTAATAGAGCTAAATTGCATCACTTCATTTCAACTGATTGGGCTCACTTAGTTAGCTTCATCTCAACTGATAACGCTCACTTAACTAGCTGCACTTCAACTAATGGAGCTCACTTGCTTCACTTCACTTCGAATGATTAAACTCAGTTGTTTCACTTCGCCCCAACTGATTAAGTTCAGTTGCTTCACTTCAACTAACAGAGTTCACTTGTTTCACTTCACTTCAATTGATTAATTTGAGTTGCTTCACTTCACTTCAACTGATTGGACTCACTTAGATCGCTTCACCTCAACTGATAACGCTCACTTAACTAGCTTCACTTCAACTAATAGCGCTAACTTGCTTCACTTCACTTTAATTGATTAAGCTCAGTTGTTTTACTTCACTTCAACTGATTAAGCTTAGTTGCTTTACTTCAACTAACAGAGCTCACTTTTTTCACTTCACTTCAATTGATTAAGCTCAGTTGCTTCACTTCACTTCAACTTTATGGACTCACTTTGTTAGCTACACCTCAACTGATAACGCTCAGTTAACCGGCTGCACTTCAACTAATTCAGCTCACTTAACTAGCTTCACTTCGAATGGTTAAGCTCAGTTGCTTCACTTTACTTCAACTTATTGGACTCACTTTGTTAGCTTCACCTCGACTGATAACGCTCACTTAACTAGCTGCACTTCAACTAATGGAGCTCACTTGCTTCACTTCACTTCGAATGATTAAGCTCAGTTGCTTCACTTCACTCCATCTGATTAACCACAGTTGCTTCACTTCAACTAACAGAGCTCACATGTTTCACTTCACTTCAATTGATTAAGCTCAGTTGCTTCACTATACTTCAACTTATTGGACTCACTTTGTTAGCTTCACCTCGACTGATAACGCTCACTTAGCTAGCTGCACTTCAACTAATAGAGCTCACTTGCTTCACTTCACTTCGAATGATTAAGCTCAGTTGCTTCACTTCACTTCAACTGCTTAAGCTCAGTTGCTTCTCTTCACTTCAACTGCTTAAGCTCAGTTGCTTCACTTCACTTCAACTGCTTAAGCTCAGTTGCTTCACTTCAATTCCGCTGATTGGACTCAGTTATTCATCTTCTCCTCAATTGATAACGCTCACTTAACTAGCTTCACTTCAACTAATAGAGCTAAATTGCATCACTTCATTTCAACTGATTGGGCTCACTTAGTTAGCTTCATCTCAACTGATAACGCTCACTTAACTAGCTGCACTTCAACTAATGGAGCTCACTTGCTTCACTCCACTTCGAATGATTAAGCTCAGTTGCTTCACTTCACTCCAACTGATTAACCACAGTTGCTTCACTTCAACTAACAGAGCTCACTTGTTTCACTTCACTTCAATTGATTAAGCTCAGTTGCTTCACTTTACTTCAACTTATTGGACTTACTTTGTTAGCTTACCTCAACTGATAACGCTCACTTAACTAGCTGCACTTCAACTAATGGAGCTCACTTGCTTCACTTTACTTTAATTGAGTAAGCTCAGTTGCTTCACTTCAGTTCAACTGATTAAGCTGAGTTGCTTCACTTCAACTAACAGAGCTCACTTGTTTCACTTCACTTTAATTGATTAAGCTCAGTTGCTTCACTTCACTTCAACTTATTGGACTTACTTTGTTAGCTTCACCTCAACTGATAACGCTCAGTTAACCAGTTGCACTTCAACTAATAGAGCTCACTTGCGTCATGTCACTTCGAATGATTAAGCTCAGTTGCTCCGCTTCACTTCAACTAATTCAGCTCACTTAACTAGCTTCACGTCAATTAACAGAGCTCACTTGTTTCACTTCACTTTAATTGATTAAGCTCAGTTGCTTCACTTCACTTCAACTGACTAAGCTCAGTTGCCTCACTTCACTTCAACTGATTGAACTCACTTATTCATCTTCACCTCAATTGATAACAATCACTTAACTAGCTTCACTTCAACTAACAGAGCTCACTTGTTTCACATCACTTCAATTGATTAAGCTCAGTTGGTTCACTTTACTTCAACTTTATGGACTCACTTATTAAGCTTCATCTCAACTGATAACGCTCACTTAACTAGCTGCACTTCAACTAATGGAGCTCACTTGCTTCACTTCACTTCGAATGATTAAGCTCAGTTGCTTCACTTCACTCCAACTGATTAACCACAGTTGCTCCACTTCAACTAACAGAGCTCACTTGTTTCACTTCACTTCAATTGATTAAGCTCAGTTGCTTCACTTCACTTCGAATGATTAAGCTTAGTTGCTTCACTTGAACTAACAGAGCTCACTTGTTTCACTTCACTTCAATTGATTGAGCTCAGTTGCTTCACTTTACTTCAACTTATTGGACTCACTTTGTTAGCTTTACCTCGACTGATAACGCTCACTTAGCTATCTTCACTTCACCAAATGGAGCTCACTTGCTTCACTTAACTTTAATTGATTAAGCTTAGTTGCTTCACTTCACTTCAACTGATTAAGCTGAGTTGCATTACTTCAACCAACAGAGTTCACTTGTTTCACTTCACTTCAATTGATTAAGCTGAGTTGCTTCACTTCACTTCAACTTATTGGACTCACTTTTTTAGCTTACTTCAACTGATAACGCTCACTTAACTAGCTGCACTTCAACTAATAGAGCTCACTTGCTACACTTCACTTCGAATGATTAAGCTCAGTTCCTTCACTTCACTTCAACTGCTTAAGCTCAGTTGCTTCACTTCACTTCAACTGCTTAAGCTCAGTTGCTTCACTTCAATTCCGCTGATTGGACTCAGTTATTCATCTTCTCCTCAATTGATAACGCTCACTTAACTAGCTTCACTTCAACTAATAGAGCTAAATTGCATCACTTCATTTCAACTGATTGGGCTCACTTAGTTAGCTTCATCTCAGCTGATAACGCTCACTTAACTAGCTGCACTTCAACTAATGGAGCTCACTTGCTTCACTTCACTTCGAATGATTAAGCTCAGTTGCTTCACTTCACTCCAACTGATTAACCACAGTTGCTTCACTTCAACTAACAGAGCTCACATGTTTCACTTCACTTCAATTGATTAAGCTCAGTTGCTTCACTTTACTTCAACTTATTGGACTCACTTTGTTAGCTTCACCTCGACTGATAACGCTCACTTAGCTAGCTGCACTTCAACTAATAGAGCTCACTTGCTTCACTTCACTTCGAATGATTAAGCTCAGTTGCTTCACTTCACTTCAACTGCTTAAGCTCAGTTGCTTCTCTTCACTTCAACTGCTTAAGCTCAGTTGCTTCACTTCACTTCAATTGATTAAGCTCAGTTGCATCACTTCATTTCAACTGATTGGGCTCACTTAGTTAGCTTCATCTCAACTGATAACGCTCACTTAACTAGCTGCACTTCAACTAATGGAGCTCACTTGCTTCACTTTACTTTAATTGATTAAACTCAGTTGTTTCACTTCGCCCCAACTGATTAAGCTCAGTTGCTTCACTTCAACTAACAGAGTTCACTTGTTTCACTTCACTTCAATTGATTAATTTGAGTTGCTTCACTTCACTTCAACTGATTGGACTCACTTAGATCGCTTCACCTCAACTGATAACGCTCACTTAACTAGCTTCACTTCAACTAATAGCGCTAACTTGCTTCACTTCACTTTAATTGATTAAGCTCAGTTGTTTTACTTCACTTCAACTGATTAAGCTTAGTTGCTTTACTTCAACTAACAGAGCTCACTTTTTTCACTTCACTTCAATTGATTAAGCTCAGTTGCTTCACTTCACTTCAACTTTATGGACTCACTTTGTTAGCTACACCTCAACTGATAACGCTCAGTTAACCGGCTGCACTTCAACTAATTCAGCTCACTTAACTAGCTTCACTTCGAATGGTTAAGCTCAGTTGCTTCACTTTACTTCAACTGATTAACCACAGTTGCTTAACTTCAACTAACAGAGCTCACTTGTTTCACTTCACTTCAATTGATTAAGCTCAGTTGCTTCACTTTACTTCAACTTATTGGACTCACTTTGTTAGCTTCACCTCGACTGATAACGCTCACTTAACTAGCTGCACTTCAACTAATGGAGCTCACTTGCTTCACTTCACTTCGAATGATTAAGCTCAGTTGCTTCACTTCACTCCATCTGATTAACCACAGTTGCTTCACTTCAACTAACAGAGCTCACATGTTTCACTTCACTTCAATTGATTAAGCTCAGTTGCTTCACTTTACTTCAACTTATTGGACTCACTTTGTTAGCTTCACCTCGACTGATAACGCTCACTTAGCTAGCTGCACTTCAACTAATAGAGCTCACTTGCTTCACTTCACTTCGAATGATTAAGCTCAGTTGCTTCACTTCACTTCAACTGCTTAAGCTCAGTTGCTTCTCTTCACTTCAACTGCTTAAGCTCAGTTGCTTCACTTCACTTCAACTGCTTAAGCTCAGTTGCTTCACTTCAATTCCGCTGATTGGACTCAGTTATTCATCTTCTCCTCAATTGATAACGCTCACTTAACTAGCTTCACTTCAACTAATAGAGCTAAATTGCATCACTTCATTTCAACTGATTGGGCTCACTTAGTTAGCTTCATCTCAACTGATAACGCTCACTTAACTAGCTGCACTTCAACTAATGGAGCTCACTTGCTTCACTCCACTTCGAATGATTAAGCTCAGTTGCTTCACTTCACTCCAACTGATTAACCACAGTTGCTTCACTTCAACTAACAGAGCTCACTTGTTTCACTTCACTTCAATTGATTAAGCTCAGTTGCTTCACTTTACTTCAACATATTGGACTTACTTTGTTAGCTTACCTCAACTGATAACGCTCACTTAACTAGCTGCACTTCAACTAATGGAGCTCACTTGCTTCACTTTACTTTAATTGAGTAAGCTCAGTTGCTTCACTTCAGTTCAACTGATTAAGCTGAGTTGCTTCACTTCAACTAACAGAGCTCACTTGTTTCACTTCACTTTAATTGATTAAGCTCAGTTGCTTCACTTCACTTCAACTTATTGGACTTACTTTGTTAGCTTCACCTCAACTGATAACGCTCAGTTAACCAGTTGCACTTCAACTAATAGAGCTCACTTGCGTCATGTCACTTCGAATGATTAAGCTCAGTTGCTCCGCTTCACTTCAACTAATTCAGCTCACTTAACTAGCTTCACGTCAATTAACAGAGCTCACTTGTTTCACTTCACTTTAATTGATTAAGCTCAGTTGCTTCACTTCACTTCAACTGACTAAGCTCAGTTGCCTCACTTCACTTCAACTGATTGAACTCACTTATTCATCTTCACCTCAATTGATAACAATCACTTAACTAGCTTCACTTCAACTAACAGAGCTCACTTGTTTCACATCACTTCAATTGATTAAGCTCAGTTGGTTCACTTTACTTCAACTTTATGGACTCACTTATTAAGCTTCATCTCAACTGATAACGCTCACTTAACTAGCTGCACTTCAACTAATGGAGCTCACTTGCTTCACTTCACTTCGAATGATTAAGCTCAGTTGCTTCACTTCACTCCAACTGATTAACCACAGTTGCTCCACTTCAACTAACAGAGCTCACTTGTTTCACTTCACTTCAATTGATTAAGCTCAGTTGCTTCACTTCACTTCGAATGATTAAGCTTAGTTGCTTCACTTGAACTAACAGAGCTCACTTGTTTCACTTCACTTCAATTGATTGAGCTCAGTTGCTTCACTTTACTTCAACTTATTGGACTCACTTTGTTAGCTTTACCTCGACTGATAACGCTCACTTAGCTATCTTCACTTCACCAAATGGAGCTCACTTGCTTCACTTAACTTTAATTGATTAAGCTTAGTTGCTTCACTTCACTTCAACTGATTAAGCTGAGTTGCATTACTTCAACCAACAGAGTTCACTTGTTTCACTTCACTTCAATTGATTAAGCTGAGTTGCTTCACTTCACTTCAACTTATTGGACTCACTTTTTTAGCTTACTTCAACTGATAACGCTCACTTAACTAGCTGCACTTCAACTAATAGAGCTCACTTGCTACACTTCACTTCGAATGATTAAGCTCAGTTCCTTCACTTCACTTCAACTGCTTAAGCTCAGTTGCTTCACTTCACTTCAACTGCTTAAGCTCAGTTGCTTCACTTCAATTCCGCTGATTGGACTCAGTTATTCATCTTCTCCTCAATTGATAACGCTCACTTAACTAGCTTCACTTCAACTAATAGAGCTAAATTGCATCACTTCATTTCAACTGATTGGGCTCACTTAGTTAGCTTCATCTCAGCTGATAACGCTCACTTAACTAGCTGCACTTCAACTAATGGAGCTCACTTGCTTCACTTCACTTCGAATGATTAGGCTCAGTTGCTTCACTTCACTCCAACTGATTAACCACAGTTGCTTAACTTCAACTAACAGAGCTCACTTGTTTCACTTCACTTCAATTGATTAAGCTCAGTTGCTTCACTTTACTTCAACTTATTGGACTCACTTTGTTAGCTTCACCTCGACTGATAACGCTCACTTAACTAGCTGCAATTCAACTAATGGAGCTCACTTGCTTCACTTCACTTCGAATGATTAAGCTCAGTTGCTTCACTTCACTCCAACTGATTAACCACAGTTGCTTCACTTCAACTAACAGAGCTCACATGTTTCACTTCACTTCAATTGATTAAGCTCAGTTGCTTCACTTTACTTCAACTTATTGGACTCACTTTGTTAGCTTCACCTCGACTGATAACGCTCACTTAGCTAGCTGCACTTCAACTAATAGAGCTCACTTGCTTCACTTCACTTCGAATGATTAAGCTCAGTTGCTTCACTTCACTTCAACTGCTCAAGCTCAGTTGCTTCTCTTCACTTCAACTGCTTAAGCTCAGTTGCTTCACTTCACTTCAACTGCTTAAGCTCAGTTGCTTCACTTCAATTCCGCTGATTGGACTCAGTTATTCATCTTCTCCTCAATTGATAACGCTCACTTAACTAGCTTCACTTCAACTAATAGAGCTAAATTGCATCACTTCATTTCAACTGATTGGGCTCACTTAGTTAGCTTCATCTCAACTGATAACGCTCACTTGACTAGCTGCACTTCAACTAATGGAGCTCACTTGTTTCACTTCACTTCGAATGATTAAGCTCAGTTGCTTCACTTCACTCCAACTGATTAACCACAGTTGCTTCACTTCAACTAACAGAGCTCACTTGTTTCACTTCACTTCAATTGATTAAGCTCAGTTGCTTCACTTTACTTCAACTTATTGGACTCACTTTGTTAGCTTCACCTCGACTGATAACGCTCACTTAACTAGCTGCACTTCAACTAATGGAGCTCACTTGCTTCACTTCACTTCGAATGATTAAGCTCAGTTGCTTCACTTCACTCCAACTGATTAACCGCAGTTGCTTCACTTCAACTAACAGAGCTCACATGTTTCACTTCACTTCAATTGATTATGCTCAGTTGCTTCACTTTACTTCAACTTATTGGACTCACTTTGTTAGCTTCACCTCGACTGATAACGCTCACTTAGCTAGCTGCACTTCAACTAATAGAGCTCACTTGCTTCACTTCACTTCGAATGATTAAGCTCAGTTCCTTCACTTCACTTCAACTGCTTAAGCTCAGTTGCTTCACTTCACTTCAACTGCTTAAGCTCAGTTGCTTCACTTCAATTCCGCTGATTGGACTCAGTTATTCATCTTCTCCTCAATTGATAACGCTCACTTAACTAGCTTCACTTCAACTAATAGAGCTAAATTGCATCACTTCATTTCAACTGATTGGGCTCACTTAGTTAGCTTCATCTCAGCTGATAACGCTCACTTAACTAGCTGCACTTCAACTAATGGAGCTCACTTGCTTCACTTCACTTCGAATGATTAGGCTCAGTTGCTTCACTTCACTCCAACTGATTAACCACAGTTGCTTCACTTCAACTAACAGAGCTCACTTGTTTCACTTCACTTCAATTGATTAAGCTCAGTTGCTTCACTTTACTTCAACTTATTGGATTCACTTTGTTAGCTTCACCTCGACTGATAACGCTCACTTAACTAGCTGCACTTCAACTAATGGAGCTCAGTTGCTTCACTTCAATTCTGCTGATTGGACTCAGTTATTCATCTTCTCCTCAATTGATAACGCTCACTTAGCTAGCTGCACTTCAACTAATAGAGCTCACTTGCTTCACTTCACTTCGAATGATTAAGCTCAGTTGCTTCACTTCACTTCAACTGCTTAAGCTCAGTTGCTTCTCTTCACTTCAACTGCTTAAGCTCAGTTGCTTCACTTCACTTCAACTGCTTAAGCTCAGTTGCTTCACTTCAATTCCGCTGTTTGGACTCAGTTATTCATCTTCTCCTCAATTGATAACGCTCACTTAACTAGCTTCACTTCAACTAATAGAGCTAAATTGCATCACTTCATTTCAACTGATTGGGCTCACTTAGTTAGCTTCATCTCAGCTGATAACGCTCACTTAACTAGCTGCACTTCAACTAATGGAGCTCACTTGCTTCACTTCACTTTAATTGAGTAAGGTCAGTTGTTTCACTTCACTCCAACTGACTAAGCTCAGTTGCTTCACTTCAACTAACAGAGTTCACTTGTTTCACTTCACTTCAATTGATTAAGCTCAGTTGCTTCACTTCACTTCAACTGACTAAGCTCAGTTGCCTCACTTCACTTCAACTGATTGAACTCACTTATTCATCTTCACCTCAATTGATAACAATCACTTAACTAGTTTCACTTCAACTAACAGAGCTCACTTGTTTCACTTCACTTCAATTGATTAAGCTCAGTTGGTTCACTTTACTTCAACTTTATGGACTCACTTATTAAGCTTCATCTCAACTGATAACGCTCACTTAACTAGCTGCACTTCAACTAATGGAGCTCACTTGCTTCACTTCACTTCGAATGATTAAGCTCAGTTGCTTCACTTCACTCCAACTGATTAACCACAGTTGCTCCACTTCAACTAACAGAGCTCACTTGTTTCACTTCACTTCAATTGATTAAGCTCAGTTGCTTCACTTCACTTCGAATGATTAAGCTTAGTTGCTTCACTTGAACTAACAGAGCTCACTTGTTTCACTTCACTTCAATTGATTGAGCTCAGTTGCTTCACTTTACTTCAACTTATTGGACTCACTTTGTTAGCTTTACCTCGACTGATAACGCTCACTTAGCTATCTTCACTTCACCAAATGGAGCTCACTTGCTTCACTTAACTTTAATTGATTAAGCTTAGTTGCTTCACTTCACTTCAACTGATTAAGCTGAGTTGCATTACTTCAACCAACAGAGTTCACTTGTTTCACTTCACTTCAATTGATTAAGCTGAGTTGCTTCACTTCACTTCAACTTATTGGACTCACTTTTTTAGCTTACTTCAACTGATAACGCTCACTTAACTAGCTGCACTTCAACTAATAGAGCTCACTTGCTACACTTCACTTCGAATGATTAAGCTCAGTTCCTTCACTTCACTTCAACTGCTTAAGCTCAGTTGCTTCACTTCACTTCAACTGCTTAAGCTCAGTTGCTTCACTTCAATTCCGCTGATTGGACTCAGTTATTCATCTTCTCCTCAATTGATAACGCTCACTTAACTAGCTTCACTTCAACTAATAGAGCTAAATTGCATCACTTCATTTCAACTGATTGGGCTCACTTAGTTAGCTTCATCTCAGCTGATAACGCTCACTTAACTAGCTGCACTTCAACTAATGGAGCTCACTTGCTTCACTTCACTTCGAATGATTAGGCTCAGTTGCTTCACTTCACTCCAACTGATTAACCACAGTTGCTTAACTTCAACTAACAGAGCTCACTTGTTTCACTTCACTTCAATTGATTAAGCTCAGTTGCTTCACTTTACTTCAACTTATTGGACTCACTTTGTTAGCTTCACCTCGACTGATAACGCTCACTTAACTAGCTGCAATTCAACTAATGGAGCTCACTTGCTTCACTTCACTTCGAATGATTAAGCTCAGTTGCTTCACTTCACTCCAACTGATTAACCACAGTTGCTTCACTTCAACTAACAGAGCTCACATGTTTCACTTCACTTCAATTGATTAAGCTCAGTTGCTTCACTTTACTTCAACTTATTGGACTCACTTTGTTAGCTTCACCTCGACTGATAACGCTCACTTAGCTAGCTGCACTTCAACTAATAGAGCTCACTTGCTTCACTTCACTTCGAATGATTAAGCTCAGTTGCTTCACTTCACTTCAACTGCTTAAGCTCAGTTGCTTCTCTTCACTTCAACTGCTTAAGCTCAGTTGCTTCACTTCACTTCAACTGCTTAAGCTCAGTTGCTTCACTTCAATTCCGCTGATTGGACTCAGTTATTCATCTTCTCCTCAATTGATAACGCTCACTTAACTAGCTTCACTTCAACTAATAGAGCTAAATTGCATCACTTCATTTCAACTGATTGGGCTCACTTAGTTAGCTTCATCTCAACTGATAACGCTCACTTGACTAGCTGCACTTCAACTAATGGAGCTCACTTGTTTCACTTCACTTCGAATGATTAAGCTCAGTTGCTTCACTTCACTCCAACTGATTAACCACAGTTGCTTCACTTCAACTAACAGAGCTCACTTGTTTCACTTCACTTCAATTGATTAAGCTCAGTTGCTTCACTTTACTTCAACTTATTGGACTCACTTTGTTAGCTTCACCTCGACTGATAACGCTCACTCAACTAGCTGCACTTCAACTAATGGAGCTCACTTGCTTCACTTCACTTCGAATGATTAAGCTCAGTTGCTTCACTTCACTCCAACTGATTAACCACAGTTGCTCCACTTCAACTAACAGAGCTCACTTGTTTCACTTCACTTCAATTGATTAAGCTCAGTTGCTTCACTTCACTTCGAATGATTAAGCTTAGTTGCTTCACTTGAACTAACAGAGCTCACTTGTTTCACTTCACTTCAATTGATTGAGCTCAGTTGCTTCACTTTACTTCAACTTATTGGACTCACTTTGTTAGCTTTACCTCGACTGATAACGCTCACTTAGCTATCTTCACTTCACCAAATGGAGCTCACTTGCTTCACTTAACTTTAATTGATTAAGCTTAGTTGCTTCACTTCACTTCAACTGATTAAGCTGAGTTGCATTACTTCAACCAACAGAGTTCACTTGTTTCACTTCACTTCAATTGATTAAGCTGAGTTGCTTCACTTCACTTCAACTTATTGGACTCACTTTTTTAGCTTACTTCAACTGATAACGCTCACTTAACTAGCTGCACTTCAACTAATAGAGCTCACTTGCTACACTTCACTTCGAATGATTAAGCTCAGTTCCTTCACTTCACTTCAACTGCTTAAGCTCAGTTGCTTCACTTCACTTCAACTGCTTAAGCTCAGTTGCTTCACTTCAATTCCGCTGATTGGACTCAGTTATTCATCTTCTCCTCAATTGATAACGCTCACTTAACTAGCTTCACTTCAACTAATAGAGCTAAATTGCATCACTTCATTTCAACTGATTGGGCTCACTTAGTTAGCTTCATCTCAGCTGATAACGCTCACTTAACTAGCTGCACTTCAACTAATGGAGCTCACTTGCTTCACTTCACTTCGAATGATTAGGCTCAGTTGCTTCACTTCACTCCAACTGATTAACCACAGTTGCTTAACTTCAACTAACAGAGCTCACTTGTTTCACTTCACTTCAATTGATTAAGCTCAGTTGCTTCACTTTACTTCAACTTATTGGACTCACTTTGTTAGCTTCACCTCGACTGATAACGCTCACTTAACTAGCTGCAATTCAACTAATGGAGCTCACTTGCTTCACTTCACTTCGAATGATTAAGCTCAGTTGCTTCACTTCACTCCAACTGATTAACCACAGTTGCTTCACTTCAACTAACAGAGCTCACATGTTTCACTTCACTTCAATTGATTAAGCTCAGTTGCTTCACTTTACTTCAACTTATTGGACTCACTTTGTTAGCTTCACCTCGACTGATAACGCTCACTTAGCTAGCTGCACTTCAACTAATAGAGCTCACTTGCTTCACTTCACTTCGAATGATTAAGCTCAGTTGCTTCACTTCACTTCAACTGCTTAAGCTCAGTTGCTTCTCTTCACTTCAACTGCTTAAGCTCAGTTGCTTCACTTCACTTCAACTGCTTAAGCTCAGTTGCTTCACTTCAATTCCGCTGATTGGACTCAGTTATTCATCTTCTCCTCAATTGATAACGCTCACTTAACTAGCTTCACTTCAACTAATAGAGCTAAATTGCATCACTTCATTTCAACTGATTGGGCTCACTTAGTTAGCTTCATCTCAACTGATAACGCTCACTTGACTAGCTGCACTTCAACTAATGGAGCTCACTTGTTTCACTTCACTTCGAATGATTAAGCTCAGTTGCTTCACTTCACTCCAACTGATTAACCACAGTTGCTTCACTTCAACTAACAGAGCTCACTTGTTTCACTTCACTTCAATTGATTAAGCTCAGTTGCTTCACTTTACTTCAACTTATTGGACTCACTTTGTTAGCTTCACCTCGACTGATAACGCTCACTCAACTAGCTGCACTTCAACTAATGGAGCTCACTTGCTTCACTTCACTTCGAATGATTAAGCTCAGTCGCTTCACTTCACTCCAACTGATTAACCGCAGTTGCTTCACTTCAACTAACAGAGCTCACATGTTTCACTTCACTTCAATTGATTATGCTCAGTTGCTTCACTTTACTTCAACTTATTGGACTCACTTTGTTAGCTTCACCTCGACTGATAACGCTCACTTAGCTAGCTGCACTTCAACTAATAGAGCTCACTTGCTTCACTTCACTTCGAATGATTAAGCTCAGTTCCTTCACTTCACTTCAACTGCTTAAGCTCAGTTGCTTCACTTCACTTCAACTGCTTAAGCTCAGTTGCTTCACTTCAATTCCGCTGATTGGACTCAGTTATTCATCTTCTCCTCAATTGATAACGCTCACTTAACTAGCTTCACTTCAACTAATAGAGCTAAATTGCATCACTTCATTTCAACTGATTGGGCTCACTTAGTTAGCTTCATCTCAGCTGATAACGCTCACTTAACTAGCTGCACTTCAACTAATGGAGCTCACTTGCTTCACTTCACTTCGAATGATTAGGCTCAGTTGCTTCACTTCACTCCAACTGATTAACCACAGTTGCTTCACTTCAACTAACAGAGCTCACTTGTTTCACTTCACTTCAATTGATTAAGCTCAGTTGCTTCACTTTACTTCAACTTATTGGACTCACTTTGTTAGCTTCACCTCGACTGATAACGCTCACTTAACTAGCTGCACTTCAACTAATGGAGCTCAGTTGCTTCACTTCAATTCTGCTGATTGGACTCAGTTATTCATCTTCTCCTCAATTGATAACGCTCACTTAGCTAGCTGCACTTCAACTAATAGAGCTCACTTGCTTCACTTCACTTCGAATGATTAAGCTCAGTTGCTTCACTTCACTTCAACTGCTTAAGCTCAGTTGCTTCTCTTCACTTCAACTGCTTAAGCTCAGTTGCTTCACTTCACTTCAACTGCTTAAGCTCAGTTGCTTCACTTCAATTCCGCTGTTTGGACTCAGTTATTCACCTTCTCCTCAATTGATAACGCTCACTTAACTAGCTTCACTTCAACTAATAGAGCTAAATTGCATCACTTCATTTCAACTGATTGGGCTCACTTAGTTAGCTTCATCTCAGCTGATAACGCTCACTTAACTAGCTGCACTTCAACTAATGGAGCTCACTTGCTTCACTTCACTTTAATTGAGTAAGGTCAGTTGTTTCACTTCACTCCAACTGACTAAGCTCAGTTGCTTCACTTCAACTAACAGAGTTCACTTGTTTCACTTCACTTCAATTGATTAAGCTCAGTTGCTTCACTTCACTTCAACTTATTGGACTCACTTTGTTAGCTTCACCTCAACTGATAACGGTCAGTTAACCAGTTGCACTTCAACTAATGGAGCTCACTTGCGTCATGTCACTTCGAATGATTAAGCTCAGTTGCTTCACTTCACTTCAACTGCTTAAGCTCAGTTGCTTCTCTTCACTTCAACTGCTTAAGCTCAGTTGCTTCACTTCAATTCCGCTGATTGGACTCAGTTATTCATCTTCTCCTCAATTGATAACGCTCACTTAACTAGCTTCACTTCAACTAATAGAGCTAAATTGCATCACTTCATTTCAACTGATTGGGCTCACTTAGTTAGCTTCATCTCAACTGATAACGCTCACTTGACTAGCTGCACTTCAACTAATGGAGCTCACTTGCTTCACTTCACTTCGAATGATTAAGCTCAGTTGCTTCACTTCACTCCAACTGATTAACCACAGTTGCTTCACTTCAACTAACAGAGCTCACTTGTTTCACTTCACTTCAATTGATTAAGCTCAGTTGCTTCACTTTACTTCAACTTATTGGACTCACTTTGTTAGCTTCACCTCGACTGATAACGCTCACTTAACTAGCTGCACTTCAACTAATGGAGCTCACTTGCGTCATGTCACTTCGAATGATTAAGCTCAGTTGCTCCACTTCACTTCAACTAATTCAGCTCACTTAACTAGCTTCACGTCAATTAACAGAGCTCACTTGTTTCACTTCACTTTAATTGATTAAGCTCAGTTGCTTCACTTCACTTCAACTGACTAAGCTCAGTTGCCTCACTTCACTTCAACTGATTGAACTCACTTATTCATCTTCACCTTAATTGATAACAATCACTTAACTTGCTTCACTTCAACTAACAGAGCTCACTTGTTTCACTTCACTTCAATTGATTAAGCTCAGTTGGTTCACTTTACTTCAACTTTATGGACTCACTTTGTTAGCTTCACCTCAACTGATAACGCTCACTTAGCTAGCTTGACTTCAACTAATGGAGCTCACTTGCTTCACTTTACTTTAATTGATTAAACTCAGTTGTTTCACTTCGCCCCAACTGATTAAGCTCAGTTGCTTCACTTCAACTAACAGAGATCACTTGTTTCACTTCACTTCAATTGATTAAGCTGAGTTGCTTCTCTTCACTTCAACTGATTGGACTCACTTAGATCGTTCCACCTCAACTGATAACGCTCACTTAACTAGCTTCACTTCAACTAATAGCGCTAACTTGCTTCACTTCACTTTAATTGATTAAGCTCAGTTGTTTTACTTCACTTCAACTGATTAAGCTTAGTTGCTTCACTTCAACTAACAGAGCTCACTTGTTTCACTTCACTTCAATTGATTAAGCTCAGTTGCTTCACTTCACTTCAACTTTATGGACTCACTTTGTTAGCTAGACCTCAACTGATAACGCTCAGTTAACCAGCTGCACTTCAACTAATTCAGGTCACTTAACTAGCTTCACTTCGAATGGTTAAGCTCAGTTGCTTCACTTCATTTCAACTGATTGGGCTCACTTAGTTAGCTTCATCTCAGCTGATAACGCTCACTTAACTAGCTGCACTTCAACTAATGGAGCTCACTTGCTTCACTTCACTTCGAATGATTAGGCTCAGTTGCTTCACTTCACTCCAACTGATTAACCACAGTTGCTTAACTTCAACTAACAGAGCTCACTTGTTTCACTTCATTTCAATTGATTAAGCTCAGTTGCTTCACTTTACTTCAACTTATTGGACTCACTTTGTTAGCTTCACCTCGACTGATAACGCTCACTTAACTAGCTGCACTTCAACTAATGGAGCTCACTTGCTTCACTTCACTTCGAATGATTAAGCTCAGTTGCTTCAATTCACTCCAACTGATTAACCACAGTTGCTTCACTTCAACTAACAGAGCTCACATGTTTCACTTCACTTCAATTGATTAAGCTCAGTTGCTTCACTTTACTTCAACTTATTGGACTCACTTTGTTAGCTTCACCTCGACTGATAACGCTCACTTAGCTAGCTGCACTTCAACTAATACAGCTCACTTGCTTCACTTCACTTCGAATGATTAAGCTCAGTTGCTTCACTTCACTTCAACTGCTTAAGCTCAGTTGCTTCTCTTCACTTCAACTGCTTAAGCTCAGTTGCTTCACTTCACTTAAACTGCTTAAGCTCAGTTGCTTCACTTCAATTCCGCTGATTGGACTCAGTTATTCATCTTCTCCTCAATTGATAACGCTCACTTAACTAGCTTCACTTCAACTAATAGAGCTAAATTGCTTCACTTCACTTTAATTGATTAAGCTCAGTTGTTTTACTTCACTTCAACTGATTAAGCTTAGTTGCTTCACTTCAACTAACAGAGCTCACTTGTTTCACTTCACTTCAATTGATTAAGCTCAGTTGCTTCACTTCACTTCAACTGATTGGACTCACTTAGATCGCTTCACCTCAACTGATAACGCTCACTTAACTAGCTTCACTTCAACTAATAGCGCTAACTTGCTTCACTTCACTTTAATTGATTAAGCTCAGTTGTTTTACTTCACTTCAACTGATTAAGCTTAGTTGCTTCACTTCAACTAACAGAGCTCACTTGTTTCACTTCACTTCAATTGATTAAGCTCAGTTGCTTCACTTCACTTCAACTTTATGGACTCACTTTGTTAGCTAGACCTCAACTGATAACGCTCAGTTAACCAGCTGCACTTCAACTAATTCAGGTCACTTAACTAGCTTCACTTCGAATGGTTAAGCTCAGTTGCTTCACTTCATTTCAACTGATTGGGCTCACTTAGTTAGCTTCATCTCAGCTGATAACGCTCACTTAACTAGCTGCACTTCAACTAATGGAGCTCACTTGCTTCACTTCACTTCGAATGATTAGGCTCAGTTGCTTCACTTCACTCCAACTGATTAACCACAGTTGCTTAACTTCAACTAACAGAGCTCACTTGTTTCACTTCATTTCAATTGATTAAGCTCAGTTGCTTCACTTTACTTCAACTTATTGGACTCACTTTGTTAGCTTCACCTCGACTGATAACGCTCACTTAACTAGCTGCACTTCAACTAATGGAGCTCACTTGCTTCACTTCACTTCGAATGATTAAGCTCAGTTGCTTCAATTCACTCCAACTGATTAACCACAGTTGCTTCACTTCAACTAACAGAGCTCACATGTTTCACTTCACTTCAACTGCTTAAGCTCAGTTGCTTCACTTCACTTCAACTGCTTAAGCTCAGTTGCTTCTCTTCACTTCAACTGCTTAAGCTCAGTTGCTTCACTTCACTTCAATTGATTAAGCTCAGTTGCTTCACTTTACTTCAACTTATTGGACTCACTTTGTTAGCTTCACCTCGACTGATAACGCTCACTTAACTAGCTGCACTTCAACTAATGGAGCTCACTTGCTTCACTTCACTTCGAATGATTAAGCTCAGTTGCTTCAATTCACTCCAACTGATTAACCACAGTTGCTTCACTTCAACTAACAGAGCTCACATGTTTCACTTCACTTCAATTGATTAAGCTCAGTTGCTTCACTTTACTTCAACTGATTGGGCTCACTTAGTTAGCTTCATCTCAACTGATAACGCTCACTTAACTAGCTGCACTTCAACTAATGGAGCTCACTTGCTTCACTTCACTTCGAATGATTAAGCTCAGTTGCTTCACTTCACTCCAACTGATTAACCACAGTTGCTTCACTTCAACTAACAGAGCTCACTTGTTTCACTTCACTTCAATTGATTAAGCTCAGTTGCTTCACTTTACTTCAACTTATTGGACTCACTTTGTTAGCTTCACCTCGACTGATAACGCTCACTTAACTAGCTGCACTTCAACTAATGGAGCTCACTTGCTTCACTTCACTTCGAATGATTAAGCTCAGTTGCTTCACTTCACTCCAACTGATTAACCGCAGTTGCTTCACTTCAACTAACAGAGCTCACATGTTTCACTTCACTTCAATTGATTATGCTCAGTTGCTTCACTTTACTTCAACTTATTGGACTCACTTTGTTAGCTTCACCTCGACTGATAACGCTCACTTAGCTAGCTGCACTTCAACTAATAGAGCTCACTTGCTTCACTTCACTTCGAATGATTAAGCTCAGTTGCTTGACTTCACTTCAACTGCTTAAGCTCAGTTGCTTCTCTTCACTTCAACTGCTTAAGCTCAGTTGCTTCACTTCAATTCCGCTGATTGGACTCAGTTGCTTCACTTCACTTCAACTGCTTAAGCTCAGTTGCTTCTCTTCACTTCAACTGCTTAAGCTCAGTTGCTTCACTTCACTTCAATTGATTAAGCTCAGTTGCTTCACTTTACTTCAACTTATTGGACTCACTTTGTTAGCTTCACCTCGACTGATAACGCTCACTTAACTAGCTGCACTTCAACTAATGGAGCTCACTTGCTTCACTTCACTTCGAATGATTAAGCTCAGTTGCTTCACTTCACTCCAACTGATTAACCGCAGTTGCTTCACTTCAACTAACAGAGCTCACATGTTTCACTTCACTTCAATTGATTATGCTCAGTTGCTTCACTTTACTTCAACTTATTGGACTCACTTTGTTAGCTTCACCTCGACTGATAACGCTCACTTAACTAGCTGCACTTCAACTAATGGAGCTCACTTGCTTCACTTCACTTCGAATGATTAAGCTCAGTTGCTTCACTTCACTCCAACTGATTAACCACAGTTGCTTCACTTCAACTAACAGAGCTCACATGTTTCACTTCACTTCAATTGATTAAGCTCAGTTGCTTCACTTTACTTCAACTGATTGGGCTCACTTAGTTAGCTTCACCTCGACTGATAACGCTCACTTAACTAGCTGCACTTCAACTAATGGAGCTCACTTGCTTCACTTCACTTCGAATGATTAAGCTCAGTTGCTTCACTTCACTCCAACTGATTAACCACAGTTGCTTCACTTCAACTAACAGAGCTCACTTGCTTCACTTCACTTCGAATGATTAAGCTCAGTTGCTTCACTTCACTCCAACTGATTAACCACAGTTGCTTCACTTCAACTAACAGAGCTCACTTGTTTCACTTCACTTCAATTGATTAAGCTCAGTTGCTTCACTTTACTTCAACTTATTGGACTCACTTTGTTAGCTTCACCTCGACTGATAACGCTCACTTAACTAGCTGCACTTCAACTAATGGAGCTCACTTGCTTCACTTCACTTCGAATGATTAAGCTCAGTTGCTTCACTTCACTCCAACTGATTAACCGCAGTTGCTTCACTTCAACTAACAGAGCTCACATGTTTCACTTCACTTCAATTGATTAAGCTCAGTTGCTTCACTTTACTTCAACTGATTGGGCTCACTTAGTTAGCTTCATCTCAACTGATAACGCTCACTTAACTAGCTGCACTTCAACTAATGGAGCTCACTTGCTTCACTTCACTTCGAATGATTAAGCTCAGTTGCTTCACTTCACTCCAACTGATTAACCACAGTTGCTTCACTTCAACTAACAGAGCTCACTTGTTTCACTTCACTTCAATTGATTAAGCTCAGTTGCTTCACTTTACTTCAACTTATTGGACTCACTTTGTTAGCTTCACCTCGACTGATAACGCTCACTTAACTAGCTGCACTTCAACTAATGGAGCTCACTTGCTTCACTTCACTTCGAATGATTAAGCTCAGTTGCTTCACTTCACTCCAACTGATTAACCGCAGTTGCTTCACTTCAACTAACAGAGCTCACATGTTTCACTTCACTTCAATTGATTATGCTCAGTTGCTTCACTTTACTTCAACTTATTGGACTCACTTTGTTAGCTTCACCTCGACTGATAACGCTCACTTAACTAGCTGCACTTCAACTAATGGAGCTCACTTGCTTCACTTCACTTCGAATGATTAAGCTCAGTTGCTTCAATTCACTCCAACTGATTAACCACAGTTGCTTCACTTCAACTAACAGAGCTCACATGTTTCACTTCACTTCAACTGCTTAAGCTCAGTTGCTTCACTTCACTTCAACTGCTTAAGCTCAGTTGCTTCTCTTCACTTCAACTGCTTAAGCTCAGTTGCTTCACTTCACTTCAATTGATTAAGCTCAGTTGCTTCACTTTACTTCAACTTATTGGACTCACTTTGTTAGCTTCACCTCGACTGATAACGCTCACTTAACTAGCTGCACTTCAACTAATGGAGCTCACTTGCTTCACTTCACTTCGAATGATTAAGCTCAGTTGCTTCACTTCACTCCAACTGATTAACCGCAGTTGCTTCACTTCAACTAACAGAGCTCACATGTTTCACTTCACTTCAATTGATTATGCTCAGTTGCTTCACTTTACTTCAACTTATTGGACTCACTTTGTTAGCTTCACCTCGACTGATAACGCTCACTTAACTAGCTGCACTTCAACTAATGGAGCTCACTTGCTTCACTTCACTTCGAATGATTAAGCTCAGTTGCTTCACTTCACTCCAACTGATTAACCACAGTTGCTTCACTTCAACTAACAGAGCTCACATGTTTCACTTCACTTCAATTGATTAAGCTCAGTTGCTTCACTTTACTTCAACTGATTGGGCTCACTTAGTTAGCTTCATCTCAACTGATAACGCTCACTTAACTAGCTGCACTTCAACTAATGGAGCTCACTTGCTTCACTTCACTTCGAATGATTAAGCTCAGTTGCTTCACTTCACTCCAACTGATTAACCACAGTTGCTTCACTTCAACTAACAGAGCTCACTTGTTTCACTTCACTTCAATTGATTAAGCTCAGTTGCTTCACTTTACTTCAACTTATTGGACTCACTTTGTTAGCTTCACCTCGACTGATAACGCTCACTTAACTAGCTGCACTTCAACTAATGGAGCTCACTTGCTTCACTTCACTTCGAATGATTAAGCTCAGTTGCTTCACTTCACTCCAACTGATTAACCACAGTTGCTTCACTTCAACTAACAGAGCTCACTTGTTTCACTTCACTTCAATTGATTAAGCTCAGTTGCTTCACTTTACTTCAACTTATTGGACTCACTTTGTTAGCTTCACCTCGACTGATAACGCTCACTTAACTAGCTGCACTTCAACTAATGGAGCTCACTTGCGTCATGTCACTTCGAATGATTAAGCTCAGTTGCTCCACTTCACTTCAACTAATTCAGCTCACTTAACTAGCTTCACGTCAATTAACAGAGCTCACTTGTTTCACTTCACTTTAATTGATTAAGCTCAGTTGCTTCACTTCACTTCAACTGACTAAGCTCAGTTGCCTCACTTCACTTCAACTGATTGAACTCACTTATTCATCTTCACCTTAATTGATAACAATCACTTAACTTGCTTCACTTCAACTAACAGAGCTCACTTGTTTCACTTCACTTCAATTGATTAAGCTCAGTTGGTTCACTTTACTTCAACTTTATGGACTCACTTTGTTAGCTTCACCTCAACTGATAACGCTCACTTAGCTAGCTTGACTTCAACTAATGGAGCTCACTTGCTTCACTTTACTTTAATTGATTAAACTCAGTTGTTTCACTTCGCCCCAACTGATTAAGCTCAGTTGCTTCACTTCAACTAACAGAGATCACTTGTTTCACTTCACTTCAATTGATTAAGCTGAGTTGCTTCTCTTCACTTCAACTGATTGGACTCACTTAGATCGTTCCACCTCAACTGATAACGCTCACTTAACTAGCTTCACTTCAACTAATAGCGCTAACTTGCTTCACTTCACTTTAATTGATTAAGCTCAGTTGTTTTACTTCACTTCAACTGATTAAGCTTAGTTGCTTCACTTCAACTAACAGAGCTCACTTGTTTCACTTCACTTCAATTGATTAAGCTCAGTTGCTTCACTTCACTTCAACTTTATGGACTCACTTTGTTAGCTAGACCTCAACTGATAACGCTCAGTTAACCAGCTGCACTTCAACTAATTCAGGTCACTTAACTAGCTTCACTTCGAATGGTTAAGCTCAGTTGCTTCACTTCATTTCAACTGATTGGGCTCACTTAGTTAGCTTCATCTCAGCTGATAACGCTCACTTAACTAGCTGCACTTCAACTAATGGAGCTCACTTGCTTCACTTCACTTCGAATGATTAGGCTCAGTTGCTTCACTTCACTCCAACTGATTAACCACAGTTGCTTAACTTCAACTAACAGAGCTCACTTGTTTCACTTCATTTCAATTGATTAAGCTCAGTTGCTTCACTTTACTTCAACTTATTGGACTCACTTTGTTAGCTTCACCTCGACTGATAACGCTCACTTAACTAGCTGCACTTCAACTAATGGAGCTCACTTGCTTCACTTCACTTCGAATGATTAAGCTCAGTTGCTTCAATTCACTCCAACTGATTAACCACAGTTGCTTCACTTCAACTAACAGAGCTCACATGTTTCACTTCACTTCAATTGATTAAGCTCAGTTGCTTCACTTTACTTCAACTTATTGGACTCACTTTGTTAGCTTCACCTCGACTGATAACGCTCACTTAGCTAGCTGCACTTCAACTAATACAGCTCACTTGCTTCACTTCACTTCGAATGATTAAGCTCAGTTGCTTCACTTCACTTCAACTGCTTAAGCTCAGTTGCTTCTCTTCACTTCAACTGCTTAAGCTCAGTTGCTTCACTTCACTTAAACTGCTTAAGCTCAGTTGCTTCACTTCAATTCCGCTGATTGGACTCAGTTATTCATCTTCTCCTCAATTGATAACGCTCACTTAACTAGCTTCACTTCAACTAATAGAGCTAAATTGCTTCACTTCACTTTAATTGATTAAGCTCAGTTGTTTTACTTCACTTCAACTGATTAAGCTTAGTTGCTTCACTTCAACTAACAGAGCTCACTTGTTTCACTTCACTTCAATTGATTAAGCTCAGTTGCTTCACTTCACTTCAACTGATTGGACTCACTTAGATCGCTTCACCTCAACTGATAACGCTCACTTAACTAGCTTCACTTCAACTAATAGCGCTAACTTGCTTCACTTCACTTTAATTGATTAAGCTCAGTTGTTTTACTTCACTTCAACTGATTAAGCTTAGTTGCTTCACTTCAACTAACAGAGCTCACTTGTTTCACTTCACTTCAATTGATTAAGCTCAGTTGCTTCACTTCACTTCAACTTTATGGACTCACTTTGTTAGCTAGACCTCAACTGATAACGCTCAGTTAACCAGCTGCACTTCAACTAATTCAGGTCACTTAACTAGCTTCACTTCGAATGGTTAAGCTCAGTTGCTTCACTTCATTTCAACTGATTGGGCTCACTTAGTTAGCTTCATCTCAGCTGATAACGCTCACTTAACTAGCTGCACTTCAACTAATGGAGCTCACTTGCTTCACTTCACTTCGAATGATTAGGCTCAGTTGCTTCACTTCACTCCAACTGATTAACCACAGTTGCTTAACTTCAACTAACAGAGCTCACTTGTTTCACTTCATTTCAATTGATTAAGCTCAGTTGCTTCACTTTACTTCAACTTATTGGACTCACTTTGTTAGCTTCACCTCGACTGATAACGCTCACTTAACTAGCTGCACTTCAACTAATGGAGCTCACTTGCTTCACTTCACTTCGAATGATTAAGCTCAGTTGCTTCAATTCACTCCAACTGATTAACCACAGTTGCTTCACTTCAACTAACAGAGCTCACATGTTTCACTTCACTTCAACTGCTTAAGCTCAGTTGCTTCACTTCACTTCAACTGCTTAAGCTCAGTTGCTTCTCTTCACTTCAACTGCTTAAGCTCAGTTGCTTCACTTCACTTCAATTGATTAAGCTCAGTTGCTTCACTTTACTTCAACTTATTGGACTCACTTTGTTAGCTTCACCTCGACTGATAACGCTCACTTAACTAGCTGCACTTCAACTAATGGAGCTCACTTGCTTCACTTCACTTCGAATGATTAAGCTCAGTTGCTTCAATTCACTCCAACTGATTAACCACAGTTGCTTCACTTCAACTAACAGAGCTCACATGTTTCACTTCACTTCAATTGATTAAGCTCAGTTGCTTCACTTTACTTCAACTGATTGGGCTCACTTAGTTAGCTTCATCTCAACTGATAACGCTCACTTAACTAGCTGCACTTCAACTAATGGAGCTCACTTGCTTCACTTCACTTCGAATGATTAAGCTCAGTTGCTTCACTTCACTCCAACTGATTAACCACAGTTGCTTCACTTCAACTAACAGAGCTCACTTGTTTCACTTCACTTCAATTGATTAAGCTCAGTTGCTTCACTTTACTTCAACTTATTGGACTCACTTTGTTAGCTTCACCTCGACTGATAACGCTCACTTAACTAGCTGCACTTCAACTAATGGAGCTCACTTGCTTCACTTCACTTCGAATGATTAAGCTCAGTTGCTTCACTTCACTCCAACTGATTAACCGCAGTTGCTTCACTTCAACTAACAGAGCTCACATGTTTCACTTCACTTCAATTGATTATGCTCAGTTGCTTCACTTTACTTCAACTTATTGGACTCACTTTGTTAGCTTCACCTCGACTGATAACGCTCACTTAGCTAGCTGCACTTCAACTAATAGAGCTCACTTGCTTCACTTCACTTCGAATGATTAAGCTCAGTTGCTTGACTTCACTTCAACTGCTTAAGCTCAGTTGCTTCTCTTCACTTCAACTGCTTAAGCTCAGTTGCTTCACTTCAATTCCGCTGATTGGACTCAGTTATTCATCTTCTCCTCAATTGATAACGCTCACTTAACTAGCTTCACTTCAACTAATAGAGCTAAATTGCATCACTTCATTTCAACTGATTGGGCTCACTTAGTTAGCTTCATCTCAGCCGATAACGCTCACTTAACTAGCTGCACTTCAACTAATGGAGCTCACTTGCTTCACTTCACTTCGAATGATTAGGCTCAGTTGCTTCACTTCACTCCAACTGATTAACCACAGTTGCTTCACTTCAACTAACAGAGCTCACTTGTTTCACTTCACTTCAATTGATTAAGCTCAGTTGCTTCACTTTACTTCAACTTATTGGACTCACTTTGTTAGCTTCACCTCGACTGATAACGCTCACTTAACTAGCTGCACTTCAATTCTGCTGATTGGACTCAGTTATTCATCTTCTACTCAATTGATAACGCTCACTTAACTAGCTTCACTTCAACTAATAGAGCTAAATTGCATCACTTCATTTCAACTGATTGGACTCACTTTGTTAGCTTCACCTCGACTGATAACGCTCACTTAGCTAGCTGCACTTCAACTAATAGAGCTCACTTGCTTCACTTCACTTCGAATGATTAAGCTCAGTTGCTTCACTTCACTTCAACTGCTTAAGCTCAGTTGCTTCTCTTCACTTCAACTGCTTAAGCTCAGTTGCTTCACTTCACTTCAACTGCTTAAGCTCAGTTGCTTCACTTCACTTCAATTGATTAAGCTCAGTTGCTTCACTTCACTTCGAATGATTAAGCTTAGTTGCTTCACTTGAACTAACAGAGCTCACTTGTTTCACTTCACTTCAATTGATTGAGCTCAGTTGCTTCACTTTACTTCAACTTATTGGACTCACTTTGTTAGCTTTACCTCGACTGATAACGCTCACTTAGCTATCTTCACTTCACCAAATGGAGCTCACTTGCTTCACTTAACTTTAATTGATTAAGCTTAGTTGCTTCACTTCACTTCAACTGATTAAGCTGAGTTGCATTACTTCAACCAACAGAGTTCACTTGTTTCACTTCACTTCAATTGATTAAGCTGAGTTGCTTCACTTCACTTCAACTTATTGGACTCACTTTTTTAGCTTACTTCAACTGATAACGCTCACTTAACTAGCTGCACTTCAACTAATAGAGCTCACTTGCTTCACTTCACTTCAACTGCTTAAGCTCAGTTGCTTCTCTTCACTTCAACTGCTTAAGCTCAGTTGCTTCACTTCACTTCAACTGCTTAAGCTCAGTTGCTTCACTTCAATTCCGCTGATTGGACTCAGTTATTCATCTTCTCCTCAATTGATAACGCTCACTTAACTAGCTTCACTTCAACTAATAGAGCTAAATTGCATCACTCCATTTCAACTGATTGGGCTCACTTAGTTAGCTTCATCTCAACTGATAACGCTCACTTAACTAGCTGCACTTCAACTAATGGAGCTCACTTGCTTCACTTCACTTCGAATGATTAAGC
Organism: Bombylius discolor; assembly: GCA_939192795.1. Taxonomy (NCBI): domain Eukaryota; kingdom Metazoa; phylum Arthropoda; class Insecta; order Diptera; family Bombyliidae; genus Bombylius; species Bombylius discolor. The sequence goes on from OW584238.1 coordinate 27,829,848, forward strand.
TCAGTTGCTTCACTTCACTCCAACTGATTAACCACAGTTGCTTCACTTCAACTAACAGAGCTCACTTGTTTCACTTCACTTCAATTGATTAAGCTCAGTTGCTTCACTTTACTTCAACTTATTGGACTCACTTTGTTAGCTTCACCTCGACTGATAACGCTCACTTAACTAGCTGCACTTCAACTAATGGAGCTCACTTGCGTCATGTCACTTCGAATGATTAAGCTCAGTTGCTCCACTTCACTTCAACTAATTCAGCTCACTTAACTAGCTTCACGTTAATTAACAGAGCTCACTTGTTTCACTTCACTTTAATTGATTAAGCTCAGTTGCTTCACTTCACTTCAACTGACTAATCTCAGTTGCCTCACTTCACTTCAACTGATTGAACTCACTTATTCATCTTCACCTTAATTGATAACAATCACTTAACTTGCTTCACTTCAACTAACAGAGCTCACTTGTTTCACTTCACTTCAATTGATTAAGCTCAGTTGCTTCACTTCAACTAACAGAGATCACTTGTTTCACTTCACTTCAATTGATTAAGCTGAGTTGCTTCTTTTCACTTCAACTGATTGGACTCACTTAGATCGATTCACCTCAACTGATAACGCTCACTTAACTAGCTTCTCTTCAACTAATAGCGCTAACTTGCTTCACTTCACTTTAATTGATTAAGCTCAGTTGTTTTACTTCACTTCAACTGATTAAGCTTAGTTGCTTCACTTCAACTAACAGAGCTCACTTGTTTCACTTCACTTCAATTGATTAAGCTCAGTTGCTTCACTTCACTTCAACTTTATGGACTCACTTTGTTAGCTAGACCTCAACTGATAACGCTCAGTTAACCAGCTGCACTTCAACTAATTCAGGTCACTTAACTAGCTTCACTTCGAATGGTTAAGCTCAGTTGCTTCACTTCACTTCAGCTGATTGGATTCAGTTATTCATATTCACCTCAACTGATAACGCTCACTTAGCTAGCTTCACTTGAACTAATGGAGCTCACTTGCTTCAATTCACTTTATTTGATTAAGCTCAGTTGCTTCACTTCACTCCAACTGATTAAGCTCAGTTGCTTCACTTCAACTAACAGAGATCACTTGTTTCACTTCACTTCAATTGATTAAGCTGAGTTGCTTCTTTTCACTTCAACTGATTGGACTCACTTAGATCGATTCACCTCAACTGATAACGCTCACTTAACTAGCTTCACTTCAACTAATAGCGCTAACTTGCTTCACTTCACTTTAATTGATTAAGCTCAGTTGTTTTACTTCACTTCCACTGATTAAGCTTAGTTGCTTCACTCCAACTAACAGAGCTCACTTGTTTCACTTCACTTCAATTGATTAAGCTCAGTTGCTTCACTTCACTTCAACTTTATGGACTCACTTTGTTAGCTAGACCTCAACTGATAACGCTCAGTTAACCAGCTGCACTTCAACTAATTCAGGTCACTTAACTAGCTTCACTTCGAATGGTTAAGCTCAGTTGCTTCACTTCACTTCAGCTGATTGGATTCAGTTATTCATATTCACCTCAACTGATAACGCTCACTTAGCTAGCTTCACTTGAACTAATGGAGCTCACTTGCTTCAATTCACTTTATTTGATTAAGCTCAGTTGCTTCACTTCACTTCAATTAATTAAGCTCAGTTGCTTCACTTCAACTAACAGAGATCACTTGTTTCACTTCACTTCAATTGATTAAGCTGAGTTGCTTCTTTTCACTTCAACTGATTGGACTCACTTAGATCGATTCACCTCAACTGATAACGCTCACTTAACTAGCTTCACTTCAACTAATAGCGCTAACTTGCTTCACTTCACTTTAATTGATTAAGCTCAGTTGTTTTACTTCACTTCAACTGATTAAGCTTAGTTGCTTCACTTCAACTAACAGAGCTCACTTGTTTCACTTCACTTCAATTGATTAAGCTCAGTTGCTTCACTTCACTTCAACTTTATGGACTCACTTTGTTAGCTAGACCTCAACTGATAACGCTCAGTTAACCAGCTGCACTTCAACTAATTCAGGTCACTTAACTAGCTTCACTTCGAATGGTTAAGCTCAGTTGCTTCACTTCACTTCAGCTGATTGGATTCAGTTATTCATATTCACCTCAACTGATAACGCTCACTTAGCTAGCTTCACTTGAAATAATGGAGCTGACTTGCTTCAATTCACTTTATTTGATTAAGCTCAGTTGCTTCACTTCACTCCAACTGATTAACCTCAGTTGCTTCACTTCAACTAACAGAGCTCACTTGTTTCACTTCACTTCAATTGATTAAGCTCAGTTGCTTCACTATACTTCAACTGATTGAGCTCACTTATTCATCTTCACCTCAATTGATAACACTAACCTAACTAGCTTCACTTCAACTAATATAGCTAACTTGCTTCACTTTACTTCGAATGGTTAAGCTCAGTTGCTTCACTTCACTTCAGCTGATTGGATTCAGTTATTCATATTCACCTCAACTGATAACGCTCACTTAGCTAGCTTCACTTCAACTAATGAAACTCACTTGCTTCACTTTACTTTAATTGATTAAGCTCAGTTGTTTCACTTCACTCCAACTGACTAAGCTCAGTTGCTTCACTTCAACTAACAGAGTTCACTTGTTTCACTTCACTTCAATTGATTAAGCTCAGTTGCTTTACTTCACTTCAACTTATTGGACTCACTTTGTTAGCTTACCTCAACTGATAACGCTCACTTAACTAGCTGCACTTCAACTAATGGAGCTCACTTGTTTTCTCTTCACTTTAATTGACTAAGCTCAGTTGTTTCACTTCACTCCAACTGACTAAGCTCAGTTGCTTCACTTCAACTAACAGAGTTCACTTGTTTCACTTCACTTCAATTGATTAAGCTCAGTTGCTTCACTTCACTTCAACTTATTGGACTCACTTTGTTAGCTTACCTCAACTGATAACGCTCACTTAACTAGCTGCACTTCAACTAATGGAGCTCACTTGCTTCACTTTACTTTAATTGAGTAAGCTCAGTTGCTTCACTTCAGTTCAACTGATTAAGCTGAGTTGCTTCACTTCAACTAACAGAGCTCACTTGTTTCACTTCACTTTAATTGATTAAGCTCAGTTGCTTCACTTCACTTCAACTTATTGGACTTACTTTGTTAGCTTCACCTCAACTGATAACGCTCAGTTAACCAGTTGCACTTCAACTAATAGAGCTCACTTGCGTCATGTCACTTCGAATGATTAAGCTCAGTTGCTCCGCTTCACTTCAACTAATTCAGCTCACTTAACTAGCTTCACGTCAATTAACAGAGCTCACTTGTTTCACTTCACTTTAATTGGTTAAGCTCAGTTGCTTCACTTCACTTCAACTGACTAAGCTCAGTTGCCTCACTTCACTTCAACTGATTGAACTCACTTATTCATCTTCACCTCAATTGATAACAATCACTTAACTAGCTTCACTTCAACTAACAGAGCTCACTTGTTTCACTTCACTTCAATTGATTAAGCTCAGTTGGTTCACTTTACTTCAACTTTATGGACTCACTTTGTTAGCTTCACCTCAACTGAAAACGCTCACTTAGCTAGCTTGACTTCAACTAATGGAGCTCACTTGCTTCACTTTACTTTAATTGATTAAACTCAGTTGTTTCACTTCGCCCCAACTGATTAAGCTCAGTTGCTTCACTTCAACTAACAGAGTTCACTTGTTTCACTTCACTTCAATTGATTAATTTGAGTTGCTTCACTTCACTTCAACTGATTGGACTCACTTAGATCGCTTCACCTCAACTGATAACGCTCACTTAACTAGCTTCACTTCAACTAATAGCGCTAACTTGCTTCACTTCAATTTAATTGATTAAGCTCAGTTGTTTTACTTCACTTCAACTGATTAAGCTTGGTTGCTTTACTTCAACTAACAGAGCTCACTTGTTTCACTTCACTTCAATTGATTAAGCTCAGTTGCTTCACTTCACTTCAACTTTATGGACTCACTTTGTTAGCTACACCTCAACTGATAACGCTCAGTTAACCGGCTGCACTTCAACTAATTCAGCTCACTTAACTAGCTTCACTTCGAATGGTTAAGCTCAGTTGCTTCACTTTACTTCAACTTATTGGACTCACTTATTAAGCTTCATCTCAACTGATAACGCTCACTTAACTAGCTGCACTTCAACTAATGGAGCTCACTTGCTTCACTTCACTTCAATTGATTAAGCTCAGTTGCTTCACTTCACTTCAACTTTATGGACTCACTTTGTTAGCTACACCTCAACTGATAACGCTCAGTTAACCGGCTGCACTTCAACTAATTCAGCTCACTTAACTAGCTTCACTTCGAATGATTAAGCTCAGTTGCTTCACATCACTCCAACTGATTAACCACAGTTGCTCCACTTCAACTAACAGAGCTCACTTGTTTCACTTCACTTCAATTGATTAAGCTCAGTTGCTTCACTTTACTTCAACTTATTGGACTTACTTTGTTAGCTCCACCTCAACTGATAATGCTCACTTAGCTAGCTTCACTTCAACTAATGGAGCTAAGTTGCTACACTTCGCTTTAATTGATTAAGCTCAGTTGCTTCACTTCACTTCCAATGATTAAGCTTAGTTGCTTCACTTGAACTAACAGAGCTCACTTGTTTCACTTCACTTCAATTGATTGAGCTCAGTTGCTTTACTTTACTTCAACTTATTGGACTCACTTTGTTAGCTTTACCTCGACTGATAACGCTCACTTAGCTATCTTCACTTCACCAAATGGAGCTCACTTGCTTCACTTCACTTTAATTGATTAAGCTTAGTTGCTTCACTTCACTTCAACTGATTAAGCTGAGTTGCATTACTTCAACCAACAGAGTTCACTTGTTTCACTTCACTTCAATTGATTAAGCTGAGTTGCTTCACTTCACTTCAACTTATTGGACTCACTTTTTTAGCTTACCTCAACTGATAACGCTCACTTAACTAGCTGCACTTCAACTAATAGAGCTCACTTGCTACACTTCACTTCGAATGATTAAGCTCAGTTGCTTCACTTCACTTCAACTGCTTAAGCTCAGTTGCTTCACTTCACTTCAACTGCTTAAGCTCAGTTGTTTCACTTCAATTCCGCTGATTGGACTCAGTTATTCATCTTCTCCTCAATTGATAACGCTCACTTAACTAGCTTCACTTCAACTAATAGAGCTAAATTGCATCACTTCATTTCAACTGATTGGGCTCACTTAGTTAGCTTCATCTCAGCTGATAACGCTCACTTAACTAGCTGCACTTCAACTAATGGAGCTCACTTGCTTCACTTCACTTCGAATGATTAGGCTCAGTTGCTTCACTTCACTCCAACTGATTAACCACAGTTGCTTAACTTCAACTAACAGAGCTCACTTGTTTCACTTCACTTCAATTGATTAAGCTCAGTTGCTTCACTTCATTTCAACTGATTGGGCTCACTTAGTTAGCTTCATCTCAACTGATAACGCTCACTTAACTAGCTGCACTTCAACTAATGGAGCTCACTTGCTTCACTTCACTTCGAATGATTAAGCTCAGTTGCTTCACTTCACTCCAACTGATTAACCACAGTTGCTTCACTTCAACTAACAGAGCTCACTTGTTTCACTTCACTTCAATTGATTAAGCTCAGTTGCTTCACTTTACTTCAACTTATTGGACTCACTTTGTTAGCTTCACCTCGACTGATAACGCTCACTTAGCTAGCTGCACTTCAACTAATAGAGCTCACTTGCTTCACTTCACTTCGAATGATTAAGCTCAGTTGCTTCACTTCACTTCAACTGCTTAAGCTCAGTTGCTTCTCTTCACTTCAACTGCTTAAGCTCAGTTGCTTCACTTCACTTCAACTGCTTAAGCTCAGTTGCTTCACTTCAATTCCGCTGATTGGACTCAGTTATTCATCTTCTCCTCAATTGATAACGCTCACTTAACTAGCTTCACTTCAACTAATAGAGCTAAATTGCATCACTTCATTTCAACTGATTGGGCTCACTTAGTTAGCTTCATCTCAACTGATAACGCTCACTTAACTAGCTGCACTTCAACTAATGGAGCTCACTTGCTTCACTTCACTTCGAATGATTAAGCTCAGTTGCTTCACTTCACTCCAACTGATTAACCGCAGTTGCTTCACTTCAACTAACAGAGCTCACATGTTTCACTTCACTTCAATTGATTAAGCTGAATTGCTTCACTTCACTTCAACTTATTGGACTCACTTTGTTAGCTTCACCTCGACTGATAACGCTCACTTGCTTCACTTCACTTCGAATGATTAAGCTCAGTTGCTTCACTTCACTTCAACTGCTTAAGCTCAGTTGCTTCTCTTCACTTCAACTGCTTAAGCTCAGTTGCTTCACTTCACTTCAACTGCTTAAGCTCAGTTGCTTCATTTTAATTCCGCTGATTGGACTCAGTTATTCATCTTCTCCTCAATTGATAACGCTCACTTAACTAGCTTCACTTCAACTAATAGAGCTAAATTGCATCACTTCATTTCAACTGATTGGGCTCACTTAGTTAGCTTCATCTCAACTGATAACGCTCACTTAACTAGCTGCACTTCAACTAATGGAGCTCACTTGCTTCACTTCACTTCGAATGATTAAGCTCAGTTGCTTCACTTCACTCCAACTGATTAACCACAGTTGCTTCACTTCAACTAACAGAGCTCACATGTTTCACTTCACTTCAATTGATTAAGCTCAGTTGCTTCACTTTACTTAAACTTATTGGACTCACTTTGTTAGCTTCACCTCGACTGATAACGCTCACTTAACTAGCTGCACTTCAACTAATGGAGCTCACTTGCTTCACTTCACTTCGAATGATTAAGCTCAGTTGCTTCACTTCACTTCAACTGATTAAGCTGAGTTGCATTACTTCAACCAACAGAGTTCACTTGTTTCACTTCACTTCAATTGATTAAGCTGAATTGCTTCACTTCACTTCAACTTATTGGACTCACTTTGTTAGCTTACCTCAACTGATAACGCTCACTTAACTAGCTGCACTTCAACTAATAGAGCTCACTTGCTACACTTCACTTCGAATGATTAAGCTCAGTTGCTTCACTTCACTTCAACTGCTTAAGCTCAGTTGCTTCACTTCACTTCAACTGCTTAAGCTCAGTTGCTTAACTTCAATTCCGCTGATTGGATTTAGTTATTCATCTTCTCCTCAATTGATAACGCTCACTTAACTAGCTTCACTTCAACTAATAGAGCTAAATTGCATCACTTCATTTCAACTGATTGGGCTCACTTAGTTAGCTTCATCTCAACTGATAACGCTCACTTAACTAGCTGCACTTCAACTAATGGAGCTCACTTGCTTCACTTCACTTCGAATGATTAAGCTCAGTTGCTTCACTTCACTCCAACTGATTAACCACAGTTGCTTCACTTCAACTAACAGAGCTCACTTGTTTCACTTCACTTCAATTGATTAAGCTCAGTTGCTTCACTTTACTTCAACTTATTGGACTCACTTTGTTAGCTTCACCTCGACTGATAACGCTCACTTAATTAGCTGCACTTCAACTAATGGAGCTCACTTGCTTCACTTCACTTCGAATGATTAAGCTCAGTTGCTTCACTTCACTCCAACTGATTAACCACAGTTGCTTCACTTCAACTAACAGAGCGCACATGTTTCACTTCACTTCAATTGATTAAGCTCAGTTGCTTCACTTTACTTCAACTTATTGGACTCACTTTGTGAGCTTCACCTCGACTGATAACGCTCAATTAGCTAGCTTCACTTCAACTAATAGAGCTCACTTGCTTCACTTCACTTTAATTGATTAAGCTCAGTTGCTTCACTTCACTCCGAATGATTAAGCTCAGTTGTTTCACTTCACTCTAACTGATTAAATTCAGTTGCTTCACTTCACTTCAACTGCTTAAGCTCAGTTGCTTCACTTCAATTCCGCTGATTGGACTCAGTTATTCATCTTCTCCTCAATTGATAACGCTCACTTAACTAGCTTCACTTCAACTAATAGAGCTAATTTGCATCACTTCATTTCAACTGTTTGGGTTTACTTAGTTAGCTTCATCTCAACTGATAACGCTCACTTAACTAGCTGCACTTCAACTAATAGAGCTCACTTGCTTCACTTCACTTCGAATGATTAAGCTCAGTTGCTTCACTTCACTTAAACTGCTTAAGCTCAGTTGCTTTACTTCACTTCAACTGATTAAGCTCAGTTGCTTCACTTCAATTCCGCTGATTTGCCTCAGTTATTCATCTTCTCCTCAATTGATAACGCTCACTTAACTAGCTTCACTTCAACTAATAGAGCTAAATTGCATCACTTCATTTCAACTTATTGGAATTACTTTGTTAGCTCCACCTCAACTGATAATGCTCACTTAGCTAGCTTTACTTCAATTAATGGTGCTCACTTGCTTCACTTCACTTCGAATGATTAAGCTTAGTTGCTTCACTTCAACTAACAGAGCTCACTTGTTTCACTTCACTTCAATTGATTGAGCTCAGTTGCTTCACTTTACTTCAACTTATTGGACTCACTTTGTTAGCTTCACCTCGACTGATAACGCTCACTAAGCTAGCTTCACTTCAACTAATGGAGCTCACTTGCTTCACTTCACTTTAATTGATTAAGCTCAGTTGCTTCACTTCACTTCAACTGATTAAGCTGAGTTGCATTACTTCAACTAACAGAGTTCACTTGTTTCACTTCACTTCAATTGATTAAGCTGAGTTGCTTCACTTCACTTCAACTTATTGGACTCACTTTGTCAGCTTACCTCAACTGATAACGCTCACTTAACTAGCTGCACTTCAACTAATAGAGCTCACTTGCTTCACTTCACTTCGAATGATTAAGCTCAGTTGCTTCACTTCACTTTAACTGCGTAAGCTCAGTTGCTTCACTTCACTTCAACTGCTTAAGCTCAGTTGCTTCACTTCAATTCCGCTGATTGGACTCAGTTATTTATCTTCTCCTCAATTGATAACGCTCACTTAACTAGCTTCACTTCAACTAATAGAGCTAAATTGCATCACTTCATTTCAACTGATTGGGCTCACTCAGTTAGCTTCATCTCAACTGATAACGCTCACTTTGCTAGCTTCATTTCAACTAATGGAGCTCACTTGCTTCACTTCACTTTAATTGATTAAGCTCAGTTGTTTCACTTCATTCTAACTGATTAAATTCAGTTGCTTCAATTCAACTAACAGAGCTCACTTGTTTCACTTCACTTCAATTGATTAAGCTCAGTAGCTTCACTTTACTTCAACTTATTGGAATCACTTTGTTAGCTTCACCTCGGCTGATAACGCTCAATTAGCTAGCTTCACTTCAACTAATAGAGCTCACTTGCTTCACTTCACTTTAATTGATTAAGCTCAGTTGCTTCACTTCACTCCGAATGATTAAGCTCAGTTGTTTCACTTCACTCTAACTGATTAAATTCAGTTGCTTCACTTCAACTAACAGAGCTCACTTGTTTCACTTCACTTCAATTGATTAAGTTCAGTAGCTTCACTTCACTTCAACTTATTGGAATCACTTTGTTAGCTTCACCTCGACTGAAAACGCTCACTTAGCTAGCTTCACTTCAACTAATGGAGCTCACTTGCTTCACTTCACTTTAATTGATTAAGCTCAGTTGCTTCACTTCACTTCGAATGATTAAGCTCAGTTGTTTCACTTCACTTCAACTGCTTAAGCTCAGTTGCTTCACTTCAGTACAACTGATTGGGCTCACTTAACTAGCTTCACTTCAAATAAAAGAGCTAACTTGCTTTACTTCACTTCAAATGATTAAGCTCGATTGCTTCACTTCACTTGAACTGATTGGACTCACTTACTTAGCTTCACCTGAACTGATAACGCTAAGTTAACTAGCTGCACTTCAACTAATAGAGCTCACTTGCTTTACTTAACTCTAATTGATTAAGCTTAGTTGCTTCACTTCACTTCAATTGATTAAGCTCAGTAGCTTCACTTTACTTCAACTAATAGAGCTAAATTGCATCACTTCATTTCAACTGATTGGGCTCACTTAGTTAGCTTCATCTCAGCTGATAACGCTCACCTCGACTGAAAACGCTCACTTAGCTAGCTTCACTTCAACTAATGGAGCTCACTTGCTTCACTTCACTGAACTGATTGGACTCACTTACTTAGCTTCACCTGAACTGATAACGCTAAGTTAACTAGCTGCACTTCAACTAATAGAGCTCACTTGCTTCACTTCACTTTAATTGATTAAGCTCAGTTGCTTCACTTCACTTTGAATGATTAAGCTCAGTTGCTTCACTTCACTTCAACTGCTTAAGCTCAGTTGCTTCACTTCAGTACAACTGATTGGACTCACTTAACTAGCTTCACTTCAAATAAAAGAGCTAACTTGCTTTACTTCACTTTAAATGATTAAGCTCTATTGCTTCACTTCACTTCAACTGATTGGACTCACTTACTTAGCTTCACCTCAACAAATAACGCTAAGTTAACTAGCTGCACTTCAACTAATAGAGCTCACTTGCTTTACTTAACTCTAATTGATTAAGCTTAGTTGCTTAACTTCACTTCAATTGATTCTGCTCACTTAACAAGCTTCACTTCAACTAATTAAACTCACTTGTTTCACTTGACTTCAATTGATTGAGCTCAGTTGCTTCACTTTACTTCAACTTATTGAACTCACTTTGTTAGCTTCACCTCGACTGATAACGCTCACTAAGCTAGCTTCACTTCAACTAATAGAGCTCACTTCCTTCACTTCACTTCGAATGATTAAGCTCAGTTGCTTCACTTCACTTTAACTGCGTAAGCTCAGTTGCTTCACTTCACTTCAACTGCTTAAGCTCAGTTGCTTCACTTCAATTCCGCTGATTGGACTCAGTTATTCATCTTCTCCTCAATTGATAACGCTCACTTAACTAGCTTCACTTCAACTAATAGAGCTAAATTGCATCACTTCATTTCAACTGATTGGGCTCACTCAGTTAGCTTCATCTCAACTGATAACGCTCACTTTGCTAGCTTCATTTCAACTAATGGAGCTCACTTGCTTCACTTCACTTTAATTGATTAAGCTCAGTTGTTTCACTTCATTCTAACTGATTAAATTCAGTTGCTTCAATTCAACTAACAGAGCTCACTTGTTTCACTTCACTTCAATTGATTAAGCTCAGTAGCTTCACTTTACTTCAACTTATTGGAATCACTTTGTTAGCTTCACCTAGACTGATAACGCTCAATTAACTAGCTTCACTTCAACTAATAGAGCTCACTTGCTTCACTTCACTTTAATTGATTAAGCTCAGTTGCTTCACTTCACTCCGAATGATTAAGCTCAGTTGTTTCACTTCACTCTAACTGATTAAATTCAGTTGCTTCACTTCAACTAACAGAGCTCACTTGTTTCACTTCACTTCAATTGATTAAGTTCAGTAGCTTCACTTCACTTCAACTTATTGGAATCACTTTGTTAGCTTCACCTCGACTGAAAACGCTCACTTAGCTAGCTTCACTTCAACTAATGGAGCTCACTTGCTTCACTTCACTTTAATTGATTAAGCTCAGTTGCTTCACTTCACTTCGAATGATTAAGCTCAGTTGCTTCACTTCACTTCAACTGCTTAAGCTCAGTTGCTTCACTTCAGTACAACTGATTGGGCTCACTTAACTAGCTTCACTTCAAATAAAAGAGCTAACTTGCTTTACTTCACTTCAAATGATTAAGCTCGATTGCTTCAGTTCACTTGAACTGATTGGACTCACTTACTTAGCTTCACCTGAACTGATAACGCTAAGTTAACTAGCTGCACTTCAACTAATAGAGCTCACTTGCTTTACTTAACTCTAATTGATTAAGCTTAGTTGCTTCACTTCACTTCAATTGATTAAGCTCAGTAGCTTCACTTTACTTCAACTTATTGGAATCTCTTTGTTAGCTTGACCTCGACTGATAACGCTCAATTAGCTAGCTTCACTTCAACTAATGGAGCTCACTTGCTTCACTTCACTTTAATTGATTAAGCTCAGTTGCTTCACTTCACTCCGAATGATTAAGCTCAGTTGTTTCACTTCACTCTAACTGATTAAATTCAGTTGCTTCACTTCAACTAACAGAGCTCACTTGTTTCACTTCACTTCAATTGATTAAGTTCAGTAGCTTCACTTCACTTCAACTTATTTGAATCACTTTGTTAGCTTCACCTCGACTGAAAACGCTCACTTAGCTAGCTTCACTTCAACTAATGGAGCTCACTTGCTTCACTTCACTTTAATTGATTAAGCTCAGTTGCTTCACTTCACTTCGAATGATTAAGCTCAGTTGCTTCACTTCACTTCAACTGCTTAAGCTCAGTTGCTTCACTTCAGTACAACTGATTGGGCTCACTTAACTAGCTTCACTTCAAATAAAAGAGCTAACTTGCTTTACTTCACTTCAAATGATTAAGCTCGATTGCTTCACTTCACTTGAACTGATTGGACTCACTTACTTAGCTTCACCTGAACTGATAACGCTAAGTTAACTAGCTGCACTTCAACTTATAGAGCTCACTTGCTTTACTTAACTCTAATTGATTAAGCTTAGTTGCTTCACTTCACTTCAACTGATTAAGCTCAGTTGCCTCACTTCACTTTAACTGATTGGCCTCACTATTTCATCTTCACCTCGACTGATAACGCTCACTTAGCTAGCTTCACTTCAACTAATGGAGCTCACTTGCTTCACTTTACTTTAATTGATTAAGCTCAGTTGCTTCACTTTACTTCGAATGATTAAGCTCAGTTGCTTCACTTCAGTTCAACTACTTAAGCTCAGTTGCTTCACTTCAGTACAACTGATTGGGCTCACTTAACTAGCATCACTTCAAATAAAAGAGCTAACTCTCTTTACTTCACTTCAAATGATTAAGCTCGATTGCTTCACTTCACTTTAACTGATTGGACTCACTTACTTAGCTTCACCTCAACAAATAACGCTAAGTTAACTAGCTGCACTTCAACTTATAGAGCTCACTTGCTTTACTTAACTCTAATTGATTAAGCTTAGTTGCTTCACTTCACTTCAACTGATTAAGCTCAGTTGCCTCACTTCACTTTAACTGATTGGCCTCACTATTTCATCTTCACCTCGACTGATAACGCTCACTTAGCTAGCTTCACTTCAACTAATGGAGCTCACTTGCTTCACTTTACTTTAATTGATTAAGCTCAGTTGCTTCACTTTACTTCGAATGATTAAGATCAGTTGCTTCACTTTAGTTCAACTGCTTAAGCTCAGTTGCTTCACTTCAGTACAACTGATTGGGCTCACTTAACTAGCTTCACTTCAAATAAAAGAGCTAACTCTCTTTACTTCACTTCAAATGATTAAGCTCGATTGCTTCACTTCACTTTAACTGATTGGACTTACTTACTCAGCTTCACCTCAACAAATAACGCTAAGTTAACTAGCTGCACTTCAACTAATAGAGCTCACTTGCTTTACTTAACTCTAATTGATTAAGCTTAGTTGCTTCACTTCACTTCAATTGATTAAGCTCAGTTGCTTCAATTCACTTCAACTTATTGGACTCACTTTGTTAGCTTCACTTCAACTGATAACGCTCAGTTAACCAGCTTCACTTCAACTAATGGAGCTCACTTGCTTCATGTCAATTCGAATGATTAGGCTCAGTTGCTTCACTTCACTTCAACTGATTCAGCTCACTTAACTAGCTTCACGTCAACTAACAGAGCTCACTTGTTTCACTTCACTTTAATTGATTAAGCTCAGTTGCTTCACTTCACTTCAACTGATCAAGCTCAGTTGCCTCACTTCACTTAAACTGATTCAGCTCACTTAACTAGCTTCATTTTAACTCATAGAACTCACTTGTTTCACTTCACTTTAATTGATCAAGCTCAGTTGCTTCACTTCACTTCAACTGATTGGGCTCACTAAGTTACCTTCACCTCAACTGATAACGCTCACTCAACTAGCTTCACTTCAAATAATAGAGCTAACTTGCTTTACTTCACTTCAAATGATTAAGCTCAGTTGCTTCACTTCACTTTATCTGATTGGACTCACTTACTTAGCTTCACCTCAACTGATAACGCTCACTTAGCTTGCTGCACTTGAACTAATAGAGCTCACTTGCTTCACTTGACTTCAAATGATTAAGGTCAGTTGCTTCACTTCACTTCAACTGATTAAGATCAGTTGCCTCGCCTCACTTCAACTGTTTCGCCTCACTTTCTCATCTTCAGCTCAACTGATAACGCTCACTTAACTAGCTTTACTTCAACTAATAGAGCTCACTTGCTTTACTTCACTCTAATTGATTAAGCTTAGTTGCTTCACTTCACTTCAATTGATTAAGCTCAGTTGCTTCACTTCACTTCAACTTATTGGACTCACTTTGTTAGCTTCACTTCAACTGATTCAGCTCACTTAAGTAGATTCACTTAAAATAATAACGCTCACTTAACTACATCCACTTCAACTAATAGAGCTCACTTGCTTCACTTCACTTCAAATGACTAAGGTCAGTTGTTTCACTTCACTTCAACTGATTCAACTCACTTAACTAGCTTCACTTCAACTAATAGAGTCCACTTGTTTCAGTGCACTCTAATTGATTGAGCTCACTTGCTTCACTTCACTTCAAATGATTAGGCTCAGTTGCTTCACTTCACTTCAAATGATTAAACTCAGTTGCTTCGCTTCACTTCTACTGATTCAGCTCACTTAACTAGATTCACTTAAAATAATAACGCTCACTTGTTTCACTTTACTTCAATTGATTTACCTCAGTTGCTTCACTTAAATTCAACTGATTGGACTCACTTTGTTAGCCTCACCTCAACTGATAACGCTTACTTAACTAGCTTCACTTCAACTAATGGAGCTCACTTGCTTCACTTCACTTCGAATGGTTAAGCTCAGTTGCTTTACTTCACTTCAACTGGTTGGATTCAGTTATTCATCTTCACCTCAACTGATAACGCTCACTTAGCTAGCTTAATTTCAACTAATGGAGCTCACTTGCTTCACTTCACTTCAATTGATTAAGGTCAGTTGCTTTACTTCACTTCAAATGATTAAACTCAGTTGCTTCACTTCACTTCTACTGATTCAGCTCACTTAACTAGATTCACTTAAAATAATAACGCTCACTTAACTACTTGCACTTCAACTAATAGAGCTCACTTGCTTCACTTCACTTCAAATGACTAAGGTCAGTTGTTTCACTTCACTTCAACTGATTCAACTCACTTAACTAGCTTCACTTCAACTAATAGAGTCCACTTTTTTAAGTGCACTCTAATTGATTAAGCTCACTTGCTTCACTTCACTTCAAATGATTAGGCTCAGTTGCTTCACTTCACTTGAACTGATCAAGCTCAGTTGCCTCACTTCACTTCAACTGATCAAGCTCAGTTGCCTCACTTCACTTCAACTGATTTAGCTCACTTAACTAGCTGCACTTCAACTAATAGAGCTCAGTTGCTTCAATTCATTTTGATTGATTAAGCTCAGTTGCTTCACTTCAACTAATAGAGCTCACTTCCTTCACTTCACTTTGAATGATTAAGCTCAGTTGCTTCACTTCACTTCAACTGCTTTAGCTCAGTTGCTTCACTTCACTTCAACTGCTTAAGCTCAGTTGCTTCACTTCAATTCCGCTGATTGGACTCAGTTATTCATCTTCTCCTCAATTGACAACGCTCACTTAACTAGCTTCACTTCAACTAATAGAGCTAAATTGCATCACTTCATTTCAACTGATTGGGCTCACTTTGTTAGCTTCACTTCAACTGATAACGCTCATTTAACCAGCTTCACTTCAACTAATGGAGCTCACTTGCTTCATGTCAATTCGAATGATTAAGCTCACTTGCTTAACTTCACTCTAATTGATTAAGCTTAGTTGCTTCACTTCACTTCAATTGATTAAGCTCAGTTGCTTCACTTCACTTCAACTTATTGGAATCACTTTGTTAGCTTCACCTCGACTGATAACGCTCACTTAGCTAGCTTCACTTCAACTAATGGAGATCACTTGCTTCACTTCACTTCAACTGCTTAAGCTCAGTTGCTTCACTTCACTTCGAATGATTAAGCTCAGTTGTTTCACTTCATTCTAACTGATTAAATTCAGTTGCTTCACTTCAACTAACAGAGCTCACTTGTTTCACTTCACTTCAATTGATTAAGTTCAGTAGCTTCACTTCACTTCAACTTATTGGACTCACTTTGTTAGCTTCACCTCGACTGAAAACGCTCACTTAGCTAGCTGCACTTCAACTAATGGAGCTCACTTGCTCCACTTCACTTCGAATGATTAAGCTCAGTTGCTTCACTTCACTCCAACTGATTAACCACAGTTGCTTCACTTCAACTAACAGAGCGCACATGTTTCACTTCACTTCAATTGATTAAGCTCAGTTGCTTCACTTTACTTCAACTTATTGGACTCACTTTGTTAGCTTCACCTCGACAGATAACGCTCACTTAGCTAGCTGCACTTCAACTAATAGAGCTCACTTGCTTCACTTCACTTCGAATGATTAAGCTCAGTTGCTTCACTTCACTTCAACTGCTTAAGCTCAGTTGCTTCTCTTCACTTCAACTGCTTAAGCTCAGTTGCTTCACTTCAACTAACAGAGCGCACATGTTTCACTTCACTTCAATTGATTAAGCTCAGTTGCTTCACTTTACTTCAACTTATTGGACTCACTTTGTTAGCTTCACCTCGACAGATAACGCTCACTTAGCTAGCTGCACTTCAACTAATAGAGCTCACTTGCTTCACTTCACTTCGAATGATTAAGCTCAGTTGCTTCACTTCACTTCAACTGCTTAAGCTCAGTTGCTTCACTTCAATTCCGCTGATTGGACTCAGTTATTCATCTTCTCCTCAATTGATAACGCTCACTTAACTAGCTTCACTTCAACTAATAGAGCTAATTTGCATCACTTCATTTCAACTGATTGGGTTTACTCAGTTAGCTCCATCTCAACTGATAACGCTCATTTACCTAGCTGCACTTCAACTAATAGAGCTCACTTGCTTCACTTCACTTCGAATGATAAAGCTCAGTTGCTTCACTTCACTTCAACTGCTTAAGCTCAGTTGCTTCACTTCACTTCAACTGATTAAGCTCAGTTGCTTCACTTCAATTCCGCTGATTTGCCTCAGTTATTCATCTTCTCCTCAATTGATAACGCTCACTTAACTAGCTTCACTTCAACTAATAGAGCTAAATTGCATCACTTCATTTCAACTTATTGGAATTACTTTGTTAGCTCCACCTCAACTGATAATGCTCACTTAGCTAGCTTCACTTCAACTAATGGTGCTCACTTGCTTCACTTCACTTCGAATGATTAAGCTTAGTTGCTTCACTTCAACTAACAGAGCTCACTTGTTTCACTTCACTTCAATTGATTGAGCTCAGTTGCTTCACTTTACTTCAAATTATTGGACTCACTTTGTTAGCTTCACCTCGTCTGATAACGCTCACTAAGCTAGCTTCACTTCAACTAATGGAGCTCACTTGCTTCACTTCACTTTAATTGATTAAGCTCAGTTGCTTCACTTCACTTCAACTGATTAAGCTGAGTTGCATTACTTCAACTAACAGAGTTCACTTGTTTCACTTCACTTCAATTGATTAAGCTGAGTTGCTTCACTTCACTTCAACTTATTGGACTCACTTTGTCAGCTTACCTCAACTGATAACGCTCACTTAACTAGCTGCACTTCAACTAATATGGCTCACTTCCTTCACTTCACTTCGAATGATTAAGCTCAGTTGCTTCACTTCACTTTAACTGCGTAAGCTCAGTTGCTTCACTTCATTCTAACTGATTAAATTCAGTTGCTTCAATTCAACTAACAGAGCTCACTTGTTTCACTTCACTTCAATTGATTAAGCTCAGTAGCTTCACTTTACTTCAACTTATTGGAATCACTTTGTTAGCTTCACCTCGACTGATAACGCTCACTTTGCTAGCTTCATTTCAACTAATGGAGCTCACTTGCTTCACTTCACTTTAATTGATTAAGCTCAGTTGTTTCACTTCATTCTAACTGATTAAATTCAGTTGCTTCAATTCAACTAACAGAGCTCACTTGTTTCACTTCACTTCAATTGATTAAGCTCAGTAGCTTCACTTTACTTCAACTTATTGGAATCACTTTGTTAGCTTCACCTCGACTGATAACGCTCAATTAGCTAGCTTCACTTCAACTAATGGAGCTCACTTGCTTCACTTCACTTTAATTGATTAAGCTCAGTTGCTTCACTTCACTCCGAATGATTAAGCTCAGTTGTTTCACTTCACTCTAACTGATTAAATTCAGTTGCTTCACTTCAACTAACAGAGCTCACTTGTTTCACTTAACTCAATTGATTAAGTTCAGTAGCTTCACTTCACTTCAACTTATTGGAATCACTTTGTTAGCTTCACCTCGACTGAAAACGCTCACTTAGCTAGCTTCACTTCAACTAATGGAGCTCACTTGCTTCACTTCACTTTAATTGATTAAGCTCAGTTGCTTCACTTCACTTCGAATGATTAAGCTCAGTTGCTTCACTTCACTTCAACTGCTTAAGCTCAGTTGCTTCACTTCAGTACAACTGATTGGGCTCACTTAACTAGCTTCACTTCAAATAAAAGAGCTAACTTGCTTTACTTCACTTCAAATGATTAAGCTCGATTGCTTCACTTCACTTGAACTGATTGGACTCACTTACTTAGCTTCACCTGAACTGATAACGCTAAGTTAACTAGCTGCACTTCAACTAATAGAGCTCAGTTGCTTTACTTAACTCTAATTGATTAAGCTCAGTAGCTTCACTTTACTTCAACTTATTGGAATCACTTTGTTAGCTTCACCTCGACTGATAACGCTCACTTTGCTAGCTTAATTTCAACTAATGGAGCTCACTTGCTTCACTTCACTTTAATTGATTAAGCTCAGTTGTTTCACTTCATTCTAACTGATTAAATTCAGTTGCTTCAATTCAACTAACAGAGCTCACTTGTTTCACTTCACTTCAATTGATTAAGCTCAGTAGCTTCACTTTACTTCAACTTATTGGAATCACTTTGTTAGCTTCACCTCGACTGATAACGCTCAATTAGCTAGCTTCACTTCAACTAATGGAGCTCACTTGCTTCACTTCACTTTAATTGATTAAGCTCAGTTGCTTCACTTCACTCCGAATGATTAAGCTCAGTTGTTTCACTTCACTCTAACTGATTAAATTCAGTTGCTTCACTTCAACTAACAGAGCTCACTTGTTTCACTTAACTCAATTGATTAAGTTCAGTAGCTTCACTTCACTTCAACTTATTGGAATCACTTTGTTAGCTTCACCTCGACTGAAAACGCTCACTTAGCTAGCTTCACTTCAACTAATGGAGCTCACTTGCTTCACTTCACTTTAATTGATTAAGCTCAGTTGCTTCACTTCACTCCGAATGATTAAGCTCAGTTGTTTCACTTCACTCTAACTGATTAAATTCAGTTGCTTCACTTCAACTAACAGAGCTCACTTGTTTCACTTAACTCAATTGATTAAGTTCAGTAGCTTCACTTCACTTCAACTTATTGGAATCACTTTGTTAGCTTCACCTCGACTGAAAACGCTCACTTAGCTAGCTTCACTTCAACTAATGGAGCTCACTTGCTTCACTTCACTTTAATTGATTAAGCTCAGTTGCTTCACTTCACTTCGAATGATTAAGCTCAGTTGCTTCACTTCACTTCAACTGCTTAAGCTCAGTTGCTTCACTTCAGTACAACTGATTGGGCTCACTTAACTAGCTTCACTTCAAATAAAAGAGCTAACTTGCTTTACTTCACTTCAAATGATTAAGCTCGATTGCTTCACTTCACTTGAACTGATTGGACTCACTTACTTAGCTTCACCTGAACTGATAACGCTAAGTTAACTAGCTGCACTTCAACTAATAGAGCTCAGTTGCTTTACTTAACTCTAATTGATTAAGCTCACTTGTTTCAATTCACTTCAATTGATTAACCTCAGTTGCTTCACTTCTCTTCAACTGATTAAGCTCAGTTGCTTCACTTCACTTCAAATGATTAGGCTCACTTTACTAGCTTCACTTCAACTAATAGAGCTCACTTGTTTCACTTCACTTCAATTGATTAAGCTCAGTTGCTACACTTCACTTCAACTGAATAGGCTCACTTAACAGGCTTCACTTTAACTAATAGAGCTCACTTGTTCACTTCACTTCAATTGATTAAGCTCAGTTGCTACACTTCACTTCAACTGATTAGGCTCACTTTACTAGCTTCACTTCAACTAATAGAGCTCACTTGTTTCACTTCACTTCAATTGATTAAGCTCAGTTGCTTCACTTCACTTCAACTGATAAAGGTCAGTTGCTTCACGTCACTTTAACTGAATAGGCTCACTTAACTAGCTTCACTTTAACTAATAGAGCTCAATTGTTTCATTTCACTTCAATTGATTAAGATCAGTTGCTTCACTTCACTTCAACTGATTAAGCTCGATTGCTCCACTTCACTTTAACTGATAAAGCTCACTTAACTAGCTTCACTTTAACTAATAGAGCTCACTTGTTTTACTTCACTTCAATTGATTTATTTCAGTTGCTTCACTTCACTTCAACTGATTAAGCTCAATTGCTTCACTTCACTTTAACTGATAAGGCTCACTTAACTAGCTTCACTTTAACTAATAGAGCTCACTTGTTTCACTTCACTTCAATTGATTTATTTCAGTTGCTAGACTTCACTCCAACTAATAGAGCTCACCTATATAGCTTTACTACAACTAATGGAGCTCACTTGTTTCACTTCACTTCAACTGATTAGACTTACTTAACTAGCTCTACTTCAACTAATAAAGCTCACTTGTTTCACTTCACTTCAATTGATTAAGCTCAGTTGCTACACTTCACTTCAACTGATTAGGCTCACTTAACTAGCTTCACTTTGACTAATAGAGCTCACATGTTTCTCTTCACTTCAATTGATTAAGCTCAATTGTTTCACTTCTCTTCAACTGATTAAGCTCAGTTGCTTCACTTCACTTCAACTGATTAGGCTCACTTTACTAGCTTCACTTCAACTAATAGAGCTCACTTGTTTCACTTCACTTCAACCGATTAGGCTCACTTAACTAGCTTCACTGTAACTAATAGAGCTCACTTGTATCACTTCACTTCATTTGATTAAGCTCAATTGTTTCACTTCACTCAAACTGATTAGGCTCACTTAACTAGCTTCACTTTGACTAATAGAGCTCACATGTTTCTCTTCACTTCAATTGATTAAGCTCAATTGTTTCACTTCTCTTCAACTGATTAAGCTCAGTTGCTTCACTTCACTTCAACTGATTAGGCTCACTTTACTAGCTTCACTTCAACTAATAGAGCTCACTTGTTTCACTTCACTTTAACTGATAAGGCTCACTTAACTAGCTTCACTTTAACTAATAGAGCTCACTTGTTTCACTTCACTTCAATTGATTTATTTCAGTTGCTAGACTTCACTCCAACTAATAGAGCTCACCTATATAGCTTTACTACAACTAATGGAGCTCACTTGTTTCACTTCACTTCAACTGATTAGACTTACTTAACTAGCTCTACTTCAACTAATAAAGCTCACTTGTTTCACTTCACTTCAATTGATTAAGCTCAGTTGCTACACTTCACTTCAACTGATTAGGCTCACTTAACTAGCTTCACTTTGACTAATAGAGCTCACATGTTTCTCTTCACTTCAATTGATTAAGCTCACTTGTTTCAATTCACTTCAATTGATTAACCTCAGTTGCTTCACTTCTCTTCAACTGATTAAGCTCAGTTGCTTCACTTCACTTCAAATGATTAGGCTCACTTTACTAGCTTCACTTCAACTAATAGAGCTCACTTGTTTCACTTCACTTCAATTGATTAAGCTCAGTTGCTACACTTCACTTCAACTGAATAGGCTCACTTGACTAGCTTCTCTTCAACTGATAGAGCTCACTTGTTTCAATTCACTTCAATTGATTAAGCTCAGTTGCTACACTTCACTTCAACTGAATAGGCTCACTTAACAGGCTTCACTTTAACTAATAGAGCTCACTTGTTCACTTCACTTCAATTGATTAAGCTCAGTTGCTACACTTCACTTCAACTGATTAGGCTCACTTTACTAGCTTCACTTCAACTAATAGAGCTCACTTGTTTCACTTCACTTCAATTGATTAAGCTCAGTTGCTTCACTTCACTTCAACTGATAAAGGTCAGTTGCTTCACGTCACTTTAACTGAATAGGCTCACTTAACTAGCTTCACTGTAACTAATAGAGCTCACTTGTATCACTTCACTTCATTTGATTAAGCTCACTTGTTCCACTTCACTTCAGTTGATTAAGCTCAGTTACTTCACTTCACTTCAATTGATTTAGCTCAGTTGCTTCACTTCACTTAAACTAATTGGGCTCACTTAGTTGGCTTCACTTCAACAAATAGAGCTCACTTGTTTCACTGCACTTAAATCGATTAAGCTCAGTTGCTTCACTTCACTTCAACTGATTGGGTTCACTTGGTTAGTTTCACTTCACCAAATAGAGCTCTATTGTTCCACTTCACTTCAATTGATTGGGCTCACTTAGATAGCTTTACTCCAACTAATAGAGCTCACTCGTTTCACTTCACTTCAACCGATTAGGCGCACTTAACTAGCTTCACTGTAACTAATAGAGCTCACTTGTATCACTTCACTTCATTTGATTAAGCTCAGTTGCTACACTTCACTTCAACTGAATAGGTTCACTTGACTAGCTTCACTTTAACTAATAGAGCTCAATTGTTTCATTTCACTTAAATTGATTAAGATCAGTTGCTTCACTTCACTTCAACTGATTAAGCTCAATTGCTCCACTTCACTTTAACTGATAAGGCTCACTTAACTAGCTTCACTTTAACTAATAGAGCTCACTTGTTTCACTTCACTTCAATTGATTTATTTCAGTTGCTTCACTTCACTTCAACTGACTAAGCTCAATTGCTTCACTTCACTTTAACTGATAAGGCTCACTTAACTAGCTTCACTTTAACTAATAGAGCTCACTTGTTTCACTTCACTTCAATTGATTTATTTCAGTTGCTAGACTTCACTCCAACTAATAGAGCTCACCTATATAGCTTTACTACAACTAATGGAGCTCACTTGTTTCACTTCACTTCAACTGATTAGACTTACTTAACTAGCTTTACTTCAACTAATAGAGCTCACTTGTTTCACTTCACTTCAATTGATTAAGCTCAGTTGCTACACTTCACTTCAACTGATTAGGCTCACTTAACTAGCTTCACTTTGACTAATAGAGCTCACATGTTTCTCTTCACTTCAATTGATTAAGCTCAATTGTTTCACTTCTCTTCAACTGATTAAGCTCAGTTGCTTCACTTCACTTCAACTGATTAGGCTCACTTTACTAGCTTCACTTCAACTAATAGAGCTCACTTGTTTCACTTCACTTTAACCGATTAGGCTCACTTAACTAGCTTCACTGTAACTAATAGAGCTCACTTGTATCACTTCACTTCATTTGATTAAGCTCAATTGTTTCACTTCACTCAAACTGATTAAGCTCAGTTGCTTCACTTCACTTAACTAGCTTCACTGTAACTAATAGAGCTCACTTGTATCACTTCACTTCATTTGATTAAGCTCACTTGTTCCACTTCACTTCAGTTGATTAAGCTCAGTTGCTTCACTTCACTTCAATTGATTTAGCTCAGTTGCTTCACTTCACTTAAACTAATTGGGCTCACTTAGTTGGCTTCACTTCAACAAATAGAGCTCACTCGTTTCACTTCACTTCAACCGATTAGGCTCACTTAACTAGCTTCACTGTAACTAATAGAGCTCACTTGTTTCACTTCACTTCAATTGATTCAGCTCAGTTGCTTTACTTCACTTCAACTGATTGGACTCACTTATATAGCTTTACTACAACTAATAGAGCTCACTTGTTTCACTTCACTTCAACTAATTAGGCTTATTTAACTAGCTTTACTTCAACTAATAGAGCTTACTTGTTTCTCTTCTTGTCAACTGATTAAGCTCAGTTGCTTCACTTCACTTATAAATGATTAGGCTCACTTTACTACCTTCACTTCAACTAATAGAGCTCACTTGTTTCACTTCACTTCAATTGATTAACCTCAGTTGCTTCACTTCACTTCAATTGATCAAGCTTAGTTGCTTCACTTCACTTCAACTGATTAGGCTCACTTAACTAGCTTCACTTTAACAAATAGAGCTCACTTGTTTCACTTCACTTCAAATTATTAGGCTCTGTTGCTTCACTTCACTTCAACTGATTGGGATCACTTAGTTAGCTTCACTTCACCAAATAGAGCTCTATTGTTCCACTTCACTTCAATTGATTGGGCTCACTTAGATAGCTTTACTCCAACTAATAGAGCTCACTTGTTTCACTTCACTTCAACCGATTAGGCTCACTTAACTAGCTACACTGTAACTAATAGAGCTCACTTGTATCACTTCACTTCATTTGATTAAGCTCAATTGTTTCACTGCACTTAAATCGATTAAGCTCAGTTGCTTCACTTCACTTCAACTGATTGGGTTCACTTGGTTAGTTTCACTTCACCAAATAGAGCTCTATTGTTCCACTTCACTTCAATTGATTGGGCTCACTTAGATAGCTTTACTCCAACTAATAGAGCTCACTCGTTTCACTTCACTTCAACCGATTAGGCTCACTTAACTAGCTTCACTGTAACTAATAGAGCTCACTTGTTTCACTTCACTTCAATTGATTCAGCTCAGTTGCTTCACTTCACTTCAACTGATTGGACTCACTTATATAGCTTTACTACAACTAATAGAGCTCACTTGTTTCACTTCACTTCAACTAATTAGGCTTATTTAACTAGCTTTACTTCAACTAATAGAGCTTACTTGTTTCACTTCTTGTCAACTGATTAAGCTCAGTTGCTTCACTTCACTTATAAATGATTAGGCTCACTTTACTACCTTCACTTCAACTAATAGAGCTCACTTGTTTCACTTCACTTCAATTGATTAACCTCAGTTGCTTCACTTCACTTCAATTGATCAAGCTTAGTTGCTTCACTTCACTTCAACTGATTAGGCTCACTTAACTAGCTTCACTTTAACAAATAGAGCTCACTTGTTTCACTTCACTTCAAATTATTAGGCTCTGTTGCTTCACTTCACTTCAACTGATTGGGATCACTTAGTTAGCTTCACTTCACCAAATAGAGCTCTATTGTTCCACTTCACTTCAATTGATTGGGCTCACTTAGATAGCTTTACTCCAACTAATAGAGCTCACTTGTTTCACTTCACTTCAACCGATTAGGCTCACTTAACTAGCTACACTGTAACTAATAGAGCTCACTTGTATCACTTCACTTCATTTGATTAAGCTCAATTGTTTCACTTCACTTAAACTGATTAAGCTCAGTTGCTTCACTTCACGTTAACTGATTAGGCTCACTTCACTAGCTTCACTTCAACTAATACAGCTCACTTGTTCCACTTCACTTCAGTTGATTAAGCTCAGTTGCTTCACTTCACTTCAACTGATTTAGCTCAGTTGCTTCACTTCACTTAAACTAATTGGGCTCACTTAGTTGGCTTCACTTCAACAAATAGAGCTCACTTGTTTCACTTCACTTCAATTGATTAAGCTCAGTTGCTTCACTTCACTTCAACTA
The DNA here is from genome assembly GCA_939192795.1 of Bombylius discolor. Lineage (NCBI taxonomy): Eukaryota > Metazoa > Arthropoda > Insecta > Diptera > Bombyliidae > Bombylius > Bombylius discolor. The sequence continues at coordinate 27,855,626 of OW584238.1, forward strand.
ATTGGACTCACTTAGTTAGCTTCACTTCAACAAATAGAGCTCACTTGTTTCACTTCACTTCAACTGATTAGGCTCACTTAACTAGCTTCACTGTAACTAATATTGCTCACTTGTTCACTTCACTTCAATTGATTTAGCTCAGTTGCTTCACTTCACTTCAACTGATTGGGCTCACTTATATAGCTTTACTACAACTAATAGAGCTCACTTGTTTCACTTCACTTCAACTGATTAGGCTTACTTAACTAGCTTTACTTCAACTAATAGAGCTCACTTATTTCACTTCTCTTCAACTGATTAAGCTCAGTTGCTTCACTTCACTTTAAATGATTAGGCTCACTTTACTAGCTTCACTTCAACCAATAGAGCTCACTTGTTTCACTTCACTTCAATTGATTAAGCTCAGTTGCTAGACTTCACTCCAACCAATAGAGCTCACTTAACTAGCTTCACTTTAACAAATAGAGCTCACATGTTTCACTTCATTTCAAATTATTAGGCTCAGTTGCTTCACTTCACTTCAACTGATTGGGATCACTTAGTTAGCTTCACTTCAACAAATAGCGCTCACTTGTTCCACTTCACTTCAATTGATTTAGCTCAGTTGCTTCACTTCACTTCAACTGATTGGGCTCACTTATATAGCATTACTACAACTAATAGAGCTCACTTGTTTCACTTCACTTCAACCGATTAGGCTCACTTGACTAGCTTCTCTTCAACTGATAGAGCTCACTTGTTTCAATTCACTTCAATTGATTAACCTCAGTTGCTTCACTTCTCTTCAACTGATTAAGCTCACTTATATAGCTTTACTACAACTAATAGAGCTCACTTGTTTCACTTCACTTCAACTGATTAGGCTCACTTAACTAGCTTCACTGTAACTAATTGAGCTCACTCGTTCACTTAACTTCAATTGATTTAGCTCAGTTGCTTCACTTCACTTTAAATGATTAGGCTCACTTTACTAGCTTCACTTCAACCAATAGAGCTCACTTGTTTCACTTCACTTCAATCGATTAACCTCAGTTGCTTCACTTCTCTTCAACTGATTAAGCTCAGTTGCTTCACTTCACTTCAACTGATTGGGCTCACTTATATAGCTTTACTACAACTAATAGAGCTCACTTGTTTCACTTCACTTCAACTGATTAGGCTTACTTAACTAGCTTCACTGTAACTAATATTGCTCACTTGTTCACTTCACTTCAATTGATTTAGCTCAGTTGCTTCACTTCACTTCAACTGATTGGGCTCACTTATATAGCTTTACTACAACTAATAGAGCTCACTTGTTTCACTTCACTTCAACTGATTAGGCTTACTTAACTAGCTTTACTTCAACTAATAGAGCTCACTTATTTCACTTCTCTTCAACTGATTAAGCTCAGTTGCTTCACTTCACTTTAAATGATTAGGCTCACTTTACTAGCTTCACTTCAACCAATAGAGCTCACTTGTTTCACTTCACTTCAATTGATTAAGCTCAGTTGCTAGACTTCACTCCAACCAATAGAGCTCACTTAACTAGCTTCACTTTAACAAATAGAGCTCACATGTTTCACTTCATTTCAAATTATTAGGCTCAGTTGCTTCACTTCACTTCAACTGATTCGGATCACTAAGTTAGCTTCACTTCAACAAATAGAGCTCACTTGTTCCACTTCACTTCAACTGATTAGGCTCACTTAACTAGCTTCACTGTAACTAATATTGCTCACTTGTTCACTTCACTTCAATTGATTTAGCTCAGTTGCTTCACTTCACTTCAACTGATTGGGCTCACTTATATAGCTTTACTACAACTAATAGAGCTCACTTGTTTCACTTCACTTCAACTGATTAGGCTTACTTAACTAGCTTTACTTCAACTAATAGAGCTCACTTATTTCACTTCTCTTCAACTGATTAAGCTCAGTTGCTTCACTTCACTTTAAATGATTAGGCTCACTTTACTAGCTTCACTTCAACCAATAGAGCTCACTTGTTTCACTTCACTTCAATTGATTAAGCTCAGTTGCTAGACTTCACTCCAACCAATAGAGCTCACTTAACTAGCTTCACTTTAACAAATAGAGCTCACATGTTTCACTTCATTTCAAATTATTAGGCTCAGTTGCTTCACTTCACTTCAACTGATTGGGATCACTTAGTTAGCTTCACTTCAACAAATAGCGCTCACTTGTTCCACTTCACTTCAATTGATTTAGCTCAGTTGCTTCACTTCACTTCAACTGATTGGGCTCACTTATATAGCATTACTACAACTAATAGAGTTCACTTGTTTCACTTCACTTCAACCGATTAGGCTCACTTGACTAGCTTCTCTTCAACTGATAGAGCTCACTTGTTTCAATTCACTTCAATTGATTAACCTCAGTTGCTTCACTTCTCTTCAACTGATTAAGCTCACTTATATAGCTTTACTACAACTAATAGAGCTCACTTGTTTCACTTCACTTCAACTGATTAGGCTCACTTAACTAGCTTCACTGTAACTAATTGAGCTCACTCGTTCACTTAACTTCAATTGATTTAGCTCAGTTGCTTCACTTCACTTTAAATGATTAGGCTCACTTTACTAGCTTCACTTCAACCAATAGAGCTCACTTGTTTCACTTCACTTCAATCGATTAACCTCAGTTGCTTCACTTCTCTTCAACTGATTAAGCTCAGTTGCTTCACTTCACTTCAACTGATTGGGCTCACTTATATAGCTTTACTTCAACTAATAGAGCTCACTTGTTTCACTTCACTTCAATTGATTAAGCTCAGTTGCTACACTTCACTTCAACTGAATAGGTTCACTTGACTAGCTTGTCTTCAACTAATAGAGATCACTTGTTTCACTTCACTTCAATTGATTAAGCTCAGTTGCTTCACTTCACTTTTACTGATTTGGCTCACTTAGATAGCTTTACTCTAACTAATAGAGCTCACTTGTTTCACTTCACTTCAACTAATTAGGCTCACTTAACTAGCTTCACTGTAACTAATAGAGCTCACTTGTTCACTTCACTTCAATTGATTTAGCTCAGTTGCTTCACTTCACTTCAACTGATTGGGCTCACTTATATAGCTTTACTACAACTAATAGAGCTCACTTGTTTCACTTCACTTCAATTGATTAAGTTCAGTTGCTTCACTTCACTTTAACTGATTGGGCTCACTTAGATAGCTTTACTCTAACTAATAGAGCTCACTTGTTTCACTTCACTTCAACTGATTAGACTCACTTAACTAGCTTCACTGTAACTAATAGAGCTCACTTGTTGACTTCACTTCAATTGATTTAGCTCAGTTGCTTCACTACACTTCAACTGATTGGGCTCACTTATATAGCTTTACTACAACTAATAGAGCTCACTTGTTTAAATTCACTTCAATTGATTAAGCTCAGTTGCTACACTTCACTTCAACTGAATAGGTTCACTTGACTAGCTTGTCTTCAACTAATAGAGCTCACTTGTTTCACTTCACTTTTACTGATTGGGCTCACTTAGATAGCTTTACTCTAACTAATAGAGGTCACTTGTTTCACTTCACTTCAACTGATTAGGCTCACCTAACTAGCTTCACTGTAACTAATAGAGCTCACTTGTTGACTTCACTTCAATTGATTTAGCTCAGTTGCTTCACTACACTTCAACTGATTGGGCTCACTTATATAGCTTTACTACAACTAATAGAGCTCACTTGTTTCACTTCACTTCAACTGATTAGGCTTACTTAACTAGCTTTACTTCAACTAATAGAGCTCACTTGTTTCAATTCACTTCAATTGATTAACCTCAGTTGCTTCACTTCTCTTCAACTGCTTAAGCTCAGTTGCTTCACTTCACTTCAAATGATTAGGCTCACTTTACTAGCTCAACTTCAACTAATAGAGCTCACTTGTTTCACTTCACTTCAATTGATTAAGTTCAGTTGCTTCACTTCACTTTAACTGATTGGGCTCACTTAGATAGCTTTACTCTAACTAATAGAGCTCACTTGTTTCACTTCACTTCAACTGATTAGGCTCACTTAACTAGCTTCACTGTAACTAATAGAGCTCACTTGTTGACTTCACTTCAATTGATTTAGCTCAGTTGCTTCACTACACTTCAACTGATTGGGCTCACTTATATAGCTTTACTACAACTAATAGAGCTCACTTGTTTCACTTCACTTCAACTGATTAGGCTTACTTAACTAGCTTTACTTCAACTAATAGAGCTCACTTGTTTCACTTCACTTCAATTGATTAAGCTCAGTTGCTACACTTCACTTCAACTGAATAGGTTCACTTGACTAGCTTGTCTTCAACTAATAGAGCTCACTTGTTTCACTTCACTTCAATTGATTAAGCTCAGTTGCTACACTTCACTTCAACTGAATAGGCTCACTTGACTAGCTTCTCTTCAACTGATAGAGCTCACTTGTTTCAATTGACTTCAACTGATTAGGCTTACTTAACTAGCTTTACTTCAACTAATAGAGCTCACTTGTTTCACTTCACTTCAACTAATTAGGCTCACTTAACTAGCTTCACTGTAACTAATAGAGCTCACTTGTTCACTTCACTTCAATTGATTTAGCTCAGTTGCTTCACTTCACTTCAACTGATTGGGCTCACTTATATAGCTTTACTACAACTAATAGAGCTCACTTGTTTCACTTCACTTCAACTGATTAGGCTTACTTAACTAGCTTTACTTCAACTAATAGAGCTCACTTGTTTCACTTCACTTCAATTGATTAAGCTCAGTTGCTACACTTCACTTCAACTGAATAGGCTCACTTGACTAGCTTCTCTTCAACTGATAGAGCTCACTTGTTTCAATTGACTTCAATTGATTAACCTCAGTTACTTCACTTCTCTTCAACTGATTAAGCTCAGTTGCTTCACTTCACTTCAAATGATTAGGCTCACTTTACTAGCTTCACTTCAACTAATAGAGCTCACTTGTTTCACTTCACTTTAATTGATTTAACTCAGTTGCTTCACTTCACTTCAACTGATTGGGCTCACTTATATAACTTTACTACAACTAATAGAGCTCACTTCTTTCACTTCACTTCAACTGATTAGGCTTACTTAACTAGCTTTACTTCAACTAATAGAGCTCACTTATTTCACTTCTCTTCAACTGATTAAGCTCAGTTGCTTCACTTCACTTTAAATGATTAGGCTCACTTTACTAGCTTCACTTCAACCAATAGAGCTCACTTGTTTCACTTCACTTCAATTGATTAAGCTCAGTTGCTAGACTTCACTCCAACCAATAGAGCTCACTTAACTAGCTTCACTTTAACAAATAGAGCTCACTTGTTCCACTTCATTTCAAATTATTAGGCTCAGTTGCTTCACTTCACTTCAACTGATTGGGATCACTTAGTTAGCTTCACTTCAACAAATAGAGCTCACTTGTTCCACTTCACTTCAATTGATTTAGCTCAGTTGCTTCACTTCACTTCAACTGATTGGGCTCACTTATATAGCATTACTACAACTAATAGAGCTCACTTGTTTCACTTCACTTCAACCGATTAGGCTCACTTGACTAGCTTCTCTTCAACTGATAGAGCTCACTTGTTTCAATTCACTTCAATTGATTAACCTCAGTTGCTTCACTTCTCTTCAACTGATTAAGCTCACTTATATAGCTTTACTACAACTAATAGAGCTCACTTGTTTCACTTCACTTCAACTGATTAGGCTCACTTAACTAGCTTCACTGTAACTAATAGAGCTCACTTGTTCACTTAACTTCAATTGATTTAGCTCAGTTGCTTCACTTCACTTCAACTGATTGGGTTCACTTATATAGCTTTACTACAACTAATAGAGCTCACTTGTTTCACTTCACTTCAACTGATTAGGCTTACTTAACTAGCTTTACTTCAACTAATAGAGCTCACTTGTTCACTTCACTTCAATTGATTAAGCTCAGTTGCTTCACTTCACTTCAACTGAATAGGCTCACTTGACTAGCTTCTCTTCAACTGATAGAGCTCACTTGTTTCAATTCACTTCAATTGATTAACCTCAGTTGCTTCACTTCTCTTCAACTGATTAAGCTCAGTTGCTTCACTTAACTTCAAATGATTAGGCTCACTTTAGTAGCTTCACTTCAACTTATAGAGCTCACTTGTTTCACTTTACTTCAACCGATTAGGCTCACTTGACTAGCTTCTCTTCAACTGATAGAGCTCACTTGTTTCAATTCACTTCAATTGATTAACCTCAGTTGCTTCACTTCTCTTCAACTGATTAAGCTTACTTATATAGCTTTACTACAACTAATAGAGCTCACTTGTTTCAATTCACTTCAATTGATTAACCTCAGTTGCTTCACTTCACTTTAAATGATTAGGCTCACTTTACTAGCTTCACTTCAACCAATAGAGCTCACTTCTTTCACTTCACTTCAATTGATTTAGCTCAGTTGCTTCACTTCACTTCAACTGATTGGGCTCACTTATATAGCTTTACTACAACTAATAGAGCTCACTTCTTTCACTTCACTTCAATTGATTTAGCTCAGTTGCTTCACTTCACTTCAACTGATTGGGCTCACTTATATAGCTTTACTACAACTAATAGAGCTCACTTGTTTCACTTCACTTCAACTGATTAGGCTTACTTAACTAGCTTTACTTCAACTAATAGAGCTCACTTGTTTCACTTCACTTCAATTGATTAAGCTCAGTTGCTTCACTTCACTTTTACTGATTGGGCTCAGTTATATAGCTTTACTACAACTAATAGAGCTCACTTGTTTCACTTCACTTCAACTGATTAGGCTTATTTAACTAGCTTTACTTCAACTAATAGAGCTTACTTGTTTCACTTCTCTTCATCTGATTAAGCTCAGTTGCTTCACTTAACTTATAAATGATTAGGCTCACTTGACTAGCTTCACTTCAACCAATAGAGCTCACTTCTTTCACTTCACTTCAATTGATTTAGCTCAGTTGCTTCACTTCACTTCAACTGATTGGGCTCACTTATATAGCTTTACTACAACTAATAGAGCTCACTTGTTTCACTTCACTTCAACTGATTAGGCTTACTTAACTAGCTTTACTTCAACTAATAGAGCTCACTTGTTTCACTTCACTTCAATTGATTAAGCTCAGTTGCTTCACTTCACTTTTACTGATTGGGCTCAGTTATATAGCTTTACTACAACTAATAGAGCTCACTTGTTTCACTTCACTTCAACTGATTAGGCTTATTTAACTAGCTTTACTTCAACTAATAGAGCTTACTTGTTTCACTTCTCTTCATCTGATTAAGCTCAGTTGCTTCACTTAACTTATAAATGATTAGGCTCACTTGACTAGCTTCTCTTCAACTGATAGAGCTCACTTTTTTCAATTCACTTCAATTGATTAACCTCAGTTGCTTCACTTCACTTTAACTGATTGGGCTCACTTAGATAGCTTTACTCTAACTAATAGAGCTCACCTGTTTCACTTCACTTCAACTGATTAGGCTCACTTAACTAGCTTCACTGTAACTAATAGAGCTCACTTGTTCACTTCACTTCAATTGATTTAGCTCAGTTGCTTCACTACACTTCAACTGATTGGGCTCACTCATATAGCTTTACTACAACTAATAGAGCTCACTTGTTTCACTTCACTTCAACTGAATAGGCTCACTTGACTAGCTTCTCTTCAACTGATAGAGCTCACTTGTTTCAATTCACTTCAATTGATTAACCTCAGTTGCTTCACTTCTCTTCAACTGATTAAGCTCAGTTGCTTCACTTCACTTCAAATGATTAGACTCACTTTACTAGCTTCACTTCAACTAATAGCGCTCACTTGTTTCACTTCACTTCAACTGATTAGCCTTACTTAACTAGCTTTACTTCAACTAATAGAGCTCACTTGTTTCACTTCACTTCAATTGATTAAGCTCAGTTGCTTCACTTCACTTTAACTGATTGGGCTCACTTAGATAGCTTTACTCTAACTAATAGAGCTCACTTGTTTCACTTCACTTCAATTGATTAAGCTCAGTTGCTTCACTTCACTTCAAATGATTAGACTCACTTTACTAGCTTCACTTCAACTAATAGCGCTCACTTGTTTCACTTCACTTCAATTGATTTAGCTCAGTTGCTTCACTTCACATCAACTGATTGGGCTCACTTATATAGCTTTACTACAACTAATAGAGCTCACTTGTTTCACTTCACTTCAACTGATTAGGCTTACTTAACTAGCTTTACTTCAACTAATAGAGCTCACTTGTTTCACTTCACTTCAATTGATTAAGCTCAGTTGCTACACTTCACTTCAACTGAATAGGTTCACTTGACTAGCTTGTCTTCAACTATTAGAGCTCACTTGTTTCACTTCACTTCAATTGATTAAGCTCAGTTGCTTCACTTCACTTTTACTGATTTGGCTCACTTAGATAGCTTTACTCTAACTAATAGAGCTCACTTGTTTCACTTCACTTCAACTAATTAGGCTCACTTAACTAGCTTCACTGTAACTAATAGAGCTCACTTGTTCACTTCACTTCAATTGATTTAGCTCAGTTGCTTCACTACACTTCAACTGATTGGGCTCACTCATATAGCTTTACTACAACTAATAGAGCTCACTTGTTTCACTTCACTTCAACTGATTAGGCTTACTTAACTAGCTTTACTTCAACTAATAGAGCTCACTTGTTTCACTTCACTTCAATTGATTAAGCTCAGTTGCTACACTTCACTTCAACTGAATAGGTTCACTTGACTAGCTTGTCTTCAACTAATAGAGCTCACTTGTTTCACTTCACTTCAATTGATTAAGCTCAGTTGCTTCACTTCACTTTTACTGATTTGGCTCACTTAGATAGCTTTACTCTAACTAATAGAGCTCACTTGTTTCACTTCACTTCAACTAATTAGGCTCACTTAACTAGCTTCACTGTAACTAATAGAGCTCACTTGTTCACTCCACTTCAATTGATTTAGCTCAGTTGCTTCACTTCACTTCAACTGATTGGGCTCACTTATATAGCTTTACTACAACTTATAGAGCTCACTTGTTTCACTTCACTTCAACTGATTAGGCTTACTTAACTAGCTTTACTTCAACTAATAGAGCTCACTTGTTTCACTTCACTTCAATTGATTAAGCTCAGTTGCTACACTTCACTTCAACTGAATAGGCTCACTTGACTAGCTTCTCTTCAACTGATAGAGCTCACTTGTTTCAATTGACTTCAATTGATTAACCTCAGTTACTTCACTTCTCTTCAACTGATTAAGCTCAGTTGCTTCACTTCACTTCAAATGATTAGGCTCACTTTACTAGCTTCACTTCAACTAATAGAGCTCACTTGTTTCACTTCACTTCAATTGATTAAGCTCAGTTGCTTCACTTCACTTTAACTGATTGGGCTCACTTAGATAGCTTCACTCCAACTAATAGAGCTCACTTGTTTCACTTCACTTCAACTGATTAGGCTCACTTAACTAGCTTCACTGTAACTAATAGAGCTCACTTGTTCACTTCACTTCAATTGATTTAACTCAGTTGCTTCACTTCACTTCAACTGATTGGGCTCACTTAGTTAGCTTCACTTCAACAAATAGAGCTCACTTGTTCCACTTCACTTCAATTGATTTAGCTCAGTTGCTTCACTTCACTTCAACTGATTGGGCTCACTTATATAGCATTACTTCAACTAATAGAGCTCACTTATTTCACTTCTCTTCAACTAATTAAGCTCAGTTGCTTCACTTCACTTTAAATGATTAGGCTCACTTTACTAGCTTCACTTCAACCAATAGAGCTCATTTGTTCACTTCACTTCAATTGATTAAGCTCAGTTGCTAGACTTCACTCCAACCAATAGAGCTCACTTAACTAGCTTCACTTTAACAAATAGAGCTCACTTGTTTCACTTCATTTCAAATTATTAGGCTCAGTTGCTTCACTTCACTTCAACTGATTGGGATCACTTAGTTAGCTTCACTTCAACAAATAGAGCTCACTTGTTCCACTTCACTTCAATTGATTTAGCTCAGTTGCTTCACTTCACTTCAACTGATTGGGCTCACATATATAGCATTACTACAACTAATAGAGCTCACTTGTTTCACTTCACTTCAACCGATTAGGCTCACTTGACTAGCTTCTCTTCAACTGATAGAGCTCACTTGTTTCAATTCACTTCAATTGATTAACCTCAGTTGCTTCACTTCTCTTCAACTGATTAAGCTCACTTATATAGCTTTACTACAACTAATAGAGCTCACTTGTTTCACTCCACTTCAACTGATTAGGCTCACTTAACTAGCTTCACTGTAACTAATAGAGCTCACTTGTTCACTTAACTTCAATTGATTTAGCTCAGTTGCTTCACTTCACTTCAACTGATTGGGTTCACTTATATAGCTTTACTACAAGTAATAGAGCTCACTTGTTTCACTTCACTTCAACTGATTAGGCTTACTTAACTAGCTTTACTTCAACTAATAGAGCTCACTTGTTCACTTCACTTCAATTGATTAAGCTCAGTTGCTTCACTTCACTTCAACTGAATAGGCTCACTTGACTAGCTTCTCTTCAACTGATAGAGCTCACTTGTTTCAATTCACTTTAATTGATTAACCTCAGTTGCTTCACTTCTCTTCAACTGATTAAGCTCAGTTGCTTCACTTCACTTCAAATGATTAGGCTCACTTTACTAGCTTCACTTCAACTAATAGAGCTCACTTGTTTCACTTAACTTCAATTGATTAAGCTCAGTTGCTTTACTTCACTTCAACTGATTAAGGTCAGTTGCTTCACGTCACTTTAACTGAATAGGCTCACTTAACTAGCTTCACTTTAACTAATAGAGCTCACTTGTTTCAATTCACTTCAATTGATTAAGCTCAGTTGCTACACTTCACTTCAACTGAATAGGCTCACTTAACAGGCTTCACTTTAACTAATAGAGCTCACTTGTTCACTTCACTCCAATTGATTTAGCTCAGTTGCTTCACTTCACTTCAACTGATTAAGCTTAGTTGCTTCACTTCACTTCAACTGATTAGGCTCACTTTACTAGCTTCACTTCAACTAATAGAGCTCACTTGTTTCACTTCACTTCAACTGATTAGGCTTACTTAACTAGCTTTACTTCAACTAATAGAGCTCACTTGTTTCACTTCACTTCAATTGATCAAGCTCAGTTGCTACACTTCACTTCAACTGATTGGGCTCACTTATATAGCTTTACTACAACTAATAGAGCTCACTTTTTTCACTTCACTTCAACCTATTAGGCTCACTTAACTAGCTTAACTTTAACAAATAGAGCTCACTTGTTTCACTTCATTTCAAAGTATTAGGCTCAGTTGCTTCACTTCACTTCAACTGATTGGGATCACTTAGTTAGCTTCACTTCAACAAATAGAGCTCACTTGTTCCATTTCACTTCAATTGATTTAGATCAGTTGCTTCACTTCACTTCAACTGATTAAGCTCACTTATATAGCTTTACTACAACTAATAGAGCTCACTTGTTTCACTTCACTTCAACTGATTTGGCTCACTTAACTAGCTTCACTGTAACTAATAGAGCTCACTTGTTCACTTCACTTCAATTGATTTAGCTCAGTTGCTTCACTTCACTTCAACTGATTGGGATCACTTAGTTAGCTTCACTTCAACAAATAGAGCTCACTTGTTCTATTTCACTTTAATTGATTTAGATCAGTTGCTTCACTTCACTTCAACCTATTAGGCTCACTTAACTAGCTTAACTTTAACAAATAGAGCTCACTTGTTTCACTTCATTTCAAATTATTAGGCTCAGTTGCTTCACTTCACTTCAACTGATTGGGATCACTTAGTTAGCTTCACTTCAACAAATAGAGCTCACTTGTTCCATTTCACTTCAATTGATTTAGATCAGTTGCTTCACTTCACTTCAACTGATTAAGCTCACTTATATAGCTTTACTACAACTAATAGAGCTCACTTGTTTCACTTCACTTCAACTGATTTGGCTCACTTAACTAGCTTCACTGTAACTAATAGAGCTCACTTGTTCACTTCACTTCAATTGATTTAGCTCAGTTGCTTCACTTCACTTCAACTGATTGGGATCACTTAGTTAGCTTCACTTCAACAAATAGAGCTCACTTGTTCTATTTCACTTTAATTGATTTAGATCAGTTGCTTCACTTCACTTCAACTGATTAAGCTCACTTATATAGCTTTACTACAACTAATAGAGCTCACTTGTTTCACTTCACTTCAATTGATTAAGCTCAGTTGCTTCACTTCACTTCAACTGAATAGGCTCACTTGACTAGCTTCTCTTCAACTGATAGAGCTCACTTGTTTCAATTCACTTCAATTGATTAACCTCAGTTGCTTCACTTCTCTTCAACTGATTAAGCTTAGTTGCTTCACTTCACTTCAACTGATCAGGCTCACTTTACTAGCTTCACTTCAACTAATAGAGCTCACTTGTTTCACTTCACTTCAACCTATTAGGCTCACTTAACTAGCTTAACTTTAACAAATAGAGCTCACTTGTTTCACTTCATTTCAAATTATTAGGCTCAGTTGCTTCACTTCACTTCAACTGATTGGGATCACTTAGTTAGCTTCACTTCAACAAATAGAGCTCACTTGTTCCATTTCACTTCAATTGATTTAGATCAGTTGCTTCACTTCACTTCAACTGATTAAGCTCACTTATATAGCTTTACTACAACTAATAGAGCTCACTTGTTTCACTTCACTTCAACTGATTAGGCTTACTTAACTAGCTTTACTTCAACTAAAAGAGCTCACTTGTTCACTTCACTTCAATTGATTAAGCTCAGTTGCTTCACTTCACTTCAACTGAATAGGCTCACTTGACTAGCTTCTCTTCAACTGATAGAGCTCACTTGTTTCAATTCACTTCAATTGATTAACCTCAGTTGCTTCACTTCTCTTCAACTGATTAAGCTTAGTTGCTTCACTTCACTTCAACTGATCAGGCTCACTTTACTAGCTTCACTTCAACTAAAAGAGCTCACTTGTTTCACTTCACTTCAACCTATTAGGCTCACTCAACTAGCTTAACTTTAACAAATAGAGCTCACTTGTTTCACTTCATTTCAAATTATTAGGCTCAGTTGCTTCACTTCACTTCAACTGATTGGGATCACTTAGTTAGCTTCACTTCAAAAAATAGAGCTCACTTGTTCCATTTCACTTCAATTGATTTAGATCAGTTGCTTCACTTCACTTCAACTGATTGGGTTCACTTATATAGCTTTACTACAACTAATAGAGCTCACTTGTTTCACTTCACTTCAACTGATTTGGCTCACTTAACTAGCTTCACTGTAACTAATAGAGCTCACTTGTTCACTTCACTTCAATTGATTTAGCTCAGTTGCTTCACTTCACTTCAACTGATTGGGTTCACTTATATAGCTTTACTACAACTAATAGAGCTCACTTGTTTCACTTCACTTCAACTGATTAGGCTTACTTAACTAGCTTTACTTCAACTAATAGAGCTTACTTGTCTCACTTCACTTCAATTGATTAAGCTCAGTTGCTTCACTTCACTTCAACTGATTAAGGTCAGTTGCTTCACGTCACTTTAACTGAATAGGCTCACTTAACAGGCTTCACTTTAACTAATAGAGCTCACTTGATCCCTTCACTTCAATTGATTTAGCTCAGTTGCTTCACTTCACTTCAACTGATTAAGCTTAGTTGCTTCACTTCACTTCAACTGATCAGGCTCACTTTACTAGCTTCACTTCAACTAATAGAGCTCACTTGTTTCACTTCAGTTCATCTGATTGGGCTCACTTATATAGCTCTACTACAACTAATAGAGCTCACTTGTTTCACTTCACTTCAATTGATCAAGCTCAGTTGCTACACTTCACTTCAACTGATTGGGCTCACTTATATAGCTTCACTACAACTAATAGAGCTCACTTGTTTCACTTCACTTCAACCTATTAGGCTCACTTAACTAGCTTAACTTTAACAAATAGAGCTCACTTGTTTCACTTCATTTCAAATTATTAGGCTCAGTTGCTTCACTTCACTTCAACTGATTGGGATCACTTAGTTAGCTTCACTTCAACAAATAGAGCTCACTTGTTCCATTTCACTTCAATTGATTTAGATCAGTTGCTTCACTTCACTTCAACTGATTAAGCTCACTTATATAGCTTTACTACAACTAATAGAGCTCACTTGTTTCACTTCACTTCAACTGATTTGGCTCACTTAACTAGCTTCACTGTAACTAATAGAGCTCACTTGTTCACTTCACTTCAATTGATTTAGCTCAGTTGCTTCACTTCACTTCAACTGATTGGGATCACTTAGTTAGCTTCACTTCAACAAATAGAGCTCACTTGTTCCATTTCACTTCAATTGATTTAGATCAGTTGCTTCACTTCACTTCAACTGATTAAGCTCACTTATATAGCTTTACTACAACTAATAGAGCTCACTTGTTTCACTTCTTTTCAACTGATTAGGCTTACTTAACTAGCTTTACTTCAACTAATAGAGCTCACTTGTTTCAATTCACTTCAATTGATCAAGCTCAGTTGCTACACTTCACTTCAACTGATTGGGCTCACTTATATAGCTTTACTACAACTAATAGAGCTCACTTGTTTCACTTCACTTCAACCTATTAGGCTCACTTAACTAGCTTAACTTTAACAAATAGAGCTCACTTGTTTCACTTCACTTCAATTGATTAAGCTCAGTTGCTTCACTTCACTTCAACTGAATAGGCTCACTTGACTAGCTTCTCTTCAACTGATAGAGCTCACTTGTTTCAATTCACTTCAATTGATTAACCTCAGTTGCTTCACTTCTCTTCAACTGATTAAGCTTAGTTGCTTCACTTCACTTCAACTGATCAGGCTCACTTTACTAGCTTCACTTCAACTAATAGAGCTCACTTGTTTCTCTTCACTTCAACCTATTAGGCTCACTTAAGTAGCTTAACTTTAACAAATAGAGCTCACTTGTTTCACTTCATTTCAAATTATTAGGCTCAGTTGCTTCACTTCACTTCAACTGATTGGGATCACTTAGTTAGCTTCACTTCAACAAATAGAGCTCACTTGTTCCATTTCACTTCAATTGATTTAGATCAGTTGCTTGACTTCACTTCAACTGATTAAGCTCACTTATATAGCTTTACTACAACTAATAGAGCTCACTTGTTTCACTTCACTTCAACTGATTAGGCTTACTTAACTAGCTTTACTTCAACTAATAGAGCTCAGTTGTTCACTTCACTTCAATTGATTAAGCTCAGTTGCTTCACTTCACTTCAACTGAATAGGCTCACTTGACTAGCTTCTCTTCAACTGATAGAGCTCACTTGTTTCAATTCACTTCAATTGATTAACCTCAGTTGCTTCACTTCTCTTCAACTGATTAAGCTTAGTTGCTTCACTTCACTTCAACTGATCAGGCTCACTTTACTAGCTTCACTTCAACTAATAGAGCTCACTTGTTTCACTTCACTTCAACCTATTAGGCTCACTTAACTAGCTTAACTTTAACAAATAGAGCTCACTTGTTTCACTTCATTTCAAATTATTAGGCTCAGTTGCTTCACTTCACTTCAACTGATTGGGATCACTTAGTTAGCTTCACTTCAACAAATAGAGCTCACTTGTTCCATTTCACTTCAATTGATTTAGATCAGTTGCTTCACTTCACTTCAACTGATTAAGCTCACTTATATAGCTTTACTACAACTAATAGAGCTCACTTGTTTCACTTCACTTCAACTGATTTGGCTCACTTAACTAGCTTCACTGTAACTAATAGAGCTCACTTGTTCACTTCACTTCAATTGATTTAGCTCAGTTGCTTCACTTCACTTCAACTGATTGGGTTCACTTATATAGCTTTACTACAACTAATAGAGCTCACTTGTTTCACTTCACTTCAACTGATTTGGCTCACTTAACTAGCTTCACTGTAACTAATAGAGCTCACTTGTTCACTTCACTTCAATTGATTTAGCTCAGTTGCTTCACTTCACTTCGACTGATTGGGTTCACTTATATAGCTTTACTACAACTAATAGAGCTCACTTGTTTCACTTCACTTCAACTGATTAGGCTTACTTAACTAGCTTTACTTCAACTAATAGAGCTCACTTGTTTCACTTCACTTCAATTGATTAAGCTCAGTTGCTTCACTTCACTTCAATTGATTAAGCTCAGTTGCTACACTTCACTTCAACTGATTAGGCTCACTTTACTAGTTTCACTTCAACTAATAGAGCTTACTTGTCTCACTTCACTTCAATTGATTAAGCTCAGTTGCTTCACTTCACTTCAACTGATTAAGGTCAGTTGCTTCACGTCACTTTAACTGAATAGGCTCACTTAACTAGCTTCACTTTAACTAATAGAGCTCACTTGTTTCAATTCACTTCAATTGATTAAGCTCAGTTGCTACACTTCACTTCAACTGAATAGGCTCACTTAACAGGCTTCACTTTAACTAATAGAGCTCACTTGTTCACTTCACTTCAATTGATTTAGCTCAGTTGCTTCACTTCACTTCAACTGATTAAGCTTAGTTGCTTCACTTCACTTCAACTGATCAGGCTCACTTTACTAGCTTCACTTCAACTAATAGAGCTCACTTGTTTCACTTCACTTCATCTGATTGGGCTCACTTATATAGCTCTACTACAACTAATAGAGCTCACTTGTTTCACTTCACTTCAACTGATTAGGCTTACTTAACTAGCTTTACTTCAACTAATAGAGCTCACTTGTTTCACTTCACTTCAATTGATCAAGCTCAGTTGCTACACTTCACTTCAACTGATTGGGCTCACTTATATAGCTTTACTACAACTAATAGAGCTCACTTGTTTCACTTCACTTCAACCTATTAGGCTCACTTAACTAGCTTAACTTTAACAAATAGAGCTCACTTGTTTCACTTCATTTCAAATTATTAGGCTCAGTTGCTTCACTTCACTTCAACTGATTGGGATCACTTAGTTAGCTTCACTTCAACAAATAGAGCTCACTTGTTCCATTTCACTTCAATTGATTTAGATCAGTTGCTTCACTTCACTTCAACTGATTAAGCTCACTTATATAGCTTTACTACAACTAATAGAGCTCACTTGTTTCACTTCACTTCAACTGATTTGGCTCACTTAACTAGCTTCACTGTAACTAATAGAGCTCACTTGTTCACTTCACTTCAATTGATTTAGCTCAGTTGCTTCACTTCACTTCAACTGATTGGGATCACTTAGTTAGCTTCACTTCAACAAATAGAGCTCACTTGTTCCATTTCACTTCAATTGATTTAGATCAGTTGCTTCACTTCACTTCAACTGATTAAGCTCACTTATATAGCTTTACTACAACTAATAGAGCTCACTTGTTTCACTTCACTTCAACTGATTAGGCTTACTTAACTAGCTTTACTTCAACTAATAGAGCTCACTTGTTTCACTTCACTTCAATTGATCAAGCTCAGTTGCTACACTTCACTTCAACTGATTGGGCTCACTTATATAGCTTTACTACAACTAATAGAGCTCACTTGTTTCACTTCACTTCAACCTATTAGGCTCACTTAACTAGCTTAACTTTAACAAATAGAGCTCACTTGTTTCACTTCACTTCAATTGATTAAGCTCAGTTGCTTCACTTCACTTCAACTGAATAGGCTCACTTGACTAGCTTCTCTTCAACTGATAGAGCTCACTTGTTTCAATTCACTTCAATTGATTAACCTCAGTTGCTTCACTTCTCTTCAACTGATTAAGCTTAGTTGCTTCACTTCACTTCAACTGATCAGGCTCACTTTACTAGCTTCACTTCAACTAATAGAGCTCACTTGTTTCACTTCACTTCAACCTATTAGACTCACTTAACTAGCTTAACTTTAACAAATAGAGCTCACTTGTTTCACTTCATTTCAAATTATTAGGCTCAGTTGCTTCACTTCACTTCAACTGATTGGGATCACTTAGTTAGCTTCACTTCAACAAATAGAGCTCACTTGTTCCATTTCACTTCAATTGATTTAGATCAGTTGCTTCACTTCACTTCAACTGATTAAGCTCACTTATATAGCTTTACTACAACTAATAGAGCTCACTTGTTTCACTTCACTTCAACTGATTAGGCTTACTTAACTAGCTTTACTTCAACTAATAGAGCTCACTTGTTCACTTCACTTCAATTGATTAAGCTCAGTTGCTTCACTTCACTTCAACTGAATAGGCTCACTTGACTAGCTTCTCTTCAACTGATAGAGCTCACTTGTTTCAATTCACTTCAATTGATTAACCTCAGTTGCTTCACTTCTCTTCAACTGATTAAGCTTAGTTGCTTCACTTCACTTCAACTGATCAGGCTCACTTTACTAGCTTCACTTCAACTAATAGAGCTCACTTGTTTCACTTCACTTCAACCTATTAGGCTCACTCAACTAGCTTAACTTTAACAAATAGAGCTCACTTGTTTCACTTCATTTCAAATTATTAGGCTCAGTTGCTTCACTTCACTTCAACTGATTGGGATCACTTAGTTAGCTTCACTTCAACAAATAGAGCTCACTTGTTCCATTTCACTTCAATTGATTTAGATCAGTTGCTTCACTTCACTTCAACTGATTAAGCTCACTTATATAGCTTTACTACAACTAATAGAGCTCACTTGTTTCACTTCACTTCAACTGATTTGGCTCACTTAACTAGCTTCACTGTAACTAATAGAGCTCACTTGTTCACTTCACTTCAATTGATTTAGCTCAGTTGCTTCACTTCACTTCAACTGATTGGGTTCACTTATATAGCTTTACTACAACTAATAGAGCTCACTTGTTTCACTTCACTTCAACTGATTTGGCTCACTTAACTAGCTTCACTGTAACTAATAGAGCTCACTTGTTCACTTCACTTCAATTGATTTAGCTCAGTTGCTTCACTTTACTTCTACTGATTGGGTTCACTTATATAGCTTTACTACAACTAATAGAGCTCACTTGTTTCACTTCACTTCAACTGATTAGGCTTACTTAACTAGCTTTACTTCAACTAATAGAGCTCACTTGTTTCACTTCACTTTAATTGATTAAGCTCAGTTGCTTCACTTCACTTCAATTGATTAAGCTCAGTTGCTACACTTCACTTCAACTGATTAGGCTCACTTTACTAGTTTCACTTCAACTAATAGAGCTTACTTGTCTCACTTCACTTCAATTGATTAAGCTCAGTTGCTTCACTTCACTTCAACTGATTAAGGTCAGTTGCTTCACGTCACTTTAACTGAATAGGCTCACTTAACTAGCTTCACTTTAACTAATAGAGCTCACTTGTTTCAATTCACTTCAATTGATTAAGCTCAGTTGCTACACTTCACTTCAACTGAATAGGCTCACTTGACTAGCTTCTCTTCAACTGATAGAGCTCACTTGTTTCAATTCACTTCAATTGATTAACCTCAGTTGCTTCACTTCTCTTCAACTGATTAAGCTTAGTTGCTTCACTTCACTTCAACTGATCAGGCTCACTTTACTAGCTTCACTTCAACTAAAAGAGCTCACTTGTTTCACTTCACTTCAACCTATAAGGCTCACTCAACTAGCTTAACTTTAACAAATAGAGCTCACTTGTTTCACTTCATTTCAAATTATTAGGCTCAGTTGCTTCACTTCACTTCAACTGATTGGGCTCACTTATATAGCTTTACTACAACTAATAGAGCTCACTTGTTTCACTTCACCTTAATTGATTAAGTTCAGTTGCTTCACTTCACTTTAACTGATTGGGCTCACTTAGATAGCTTTACTCTAACTAATAGAGCTCACTTGTTTCACTTCACTTCAACTGATTAGACTCACTTAACTAGCTTCACTGTAACTAATAGAGCTCACTTGTTGACTTCACTTCAATTGATTTAGCTCAGTTGCTTCACTACACTTCAACTGATTGGGCTCACTTATATAGCTTTACTACAACTAATAGAGCTCACTTGTTTAAATTCACTTCAATTGATTAAGCTCAGTTGCTACACTTCACTTCAACTGAATAGGTTCACTTGACTAGCTTGTCTTCAACTAATAGAGCTCACTTGTTTCACTTCACTTTTACTGATTGGGCTCACTTAGATAGCTTTACTCTAACTAATAGAGGTCACTTGTTTCACTTCACTTCAACTGATTAGGCTCACCTAACTAGCTTCACTGTAACTAATAGAGCTCACTTGTTGACTTCACTTCAATTGATTTAGCTCAGTTGCTTCACTACACTTCAACTGATTGGGCTCACTTATATAGCTTTACTACAACTAATAGAGCTCACTTGTTTCACTTCACTTCAACTGATTAGGCTTACTTAACTAGCTTTACTTCAACTAATAGAGCTCACTTGTTTCAATTCACTTCAATTGATTAACCTCAGTTGCTTCACTTCTCTTCAACTGCTTAAGCTCAGTTGCTTCACTTCACTTCAAATGATTAGGCTCACTTTACTAGCTCAACTTCAACTAATAGAGCTCACTTGTTTCACTTCACTTCAATTGATTAAGTTCAGTTGCTTCACTTCACTTTAACTGATTGGGCTCACTTAGATAGCTTTACTCTAACTAATAGAGCTCACTTGTTTCACTTCACTTCAACTGATTAGGCTCACTTAACTAGCTTCACTGTAACTAATAGAGCTCACTTGTTGACTTCACTTCAATTGATTTAGCTCAGTTGCTTCACTACACTTCAACTGATTGGGCTCACTTATATAGCTTTACTACAACTAATAGAGCTCACTTGTTTCACTTCACTTCAACTGATTAGGCTTACTTAACTAGCTTTACTTCAACTAATAGAGCTCACTTGTTTCACTTCACTTCAATTGATTAAGCTCAGTTGCTACACTTCACTTCAACTGAATAGGTTCACTTGACTAGCTTGTCTTCAACTAATAGAGCTCACTTGTTTCACTTCACTTCAATTGATTAAGCTCAGTTGCTACACTTCACTTCAACTGAATAGGCTCACTTGACTAGCTTCTCTTCAACTGATAGAGCTCACTTGTTTCAATTGACTTCAACTGATTAGGCTTACTTAACTAGCTTTACTTCAACTAATAGAGCTCACTTGTTTCACTTCACTTCAACTAATTAGGCTCACTTAACTAGCTTCACTGTAACTAATAGAGCTCACTTGTTCACTTCACTTCAATTGATTTAGCTCAGTTGCTTCACTTCACTTCAACTGATTGGGCTCACTTATATAGCTTTACTACAACTAATAGAGCTCACTTGTTTCACTTCACTTCAACTGATTAGGCTTACTTAACTAGCTTTACTTCAACTAATAGAGCTCACTTGTTTCACTTCACTTCAATTGATTAAGCTCAGTTGCTACACTTCACTTCAACTGAATAGGCTCACTTGACTAGCTTCTCTTCAACTGATAGAGCTCACTTGTTTCAATTGACTTCAATTGATTAACCTCAGTTACTTCACTTCTCTTCAACTGATTAAGCTCAGTTGCTTCACTTCACTTCAAATGATTAGGCTCACTTTACTAGCTTCACTTCAACTAATAGAGCTCACTTGTTTCACTTCACTTCAATTGATTAAGCTCAGTTGCTTCACTTCACTTTAACTGATTGGGCTCACTTAGATAGCTCCACTCCAACTAATAGAGCTCACTTGTTTCACTTCACTTCAACTGATTAGGCTCACTTAACTAGCTTCACTGTAACTAATAGAGCTCACTTGTTCACTTCACTTTAATTGATTTAACTCAGTTGCTTCACTTCACTTCAACTGATTGGGCTCACTTATATAACTTTACTACAACTAATAGAGCTCACTTCTTTCACTTCACTTCAACTGATTAGGCTTACTTAACTAGCTTTACTTCAACTAATAGAGCTCACTTATTTCACTTCTCTTCAACTGATTAAGCTCAGTTGCTTCACTTCACTTTAAATGATTAGGCTCACTTTACTAGCTTCACTTCAACCAATAGAGCTCACTTGTTTCACTTCACTTCAATTGATTAAGCTCAGTTGCTAGACTTCACTCCAACCAATAGAGCTCACTTAACTAGCTTCACTTTAACAAATAGAGCTCACTTGTTCCACTTCATTTCAAATTATTAGGCTCAGTTGCTTCACTTCACTTCAACTGATTGGGATCACTTAGTTAGCTTCACTTCAACAAATAGAGCTCACTTGTTCCACTTCACTTCAATTGATTTAGCTCAGTTGCTTCACTTCACTTCAACTGATTGGGCTCACTTATATAGCATTACTACAACTAATAGAGCTCACTTGTTTCACTTCACTTCAACCGATTAGGCTCACTTGACTAGCTTCTCTTCAACTGATAGAGCTCACTTGTTTCAATTCACTTCAATTGATTAACCTCAGTTGCTTCACTTCTCTTCAACTGATTAAGCTCACTTATATTGCTTTACTACAACTAATAGAGCTCACTTGTTTCACTTCACTTCAACTGATTAGGCTCACTTAACTAGCTTCACTGTAACTAATAGAGCTCACTTGTTCACTTAACTTCAATTGATTTAGCTCAGTTGCTTCACTTCACTTCAACTGATTGGGTTCACTTATATAGCTTTACTACAACTAATAGAGCTCACTTGTTTCACTTCACTTCAACTGATTAGGCTTACTTAACTAGCTTTACTTCAACTAATAGAGCTCACTTGTTCACTTCACTTCAATTGATTAAGCTCAGTTGCTTCACTTCACTTCAACTGAATAGGCTCACTTGACTAGCTTCTCTTCAACTGATAGAGCTCACTTGTTTCAATTCACTTCAATTGATTAACCTCAGTTGCTTCACTTCTCTTCAACTGATTAAGCTCAGTTGCTTCACTTAACTTCAAATGATTAGGCTCACTTTACTAGCTTCACTTCAACTTATAGAGCTCACTTGTTTCACTTTACTTCAACCGATTAGGCTCACTTGACTAGCTTCTCTTCAACTGATAGAGCTCACTTGTTTCAATTCACTTCAATTGATTAACCTCAGTTGCTTCACTTCTCTTCAACTGATTAAGCTTACTTATATAGCTTTACTACAACTAATAGAGCTCACTTGTTTCAATTCACTTCAATTGATTAACCTCAGTTGCTTCACTTCACTTTAAATGATTAGGCTCACTTTACTAGCTTCACTTCAACCAATAGAGCTCACTTCTTTCACTTCACTTCAATTGATTTAGCTCAGTTGCTTCACTTCACTTCAACTGATTGGGCTCACTTATATAGCTTTACTACAACTAATAGAGCTCACTTCTTTCACTTCACTTCAATTGATTTAGCTCAGTTGCTTCACTTCACTTCAACTGATTGGGCTCACTTATATAGCTTTACTACAACTAATAGAGCTCACTTGTTTCACTTCACTTCAACTGATTAGGCTTACTTAACTAGCTTTACTTCAACTAATAGAGCTCACTTGTTTCACTTCACTTCAATTGATTAAGCTCAGTTGCTTCACTTCACTTTTACTGATTGGGCTCAGTTATATAGCTTTACTACAACTAATAGAGCTCACTTGTTTCACTTCACTTCAACTGATTAGGCTTATTTAACTAGCTTTACTTCAACTAATAGAGCTTACTTGTTTCACTTCTCTTCATCTGATTAAGCTCAGTTGCTTCACTTAACTTATAAATGATTAGGCTCACTTGACTAGCTTCACTTCAACCAATAGAGCTCACTTCTTTCACTTCACTTCAATTGATTTAGCTCAGTTGCTTCACTTCACTTCAACTGATTGGGCTCACTTATATAGCTTTACTACAACTAATAGAGCTCACTTGTTTCACTTCACTTCAACTGATTAGGCTTACTTAACTAGCTTTACTTCAACTAATAGAGCTCACTTGTTTCACTTCACTTCAATTGATTAAGCTCAGTTGCTTCACTTCACTTTTACTGATTGGGCTCAGTTATATAGCTTTACTACAACTAATAGAGCTCACTTGTTTCACTTCACTTCAACTGATTAGGCTTATTTAACTAGCTTTACTTCAACTAATAGAGCTTACTTGTTTCACTTCTCTTCATCTGATTAAGCTCAGTTGCTTCACTTAACTTATAAATGATTAGGCTCACTTGACTAGCTTCTCTTCAACTGATAGAGCTCACTTTTTTCAATTCACTTCAATTGATTAACCTCAGTTGCTTCACTTCACTTTAACTGATTGGGCTCACTTAGATAGCTTTACTCTAACTAATAGAGCTCACCTGTTTCACTTCACTTCAACTGATTAGGCTCACTTAACTAGCTTCACTGTAACTAATAGAGCTCACTTGTTCACTTCACTT
The DNA here is from genome assembly GCA_939192795.1 of Bombylius discolor. Lineage (NCBI taxonomy): Eukaryota > Metazoa > Arthropoda > Insecta > Diptera > Bombyliidae > Bombylius > Bombylius discolor. The sequence goes on from OW584238.1 coordinate 27,879,969, forward strand.
CAATTGATTTAGCTCAGTTGCTTCACTACACTTCAACTGATTGGGCTCACTCATATAGCTTTACTACAACTAATAGAGCTCACTTGTTTCACTTCACTTCAACTGAATAGGCTCACTTGACTAGCTTCTCTTCAACTGATAGAGCTCACTTGTTTCAATTCACTTCAATTGATTAACCTCAGTTGCTTCACTTCTCTTCAACTGATTAAGCTCAGTTGCTTCACTTCACTTCAAATGATTAGACTCACTTTACTAGCTTCACTTCAACTAATAGCGCTCACTTGTTTCACTTCACTTCAACTGATTAGCCTTACTTAACTAGCTTTACTTCAACTAATAGAGCTCACTTGTTTCACTTCACTTCAATTGATTAAGCTCAGTTGCTTCACTTCACTTTAACTGATTGGGCTCACTTAGATAGCTTTACTCTAACTAATAGAGCTCACTTGTTTCACTTCACTTCAATTGATTAAGCTCAGTTGCTTCACTTCACTTCAAATGATTAGACTCACTTTACTAGCTTCACTTCAACTAATAGCGCTCACTTGTTTCACTTCACTTCAATTGATTTAGCTCAGTTGCTTCACTTCACATCAACTGATTGGGCTCACTTATATAGCTTTACTACAACTAATAGAGCTCACTTGTTTCACTTCACTTCAACTGATTAGGCTTACTTAACTAGCTTTACTTCAACTAATAGAGCTCACTTGTTTCACTTCACTTCAATTGATTAAGCTCAGTTGCTACACTTCACTTCAACTGAATAGGTTCACTTGACTAGCTTGTCTTCAACTATTAGAGCTCACTTGTTTCACTTCACTTCAATTGATTAAGCTCAGTTGCTTCACTTCACTTTTACTGATTTGGCTCACTTAGATAGCTTTACTCTAACTAATAGAGCTCACTTGTTTCACTTCACTTCAACTAATTAGGCTCACTTAACTAGCTTCACTGTAACTAATAGAGCTCACTTGTTCACTTCACTTCAATTGATTTAGCTCAGTTGCTTCACTACACTTCAACTGATTGGGCTCACTCATATAGCTTTACTACAACTAATAGAGCTCACTTGTTTCACTTCACTTCAACTGATTAGGCTTACTTAACTAGCTTTACTTCAACTAATAGAGCTCACTTGTTTCACTTCACTTCAATTGATTAAGCTCAGTTGCTACACTTCACTTCAACTGAATAGGTTCACTTGACTAGCTTGTCTTCAACTAATAGAGCTCACTTGTTTCACTTCACTTCAATTGATTAAGCTCAGTTGCTTCACTTCACTTTTACTGATTTGGCTCACTTAGATAGCTTTACTCTAACTAATAGAGCTCACTTGTTTCACTTCACTTCAACTAATTAGGCTCACTTAACTAGCTTCACTGTAACTAATAGAGCTCACTTGTTCACTCCACTTCAATTGATTTAGCTCAGTTGCTTCACTTCACTTCAACTGATTGGGCTCACTTATATAGCTTTACTACAACTTATAGAGCTCACTTGTTTCACTTCACTTCAACTGATTAGGCTTACTTAACTAGCTTTACTTCAACTAATAGAGCTCACTTGTTTCACTTCACTTCAATTGATTAAGCTCAGTTGCTACACTTCACTTCAACTGAATAGGCTCACTTGACTAGCTTCTCTTCAACTGATAGAGCTCACTTGTTTCAATTGACTTCAATTGATTAACCTCAGTTACTTCACTTCTCTTCAACTGATTAAGCTCAGTTGCTTCACTTCACTTCAAATGATTAGGCTCACTTTACTAGCTTCACTTCAACTAATAGAGCTCACTTGTTTCACTTCACTTCAATTGATTAAGCTCAGTTGCTTCACTTCACTTTAACTGATTGGGCTCACTTAGATAGCTTCACTCCAACTAATAGAGCTCACTTGTTTCACTTCACTTCAACTGATTAGGCTCACTTAACTAGCTTCACTGTAACTAATAGAGCTCACTTGTTCACTTCACTTCAATTGATTTAACTCAGTTGCTTCACTTCACTTCAACTGATTGGGCTCACTTAGTTAGCTTCACTTCAACAAATAGAGCTCACTTGTTCCACTTCACTTCAATTGATTTAGCTCAGTTGCTTCACTTCACTTCAACTGATTGGGCTCACTTATATAGCATTACTTCAACTAATAGAGCTCACTTATTTCACTTCTCTTCAACTAATTAAGCTCAGTTGCTTCACTTCACTTTAAATGATTAGGCTCACTTTACTAGCTTCACTTCAACCAATAGAGCTCATTTGTTCACTTCACTTCAATTGATTAAGCTCAGTTGCTAGACTTCACTCCAACCAATAGAGCTCACTTAACTAGCTTCACTTTAACAAATAGAGCTCACTTGTTTCACTTCATTTCAAATTATTAGGCTCAGTTGCTTCACTTCACTTCAACTGATTGGGATCACTTAGTTAGCTTCACTTCAACAAATAGAGCTCACTTGTTCCACTTCACTTCAATTGATTTAGCTCAGTTGCTTCACTTCACTTCAACTGATTGGGCTCACATATATAGCATTACTACAACTAATAGAGCTCACTTGTTTCACTTCACTTCAACCGATTAGGCTCACTTGACTAGCTTCTCTTCAACTGATAGAGCTCACTTGTTTCAATTCACTTCAATTGATTAACCTCAGTTGCTTCACTTCTCTTCAACTGATTAAGCTCACTTATATAGCTTTACTACAACTAATAGAGCTCACTTGTTTCACTCCACTTCAACTGATTAGGCTCACTTAACTAGCTTCACTGTAACTAATAGAGCTCACTTGTTCACTTAACTTCAATTGATTTAGCTCAGTTGCTTCACTTCACTTCAACTGATTGGGTTCACTTATATAGCTTTACTACAAGTAATAGAGCTCACTTGTTTCACTTCACTTCAACTGATTAGGCTTACTTAACTAGCTTTACTTCAACTAATAGAGCTCACTTGTTCACTTCACTTCAATTGATTAAGCTCAGTTGCTTCACTTCACTTCAACTGAATAGGCTCACTTGACTAGCTTCTCTTCAACTGATAGAGCTCACTTGTTTCAATTCACTTTAATTGATTAACCTCAGTTGCTTCACTTCTCTTCAACTGATTAAGCTCAGTTGCTTCACTTCACTTCAAATGATTAGGCTCACTTTACTAGCTTCACTTCAACTAATAGAGCTCACTTGTTTCACTTAACTTCAATTGATTAAGCTCAGTTGCTTTACTTCACTTCAACTGATTAAGGTCAGTTGCTTCACGTCACTTTAACTGAATAGGCTCACTTAACTAGCTTCACTTTAACTAATAGAGCTCACTTGTTTCAATTCACTTCAATTGATTAAGCTCAGTTGCTACACTTCACTTCAACTGAATAGGCTCACTTAACAGGCTTCACTTTAACTAATAGAGCTCACTTGTTCACTTCACTCCAATTGATTTAGCTCAGTTGCTTCACTTCACTTCAACTGATTAAGCTTAGTTGCTTCACTTCACTTCAACTGATTAGGCTCACTTTACTAGCTTCACTTCAACTAATAGAGCTCACTTGTTTCACTTCACTTCAACTGATTAGGCTTACTTAACTAGCTTTACTTCAACTAATAGAGCTCACTTGTTTCACTTCACTTCAATTGATCAAGCTCAGTTGCTACACTTCACTTCAACTGATTGGGCTCACTTATATAGCTTTACTACAACTAATAGAGCTCACTTTTTTCACTTCACTTCAACCTATTAGGCTCACTTAACTAGCTTAACTTTAACAAATAGAGCTCACTTGTTTCACTTCATTTCAAAGTATTAGGCTCAGTTGCTTCACTTCACTTCAACTGATTGGGATCACTTAGTTAGCTTCACTTCAACAAATAGAGCTCACTTGTTCCATTTCACTTCAATTGATTTAGATCAGTTGCTTCACTTCACTTCAACTGATTAAGCTCACTTATATAGCTTTACTACAACTAATAGAGCTCACTTGTTTCACTTCACTTCAACTGATTTGGCTCACTTAACTAGCTTCACTGTAACTAATAGAGCTCACTTGTTCACTTCACTTCAATTGATTTAGCTCAGTTGCTTCACTTCACTTCAACTGATTGGGATCACTTAGTTAGCTTCACTTCAACAAATAGAGCTCACTTGTTCTATTTCACTTTAATTGATTTAGATCAGTTGCTTCACTTCACTTCAACCTATTAGGCTCACTTAACTAGCTTAACTTTAACAAATAGAGCTCACTTGTTTCACTTCATTTCAAATTATTAGGCTCAGTTGCTTCACTTCACTTCAACTGATTGGGATCACTTAGTTAGCTTCACTTCAACAAATAGAGCTCACTTGTTCCATTTCACTTCAATTGATTTAGATCAGTTGCTTCACTTCACTTCAACTGATTAAGCTCACTTATATAGCTTTACTACAACTAATAGAGCTCACTTGTTTCACTTCACTTCAACTGATTTGGCTCACTTAACTAGCTTCACTGTAACTAATAGAGCTCACTTGTTCACTTCACTTCAATTGATTTAGCTCAGTTGCTTCACTTCACTTCAACTGATTGGGATCACTTAGTTAGCTTCACTTCAACAAATAGAGCTCACTTGTTCTATTTCACTTTAATTGATTTAGATCAGTTGCTTCACTTCACTTCAACTGATTAAGCTCACTTATATAGCTTTACTACAACTAATAGAGCTCACTTGTTTCACTTCACTTCAATTGATTAAGCTCAGTTGCTTCACTTCACTTCAACTGAATAGGCTCACTTGACTAGCTTCTCTTCAACTGATAGAGCTCACTTGTTTCAATTCACTTCAATTGATTAACCTCAGTTGCTTCACTTCTCTTCAACTGATTAAGCTTAGTTGCTTCACTTCACTTCAACTGATCAGGCTCACTTTACTAGCTTCACTTCAACTAATAGAGCTCACTTGTTTCACTTCACTTCAACCTATTAGGCTCACTTAACTAGCTTAACTTTAACAAATAGAGCTCACTTGTTTCACTTCATTTCAAATTATTAGGCTCAGTTGCTTCACTTCACTTCAACTGATTGGGATCACTTAGTTAGCTTCACTTCAACAAATAGAGCTCACTTGTTCCATTTCACTTCAATTGATTTAGATCAGTTGCTTCACTTCACTTCAACTGATTAAGCTCACTTATATAGCTTTACTACAACTAATAGAGCTCACTTGTTTCACTTCACTTCAACTGATTAGGCTTACTTAACTAGCTTTACTTCAACTAAAAGAGCTCACTTGTTCACTTCACTTCAATTGATTAAGCTCAGTTGCTTCACTTCACTTCAACTGAATAGGCTCACTTGACTAGCTTCTCTTCAACTGATAGAGCTCACTTGTTTCAATTCACTTCAATTGATTAACCTCAGTTGCTTCACTTCTCTTCAACTGATTAAGCTTAGTTGCTTCACTTCACTTCAACTGATCAGGCTCACTTTACTAGCTTCACTTCAACTAAAAGAGCTCACTTGTTTCACTTCACTTCAACCTATTAGGCTCACTCAACTAGCTTAACTTTAACAAATAGAGCTCACTTGTTTCACTTCATTTCAAATTATTAGGCTCAGTTGCTTCACTTCACTTCAACTGATTGGGATCACTTAGTTAGCTTCACTTCAAAAAATAGAGCTCACTTGTTCCATTTCACTTCAATTGATTTAGATCAGTTGCTTCACTTCACTTCAACTGATTGGGTTCACTTATATAGCTTTACTACAACTAATAGAGCTCACTTGTTTCACTTCACTTCAACTGATTTGGCTCACTTAACTAGCTTCACTGTAACTAATAGAGCTCACTTGTTCACTTCACTTCAATTGATTTAGCTCAGTTGCTTCACTTCACTTCAACTGATTGGGTTCACTTATATAGCTTTACTACAACTAATAGAGCTCACTTGTTTCACTTCACTTCAACTGATTAGGCTTACTTAACTAGCTTTACTTCAACTAATAGAGCTTACTTGTCTCACTTCACTTCAATTGATTAAGCTCAGTTGCTTCACTTCACTTCAACTGATTAAGGTCAGTTGCTTCACGTCACTTTAACTGAATAGGCTCACTTAACAGGCTTCACTTTAACTAATAGAGCTCACTTGATCCCTTCACTTCAATTGATTTAGCTCAGTTGCTTCACTTCACTTCAACTGATTAAGCTTAGTTGCTTCACTTCACTTCAACTGATCAGGCTCACTTTACTAGCTTCACTTCAACTAATAGAGCTCACTTGTTTCACTTCAGTTCATCTGATTGGGCTCACTTATATAGCTCTACTACAACTAATAGAGCTCACTTGTTTCACTTCACTTCAATTGATCAAGCTCAGTTGCTACACTTCACTTCAACTGATTGGGCTCACTTATATAGCTTCACTACAACTAATAGAGCTCACTTGTTTCACTTCACTTCAACCTATTAGGCTCACTTAACTAGCTTAACTTTAACAAATAGAGCTCACTTGTTTCACTTCATTTCAAATTATTAGGCTCAGTTGCTTCACTTCACTTCAACTGATTGGGATCACTTAGTTAGCTTCACTTCAACAAATAGAGCTCACTTGTTCCATTTCACTTCAATTGATTTAGATCAGTTGCTTCACTTCACTTCAACTGATTAAGCTCACTTATATAGCTTTACTACAACTAATAGAGCTCACTTGTTTCACTTCACTTCAACTGATTTGGCTCACTTAACTAGCTTCACTGTAACTAATAGAGCTCACTTGTTCACTTCACTTCAATTGATTTAGCTCAGTTGCTTCACTTCACTTCAACTGATTGGGATCACTTAGTTAGCTTCACTTCAACAAATAGAGCTCACTTGTTCCATTTCACTTCAATTGATTTAGATCAGTTGCTTCACTTCACTTCAACTGATTAAGCTCACTTATATAGCTTTACTACAACTAATAGAGCTCACTTGTTTCACTTCTTTTCAACTGATTAGGCTTACTTAACTAGCTTTACTTCAACTAATAGAGCTCACTTGTTTCAATTCACTTCAATTGATCAAGCTCAGTTGCTACACTTCACTTCAACTGATTGGGCTCACTTATATAGCTTTACTACAACTAATAGAGCTCACTTGTTTCACTTCACTTCAACCTATTAGGCTCACTTAACTAGCTTAACTTTAACAAATAGAGCTCACTTGTTTCACTTCACTTCAATTGATTAAGCTCAGTTGCTTCACTTCACTTCAACTGAATAGGCTCACTTGACTAGCTTCTCTTCAACTGATAGAGCTCACTTGTTTCAATTCACTTCAATTGATTAACCTCAGTTGCTTCACTTCTCTTCAACTGATTAAGCTTAGTTGCTTCACTTCACTTCAACTGATCAGGCTCACTTTACTAGCTTCACTTCAACTAATAGAGCTCACTTGTTTCACTTCACTTCAACCTATTAGGCTCACTTAAGTAGCTTAACTTTAACAAATAGAGCTCACTTGTTTCACTTCATTTCAAATTATTAGGCTCAGTTGCTTCACTTCACTTCAACTGATTGGGATCACTTAGTTAGCTTCACTTCAACAAATAGAGCTCACTTGTTCCATTTCACTTCAATTGATTTAGATCAGTTGCTTGACTTCACTTCAACTGATTAAGCTCACTTATATAGCTTTACTACAACTAATAGAGCTCACTTGTTTCACTTCACTTCAACTGATTAGGCTTACTTAACTAGCTTTACTTCAACTAATAGAGCTCAGTTGTTCACTTCACTTCAATTGATTAAGCTCAGTTGCTTCACTTCACTTCAACTGAATAGGCTCACTTGACTAGCTTCTCTTCAACTGATAGAGCTCACTTGTTTCAATTCACTTCAATTGATTAACCTCAGTTGCTTCACTTCTCTTCAACTGATTAAGCTTAGTTGCTTCACTTCACTTCAACTGATCAGGCTCACTTTACTAGCTTCACTTCAACTAATAGAGCTCACTTGTTTCACTTCACTTCAACCTATTAGGCTCACTTAACTAGCTTAACTTTAACAAATAGAGCTCACTTGTTTCACTTCATTTCAAATTATTAGGCTCAGTTGCTTCACTTCACTTCAACTGATTGGGATCACTTATATAGCTTTACTACAACTAATAGAGCTCACTTGTTTCACTTCACTTCAACTGATTTGGCTCACTTAACTAGCTTCACTGTAACTAATAGAGCTCACTTGTTCACTTCACTTCAATTGATTTAGCTCAGTTGCTTCACTTCACTTCAACTGATTGGGTTCACTTATATAGCTTTACTACAACTAATAGAGCTCACTTGTTTCACTTCACTTCAACTGATTTGGCTCACTTAACTAGCTTCACTGTAACTAATAGAGCTCACTTGTTCACTTCACTTCAATTGATTTAGCTCAGTTGCTTCACTTCACTTCGACTGATTGGGTTCACTTATATAGCTTTACTACAACTAATAGAGCTCACTTGTTTCACTTCACTTCAACTGATTAGGCTTACTTAACTAGCTTTACTTCAACTAATAGAGCTCACTTGTTTCACTTCACTTCAATTGATTAAGCTCAGTTGCTTCACTTCACTTCAATTGATTAAGCTCAGTTGCTACACTTCACTTCAACTGATTAGGCTCACTTTACTAGTTTCACTTCAACTAATAGAGCTTACTTGTCTCACTTCACTTCAATTGATTAAGCTCAGTTGCTTCACTTCACTTCAACTGATTAAGGTCAGTTGCTTCACGTCACTTTAACTGAATAGGCTCACTTAACTAGCTTCACTTTAACTAATAGAGCTCACTTGTTTCAATTCACTTCAATTGATTAAGCTCAGTTGCTACACTTCACTTCAACTGAATAGGCTCACTTAACAGGCTTCACTTTAACTAATAGAGCTCACTTGTTCACTTCACTTCAATTGATTTAGCTCAGTTGCTTCACTTCACTTCAACTGATTAAGCTTAGTTGCTTCACTTCACTTCAACTGATCAGGCTCACTTTACTAGCTTCACTTCAACTAATAGAGCTCACTTGTTTCACTTCACTTCATCTGATTGGGCTCACTTATATAGCTCTACTACAACTAATAGAGCTCACTTGTTTCACTTCACTTCAACTGATTAGGCTTACTTAACTAGCTTTACTTCAACTAATAGAGCTCACTTGTTTCACTTCACTTCAATTGATCAAGCTCAGTTGCTACACTTCACTTCAACTGATTGGGCTCACTTATATAGCTTTACTACAACTAATAGAGCTCACTTGTTTCACTTCACTTCAACCTATTAGGCTCACTTAACTAGCTTAACTTTAACAAATAGAGCTCACTTGTTTCACTTCATTTCAAATTATTAGGCTCAGTTGCTTCACTTCACTTCAACTGATTGGGATCACTTAGTTAGCTTCACTTCAACAAATAGAGCTCACTTGTTCCATTTCACTTCAATTGATTTAGATCAGTTGCTTCACTTCACTTCAACTGATTAAGCTCACTTATATAGCTTTACTACAACTAATAGAGCTCACTTGTTTCACTTCACTTCAACTGATTTGGCTCACTTAACTAGCTTCACTGTAACTAATAGAGCTCACTTGTTCACTTCACTTCAATTGATTTAGCTCAGTTGCTTCACTTCACTTCAACTGATTGGGATCACTTAGTTAGCTTCACTTCAACAAATAGAGCTCACTTGTTCCATTTCACTTCAATTGATTTAGATCAGTTGCTTCACTTCACTTCAACTGATTAAGCTCACTTATATAGCTTTACTACAACTAATAGAGCTCACTTGTTTCACTTCACTTCAACTGATTAGGCTTACTTAACTAGCTTTACTTCAACTAATAGAGCTCACTTGTTTCACTTCACTTCAATTGATCAAGCTCAGTTGCTACACTTCACTTCAACTGATTGGGCTCACTTATATAGCTTTACTACAACTAATAGAGCTCACTTGTTTCACTTCACTTCAACCTATTAGGCTCACTTAACTAGCTTAACTTTAACAAATAGAGCTCACTTGTTTCACTTCACTTCAATTGATTAAGCTCAGTTGCTTCACTTCACTTCAACTGAATAGGCTCACTTGACTAGCTTCTCTTCAACTGATAGAGCTCACTTGTTTCAATTCACTTCAATTGATTAACCTCAGTTGCTTCACTTCTCTTCAACTGATTAAGCTTAGTTGCTTCACTTCACTTCAACTGATCAGGCTCACTTTACTAGCTTCACTTCAACTAATAGAGCTCACTTGTTTCACTTCACTTCAACCTATTAGACTCACTTAACTAGCTTAACTTTAACAAATAGAGCTCACTTGTTTCACTTCATTTCAAATTATTAGGCTCAGTTGCTTCACTTCACTTCAACTGATTGGGATCACTTAGTTAGCTTCACTTCAACAAATAGAGCTCACTTGTTCCATTTCACTTCAATTGATTTAGATCAGTTGCTTCACTTCACTTCAACTGATTAAGCTCACTTATATAGCTTTACTACAACTAATAGAGCTCACTTGTTTCACTTCACTTCAACTGATTAGGCTTACTTAACTAGCTTTACTTCAACTAATAGAGCTCACTTGTTCACTTCACTTCAATTGATTAAGCTCAGTTGCTTCACTTCACTTCAACTGAATAGGCTCACTTGACTAGCTTCTCTTCAACTGATAGAGCTCACTTGTTTCAATTCACTTCAATTGATTAACCTCAGTTGCTTCACTTCTCTTCAACTGATTAAGCTTAGTTGCTTCACTTCACTTCAACTGATCAGGCTCACTTTACTAGCTTCACTTCAACTAATAGAGCTCACTTGTTTCACTTCACTTCAACCTATTAGGCTCACTCAACTAGCTTAACTTTAACAAATAGAGCTCACTTGTTTCACTTCATTTCAAATTATTAGGCTCAGTTGCTTCACTTCACTTCAACTGATTGGGATCACTTAGTTAGCTTCACTTCAACAAATAGAGCTCACTTGTTCCATTTCACTTCAATTGATTTAGATCAGTTGCTTCACTTCACTTCAACTGATTAAGCTCACTTATATAGCTTTACTACAACTAATAGAGCTCACTTGTTTCACTTCACTTCAACTGATTTGGCTCACTTAACTAGCTTCACTGTAACTAATAGAGCTCACTTGTTCACTTCACTTCAATTGATTTAGCTCAGTTGCTTCACTTCACTTCAACTGATTGGGTTCACTTATATAGCTTTACTACAACTAATAGAGCTCACTTGTTTCACTTCACTTCAACTGATTTGGCTCACTTAACTAGCTTCACTGTAACTAATAGAGCTCACTTGTTCACTTCACTTCAATTGATTTAGCTCAGTTGCTTCACTTTACTTCTACTGATTGGGTTCACTTATATAGCTTTACTACAACTAATAGAGCTCACTTGTTTCACTTCACTTCAACTGATTAGGCTTACTTAACTAGCTTTACTTCAACTAATAGAGCTCACTTGTTTCACTTCACTTTAATTGATTAAGCTCAGTTGCTTCACTTCACTTCAATTGATTAAGCTCAGTTGCTACACTTCACTTCAACTGATTAGGCTCACTTTACTAGTTTCACTTCAACTAATAGAGCTTACTTGTCTCACTTCACTTCAATTGATTAAGCTCTGTTGCTTCACTTCACTTCAACTGATTAAGGTCAGTTGCTTCACGTCACTTTAACTGAATAGGCTCACTTAACTAGCTTCACTTTAACTAATAGAGCTCACTTGTTTCAATTCACTTCAATTGATTAAGCTCAGTTGCTACACTTCACTTCAACTGAATAGGCTCACTTAACAGGCTTCACTTTAACTAATAGAGCTCACTTGTTCACTTCACTTCAATTGATTTAGCTCAGTTGCTTCACTTCACTTCAACTGATTAAGCTTAGTTGCTTCACTTCACTTCAACTGATCAGGCTCACTTTACTAGCTTCACTTCAACTAATAGAGCTCACTTGTTTCACTTCACTTCATCTGATTAAGCTCACTTATATAGCTTTACTACAACTAATAGAACTCACTTGTTTCACTTCACTTCAACCGATTAGGCTTACTTAACTAGCTTTACTTCAACTAATAGAGCTCACTTGTTTCACTTCACTTCAACTGATTAGGCTCACTTAACTAGCTTCACTGTAACTAATAGAGCTCACTTGTTCACTTCACTTCAATTGATTTAGCTCAGTTGCTTCACTTCACTTCAACTGATTAAGCTTAGTTGCTTCACTTCACTTCAACTGATCAGGCTCTCTTTACTAGCTTCACTTCAACTAATAGAGCTCACTTGTTTCACTTCACTTAATCTGATTGGGCTCACTTATATAGCTCTACTACAACTAATAGAGCTCACTTGTTTCACTTCACTTCAACCGATTAGGCTTACTTAACTAGCTTTACTTCAACTAATAGAGCTCACTTGTTTCACTTCACTTCAATTGATTAAGCTCAGTTGCTTCACTTCACTTCAACTGATTAAGCTTAGTTGCTTCACTTCACTTCAACTGATCAGGCTCTCTTTACTAGCTTCACTTCAACTAATAGAGCTCACTTGTTTCACTTCACTTCATCTGAATGGGCTCACTTATATAGCTCTACTACAACTAATAGAGCTCACTTGTTTCACTTCACTTCAACCGATTAGGCTTACTTAACTAGCTTTACTTCAACTAATAGAGCTCACTTGTTCACTTCACTTCAACTGATTAAGCTTAGTTGCTTCACTTCACTTCAACTGATCAGGCTCACTTTACTAGCTTCACTTCAACTAATAGAGCTCACTTGTTTCACTTCACTTCATCTGATTGGGCTCACTTATATAGCTCTACTACAACTAATAGAGCTCACTTGTTTCAATTCACTTCAATTGATTAAGCTCAGTTGCTACACTTCACTTCAACTGAATAGGCTCACTTAACAGGCTTCACTTTAACTAATAGAGCTCACTTGTTCACTTCACTCCAATTGATTTAGCTCAGTTGCTTCACATCACTTTAACTGATTAAGCTTAGTTGCTTCACTTCACTTCAACTGATTAGGCTCACTTTACTAGCTTCACTTCAACTAATAGAGCTCACTTGTTTCACTTCACTTCAACTGATTAGGCTTACTTAACTAGCTTTACTTCAACTAATAAAGCTCACTTGTTACACTTCACTTCAATTGATCAAGCTCAGTTGCTACACTTCACTTCAACTGATTGGGCTCACTTATATAGCTTTACTACAACTAATAGAGCTCACTTGTTTCACTTCACTTCAACCTATTAGGCTCACTTAACTAGCTTAACTTTAACAAATAGAGCTCACTTGTTTCACTTCATTTCAAATTATTAGGCTCAGTTGCTTCACTTCACTTCAACTGATTGGGATCACTTAGTTAGCTTCACTTCAACAAATAGAGCTCACTTGTTCCATTTCACTTCAATTGATTTAGATCAGTTGCTTCACTTCACTTCAACTGATTAAGCTCACTTATATAGCTTTACTACAACTAATAGAGCTCACTTGTTTCACTTCACTTCAGCTGATTTGGCTCACTTAACTAGCTTCACTGTAACTAATAGAGCTCACTTGTTCACTTCACTTCAATTGATTTAATTCAGTTGCTTCACTTCATTTCAACTGATTGGGTTCACTTATATAGCTTAACTACAACTAATAGAGCTCACTTGTTTCACTTCACTTCAACTGATTAGGCTTACTTAACTAGCTTTACTTCAACTAATAGAGTTTACTTGTTCACTTCACTTCAATTGATTAAGCTCAGTTGCTTCACTTCATTTCAACTGAATAGGCTCACTTGACTAGCTTCTCTTCAACTGATAGAGCTCACTTGTTTCAATTCACTTCAATTGATTAACCTCAGTTGCTTCACTTCTCTTCAACTGATTAAGCTCAGTTGCTTCACTTCACTTCAAATGATTAGGCTCACTTTACTAGCTTCACTTCAACTAATAGAGCTCACTTGTTTCACTTCACTTCAATTGATTAAGCTCAGTTGCTTCACTTCACTTCAATTGATTAAGCTCAGTTGCTACACTTCACTTCAACTGATTAGGCTCACTTTACTAGTTACACTTCAACTAATAGAACTTACTTGTCTCACTTCACTTCAATTGATTAAGCTCAGTTGCTTCACTTCACTTCTAATGATTAAGGTCAGTTGCTTCACGTCACTTTAACTGAATAGGCTCACTTAACTAGCTTCACTTTAACTAATAGAGCTCACTTGTTTCAATTCACTTCAATTGATTAAGCTCAGTTGCTACACTTCACTTCAACTGAATAGGCTCACTTAACAGGCTTCACTTTAACTAATAGAGCTCACTTGTTCACTTCACTTCAATTGATTTAGCTCAGTTTCTTCACTTCACTTCAACTGATTAAGCTTAGTTGCTTCACTTCACTTCAACTGATCAGGCTCACTTTACTAGCTTCACTTCAACTAATAGAGCTCACTTGTTTCACTTCACTTCATCTGATTGGGCTCACTTATATAGCTCTACTACAACTAATAGAGCTCACTTGTTTCACTTCACTTCAACCGATTAGGCTTACTTAACTAGCTTTACTTCAACTAATAGAGCTCACTTGTTTCACTTCACTTCAATTGATTAAGCTCAGTTGCTTCACTTCACTTCAACTGATTGGGCTCACTTATATAGCTTTACTACAACTAATAGAGCTCACTTGTTTCACTTCAATTTAGTTGATTAAGCTCAGTTGCTTCACTTCACTTGAATTGATTTATCTCAGTTGCTAGACTTCACACCAACTAATAGAGCTCACTTGTTTCACTTCATTTCAATTGATCAAGCTCAGTTGCTACACTTCACTTCAACTGATTAGGCTCACTTAACTAGCTTCACTTTGACTAATAGAGCTCACATGTTTCTCTTCACTTCAATTGATTAAGCTCAATTGTTTCACTTCTCTTCAACTGATTAAGCTCAGTTGCTTCACTTCACTTCAACTGATTAGGCTCACTTTACTAGCTTCACTTCAACTAATAGAGCTCACTTGTTTCACTTCACTTCAATTGATTAGGCTCAGTTGTTTCACTTCACTTCAACTGATTAAGGTCAGTTGCTTCACGTCACTTTAACTGATTAGGCTCACTTAACTAGCTTCACTTTGACTAATAGAGCTCACTTGTTTCAATTCACTTCAATTGATTAAGCTCAGTTGCTACACTTCACTTCAACTGAATAGGCTCACTTAACAGGCTTCACTTTAACTAATAGAGCTCACTTGTTCACTTCACTTCAATTGATTAAGCTCAGTTGCTACACTTCACTTCAACTGATTAGGCTCACTTTACTAGCTTCACTTCAACTAATAGAGCTCACTTGTTTCACTTCACTTCAAATGATTAAGCTCAGTTGCTTCACTTCACTTCAACTGATAAAGGTCAGTTGCTTCACGTCACTTTAACTGAATAGGCTCACTTAACTAGCTTCACTGTAACTAATAGAGCTCACTTGTATCACTTCACTTCATTTGATTAAGCTCACTTGTTCCACTTCACTTCAGTTGATTAAGCTCAGTTACTTCACTTCACTTCAATTGATTTAGCTCAGTTGCTTCACTTCACTTCAATTGATTAAGCTCAGTTGCTTCACTTCACTTCATCTGATTGGGCTCACTTATATAGCTCTACTACAACTAATAGAGCTCACTTGTTCCACTTCACTTCAACCGATTAGGCTCACTTAACTAGCTTCACTTTAACTAATAGAGCTCACTTGTTTCACTTCACTTCAATTGATTAAGCTCAGTTGCTTCACTTCAGTTCAATTGTTTAAGCTTAGTTGCTTCACTTCACTTCGAATGAATAAGCTCAGTTGCGTCACTTCACTTCAAATGATAAGGCTCACTTCACTAGCTTCACTTCAACTAATACAACTCACTTGTTCCACTTCACTTCAATTGATTAAGCTCAGTTGCTTCACTTCACTTCAACTGATTGGGCTCACTTATATAGCTTTACTACAACTAATAGAGCTCACTTGTTTCACTTCACTTCAACCTATTAGGCTCACTTAACTAGCTTAACTTTAACAAATAGAGCTCACTTGTTTCACTTCATTTCAAATTATTAGGCTCAGTTGCTTCACTTCACTTCAACTGATTGGGATCACTTAGTTAGCTTCACTTGAACAAATAGAGCTCACTTGTTCCACTTCACTTCAATTGATTTAGATCAGTTGCTTCACTTCACTTCAACTGATTGGGCTCACTTATATAGATTTACTACAACTAATAGAGCTCACTTGTTTCACTTCACTACAACCGATTAGGCTCACTTAACTAGCTTCACTGTAACTAAAAGAGCTCACTTGTTTCACTTCACTTCATTTGATTAAGCTCAATTGTTTCACTTCACTTAAACTGATTAAGCTCAGTTGCTTCACTTCACTTCATCTGATTGGGCTCACTTATATAGCTCTACTACAACTAATAGAGCTCACTTGTTTCACTTCACTTCAACTGATTAGGCTTACTTAACTAGCTTTACTTCAACTTATAGAGCTCACTTGTTTCAATTCACTTCAATTGATTAACCTCAGTTGCTACACTTCACTTCAACTGAATAGGCTCACTTAACAGGCTTCACTTAAACTAATAGAGCTCACTTGTTCACTTCACTTCAATTGATTTAGCTCAGTTGCTTCACTTCACTTCAACTGATTAAGCTCAGTTGCTTCACTTCACTTCAACTGATTAGGCTCTCTTCACTAGCTTCACTTCAACTAATAGAGCTCACTTGTTTCACTTCACTTCAATTGATTAAGCTCAGTTGCTTCACTTCACTTCAACTGATTGGGCTCACTTATATAGCTTTACTACAACTAATAGAGCTCACTTGTTTCACTTCACTTCAACCTATTAGGCTCACTTAACTAGCTTAACTTTAACAAATAGAGCTCACTTGTTTCACTTCATTTCAAATTATTAGGCTCAGTTGCTTCACTTCACTTCAACTGATTGGGATCACTTAGTTAGCTTCACTTCAACAAATAGAGCTCACTTGTTCCACTTCACTTCAATTGATTTAGATCAGTTGCTTCACTTCACTTCAACTGATTGGGCTCACTTATATAGCTTTACTACAACTAATAGAGCTCACTTGTTCACTTCACTTCAATTGATTTAGCTCAGTTGCTTCACTTCACTTCAACTGATTAAGCTCAGTTGCTTCACTTCACTTCAACTGATTAGGTTCTCTTCACTAGCTTCACTTCAACTAATAGAGCTCACTTGTTTCACTTCACTTCAATTGATTAAGCTCAGTTGCTTCACTTCACTTCAACTGATTGGGCTCACTTATATAGCTTTACTACAACTAATAGAGCTCACTTGTTTCACTTCACTTCAACTGATTAGGCTTACTTAACTAGCTTTACTTCAACTAATAGAGCTCACTTGTTTCACTTCTTTCAATTGATTAAGCTCAGTTGCTACACTTCACTTCAACTGAATAGGCTCACTTGACTAGCTTCTCTTCAACTGATAGAGCTCACTTGTTTCAATTCACTTCAATTGATTAACCTCAGTTGCTTCACTTCTCTTCAACTGATTAAGCTCAGTTGCTTCACTTCACTTCAAATGATTAGGCTCACTTTACTAGCTTCACTTCAACTAATAAAGCTCACTTGTTTCACTTCACTTCATTTGATTAAGCTCAATTGTTTCACTTCACTTAAACTGATTAAGCTCAGTTGCTTCACTTCACTTCATCTGATTGGGCTCACTTATATAGCTCTACTACAACTAATAGAGCTCACTTGTTTCACTTCACTTCAACTGATTAGGCTTACTTAACTAGCTTTACTTCAACTAATAGAGCTCACTTGTTTCACTTCTTTCAATTGATTAAGCTCAGTTGCTACACTTCACTTCAACTGAATAGGCTCACTTGACTAGCTTCTCTTCAACTGATAGAGCTCACTTGTTTCAATTCACTTCAATTGATTAACCTCAGTTGCTTCACTTCTCTTCAACTGATTAAGCTCAGTTGCTTCACTTCACTTCAAATGATTAGGCTCACTTTACTAGCTTCACTTCAACTAATAAAGCTAACTTGTTTCACTTCACTTCAATTGATTAAGCTCAGTTGCTACACTTCACTTCAACTGAATAGGCTCACTTGACTAGCTTCTCTTCAACTGCTAGAGCTCACATGTTTCTCTTCACTTCAATTGATTAAGCTCATTCGTTTCACTTCTCTTCAACTGATTAAGCTCAGTTGCTTCACTTCACTTCAACTGATTAGGCTCACTTTACTAGCTTCATTTCAACTAATAAAGCTAACTTGTTTCACTTCACTTCAATTGATTAAGCTCAGTTGCTTCACTTCACTTCAACTGATTAAGCTCAATTGCTTCACTTCACTTCAACTGATAAGGCTCACTTAACTAACTTCACTTTAACTAATAGACCTCACCTGTTTCACTTCACTTCAATTGATTAAGCTCAGTTGCTTCACTTCAGTTCAATTGATTAAGCTTAGTTGCTTCACTTCACTTCGAATGAATAAGCTCAGTTGCGTCACTTCACTTCAAATGATTAGGCTCACTTCACTAGCTTCACTTCAACTAATACAACTCACTTGTTCCACTTCACTTCAACCGATTAGGCTCACTTAACTAGCTTCACTGTAACTAATAGAGCTCACTTGTATCACTTCACTTCATTTGATTAAGCTCAATTGTTTCACTTCACTCAAACTGATTAAGCTCAGTTGCTTCACTTCACTTCAACTGATTAGGCTCACTTAACAGGCTTCACTTTAACTAATAGAGCTCACTTGTTCACTTCACTTCAATTGATTAAGCTCAGTTGCTTCACTTCACTTCATCTGATTGGGCTCACTTATATAGCTCTACTACAACTAATAGAGCTCACTTGTTCCACTTCACTTCAACCGATTAGGCTCACTTAACTAGCTTCACTTTAACTAATAGAGCTCACTTGTTTCACTTCACTTCAATTGATTAAGCTCAGTTGCTTCACTTCAGTTCATCTGATTGGGCTCACTTATACAGCTCTACTACAACTAATAGAGCTCACTTGTTTCACTTCACTTCAACTGATTAGGCTTACTTAACTAGCTTTACTTCAACTAATAGAGCTCACTTGTTTCACTTCTTTCAATTGATTAAGCTCAGTTGCTACACTTCACTTCAACTGAATAGGCTCACTTGACTAGCTTCTCTTCAACTGATAGAGCTCACTTGTTTCAATTCACTTCAATTGATTAACCTCAGTTGCTTCACTTCTCTTCAACTGATTAAGCTCAGTTGCTTCACTTCACTTCAAATGATTAGGCTCACTTTACTAGCTTCACTTCAACTAATAAAGCTAACTTGTTTCACTTCACTTCAATTGATTAAGCTCAGTTGCTACACTTCACTTCAACTGAATAGGCTCACTTGACTAGCTTCTCTTCAACTGATAGAGCTCACATGTTTCTCTTCACTTCAATTGATTAAGCTCATTCGTTTCACTTCTCTTCAACTGATTAAGCTCAGTTGCTTCACTTCACTTCAACTGATTAGGCTCACTTTACTAGCTTCACTTCAACTAATAAAGCTAACTTGTTTCACTTCACTTCAATTGATTAAGCTCAGTTGCTTCACTTCACTTCAACTGATTAAGCTCAATTGCTTCACTTCACTTCAACTGATAAGGCTCACATAACTAACTTCACTTTAACTAATAGACCTCACCTGTTTCACTTCACTTCAATTGATTAAGCTCAGTTGATTCACTTCAGTTCAATTGATTAAGCTTAGTTGCTTCACTTCACTTCAATTGATTAAGCTCAGTTGCTACACTTCACTTCAACTGAATAGGCTCACTTGACTAGCTTCTCTTCAACTGATAGAGCTCACATGTTTCTCTTCACTTCAATTGATTAAGCTCATTCGTTTCACTTCACTTCAATTGATTAAGCTCAGTTGCTTCACTTCACTTCAACTGATTGGGCTCACTTATATAGCTTTACTACAACTAATAGAGCTCACTTGTTTCACTTCACTTCAACCTATTAGGCTCACTTAACTATCTTAACTTTAACAAATAGAGCTCACTTGTTTCACTTCATTTCAAATTATTAGGCTCAGTTGCTTCACTTCACTTCAACTGATTGGGATCACTTAGTTAGCTTCACTTGAACAAATAGAGCTCACTTGTTCCACTTCACTTCAATTGATCTAGATCAGTTGCTTCACTTCACTTCAACTGATTGGGCTCACTTATATAGATTTACTACAACTAATAGAGCTCACTTGTTTCACTTCACTACAACCGATTAGGCTCACTTAACTAGCTTCACTGTAACTAAAAGAGCTCACTTGTTTCACTTCACTTCATTTGATTAAGCTCAATTGTTTCACTTCACTTAAACTGATTAAGCTCAGTTGCTTCACTTCACTTCATCTGATTGGGCTCACTTATATAGCTCTACTACAACTAATAGAGCTCACTTGTTTCACTTCACTTCAACTGATTAGGCTTACTTAACTAGCTTTACTTCAACTTATAGAGCTCACTTGTTTCAATTCACTTCAATTGATTAAGCTCAGTTGCTACACTTCACTTCAACTGAATAGGCTCACTTAACAGGCTTCACTTAAACTAATAGAGCTCACTTGTTCACTTCACTTCAATTGATTTAGCTCAGTTGCTTCACTTCACTTCAACTGATTAAGCTCAGTTGCTTCACTTCACTTCAACTGATTAGGCTCTCTTCACTAGCTTCACTTCAACTAATAGAGCTCACTTGTTTCACTTCACTTCAATTGATTAAGCTCAGTTGCTTCACTTCACTTCAACTGATTGGGCTCACTTATATAGCTTTACTACAACTAATAGAGCTCACTTGTTTCACTTCAGTTCAACCTATTAGGCTCACTTAACTAGCTTAACTTTAACAAATAGAGCTCACTTGTTTCACTTCATTTCAAATTATTAGGCTCAGTTGCTTCACTTCACTTCAACTGATTGGGCTCACTTATATAGCTTTACTACAACTAATAGAGCTCACTTGTTCACTTCACTTCAATTGATTTAGCTCAGTTGCTTCACTTCACTTCAACTGATTAAGCTCAGTTGCTTCACTTCACTTCAACTGATTAGGCTCTCTTCACTAGCTTCACTTCAACTAATAGAGCTCACTTGTTTCACTTCACTTCAATTGATTAAGCTCAGTTGCTTCACTTCACTTCAACTGATTGGGCTCACTTATATAGCTTTACTACAACTAATAGAGCTCACTTGTTTCACTTCACTTCAATTGATTTAGATCAGTTGCTTCACTTCACTTCAACTGATTGGGCTCACTTAGTTAGCTTCACTTCAACAAATAGAGCTCACTTGTTCCACTTCATTTCAAATTATTAGGCTCAGTTGCTTCACTTCACTTTAACTGATTGGGATCACTTAGTTAGCTTCACTTCAACAAATAGAGCTCACTTGTTCCACTTCACTTCAATTGATTTAGATCAGTTGCTTCACTTCACTTCAACTGATTGGGCTCACTTATATAGCTTTACTACAACTAATAGAGCTCACTTGTTTCACTTCACTTCAACTGATTAGGCTTACTTAACTAGCTTTACTTCAACTAATAGAGCTCACTTGTTTCACTTCTTTCAATTGATTAAGCTCAGTTGCTACACTTCACTTCAACTGAATAGGCTCACTTAACAGGCTTCACTTAAACTAATAGAGCTCACTTGTTCACTTCACTTCAATTGATTTAGCTCAGTTGCTTCACTTCACTTCAACTGATTAAGCTCAGTTGCTTCACTTCACTTCAACTGATTAGGCTCTCTTCACTAGCTTCACTTCAACTAATAGAGCTCACTTGTTTCACTTCACTTCAATTGATTAAGCTCAGTTGCTTCACTTCACTTCAACTGATTGGGCTCACTTATATAGCTTTACTACAACTAATAGAGCTCACTTGTTCACTTCACTTCAATTGATTTAGCTCAGTTGCTTCACTTCACTTCAACTGATTAAGCTCAGTTGCTTCACTTCACTTCAACTGATTAGGCTCTCTTCACTAGCTTCACTTCAACTAATAGAGCTCACTTGTTTCACTTCACTTCAATTGATTAAGCTCAGTTGCTTCACTTCACTTCAACTGATTGGGCTCACTTAACTAGCTTAACTTTAACAAATAGAGCTCACTGGTTTCACTTCATTTCAAATTATTAGGCTCAGTTGCTTCACTTCACTTTAACTGATTGGGATCACTTAGTTAGCTTCACTTCAACAAATAGAGCTCACTTGTTCCACTTCACTTCAATTGATTTAGATCAGTTGCTTCACTTCACTTCAACTGATTGGGCTCACTTATATAGCTTTACTACAACTAATAGAGCTCACTTGTTTCACTTCACTTCAACTGATTAGGCTTACTTAACTAGCTTTACTTCAACTAATAGAGCTCACTTGTTTCACTTCTTTCAATTGATTAAGCTCAGTTGCTACACTTCACTTCAACTGAATAGGCTCACTTGACTAGCTTCTCTTCAACTGATAGAGCTCACTTGTTTCAATTCACTTCAATTGATTAACCTCAGTTGCTTCACTTCTCTTCAACTGATTAAGCTCAGTTGCTTCACTTCACTTCAAATGATTAGGCTCACTTTACTAGCTTCACTTCAACTAATAAAGCTCACTTGTTTCACTTCACTTCATTTGATTAAGCTCAATTGTTTCACTTCACTTAAACTGATTAAGCTCAGTTGCTTCACTTCACTTCATCTGATTGGGCTCACTTATATAGCTCTACTACAACTAATAGAGCTCACTTGTTTCACTTCACTTCAACTGATTAGGCTTACTTAACTAGCTTTACTTCAACTAATAGAGCTCACTTGTTTCACTTCTTTCAATTGATTAAGCTCAGTTGCTACACTTCACTTCAACTGAATAGGCTCACTTGACTAGCTTCTCTTCAACTGATAGAGCTCACTTGTTTCAATTCACTTCAATTGATTAACCTCAGTTGCTTCACTTCTCTTCAACTGATTAAGCTCAGTTGCTTCACTTCACTTCAAATGATTAGGCTCACTTTACTAGCTTCACTTCAACTAATAAAGCTAACTTGTTTCACTTCACTTCAATTGATTAAGCTCAGTTGCTACACTTCACTTCAACTGAATAGGCTCACTTGACTAGCTTCTCTTCAACTGCTAGAGCTCACATGTTTCTCTTCACTTCAATTGATTAAGCTCATTCGTTTCACTTCTCTTCAACTGATTAAGCTCAGTTGCTTCACTTCACTTCAACTGATTAGGCTCACTTTACTAGCTTCATTTCAACTAATAAAGCTAACTTGTTTCACTTCACTTCAATTGATTAAGCTCAGTTGCTTCACTTCACTTCAACTGATTAAGCTCAATTGCTTCACTTCACTTCAACTGATAAGGCTCACTTAACTAACTTCACTTTAACTAATAGACCTCACCTGTTTCACTTCACTTCAATTGATTAAGCTCAGTTGCTTCACTTCAGTTCAATTGATTAAGCTTAGTTGCTTCACTTCACTTCGAATGAATAAGCTCAGTTGCGTCACTTCACTTCAAATGATTAGGCTCACTTCACTAGCTTCACTTCAACTAATACAACTCACTTGTTCCACTTCACTTCAACCGATTAGGCTCACTTAACTAGCTTCACTGTAACTAATAGAGCTCACTTGTATCACTTCACTTCATTTGATTAAGCTCAATTGTTTCACTTCACTCAAACTGATTAAGCTCAGTTGCTTCACTTCACTTCAACTGATTAGGCTCACTTAACAGGCTTCACTTTAACTAATAGAGCTCACTTGTTCACTTCACTTCAATTGATTAAGCTCAGTTGCTTCACTTCACTTCATCTGATTGGGCTCACTTATATAGCTCTACTACAACTAATAGAGCTCACTTGTTCCACTTCACTTCAACCGATTAGGCTCACTTAACTAGCTTCACTTTAACTAATAGAGCTCACTTGTTTTACTTCACTTCAATTGATTAAGCTTAGTTGCTTCACTTCAGTTCAATTGTTTAAGCTTAGTTGCTTCACTTCACTTCGAATGAATAAGCTCAGTTGCGTCACTTCACTTCAAATGATAAGGCTCACTTCACTAGCTTCACTTCAACTAATACAACTCACTTGTTCCACTTCACTTCAACCGATTAGGCTCACTTAGCTAGCTTCACTGTAACTAATAGAGCTGACTTGTATCACTTCACTTCATTTGATTAAGCTCAATTGTTTCACTTCACTCAAACTGATTAAGCTCAGTTGCTTCACTTCACTTCAACTGATTAGGCTCACTTAAAAGGCTTCACTTCAACTAACAGAGCTCACTTGTTCACTTCACTTCAATTGATTAAGCTCAGTTGCTTCACTTCACTTCATCTGATTGGGCTCACTTATATAGCTCTACTACAACTAATAGAGCTCACTTGTTCCACTTCACTTCAACCGATTAGGCTCACTTAACTAGCTTCACTTTAACTAATAGAGCTCACTTGTTTCACTTCACTTGAATTGTTTTATCTCAGTTGCTAGACTTCACTCCAACTAATAGAGCTCACATGTTTCACTTCACTTCAATTGATCAAGCTCAGTTGCTACAGTTCACTTCAGCTGATTAGGCTCACTTAACTAGCTTCACTTTGACTAATAGAGCTCACATGTTTCTCTTCACTTCAATTGATTAAGCTCAATTGTTTCACTTCTCTTCAACTGATTAAGCTCAGTTGCTTCACTTCACTTCAACTGATTAGGCTCACTTTACTAGCTTCACTTCAACTAATAGAGCTCACTTGTTTCACTTCACTTCAATTGATTAAGCTCAGTTGCTTCACTTCACTTCAACTGATTAAGGTCAGTTGCTTCACGTCACTTTAACTGATTAAGCTCACTTTACTAGCTTCACTTTAACTAATAGAGCTCACTTGTTTCACTTCCCTTCAATTGATTAAGCTCAGTTGCTTCACTTCACTTCAACTGATTAAGGTCAGTTGCTTCACGTCACTTTAACTGAATAGGCTCACTAAACTAGCTTCACTTTAACTAATAGAGCTCACTTGTTTCAATTCACATCAATTGATTAAGCTCAGTTGCTACACTTCACTTCAACTGAAT
Organism: Bombylius discolor; assembly: GCA_939192795.1. Lineage (NCBI taxonomy): Eukaryota > Metazoa > Arthropoda > Insecta > Diptera > Bombyliidae > Bombylius > Bombylius discolor. The sequence goes on from OW584238.1 coordinate 27,905,113, forward strand.
AGGCTCACTTAACAGGCTTCACTTTAACTAATAGAGCTCACTTGTTCACTTCACTTCAATTGATTTAGCTCAGTTGCTTCACTTCACTTCAACTGATTAAGCTCAGTTGCTTCACTTCACTTCAACTGATTAGGCTCACTTCACTAGCTTCACTTCAACTAATAGAGCTCACTTGTTTCACTTCACTTCATCTGATTGGGCTCACTTATATAGCTCTACTACAACTAATAGAGCTCACTTGTTTCACTTCACTTCAACCTATTAGGCTCACTTAACTAGCTTAACTTTAACAAATAGAGCTCACTTGTTTCACTTCATTTCAAATTATTAGGCTTAGTTGCTTCACTTCACTTCAACTGATTGGGATCACTTAGTTAGCTTCACTTCAACAAATAGAGCTCACTTGTTCCACTTCACTTCAATTGATTTAGATCAGTTGCTTCACTTCACTTCAACTGATTGGGCTCACTTATATAGTTTTACTACAACTAATAGAGCTCACTTGTTTCACTTCACTTCAACCGATTAGGCTCACTTAACTAGCTTCACTGTAACTAAAAGAGCTCACTTGTTTCACTTCACTTCATTTGATTAAGCTCAATTGTTTCACTTCACTTAAACTGATTAAGCTCAGTTGCTTCACTTCACTTCATCTGATTGGGCTCACTTATATAGCTCTACTACAACTAATAGAGCTCACTTGTTTCACTTCACTTCAACTGATTAGGCTTACTTAACTAGCTTTACTTCAACTAATAGAGCTCACTTGTTTCACTTCACTTCAATTGATTAAGGTCAGTTGCTTCACGTCACTTTAACTGAATAGGCTCACTTAACTAGCTTCACTTAAACTAATAGTGCTCACTTGTTTCACTTCACTTCAATTGATTAAGCTCAGTTGCTTCACTTCACTTCAACTGATTAAGCTCAATTGCTTCACTTCACTTCAACTGATAAGGCTCACTTAACTAGCTTCACTTTAACTAATAGAGCTCACTTGTTTCACTTCACTTCAATTGATTAAGCTCAGTTGCTTCACTTCAGTTCAATTGATTAAGCTTAGTTGCTTCACTTCACTTCGAATGAATAAGCTCAGTTGCGTCACTTCACTTCAAATGATCAGGCTTACTTCACTAGCTTCACTTCAACTAATACAACTCACTTGTTCCACTTCACTTCAACCGATTAGGCTCATTTAACTAGCTTCACTGTAACTAAAAGAGCTCACTTGTTTCACTTCACTTCATTTGATTAAGCTCAATTGTTTCACTTCACTTAAACTGATTAAGCTCAGTTGCTTCACTTCACTTCATCTGATTGGGCTCACTTATATAGCTCTACTACAACTAATAGAGCTCACTTGTTTCACTTCACTTCAACTGATTAGGCTTACTTAACTAGCTTTACTTCAACTAATAGAGCTCACTTGTTTCACTTCACTTCAATTGATTAAGGTCAGTTGCTTCACGTCACTTTAACTGAATAGGCTCACTTAACTAGCTTCACTTAAACTAATAGTGCTCACTTGTTTCACTTCACTTCAATTGATTAAGCTCAGTTGCTTCACTTCACTTCAACTGATTAAGCTCAATTGCTTCACTTCACTTCAACTGATAAGGCTCACTTAACTAGCTTCACTTTAACTAATAGAGCTCACTTGTTTCACTTCACTTCAATTGATTAAGCTCAGTTGCTTCACTTCAGTTCAATTGATTAAGCTTAGTTGCTTCACTTCACTTCGAATGAATAAGCTCAGTTGCGTCACTTCACTTCAAATGATCAGGCTTACTTCACTAGCTTCACTTCAACTAATACAACTCACTTGTTCCACTTCACTTCAACTGATAAGGCTCACTTAACTAGCTTCACTTTAACTAATAGAGCTCACTTGTTTCACTTCACTTCAATTGATTAAGCTCAGTTGCTTCACTTCAGTTCAATTGATTAAGCTTAGTTGCTTCACTTCACTTCGAATGAATAAGCTCAGTTGCGTCACTTCACTTCAAATGATCAGGCTTACTTCACTAGCTTCACTTCAACTAATACAACTCACTTGTTCCACTTCACTTCAACCGATTAGGCTCATTTAACTAGCTTCACTTCAACTAATAGAGCTCACTTGTTCACTTCACTTCAATTGATTAAGCTCAGTTGCTTCACTTCACTTTATCTGATTGGGCTCACTTATATAGCTCTACTACAACTAATAGAGCTCACTTGTTCCACTTCACTTCAACCGATTAGGCTCACTTAACTAGCTTCACTGTAACTAATAGAGCTCACTTGTTTCACTTCACTTCAATTGATTAAGCTCAGTTGCTACACTTCACTTCAACTGAATAGGCTCACTTGACTAGCTTCTCTTCAACTGATAGAGCTCACTTGTTTCAATTCACTTCAATTGATTAACCTCAGTTGCTTCAGTTCTCTTCAACTGATTAAGCTCAGTTGCTTCACTTCACTTTAAATGATTAGGCTCACTTTACTAGCTTCACTTCAACTAATAGAGCTCACTTGTTTCACTTCACTACAACCGATTAGGCTCACTTAACTAGCTTCACTGTAACTAAAAGAGCTCACTTGTTTCACTTCACTTCATTTGATTAAGCTCAATTGATTCACTTCACTTAAACTGATTAAGCTCAGTTGCTTCACTTCACTTCATCTGATTGGGCTCACTTATATAGCTCTACTACAACTAATAGAGCTCACTTGTTTCACTTCACTTCAACTGATTAGGCTTACTTAACTAGCTTTACTTCAACTAATAGAGCTCACTTGTTTCACTTCTTTCAATTGATTAAGCTCAGTTGCTACACTTCACTTCAACTGAATAGGCTCACTTGACTAGCTTCTCTTCAACTGATAGAGCTCACTTGTTTGAATTCACTTCAATTGATCAACCTCAGTTGCTTCACTTCTCTTCAACTGATTAAGCTCAATTGCTTCACTTCACTTCAAATGATTAGGCTCACTTTACTAGCTTCACTTCAACTAATAAAGCTAACTTGTTTCACTTCACTTCAATTGATTAAGCTCAGTTGCTACACTTCACTTCAACTGAATAGGCTCACTTGACTAGCTTCTCTTCAACTGATAGAGCTCACATGTTTCTCTTCACTTCAATTGATTAAGCTCATTCGTTTCACTTCTCTTCAACTAATTAAGCTCAGTTGCTTCACTTCACTTCAACTGATTAGGCTCACTTTACTAGCTTCACTTCAACTAATAAAGCTAACTTGTTTCACTTCACTTCAATTGATTAAGCTCAGTTGCTTCACTTCACTTCAACTGATTAAGCTTAATTGCTTCACTTCACTTCAACTGATAAGGCTCACTTAACTAGCTTCACTTTAACTAATAGACCTCACTTGTTTCACTTCACTTCAATTGATTAAGCTCAGTTGCTTCACTTCAGTTCAATTGGTTAAGCTTAGTTGCTTCACTTCACTTCGAATGAATAAGCTCAGTTGCGTCACTTCACTTCAAATGATTAGGCTCACTTCACTACCTTCACTTCAACTAATACAACTCACTTGTTCCACTTCACTTCAACCGATTAGGCTCACTTAACTAGCTTCACTGTAACTAATAGAGCTCACTTGTATCACTTCACTTCATTTGATTAAGCTCAATTGTTTCACTTCACTCAAACTGATTAAGCTCAGTTGCTTCACTTCACTTCAACTGATTAGGCTCACTTAACAGGCTTCACTTTAACTAATAGAGCTCACTTGTTCACTTCACTTCAATTGATTAAGCTCAGTTGCTTCACTTCACTTCATCTGATTGGGCTCACTTATATAGCTCTACTACAACTAATAGAGCTCACTTGTTCCACTTCACTTCAACCGATTAGGCTCACTTAACTAGCTTCACTTTAACTAATAGAGCTCACTTGTTTCACTTCACTTCAATTGATTAAGCTCAGTTGCTTCACTTCAGTTCAATTGTTTAAGCTTAGTTGCTTCACTTCACTTCGAATGAATAAGCTCAGTTGCGTCACTTCACTTCAAATGATAAGGCTCACTTCACTAGCTTCACTTCAACTAATACAACTCACTTGTTCCACTTCACTTCAATTGATTAAGCTCAGTTGCTTCACTTCACTTCAACTGATTGGGCTCACTTATATAGCTTTACTACAACTAATAGAGCTCACTTGTTTCACTTCACTTCAACCTATTAGGCTCACTTAACTAGCTTAACTTTAACAAATAGAGCTCACTTGTTTCACTTCATTTCAAATTATTAGGCTCAGTTGCTTCACTTCACTTCAACTGATTGGGATCACTTAGTTAGCTTCACTTGAACAAATAGAGCTCACTTGTTCCACTTCACTTCAATTGATTTAGATCAGTTGCTTCACTTCACTTCAACTGATTGGGCTCACTTATATAGATTTACTACAACTAATAGAGCTCACTTGTTTCACTTCACTACAACCGATTAGGCTCACTTAACTAGCTTCACTGTAACTAAAAGAGCTCACTTGTTTCACTTCACTTCATTTGATTAAGCTCAATTGTTTCACTTCACTTAAACTGATTAAGCTCAGTTGCTTCACTTCACTTCATCTGATTGGGCTCACTTATATAGCTCTACTACAACTAATAGAGCTCACTTGTTTCACTTCACTTCAACTGATTAGGCTTACTTAACTAGCTTTACTTCAACTTATAGAGCTCACTTGTTTCAATTCACTTCAATTGATTAAGCTCAGTTGCTACACTTCACTTCAACTGAATAGGCTCACTTAACAGGCTTCACTTAAACTAATAGAGCTCACTTGTTCACTTCACTTCAATTGATTTAGCTCAGTTGCTTCACTTCACTTCAACTGATTAAGCTCAGTTGCTTCACTTCACTTCAACTGATTAGGCTCTCTTCACTAGCTTCACTTCAACTAATAGAGCTCACTTGTTTCACTTCACTTCAATTGATTAAGCTCAGTTGCTTCACTTCACTTCAACTGATTGGGCTCACTTATATAGCTTTACTACAACTAATAGAGCTCACTTGTTTCACTTCACTTCAACCTATTAGGCTCACTTAACTAGCTTAACTTTAACAAATAGAGCTCACTTGTTTCACTTCATTTCAAATTATTAGGCTCAGTTGCTTCACTTCACTTCAACTGATTGGGATCACTTAGTTAGCTTCACTTCAACAAATAGAGCTCACTTGTTCCACTTCACTTCAATTGATTTAGATCAGTTGCTTCACTTCACTTCAACTGATTGGGCTCACTTATATAGCTTTACTACAACTAATAGAGCTCACTTGTTCACTTCACTTCAATTGATTTAGCTCAGTTGCTTCACTTCACTTCAACTGATTAAGCTCAGTTGCTTCACTTCACTTCAACTGATTAGGCTCTCTTCACTAGCTTCACTTCAACTAATAGAGCTCACTTGTTTCACTTCACTTCAATTGATTAAGCTCAGTTGCTTCACTTCACTTCAACTGATTGGGCTCACTTATATAGCTTTACTACAACTAATAGAGCTCACTTGTTTCACTTCACTTCAACCTATTAGGCTCACTTAACTAGCTTAACTTTAACAAATAGAGCTCACTTGTTTCACTTCATTTCAAATTATTAGGCTCAGTTGCTTCACTTCACTTTAACTGATTGGGATCACTTAGTTAGCTTCACTTCAACAAATAGAGCTCACTTGTTCCACTTCACTTCAATTGATTTAGATCAGTTGCTTCACTTCACTTCAACTGATTGGGCTCACTTATATAGCTTTACTACAACTAATAGAGCTCACTTGTTTCACTTCACTTCAACTGATTAGGCTTACTTAACTAGCTTTACTTCAACTAATAGAGCTCACTTGTTTCACTTCTTTCAATTGATTAAGCTCAGTTGCTACACTTCACTTCAACTGAATAGGCTCACTTGACTAGCTTCTCTTCAACTGATAGAGCTCACTTGTTTCAATTCACTTCAATTGATTAACCTCAGTTGCTTCACTTCTCTTCAACTGATTAAGCTCAGTTGCTTCACTTCACTTCAAATGATTAGGCTCACTTTACTAGCTTCACTTCAACTAATAAAGCTCACTTGTTTCACTTCACTTCATTTGATTAAGCTCAATTGTTTCACTTCACTTAAACTGATTAAGCTCAGTTGCTTCACTTCACTTCATCTGATTGGGCTCACTTATATAGCTCTACTACAACTAATAGAGCTCACTTGTTTCACTTCACTTCAACTGATTAGGCTTACTTAACTAGCTTTACTTCAACTAATAGAGCTCACTTGTTTCACTTCTTTCAATTGATTAAGCTCAGTTGCTACACTTCACTTCAACTGAATAGGCTCACTTGACTAGCTTCTCTTCAACTGATAGAGCTCACTTGTTTGAATTCACTTCAATTGATCAACCTCAGTTGCTTCACTTCTCTTCAACTGATTAAGCTCAATTGCTTCACTTCACTTCAAATGATTAGGCTCACTTTACTAGCTTCACTTCAACTAATAAAGCTAACTTGTTTCACTTCACTTCAATTGATTAAGCTCAGTTGCTACACTTCACTTCAACTGAATAGGCTCACTTGACTAGCTTCTCTTCAACTGATAGAGCTCACATGTTTCTCTTCACTTCAATTGATTAAGCTCATTCGTTTCACTTCTCTTCAACTGATTAAGCTCAGTTGCTTCACTTCACTTCAACTGATTAGGCTCACTTTACTAGCTTCACTTCAACTAATAAAGCTAACTTGTTTCACTTCACTTCAATTGATTAAGCTCAGTTGCTTCACTTCACTTCAACTGATTAAGCTTAATTGCTTCACTTCACTTCAACTGATAAGGCTCACTTAACTAGCTTCACTTTAACTAATAGACCTCACTTGTTTCACTTCACTTCAATTGATTAAGCTCAGTTGCTTCACTTCAGTTCAATTGGTTAAGCTTAGTTGCTTCACTTCACTTCGAATGAATAAGCTCAGTTGCGTCACTTCACTTCAAATGATTAGGCTCACTTCACTACCTTCACTTCAACTAATACAACTCACTTGTTCCACTTCACTTCAACCGATTAGGCTCACTTAACTAGCTTCACTGTAACTAATAGAGCTCACTTGTATCACTTCACTTCATTTGATTAAGCTCAATTGTTTCACTTCACTCAAACTGATTAAGCTCAGTTGCTTCACTTCACTTCAACTGATTAGGCTCACTTAACAGGCTTCACTTTAACTAATAGAGCTCACTTGTTCACTTCACTTCAATTGATTAAGCTCAGTTGCTTCACTTCACTTCATCTGATTGGGCTCACTTATATAGCTCTACTACAACTAATAGAGCTCACTTGTTCCACTTCACTTCAACCGATTAGGCTCACTTAACTAGCTTCACTTTAACTAATAGAGCTCACTTGTTTCACTTCACTTCAATTGATTAAGCTCAGTTGCTTCACTTCAGTTCAATTGTTTAAGCTTAGTTGCTTCACTTCACTTCGAATGAATAAGCTCAGTTGCGTCACTTCACTTCAAATGATAAGGCTCACTTCACTAGCTTCACTTCAACTAATACAACTCACTTGTTCCACTTCACTTCAATTGATTAAGCTCAGTTGCTTCACTTCACTTCAACTGATTGGGCTCACTTATATAGCTTTACTACAACTAATAGAGCTCACTTGTTTCACTTCACTTCAACCTATTAGGCTCACTTAACTAGCTTAACTTTAACAAATAGAGCTCACTTGTTTCACTTCATTTCAAATTATTAGGCTCAGTTGCTTCACTTCACTTCAACTGATTGGGATCACTTAGTTAGCTTCACTTGAACAAATAGAGCTCACTTGTTCCACTTCACTTCAATTGATTTAGATCAGTTGCTTCACTTCACTTCAACTGATTGGGCTCACTTATATAGATTTACTACAACTAATAGAGCTCACTTGTTTCACTTCACTACAACCGATTAGGCTCACTTAACTAGCTTCACTGTAACTAAAAGAGCTCACTTGTTTCACTTCACTTCATTTGATTAAGCTCAATTGTTTCACTTCACTTAAACTGATTAAGCTCAGTTGCTTCACTTCACTTCATCTGATTGGGCTCACTTATATAGCTCTACTACAACTAATAGAGCTCACTTGTTTCACTTCACTTCAACTGATTAGGCTTACTTAACTAGCTTTACTTCAACTTATAGAGCTCACTTGTTTCAATTCACTTCAATTGATTAAGCTCAGTTGCTACACTTCACTTCAACTGAATAGGCTCACTTAACAGGCTTCACTTAAACTAATAGAGCTCACTTGTTCACTTCACTTCAATTGATTTAGCTCAGTTGCTTCACTTCACTTCAACTGATTAAGCTCAGTTGCTTCACTTCACTTCAACTGATTAGGCTCTCTTCACTAGCTTCACTTCAACTAATAGAGCTCACTTGTTTCACTTCACTTCAATTGATTAAGCTCAGTTGCTTCACTTCACTTCAACTGATTGGGCTCACTTATATAGCTTTACTACAACTAATAGAGCTCACTTGTTTCACTTCACTTCAACCTATTAGGCTCACTTAACTAGCTTAACTTTAACAAATAGAGCTCACTTGTTTCACTTCATTTCAAATTATTAGGCTCAGTTGCTTCACTTCACTTCAACTGATTGGGATCATTTAGTTAGCTTCACTTCAACAAATAGAGCTCACTTGTTCCACTTCACTTCAATTGATTTAGATCAGTTGCTTCACTTCACTTCAACTGATTAGGCTCACTTATATAGCTTTACTACAACTAATAGAGCTCACTTGTTCACTTCACTTCAATTGATTTAGCTCAGTTGCTTCACTTCACTTCAACTGATTAAGCTCAGTTGCTTCACTTCACTTCAACTGATTAGGCTCTCTTCACTAGCTTCACTTCAACTAATAGAGCTCACTTGTTTCACTTCACTTCAATTGATTAAGCTCAGTTGCTTCACTTCACTTCAACTGATTGGGCTCACTTATATAGCTTTACTACAACTAATAGAGCTCACTTGTTTCACTTCACTTCAACCTATTAGGCTCACTTAACTAGCTTAACTTTAACAAATAGAGCTCACTTGTTTCACTTCATTTCAAATTATTAGGCTCAGTTGCTTCACTTCACTTTAACTGATTGGGATCACTTAGTTAGCTTCACTTCAACAAATAGAGCTCACTTGTTCCACTTCACTTCAATTGATTTAGATCAGTTGCTTCACTTCACTTCAACTGATTGGGCTCACTTATATAGCTTTACTACAACTAATAGAGCTCACTTGTTTCACTTCACTTCAACTGATTAGGCTTACTTAACTAGCTTTACTTCAACTAATAGAGCTCACTTGTTTCACTTCTTTCAATTGATTAAGCTCAGTTGCTACACTTCACTTCAACTGAATAGGCTCACTTGACTAGCTTCTCTTCAACTGATAGAGCTCACTTGTTTCAATTCACTTCAATTGATTAACCTCAGTTGCTTCACTTCTCTTCAACTGATTAAGCTCAGTTGCTTCACTTCACTTCAAATGATTAGGCTCACTTTACTAGCTTCACTTCAACTAATAAAGCTCACTTGTTTCACTTCACTTCATTTGATTAAGCTCAATTGTTTCACTTCACTTAAACTGATTAAGCTCAGTTGCTTCACTTCACTTCATCTGATTGGGCTCACTTATATAGCTCTACTACAACTAATAGAGCTCACTTGTTTCACTTCACTTCAACTGATTAGGCTTACTTAACTAGCTTTACTTCAACTAATAGAGCTCACTTGTTTCACTTCTTTCAATTGATTAAGCTCAGTTGCTACACTTCACTTCAACTGAATAGGCTCACTTGACTAGCTTCTCTTCAACTGATAGAGCTCACTTGTTTCAATTCACTTCAATTGATTAACCTCAGTTGCTTCACTTCTCTTCAACTGATTAAGCTCAGTTGCTTCACTTCACTTCAAATGATTAGGCTCACTTTACTAGCTTCACTTCAACTAATAAAGCTAACTTGTTTCACTTCACTTCAATTGATTAAGCTCAGTTGCTACACTTCACTTCAACTGAATAGGCTCACTTGACTAGCTTCTCTTCAACTGCTAGAGCTCACATGTTTCTCTTCACTTCAATTGATTAAGCTCATTCGTTTCACTTCTCTTCAACTGATTAAGCTCAGTTGCTTCACTTCACTTCAACTGATTAGGCTCACTTTACTAGCTTCATTTCAACTAATAAAGCTAACTTGTTTCACTTCACTTCAATTGATTAAGCTCAGTTGCTTCACTTCACTTCAACTGATTAAGCTCAATTGCTTCACTTCACTTCAACTGATAAGGCTCACTTAACTAACTTCACTTTAACTAATAGACCTCACCTGTTTCACTTCACTTCAATTGATTAAGCTCAGTTGCTTCACTTCAGTTCAATTGATTAAGCTTAGTTGCTTCACTTCACTTCGAATGAATAAGCTCAGTTGCGTCACTTCACTTCAAATGATTAGGCTCACTTCACTAGCTTCACTTCAACTAATACAACTCACTTGTTCCACTTCACTTCAACCGATTAGGCTCACTTAACTAGCTTCACTGTAACTAATAGAGCTCACTTGTATCACTTCACTTCATTTGATTAAGCTCAATTGTTTCACTTCACTCAAACTGATTAAGCTCAGTTGCTTCACTTCACTTCAACTGATTAGGCTCACTTAACAGGCTTCACTTTAACTAATAGAGCTCACTTGTTCACTTCACTTCAATTGATTAAGCTCAGTTGCTTCACTTCACTTCATCTGATTGGGCTCACTTATATAGCTCTACTACAACTAATAGAGCTCACTTGTTCCACTTCACTTCAACCGATTAGGCTCACTTAACTAGCTTCACTTTAACTAATAGAGCTCACTTGTTTCACTTCACTTCAATTGATTAAGCTCAGTTGCTTCACTTCAGTTCATCTGATTGGGCTCACTTATATAGCTCTACTACAACTAATAGAGCTCACTTGTTTCACTTCACTTCAACTGATTAGGCTTACTTAACTAGCTTTACTTCAACTAATAGAGCTCACTTGTTTCACTTCTTTCAATTGATTAAGCTCAGTTGCTACACTTCACTTCAACTGAATAGGCTCACTTGACTAGCTTCTCTTCAACTGATAGAGCTCACTTGTTTCAATTCACTTCAATTGATTAACCTCAGTTGCTTCACTTCTCTTCAACTGATTAAGCTCAGTTGCTTCACTTCACTTCAAATGATTAGGCTCACTTTACTAGCTTCACTTCAACTAATAAAGCTAACTTGTTTCACTTCACTTCAATTGATTAAGCTCAGTTGCTACACTTCACTTCAACTGAATAGGCTCACTTGACTAGCTTCTCTTCAACTGATAGAGCTCACATGTTTCTCTTTACTTCAATTGATTAAGCTCATTCGTTTCACTTCTCTTCAACTGATTAAGCTCAGTTGCTTCACTTCACTTCAACTGATTAGGCTCACTTTACTAGCTTCACTTCAACTAATAAAGCTAACTTGTTTCACTTCACTTCAATTGATTAAGCTCAGTTGCTTCACTTCACTTCAACTGATTAAGCTCAATTGCTTCACTTCACTTCAACTGATAAGGCTCACTTAACTAACTTCACTTTAACTAATAGACCTCACCTGTTTCACTTCACTTCAATTGATTAAGCTCAGTTGATTCACTTCAGTTCAATTGATTAAGCTTAGTTGCTTCACTTCACTTCGAATGAATAAGCTCAGTTGCGTCACTTCACTTCAAATGATTAGGCTCACTTCACTAGCTTCACTTCAACTAATACAACTCACTTGTTCCACTTCACTTCAACCGATTAGGCTCACTTAACTAGCTTCACTGTAACTAATAGAGCTCACTTGTATCACTTCACTTCATTTGATTAAGCTCAATTGTTTCACTTCACTCAAACTGATTAAGCTCAGTTGCTTCACTTCACTTCAACTGATTAGGCTCACTTAACAGGCTTCACTTTAACTAATAGAGCTCACTTGTTCACTTCACTTCAATTGATTAAGCTCAGTTGCTTCACTTCACTTCATCTGATTGGGCTCACTTATATAGCTCTACTACAACTAATAGAGCTCACTTGTTCCACTTCACTTCAACCGATTAGGCTCACTTAACTAGCTTCACTTTAACTAATAGAGCTCACTTGTTTCACTTCACTTCAATTGATTAAGCTCAGTTGCTTCACTTCAATTCAATTGTTTAAGCTTAGTTGCTTCACTTCACTTCGAATGAATAAGCTCAGTTGCGTCACTTCACTTCAAATGATAAGGCTCACTTCACTAGCTTCACTTCAACTAATACAACTCACTTGTTCCACTTCACTTCAACCGATTAGGCTCACTTAGCTAGCTTCACTGTAACTAATAGAGCTGACTTGTATCACTTCACTTCATTTGATTAAGCTCAATTGTTTCACTTCACTCAAACTGATTAAGCTCAGTTGCTTCACTTCACTTCAACTGATTAGGCTCACTTAAAAGGCTTCACTTCAACTAACAGAGCTCACTTGTTCACTTCACTTCAATTGATTAAGCTCAGTTGCTTCACTTCACTTCATCTGATTGGGCTCACTTATATAGCTCTACTACAACAAATAGAGCTCACTTGTTCCACTTCACTTCAACCGATTAGGCTCACTTAACTAACTTCACTTTAACTAATAGACCTCACCTGTTTCACTTCACTTCAATTGATTAAGCTCAGTTGATTCACTTCAGTTCAATTGATTAAGCTTAGTTGCTTCACTTCACTTCGAATGAATAAGCTCAGTTGCGTCACTTCACTTCAAATGATTAGGCTCACTTCACTAGCTTCACTTCAACTAATACAACTCACTTGTTCCACTTCACTTCAACCGATTAGGCTCACTTAACTAGCTTCACTGTAACTAATAGAGCTCACTTGTATCACTTCACTTCATTTGATTAAGCTCAATTGTTTCACTTCACTCAAACTGATTAAGCTCAGTTGCTTCACTTCACTTCAACTGATTAGGCTCACTTAACAGGCTTCACTTTAACTAATAGAGCTCACTTGTTCACTTCACTTCAATTGATTAAGCTCAGTTGCTTCACTTCACTTCATCTGATTGGGCTCACTTATATAGCTCTACTACAACTAATAGAGCTCACTTGTTCCACTTCACTTCAACCGATTAGGCTCACTTAACTAGCTTCACTTTAACTAATAGAGCTCACTTGTTTCACTTCACTTCAATTGATTAAGCTCAGTTGCTTCACTTCAGTTCAATTGTTTAAGCTTAGTTGCTTCACTTCACTTCGAATGAATAAGCTCAGTTGCGTCACTTCACTTCAAATGATAAGGCTCACTTCACTAGCTTCACTTCAACTAATACAACTCACTTGTTCCACTTCACTTCAACCGATTAGGCTCACTTAGCTAGCTTCACTGTAACTAATAGAGCTGACTTGTATCACTTCACTTCATTTGATTAAGCTCAATTGTTTCACTTCACTCAAACTGATTAAGCTCAGTTGCTTTACTTCACTTCAACTGATTAGGCTCACTTAACAGGCTTCACTTTAACTAATAGAGCTCACTTGTTCACTTCACTTCAATTGATTAAGCTCAGTTGCTTCACTTCACTTCATCTGATTGGGCTCACTTATATAGCTCTACTACAACTAATAGAGCTCACTTGTTCCACTTCACTTCAACCGATTAGGCTCACTTAACTAGCTTCACTTTAACTAATAGAGCTCACTTGTTTCACTTCACTTCAATTGATTAAGCTCAGTTGCTTCACTTCAATTCAATTGTTTAAGCTTAGTTGCTTCACTTCACTTCGAATGAATAAGCTCAGTTGCGTCACTTCACTTCAAATGATAAGGCTCACTTCACTAGCTTCACTTCAACTAATACAACTCACTTGTTCCACTTCACTTCAACCGATTAGGCTCACTTAGCTAGCTTCACTGTAACTAATAGAGCTGACTTGTATCACTTCACTTCATTTGATTAAGCTCAATTGTTTCACTTCACTCAAACTGATTAAGCTCAGTTGCTTCACTTCACTTCAACTGATTAGGCTCACTTAAAAGGCTTCACTTCAACTAACAGAGCTCACTTGTTCACTTCACTTCAATTGATTAAGCTCAGTTGCTTCACTTCACTTCATCTGATTGGGCTCACTTATATAGCTCTACTACAACAAATAGAGCTCACTTGTTCCACTTCACTTCAACCGATTAGGCTCACTTAACTAACTTCACTTTAACTAATAGACCTCACCTGTTTCACTTCACTTCAATTGATTAAGCTCAGTTGATTCACTTCAGTTCAATTGATTAAGCTTAGTTGCTTCACTTCACTTCGAATGAATAAGCTCAGTTGCGTCACTTCACTTCAAATGATTAGGCTCACTTCACTAGCTTCACTTCAACTAATACAACTCACTTGTTCCACTTCACTTCAACCGATTAGGCTCACTTAACTAGCTTCACTGTAACTAATAGAGCTCACTTGTATCACTTCACTTCATTTGATTAAGCTCAATTGTTTCACTTCACTCAAACTGATTAAGCTCAGTTGCTTCACTTCACTTCAACTGATTAGGCTCACTTAACAGGCTTCACTTTAACTAATAGAGCTCACTTGTTCACTTCACTTCAATTGATTAAGCTCAGTTGCTTCACTTCACTTCATCTGATTGGGCTCACTTATATAGCTCTACTACAACTAATAGAGCTCACTTGTTCCACTTCACTTCAACCGATTAGGCTCACTTAACTAGCTTCACTTTAACTAATAGAGCTCACTTGTTTCACTTCACTTCAATTGATTAAGCTCAGTTGCTTCACTTCAGTTCAATTGTTTAAGCTTAGTTGCTTCACTTCACTTCGAATGAATAAGCTCAGTTGCGTCACTTCACTTCAAATGATAAGGCTCACTTCACTAGCTTCACTTCAACTAATACAACTCACTTGTTCCACTTCACTTCAACCGATTAGGCTCACTTAGCTAGCTTCACTGTAACTAATAGAGCTGACTTGTATCACTTCACTTCATTTGATTAAGCTCAATTGTTTCACTTCACTCAAACTGATTAAGCTCAGTTGCTTCACTTCACTTCAACTGATTAGGCTCACTTAAAAGGCTTCACTTCAACTAACAGAGCTCACTTGTTCACTTCACTTCAATTGATTAAGCTCAGTTGCTTCACTTCACTTCATCTGATTGGGCTCACTTATATAGCTCTACTACAACTAATAGAGCTCACTTGTTCCACTTCACTTCAACCGATTAGGCTCACTTAACTAGCTTCACTTTAACTAATAGAGCTCACTTGTTTCACTTCACTTCAATTGATTAAGCTCAGTTGCTTCACTTCAGTTCAATTGTTTAAGCTTAGTTGCTTCACTTCACTTCGAATGAATAAGCTCAGTTGCGTCACTTCACTTCAAATGATAAGGCTCACTTCACTAGCTTCACTTCAACTAATACAACTCACTTGTTCCACTTCACTTCAACCGATTAGGCTCACTTAGCTAGCTTCACTGTAACTAATAGAGCTGACTTGTATCACTTCACTTCATTTGATTAAGCTCAATTGTTTCACTTCACTCAAACTGATTAAGCTCAGTTGCTTCACTTCACTTCAACCGATTGGGCTCACTTAGCTAGCTTCACTGTAACTAATAGAGCTGACTTGTATCACTTCACTTCATTTGATTAAGCTCAATTGTTTCACTTCACTCAAACTGATTAAGCTCAGTTGCTTCACTTCACTTCAACTGATTAGGCTCACTTAACAGGCTTCACTTTAACTAATAGAGCTCACTTGTTCACTTCACTTCAATTGATTAAGCTCAGTTGCTTCACTTCACTTCATCTGATTGGGCTCACTTATATAGCTCTACTACAACTAATAGAGCTCACTTGTTCCACTTCACTTCAACCGATTAGGCTCACTTAACTAGCTTCACTTTAACTAATAGAGCTCACTTGTTTCACTTCACTTCAATTGATTAAGCTCAGTTGCTTCACTTCAGTTCAATTGTTTAAGCTTAGTTGCTTCACTTCACTTCGAATGAATAAGCTCAGTTGCGTCACTTCACTTCAAATGATAAGGCTCACTTCACTAGCTTCACTTCAACTAATACAACTCACTTGTTCCACTTCACTTCAACCGATTAGGCTCACTTAGCTAGCTTCACTGTAACTAATAGAGCTGACTTGTATCACTTCACTTCATTTGATTAAGCTCAATTGTTTCACTTCACTCAAACTGATTAAGCTCAGTTGCTTCACTTCACTTCAACTGATTAGGCTCACTTAAAAGGCTTCACTTCAACTAACAGAGCTCACTTGTTCACTTCACTTCAATTGATTAAGCTCAGTTGCTTCACTTCACTTCATCTGATTGGGCTCACTTATATAGCTCTACTACAACTAATAGAGCTCACTTGTTCCACTTCACTTCAACCGATTAGGCTCACTTAACTAGCTTCACTTTGACTAATAGAGCTCACATGTTTCTCTTCACTTCAATTGATTAAGCTCAATTGTTTCACTTCTCTTCAACTGATTAAGCTCAGTTGCTTCACTTCACTTCAACTGATTAGGCTCACTTTACTAGCTTCACTTCAACTAATAGAGCTCACTTGTTTCACTTCACTTCAATTGATTAAGCTCAGTTGCTTCACTTCACTTCAACTGATTAAGGTCAGTTGCTTCACGTCACTTTAACTGAATAGGCTCACTAAACTAGCTTCACTTTAACTAATAGAGCTCACTTGTTTCAATTCACATCAATTGATTAAGCTCAGTTGCTACACTTCACTTCAACTGAATAGGCTCACTTAACAGGCTTCACTTTAACTAATAGAGCTCACTTGTTCACTTCACTTCAATTGATTTAGCTCAGTTGCTTCACTTCACTTCAACTGATTAAGCTCAGTTGCTTCACTTCACTTCAACTGATTAGGCTCACTTCACTAGCTTCACTTCAACTAATAGAGCTCACTTGTTTCACTTCACTTCATCTGATTGGGCTCACTTATATAGCTCTACTACAACTAATAGAGCTCAATTGTTTCACTTCACTTCAACCTATTAGGCTCACTTAACTAGCTTAACTTTAACAAATAGAGCTCACTTGTTTCACTTCATTTCAAATTATTAGGCTCAGTTGCTTCACTTCACTTCAACTGATTGGGATCACTTAGTTAGCTTCACTTCAACAAATAGAGCTCACTTGTTCCACTTCACTTCAATTGATTTAGATCAGTTGCTTCACTTCACTTCAACTGATTGGGCTCACTTATATAGTTTTACTACAACTAATAGAGCTCACTTGTTTCACTTCACTTCAACCGATTAGGCTCACTTAACTAGCTTCACTGTAACTAAAAGAGCTCACTTGTTTCACTTCACTTCATTTGATTAAGCTCAATTGTTTCACTTCACTTAAACTGATTAAGCTCAGTTGCTTCACTTCACTTCATCTGATTGGGCTCACTTATATAGCTCTACTACAACTAATAGAGCTCACTTGTTTCACTTCACTTCAACTGATTAGGCTTACTTAACTAGCTTTACTTCAACTAATAGAGCTCACTTGTTTCACTTCACTTCAATTGATTAAGGTCAGTTGCTTCACGTCACTTTAACTGAATAGGCTCACTTAACTAGCTTCACTTAAACTAATAGTGCTCACTTGTTTCACTTCACTTCAATTGATTAAGCTCAGTTGCTTCACTTCACTTCAACTGATTAAGCTCAATTGCTTCACTTCACTTCAACTGATAAGGCTCACTTAACTAGCTTCACTTTAACTAATAGAGCTCACTTGTTTCACTTCACTTCAATTGATTAAGCTCAGTTGCTTCACTTCAGTTCAATTGATTAAGCTTAGTTGCTTCACTTCACTTCGAATGAATAAGCTCAGTTGCGTCACTTCACTTCAAATGATCAGGCTTACTTCACTAGCTTCACTTCAACTAATACAACTCACTTGTTCCACTTCACTTCAACCGATTAGGCTCATTTAACTAGCTTCACTGTAACTAATAGAGCTCACTTGTATCACTTCACTTCATTTGATTAAGCTCAATTGTTTCACTTCACTCAAACTGATTAAGCTCAGTTGCTTCACTTCACTTCAACTGATTAGGCTCACTTAACAGGCTTCACTTCAACTAATAGAGCTCACTTGTTCACTTCACTTCAATTGATTAAGCTCAGTTGCTTCACTTCACTTTATCTGATTGGGCTCACTTATATAGCTCTACTACAACTAATAGAGCTCACTTGTTCCACTTCACTTCAACCGATTAGGCTCACTTAACTAGCTTCACTGTAACTAATAGAGCTCACTTGTTTCACTTCACTTCAATTGATTAAGCTCAGTTGCTACACTTCACTTCAACTGAATAGGATCACTTGACTAGCTTCTCTTCAACTGATAGAGCTCACTTGTTTCAATTCACTTCAATTGATTAACCTCAGTTGCTTCAGTTCTCTTCAACTGATTAAGCTCAGTTGCTTCACTTCACTTTAAATGATTAGGCTCACTTTACTAGCTTCACTTCAACTAATAGAGCTCACTTGTTTCACTTCACTTCAATTGATTAAGCTCAGTTGCTACACTTCACTTCAACTGATTAGGCTCACTTAACTAGCTTTACTTTGACTAATAGAGCTCACATGTTTCTCTTCACTTCAATTGATTAAGCTCAATTGTTTCACTTCTCTCCAACTGATTAAGCTCAGTTGCTTCACTTCACTTCAACTGATTTGGCTCACTTTACTAGCTTCACTTCAACTAATAGAGCTCACTTGTTTCACTTCACTTCAACTGATTAAGGTCAGTTGCTTCACGTCACTTCAACTGAATAGGCTCACTTAACTAGCTTCACTTTAACTAATAGAGCTCACATGTTTCATTTCACTTCAATTAATTAGGCTCAGTTGCTTCACTTCACTTCAACTGATTAAGCTCAATTGCTTCACTTCACTTCAACTGATAAGGCTCACTTAACTAGCTTCACTTTAACTAATAGAGCTCACTTGTTCACTGCACTTCAATTGATTAAGCTCAGTTGCTTCACTTCACTTCATCTTATTGGGCTCACTTATATAGCTTTACTACAACTAATGGAGCTCACTTGTTTCACTTTACTTCAACTGATTAGGCTTACTTAACTGGCTTTACTTCAACTAATAGAGCTCACTTGTTTCACTTCACTTCAACTGATTAGGCTTACTTTACTAGCTTTACTTCAACTAATAGAGCTCACTTGTTTCACTTCACTTCAATTGATTAAGGTCAGTTGCTTCACGTCACTTTAACTGAATAGGCTCACTTAACTAGCTTCACTTAAACTAATAGTGCTCACTTGTTTCACTTCACTTCAATTGATTAAGCTCAGTTGCTTCACTTCACTTCAACTGATTAAGCTCAATTGCTTCACTTCACTTCAACTGATAAGGCTCACTTAACTAGCTTCACTTTAACTAATAGAGCTCACTTGTTTCACTTCACTTCAATTGATTAAGCTCAGTTGCTTCACTTCAGTTCAATTGATTAAGCTTAGTTGCTTCACTTCACTTCGAATGAATAAGCTCAGTTGCGTCACTTCACTTCAAATGATCAGGCTTACTTCACTAGCTTCACTTCAACTAATACAACTCACTTGTTCCACTTCACTTCAACCGATTAGGCTCATTTAACTAGCTTCACTGTAACTAATAGAGCTCACTTGTATCACTTCACTTCATTTGATTAAGCTCAATTGTTTCACTTCACTCAAACTGATTAAGCTCAGTTGCTTCACTTCACTTCAACTGATTAGGCTCACTTAACAGGCTTCACTTCAACTAATAGAGCTCACTTGTTCACTTCACTTCAATTGATTAAGCTCAGTTGCTTCACTTCACTTTATCTGATTGGGCTCACTTATATAGCTCTACTACAACTAATAGAGCTCACTTGTTCCACTTCACTTCAACCGATTAGGCTCACTTAACTAGCTTCACTGTAACTAATAGAGCTCACTTGTTTCACTTCACTTCAATTGATTAAGCTCAGTTGCTACACTTCACTTCAACTGAATAGGCTCACTTGACTAGCTTCTCTTCAACTGATAGAGCTCACTTGTTTCAATTCACTTCAATTGATTAACCTCAGTTGCTTCAGTTCTCTTCAACTGATTAAGCTCAGTTGCTTCACTTCACTTTAAATGATTAGGCTCACTTTACTAGCTTCACTTCAACTAATAGAGCTCACTTGTTTCACTTCACTTCAATTGATTAAGCTCAGTTGCTACACTTCACTTCAACTGATTAGGCTCACTTAACTAGCTTTACTTTGACTAATAGAGCTCACATGTTTCTCTTCACTTCAATTGATTAAGCTCAATTGTTTCACTTCTCTCCAACTGATTAAGCTCAGTTGCTTCACTTCACTTCAACTGATTAGGCTCACTTTACTAGCTTCACTTCAACTAATAGAGCTCACTTGTTTCACTTCACTTCAACTGATTAAGGTCAGTTGCTTCACGTCACTTCAACTGAATAGGCTCACTTAACTAGCTTCACTTTAACTAATAGAGCTCACATGTTTCATTTCACTTCAATTAATTAGGCTCAGTTGCTTCACTTCACTTCAACTGATTAAGCTCAATTGCTTCACTTCACTTCAACTGATAAGGCTCACTTAACTAGCTTCACTTTAACTAATAGAGCTCACTTGTTCACTGCACTTCAATTGATTAAGCTCAGTTGCTTCACTTCACTTCATCTTATTGGGCTCACTTATATAGCTTTACTACAACTAATGGAGCTCACTTGTTTCACTTTACTTCAACTGATTAGGCTTACTTAACTGGCTTTACTTCAACTAATAGAGCTCACTTGTTTCACTTCACTTCAACTGATTAAGGTCAGTTGCTTCACGTCACTTTAACTGAATAGGCTCACTTAACTAGCTTCACTTTAACTAATAGAGCTCATTCGTTTCATTTCACTTCAATTAATTAAGCTCAGCTGCTTCACTTCACTTCAACTGATTAGGCTCAATTGCTTCACTTCACTTCAACTGATAAGGCTCACTTAACTAGCTTCACTTTAACAAATAGAGCTCACTTGTTCACTGCACTTCAATTGATTAAGCTCAGTTGCTACACTTCACTTCAACTGATTGGGCTCACTTACATAGCTTTACTCCAACTAATAGAGCTCACTTCTTTCACTTCACTTCAACCGATTAGGCTCACTTAACTAGCTTCACTGTAACTAATAGAGCTCAATTGTTTCACTTCACTCAAACTGATTAAGCTCAGTTGCTTCACTTCACTTTAACTGATTAGGCTCACTTCACTAGCTTCACTTCAACTAATACAGCTCACTTGTTCCACTTCACTTCAGTTGAATTAAGCTCAGTTGCTTCACTTCACTTCAATTGATTTAGCTCATTTGCTTCACTTCACTTAAACTAATTGGGCTCACTTAGTTGGCTTCACTTCAACAAATAGAGCTCACCTGTTTCACTTCACTTCAAATGATTAGGCTCACTTTACTAGCTTCACTTCAACTAATAGAGCTCACTTGTTTCACTTCACTTCAATTGATTAAGCTCAGTTGCTACACTTCACTTCAACTGATTAGGCTCACTTGACTAGCTTCACTTTGACTAATAGAGCTCACATGTTTCTCTTCACTTCAATTGATTGAACTCAGTTGCTACACTTCACTTCAACTGAATAGGCTTAGTTGCTTCACTTCACTTCAAATGATTAGGCACACTTTACTAGCTTCACTTCAACTAATAGAGCTCACTTGTTTCACTTCACTTCAATTGATTAAGCTCAGTTGCTTCACTTCACTTCATCTTATTGGGCTCACTTATATAGCTTTACTACAACTAATGGAGCTCACTTGTTTCACTTCACTTCAATTGATTAAGCTCAGTTGCTACACTTCACTTCAACTGAATAGGCTCACTTGACTAGCTTCTCTTCAACTGATAGAGCTCACTTGTTCACTGCACTTCAATTGATTAAGCTCAGTTGCTTCACTTCACTTCATCTTATTGGGCTCACTTATATAGCTTTACTACAACTAATGGAGCTCACTTGTTTCACTTTACTTCAACTGATTAGGCTTACTTAACTAGCTTTACTTCAACTAATAGAGCTCACTTGTTTCACTTCACTTCAACTGATTAAGGTCATTTTCTTCACGTCACTTTAACTGAATAGGCTCACTTAACTAGTTTCACTTTAACTAATAGAGCTCACTTGTTTCATTTCACTTCAATTAATTAAGCTCAGTTGCTTCACTTCACTTCAACTGATTAAGCTCAATTGCTTCACTTCACTTCAACTGATAAGTCTCACTTAACTAGCTTCACTTTAACTAATAGAGCTCACTTGTTCACTGCACTTCAATTGATTAAGCTCAGTTGCTACACTTCACTTCAACTGATTGGGCTCACTTAGATAGCTTTACTCCAACTAATAGAGCTCACTTGTTTCACTTCACTTCAACCGATTAGGCTCACTTAACTAGCTTCACTGTAACTAATAGAGCTCAATTGTTTCACTTCACTCAAACTGATCAAGCTCAGTTGCTTCACTTCACTTTAACTGATTAGGCTCACTTCACTAGCTTTACTTCAACTAATAGAGCTCACTTGTTTCACTTCACTTCAACTGATTAAGGTCATTTTCTTCACGTCACTTTAACTGAATAGGCTCACTTAACTAGTTTCACTTTAACTAATAGAGCTCACTTGTTTCATTTCACTTCAATTAATTAAGCTCACTTGTTCCACTTCACTTCAGTTGAATTAAGCTCAGTTGCTTCACTTCACTTCAATTGATTTAGCTCAGTTGCTTCACTTCACTTAAACTAATTGGGCTCACTTAGTTGGCTTCACTTCAACAAATAGAGCTCACCTGTTTCACTTCACTTCAAATGATTAGGCTCACTTTACTAGCTTCACTTCAACTAATAGAGCTCACTTGTTTCACTTCACTTCAATTGATTAAGCTCAGTTGCTACACTTGACTTCAACTGATTAGGCTCACTTGACTAGCTTCACTTTGACTAATAGAGCTCACATGTTTCTCTTCACTTCAATTGATTGAACTCAGTTGCTACACTTCACTTCAACTGAATAGGCTCAGTTGCTTCACTTCACTTCAAATGATTAGGCTCACTTTACTAGCTTCACTTCAACTAAAAGAGCTCACTTCTCTCACTTCACTTCAATTGATTAAGCTCAGTTGCTACACTTCACTTCAACTGAATAGGCTCACTTGACTAGCTTCTCTTCAACTGATAGAGCTCACTTGTTTCAATTCACTTCAATTGATTAACCTCAGTTGCTTCACTTCTCTTCAACTGATTAAGCTCAGTTGCTTCACTTCACTTCAAATGATTAGGCTCACTTTACTAGCTTCACTTCAACTAATACAGCTCACTTGTTCCACTTCACTTCAGTTGAATTAAGCTCAGTTGCTTCACTTCACTTCAATTGATTTAGCTCATTTGCTTCACTTCACTTAAACTAATTGGGCTCACTTAGTTGGCTTCACTTCAACAAATAGAGCTCACCTGTTTCACTTCACTTCAAATGATTAGGCTCACTTTACTAGCTTCACTTCAACTAATAGAGCTCACTTGTTTCACTTCACTTCAATTGATTAAGCTCAGTTGCTACACTTCACTTCAACTGATTAGGCTCACTTGACTAGCTTCACTTTGACTAATAGAGCTCACATGTTTCTCTTCACTTCAATTGATTGAACTCAGTTGCTACACTTCACTTCAACTGAATAGGCTTAGTTGCTTCACTTCACTTCAAATGATTAGGCACACTTTACTAGCTTCACTTCAACTAATAGAGCTCACTTGTTTCACTTCACTTCAATTGATTAAGCTCAGTTGCTTCACTTCACTTCATCTTATTGGGCTCACTTATATAGCTTTACTACAACTAATGGAGCTCACTTGTTTCACTTCACTTCAATTGATTAAGCTCAGTTGCTACACTTCACTTCAACTGAATAGGCTCACTTGACTAGCTTCTCTTCAACTGATAGAGCTCACTTGTTCACTGCACTTCAATTGATTAAGCTCAGTTGCTTCACTTCACTTCATCTTATTGGGCTCACTTATATAGCTTTACTACAACTAATGGAGCTCACTTGTTTCACTTTACTTCAACTGATTAGGCTTACTTAACTAGCTTTACTTCAACTAATAGAGCTCACTTGTTTCACTTCACTTCAACTGATTAAGGTCATTTTCTTCACGTCACTTTAACTGAATAGGCTCACTTAACTAGTTTCACTTTAACTAATAGAGCTCACTTGTTTCATTTCACTTCAATTAATTAAGCTCAGTTGCTTCACTTCACTTCAACTGATTAAGCTCAATTGCTTCACTTCACTTCAACTGATAAGTCTCACTTAACTAGCTTCACTTTAACTAATAGAGCTCACTTGTTCACTGCACTTCAATTGATTAAGCTCAGTTGCTACACTTCACTTCAACTGATTGGGCTCACTTAGATAGCTTTACTCCAACTAATAGAGCTCACTTGTTTCACTTCACTTCAACCGATTAGGCTCACTTAACTAGCTTCACTGTAACTAATAGAGCTCAATTGTTTCACTTCACTCAAACTGATCAAGCTCAGTTGCTTCACTTCACTTTAACTGATTAGGCTCACTTCACTAGCTTCACTTCAACTAATACAGCTCACTTGTTCCACTTCACTTCAGTTGAATTAAGCTCAGTTGCTTCACTTCACTTCAATTGATTTAGCTCAGTTGCTTCACTTCACTTAAACTAATTGGGCTCACTTAGTTGGCTTCACTTCAACAAATAGAGCTCACCTGTTTCACTTCACTTCAAATGATTAGGCTCACTTTACTAGCTTCACTTCAACTAATAGAGCTCACTTGTTTCACTTCACTTCAATTGATTAAGCTCAGTTGCTACACTTGACTTCAACTGATTAGGCTCACTTGACTAGCTTCACTTTGACTAATAGAGCTCACATGTTTCTCTTCACTTCAATTGATTGAACTCAGTTGCTACACTTCACTTCAACTGAATAGGCTCAGTTGCTTCACTTCACTTCAAATGATTAGGCTCACTTTACTAGCTTCACTTCAACTAATAGAGCTCACTTCTTTCACTTCACTTCAATTGATTAAGCTCAGTTGCTACACTTCACTTCAACTGATTAGGCTCACTTAACTAGCTTCACTTTGACTAATAGAGCTCACATGTTTCTCTTCACTTCAATTGATTAAACTCAATTGTTTCACTTCTTTTCAACTGATTAAGCTCAGTTGCTTCACTTCACTTCAACTGATTAGTCTCACTTTACTAGCTTCACTTCAACTAATAGAGCTCACTTGTTTCACTTCACTTCAATTGATTAAGCTCAGTTGCTTTACTTCACTTCAACTGATTAAGCTCAATTGCTTCACTTCACTTCAACTGATAAGGCTCACTTAACTAGCTTCACTTTAACTAATAGAGCTCACTTGTTAACTTCACTTCAATTGATTAAGCTCAGTTGCTTCACTTCACTTCATCTTACTGGGCTCACTTATATAGCTTTACTACAACTAATGGAGCTCACTTGTTTCACTTCACTTCAACTGATTAGGCTTACTTAACTAGCTTTACTTCAACTAATAGAGCTCACTTGTTTCACTTCACTTCAATTGATTAAGCTCAGTTGCTACACTTCACTTCAACTGAATAGGCTCACTTGACTAGCTTCTCTTCAACTGATAGAGCTCACTTGTATCAATTCACTTCAATTGATTAAGCTCAGTTGCTACACTTCACTTCAACTGATTGGGCTCACTTAGATAGCTTTACGCCAACTAATAAAGCTCACTTGTTTCACTTCACTTCAACCGATTAGGCTCACTTAACTAGCTTCACTGTAACTAATAGAGCTCACTTGTATCACTTCACTTCATTTGATTAAGCCAATTGTTTCACTTCACTCAAACTGATTAAGCTCAGTTGCTTCACTTCACTTTAACTGATTAGGCTCACTTCACTAGCTTCACTTCAACTAATACAGCTCACTTGTTCCACTTCACTTCAGTTGAATTAAGCTCACTTGCTTCACTTCACTTCAATTGATTTAGCTCAGTTGCTTCACTTCACTTAAACTAATTGGGCTCACTTAGTTGGCTTCACTTCAACAAATAGAGCTCACTTGTTTCACTTCACTTCAATTGATTAAGCTCAGTTGCTACACTTCACTTCAACTGATTGGGCTCACTTAGATAGCTTTACGCCAACTAATAAAGCTCACTTGTTTCACTTCACTTCAACCGATTAGGCTCACTTAACTAGCTTCACTGTAACTAATAGAGCTCACTTGTATCACTTCACTTCATTTGATTAAGCCAATTGTTTCACTTCACTCAAACTGATTAAGCTCAGTTGCTTCACTTCACTTTAACTGATTAGGCTCACTTCACTAGCTTCACTTCAACTAATACAGCTCACTTGTTCCACTTCACTTCAGTTGAATTAAGCTCACTTGCTTCACTTCACTTCAATTGATTTAGCTCAGTTGCTTCACTTCACTTAAACTAATTGGGCTCACTTAGTTAGCTTCACTTCAACAAATAGAGCTCACTTGTTCCACTTCACTTAAATTGATCAAGCTCAGTTGCTTCACATCACTTTAACTGATTGGGCTCACTTAGATAGCTTTACTCCAACTAATAGAACTCACTTGTTTCACTTCACTTCAACCGATTAGGCTCACTTAACTAGCTTCACTGTAACTAAAAGAGCTCACTTGTTTCACTTCACTTCATTTGATTAAGCTCAATTGTTTCACTTCACTTAAACTGATTAAGCTCAGTTGCTTCACTTCACTTCAACTGATAAGGCTCACTTAACAGGCTTCACTTTAACTTATAGAGCTCAGTTGCTTCACTTCACTTCATCTTATGGGGCTCACTTATATAGCTTTACTACAACTAATGGAGCTCACTTGTTTCACTTCACTTCAACTGATAAGGCTTAATTAACTAGCTTTACTTCAACTAATAGAGCTCACTTGTTTCACTTCACTTCAATTGATTAAGCTCAGTTGCTACACTTCACTGCAACTGAATAGGCTCACTTGACTAGCTTCTCTTCAACTGATAGAGCTCACTTGTTTCAATTCACTTCAATTGATTAAGCTCAGTTGCTACACTTCACTTCAACTGAATAGGCTCAGTTAACAGGCTTCACTTTAACTAGAGCTCACTTGTTCACTTAACTTCAATTGATTTAGCTCAGTTGCTTCACTTCACTTCAACTGATTAGGCTCACTTAACTAGCTTCACTTCAACTAATAGAGTTCACTTGTTTCACTTCACTTTAATTGATTAAGCTCAGTTGCTACACTTCACTTCAACTGAATAGGCTCACTTGACTAGCTTCTCTTCAACTGATAGAGCTCACTTGTTTCACTTCACTCCAATTGATTAACCTCAGTTGCTTCACTTCTCTTCAACTGAATAAGCTCAGTTGCTTCACTTCAGTTCAACTGATTAGGCTTACTGTACTAGCTTCACTTCAACTAATAGAGCTCACTTGTTTCACTTCACTTCAATTGATTAAGCTCAGTTGCTTCACTTCACTTCAACTGATTAAGCTCAGTTGCTTTACTTCACTTTAACTGATTAGGCTCACTTAACTAGCTTCACTTTGACTAATAGAGCTCACATGTTTCTCTTCACTTCAATTGATTAACCTCAATTGTTTCACTTCTCTTCAACTGATTAAGCTCAGTTGCTTCACTTCACTTTAACTGTTTTGGCTCACTTTACTAGCTTCACTTCAACTAATAGAGCTCACTTGTTAAACTTCACTTCAATTGATTAAGCTCAGTTGCTTCACTTCACTTCAACTGATTAAGGTCAGTTGCTTCACGTCACTTTAACTGAATAGGCTCACTTAACTAGCTTCACTTTAACTAATAGAGCTCACTTGTTTCACTTCAGCTCAATTGATTAAGCTTAGTTGCTTCACTTCACTTTAACTGTTTTGGCTCACTTTACTAGCTTCACTTCAACTAATAGAGCTCACTTGTTAAACTTCACTTCAATTGATTAAGCTCAGTTGCTTCACTTCACTTCAACTGATTAAGGTCAGTTGCTTCACGTCACTTTAACTGAATAGGCTCACTTAACTAGCTTCACTTTAACTAATAGAGCTCACTTGTTTCATTTCACTTCAATTAATTAAGCTCAGTTGCTTCACTTCACTTCAACTGATTAAGCTCAATTGCTTCACTTCACTTCAACTGATAAGGCTCACTTAACTAGCTTCACTTTAACTAATAGAGCTCACTTGTTCACTGCACTTCAATTGATTAAGCTCAATTGCTACACTTCACTTCAACTGATTGGGCTCACTTAGATAGCTTTACTCCAACTAATAGAGCTCACTTCTTTCACTTCACTTCAACCGATTAGGCTCACTTAACTAGTTTCACTGTAACTAATAGAGCTCAATTGTTTCACTTCACTCAAACTGATTAAGCTCAGTTGCTTCACTTCACTTTAACTGATTAGGCTCACTTCACTAGCTTCACTTCAACTAATACAGCTCACTTGTTCCACTTCACTTCAGTTGAATTAAGGTCAGTTGCTTCACTTCACTTCAATTGATTTAGCTCAGTTGCTTCACTTCACTTAAACTAATTGGGCTCACTTAGTTGGCTTCACTTCAACAAATAGAGCTCACCTGTTTCACTTCACTTCAAATGATTAGGCTCACTTTACTAGCTTCACTTCAACTAATAGAGCTCACTTGTTTCACTTCACTTCAATTGATTAAGCTCAGTTGCTACACTTCACTTCAACTGATTAGGCTCACTTGACTAGCTTCACTTTGACTAATAGAGCTCACATGTTTCTCTTCACTTCAATTGATTGAACTCAGTTGCTACACTTCACTTCAACTGAATAGGCTCAGTTGCTTCACTTCACTTCAAATGATTAGGCTCACTTTACTAGCTTCACTTCAACTAATAGAGCTCACTTGTTTCACTTCACTTCAATTGATTAAGCTCAGTTGCTTTACTTCACTTCAACTGATTAAGCTCAATTGCTTCACTTCACTTCAACTGATAAGGCTCACTTAACTAGTTTCACTTTAACTAATAGAGCTCACTTGTTCACTTCACTTCAATTGATTAAGCTCAGTTGCTTCACTTCACTTCATCTTATTGGGGTCACTTATATAGCTTTACTACAACTAATGGTGCTCACTTGTTTCACTTCACTTCAACTGATAAGGCTTACTTAACTAGCTTTACTTCAACTAATAGAGCTCACTTGTTTCACTTCACTTCAACTGATTAAGGTCAGTTGCTTCACGTCACTTTAACTGAATAGGCTCACTTAACTAGCTTCACTTTAACTAATAGAGCTCACTTGTTTCATTTCACTTCAATTAATTAAGCTCAGTTGCTTCACTTCACTTCAACTGATTAAGCTCAATTGCTTCACTTCACTTCAACTGATAAGGCTCACTTAGTTGGCTTCACTTCAACAAATAGAGCTCACCTGTTTCACTTCACTTCAAATGATTAGGCTCACTTTACTAGCTTCACTTCAACTAATAGAGCTCACTTGTTTCACTTCACTTCAATTGATTAAGCTCAGTTGCTACACTTCACTTCAACTGATTAGGCTCACTTGACTAGCTTCACTTTGACTAATAGAACTCACATGTTTCTCTTCACTTCAATTGATTGAACTCAGTTGCTACACTTCACTTCAACTGAATAGGCTCAGTTGCTTCACTTCACTTCAACTGATTAGGCTCACCTAACTAGCTTCACTTTGACTAATCGAGCTCACATGTTTCTCTTCACTTCAATTGATTAAGCTCAATTGTTTCACTTCTCTTCAACTGATTAAGCTCAGTTGCTTCACTTCACTTCAACTGATTAGTCTCACTTTACTAGCTTCACTTCAACTAATAGAGCTCACTTGTTTCACTTCACTTCAATTGATTAAGCTCAGTTGCTTTACTTCACTTCAACTGATTAAGCTCAATTGCTTCACTTCACTTCAACTGATAAGGCTCACTTTACTAGCTTCACTTCAACTAATAGAGCTCACTTGTTTCACTTCACTTCAATTGATTAAGCGCAGTTGCTACACTTCACTTCAACTGATTAGGCTCACTTAACTAGCTTCACTTTGACTAATAGAGCTCACATGTTTCTCTTCACTTCAATTGATTAAGCTCAATTGTTTTACTTCTCTTCAACTGATTAAGCTCAGTTGCTTCACTTCACTTCAACTGATTAGTCTCACTTTACTAGCTTCACTTCAACTAATAGAGCTCACTTGTTTCACTTCACTTCAATTGATTAAGCTCAGTTGCTTTACTTCACTTCAACTGATTAAGCTCAATTGCTTCACTTCACTTCAACTGATAAGGCTCACTTAACTAGCTTCACTTTAACTAATAGACCTCACTTGTTAACTTCACTTCAATTGATTAAGCTCAGTTGCTTCACTTCACTTCATCTTATTGGGCTCACTTATATAGCTTTACTACAACTAATGGAGCTCACTTGTTTCACTTCACTTCAACTGATTAGGCTTACTTAACTAGCTTTACTTCAACTAATAGAGCTCACTTGTTTCACTTCACTTCAATTGATTAAGCTCAGTTGCTACACTTCACTTCAACTGAATAGGCTCACTTGACTAGCTTCTCTTCAACTGATAGAGTTCACTTGTTTCAATTCACTTCAATTGATTAAGCTCAGTTGCTACACTTCACTTCAACTGATTGGGCTCACTTAGATAGCTTTACTCCAACTAATAGAGCTCACTTGTTTCACTTCACTTCAACCGATTAGGCTCACTTAACTAGCTTCACTGTAACTAATAGAGCTCACTTGTATCACTTCACTTCATTTGATTAAGCCAATTGTTTCACTTCACTCAAACTGATTAAGCTCAGTTGCTTCACTTCACTTTAACTGATTAGGCTCACTTCACTAGCTTCACTTCAACTAATACAGCTCACTTGTTCCACTTCACTTCAGTTGAATTAAGCTCACTTGCTTCACTTCACTTAAACTAATTGGGCTCACTTAGTTGGCTTCACTTCAACAAATAGAGCTCACTTGTTTCACTTCACTTCAAATTATTAGGCTCAGTTGCTTCACTTCACTTCAACTGATTCGGATCACTAAGTTAGCTTCACTTCAACAAATAGAGCTCACTTGTTCCACTTCACTTAAATTGATCAAGGTCAGTTGCTTCACATCACTTTAACTGATTGGGCTCACTTAGATAGCTTTACTCCAACTAATAGAACTCACTTGTTTCACTTCACTTCAACCGATTAAGCTCACTTAACTAGCTTCACTGTAACTAAAAGAGCTCACTTGTTTCACTTCACTTCATTTGATTAAGCTCAATTGTTTCACTTCACTTAAACTGATTAAGCTCAGTTGCTTCACTTCACTTCAACTGATTAGTCTCACTTTACTAGCTTCACTTCAACTAATAGAGCTCACTTGTTTCACTTCACTTCAATTGATTAAGCTCAGTTGCTTTACTTCACTTCAACTGAATAAGCTCAATTGCTTCACTTCACTTCAACTGCTAAGGCTCACTTAACTAGCTTCACTTTAACTAATAGAGCTCACTTGTTAACTTCACTTCAATTGATTAAGCTCAGTTGCTTCACTTCACTTCATCTTATTGGGCTCACTTATATAGCTTTACTACAACTAATGGAGCTCACTTGTTTTACTTCACTTCAACTGATTAGGCTTACTTAACTAGCTTTACTTCAACTAATAGAGCTCACTTGTTTCACTTCACTTCAATTGATTAAGCTCAGTTGCTACACTTCACTTCAACTGAATAGGCTCACTTGACTAGCTTCTCTTCAACTGATAGGTCTCACTTGTTTCAATTCACTTCAATTGATTAAGCTCAGTTGCTACACTTCACTTCAACTGATTGGGCTCACTTAGATAGCTTTACTCCAACTAATAGAGCTCACTTGTTTCACTTCACTTCAACCGATTAGGCTCACTTAACTAGCTTCACTGTAACTAATAGAGCTCACTTGTATCACTTCACTTCATTTGATTAAGCCAATTGTTTCACTTCACTCAAACTGATTAAGCTCAGTTGCTTCACTTCACTTTAACTGATTAGGCTCACTTCACTAGCTTCACATCAACTAATACAGCTCACTTGTTCCACTTCACCTCAGTTGAATTGAGCTCACTTGCTTCACTTCACTTCAATTGATTTAGCTCAGTTGCTTCACTTCACTTAAACTAATTGGGCTCACTTAGTTGGCTTCACTTCAACAAATAGAGCTCACTTGTTTCACTTCACTTCAAATTATTAGGCTCAGTTGCTTCACTTCACTTCAACTGATTCGGATCACTAAGTTAGCTTCACTTCAACAAATAGAGCTCACTTGTTCCACTTCACTTAAATTGATCAAGCTCAGTTGCTTCACATCACTTTAACTGATTGGGCTCACTTAGATAGCTTTACTCCAACTAATAGAACTCACTTGTTTCACTTCACTTCAACCGATTAGGCTCACTTAACTAGCTTCACTGTAACTAAAAGAGCTCATTTGTTTCACTTCACTTCATTTGATTAAGCTCAATTGTTTCACTTCACTTAAACTGATTAAGCTCAGTTGCTTCACTTCACTTCAACTGATAAGGCTCACTTAACAGGCTTCACTTTAACTTATAGAGCTCAGTTGCTTCACTTCACTTCAATTGATTAAGCTCAGTTGCTACACTACACTTCAACTGAATAGGCTCAGTTAACAGGCTTCACTTTAACTAGAGCTCACTTGTTCAATTAACTTCAATTGATTTAGCTCAGTTGCTTCACTTCTCTTCAACTGATTAAGCTCAGTTGCTTCACTTCACTTCAACTGATTAGGCTTACTGTACTAGCTTCACTTCAACTAATAGAGCTCACTTGTTTCACTTCACTTCGAATGATTAAGCTTAGTTGCTTCACTTCACTTCAACTGATTAAGCTCAGTTGCTTTACTTCACTTTAACTGATTAGGCTCACTTAACTAGCTTCACTTTGACTAATAGAGCTCACATGTTTCTCTTCACTTCAATTGATTAAGCTCAGTTGCTTCACTTCACTTCAACTGATTAAGATCAGTTGCTTCACGTCACTTTAACTGAATAGGCTCACTTAAATAGCTTCACTTTAACTAATAGAGCTCACTTGTTTCACTTCAGCTCAATTGATTAAGCTTAGTTGCTTCACTTCACTTCGAATGAATAAGCTCAGTTGCGTCACTTCACTTCAACTGTTACGGCTCACTTCACTAGCTTCACTTCAACTAATACAGCTCACTTGTTCCACTTCACTTTAGTTGATTAAGCTCAGTTGTTTCACTTCACTTCAATTGATTTATCTCAGTTCCTAGACTTCACTCCAACTAATAGAGCTCACTCATTCCACTTCACTTCAATTGATCAAGCTCAGTTGCTTCACTTCACTTCAATTGATCAAGCTCACTTGCTCACTTCAATTCAACTGATTAGGCTCACTTTACTAGCTTCACTTCAACTAATAGAGCTCACTTGTTTCACTTCACTTCATTGATTAAGCTCAGTTGCTTCACTTCACTTCAACTGATTAAGCTCAGTTGCTAGACTTCACTCCAACTAATAGAGCTCACTCATTTCACTTCACTTCAATTGATCAAGCTCAGTTGCTTCACTTCACTTTAACTGATTAGGCTCACTTAACTAGCTTCACTTTGACTAATAGAGCTCACATGTTTCTCTTCACTTCAATTGATTAACCTCAATTGTTTCACTTCTCTTCAACTGATTAAGCTCAGTTGCTTCACTTCACTTTAACTGTTTTGGCTCACTTTACTAGCTTCACTTCAACTAATAGAGCTCACTTGTTAAACTTCACTTCAATTGATTAAGCTCAGTTGCTTCACTTCACTTAAATTGATTTATCTCAGTTGCTAGACTTCACTCCAACTAATAGAGCTCACTCATTTCACTTCACTTCAATTAATCAAACTCAGTTGCTTCACTTTACTTCAACTGATTAGGCTCACTTATCTAGCTTCACTTTAACAAATAGAGCTCACTTACTTCACTTCACTTCAAATTATTAGGCTCAGTTGCTTCACTTCACTTCAACTGATTGGGATCACTTAGTTAGCTTCACTCCAACTAATAGAGCTCACTTGTTTCACTTCACTTCAACCGATTAGGCTCACTTAACTAGCTTCACTGTAACTAATAGAGCTCACTTGTATCACTTCACTTCATTTGATTAAGCTCAATTGTTTCACTTCACTTAAACTGATTAAGCTCAGTTGCTTCACTTCACTTCAACTGATTAGGCTCACTTCACTAGCTTCACTTCAACTAATACAGCTCACTTGTTCCACTTCACTTCAATTGATTAAGCTCAGTTGCTTCACTTCACTTTAACTGATTGGGCTCACTTAGATAGCTTCACTCCAACTAATAGAGCTCACTCATTTCACTTCACTTCAATTGATCAAGCTCAGTTGCTTCACTTCACTTCAACTGATTAGGCTCACTTAACTAGCTTCACTTTAACAAATAGAGCTCACTTACTTCACTTCACTTCAAATTATTAGGCTCAGTTGCTTCACTTCACTTAAACTAATTGGGTTCACTTAGTTAGCTTCACTTCAACAAATAGAGCTCACTTGTTTCACTTCACTTCAAATGATCAAGCTCAGTTGCTTCACTTCACTTTAACTGATTGGGATCACTTAGTTAGCTTTACTCCAACTAATAGAGCTCACTTGTCTCACTTCACTTCAACCGATTAGGCTCACTTAACTACCTTCACTGTAACTAATAGAGCTCACTTGTATCACTTTACTTCATTTGATTAAGCTCAATTGTTTCACTTCACTTAAACTGATTAAGGTCAGTTGCTTCACTTCACTTCAACTGATTAGGCTCACTTCACTAGCTTCACTTCAACTAATACAGCTCACTTGTTCCACTTCACTTCAATTGATTAAGCTCAGTTGCTTCACTTCACTTCAACTAATTGGGTTCACTTAGTTAGCTTCACTTCAACAAATAGAGCTCACTTGTTTCACTTCACTTCAAATGATCAAGCTCAGTTGCTTCACTTCACTTTAACTGATTGGGCTCACTTAGATAGCTTTACTCCAACTAATAGAGCTCACTCATTTCACTTCACTTCAATTGATCAAGCTCAGTTGCTTCACTTCACTTCAACTGGTTAGGCTCACTTAACTAGCTTCACTTTAACAAATAGAGCTCACTTACTTCACTTCACTTCAAATTATTAGGCTCAGTTGCTTCATTTCACTTCAACTGATTGGGATCACTTAGTTAGCTTCACTCCAACTAATAGAGCTCACTTGTTTCACTTCACTTCAACCGATTAGGCTCACTTAACTAGCTTCACTGTAACTAATAGAGCTCACTTGTATCACTTCACTTCATTTGATTAAGCTCAATTGTTTCACTTCACTTAAACTGATTAAGCTCAGTTACTTCACTTCACTTCAACTGATTAGGCTCACTTCACTAGCTTCACTTCAACTTATACAGCTCACTTGTTCCACTTCACTTCAATTGATTTAGCTCAGTTGCTTCACTTCACTTCAACTAATTGGGCTCACTTAGTTGGCTTCACTTCAACAAATAGAGCTCACTTGTTTCACTTCACTTCAATTGATTAAGCTCAGTTGCTTCACTTCACTTCAACTAATTGGGTTCACTTAGTTAATTTCACTTCAACAAATAGAGCTCACTTGTTTCACTTCACTTCAAATGATCAAGCTCAGTTGCTTCACTTCACTTTAACTGATTGGGCTCACTTAGATAGCTTTACTCCAACTAATAGAGCTCACTTGTTTCACTTCACTTCAACCGATTAGGCTCACCTAACTAGCTTCACTGTAACAAATAGAGCTCACTTGTTTCACTTCACTTCAATTGATTAAGCTCAGTTGCTACACTTCACTTCAACTGAATAGGCTCACTTGACTAGCTTCTCTTCAACTGATAGAGCTCACTTGTATCACTTAACTTCATTTGATTAAGCTCAGTTGTTTCACTTCACTTAAACTGATTAAGCTCAGTTGCTTCACTTCACTTCAACTAATTAGGCTCACTTCACTAGCTTCACTTCAACTAATACAGCTCACTTGTTCCAC
This sequence comes from Bombylius discolor, assembly GCA_939192795.1. Taxonomy (NCBI): domain Eukaryota; kingdom Metazoa; phylum Arthropoda; class Insecta; order Diptera; family Bombyliidae; genus Bombylius; species Bombylius discolor. The sequence continues at coordinate 27,941,386 of OW584238.1, forward strand.
TTCACTTCAATTGATTTAGCTCAGTTGCTTCACTTCACTTCAACTAATTGGGCTCACTTAGTTGGCTTCACTCCAACAAATAGAGCTTACTTGTTTCACTTCACTTCAATTGATTAAGCTCAGTTGCTTCACTTCACTTCAACTAATTGGGTTCACTTAGTTAGCTTCACTTCAACAAATAGAGCTCACTTGTTTCACTTCACTTCAAATGATCAAGCTCAGTTGCTTCACTTCACTTTAACTGATTGGGCTCACTTAGATAGCTTTACTCCAACTAATAGAGCTCACTTGTTTCACTTCACTTCAATTGATTAAGCTCAGTTGCTACACTTCACTTCAACTGAATAGGCTCACTTAGATAGCTTTACTCCAACTAATAGAGCTCACTTGTTTCACTTCACTACAACCGATTAGGCTCACTTAACTAGCTTCTCTGTAACTAATAGAGCTCACTTGTATCACTTCACTTCATTTGATTAAGCTCAGTTGCTTCACATCACTTTAACTGATTAGGCTCACTTCACTAGCTTCACTGTAACTAATAGAGCTTACTTGTTCCACTTCACTTCAGTTGAATTAAGCTCAGTTGCTTCACTTCACCTCAATTGATTTATCTCAGTTGCTTCACTTCACTTAAACTGATTGGGCTCACTTAGTTGGCTTCACTTCAACAAATAGAGCTCACTTGTTTCACTTCACTTCAAATGATTGGGCTCACTTGACTAGCTTCACTTTGACTAATAGAGCTCACATGTTTCTCTTCACTTCAATTGATTAAGCTCAGTTGCTACACTTCACTTCAACTGAATAGGCTCAGTTGCTTCACTTCACTTCAAATGATTAGGCTCACTTTACTAGCTTCACTTCAACTAATAGAGCTCACTTGTTTCACTTCACTTCATTTGATTAGGCTCAGTTGCTACACTTCACTTCAACTGATTAGGCTCACTTAACTAGCTTCACTTTGACTAATAGAGCTCACATGTTTCTCTTCACTTCAATTGATTAAGCTCAGTTGCTACACTTCACTTCAACTGAATAGGCTTAGTTGCTTCACTTCACTTCAAATGTTTAGGCTCACTTGACTAGCTTCACTTTGACTAATAGAGCTCACATGTTTCTCTTCACTTCAATTGATTAAGCTCAGTTGCTACACTTCACTTCAACTGAATAGGCTCAGTTGCTTCACTTCACTTCAAATGATTAGGCTCACTTTACTAGCTTCACTTCAACTAATAGAGCTCACTTGTTTCACTTCACTCCAATTGATTAACCTCAGTTGCTACACTTCTCTTCAACTGATTAAGCTCAGTTGCTTCACTTCACTTCAACTGATTAGGCTCACTGTACTAGCTTCACTTCAACTAATAGAGCTCACTTGTTTCACTTCACTTCAATTGATTAAGCTCAGTTGCTTCACTTCACTTCAACTGATTAAGCTCAGTTGCTTCACTTCACTTTAACTGATTAGGCTCACTTAACTAGCTTCACTTTGACTAATAGAGCTCACATGTTTCTCTTCACTTCAATTGATTAACCTCAATTGTTTCACTTCTCTTCAACTGATTAAGCTCAGTTGCTTCACTTCACTTCAACCGATTAGGCTCACTTTACTAGCTTCACTTCAACTAATAGAGCTCACTTGTTAAACTTCACTTCAATTGATTAAGCTCAGTTGCTTCACTTCACTCCAACTGATTAAGCTCAGTTGCTTGACTTCACTTCAACTGATAAGGCTCACTTAACTAGCTTCACTTCAACTAATAGAGCTCACTTGTTTCACTTCACTTCAATTGATTAAGCTCAGTTGCTTCACTTCACTTCAACTGATTAAGCTCAGTTGCTTCACTTCACTTTAACTGATTAGGCTCACTTAACTAGCTTCACTTTGACTAATAGAGCTCACATGTTTCTCTTCACTTCAATTGATAAACCTCAATTGTTTCACTTCTCTTCAACTGATTAAGCTCAGTTGCTTCACTTCACTTTAACTGTTTTGGCTCACTTTACTAGCTTCACTTCAACTAATAGAGCTCACTTGTTAAACTTCACTTCAATTGATTAAGCTCAGTTGCTTCACTTCACTCCAACTGATTAAGCTCAGTTGCTTGACTTCACTTTAACTGATTAGGCTCACTTAACTAGCTTCACTTTGACTAATAGAGCTCACATGTTTCTCTTCACTTCAATTGATTAAGCTCAGTTGCTACACTTCACTTCAACTGAATAGGCTTAGTTGCTTCACTTCACTTCAAATGTTTAGGCTCACTTGACTAGCTTCACTTTGACTAATAGAGCTCACATGTTTCTCTTCACTTCAATTGATTAAGCTCAGTTGCTACACTTCACTTCAACTGAATAGGCTCAGTTGCTTCACTTCACTTCAAATGATTAGGCTCACTTTACTAGCTTCACTTCAACTAATAGAGCTCACTTGTTTCACTTCACTCCAATTGATTAACCTCAGTTGCTACACTTCTCTTCAACTGATTAAGCTCAGTTGCTTCACTTCACTTCAACTGATTAGGCTCACTGTACTAGCTTCACTTCAACTAATAGAGCTCACTTGTTTCACTTCACTTCAATTGATTAAGCTCAGTTGCTTCACTTCACTTCAACTGATTAAGCTCAGTTGCTTCACTTCACTTTAACTGATTAGGCTCACTTAACTAGCTTCACTTTGACTAATAGAGCTCACATGTTTCTCTTCACTTCAATTGATTAACCTCAATTGTTTCACTTCTCTTCAACTGATTAAGCTCAGTTGCTTCACTTCACTTTAACTGTTTTGGCTCACTTTACTAGCTTCACTTCAACTAATAGAGCTCACTTGTTAAACTTCACTTCAATTGATTAAGCTCAGTTGCTTCACTTCACTCCAACTGATTAAGCTCAGTTGCTTGACTTCACTTCAACTGATAAGGCTCACTTAACTAGCTTCACTTCAACTAATAGAGCTCACTTGTTTCACTTCACTTCAATTGATTAAGCTCAGTTGCTTCACTTCACTTCAACTGATTAAGCTCAGTTGCTTCACTTCACTTTAACTGATTAGGCTCACTTAACTAGCTTCACTTTGACTAATAGAGCTCACATGTTTCTCTTCACTTCAATTGATTAACCTCAATTGTTTCACTTCTCTTCAACTGATTAAGCTCAGTTGCTTCACTTCACTTTAACTGTTTTGGCTCACTTTACTAGCTTCACTTCAACTAATAGAGCTCATATGTTAAACTTCACTCCAATTGATTAACCTCAGTTGCTTCACTTCTCTTCAACTGATTAAGCTCAGTTGCTTCACTTCACTTCAACTGATTAGGCTCACTTTACTAGCTTCACTTCAACAAATAGAGCTCACTTGTTTCACTTCACTTCAATTGATTAAGCTCAGTTGCTACACTTCACTTCAACTGATTAAGCTCAGTTGCTTCACTTCACTTTAACTGATTAGGCTCACTTAACTAGCTTCACTTTGACTAATAGAGCTCACTTGTTCCACTTCACTTCAATTGATTAACCTCAATTGTTTCACTTCTCTTCAACTGATTAAGCTCAGTTGCTTCACTTCACTTTAACTGTTTTGGCTCACTTTACTAGCTTCACTTCAACTAATAGAGCTCACTTGTTAAACTTCACTTCAATTGATTAAGCTCAGTTGCTTCACTTCTCTTCAACTGATTAAGCTCAGTTGCTTCACTTCACTTTAACTGTTTTGGTTCACTTTACTAGCTTCACTTCAACTAATAGAGCTCACTTGTTAAACTTCACTTCAATTGATTAAGCTCAGTTGCTTCACTTCACTTCAACTGATTGGGATCACTTAGTTAGCTTCACTTCAACAAATAGAGTTCACTTGTTTCACTTCACTTTAATTGATTAAGCTCAGTTGCTACACTTCACTTCAACTGAATAGGCTCACTTGACTAGCTTCTCTTCAACTGATAGAGCTCACTTGTTTCACTTCACTCCAATTGATTAACCTCAGTTGCTTCACTTTACTTCAACTGATTGGGATCACTTAGTTAGCTTCACTTCAACAAATAGAGTTCACTTGTTTCACTTCACTTTAATTGATTAAGCTCAGTTGCTACACTTCACTTCAACTGAATAGGCTCACTTGACTAGCTTCTCTTCAACTGATAGAGCTCACTTGTTTCACTTCACTCCAATTGATTAACCTCAGTTGCTTCACTTCACTTCAATTGATCAAGCTCAGTTGCTTCACTTCACTTCAACTGATTAGGCTCACTTAACTAGCTTCACTTTAACAAATAGAGCTCACTTGTTTCACTTCACTTCAACCGATTAGGCTCACTTAACTAGCTTCACTGTAACTAATAGAGCTCACTCATTTCACTTCACTTCAATTGATCAAGCTCAGTTGCTTCACTTCACTTCAACTGATTAGGCTCACTTAACTAGCTTCACTTTAACAAATAGAGCTCACTTACTTCCCTTCACTTCAAATTATTAGGCTCAGTTGCTTCACTTCACTTCAACTGATTGGGATCACTTAGTTAGCTTCACTCCAACTAATAGAGCTGACTTGTTTCACTTCACTTCAACCGATTAGGCTCACTTAACTAGCTTCACTGTAACTAATAGAGCTCACTTGTATCACTTCACTTCATTTGATTAAGCTCAATTGTTTCAATTCACTTAAACTGATTAAGCTCAGTTGCTTCACTTCACTTCAACTGATTAGGCTCACTTCACTAGCTTCACTTCAACTAATACAGCTCACTTGTTCCACTTCACTTCAATTGATTAAGCTCAGTTGCTTCACTTCACTTCAACTAATTGGGTTCACTTAGTTAGCTTCACTTCAACAAATAGAGCTCACTTGTTTCACTTCACTTCAAATGATCATGCTCAGTTGCTTCACTTCACTTTAACTGATTGGCCTCACTTAGATAGCTTTACTCCAACTAATAGAGCTCACTTGTTTCAATTCACTTCAACCGATTAGGCTCACTTAACTAGCTTCACTGTTACTAATAGAGCTCACTTGTTAAACTTCACTTCAATTGATTAAGCTCAGTTGCTTCACTTCACTTCAATTGATTTATCTCAGTTGCTAGACTTCAGTCCAACTAATAGAGCTCACTCATTTCACTTCACTTCAATTGATCAAGCTCAGTTGCTTCACTTCACTTCAACTGATTAGGCTCACTTAACTAGCTCCACTTTAACAAATGGGCTCACTTACTTCACTTCACTTCAAATTATTAGGCTCAGTTGCTTCACTTCACTTCAACTGATTGGGATCACTTAGTTAGCTTCACTCCAACTAATAGAGCTCACTTGTTTCACTTCACTTCAACCGATTAGGCTCACTTAGTTGGCTTCACTTCAACAAATAGAGCTCACTTGTTTCACTTCACTTCAATTGATTAAGCTCAGTTGCTTCACTTCACTTCAACTAATTGGGTTCACTTAGTTAGCTTCACTTCAACTGATAGAGCTCACTTGTTTCAATTCACTTCAATTGATTAACCTCAGTTGCTTCACTTTTCTTCAACTGATTAAGCTCAGTTGCTTCACTTCACTTCAACTGATTGGGCTCACTTATATAGCTTTACTACAACTAATAGAGCTCACTTGTTTCACTTCACTTCAACTGATTAGGCTTACTTAACTAGCTTTACTTCAACTAATAGAGCTCACTTGTTTCACTTCACTTCAATTGATTAAGCTCAGTTGCTTCACTTCACTTTAACTGATTGGGCTTACTTAACTAGCTTTACTTCAACTAATAGAGCTCACTTTTTCACTTCACTTCAATTGATTAAGCTCAGTTGCTTCACTTCACTTCAACTAATTGGGTTCACTTAGTTAGCTTCACTTCAACTGATAGAGCTCACTTGTTTCAATTCACTTCAATTGATTAACCTCAGTTGCTTCACTTCTCTTCAACTGATTAAGCTCAGTTGCTTCACTTCACTTCAAATGATTAGACTCACTTTACTAGCTTCACTTCAACTAATAGCGCTCACTTGTTTCACTTCACTTCAATTGATTTAGCTCAGTTGCTTCACTTCACATCAACTGATTGGGCTCACTTATATAGCTTTACTACAACTAATAGAGCTCACTTATTTCACTTCACTTCAACTGATTAGGCTTACTTAACTAGCTTTACTTCAACTAATAGAGCTTACTTGTTTCACTTCACTTCAATTGATTAAGCTCAGTTACTACACTTCACTTCAAGTGAATAGGCTCACTTGACTAGCTTCTCTTCAACTGATAGAGCTCACTTGTTTCAATTCACTTCAATTGATTAACCTCAGTTGCTTCACTTCTCTTCAACTGATTAAGCTCAGTTGCTTCACTTCACTTCAACTGATTGGGCTCACTTATATAGCTTTACTACAACTAATAGAGCTCACTTGTTTCACTTCACTTCAACTGATTAGGCTTACTTAACTAGCTTTACTTCAACTAATAGAGCTCACTTGTTTCACTTCACTTCAATTGATTAAGCTCAGTTGCTTCACTTCACTTTAACTGATTGGGCTTACTTAACTAGCTTTACTTCAACTAATAGAGCTCACTTTTTCACTTCACTTCAATTGATTAAGCTCAGTTGCTTCACTTCACTTCAACTGATTGGGCTCACTTATATAGCTTTACTACAACTAATAGAGCTCACTTGTTTCACTTCACTTCAACTGATTAGGCTTACTTAACTAGCTTTACTTCAACTAATAGAGCTCACTTGTTTCACTTCACTTCAATTGATTAAGCTCAGTTGCTTCACTTCACTTTAACTGATTGGGCTCACTTAGATAGCTTTACTCTAACTAATAGAGCTCACTTGTTTCACTCCACTTCAAGTGATTAGGCTCACTTAACTAGCTTCACTGTAACTAATAGAGCTCACTTGTTCACTTCACTTCAATTGATTTAGCTCAGTTGCTTCACTTCACTTCAACTGATTGGGCTCACTTATATAGCTTCACTGCAACTAATAGAGCTCACTTGTTTCACTTCACTTCAATTGATTAAGCTCAGTTGCTTCACTTCACTTCAACTGAATAGGCTCACTTGACTAGCTTCTCTTCAACTGATAGAGCTCACTTGTTTCACTTCACTCCAATTGATTAACCTCAGTTGCTTCACTTCTCTTCAACTGATTTAGCTCAGTTGCTTCACTTCACTTCAACTGATTGGGCTCACTTATATAGCTTCACTGCAACTAATAGAGTTCACTTGTTTCACTTCACTTCAATTGATTAAGCTCAGTTGCTTCACTTCACTTCAACTGAATAGGCTCACTTGACTAGCTTCTCTTCAACTGATAGAGCTCACTTGTTTCACTTCTCTTCAACTGATAGAGCTCACTTGTTTCACTTCACTCCAATTGATTAACCTCAGTTGCTTCACTTCACTTCAACTGATTGGGCTCACTTATATAGCTTTACTACAACTAATAGAGCTCACTTGTTTCACTTCACTTCAACTGATTAGGCTTACTTAACTAGCTTTACTTCAACTAATAGAGCTCACTTTTTCACTTCACTTCAATTGATTAAGCTCAGTTGCTTCACTTCACTTTAACTGATTGGGCTCACTTAGATAGCTTTACTCTAACTAATAGAGCTCACTTGTTTCACTTCACTTCAACTGATTAGGCTCACTTAACTAGCTTCACTGTAACTAATAGAGCTCACTTGTTCACTTCACTTCAATTGATTTAGCTCAGTTGCTTCACTTCACTTCAACTGATTGGGCTCACTTATATAGCTTCACTGCAACTAATAGAGCTCACTTGTTTCACTTCACTTCAATTGATTAAGCTCAGTTGCTTCACTTCACTTCAACTGAATAGGCTCACTTGACTAGCTTCTCTTCAACTGATAGAGCTCACTTGTTTCACTTCACTCCAATTGATTAACCTCAGTTGCTTCACTTCTCTTCAACTGATTAAGCTCAGTTGCTTCACTTCACTTCAACTGATTGGGCTCACTTATATAGCTTTACTACAACTAATAGAGCTCACTTGTTTCACTTCACTTGAACTGATTAGGCTTACTTAACTAGCTTTACTTCAACTAATAGAGCTCACTTGTTTCACTTCACTTCAATTGATTAAGCTCAGTTGCTTCACTTCACTTTAACTGATTGGGCTCACTTATATAGCTTTACTACAACTAATAGAGCTCACTTGTTTCACTTCACTTCAACTGATTAGGCTTACTTAACTAGCTTTACTTCAACTAATAGAGCTCACTTGTTTCACTTCACTTCAATTGATTAAGCTCAGTTGCTTCACTTCACTTTAACTGATTGGGCTTACTTAACTAGCTTTTCTTCAACTAATAGAGCTCACTTGTTTCACTTCACTTCAATTGATTAAGCTCAGTTGCTTCACTTCACTTCAACTGATTGGGCTCACTTATATAGCTTTACTACAACTAATAGAGCTCACTTGTTTCACTTCACTTCAACTGATTAGGCTTACTTAACTAGCTTTACTTCAACTAATAGAGCTCACTTGTTTCACTTCACTTCAATTGATTAAGCTCAGTTGCTTCACTTCACTTTAACTGATTGGGCTCACTTAGATAGCTTTACTCTAACTAATAGAGCTCACTTGTTTCACTTCACTTCAACTGATTAGGCTCACTTAACTAGCTTCACTGTAACTAATAGAGCTCACTTGTTCACTTCACTTCAATTGATTTAGCTCAGTTGCTTCACTTCACTTCAACTGATTGGGCTCACTTATATAGCTTCACTGCAACTAATAGAGCTCACTTGTTTCACTTCACTTCAATTGATTAAGCTCAGTTGCTTCACTTCACTTCAACTGAATAGGCTCACTTGACTAGCTTCTCTTCAACTGATAGAGCTCACTTGTTTCACTTCACTCCAATTGATTAACCTCAGTTGCTTCACTTCTCTTCAACTGATTAAGCTCAGTTGCTTCACTTCACTTCAACTGAATAGGTTCACTTGACTAGCTTGTCTTCAACTAATAGAGCTCACTTGTTTCACTTCACTTCAATTGATTAAGCTCAGTTGCTTCACTTCACTTTTACTGATTGGGCTCACTTAGATAGCTTTACTCTAACTAATAGAGCTCACTTGTTTCACTTCACTTCAACTGATTAGGCTCACTTAACTAGCTTCACTGTAACTTATAGAGCTCACTTGTTCACTTCACTTCAATTGATTAAGCTCAGTTGCTTCACTTCACTTTAACTGATTGGGCTCACTTAGATAGCTTTACTCTAACTAATAGAGCTCACCTGTTTCATTTCACTTCAATTGATTAAGCTCAGTTGCTTCACTTCACTTCAAATGATTAGACTCACTTTACTAGCTTCACTTCAACTAATAGCGCTCACTTGTTTCACTTCACTCAATTGATTTAGCTCAGTGGCTTCACTTCACATCAACTGATTGGGCTCACTTATATAGCTTTACTACAACTACTAGAGCTCACTTGTTTCACTTCACTTCAACTGATTAGGCTTACTTAACTAGCTTTACTCCAACTAATAGAGCTCACTCATTTCACTTCACTTCAATTGATCAAGCTCAGTTGCTTCACTTCACTTCAACTGATTAGGCTCACTTAACTAGCTTCACTTTAACAAATAGAGCTCACTTACTTCACTTCACTTCAAATTATTAGGCTCAGTTGCTTCACTTCACTTCAACTGATTGGGATCACTTAGTTAGCTTCAATCCAACTAATAGAGCTCACTTGTTTCACTTCACTTCAACCGATTAGGCTCACTTAACTAGCTTCACTGTAACTAATAGAGCTCACTTGTATCACTTCACTTCATTTGATAAGCTCAATTGTTTCACTTCACTTAAACTGATTAGGCTCAGTTGCTTCACTTCACTTCAACTGATTAGGCTCACTTCACTAGCTTCACTTCAACTAATACAGCTCACTTGTTCCACTTCACTTCAGTTGATTAAGCTCATCTGCTTCACTTCACTTCAATTGATTTAGCTCAGTTGCTTCACTTCACTTCTACTAATTGGGTTCACTTAGTTGGCTTCACTTCAACAAATAGAGCTCACTTGTTTCACTTCACTTCAATTGATTAAGCTCAGTTGCTTCACTTCACTTCAACTAATTGGGTTCACTTAGTTAGCGTCACTTCAACAAATAGAGCTCACTTGTTTCACTTCACTTCAAATGATCAAGCTCAGTTGCTTCACTTCACTTTAACTGATTGGGCTCACTTAGATAGCTTTACTCCAACTAATAGAGCTCACTTGTTTCACTTCACTTCAACCGATTAGGCTCACTTAACTAGCTTCACTGTAACTAATAGAGCTCACTTGTATCACTTCACTTCATTTGATTAAGCTCAATTGTTTCACTTCACTTAAACTGATTAAGCTCAGTTGCTTCACTTCACTTTAACTGATTAGGCTCACTTAGTTGGCTTCACTTCAACAAATAGAGCTCACTTGTTTCACTTCACTTCAATTGATTAAGTTCAGTTGCTTCACTTCACTTCAACTAATTGGGTTCACTTAGTTAGCTTCACTTCAACTGATAGAGCTCACTTGTTTCACTTCACTTCAATTGATTTAGCTCAGTTGCTTCACTTCACATCAACTGATTGGGCTCACTTATATAGCTTTACTACAACTAATAGAGCTCACTTGTTTCACTTCACTTCAACTGATTGGGATCACTTAGTTAGCTTCACTCCAACTAATAGAGCTCACTTGTTTCACTTCGCTTCAACCGATTAGGCTCACTTAACCAGCTTCACTGTAACTAATAGAGCTCACTTGTATCACTTCACTTCATTTGATTAAGCTCAATTGTTTCACTTCACTTCAACCGATTAGGCTCACTTAACCAGCTTCACTGTAACTAATAGCGCTCACTTGTATCACTTCACTTCATTTGATTAAGCTCAATTGTTTCACTTCACTTAAACTGATTAAGCTCAGTTGCTTCAATTCACTTTAACTGATTAGGCTCACTTAGTTGGCTTCACTTCAACAAATAGAGCTCACTTGTTTCACTTCAATTCAACTGATTAAGCTCAGTTGCTTCACTTCACTTCAAATGATTAGACTCACTTTACTAGCTTCACTTCAACTAATAGCGCTCACTTGTTTCACTTCACATCAGTTGATTTAGCTCAGTTGCTTCACTTCACTTCAACTAATTGGGCTCACTTAGTTGGCTTCACTTCAACAAATAGAGCTCACTTGTTTCACTTCACTTCAATTGATTAAGCTCAGTTGCTTCACTTCACTTCAACTAATTGGGTTCACTTAGTTAGCTTCACTTCAACTGATAAAGCTCACTTGTTTCAATTCACTTCAATTGATTAACCTCAGTTGCTTCACTTCTCTTCAACTGATTAAGCTCAGTTGCTTCACTTCACTTCAAATGATTAGACTCACTTTACTAGCTTCACTTCAACTAATAGCGCTCACTTGTTTCACTTCACTTCAATTGATTTAGCTCAGTTGCTTCACTTCACATCAACTAATTGGGCTCACTTAGTTGGCTTCACTTCAACAAATAGAGCTCACTTGTTTCACTTCACTTCAATTGATTAAGCTCAGTTGCTTCACTTCACTTCAACTAATTGGGTTCACTTAGTTAGCTTCACTTCAACTGATAAAGCTCACTTGTTTCAATTCACTTCAATTGATTAACCTCAGTTGCTTCACTTCTCTTCAACTGATTAAGCTCAGTTGCTTCACTTCACTTCAAATGATTAGACTCACTTTACTAGCTTCACTTCAACTAATAGAGCTCACTTGTTTCACTTCACTTCAACCGATTAGGCTCACTTAACTAGCTTCACTGTAACTAATAGAGCTCACTTGTATCACTTCACTTCATTTGATTAAGCTCAATTGTTTCACTTCACTTAAACTGATTAAGCTCAGTTGCTTCACTTCACTTTAACTGATTAGGCTCACTTAGTTGGCTTCACTTCAACAAATAGAGCTCACTTGTTTCACTTCTCTTCAACTGATTAAGCTCAGTTGCTTCACTTCACTTCAAATGATTAGACTCACTTTACTAGCTTCACTTCAACTAATAGCGCTCACTTGTTTCACTTCACTTCAATTGATTTAGCTCAGTTGCTTCACTTCACATCAACTGATTGGGCTCACTTATATAGCTTTACTACAACTAATAGAGCTCACTTGTTTCACTTCACTTCAACTGATTGGGATCACTTAGTTAGCTTCACTCCAACTAAAAGAGCTCACTTGTTTCACTTCGCTTCAACCGATTAGGCTCACTTAACCAGCTTCACTGTAACTAATAGAGCTCACTTGTATCACTTCACTTCATTTGATTAAGCTCAATTGTTTCACTTCACTTAAACTGATTAAGCTCAGTTGCTGCAATTCACTTTAACTGATTAGGCTCACTTAGTTGGCTTCACTTCAACAAATAGAGCTCACTTGTTTCACTTCAATTCAACTGATTAAGCTCAGTTGCTTCACTTCACTTCAAATGATTAGACTCACTTTACTAGCTTCACTTCAACTAATAGCGCTCACTTGTTTCACTTCACTTCAATTGATTAAGCTCAGTTGCTTCACTTCACTTTAACTGATTGGGCTTACTTAACTAGCTTTTCTTCAACTAATAGAGCTCACTTGTTTCACTTCACTTCAATTGATTTAGCTCAGTTGCTTCACTTCACTTCAACTGATTGGGCTCACTTATATAGCTTCACTGCAACTAATAGAGCTCACTTGTTTCACTTCACTTCAATTGATTAAGCTCAGTTGCTTCACTTCACTTCAACTGAATAGGCTCACTTGACTAGCTTCTCTTCAACTGATAGAGCTCACTTGTTTCACTTCACTCCAATTGATTAACCTCAGTTGCTTCACTTCTCTTCAACTGATTAAGCTCAGTTGCTTCACTTCACTTCAACTGATTGGGCTCACTTATATAGCTTTACTACAACTAATAGAGCTCACTTGTTTCACTTCACTTGAACTGATTAGGCTTACTTAACTAGCTTTACTTCAACTAATAGAGCTCACTTGTTTCACTTCACTTCAATTGATTAAGCTCAGTTGCTTCACTTCACTTTAACTGATTGGGCTCACTTATATAGCTTTACTACAACTAATAGAGCTCACTTGTTTCACTTCACTTCAACTGATTAGGCTTACTTAACTAGCTTTACTTCAACTAATAGAGCTCACTTGTTTCACTTCACTTCAATTGATTAAGCTCAGTTGCTTCACTTCACTTTAACTGATTGGGCTTACTTAACTAGCTTTTCTTCAACTAATAGAGCTCACTTGTTTCACTTCACTTCAATTGATTAAGCTCAGTTGCTTCACTTCACTTCAACTGATTGGGCTCACTTATATAGCTTTACTACAACTAATAGAGCTCACTTGTTTCACTTCACTTCAACTGATTAGGCTTACTTAACTAGCTTTACTTCAACTAATAGAGCTCACTTGTTTCACTTCACTTCAATTGATTAAGCTCAGTTGCTTCACTTCACTTTAACTGATTGGGCTCACTTAGATAGCTTTACTCTAACTAATAGAGCTCACTTGTTTCACTTCACTTCAACTGATTAGGCTCACTTAACTAGCTTCACTGTAACTAATAGAGCTCACTTGTTCACTTCACTTCAATTGATTTAGCTCAGTTGCTTCACTTCACTTCAACTGATTGGGCTCACTTATATAGCTTCACTGCAACTAATAGAGCTCACTTGTTTCACTTCACTTCAATTGATTAAGCTCAGTTGCTTCACTTCACTTCAACTGAATAGGCTCACTTGACTAGCTTCTCTTCAACTGATAGAGCTCACTTGTTTCACTTCACTCCAATTGATTAACCTCAGTTGCTTCACTTCTCTTCAACTGATTAAGCTCAGTTGCTTCACTTCACTTCAACTGAATAGGTTCACTTGACTAGCTTGTCTTCAACTAATAGAGCTCACTTGTTTCACTTCACTTCAATTGATTAAGCTCAGTTGCTTCACTTCACTTTTACTGATTGGGCTCACTTAGATAGCTTTACTCTAACTAATAGAGCTCACTTGTTTCACTTCACTTCAACTGATTAGGCTCACTTAACTAGCTTCACTGTAACTTATAGAGCTCACTTGTTCACTTCACTTCAATTGATTAAGCTCAGTTGCTTCACTTCACTTTAACTGATTGGGCTCACTTAGATAGCTTTACTCTAACTAATAGAGCTCACCTGTTTCATTTCACTTCAATTGATTAAGCTCAGTTGCTTCACTTCACTTCAAATGATTAGACTCACTTTACTAGCTTCACTTCAACTAATAGCGCTCACTTGTTTCACTTCACTCAATTGATTTAGCTCAGTGGCTTCACTTCACATCAACTGATTGGGCTCACTTATATAGCTTTACTACAACTACTAGAGCTCACTTGTTTCACTTCACTTCAACTGATTAGGCTTACTTAACTAGCTTTACTCCAACTAATAGAGCTCACTCATTTCACTTCACTTCAATTGATCAAGCTCAGTTGCTTCACTTCACTTCAACTGATTAGGCTCACTTAACTAGCTTCACTTTAACAAATAGAGCTCACTTACTTCACTTCACTTCAAATTATTAGGCTCAGTTGCTTCACTTCACTTCAACTGATTGGGATCACTTAGTTAGCTTCAATCCAACTAATAGAGCTCACTTGTTTCACTTCACTTCAACCGATTAGGCTCACTTAACTAGCTTCACTGTAACTAATAGAGATCACTTGTATCACTTCACTTCATTTGATAAGCTCAATTGTTTCACTTCACTTAAACTGATTAGGCTCAGTTGCTTCACTTCACTTCAACTGATTAGGCTCACTTCACTAGCTTCACTTCAACTAATACAGCTCACTTGTTCCACTTCACTTCAGTTGATTAAGCTCATCTGCTTCACTTCACTTCAATTGATTTAGCTCAGTTGCTTCACTTCACTTCTACTAATTGGGTTCACTTAGTTGGCTTCACTTCAACAAATAGAGCTCACTTGTTTCACTTCACTTCAATTGATTAAGCTCAGTTGCTTCACTTCACTTCAACTAATTGGGTTCACTTAGTTAGCGTCACTTCAACAAATAGAGCTCACTTGTTTCACTTCACTTCAAATGATCAAGCTCAGTTGCTTCACTTCACTTTAACTGATTGGGCTCACTTAGATAGCTTTACTCCAACTAATAGAGCTCACTTGTTTCACTTCACTTCAACCGATTAGGCTCACTTAACTAGCTTCACTGTAACTAATAGAGCTCACTTGTATCACTTCACTTCATTTGATTAAGCTCAATTGTTTCACTTCACTTAAACTGATTAAGCTCAGTTGCTTCACTTCACTTTAACTGATTAGGCTCACTTAGTTGGCTTCACTTCAACAAATAGAGCTCACTTGTTTCACTTCACTTCAATTGATTAAGTTCAGTTGCTTCACTTCACTTCAACTAATTGGGTTCACTTAGTTAGCTTCACTTCAACTGATAGAGCTCACTTGTTTCACTTCACTTCAATTGATTTAGCTCAGTTGCTTCACTTCACATCAACTGATTGGGCTCACTTATATAGCTTTACTACAACTAATAGAGCTCACTTGTTTCACTTCACTTCAACTGATTGGGATCACTTAGTTAGCTTCACTCCAACTAATAGAGCTCACTTGTTTCACTTCGCTTCAACCGATTAGGCTCACTTAACCAGCTTCACTGTAACTAATAGAGCTCACTTGTATCACTTCACTTCATTTGATTAAGCTCAATTGTTTCACTTCACTTCAACCGATTAGGCTCACTTAACCAGCTTCACTGTAACTAATAGAGCTCACTTGTATCACTTCACTTCATTTGATTAAGCTCAATTGTTTCACTTCACTTAAACTGATTAAGCTCAGTTGCTTCAATTCACTTTAACTGATTAGGCTCACTTAGTTGGCTTCACTTCAACAAATAGAGCTCACTTGTTTCACTTCAATTCAACTGATTAAGCTCAGTTGCTTCACTTCACTTCAAATGATTAGACTCACTTTACTAGCTTCACTTCAACTAATAGCGCTCACTTGTTTCACTTCACATCAGTTGATTTAGCTCAGTTGCTTCACTTCACTTCAACTAATTGGGCTCACTTAGTTGGCTTCACTTCAACAAATAGAGCTCACTTGTTTCACTTCACTTCAATTGATTAAGCTCAGTTGCTTCACTTCACTTCAACTAATTGGGTTCACTTAGTTAGCTTCACTTCAACTGATAAAGCTCACTTGTTTCAATTCACTTCAATTGATTAACCTCAGTTGCTTCACTTCTCTTCAACTGATTAAGCTCAGTTGCTTCACTTCACTTCAAATGATTAGACTCACTTTACTAGCTTCACTTCAACTAATAGCGCTCACTTGTTTCACTTCACTTCAATTGATTTAGCTCAGTTGCTTCACTTCACATCAACTAATTGGGCTCACTTAGTTGGCTTCACTTCAACAAATAGAGCTCACTTGTTTCACTTCACTTCAATTGATTAAGCTCAGTTGCTTCACTTCACTTCAACTAATTGGGTTCACTTAGTTAGCTTCACTTCAACTGATAAAGCTCACTTGTTTCAATTCACTTCAATTGATTAACCTCAGTTGCTTCACTTCTCTTCAACTGATTAAGCTCAGTTGCTTCACTTCACTTCAAATGATTAGACTCACTTTACTAGCTTCACTTCAACTAATAGAGCTCACTTGTTTCACTTCACTTCAACCGATTAGGCTCACTTAACTAGCTTCACTGTAACTAATAGAGCTCACTTGTATCACTTCACTTCATTTGATTAAGCTCAATTGTTTCACTTCACTTAAACTGATTAAGCTCAGTTGCTTCACTTCACTTTAACTGATTAGGCTCACTTAGTTGGCTTCACTTCAACAAATAGAGCTCACTTGTTTCACTTCTCTTCAACTGATTAAGCTCAGTTGCTTCACTTCACTTCAACTAATTGGGTTCACTTAGTTAGCTTCACTTCAACTGATAAAGCTCACTTGTTTCAATTCACTTCAATTGATTAACCTCAGTTGCTTCACTTCTCTTCAACTGATTAAGCTCAGTTGCTTCACTTCACTTCAAATGATTAGACTCACTTTACTAGCTTCACTTCAACTAATAGAGCTCACTTGTTTCACTTCACTTCAACCGATTAGGCTCACTTAACTAGCTTCACTGTAACTAATAGAGCTCACTTGTATCACTTCACTTCATTTGATTAAGCTCAATTGTTTCACTTCACTTAAACTGATTTAGCTCAGTTGCTTCACTTCACATCAACTGATTGGGCTCACTTATATAGCTTTACTACAACTAATAGAGCTCACTTGTTTCACTTCACTTCAACTGATTGGGATCACTTAGTTAGCTTCACTCCAACTAAAAGAGCTCACTTGTTTCACTTCGCTTCAACCGATTAGGCTCACTTAACCAGCTTCACTGTAACTAATAGAGCTCACTTGTATCACTTCACTTCATTTGATTAAGCTCAATTGTTTCACTTCACTTAAACTGATTAAGCTCAGTTGCTTCAATTCACTTTAACTGATTAGGCTCACTTAGTTGGCTTCACTTCAACAAATAGAGCTCACTTGTTTCACTTCAATTCAACTGATTAAGCTCAGTTGCTTCACTTCACTTCAAATGATTAGACTCACTTTACTAGCTTCACTTCAACTAATAGCGCTCACTTGTTTCACTTCACTTCAATTGATTTAGCTCAGTTGCTTCACTTCACATCAACTGATTGGGCTCACTTATATAGCTTCACTTCAATTAATACAGCTCACTTGTTCCACTTCACTTCAGTTGATTTAGCTCAGTTGCTTCACTTCACTTCAACTAATTGGGCTCACTTAGTTGGCTTCACTTCAACAAATAGAGCTCACTTGTTTCACTTCACTTCAATTGATTAAGCTCAGTTGCTTCACTTCACTTCAACTAATTGGGTTCACTTAGTTAGCTTCACTTCAACTGATAAAGCTCACTTGTTTCAATTCACTTCAATTGATTAACCTCAGTTGCTTCACTTCTCTTCAACTGATTAAGCTCAGTTGCTTCACTTCACTTCAAATGATTAGACTCACTTTACTAGCTTCACTTCAACTAATAGCGCTCACTTGTTTCACTTCACTTCAATTGATTTAGCTCAGTTGCTTCACTTCACATCAACTGATTGGGCTCACTTATATAGCTTTACTACAACTAATAGAGCTCACTTATTTCACTTCACTTCAACTGATTAGGCTTACTTAACTAGCTTTACTTCAACTAATAGAGCTTACTTGTTTCACTTCACTTCAATTGATTAAGCTCAGTTGCTACACTTCACTTCAAGTGAATAGGCTCACTTGACTAGCTTCTCTTCAACTGATAGAGCTCACTTGTTTCAATTCACTTCAATTGATTAACCTCAGTTGCTTCACTTCTCTTCAACTGATTAAGCTCAGTTGCTTCACTTCACTTCAACTGATTGGACTCACTTATATAGCTTTACTACAACTAATAGAGCTCACTTGTTTCACTTCACTTCAACTGATTAGGCTTACTTAACTAGCTTTACTTCAACTAATAGAGCTCACTTGTTTCACTTCACTTCAATTGATTAAGCTCAGTTGCTTCACTTCACTTTAACTGATTGGGCTTACTTAACTAGCTTTACTTCAACTAATAGAGCTCACTTGTTTCACTTCACTTCAATTGATTAAGCTCAGTTGCTTCACTTCACTTCAACTGATTGGGCTCACTTATATAGCTTCACTGCAACTAATAGAGCTCACTTGTTTCACTTCACTTCAATTGATTAAGCTCAGTTGCTTCACTTCACTTCAACTCAATAGGCTCACTTGACTAGCTTCTCTTCAACTGATAGAGCTCACTTGTTTCACTTCACTCCAATTGATTAACCTCAGTTGCTTCACTTCTCTTCAACTGATTAAGCTCAGTTGCTTCACTTCACTTCAACTGATTGGGCTCACTTATATAGCTTTACTACAACTAATAGAGCTCACTTGTTTCACTTCACTTCAACTGATTAGGCTTACTTAACTAGCTTTACTTCAACTAATAGAGCTCACTTGTTTCACTTCACTTCAATTGATTAAGCTCAGTTGCTTCACTTCACTTTAACTGATTGGGCTTACTTAACTAGCTTTACTACAACTAATAGAGCTCACTTGTTTCACTTCACTTCAACTGATTAGGCTTACTTAACTAGCTTTACTTCAACTAATAGAGCTCACTTGTTTCACTTCACTTCAATTGATTAAGCTCAGTTGCTTCACTTCACTTTAACTGATTGGGCTCACTTAGATAGCTTTACTCTAACTAATAGAGCTCACTTGTTTCACTTCACTTCAACTGATTAGGCTCACTTAACTAGCTTCACTGTAACTAATAGAGCTCACTTGTTCACTTCACTTCAATTGATTTAGCTCAGTTGCTTCACTTCACTTCAACTGATTGGGCTCACTTATATAGCTTCACTGCAACTAATAGAGCTCACTTGTTTCACTTCACTTCAATTGATTAAGCTCAGTTGCTTCACTTCACTTCAACTCAATAGGCTCACTTGACTAGCTTCTCTTCAACTGATAGAGCTCACTTGTTTCACTTCACTCCAATTGATTAACCTCAGTTGCTTCACTTCTCTTCAACTGATTAAGCTCAGTTGCTTCACTTCACTTCAACTGATTGGGCTCACTTATATAGCTTTACTACAACTAATAGAGCTCACTTGTTTCACTTCACTTCAACTGATTAGGCTTACTTAACTAGCTTTACTTCAACTAATAGAGCTCACTTGTTTCACTTCACTTCAATTGATTAAGCTCAGTTGCTTCACTTCACTTTAACTGATTGGGCTCACTTATATAGCTTTACTACAACTAATAGAGCTCACTTGTTTCACTTCACTTCAACTGATTAGGCTTACTTAACTAGCTTTACTTCAACTAATAGAGCTCACTTGTTTCACTTCACTTCAATTGATTAAGCTCAGTTGCTTCACTTCACTTTAACTGATTGGGCTTACTTAACTAGCTTTACTTCAACTAATAGAGCTCACTTGTTTCACTTCACTTCAATTGATTAAGCTCAGTTGCTTCACTTCACTTCAACTGATTGGGCTCACTTATATAGCTTTACTACATCTAATAGAGCTCACTTGTTTCACTTCACTTCAACTGATTAGGCTTACTTAACTAGCTTTACTTCAACTAATAGAGCTCACTTGTTTCACTTCACTTCAATTGATTAAGCTCAGTTGCTTCACTTCACTTTAACTGATTGGGCTCACTTAGATAGCTTTACTCTAACTAATAGAGCTCACTTGTTTCACTTCACTTCAACTGATTAGGCTCACTTAACTAGCTTCACTGTAACTAATAGAGCTCACTTGTTCACTTCACTTCAATTGATTTAGCTCAGTTGCTTCACTTCACTTCAACTGATTGGGCTCACTTATATAGCTTCACTGCAACTAATAGAGCTCACTTGTTTCACTTCACTTCAATTGATTAAGCTCAGTTGCTTCACTTCACTTCAACTAAATAGGCTCACTTGACTAGCTTCTCTTCAACTGATAGAGCTCACTTGTTTCACTTCACTCCAATTGATAAACCTCAGTTGCTTCACTTCTCTTCAACTGATTAAGCTCAGTTGCTTCACTTCACTTCAACTGATTGGGCTCACTTATATAGCTTTACTACAACTAATAGAGCTCACTTGTTTCACTTCACTTCAACTGATTAGGCTTACTTAACTAGCTTTACTTCAACTAATAGAGCTCACTTGTTTCACTTCACTTCAATTGATTAAGCTCAGTTGCTTCACTTCACTTTAACTGATTGGGCTCACTTAGATAGCTTTACTCTAACTAATAGAGCTCACTTGTTTCACTTCACTTCAACTGATTATGCTCACTTAACTAGCTTCACTGTAACTAATAGAGCTCACTTGTTCACTTCACTTCAATTGATTTAGCTCAGTTGCTTCACTTCACTTCAACTGATTGGGCTCACTTATATAGCTTCACTGCAACTAATAGAGCTCACTTGTTTCACTTCACTTCAATTGATTAAGCTCAGTTGCTTCAATTCACTTCAACTGAATAGGCTCACTTGACTAGCTTCTCTTCAACTGATAGAGCTCACTTGTTTCACTTCACTCCAATTGATTAACCTCAGTTGCTTCACTTCTCTTCAACTGATTAAGCTCAGTTGCTTCACTTCACTTCAACTGAATAGGTTCACTTGACTAGCTTGTCTTCAACTAATAGAGCTCACTTGTTTCACTTCACTTCAATTGATTAAGCTCAGTTGCTTCACTTCACTTTTACTGATTGGGCTCACTTAGATAGCTTTACTCTAACTAATAGAGCTCACTTGTTTCACTTCACTTCAACTGATTAGGCTCACTTAACTACCTTCACTGTAACTTATAGAGCTCACTTGTTCACTTCACTTCAATTGATTAAGCTCAGTTGCTTCACTTCACTTTAACTGATTGGGCTCACTTAGATAGCTTTACTCTAACTAATAGAGCTCACCTGTTTCATTTCACTTCAATTGATTAAGCTCAGTTGCTTCACTTCACTTCAAATGATTAGACTCACTTTACTAGCTTCACTTCAACTAATAGCGCTCACTTGTTTCACTTCACTCAATTGATTTAGCTCAGTGGCTTCACTTCACATCAACTGATTGGGCTCACTTATATAGCTTTACTACAACTAATAGAGCTCACTTGTTTCACTTCACTTCAACTGATTAGGCTTACTTAACTAGCTTTACTCCAACTAATAGAGCTCACTCATTTCACTTCACTTCAATTGATCAAGCTCAGTTGCTTCACTTCACTTCAACTGATTAGGCTCACTTAACTAGCTTCACTTTAACAAATAGAGCTCACTTACTTCACTTCACTTCAAATTATTAGGCTCAGTTGCTTCACTTCACTTCAACTGATTGGGATCACTTAGTTAGCTTCAATCCAACTAATAGAGCTCACTTGTTTCACTTCACTTCAACCGATTAGGCTCACTTAACTAGCTTCACTGTAACTAATAGAGCTCACTTGTATCACTTCACTTTATTTGATAAGCTCAATTGTTTCACTTCACTTAAACTGATTAGGCTCAGTTGCTTCACTTCACTTCAACTGATTAGGCTCACTTCACTAGCTTCACTTCAACTAATACAGCTCACTTGTTCCACTTCACTTCAGTTGATTAAGCTTATCTGCTTCACTTCACTTCAATTGATTTAGCTCAGTTGCTTCACTTCACTTCTACTAATTGGGTTCACTTAGTTGGCTTCACTTCAACAAATAGAGCTCACTTGTTTCACTTCACTTCAATTGATTAAGCTCAGTTGCTTCACTTCACTTCAACTAATTGGGTTCACTTAGTTAGCGTCACTTCAACAAATAGAGCTCACTTGTTTCACTTCACTTCAAATGATCAAGCTCAGTTGCTTCACTTCACTTTAACTGATTGGGCTCACTTTGATAGCTTTACTCAAACTAATAGAGCTCACTTGTTTCACTTCACTTCAACCGATTAGGCTCACTTAACTCGCTTCACTGTAACTAATAGAGCTCACTTGTATCACTTCACTTCATTTGATTAAGCTCAATTGTTTCACTTCACTTAAACTGATTAAGCTCAGTTGCTTCACTTCACTTTAACTGATTAGGCTCACTTAGTTGGCTTCACTTCAACAAATAGAGCTCACTTGTTTCACTTCACTTCAATTGATTAAGTTCAGTTGCTTCACTTCACTTCAACTAATTGGGTTCACTTAGTTAGCTTCACTTCAACTGATAGAGCTCACTTGTTTCAATTCACTTCAATTGATTAACCTCAGTTGCTTCACTTCTCTTCAACTGATTAAGCTCAGTTGCTTCACTTCACTTCAAATGATTAGACTCACTTTACTAGCTTCACTTCAACTAATAGCGCTCACTTGTTTCACTTCACTTCAATTGATTTAGCTCAGTTGCTTCACTTCACATCAACTGATTGGGCTCACTTATATAGCTTTACTACAACTAATAGAGCTCACTTGTTTCACTTCACTTCAACTGATTGGGATCACTTAGTTAGCTTCACTCCAACTAATAGAGCTCACTTGTTTCACTTCGCTTCAACCGATTAGGCTCACTTAACCAGCTTCACTGTAACTAATAGAGCTCACTTGTATCACTTCACTTCATTTGATTAAGCTCAATTGTTTCACTTCACTTAAACTGATTAAGCTCAGTTGCTTCAATTCACATTAACTGATTAGGCTCACTTAGTTGGCTTCACTTCAACAAATAGAGCTCACTTGTTTCACTTCAATTCAACTGATTAAGCTCAGTTGCTTCACTTCACTTCAAATGATTAGACTCACTTTACTAGCTTCACTTCAACTAATAGCGCTCACTTGTTTCACTTCACTTCAATTGATTTAGCTCAGTTGCTTCACTTCACATCAACTGATTGGGCTCACTTATATAGCTTCACTTCAACTAATACAGCTCACTTGTTCCATTTCACTTCAGTTGATTTAGCTCAGTTGCTTCACTTCACTTCAACTAATTGGGCTCACTTAGTTGGCTTCACTTCAACAAATAGAGCTCACTTGTTTCACTTCACTTCAATTGATTAAGCTCAGTTGCTTCACTTCACTTCAACTAATTGGGTTCACTTAGTTAGCTTCACTTCAACTGATAGAGCTCACTTGTTTCAATTCACTTCAATTGATTAACCTCAGTTGCTTCACTTCACATCAACTGATTGGGCTCACTTATATAGCTTTACTACAACTAATAGAGCTCACTTATTTCACTTCACTTCAACTGATTAGGCTTACTTAACTAGCTTTACTTCAACTAATAGAGCTCACTTGTTTCACTTCTCTTCAACTGATTAAGCTCAGTTGCTTCACTTCACTTCAAATGATTAGACTCACTTTACTAGCTTCACTTCAACTAATAGCGCTCACTTGTTTCACTTCACTTCAATTGATTTAGCTCAGTTGCTTCACTTCACATCAACTGATTGGGCTCACTTATATAGCTTTACTACAACTAATAGAGCTCACTTATTTCACTTCACTTCAACTGATTAGGCTTACTTAACTAGCTTTACTTCAACTAATAGAGCTCACTTGTTTCACTTCACTTCAATTGATTAAGCTCAGTTGCTTCACTTCACTTTAACTGATTGGGCTCACTTAGATAGCTTTACTCTAACTAATAGAGCTCACTTGTTTCACTTCACTTCAACTGATTAGGCTCACTTAACTAGCTTCACTGTAACTAATAGAGCTCACTTGTTCACTTCACTTCAATTGATTTAGCTCAGTTGCTTCACTTCACTTCAACTGATTGGGCTCACTTATATAGCTTCACTGCAACTAATAGAGCTCACTTGTTTCACTTCACTTCAATTGATTAAGCTCAGTTGCTTCACTTCACTTCAACTCAATAGGCTCACTTGACTAGCTTCTCTTCAACTGATAGAGCTCACTTGTTTCACTTCACTCCAATTGATTAACCTCAGTTGCTTCACTTCTCTTCAACTGATTAAGCTCAGTTGCTTCACTTCACTTCAACTGATTGGGCTCACTTATATAGCTTTACTACAACTAATAGAGCTCACTTGTTTCACTTCACTTCAACTGATTAGGCTTACTTTACTAGCTTTACTTCAACTAATAGAGCTCACTTGTTTCACTTCACTTCAATTGATTAAGCTCAGTTGCTTCACTTCACTTTAACTGATTGGGCTCACTTAGATAGCTTTACTCTAACTAATAGAGCTCACTTGTTTCACTTCACTTCAACTGATTAGGCTCACTTAACTAGCTTCAATGTAACCAATAGAGCTCACTTGTTCACTTCACTTCAATTGATTTAGCTCAGTTGCTTCACTTCACTTCAACTGATTGGGCTCACTTATATAGCTTCAATGCAACTAATAGAGCTCACTTGTTTCACTTCACTTCAATTGATTAAGCTCAGTTGCTTCACTTCACTTCAACTAAATAGGCTCACTTGACTAGCTTCTCTTCAACTGATAGAGCTCACTTGTTTCACTTCACTCCAATTGATTAACCTCAGTTGCTTCACTTCTCTTCAACTGATTAAGCTCAGTTGCTTCACTTCACTTCAACTGAATAGGTTCACTTGACTAGCTTGTCTTCAACTAATAGAGCTCACTTGTTTCACTTCACTTCAATTGATTAAGCTCAGTTGCTTCACTTCACTTTTACTGATTGGGCTCACTTAGATAGCTTTACTCTAACTAATAGAGCTTACTTGTTTCACTTCACTTCAACTGATTAGGCTCACTTAACTAGCTTCACTGTAACTAATAGAGCTCACTTGTTCACTTCACTTCAATTGATTAAGCTCAGTTGCTTCACTTCACTTTAACTGATTGGGCTCACTTAGATAGCTTTACTCTAACTAATAGAGCTCACCTGTTTCATTTCACTTCAATTGATTAAGCTCAGTTGCTTCACTTCACTTCAAATGATTAGACTCACTTTACTAGCTTCACTTCAACTAATAGCGCTCACTTGTTTCACTTCACTCAATTGATTTAGCTCAGTGGCTTCACTTCACATCAACTGATTGGGCTCACTTATATAGCTTTACTACAACTAATAGAGCTCACTTGTTTCACTTCACTTCAACTGAATAGGCTTACTTAACTAGCTTTACTTCAACTAATAGAGCTTACTTGTTTTACTTCACTTCAATTGATTAAGCTCAGTTGCTACACTTCACTTCAACTGAATAGGCTCACTTGACTAGCTTCTCTTCAACTGATAGAGCTCACTTGTTTCACTTCACTCCAATTGATTAACCTTAGTTGCTTCACTTCTCTTCAACTGATTAAGCTCAGTTGCTTCACTTCACTTGAACTGATTAGGCTCACTTTACTAGCTTCACTTCAACTAATAGAGCTCACTTGTTTCACTTCACTTCAATTGATTAAGCTCAGTTGCTTCACTTCACTTTAACTGATTAGGCTCAGGTGCTTCACTTCACTTTAACTGATTAGGCTCACTTAACTAGCTTCACTTTGACTAATAGAGCTCACATGTTTCTCTTCACTTCAATTGATTAACCTCAATTGTTTCACTTCTCTTCAACTGATTAAGCTCAGTTGCTTCACTTCACTTTAACTGTTTTGGCTCACTTTACTAGCTTCACTTCAACTTATAGAGCTCACTTGTGAAACTTCACTTCAATTGATTAAGCTCAGTTGCTTCACTTCACTTCAATTGATTTATCTCAGTTGCTAGACTTCACTCCAACTAATAGAGCTCACTCATTTCACTTCACTTCAATTGATCAAGCTCAGTTGCTTCACTTCACTTCAACTGATTAGGCTCACTTAACTAGCTTCACTTTAACAAATAGAGCTCACTTACTTCACTTCACTTCAAATTATTAGGCTCAGTTGCTTCACTTCACTTCAACTGATTGGGATCACTTAGTTAGCTTCACTCCAACTAATAGAGCTCACTTGTTTCACTTCACTTCAACCGATTAGGCTCACTTAACTAGCTTCACTGTAACTAATAGAGCTCACTTGTATCACTTCACTTCATTTGATAAGCTCAATTGTTTCACTTCACTTAAACTGATTAGGCTCAGTTGCTTCACTTCACTTCAACTGATTTGGCTCACTTCACTAGCTTCACTTCAACTAATACAGCTCACTTGTTCCACTTCACTTCAGTTGATTAAGCTCATCTGCTTCACTTCACTTCAATTGATTTAGCTCAATTGCTTCACTTCACTTCTACTAATTGGGTTCACTTAGTTAGCGTCACTTCAACAAATAGAGCTCACTTGTTTCACTTCACTTCAAATGATCAAGCTCAGTTGCTTCACTTCACTTTAACTGATTGGGCTCACTTAGATAGCTTTACTCCAACTAATAGAGCTCACTTGTTTCACTTCACTTCAACCGATTAGGCTCACTTAACTAGCTTCACTGTAACTAATAGAGCTCACTTGTTTCACTTCACTTCATTTGATTAAGCTCAATTGTTTCACTTCACTTCAACTGAATAGGCTCACTTGACTAGCTTCTCTTCAACTGATAGAGCTCACTTGTTTCAATTCACTTCAATTGATTAACCTCAGTTGCTTCACTTCTCTTCAACTGATTAAGCTCAGTTGCTTCACTTCACTTCAAATGATTAGACTCACTTTACTAGCTTCACTTCAACTAATAGCGCTCGCTTGTTTCACTTCACTTCAATTGATTTAGCTCAGTTGCTTCACTTCACATCAACTGATTGGGCTCACTTAGATAGCTTTACTCCAACTAATAGAGCTCACTTGTTTCACTTCACTTCAACCGATTAGGCTCACTTAACTAGCTTCACTGTAAGTAATAGAGCTCACTTGTTTCACATCACTTCAATTGATTAAGCTCAGTTGCTACACTTCACTTCAACTGAATAGGCTCACTTGACTAGCTTCTCTACAACTGATAGAGCTCACTTGTTTCAATTCACTTCAATTGATTAACCTCAGTTGCTTCACTTCTCTTCAACTGATTAAGCTCAGTTGCTTCACTTCACTTCAAATGATTAGACTCACTTTACTAGCTTCACTTCAACTAATAGCGCTCACTTGTTTCACTTCACTTCAATTGATTTAGCTCAGTTGCTTCACTTCACATCAACTGATTGGGCTCACTTAGATAGCTTTACTCCAACTAATAGAGCTCACTTGTTTCACTTCACTTCAACCGATTAGGCTCACTTAACTAGCTTCACTGTAACTAATAGAGCTCACTTGTTTCACATCACTTCAATTGATCAAGCTCAGTTGCTTCACTTCACTTCAACTGATTAGGCTCACTTAACTAGCTTCACTTTAACAAATAGAGCTCACTTACTTCACTTCACTTCAAATTATTAGGCTCAGTTGCTTCACTTCACTTCAACTGATTGGGATCACTTAGTTAGCTTCACTCCAACTAATAGAGCTCACTTGTTTCACTTCACTTCAACCGATTAGGCTCACTTAACTAGCTTCACTGTAACTAATAGAGCTCACTTGTATCACTTCACTTCATTTGATAAGCTCAATTGTTTCACTTCACTTAAACTGATTAGGCTCAGTTGCTTCACTTCACTTCAACTGATTAGGCTCACTTCACTAGCTTCACTTCAACTAATACAGCTCACTTGTTCCACTTCTCTTCAGTTGATTAAGCTCATCTGCTTCACTTCACTTCAATTGATTTAGCTCAATTGCTTCACTTCACTTCTACTAATTGGGTTCACTTAGTTAGCGTCACTTCAACAAATAGAGCTCACTTGTTTCACTTCACTTCAAATGATCAAGCTCAGTTGCTTCACTTCACTTTAACTGATTGGGCTCACTTAGATAGCTTTACTCCAACTAATAGAGCTCACTTGTTTCACTTCACTTCAACCGATTAGGCTCACTTAACTAGCTTCACTGTAACTAATAGAGCTCACTTGTTTCACTTCACTTCATTTGATTAAGCTCAATTGTTTCACTTCACTTCAACTGAATAGGCTCACTTGACTAGCTTCTCTTCAACTGATAGAGCTCACTTGTTTCAATTCACTTCAATTGATTAACCTCAGTTGCTTCACTTCTCTTCAACTGATTAAGCTCAGTTGCTTCACTTCACTTCAAATGATTAGACTCACTTTACTAGCTTCACTTCAACTAATAGCGCTCGCTTGTTTCACTTCACTTCAATTGATTTAGCTCAGTTGCTTCACTTCACATCAACTGATTGGGCTCACTTAGATAGCTTTACTCCAACTAATAGAGCTCACTTGTTTCACTTCACTTCAACCGATTAGGCTCACTTAACTAGCTTCACTGTAACTAATAGAGCTCACTTGTTTCACATCACTTCAATTGATCAAGCTCAGTTGCTTCACTTCACTTCAACTGATTAGGCTCACTTAACTAGCTTCACTTTAACAAATAGAGCTCACTTACTTCACTTCACTTCAAATTATTAGGCTCAGTTGCTTCACTTCACTTCAACTGATTGGGATCACTTAGTTAGCTTCACTCCAACTAATAGAGCTCACTTGTTTCACTTCACTTCAACCGATTAGGCTCACTTAACTAGCTTCACTGTAACTAATAGAGCTCACTTGTATCACTTCACTTCATTTGATAAGCTCAATTGTTTCACTTCACTTAAACTGATTAGGCTCAGTTGCTTCACTTCACTTCAACTGATTAGGCTCACTTCACTAGCTTCACTTCAACTAATACAGCTCACTTGTTCCACTTCACTTCAGTTGATTAAGCTCATCTGCTTCACTTCACTTCAATTGATTTAGCTAAATTGCTTCACTTCACTTCTACTAATTGGGTTCACTTAGTTAGCGTCACTTCAACAAATAGAGCTCACTTGTTTCACTTCACTTCAAATGATCAAGCTCAGTTGCTTCACTTCACTTTAACTGATTGGGCTCACTTAGATAGCTTTACTCCAACTAATAGAGCTCACTTGTTTCACTTCACTTCAACCGATTAGGCTCACTTAACTAGCTTCACTGTAACTAATAGAGCTCACTTGTTTCACTTCACTTCATTTGATTAAGCTCAATTGTTTCACTTCACTTCAACTGAATAGGCTCACTTGACTAGCTTCTCTTCAACTGATAGAGCTCACTTGTTTCAATTCACTTCAATTGATTAACCTCAGTTGCTTCACTTCTCTTCAACTGATTAAGCTCAGTTGCTTCACTTCACTTCAAATGATTAGACTCACTTTACTAGCTTCACTTCAACTAATAGCGCTCGCTTGTTTCACTTCACTTCAATTGATTTAGCTCAGTTGCTTCACTTCACATCAACTGATTGGGCTCACTTAGATAGCTTTACTCCAACTAATAGAGCTCACTTGTTTCACTTCACTTCAACCGATTAGGCTCACTTAACTAGCTTCAGTGTAACTAATAGAGCTCACTTGTTTCACATCACTTCAATTGATTAAGCTCAGTTGCTACACTTCACTTCAACTGAATAGGCTCACTTGACTAGCTTCTCTACAACTGATAGAGCTCACTTGTTTCAATTCACTTCAATTGATTAACCTCAGTTGCTTCACTTCTCTTCAACTGATTAAGCTCAGTTGCTTCACTTCACTTCAAATGATTAGACTCACTTTACTAGCTTCACTTCAACTAATAGCGCTCACTTGTTTCACTTCACTTCAATTGATTTAGCTCAGTTGCTTCACTTCACATCAACTGATTGGGCTCACTTAGATAGCTTTACTCCAACTAATAGAGCTCACTTGTTTCACTTCACTTCAACCGATTAGGCTCACTTAACTAGCTTCACTGTAACTAATAGAGCTCACTTGTTTCACATCACTTCAATTGATTAAGCTCAGTTGCTACACTTCACTTCAACTGAATAGGCTCACTTGACTAGCTTCTCTACAACTGATAGAGCTCACTTGTTTCAATTCACTTCAATTGATTAACCTCAGTTGCTTCACTTCTCTTCAACTGATTAAGCTCAGTTGTTTCACTTCACTTCAATTGATTAAGCTCAGTTGCTACACTTCACTTCAAGTGAATAGGCTCACTTGACTAGCTTCTCTTCAACTGATAGAGCTCACTTGTTTCAATTCACTTCAATTGATTAACCTCAGTTGCTTCACTTCTCTTCAACTGATTAAGCTCAGTTGCTTCACTTCACATCAACTGATTGGGCTCACTTAGATAGCTTTACTCCAACTAATAGAGCTCACTTGTTTCACTTCACTTCAACCGATTAGGCTCACTTAACTAGCTTCACTGTAACTAATAGAGCTTACTTGTTTCACTTCACTTCAATTGATTAAGCTCAGTTGCTACACTTCACTTCAAGTGAATAGGCTCACTTGACTAGCTTCTCCTCAACTGATAGAGCTCACTTGTTTCAATTCACTTCAATTGATTAACCTCAGTTGCTTCACTTCTCTTCAATTGATTAAGCTCAGTTGCTTCACTTCACTTTAACTGATTGGGCTCACTTAGATAGCTTTACTCTAACTAATAGAGCTCACTTGTTTCACTTCACTTCAACTGATTAGGCTCACTTAACTAGCTTCACTGTAACTAATAGAGCTCACTTGTTCAATCCACTTCAATTGATTTAGCTCAGTTGCTTCACTTCACTTCAACTGAATAGGCTCACTTGACTAGCTTCTCTACAACTGATAGAGCTCACTTGTTTCAATTCACTTCAATTGATTAACCTCAGTTGCTTCACTTCTCTTCAACTGATTAAGCTCAGTTGTTTCACTTCACTTCAATTGATTAAGCTCAGTTGCTTCACCTCACTTCATCTGATTGGGCTCACTTAGATAGCTTTACTCTAACTAATAGAGCTCACTTGTTTCACTTCACTTCAACTGATTAGGCTCACTTAACTAGCTTCACTGTAACTAATAGAGCTCACTTGTTCAATCCACTTCAATTGATTTAGCTCAGTTGCTTCACTTCACTTCAACTGAATAGGCTCACTTGACTAGCTTCTCTACAACTGATAGAGCTCACTTGTTTCAATTCACTTCAATTGATTAACCTCAGTTGCTTCACTTCTCTTCAACTGATTAAGCTCAGTTGCTTCACTTCACATCAACTGATTGGGCTCACTTAGATAGCTTTACTCCAACTAATAGAGCTCACTTGTTTCACTTCACTTCAACCGATTAGGCTCACTTAACTAGCTTCACTGTAACTAATAGAGTTTACTTGTTTCACTTCACTTCAATTGATTAAGCTCAGTTGCTACACTTCACTTCAAGTGAATAGGCTCACTTGACTAGCTTCTCCTCAACTGATAGAGCTCACTTGTTTCAATTCACTTCAATTGATTAACCTCAGTTGCTTCACTTCTCTTCAATTGATTAAGCTCAGTTGCTTCACTTCACTTTAACTGATTGGGCTCACTTAGATAGCTTTACTCTAACTAATAGAGCTCACTTGTTTCACTTCACTTCAACTGATTAGGCTCACTTAACTAGCTTCACTGTAACTAATAGAGCTCACTTGTTCAATCCACTTCAATTGATTTAGCTCAGTTGCTTCACTTCACTTCAACTGATTGGGCTCACTTATATAGCTTTACTGCAACTATTAGAGCTCAGTTGCTTCACTTCACTTCAACTAATTGGGTTCACTTAGTTAGCTTCACTTCAACAAATAGAGCTCACTTGTTTTACTTCACTTCAATTGATTAAGCTCAGTTGCTTCACCTCACTTCATCTGATTGGGCTGACTTATATAGCTTTACTACAACTAATAGAGCTCACTTGTTTCACTTCACTTCAACTGATTAGGCTTACTTAACTAGCTTTTCTTCAACTAATAGAGCTCACTTGTTTCACATCACTTCAATTGATTAAGCTTAGTTGCTACACTTCACTTCAACTGAATAGGCTCACTTGACTAGCTTCTCTTCAACTGAAAGAGCTCACTTGTTTCAATTCACTTCAATTGATTAACCTCAGTTGTTCCACTTCTCTTCAACTGATTAAGCTCAGTTGCTTCACTTCACTTCAAATGATTAGACTCACTTTACTAGCTTCACTTCAACTAATAGCCCTCACTTGTTTCACTTCACTTCACTTGATTTAGCTCAGTTGCTTCACTTCACATCAACTGATTGGGCTCACTTATATAGCTTTACTACAACTAATAGAGCTCACTTGTTTCACTTCACTTCAACTGATTAGGCTTACTTAACTAGCTTTACTTCAACTAATAGAGCTTACTTGTTTCACTTCACTTCAATTGATTAAGCTCAGTTGCTACACTTCACTTCAAGTGAATAGGCTCACTTGACTAGCTTCTCTTCAGCTGATAGAGCTCACTTGTGTCAATTCACTTCAATTGATTAACCTCAGTTGCTTCACTTCTCTTCAATTGATTAAGCTCAGTTGCTTCACTTCACTTTAACTGATTGGGCTCACTTAGATAGCTTTACTCTAACTAATAGAGCTCACTTGTTTCACTTCACTTCAACTGATTAGGCTCACTTAACTAGCTTCACTGTAACTAATAGAGCTCACTTGTTCACTCCACTTCAATTGATTTAGCTCAGTTGCTTCACTTTACTTCAACTGATTGGGCTCACTTATATAGCTTTACTACAACTAATAGAGCTCACTTGTTTCACTTCACTTCAACTGATTAGGCTTACTTAATTAGCTTTACTTCAACTAATAGAGCTCACTTGTTTCACTTCACTTCAATTGATGAAGCTCAGTTGCTTCACTTCACTTAAACTGATTGGGCTCACTTAGATAGCTTTACTCTAACTAATAGAGGTCACTTGTTTCACTTCACTTCAACTGATTAGGCTCACTTAACTAGCTTCACTGTAACTAATAGAGCTCACTTGTTCACTTCACTTCAATTGATTTAGCTCAGTTGCTTCACTTCACTTCAACTGATTGGGCTCACTTATATAGCTTTACTACAACTAATAGAGCTCACTTGTTTCACTTCACTTCAACTGATTAGGCTTACTTAACTGGCTTTACTTCAACTAATAGAGCTCACTTGTTTCAGTTCACTTCAATTGATTAAGCTCAGTTGCTTCACTTCACTTCAACTGATTGGGCTCACTTGACTAGCTTCTCTTCAACTAATAGAGCTCACTTGTTTCACTTCACTTCAACTGATTAGGCTTACTTAACTGGCTTTACTTCAACTAATAGAGCTCACTTGTTTCACTTCACTTCAACTGATTAGGCTTACTTAACTGGCTTTACTTCAACTAATAGAGCTCACTTGTTTCAGTTCACGTCAATTGATTAAGCTCAGTGGCTTCACTTCACTTCAACTGATTGGGCTCACTTGACTAGCTTCTCTTCAACTAATAGAGCTCACTTGTTTCACTTCACTTCAATTGATTAAGCTCAGTTGCTTCACTTCACTTAAACTGATTGGGCTCACTTAGATAGCTTTACTCTAACTAATAGAGCTCATTTGTTTCACTTCACTTCAACTGATTAGGCTCACTTAACTAGCTTCACTGTAACTAATAGAGCTCACTTGTTTCACTTCACTTCAACTGATTAGGCTTACTTAACTAGCTTTACTTCAACTAACAGAGCTTACTTGTTTCACTTCACTTCAATTGATTAAGCTCAGTTGCTACACTTCACTTCAACTGAATAGGCTCACTTGACTAGCTTCTCTTCAACTGATAGAGCTCACTTGTTTCACTTCACTCCAATTGATTAACCTCAGTTGCTTCACTTCTCTTCAACTGATTAAGCTCAGTTGCTTCACTTCACTTGAACTGATTAGGCTCACTTTACTAGCTTCACTTCAACTAATAGAGCTCACTTGTTTCACTTCACTTCAATTGATTAAGCTCAGTTGCTTCACTTCACTTTAACTGATTAGGCTCAGTTGCTTCACTTCACTTTAACTGATTGGGCTCACTTAGATAGCTTTACTCTAACTAATAGAGCTCACTTGTTTCACTTCACTTCAACTGATTAGGCTCACTTAACTAGCTTCACTGTAACTAATAGAGCTCACTTGTTCACTCCACTTCAATTGATTAACCTCAGTTGCTTCACTTCTCTTCAACTGATTAAGCTCAGTTGTTTCACTTCACTTCAATTGATTAAGCTCAGTTGCTACACTTCACTTCAAGTGAATAGGCTCACTTGACTAGCTTCTCTTCAACTGATAGAGCTCACTTGTTTCAATTCACTTCAATTGATTAACCTCAGTTGCTTCACTTCTCTTCAACTGATTAAGCTCAGTTGCTTCACTTCACATCAACTGATTGGGCTCACTTAGATAGCTTTACTCCAACTAATAGAGCTCACTTGTTTCACTTCACTTCAACCGATTAGGCTCACTTAACTAGCTTCACTGTAACTAATAGAGCTTACTTGTTTCACTTCACTTCAATTGATTAAGCTCAGTTGCTACACTTCACTTCAAGTGAATAGGCTCACTTGACTAGCTTCTCCTCAACTGATAGAGCTCACTTGTTTCAATTCACTTCAATTGATTAACCTCAGTTGCTTCACTTCTCTTCAATTGATTAAGCTCAGTTGCTTCACTTCACTTTAACTGATTGGGCTCACTTAGATAGCTTTACTCTAACTAATAGAGCTCACTTGTTTCACTTCACTTCAACTGATTAGGCTCACTTAACTAGCTTCACTGTAACTAATAGAGCTCACTTGTTCACTCCACTTCAATTGATTTAGCTCAGTTGCTTCACTTCACTTCAACTGATTGGGCTCACTTATATAGCTTTACTGCAACTATTAGAGCTCAGTTGCTTCACTTCACTTCAACTAATTGGGTTCACTTAGTTAGCTTCACTTCAACAAATAGAGCTCACTTGTTTCACTTCACTTCAATTGATTAAGCTCAGTTGCTTCACTTCACTTCATCTGATTGGGCTGACTTATATAGCTTTACTACAACTAATAGAGCTCACTTGTTTCACTTCACTTCAACTGATTAGGCTTACTTAACTAGCTTTTCTTCAACTAATAGAGCTCACTTGTTTCACATCACTTCAATTGATTAAGCTTAGTTGCTACACTTCACTTCAACTGAATAGGCTCACTTGACTAGCTTCTTTTCAACTGAAAGAGCTCACTTGTTTCAATTCACTTCAATTGATTAACCTCAGTTGTTCCACTTCTCTTCAACTGATTAAGCTCAGTTGCTTCACTTCACTTCAAATGATTAGACTCACTTTACTAGCTTCACTTCAACTAATAGCGCTCACTTGTTTCACTTCACTTCACTTGATTTAGCTCAGTTGCTTCACTTCACATCAACTGATTGGGCTCCCTTATATAGCTTTACTACAACTAATAGAGCTCACTTGTTTCACTTCACTTCAACTGATTAGGCTTACTTAACTAGCTTTACTTCAACTAATAGAGCTTACTTGTTTCACTTCACTTCAATTGATTAAGCTAAGTTGCTACACTTCACTTCAAGTGAATAGGCTCACTTGACTAGCTTCTCTTCAACTGATAGAGCTCACTTGTTTCAATTCACTTCAATTGATTAACCTCAGTTGCTTCACTTCTCTTCAATTGATTAAGCTCAGTTGCTTCACTTCACTTTAACTGATTGGGCTCACTTAGATAGCTTTACTCTAACTAATAGAGCTCACTTGTTTCACTTCACTTCAACTGATTAGGCTCACTTAACTAGCTTCACTGTAACTAATAGAGCTCACTTGTTCACTCCACTTCAATTGATTTAGCTCAGTTGCTTCACTTTACTTCAACTGATTGGGCTCACTTATATAGCTTTACTACAACTAATAGAGCTCACTTGTTTCACTTCACTTCAACTGATTAGGCTTACTTAACTAGCTTTACTTCAACTAATAGAGCTCACTTGTTTCACTTCACTTCAATTGATGAAGCTCAGTTGCTTCACTTCACTTAAACTGATTGGGCTCACTTAGATAGCTTTACTCTAACTAATAGAGGTCACTTGTTTCACTTCACTTCAACTGATTAGGCTCACTTAACTAGCTTCACTGTAACTAATAGAGCTTACTTGTTCACTTCACTTCAATTGATTTAGCTCAGTTGCTTCACTTCACTTCAACTGATTGGGCTCACTTATATAGCTTTACTACAACTAATAGAGCTCACTTGTTTCACTTCACTTCAACTGATTAGGCTTACTTAACTGGCTTTACTTCAACTAATAGAGCTCACTTGGTTCAGTTCACTTCAATTGATTAAGCTCAGTTGCTTCACTTCACTTCAACTGATTGGGCTCACTTGACTAGCTTCTCTTCAACTAATAGAGCTCACTTGTTTCACTTCACTTCAACTGATTAGGCTTACTTAACTGGCTTTACTTCAACTAATAGAGCTCACTTGTTTCACTTCACTTCAACTGATTAGGCTTACTTAACTGGCTTTACTTCAACTAATAGAGCTCACTTGTTTCAGTTCACTTCAATTGATTAAGCTCAGTTGCTTCACTTCACTTCAACTGATTGGGCTCACTAGACTAGCTTCTCGTCAACTAATAGAGCTCACTTGTTTCACTTCACTTCAATTGATTAAGCTCAGTTGCTTCACTTCTCTTCAACTGATTAAGCTCAGTTGCTTCACTTCACTTGAACTGATTAGGCTCACTTTACTAGCTTCACTTCAACTAATAGAGCTCACTTGTTTCACTTCACTTCAATTGATTAAGCTCAGTTGCTTCACTTCACTTTAACTGATTAGGCTCAGTTGCTTCACTTCACTTTAACTGATTAGGCTCACTTAACTAGCTTTACTCCAACTAATAGAGCTCACTTGTTTCACTTCACTTCAACCGATTAGGCTCACTTCACTAGCTTCACTGTAACTAATAGAGCTCACTTGTTTCACTTTAATTCATTTGATTAAGCTCAGTTGCTTCACTTCTCTTCAACTGATTAAGCTCAGTTGCTTCACTTCACTTCAAATGATTAGACTCACTTTACTAGCTTCACTTCAACTAATAGCGCTCACTTGTTTCACTTCACTTCAATTGACTTAGTTCAGTTGCTTCACTTCACATCAACTGATTGGGCTCACTTAGATAGCTTTACTCCAACTAATAGAGCTCACTTGTTTCACTTCACTTCAACCGATTAGGCTCACTTAACTAGCTTCACTGTAACTAATAGAGCTCACTTGTTCCACTTCACTTCAACTGATTAGGCTTACTTAACTAGCTTTACTTCAACTAATAGAGCTTACTTGTTTCACTTCACTTCAATTGATTAAGCTCAGTTGCTTCACTTCTCTTCAACTGATTAAGCTCAGTTGCTTCACTTCACTTCAAATGATTAGACTCACTTTACTAGCTTCACTTCAACTAATAGCGCTCACTTGTTTCACTTCACTTCAATTGATTTAGCTCAGTTGCTTCACTTCACATCAACTGATTGGGCTCATTTAGATAGCTTTACTCCAACTAATAGAGCTCACTTGTTTCACTTCACTTCAACCGATTAGGCTCACTTAACTAGCTTCACTGTAACTAATAGAGCTCACTTGTTTCACATCACTTC
Organism: Bombylius discolor; assembly: GCA_939192795.1. Classification (NCBI taxonomy): domain Eukaryota; kingdom Metazoa; phylum Arthropoda; class Insecta; order Diptera; family Bombyliidae; genus Bombylius; species Bombylius discolor. The sequence continues at coordinate 27,979,474 of OW584238.1, forward strand.
AATTGATTAAGCTCAGTTGCTTCACTTCACATCAACTGATTGGGTTCATTTAGATAGCTTTACTCCAACTAATAGAGCTCACTTGTTTCACTTCACTTCAACCGATTAGGCTCACTTAACTAGCTTCACTGTAACTAATAGAGCTCACTTGTTTCACATCACTTCAATTGATTAAGCTCAGTTGCTACACTTCACTTCAACTGAATAGGCTCACTTGACTAGCTTCTCTACAACTGATAGAGCTCACTTGTTTCAATTCACTTCAATTGATTAACCTCAGTTGCTTCACTTCTCTTCAACTGATTAAGCTCAGTTGCTTCACTTCACTTCAAATGATTAGACTCACTTTACTAGCTTCACTTTAACTAATAGCGCTCACTTGTTTCACTTCACTTCAATTGACTTAGTTCAGTTGCTTCACTTCACATCAACTGATTGGGCTCACTTAGATAGCTTTACTCCAACTAATAGAGCTCACTTGTTTCACTTCACTTCAACCGATTAGGCTCACTTAACTAGCTTCACTGTAACTAATAGAGCTCACTTGTTCCACTTCACTTCAACTGATTAGGCTTACTTAACTAGCTTTACTTCAACTAATAGAGCTTACTTGTTTCACTTTACTTCAATTGATTAAGCTCAGTTGCTTCACTTCTCTTCAACTGATTAAGCTCAGTTGCTTCACTTCACTTCAAATGATTAGACTCACTTTACTAGCTTCACTTCAACTAATAGCGCTCACTTGTTTCACTTCACTTCAATTGATTTAGCTCAGTTGCTTCACTTCACATCAACTGATTGGGCTCATTTAGATAGCTTTACTCCAACTAATAGAGCTCACTTGTTTCACTTCACTTCAACCGATTAGGCTCACTTAACTAGGTTCACTGTAACTAATAGAGCTCACTTGTTTCACATCACTTCAATTGATTAAGCTCAGTTGCTTCACTTCACATCAACTGATTGGGCTCATTTAGATAGCTTTACTCCAACTAATAGAGCTCACTTGTTTCACTTCACTTCAACCGATTAGGCTCACTTAACTAGCTTCACTGTAACTAATAGAGCTCACTTGTTTCACATCACTTCAATTGATTAAGCTCAGTTGCTACACTTCACTTCAACTGAATAGGCTCACTTGACTAGCTTCTCTACAACTGATAGAGCTCACTTGTTTCAATTCACTTCAATTGATTAACCTCAGTTGCTTCACTTCTCTTCAACTGATTAAGCTCAGTTGCTTCACTTCACTTCAAATGATTAGACTCACTTTACTAGCTTCACTTCAACTAATAGCGCTCACTTGTTTCACTTCACTTCAATTGACTTAGTTCAGTTGCTTCACTTCACTTCAACTGAATAGGCTCACTTGACTAGCTTCTCTTCAACTGATAGAGCTCACTTGTTTCAATTCACTTCAATTGATTAACCTCAGTTGCTTCACTTCTCTTCAACTGATTAAGCTCAGTTGCTTCACTTCACTTCAAATGATTAGACTCACTTTACTAGCTTCACTTCAACTAATAGCGCTCACTTGTTTCACTTCACTTCAATTGATTTAGCTCAGTTGCTTCACTTCACATCAACTGATTGGGCTCATTTAGATAGCTTTACTCCAACTAATAGAGCTCACTTGTTTCACTTCACTTCAACCGATTAGGCTCACTTAACTAGCTTCACTGTAACTAATAGAGCTCACTTGTTTCACATCACTTCAATTGATTAAGCTCAGTTGCTACACTTCACTTCAACTGAATAGGCTCACTTGACTAGCTTCTCTACAACTGATAGAGCTCACTTGTTTCAATTCACTTCAATTGATTAACCTCAGTTGCTTCACTTCTCTTCAACTGATTAAGCTCAGTTGCTTCACTTCACTTCAAATGATTAGACTCACTTTACTAGCTTCACTTCAACTAATAGCGCTCACTTGTTTCACTTCACTTCAATTGACTTAGTTCAGTTGCTTCACTTCACATCAACTGATTGGGCTCACTTAGATAGCTTTACTCCAACTAATAGAGCTCACTTGTTTCACTTCACTTCAACCGATTAGGCTCACTTAACTAGCTTCACTGTAACTAATAGAGCTCACTTGTTCCACTTCACTTCAACTGATTAGGCTTACTTAACTAGCTTTACTTCAACTAATAGAGCTTACTTGTTTCACTTCACTTCAATTGATTAAGCTCAGTTGCAACACTTCACTTCAAGTGAATAGGCTCACTTGACTAGCTTCTCTTCAACTGATAGAGCTCACTTGTTTCAATTCACTTCAATTGATTAACCTCAGTTGCTTCACTTCTCTTCAACTGATTAAGCTCAGTTGCTTCACTTCACTTCAACTGATTGGGCTCACTTATATAGCTTTACTACAACTAATAGAGCTCACTTGTTTCACTTCACTTCAACTGATTAGGCTTACTTAACTAGCTTTACTTCAACTAATAGAGCTCACTTGTTTCAGTTCACTTCAACTGATTAGGCTTACTTAACTAGCTTTACTTCAACTATTAGAGCTTACTTGTTTCACTTCACTTCAATTGATTAAGCTCAGTTGCTACACTTCACTTCAAGTGAATAGGCTCACTTGACTAGCTTCTCTTCAACTGATCGAGCTCACTTGTTTCAATTCACTTCAATTGATTAACCTCAGTTGCTTCACTTCTCTTCAATTGATTAAGCTCAGTTGCTTCACTTCACTTTAACTGATTGGGCTCACTTAGATAGCTTTACTCTAACTAATAGAGCTCACTTGTTTCATTTCACTTCAACTGATTAGGCTCACTTAACTAGCTTCACTGTAACTAATAGAGCTCACTTGTTCACTCCACTTCAATTGATTTAGCTCAGTTGCTTCACTTCACTTCAACTGATTGGGCTCACTTATATAGCTTTACTGCAACTATTAGAGCTCACTTGTTTCACTTCACTTTAACTGATTAGGCTTACTTAACTGGCTTTACTTCAACTAATAGAGCTCACTTGTTTCACTTCACTTCAATTGATTAAGCTCAGTTGCTTCACTTCACTTCATCTGATTGGGCTGACTTATATAGCTTTACTACAACTAATAGAGCTCACTTGTTTCACTTCACTTCAACTGATTAGGCTTACTTAACTAGCTTTTCTTCAACTAATAGAGCTCACTTGTTTCACATCACTTCAATTGATTAAGCTTAGTTGCTACACTTCACTTCAACTGAATAGGCTCACTTGACTAGCTTCTCTTCAACTGAAAGAGCTCACTTGTTTCAATTCACTTCAATTGATTAACCTTAGTTGTTCCACTTCTCTTCAACTGATTAAGCTCAGTTGCTTCACTTCACTTCAAATGATTAGACTCACTTTACTAGCTTCACTTCAACTAATAGCGCTCACTTGTTTCACTTCACTTCAATTGATTTAGCTCAGTTGCTTCACTTCACATCAACTGATTGGGCTCACTTATATAGCTTTACTACAACTAATAGAGCTCACTTGTTTCACTTCACTTCAACTGATTAGGCTTACTTAACTATTTTTATTTCAACTAATAGAGCTTACTTGTTTCACTTCACTCAATTGATTAAGCTCAGTTGCTACACTTCACTTCAAGTGAATAGGCTCACTTGACTAGCTTCTCTTTAACTGATAGAGCTCACTTGTTTCAATTCACTTCAATTGATTAACCTCAGTTGCTTCACTTCTTTTCAATTGATTAAGCTCAGTTGCTTCACTTCACTTTAACTGATTGGGCTCACTTAGATAGCTTTACTCTAACTAATAGAGCTCACTTGTTTCACTTCACTTCAACTGATTAGGCTCACTTAACTAGCTTCACTGTAACTAATAGAGCTCACTTGTTCACTCCACTTCAATTGATTTAGCTCAGTTGCTTCACTTCACTTCAACTGATTGGGCTCACTTATATAGCTTTACTGCAACTATTAGAGCTCACTTGTTTCACTTCACTTCAACTGATTAGGCTTACTTAACTGGCTTTACTTCAACTATTAGAGTTAACTTGTTTCACTTCACTTCAATTGATTAAGCTCAGTTGCTTCACTTCACTTCATCTGATTGGGCTGACTTATATAGCTTTACTACAACTAATAGAGCTCACTTGTTTCACTTCACTTCAACTGATTAGGCTTACTTAACTAGCTTTTCTTCAACTAATAGAGCTCACTTGTTTCACATCACTTCAATTGATTAAGCTTAGTTGCTACACTTCACTTCAACTGAATAGGCTCACTTGACTAGCTTCTCTTCAACTGAAAGAGCTCACTTGTTTCAATTCACTTCAATTGATTAACCTCAGTTGTTCCACTTCTCTTCAACTGATTAAGCTCAGTAGCTTCACTTCACTTCAAATGATTAGACTCACTTTATAAGCTTCACTTCAACTAATAGAGCTCACTTGTTTCACTTCACTTCAATTGATTAAGCTCAGTTGCTTCACTTCACTTTAACTGATTGGGCTCACTTAGATAGCTTTACTCCAACTAATAGAGCTCACTTGTTTCACTTCACTTCAACTGATTAGGCTCTCTTAACTAGCTTCACTGTAACTAATAGAGCTCACTTGTTCACTTCACTTCAATTGATTTAGCTCAGTTGCTTCACTTCACATCAACTGATTGGGCTCACTTATATAGCTTTACTACAACTAATAGAGCTCACTTGTTTCACTTCACTTCAACTGATTAGGCTTACTTAACTAGCTTTACTTCAAGTAATAGCGCTTACTTGTTTGACTTCACTTCAATTGATTAAGCTCAGTTGCTACACTTCACTTCAAGTAAAGAGGCTCACTTGACTAGCTTCTCTTCAACTGATAGAGCTCACTTGTTTCAATTCACTTCAATTGATTAACCTCAGTTGCTCCACTTCTCTTCAACTGATTAAGCTCAGTTGCTTCACTTTACTTCAACTGATTGGGCTCACTTATATAGCTTTACTACAACTAATAGAGCTCACTTGTTTCACTTCACTTCAACTGATTAGGCTTACTTAACTAGCTTTACTTCAACTAATAGAGCTCACTTGTTTCACTTCACTTCAATTGATGAAGCTCAGTTGCTTCACTTCACTTCAACTGATTGGGCTCACTTGACTAGCTTCTCTTCAACTAATAGAGCTCACTTGTTTCACTTCACTTCAATTGATTAAGCTCAGTTGCTTCACTTCACTTTAACTGATTGGGCTCACTTAGATAGCTTTACTCTAACTAATAGAGCTCACTTGTTTCACTTCACTTCAACTGATTAGGCTCACTTAACTAGCTTCACTGTAACTAATAGAGCTCACTTGTTCACTTCACTTCAATTGATTTAGCTCAGTTGTTTCACTTCACTTCAACTGATTGGGCTCACTTATATAGCTTTACTACAACTAATAGAGCTCACTTGTTTCACATCACTTCAACTGATTAGGCTTACTTAACTGGCTTTACTTCAACTAATAGAGCTCACTTGTTTCAGTTCACTTCAATTGATTAAGCTCAGTTGCTTCACTTCACTTCAACTGATTGGGCTCACTTGACTAGCTTCTCTTCAACTAATAGAGCTCACTTGTTTCACTTCACTTCAATTGATTAAGCTCAGTTGCTTCACTTCACTTCAACTGATTGGGCTCACTTATATAGCTTTACTGCAACTATTAGAGCTCATTTGTTTCACTTCACTTCAACTGATTAGGCTTACTTAACTAGCTTCACTGTAACTAATAGAGCTCACTTGTTCAGTTCACTTCAATTGATTTAGCTCAGATGCTTCACTTCGCTTCAACTGATTGGGCTCACTTATGTAGCTTTACTACAACTAATAGAGCTCACTTGTTTCACTTCACTTCAATTGATTAAGCTCAGTTGCTTCACTTCACTTCAATTGATTAAGCTCAGTTGCTACACTTCACTTCAACTGATTAAGCTCAGTTGCTTCACTTCACTTTAACTAATAGAGCTCACTCATTTCACTTCACTTCAATTGATCAAGCTCAGTTGCTTCACTACACTTCAACTGATTAGGCTCACTTAACTAGCTTCACTTTAACAAATAGAGCTCACTTATTTTCACTTCACTTCAAATTATTAGGCTCAGTTGCTTCACTTCACTTCAACTGATTGGGATCACTTAGTTAGCTTCACTCCAACTAATAGAGCTCACTTGTTCCACTTCACTTCAATTGGTTAAGCTCAGTTGCTTCACTTCACTTCAATTGATTTATCTCAGTTGCTAGACTTCACTCCAACTAATAGAGCTCACTCATTTCACTTCACTTCAATTGATCAAGCTCAGTTGCTTCACTACACTTCAACTGATTAGGCTCACTTAACTAGCTTCACTTTAACAAATAGAGCTCACTTACTTCACTTCACTTCAAATTATTAGGCTCAGTTGCTTCACTTCACTTCAACTGATTGGGATCACTTAGTTAGCTTCACTCCAACTAATAGAGCTCACTTGTTTCACTTCACTTCAACCGATTAGGCTCACTTAACTAGCTTCTCTGTAACTAATAGAGCTCACTTGTATCACTTCACTTCATTTGATTAAGCTCAATTGTTTCACTTCACTTAAACTGATTAAGTTCAGTTGCTTCACTTCACTTGAACTGATTAGGCTCACTTCACTAGCTTCACTTCAACTAATACAGCTCACTTGTTCCACTTCACTTCAATTGATTAAGCTCAGTTGCTTCACTTCACTTCAACTAATTGGGTTCACTTAGTTAGCTTCACTTCAACAAATAGACCTCACTTGTTTCACTTCACTTCAAATGATCATGCTCAGTTGCTTCACTTCACTTTAACTGATTGGCCTCACTTAGATAGCTTTACTCAAACTAATAGAGCTCACTTGTTTCACTTCACTTCAACCGATTAGGCTCACTTAACTAGCTTCACTGTAACTAATAGAGCTCACTTGTTAAACTTCACTTCAATTGATTAAGCTCAGTTGCTTGACTTCACTTCAATTGATTTATCTCAGTTGCTAGACTTCACTCCAACTAATAGAGCTCACTCATTTCACTTCACTTCAATTGATCAAGCTCAGTTGCTTCACTTCACTTCAACTAATTGGGTTCACTTAGTTAGCTTCACTTCAACTAATAGAGCTCACTTGTATCAATTCACTTCAATTGATTAACCTCAGTTGCTTCACTTCTCTTCAACTGATTAAGCTCAGTTGCTTCACTTCACTTCAAATGATTAGACTCACTTTACTAGCTTCACTTCAACTAATACCGCTCACTTGTTTCACTTCACTTCAATTGATTTAGCTCAGTTGCTTCACTTCACATCAACTGATTGGGCTCACTTATATAGCTTTACTACAACTAATAGAGCTCACTTGTTTCACTTCACTTCAACTGATTAGGCTTACTTAACTAGCTTTACTTCAACTAATAGAGCTTACTTGTTTCACTTCACTTCAATTGATTAAGCTCAGTTGCTACACTTCACTTCAAGTGAATAGGCTCACTTGACTAGCTTCTCTTCAACTGATAGAGCTCACTTGTTTCAATTCACTTCAATTGATTAACCTCAGTTGCTGCACTTCTCATCAACTGATTAAGCTCAGTTGCTTCACTTCACTTCAACTGATTGGGCTCACTTATATAGCTTTACTACAACTAATAGAGCTCACTTGTTTCACTTCACTTCAACTGATTAGCCTTACTTAACTAGCTTTACTTCAACTAATAGAGCTCACTTGTTTCACTTTACTTCAATTGATTAAGCTCAGTTGCTTCACTTCACTTTAACTGATTGGGCTCACTTAGATAGCTTTACTCTAACTAATAGAGCTCACTTGTTTCACTTCACTTCAATTGATTAAGCTCAGTTGCTTCACTTCACTTCAACTGATTAGACTCACTTTACTAGCTTCACTTCAACTAATAGCGCTCACTTGTTTCACTTCACTTCAATTGAATTAGCTCAGTTGCTTCACTTCACATCAACTGATTGGGCTCACTTATATAACTTTACTACAACTTATAGAGCTCACTTGTTTCACTTCACTTCAACTGATTAGGCTTACTTAACTAGCTTTACTTCAACTAATAGAGCTTACTTGTTTCACTTCACTTCAATTGATTAAGCTCAGTTGCTACACTTCACTACAACTGAATAGGCTCACTTGACTAGCTTCTCTTCAACTGATAGAGCTCACTTGTTTCACTTCACTCCAATTGATTAACCTCAGTTGCTTCACTTCTCTTCAACTGATTAAGCTCAGTTCCTTCACTTCACTTCAACTGATTAGGCTCACTTTACTAGCTTCACTTCAACTAATAGAGCTCACTTGTTCCACTTCACTTCAATTGATTAAGCTCAGTTGCTACACTTCACTTCAACTGAATAGGCTCACTTGACTACTTCTCTTCAACTGATAGAGCTCACTTGTTTCACTTCACTCCAATTGATTAACCTCAGTTGCTTCACTTCTCTTAAACTGATTAAGCTCAGTTGCTTCACTTCACTTCAACTGATTAGGCTCACTTTACTAGCTTCACTTCAACTAATAGAGCTCACTTGTTTCACTTCACTTCAATTGATGAAGTTCAGTTGCTTCACTTCACTTTAACTGATTAGGCTCAGTTGCTTCACTTCACTTTAACTGATTAGGCTCACTTAACTAGCTTCACTTTGACTAATAGAGCTCACATGTTTCTCTTCACTTCAATTGATTAACCTCAATTGTTTCACTTCTCTTCAACTGATTAAGCTCAGTTGCTTCACTTCACTTTAACTGTTTCGGCTCACTTTACTAGCTTCACTTAAACTAATAAAGCTCACTTGTGAAACTTCACTTCAATTGATTAAGCTCGATTGCTTCACTTCACTTCAATTGATTTATCTCAGTTGCTAGACTTCACTCCAACTAATAGAGCTCACTCATTTCACTTCACTTCAATTGATCAAGCTCAGTTGCTTCACTTCACTTCAACTGATTAGGCTCACTTAACTAGCTTCACTTTAACAAATAGAGCTCACTTACTTCACTTCACTTCAAATTATTAGGCTCAGTTGCTTCACTTCACTTCAACTGATTGGGATCACTTAGTTAGCTTCACTCCAACTAATAGAGCTCACTTGTTTCACTTCACTTCAACCGATTAGGCTCACTTAACTAGCTTCACTGTAACTAATAGAGCTCACTTGTATCACTTCACTTCATTTGATTAAGCTCAATTGTTTCACTTCACTTCAACTGAATAGGCTCACTTGACTAGTTTCTCTTCAACTGATAGAGCTCAGTTGTTTCAATTCACTTCAATTGATTAACCTCAGTTGCTTCACTTCACTTCAATTGATTAGGCTCAGTCGCTTCACTTCACTTTAACTGATTGGGCTCACTTAGATAGCTTTACTCTAACTAATAGAACTCACGTGTTTCACTTCACTTCAACTGATTAGGCTTACTTAACTAGCTTCACTGTAACTAATAGAGCTCACTTATTCACTTCACTTCAATTGATTAAGCTCAGTTGCTACACTTCACTTTAACTGAATAGGCTCACTTGACTAGTTTCTCTTCAACTGATAGAGCTCACTTGTTTCAATTCACTTCAATTGATTAACCTCAGTTGCTTCACTTCTCTTCAACTGATTAAGCTCAGTTGCTTCACTTCACTTCAAATGATTATCTCCACTTTACTAGCTTCACTTCAACTAATAGAGCTCACTTGTTTCACTTCACTTCAATTGATTAAGCTCACTTGTTTCACTTCACTTCAAGTGAATAGGCTCACTTGACTAGCTTCTCTTCAACTGATAGAGCTCACTTGTTTCAATTCACTTTAATTGATTAAGCTCAGTTGCTTCACTTCACTCCAAATGATTAGACTCACTTTACTAGCTTTACTTCAACTAATAGCGCTCACTTGTTTCACTTCACTTCAATTGATTTAGCTCAGTTGCTTCACTTAACTTCAACTGATTGGGCTCACTTAGATAGCTTTACTCCAACTAATAGAGCTCACTTGTTTCACTTCACTTCAACCGATTAGGCTCACTTTACTAGCTTCACTGTAACTAATAGAGCTCACTTGTTTCACATCACTTCAATTGATTAAGCTCAGTTGCTTCACTTCACTTTAACTGATTAGGCTCAGTTGCTTCACTTCACTTTAACTGATTAGGCTCACTTAACTAGCTTCACTTTGACTAATAGAGCTCACATGTTTCTCTTCACTTCAATTGATTAACCTCAATTGTTTCACTTCTCTTCAACTGATTAAGCTCAGTTGCTTCACTTCACTTCAACTGATTAGGCTTACTTAACTAGCTTTACTTCAACTAATATCGCTTACTTGTTTCACTTCACTTCAATTGATTAAGCTCAGTTGCTACACTTCACTTCAAGTGAATAGGCTCACTTGACTAGCTTCTCTTCAACTGATAGAGCTCAGTTGTTTCAATTCACTTCAATTGATTAACCTCAGTTGCTTCACTTCACTTCAATTGATTAGGCTCAGTCGCTTCACTTCACTTTAACTGATTGGGCTCACTTAGATAGCTTTACTCTAACTAATAGAACTCACGTGTTTCACTTCACTTCAACTGATTAGGCTTACTTAACTAGCTTCACTGTAACTAATAGAGCTCACTTATTCACTTCACTTCAATTGATTAAGCTCAGTTGCTACACTTCACTTTAACTGAATAGGCTCACTTGACTAGTTTCTCTTCAACTGATAGAGCTCACTTGTTTCAATTCACTTCAATTGATTAACCTCAGTTGCTTCACTTCTCTTCAACTGATTAAGCTCAGTTGCTTCACTTCACTTCAAATGATTATCTCCACTTTACTAGCTTCACTTCAACTAATAGAGCTCACTTGTTTCACTTCACTTCAATTGATTAAGCTCACTTGTTTCACTTCACTTCAAGTGAATAGGCTCACTTGACTAGCTTCTCTTCAACTGATAGAGCTCACTTGTTTCAATTCACTTTAATTGATTAAGCTCAGTTGCTTCACTTCACTCCAAATGATTAGACTCACTTTACTAGCTTTACTTCAACTAATAGCGCTCACTTGTTTCACTTCACTTCAATTGATTTAGCTCAGTTGCTTCACTTAACTTCAACTGATTGGGCTCACTTAGATAGCTTTACTCCAACTAATAGAGCTCACTTGTTTCACTTCACTTCAACCGATTAGGCTCACTTTACTAGCTTCACTGTAACTAATAGAGCTCACTTGTTAAACTTCACTTCAATTGATTAAGCTCAGTTGCTTCACTTCACTTCAACTAATTGGGTTCACTTAGTTAGCTTCACTTCAACAAATAGACCTCACTTGTTTCACTTCACTTCAAATGATCATGCTCAGTTGCTTCACTTCACTTTAACTGATTGGCCTCACTTAGATAGCTTTACTCAAACTAATAGAGCTCACTTGTTTCACTTCACTTCAACCGATTAGGCTCACTTAACTAGCTTCACTGTAACTAATAGAGCTCACTTGTTAAACTTCACTTCAATTGATTAAGCTCAGTTGCTTGACTTCACTTCAATTGATTTATCTCAGTTGCTAGACTTCACTCCAACTAATAGAGCTCACTCATTTCACTTCACTTCAATTGATCAAGCTCAGTTGCTTCACTTCACTTCAACTAATTGGGTTCACTTAGTTAGCTTCACTTCAACTAATAGAGCTCACTTGTATCAATTCACTTCAATTGATTAACCTCAGTTGCTTCACTTCTCTTCAACTGATTAAGCTCAGTTGCTTCACTTCACTTCAAATGATTAGACTCACTTTACTAGCTTCACTTCAACTAATACCGCTCACTTGTTTCACTTTACTTCAATTGATTTAGCTCAGTTGCTTCACTTCACATCAACTGATTGGGCTCACTTATATAGCTTTACTACAACTAATAGAGCTCACTTGTTTCACTTCACTTCAACTGATTAGGCTTACTTAACTAGCTTTACTTCAACTAATAGAGCTTACTTGTTTCACTTCACTTCAATTGATTAAGCTCAGTTGCTACACTTCACTTCAAGTGAATAGGCTCACTTGACTAGCTTCTCTTCAACTGATAGAGCTCACTTGTTTCAATTCACTTCAATTGATTAACCTCAGTTGCTGCACTTCTCATCAACTGATTAAGCTCAGTTGCTTCACTTCACTTCAACTGATTGGGCTCACTTATATAGCTTTACTACAACTAATAGAGCTCACTTGTTTCACTTCACTTCAACTGATTAGCCTTACTTAACTAGCTTTACTTCAACTAATAGAGCTCACTTGTTTCACTTTACTTCAATTGATTAAGCTCAGTTGCTTCACTTCACTTTAACTGATTGGGCTCACTTAGATAGCTTTACTCTAACTAATAGAGCTCACTTGTTTCACTTCACTTCAATTGATTAAGCTCAGTTGCTTCACTTCACTTCAACTGATTAGACTCACTTTACTAGCTTCACTTCAACTAATAGCGCTCACTTGTTTCACTTCACTTCAACTGATTAGGCTTACTTAACTAGCTTTACTCTAACTAATAGAACTCACGTGTTTCACTTCACTTCAACTGATTAGGCTTACTTAACTAGCTTCACTGTAACTAATAGAGCTCACTTATTCACTTCACTTCAATTGATTAAGCTCAGTTGCTAGACTTCACTTTAACTGAATAGGCTCACTTGACTAGTTTCTCTTCAACTGATAGAGCTCACTTGTTTCAATTCACTTCAATTGATTAACCTCAGTTGCTTCACTTCTCTTCAACTGATTAAGCTCAGTTGCTTCACTTCACTTCAAATGATTATCTCCACTTTACTAGCTTCACTTCAACTAATAGAGCTCACTTGTTTCACTTCACTTCAATTGATTAAGCTCACTTGTTTCACTTCACTTCAAGTGAATACGCTCACTTGACTAGCTTCTCTTCAACTGATAGAGCTCACTTGTTTCAATTCACTTTAATTGATTAAGCTCAGTTGCTTCACTTCACTCCAAATGATTAGACTCACTTTACTAGCTTTACTTCAACTAATAGCGCTCACTTGTTTCACTTCACTTCAATTGATTTAGCTCAGTTGCTTCACTTAACTTCAACTGATTGGGCTCACTTAGATAGCTTTACTCCAACTAATAGAGCTCACTTGTTTCACTTCACTTCAACCGATTAGGCTCACTTTACTAGCTTCACTGTAACTAATAGAGCTCACTTGTTTCACATCACTTCAATTGATTAAGCTCAGTTGCTTCACTTCACTTTAACTGATTAGGCTCAGTTGCTTCACTTCACTTTAACTGATTAGGCTCACTTAACTAGCTTCACTTTGACTAATAGAGCTCACATGTTTCTCTTCACTTCAATTGATTAACCTCAATTGTTTCACTTCTCTTCAACTGATTAAGCTCAGTTGCTTCACTTCACTTCAACTGATTAGGCTTACTTAACTAGCTTTACTTCAACTAATATCGCTTACTTGTTTCACTTCACTTCAATTGATTAAGCTCAGTTGCTACACTTCACTTCAAGTGAATAGGCTCACTTGACTAGCTTCTCTTCAACTGATAGAGCTCAGTTGTTTCAATTCACTTCAATTGATTAACCTCAGTTGCTTCACTTCACTTCAATTGATTAGGCTCAGTCGCTTCACTTCACTTTAACTGATTGGGCTCACTTAGATAGCTTTACTCTAACTAATAGAACTCACGTGTTTCACTTCACTTCAACTGATTAGGCTTACTTAACTAGCTTCACTGTAACTAATAGAGCTCACTTATTCACTTCACTTCAATTGATTAAGCTCAGTTGCTACACTTCACTTTAACTGAATAGGCTCACTTGACTAGTTTCTCTTCAACTGATAGAGCTCACTTGTTTCAATTCACTTCAATTGATTAACCTCAGTTGCTTCACTTCACTTCAATTGATTAGGCTCAGTCGCTTCACTTCACTTTAACTGATTGGGCTCACTTAGATAGCTTTACTCTAACTAATAGAACTCACGTGTTTCACTTCACTTCAACTGATTAGGCTTACTTAACTAGCTTTACTTTACCTAATAGAGCTCACTTGTACACTTCACTTCAATTGATTAAGCTCAGTTGCTTCACTTCACTTCATCTGATTGGGCTGACTTATATAGCTTTACTACAACTAATAGAGCTCACTTGTTACACTTCACTTCAACTGATTAGGCTTACTTAACTAGCTTTTCTTCAACTAATAGAGCTCACTTGTTTCACATCACTTCAATTGATTAAGCTCAGTTGCTTCACTTCACTTCAAATGATTAGACTCACTTTACTAGCTTCACTTCAACTAATAGAGCTCACTTGTTTCACTTCACTTCAATTGATTAAGCTCAGTTGCTACACTTCACTTTAACTGATTGGGCTCACTTAGATAGCTTTACTCCAACTAATAGAGCTCACTTGTTTCACTTCACTTCAACTGATTAGGCTCTCTTAACTAGCTTCACTGTAACTAATAGAGCTCACTTGTTCACTTCACTTCAATTGATTTAGCTCAGTTGCTTCACTTCACATCAACTGATTGGGCTCACTTATATAGCTTTACTACAACTTATAGAGCTCACTTGTTTCACTTCACTTCAACTGATTAGGCTTACTTAACTAGCTTCACTTCAACTAATAGCGCTTACTTGTTTCACTTCACTTCAATTGATTAAGCTCAGTTGCTACACTTCACTTCAAGTGAATAGGCTCACTTGACTAGCTTCTCTTCAACTGATAGAGCTCAGTTGTTTCAATTCACTTCAATTGATAAACCTCAGTTGCTACACTTCTCTTCAACTGATTAAGCTCAGTTGCTTCACTTCACTTCAACTGATTGGGCTCAATTATATAGCTTTACTACAACTAATAGAGCTCACTTGTTTCACTTCACTTCAACTGATTAGGCTTACTTAACTAGCTTTACTTCAACTAATAGAGCTCACTTGTTTCACTTCACTTCAATAGATGAAGCTCAGTTGCTTCACTTCACTTAAACTGATTGGGCTCACTTAGATAGCTTTACTCTAACTAATAGAGCTCACTTGTTTCACTTCACTTCAACTGATTAGGCTCACTTAACTAGCTTCACTGTAACTAATAGAGCTCACTTGTTCACTTCACTTCAATTGATTTAGCTCAGTTGCTTCACTTCACTTCAACTGATTGGGCTCACTTATATAGCTTTACTACAACTAATAGAGCTCACATGTTTCACTTCACTTCAACTGATTAGGCTTACTTAACTGGCTTTACTTCAACTAATAGAGCTCACTTGTTTCAGTTCACTTCAATTGATTAAGCTCAGTTGCTTCACTTCACTTCAACTGATTTGGCTCACTTGACTAGCTTCTCTTCAACTGATGGAGCTCACTTGTTTCACTTCACTTCAATTGATTAAGCTCAGTTGCTACACTTCACTTTA
This sequence comes from Bombylius discolor, assembly GCA_939192795.1. Classification (NCBI taxonomy): domain Eukaryota; kingdom Metazoa; phylum Arthropoda; class Insecta; order Diptera; family Bombyliidae; genus Bombylius; species Bombylius discolor. Next base: position 27,994,873 of record OW584238.1, read on the forward strand.
ACTGAATAGGCTCACTTGACTAGCTTCTCTTCAACTAATAGAGCTCACTTGTTTCACTTCACTTCAATTGATTAAGCTCAGTTGCTTCACTTCACTTCAACTGATTGGGCTCACTTAGATAGCTTTACTCTAACTAATAGAGCTCATTTGTTTCACTTCACTTCAACTGATTAGGCTCACTTAACTAGCTTCACTGTAACTAATAGAGCTCACTTGTTCAGTTCACTTCAATTGATTTAGCTCAGATGCTTCACTTCACTTCAACTGATTGGGCTCACTTATATAGCTTTACTACAACTAATAGAGCTCACTTGTTTCACTTCACTTCAACTGATTAGGCTTACTTAACTAGCTTTACTTCAACTAATAGAGCTCACTTGTTTCACTTCACTTCAATTGATTAACCTCAGTTGCTTCACTTCTCTTCAACTGATTAAGCTCAGTTGCTTCACTTCACTTCAACTGAATAGGCTAACTTGACTAGCTTCTCTTCAACTAATAGAGCTCACTTGTTTCACTTCACTTCAATTGATTAGGCTCAGTCGCTTCACTTCACTTTAACTGATTGGGCTCACTTAGATAGCTTTACTCTAACTAATAGAACTCACGTGTTTCACTTCACTTCAACTGATTAGGCTTACTTAACTAGCTTCACTGTAACTAATAGAGCTCACTTATTCACTTCACTTCAATTGATTAAGCTCAGTTGCTACACTTCACTTTAACTGAATAGGCTCACTTGACTAGTTTCTCTTCAACTGATAGAGCTCACTTGTTTCAATTCACTTCAATTGATTAACCTCAGTTGCTTCAATTCTCTTCAACTGATAAAGCTCAGTTGCTTCACTTCACCTCAAATGATTATCCTCACTTTACTATCTTCACTTCAACTAATAGAGCTCACTTGTTTCACTTCACTTTAATTGATTAAGCTCACTTGTTTCACTTCACTTCAAGTGAATAGGCTCACTTGACTAGCTTCTCTTCAACTGATAGAGCTCACTTGTTTCAATTCACTTCAATTGATTAAGCTCAGTTGCTTCACTTCACTCCAAATGATTAGGCTCACTTTACTAGCTTCACTTCAACTAATAGAGCTCACTTGTTTCACTTCACTTCAATTGATTAAGCTTAGTTGCTTCACTTCACTTTAACTGATTGGGCTCACTTAGATAGCTTTACTCCAACTAATAGACCTCACTTGTTTCACTTCACTTCAATTGATGAAGCTCAGTTGCTTCACTTCACTTAAACTGATTGGGCTCACTTAGATAGCTTTACTCTAACTAATAGAGCTCACTTGTTTCACTTCACTTCAACTGATTAGGCTCACTTAACTAGCTTCACTGTAACTAATAGAGCTCACTTGTTCACTTCACTTCAATTGATTTAGCTCAGTTGCTTCACTTCACTTCAACTGATTGGGCTCACTTATATAGCTTTACTACAACTAACAGAGCTCACTTGTTTCACTTCACTTAAACTGATTAGGCTTACTTAACTGGCTTTACTTCAACTAATAGAGCTCACTTGTTTCAGTTCACTTCAATTGATTGGGCTCACTTGACTAGCTTCTCTTCAACTGATGGAGCTCACTTGTTTCACTTCACTTCAATTGATGAAGCTCAGTTGCTTCACTTCACTTAAACTGATTGGGCTCACTTAGATAGCTTTACTCTAACTAATAGAGCTCACTTGTTTCACTTCACTTCAACTGATTAGGCTCACTTATATAGCTTTACTACAACTAATAGAGCTCACTTGTTTCACTTCACTTCAACTGATGAGGCTTACTTAACTAGCTTTACTTCAACTAATAGAGCTCACTTGTTTCACTTCACTTCAATTGATTAACCTCAGTTGCTTCACTTCTCTTCAACTGATTAAGCTCAGTTGCTTCACTTCACTTCAACTGATTAGGCTCACTTAACTAGCTTCACTGTAACTAATAGAGCTCACTTGTTCACTTCACTTCAATTGATTGAACTCAGTTGCTTCACTTCACTTCAACTGATTGGGCTCACTTATATAGCTTTACTACAACTAATAGAGCTCACTTGTTTCACTTCACTTCAACTGATTAGGCTTACTTAACTAGATTTACTTCAACTAATAGAGCTCACTTGTTTCACTTCACTTCCATTGATTAAACTCAGTTGCTTCACTTCTTTTCAATTGATTAAGCTCAGTTGCTACACTTCACTTTAACTGAATAGGCTCACTTGACTAGCTTCTCTTCAACTAATAGAGCTCACTTGTTTCACTTCACTTCAATTGATTAAGCTCAGTTGCTTCACTTCACTTCAACTGATTGGGCTCACTTAGATAGCTTTACTCTAACTAATAGAGCTCATTTGTTTCACTTCACTTCAACTGATTAGGCTCACTTAACTAGCTTCACTGTAACTAATAGAGCTCACTTGTTCAGTTCACTTCAATTGATTTAGCTCAGATGCTTCACTTCACTTCAACTGATTGGGCTCACTTATATAGCTTTCCTACAACTAATAGAGCTCACTTGTTTCACTTCACTTCAACTGATGAGGCTTACTTAACTAGCTTTACTTCAACTAATAGAGCTCACTTGTTTCACTTCACTTCAATTGATTAACCTCAGTTGCTTCACTTCTCTTCAACTGATTAAGCTCAGTTGCTTCACTTCACTTCAACTGAATAGGCTAACTTGACTAGCTTCTCTTCAACTAATAGAGCTCACTTGTTTCACTTCACTTCAATTGATTAGGCTCAGTCGCTTCACTTCACTTTAACTGATTGGGCTCACTTAGATAGCTTTACTCTAACTAATAGAACTCACGTGTTTCACTTCACTTCAACTGATTAGGCTCACTTAACTAGCTTCACTGTAACTAATAGAGCTCACTTGTTCAGTTCACTTCAATTGATTTAGCTCAGATGCTTCACTTCACTTCAACTGATTGGGCTCACTTATATAGCTTTACTACAACTAATAGAGCTCACTTGTTTCACTTCACTTCAACTGATGAGGCTTACTTAACTAGCTTTACTTCAACTAATAGAGCTCACTTGTTTCACTTCACTTCAATTGATTAAGTTCAGTTGCTACACTTCACTTCAAGTGAATAGGCTCACTTGACTAGGTTCTCTTCAACTGATAGAGCTCACTTGTTCCAATTCACTTCAACTGATTAAGCTCAGTTGCTTCACTTCACTTCAACTGATTGGGCTCACTTATATAGCTTTACTACAACTAATAAGCTCACTTGTTTCACTTCACTTCAACTGATTAGGCTCACTTAACTAGCTTCACTGTAACTAATAGAGCTCACTTGTTCACTTCACTTCAATTGATTTAGCTCAGTTGCTTCACTTAACTTCAACTGATTGGGCTCACTTATATAGCTTTACTACAACTAATAGAGCTCACTTGTTTCACTTCACTTCAACTGATTAGGCTTACTTAACTGGCTTTACTTCAACTAATAGAGCTCACTTGTTTCACTTCACTTCAATTGATTAAGCTCAGTTGCTTCACTTCACTTCAACTAATTGGGTTCACTTAGTTAGCTTTACTACAACTAATAGAGCTCACTTGTTTCACTTCACTTCAACTGATTAGGCTTACTTAACTGGCTTTACTTCAACTAATAGAGCTCACTTGTTTCAGTTCACTTCAATTGATTAAGCTCAGTTGCTTCACTTCACTTCAACTAATTGGGTTCACTTAGTTAGCTTTACTACAACTAATAGAGCTCACTTGTTTCACTTCACTTCAACTGATTAGGCTTACTTAACTGGCTTTACTTCAACTAATAGAGCTCACTTGTTTCAGTTCACTTCAATTGATTAAGCTCAGTTGCTACACTTCACTTCAACTGAATAGGCTCACTTGACTAGCTTCTCTTTAACTGATGGAGCTCACTTGTTTCACTTCACTTCAATTGATTAAGCTCAGTTGCTACACTTCACTTTAACTGAATAGGCTCACTTGACTAGCTTCTCTTCAACTAATAGAGCTCACTTCTTTCACTTCACTTCAACTGATTAGGCTCACTTAACTAGCTTTACTTCAACTAATAGAGCTCACTTGTTTCACTTCACTTCAATTGATTAAGCTCAGTTGCTTTACTTCACTTCAACTAATTGGGTTCACTTAGTTAGCTTTACTACAACTAATAGAGCTCACTTGTTTCACTTCACTTCAACTGATTAGGCTTACTTAACTGGCTTTACTTCAACTAATAGAGCTCACTTGTTTCAGTTCACTTCAATTGATTAAGCTCAGTTGCTTCACTTCACTTTAACTAATTGGGCTCACTAAGATAGCTTTACTCCAACTAATAGAGCTCACTTGTTTCACTTCACTTCAACTGATTAGGCTCACTTAACTAGCTTTACTTCAACTAATAGAGCTCACTTGTTTCACTTCACTTCAATTGATTAAGCTCAGTTGCTTCACTTCACTTCAACTAATTAGGCTCACTTAACTAGCTTCTCTTCAACTGATAGAGCTCACTTGTTTCAATTCACTTCAATTGATTAAGCTCAGTTGCTTCACTTCAATCCAAATGATTAGGCTCACTTTACTAGCTTCACTTCAACTAATAGAGCTCACTTGTTTCACTTCACTTCAATTGATTAAGCTTAGTTGCTTCACTTCACTTTAACTGATTGGGCTCACTTAGATAGCTTTACTCCAACTAATAGAGCTCACTTGTTTCACTTCACTTCAACTGATTAGGCTCACTTAACTAGCTTTACTTCAACTAATAGAGCTCACTTGTTTCACTTCACTTCAATTGATTAAGCTCAGTTGCTTCACTTCACTTCAACTAATTGGGTTCACTTAGTTAGCTTTACTACAACTAATAGAGCTCACTTGTTTCACTTCACTTCAACTGATTAGGCTTACTTAACTAGCTTTACTTCAACTAATAGAGCTCACTTGTTTCACTTCACTTCAATTGATTAACCTCAGTTGCATCACTTCTCTTCAACTGATTAAGCTCAGTTGCTTGACTTCACTTCAACTGATAAGGCTCACTTAACTAGCTTCACTGTAACTAATAGAGCTCACATGTTCACTTCACTTCAATTGATTTAGCTCAGATGCTTCACTTCACTTCAACTGATTGGGCTCACTTATATAGCTTTACTACAACTAATAGAGCTCACTTGTTTCACTTCACTTCAACTGATTAGGCTTACTTAACTAGCTTTACTTCAACTAATAGAGCTCACTTGTTTCACTTCACTTCCATTGATTAAACTCAGTTGCTTCACTTCTTTTCAACTGATTAAGCTCAGTTGCTTCACTTCACTTCAACTGAATAGGCTAACTTGACTAGCTTCTCTTCAACTAATAGAGCTCACTTGTTTCACTTCACTTCAATTGATTAAGCTCAGTTGCTTCACTTCACTTTAACTGAATAGGCTCAGTTGAATAGCTTCTCTTCAACTGATAGAGCTCACTTGTTTCAATTCACTTCAATTGATTAACCTCAGTTGCTTCACTTCTCTTCAACTGATTAAGCTCAGTTGCTTCACTTCACTTCAAATGATTATCCTCACTTTACTAGCTTCACTTCAACTAATAGAGCTCACTTGTTTCACTTCACTTCAATTGATTAAGCTCACTTGTTTCACTTCACTTCCACTGATTAACCTCAGTTGCTTCACTTCTTTTCAACTGATTAAGCTCAGTTGCTTCACTTCACTTCAACTGAATAGGCTAACTTGACTAGCTTCTCTTTAACTGATGGAGCTCACTTGTTTCACTTCACTTCAATTGATTAAGCTCAGTTGCTACACTTCACTTTAACTGAATAGGCTCACTTGACTAGCTTCTCTTCAACTAATAGAGCTCACTTCTTTCACTTCACTTCAACTGATTAGGCTCACTTAACTAGCTTTACTTCAACTAATAGAGCTCACTTGTTTCACTTCACTTCAATTGATTAAGCTCAGTTGCTTCACTTCACTTCAACTAATTGGGTTCACTTAGTTAGCTTTACTACAACTAATAGAGCTCACTTGTTTCACTTCACTTCAACTGATTAGGCTTACTTAACTGGCTTTACTTCAACTAATAGAGCTCACTTGTTTCAGTTCACTTCAATTGATTAAGCTCAGTTGCTTCACTTCACTTTAACTGATTGGGCTCACTTAGATAGCTTTACTCCAACTAATAGAGCTCACTTGTTTCACTTCACTTCAACTGATTAGGCTCACTTAACTAGCTTTACTTCAACTAATAGAGCTCACTTGTTTCACTTCACTTCAATTGATTAAGCTCAGTTGCTTCACTTCACTTCAACTAATTAGGCTCACTTAACTAGCTTCTCTTCAACTGATAGAGCTCACTTGTTTCAATTCACTTCAATTGATTAAGCTCAGTTGCTTCACTTCAATCCAAATGATTAGGCTCACTTTACTAGCTTCACTTCAACTAATAAAGCTCACTTGTTTCACTTCACTTCAATTGATTAAGCTTAGTTGCTTCACTTCACTTTAACTGATTGGGCTCACTTAGATAGCTTTACTCCAACTAATAGAGCTCACTTGTTTCACTTCACTTCAACTGATTAGGCTCACTTAACTAGCTTTACTTCAACTAATAGAGCTCACTTGTTTCACTTCACTTCAATTGATTAAGCTCAGTTGCTTCACTTCACTTCAACTAATTGGGTTCACTTAGTTAGCTTTACTACAACTAATAGAGCTCACTTGTTTCACTTCACTTCAACTGATTAGGCTTACTTAACTAGCTTTACTTCAACTAATAGAGCTCACTTGTTTCACTTCACTTCAATTGATTAACCTCAGTTGCTTCACTTCTCTTCAACTGATTAAGCTCAGTTGCTTCACTTCACTTCAACTGATTAGGCTCACTTAACTAGCTTCACTGTAACTAATAGAGCTCACATGTTCACTTCACTTCAATTGATGTAGCTCAGATGCTTCACTTCACTTCAACTGATTGGGCTCACTTATATAGCTTTACTACAACTAATAGAGCTCACTTGTTTCACTTCACTTCAACTGATTAGGCTTACTTAACTAGCTTTACTTCAACTAATAGAGCTCACTTGTTTCACTTCACTTCCATTGATTAAACTCAGTTGCTTCACTTCTTTTCAACTGATTAAGCTCAGTTGCTTCACTTCACTTCAACTGAATAGGCTAACTTGACTAGCTTCTCTTCAACTAATAGAGCTCACTTGTTTCACTTCACTTCAATTGATTAAGCTCAGTTGCTTCACTTCACTTTTACTGAATAGGCTCAGTTGAATAGCTTCTCTTCAACTGATAGAGCTCACTTGTTTCAATTCACTTCAATTGATTAACCTCAGTTGCTTCACTTCTCTTCAACTGATTAAGCTCAGTTGCTTCACTTCACTTCAAATGATTATCCTCACTTTACTAGCTTCACTTCAACTAATAGAGCTCACTTGTTTCACTTCACTTCAATTGATTAAGCTCACTTGTTTCACTTCACTTCCACTGATTAACCTCAGTTGCTTCACTTCTTTTCAACTGATTAAGCTCAGTTGCTTCACTTCACTTCAACTGAATAGGCTAACTTGACTAGCTTCTCTTCAACTAATAGAGCTCACTTGTTTCACTGCACTTCAATTGATTAAGCTCAGTTGCTTCACTTCACTTCAACTGAATAGGCTCACTTAGATAGCTTTACTCTAACTAATAGAACTCACATGTTCACTCCACTTCAACTGATTAGGCTTACTTAACTAGCTTTACTTCAACTAATAGAGCTCACTTGTTTCACTTCACTTCCATTGATTAAACTCAGTTGCTTCACTTCTTTTCAACTGATTAAGCTCAGTTGCTTCACTTCACTTCAACTGAATAGGCTAACTTGACTAGCTTCTCTTCAACTAATAGAGCTCACTTGTTTCACTTCACTTCAATTGATTAGGCTCAGTCGCTTCACTTCACTTTAACTGATTGGGCTCACTTAGATAGCTTTACTCTAACTAATAGAACTCACGTGTTTCACTTCACTTCAACTGATTAGGCTTACTTAACTAGCTTCACTGTAACTAATAGAGCTCACTTATTCACTTCACTACAATTGATTAAGCTCAGTTGCTACACTTCACTTTAACTGAATAGGCTCACTTGACTAGCTTCTCTTCAACTGATAGAGCTCACTTGTTTCAATTCACTTCAATTGATTAACCTCAGTTGCTTCACTTCTCTTCAACTGATAAAGCTCAGTTGCTTCACTTCACTTCAAATGATTATCCTCACTTTACTAGCTTCACTTCAACTAATAGAGCTCACTTGTTTCACTTCACTTCAATTGATTAAGCTCACTTGTTTCACTTCACTTCAAGTGAATAGGCTCACTTGACTAGCTTCTCTTCAACTGATAGAGCTCACTTGTTTCAATTCACTTCAATTGATTAAGCTCAGTTGCTTCACTTCACTCCAAATGATTAGGCTCACTTTACTAGCTTCACTTCAACTAATAGAGCTCACTTGTTTCACTTCACTTCAATTGATTAAGCTTAGTTGCTTCACTTCACTTTAACTGATTGGGCTCACTTAGATAGCTTTACTCCAACTAATAGAGCTCACTTGTTTCACTTCACTTCAATTGATGAAGCTCAGTTGCTTCACTTCACTTAAACTGATTGGGCTCACTTGTTTCACTTCACTTCAACTGATTAGGCTCACTTAACTAGCTTCACTGTAACTAATAGAGCTCACTTGTTCACTTCACTTCAATTGATTTAGCTCAGTTGCTTCACTTCACTTCAACTGATTGGGCTCACTTATATAGCTTTACTACAACTAATAGAGCTCACTTGTTTCACTTCACTTCAACTGATTAGGCTTACTTAACTGGCTTTACTTCAACTAATAGAGCTCACTTGTTTCAGTTCACTTCAATTGATTAAGTTCAGTTGCTACACTTCACTTCAAGTGAATAGGCTCACTTGACTAGGTTCTCTTCAACTGATAGAGCTCACTTGTTTCAATTCACTTCAACTGATTAAGCTCAGTTGCTTCACTTCACTTCAACTGATTGGGCTCACTTATATAGCTTTACTACAACTAATAAGCTCACTTGTTTCACTTCACTTCAACTGATTGGGCTCACTTGACTAGCTTCTCTTCAACTGATGGAGCTCACTTGTTTCACTTCACTTCAATTGATTAAGCTCAGTTGCTACACTTCACTTTAACTGAATAGGCTCACTTGACTAGCTTCTCTTCAACTAATAGAGCTCACTTGTTTCACTTCACTTCAATTGATTAAGCTCAGTTGCTTCACTTCACTTCAACTGATTGGGCTCACTTAGATAGCTTTACTCTAACTAATAGAGCTCATTTGTTTCACTTCACTTCAACTGATTAGGCTCACTTAACTAGCTTCACTGTAACTAATAGAGCTCACTAGTTCAGTTCACTTCAATTGATTTAGCTCAGATGCTTCACTTCACTTCAACTGATTGGGCTCACTTATATAGCTTTACTACAACTAATAGAGCTCACTTGTTTCACTTCACTTCAACTGATGAGGCTTACTTAACTAGCTTTACTTCAACTAATAGAGCTCACTTGTTTCACTTCACTTCAATTGATTAACCTCAGTTGCTTCACTTCTCTTCAACTGATTAAGCTCAGTTGCTTCACTTCACTTCAACTGAATAGGCTAACTTGACTAGCTTCTCTTCAACTAATAGAGCTCACTTGTTTCACTTCACTTAAATAGATTAGGCTCAGTCGCTTCACTTCACTTTAACTGATTGGGCTCACTTAGATAGCTTTACTCTAACTAATAGAACTCACGTGTTTCACTTCACTTCAACTGATTAGGCTCACTTAACTAGCTTCACTGTAACTAATAGAGCTCACTTGTTCAGTTCACTTCAATTGATTTAGCTCAGATGCTTCACTTCACTTCAACTGATTGGGCTCACTTATATAGCTTTACTACAACTAATAGAGCTCACTTGTTTCACTTCACTTCAACTGATGAGGCTTACTTAACTAGCTTTACTTCAACTAATAGAGCTCACTTGTTTCACTTCACTTCAATTGATTAAGTTCAGTTGCTACACTTCACTTCAAGTGAATAGGCTCACTTGACTAGGTTCTCTTCAACTGATAGAGCTCACTTGTTTCAATTCACTTCAACTGATTAAGCTCAGTTGCTTCACTTCACTTCAACTGATTGGGCTCACTTATATAGCTTTACTACAACTAATAAGCTCACTTGTTTCACTTCACTTCAACTGATTAGGCTCACTTAACTAGCTTCACTGTAACTAATAGAGCTCACTTGTTCACTTCACTTCAATTGATTTAGCTCAGTTGCTTCACTTCACTTCAACTAATTGGGTTCACTTAGTTAGCTTTACTACAACTAATAGAGCTCACTTGTTTCACTTCACTTCAACTGATTAGGCTTACTTAACTGGCTTTACTTCAACTAATAGAGCTCACTTGTTTCAGTTCACTTCAATTGATTAAGCTCAGTTGCTACACTTCACTTCAACTGAATAGGCTCACTTGACTAGCTTCTCTTTAACTGATGGAGCTCACTTGTTTCACTTCACTTCAATTGATTAAGCTCAGTTGCTACACTTCACTTTAACTGAATAGGCTCACTTGACTAGCTTCTCTTCAACTAATAGAGCTCACTTCTTTCACTTCACTTCAACTGATTAGGCTCACTTAACTAGCTTTACTTCAACTAATAGAGCTCACTTGTTTCACTTCACTTCAATTGATTAAGCTCAGTTGCTTCATTTCACTTCAACTAATTGGGTTCACTTAGTTAGCTTTACTACAACTAATAGAGCTCACTTGTTTCACTTCACTTCAACTGATTAGGCTTACTTAACTGGCTTTACTTCAACTAATAGAGCTCACTTGTTTCAGTTCACTTCAATTGATTAAGCTCAGTTGCTTCACTTCACTTTAACTGATTGGGCTCACTTATATAGCTTTACTCCAACTAATAGAGCTCACTTGTTTCACTTCACTTCAACTGATTAGGCACACTTAACTAGCTTTACTTCAACTAATAGAGCTCACTTGTTTCACTTCACTTCAATTGATTAAGCTCAGTTGCTTCACTTCACTTCAACTAATTAGGCTCACTTAACTAGCTTCTCTTCAACTGATAGAGCTCACTTGTTTCAATTCACTTCAATTGATTAAGCTCAGTTGCTTCACTTCACTCCAAATGATTAGGCTCACTTTACTAGCTTCACTTCAACTAATAGAGCTCACTTGTTTCACTTCACTTCAATTGATTAAGCTTAGTTGCTTCACTTCACTTTAACTGATTGGGCTCACTTAGATAGCTTTACTCCAACTAATAGAGCTCACTTGTTTCACTTCACTTCAACTGATTAGGCTCACTTAACTAGCTTTACTTCAACTAATAGAGCTCACTTGTTTCACTTCACTTCAATTGATTAAGCTCAGTTGCTTCACTTCACTTCAACTAATTGGGTTCACTTAGTTAGCTTTACTACAACTAATAGAGCTCACTTGTTTCACTTCACTTCAACTGATTAGGCTTACTTAACTAGCTTTACTTCAACTAATAGAGCTCACTTGTTTCACTTCACTTCAATTGATTAACCTCAGTTGCTTCACTTCTCTTCAACTGAATAAGCTCAGTTGCTTCACTTCACTTCAACTGATTAGGCTCACTTAACTAGCTTCACTGTAACTAATAGAGCTCACATGTTCACTTCACTTCAATTGATTTAGCTCAGATGCTTCACTTCACTTCAACTGATTGGGCTCACTTATATAGCTTTACTACAACTAATAGAGCTCACTTGTTTCACTTCACTTCAACTGATTAGGCTTACTTAACTAGCTTTACTTCAACTAATAGAGCTCACTTGTTTCACTTCACTTCCATTGATTAAACTCAGTTGCTTCACTTCTTTTCAACTGATTAAGCTCATTTGCTTCACTTCACTTCAACTGAATAGGCTAACTTGACTAGCTTCTCTTCAACTAATAGAGGTCACTTGTTTCACTTCACTTCAATTGATTAAGCTCAGTTGCTTCACTTCACTTTAACTGAATAGGCTCAGTTGAATAGCTTCTCTTCAACTGATAGAGCTCACTTGTTTCAATTCACTTCATTTGATTAACCTCAGTTGCTTCACTTCTCTTCAACTGATTAAGCTCAGTTGCTTCACTTCACTTCAAATGATTATCCTCACTTTACTAGCTTCACTTCAACTAATAGAGCTCACTTGTTTCACTTCACTTCAATTGATTAAGCTCACTTGTTTCACTTCACTTCCACTGATTAACCTCAGTTGCTTCACTTCTTTTCAACTGATTAAGCTCAGTTGCTTCACTTCACTTCAACTGAATAGGCTAACTTGACTAGCTTCTCTTCAACTAATAGAGCTCACTTGTTTCACTGCACTTCAATTGATTAAGCTCAGTTGCTTCACTTCACTTCAACTGAATAGGCTCACTTTACTAGCTTCACTTCAACTAATAGAGCTCAGTTGCTGCACTTCACTTCAATTGATTAAGCTCAGTTGCTTCACTTCACTTCAACTAATTGGGTTCACTTAGTTAGCTTCACTTCAACAAATAGAGCTCACTTGTTTCACTTCACTTCAAATGATCAAGCTCAGTTGCTTCACTTCACTTTAACTGATTGGGCTCACTTAGATAGCTTTACTCCAACTAATAGAGCTCACTTGTTCCACTTCACTTCAACCGATTAGGCTCACTTAACTAGCTTCACTGTAACTAATAGAGCTTACTTGTTTCACTTCACTTCATTTGATTAAGCTCAATTGTTTCACTTCACTTGAACTGATTAAGCTCAGTTGCTTCACTTCACTTCAACTGATTAGCCTCACTTAACAGGCTTTACTTTACCTAATAGAGCTCACTTGTACACTTCACTTCAATTGATTAAGCTCAGTTGCTTCACTTCACTTCATCTGATTGGGCTGACTTATATAGCTTTACTACAACTAATAGAGCTCACTTGTTTCACTTCACTTCAACTGATTAGGCTTACTTAACTAGCTTTTTTTCAACTGATAGAGCTCACTTGTTTCAATTCACTTCAATTGATTAACCTCAGTTGCTTCACTTCTCTTCAAATGATTAGACTCACTTTACTAGCTTCACTTCAACTAATAGAGCTCACTTGTTTCACTTCACTTCAATTGATTAAGCTCAGTTGCTTCACTTCACTTTAACTGATTGGGCTGACTTAGATAGCTTTACTCTAACTAATAGAGCTCACTTGTTTCAATTCACTTCAACTGATTAGGCTCACTTAACTAGCTTCACTGTAACTAATAGAGCTCACTTGTTCACTTCACTTCAATTGATTTAGCTCAGTTGCTTCACTTCACATCAACTGATTGGGCTCACTTATATAGCTTTACTACAACTAATAGAGCTCACTTGTTTCACTTCACTTCAACTGATTAGGCTTACTTAACTAGCTTTACTTCAACTAATAGAGCTTACTTGTTTCACTTCACTTCAATTGATTAAGCTCAGTTGCTACACTTCACTTCAAGTGAATAGGCTCACTTGACTAGCTTCTCTTCAACTGATAGAGCTCACTTGTTTCAATTCACTTCAATTGATTAACCTCAGTTGCTTCACTTCTCTTCAACTGATTAAGCTCAGTTGCTTCACTTCACTTCAACTGATTGGGCTCACTTATATAGCTTTACTACAACTAATAGAGCTCACTTGTTTCACTTCACTTCAACTGATTAGGCTTACTTAACTAGCTTTACTTCAACTAATAGAGCTCACTTGTTTCACTTCACTTCAATATATTAAGCTCAGTTGCTTCACTTCACTTTAACTGATTGGGCTCACTTAGATAGCTTTACTCTAACTAATAGAGCTCACTTGTTTCACTTCACTTCAACAGATTAGGCTTACTTAACTAGCTCCACTGTAACTAATAGAGCTCACTTGTTCACTTCACTTCAATTGATTAAGCTCAGTTGCTTCACTTCACTTCAACTGATTGGGCTCACTTATATAGCTTTACTACAACTAATAGAGCTCACTTGTTTCACTTCACTTCAACTGATTAGGCCTACTTAACTGGCTTTACTTCAACTAATAGGGCTCACTTGTTTCAGTTCACTTCAATTGAATAAGCTCAGTTGCTTCACTTCACTTCAAGTGAATAGGCTCACTTGACTAGCTTCTCTTCAACTGATAGAGCTCACTTGTTTCAATTCACTTCAATTGATTAACCTCAGTTGCGTCACTTCTCTTCAACTGATTAAGCTCAGTTGCATCACTTCACTTCAACTGATTGGGCTCACTTATACAGCTTTACTACAACTAATAGAGCTCACTTGTTTCACTTCACTTCAACTGATTAGGCTTACTTAACTAGCTTTACTTCAACTAATAGAGCTCACTTGTTTCACTTCACTTCAATTGATTAAGTTCAGTTGCTTCACTTCACTTTAACTGATTGGGCTCACTTAGATAGCTTTACTCTAACTAATAGAGCTCACTTGTTTCACTTCACTTCAACTGATTAGGCTCACTTAACTAGCTTCACTGTAACTAATAGAGCTCACTTGTTCACTTCACTTCAATTGATTTAGCTCAGTTGCTTCACTTCACTTCAACTGATTGGGCTCACTTATATAGCTTTACTGCAACTGTTAGAGCTCACTTGTTTCACTTCACTTCAACTGATTAGGCTTACTTAACAGGCTTTACTTCAACTAATAGTGCTCACTTGTTTCACTTCACTTCAATTGATTAAGCTCAGTTGCTACACTTCACTTCAACTGAATAGGCTCACTTGACTAGCTTCTCTTCAACTGATAGAGCTCACTTGTTTCACTTCACTCCAATTGATTAACCTCAGTTGCTTCACTTCTCTTCAACTGATTAAGCTCAGTTGCTTCACTTCACTTCAACTGATTAGGCTCACTTTACTAGCTTCACTTCAACTAATAGAGCTCACTTGTTTCACTTCACTTCAATTGATTAAGCTCAGTTGCTTCACTTCACTTCAACTGATTAAGCTCAGTTGCTTTGCTTCACTTTAACTGATTAGGCTCACTTAACTTGCTTCACTTCTACTAATAGAGCTCACTTGTTTCACTTCACTTCAATTGATTAAGCTCAGTTGCTTCACTTCACTTCAATTGATTAAGCTCACTTTACTAGCTTCACTTCAACTAATAGAGCTCACTTGTTTCACTTCACTTCAATTGATTAAGCTCAGTTGCTTCACTTCACTTTAACTGATTGGGCTCACTTAGATAGCTTTACTCCAACTAATAGAGCTCACTTTTTTCACTTCACTTCAGCTGATTAGGCTCTATTAACTAGATTCACTGTAACTAATACAGCTCGCTTGTTCACTTCACTTCAATTGATTTAGCTCAGTTGCTTCACTTCACATCAACTGATTGGGCTCACTTATATAGCTTTACTACAACTAATAGAGCTCACTTCACTTCAACTGATTAGGCTTACTTAACTAGCTTTACTTCAACTAATAGCGCTTACTTGTTTCACTTCACTTCAATTGATTAAGCTCAGTTGCTACACTTCACTTCAAGTGAATAGGCTCACTTGACTAGCTTCTCTTCAACTGATAGAGCTCACTTGTTTCAATTCACTTCAATTGATTAACCTCAGTTGCTTCACTTCTCTTCAACTGATTAAGCTCAGTTGGTTCACTTCACTTCAACTGATTGGGCTCACTTATATAGCTTTACTACATCTAATAGAGCTCACTTGTTTCACTTCACTTCAACTGATTAGGCTTACTTAACTAGCTTTACTTCAACTAATAGCGCTTACTTGTTTCACTTCACTTCAATTGATTAAGCTCAGTTGCTTCACTTCACTTCAACTGATTAGGCTCACTTAACTAGCTTCACTGTAACTAATAGAGCTCACTTGTTCACTTCACTTCAATTGATTTAGCTCAGATGCTTCACTTCACTTCAACTGATTAAGCTCAGTTGCTTCACTTCACTTCAACTGATTAAGCTCAGTTGCTTTGCTTCACTTCAACTGATTAGGCTCCCTTAACTTGCTTCACTTCTACTAATAGAGCTCACTTGTTTCACTTCACTTCAATTGATTAAGCTCAGTTGCTTCACTTCACTTCAATTGATTAAGCTCAGTTGCTTCACTTCACTTCAACTGATTGGGCTCACTTATATAGCTTTACTACAACTAATAGAGCTCACTTGTTGCACTTCACATCAACTGATTAGGCTTACTTAACTAGCTTTACTTCAACTAATAGAGCTCACTTGTTTCACTTCACTTCAATTGATTAAGCTAAGTTGCTTCACTTTACTTCAACTGATTAAGCTCAGTTGCTTTGCTTCACTTCAACTGATTAGGCTCACTTAACTAGCTTCACTTCTACTAATAGAGCTCACTTGTTTCACTTCACTTCAATTGATTAAGCTCAGTTGCTTCACTTCACTTCAATTGATTAAGCTCAGTTGCTTCACTTCACTTCAACTGATTGGGCTCACTTATATAGCTTTACTACAACTAATAGAGCTCACTTGTTTCACTTCACTTCAACTGATTAGGCTTACTTAACTAGCTTTACTTCAACTAATAGAGCTCACTTGTTTCACTTCACTTCCATTGATTAAACTCAGTTGCTTCACTTCTTTTCAACTGATTAAGCTCAGTTGCTTCACTTCACTTTAACTGAATAGGCTCACTTGACTAGCTTCTCTTCAACTGATAGAGCTCACTTGTTTCAATTCACTTCAATTGATTAACCTCAGTTGCTTCACTTCTCTTCAACTGATTAAGCTCAGTTGCTTCACTTCACTTCAAATGATTATCCTCACTTTACTAGCTTCACTTCAACTAATAGAGCTCACTTGTTTCACTTCACTTCAATTGATTAAGCTCACTTGTTTCACTTCACTTCCACTGATTAACCTCAGTTGCATCACTTCTTTTCAACTGATTAAGCTCAGTTGCTTCACTTTACTTCAACTGAATAGGCTAACTTGACTAGCTTCTCTTCAACTAATAGAGCTCACTTGTTTCACTTCACTTCAATTGATTAAGCTCAGTTGCTTCACTTCACTTCAACTGAATAGGCTCACTTTACTAGCTTCACTTCAACTAATAGAGCTCAGTTGCTGCACTTCACTTCAATTGATTAAGCTCAGTTGCTTCACTTCACTTCAACTAATTGGGTTCACTTAGTTAGCTTCACTTCAACAAATAGAGCTCACTTGTTTCACTTCACTTCAAATGATCAAGCTCAGTTGCTTCACTTCACTTGAACTGATTGGGCTCACTTAGATAGCTTTACTCCAACTAATAGAGCTCACTTGTTTCACTTCACTTCAAGCGATTAGGCTCACTTAACTAGCTTCACTGTAACTAATAGAGCTTACTTGTTTCACTTCACTTCATTTGATTAAGCTCAATTGTTTCACTTTACTTGAACTGATTAAGCTCAGTTGCTTCACTTCACTTCAACTGATTAGCCTCACTTAACAGGCTTTACTTTACCCAATAGAGCTCACTTGTACACTTCACTTCAATTGATTAAGCTCAGTTGCTTCACTTCACTTCATCTAATTGGGCTGACTTATATAGCTTTACTACAACTAATAGAGCTCACTTGTTTCACTTCACTTCAACTGATTAGGCTTACTTAACTAGCTTTTCTTCAACTGATAGAGCTCACTTGTTTCAATTCACTTCAATTGATTAATCTCAGTTGCTTCACTTCTCTTCAACTGATTAAGCTCAGTTGCTTCACTTCACTTCAAATGATTAGACTCACTTTACTAGCTTCACTTCAACTAATAGAGCTCACTTGTTTCACTTCACTTCAATTGATTAAGCTCAGTTGCTTCACTTCACTTCAACTGATTGGGCTCACTTAGATAGCTTCACTGTAACTAATAGAGCTAACTTGTTCACTTCACTTCAATTGATTTAGCTCAGTTGCTTCACTTCACTTCAACTGATTGGGCTCACTTATACAACTTTACTGCAACTATTAGAGCTCACTTGTTTCACTTCACTTCAACTGATTAGGCTTACTTAACAGGCTTTACTTCAACTAATAGAGCTCACTTGTTTCACTTCACTTCAATTGATTAAGCTCAGTTGCTACACTTCACTTCAACTGAATAGGGTCACTTGACTAGCTTCTCTTCAACTGATAGAGCTCACTTGTTTCACTTCACTCCAATTGATTAACCTCAGTTGCTTCACTTCTCTTCAACTGATTAAGCTCAGTTGCTTCACTTCACTTCAACTGATTAGGCTCACTTTACTAGCTTCACTTCAACTAATAGAGCTCACTTGTTTCACTTCACTTCAGTTGATTAAGCTCAGTTGCTTCACTTCACTTTAACTGATTAGGCTCAGTTGCTTCACTTCACTTTAACTGATTAGGCTCACTTAACTAGCTTCACTTTGACTAATAGAGCTCACATGTTTCTCTTCACTTCAATTGATTAACCTCAATTGTTTCACTTCTCTTCAACTGATTAAGCTCAGTTGCTTCACTTCACTTCAACTGATTGGGCTCACTTATACAACTTTACTGCAACTATTAGAGCTCACTTGTTTCACTTCACTTCAACTGATTAGGCTTACTTAACAGGCTTTACTTCAACTAATAGAGCTCACTTGTTTCACTTCACTTCAATTGATTAAGCTCAGTTGCTTCACTTCACTTCAACTGATTAGGCTCAGTTGCTTCACTTCACTTCAATTGATTAAGCTCAGTTGCTTCACTTCACTTCAACTGATTGGGCTCACTTATATAGCTTTACTACAACTAATAGAGCTCACTTGTTGCACTTCACATCAACTGATTAGGCTTACTTAACTAGCTTTACTTCAACTAATAGAGCTCACTTGTTTCACTTCACTTCAATTGATTAAGCTAAGTTGCTTCACTTTACTTCAACTGATTAAGCTCAGTTGCTTTGCTTCACTTCAACTGATTAGGCTCACTTAACTAGCTTCACTTCTACTAATAGAGCTCACTTGTTTCACTTCACTTCAATTGATTAAGCTCAGTTGCTTCACTTCACTTCAATTGATTAAGCTCAGTTGCTTCACTTCACTTCAACTGATTGGGCTCACTTATATAGCTTTACTACAACTAATAGAGCTCACTTGTTTCACTTCACTTCAACTGATTAGGCTTACTTAACTAGCTTTACTTCAACTAATAGAGCTCACTTGTTTCACTTCACTTCCATTGATTAAACTCAGTTGCTTCACTTCTTTTCAACTGATTAAGCTCAGTTGCTTCACTTCACTTTAACTGAATAGGCTCACTTGACTAGCTTCTCTTCAACTGATAGAGCTCACTTGTTTCAATTCACTTCAATTGATTAACCTCAGTTGCTTCACTTCTCTTCAACTGATTAAGCTCAGTTGCTTCACTTCACTTCAAATGATTATCCTCACTTTACTAGCTTCACTTCAACTAATAGAGCTCACTTGTTTCACTTCACTTCAATTGATTAAGCTCACTTGTTTCACTTCACTTCCACTGATTAACCTCAGTTGCATCACTTCTTTTCAACTGATTAAGCTCAGTTGCTTCACTTTACTTCAACTGAATAGGCTAACTTGACTAGCTTCTCTTCAACTAATAGAGCTCACTTGTTTCACTTCACTTCAATTGATTAAGCTCAGTTGCTTCACTTCACTTCAACTGAATAGGCTCACTTTACTAGCTTCACTTCAACTAATAGAGCTCAGTTGCTGCACTTCACTTCAATTGATTAAGCTCAGTTGCTTCACTTCACTTCAACTAATTGGGTTCACTTAGTTAGCTTCACTTCAACAAATAGAGCTCACTTGTTTCACTTCACTTCAAATGATCAAGCTCAGTTGCTTCACTTCACTTGAACTGATTGGGCTCACTTAGATAGCTTTACTCCAACTAATAGAGCTCACTTGTTTCACTTCACTTCAAGCGATTAGGCTCACTTAACTAGCTTCACTGTAACTAATAGAGCTTACTTGTTTCACTTCACTTCATTTGATTAAGCTCAATTGTTTCACTTTACTTGAACTGATTAAGCTCAGTTGCTTCACTTCACTTCAACTGATTAGCCTCACTTAACAGGCTTTACTTTACCCAATAGAGCTCACTTGTACACTTCACTTCAATTGATTAAGCTCAGTTGCTTCACTTCACTTCATCTAATTGGGCTGACTTATATAGCTTTACTACAACTAATAGAGCTCACTTGTTTCACTTCACTTCAACTGATTAGGCTTACTTAACTAGCTTTTCTTCAACTGATAGAGCTCACTTGTTTCAATTCACTTCAATTGATTAATCTCAGTTGCTTCACTTCTCTTCAACTGATTAAGCTCAGTTGCTTCACTTCACTTCAAATGATTAGACTCACTTTACTAGCTTCACTTCAACTAATAGAGCTCACTTGTTTCACTTCACTTCAATTGATTAAGCTCAGTTGCTTCACTTCACTTCAACTGATTGGGCTCACTTAGATAGCTTCACTGTAACTAATAGAGCTAACTTGTTCACTTCACTTCAATTGATTTAGCTCAGTTGCTTCACTTCACTTCAACTGATTGGGCTCACTTATACAACTTTACTGCAACTATTAGAGCTCACTTGTTTCACTTCACTTCAACTGATTAGGCTTACTTAACAGGCTTTACTTCAACTAATAGAGCTCACTTGTTTCACTTCACTTCAATTGATTAAGCTCAGTTGCTACACTTCACTTCAACTGAATAGGGTCACTTGACTAGCTTCTCTTCAACTGATAGAGCTCACTTGTTTCACTTCACTCCAATTGATTAACCTCAGTTGCTTCACTTCTCTTCAACTGATTAAGCTCAGTTGCTTCACTTCACTTCAACTGATTAGGCTCACTTTACTAGCTTCACTTCAACTAATAGAGCTCACTTGTTTCACTTCACTTCAGTTGATTAAGCTCAGTTGCTTCACTTCACTTTAACTGATTAGGCTCAGTTGCTTCACTTCACTTTAACTGATTAGGCTCACTTAACTAGCTTCACTTTGACTAATAGAGCTCACATGTTTCTCTTCACTTCAATTGATTAACCTCAATTGTTTCACTTCTCTTCAACTGATTAAGCTCAGTTGCTTCACTTCACTTCAACTGATTAGCCTCACTTAACAGGCTTCACTTTACCTTATAGAGCTCACTTGTACACTTCACTTCAATTGATTAAGCTCAGTTGCTTCACTTCACTTCATCTGATTGGGCTGACTTATATAGCTTCACTACAACTAATAGAGCTCACTTGTTTCACTTCACTTCAACTGATTAGGCTTACTTAACTAGCTTTTCTTCTACTAATAGAGCTCACTTGTTTCACTTCACTTCAATTGATTAAGCTCAGTTGCTTCACTTCACTTTAACTGATTGGGCTCACTTAGATAGCTTTACTCCAACTAATAGAGCTCACTTGTTTCACTTCACTTCAGCTGATTAGGCTCTCTTAACTAGCTTCACTGTAACTAATACAGCTCACTTGTTCACTTCACTTCAATTGATTTAGCTCAGTTGCTTCACTTCACATCAACTGATTGGGCTCACTTATATAGCTTTACTACAACTAATAGAGCTCACTTGTTTCACTTCACTTCAACTGATTAGGCTTACTTAACTAGCTTTACTTCAACTAATAGCGCTTACTTGTTTCACTTCACTTCAATTGATTAAGCTCAGTTGCTACACTTCACTTCAAGTGAATAGGCTCACTTGACTAGCTTCTCTTCAACTGATAGAGCTCACTTGTTTCAATTCACTTCAATTGATTAACCTCAGTTGCTTCACTTCTCTTCAACTGATTAAGCTCAGTTGGTTCACTTCACTTCAACTGATTGGGCTCACTTATATAGCTTTACTACATCTAATAGAGCTCACTTGTTTCACTTCACTTCAACTGATTAGGCTTACTTAACTAGCTTTACTTCAACTAATAGCGCTTACTTGTTTCACTTCACTTCAATTGATTAAGCTCAGTTGCTTCACTTCACTTCAACTGATTAGGCTCACTTAACTAGCTTCACTGTAACTAATAGAGCTCACTTGTTCACTTCACTTCAATTGATTTAGCTCAGATGCTTCACTTCACTTCAACTGATTAAGCTCAGTTGCTTCACTTCACTTCAACTGATTAAGCTCAGTTGCTTTGCTTCACTTCAACCGATTAGGCTCACTTAACTTGCTTCACTTCTACTAATAGAGCTCACTTGTTTCACTTCACTTCAATTGATTAAGCTCAGTTGCTTCACTTCACTTCAATTGATTAAGCTCAGTTGCTTCACTTCACTTCAACTGATTGGGCTCACTTATATAGCTTTACTACAACTAATAGAGCTCACTTGTTGCACTTCACTTCAACTGATTAGGCTTACTTAACTAGCTTTACTTCAACTAATAGAGCTCACTTGTTTCACTTCACTTCAATTGATTAAGCTAAGTTGCTTCACTTTACTTCAACTGATTAAGCTCAGTTGCTTTGCTTCACTTCAACTGATTAGGCTCACTTAACTAGCTTCACTTCTACTAATAGAGCTCACTTGTTTCACTTCACTTCAATTGATTAAGCTCAGTTGCTTCACTTCACTTCAATTGATTAAGCTCAGTTGCTTCACTTCACTTCAACTGATTGGGCTCACTTATATAGCTTTACTACAACTAATAGAGCTCACTTGTTTCACTTCACTTCAACTGATTAGGCTTACTTAACTAGCTTTACTTCAACTAATAGAGCTCACTTGTTTCACTTCACTTCCATTGATTAAACTCAGTTGCTTCACTTCTTTTCAACTGATTAAGCTCAGTTGCTTCACTTCACTTTAACTGAATAGGCTCACTTGACTAGCTTCTCTTCAACTGATAGAGCTCACTTGTTTCAATTCACTTCAATTGATTAACCTCAGTTGCTTCACTTCTCTTCAACTGATTAAGCTCAGTTGCTTCACTTCACTTCAAATGATTATCCTCACTTTACTAGCTTCACTTCAACTAATAGAGCTCACTTGTTTCACTTCACTTCAATTGATTAAGCTCACTTGTTTCACTTCACTTCCACTGATTAACCTCAGTTGCATCACTTCTTTTCAACTGATTAAGCTCAGTTGCTTCACTTTACTTCAACTGAATAGGCTAACTTGACTAGCTTCTCTTCAACTAATAGAGCTCACTTGTTTCACTTCACTTCAATTGATTAAGCTCAGTTGCTTCACTTCACTTCAACTGAATAGGCTCACTTTACTAGCTACACTTCAACTAATAGAGCTCAGTTGCTGCACTTCACTTCAATTGATTAAGCTCAGTTGCTTCACTTCACTTCAACTAATTGGGTTCACTTAGTTAGCTTCACTTCAACAAATAGAGCTCACTTGTTTCACTTCATTTCAAATGATCAAGCTCAGTTGCTTCACTTCACTTGAACTGATTGGGCTCACTTAGATAGCTTTACTCCAACTAATAGAGCTCACTTGTTTCACTTCACTTCAAGCGATTAGGCTCACTTAACTAGCTTCACTGTAACTAATAGAGCTTACTTGTTTCACTTCACTTCATTTGATTAAGCTCAATTGTTTCACTTTACTTGAACTGATTAAGCTCAGTTGCTTCACTTCACTTCAACTGATTAGCCTCACTTAACAGGCTTTACTTTACCCAATAGAGCTCACTTGTACACTTCACTTCAATTGATTAGGCTCAGTTGCTTCACTTCACTTCATCTGATTGGGCTGACTTATATAGCTTTACTACAACTAATAGAGCTCACTTGTTTCACTTCACTTCAACTGATTAGGCTTACTTAACTAGCTTTTCTTCAACTGATAGAGCTCACTTGTTTCAATTCACTTCAATTGATTAATCTCAGTTGCTTCACTTCTCTTCAACTGATTAAGCTCAGTTGCTTCACTTCACTTCAAATGATTAGACTCACTTTACTAGCTTCACTTCAACTAATATAGCTCACTTGTTTCACTTCACTTCAATTGATTAAGCTCAGTTGCTTCACTTCACTTCAACTGATTGGGCTCACTTAGATAGCTTCACTGTAACTAATAGAGCTAACTTGTTCACTTCACTTCAATTGATTTAGCTCAGTTGCTTCACTTCACTTCAACTGATTGGGCTCACTTATACAACTTTACTGCAACTATTAGAGCTCACTTGTTTCACTTCACTTCAACTGATTAGGCTTACTTAACAGGCTTTACTTCAACTAATAGAGCTCACTTGTTTCACTTCACTTCAATTGATTAAGCTCAGTTGCTACACTTCACTTCAACTGAATAGGGTCACTTGACTAGCTTCTCTTCAACTGATAGAGCTTACTTGTTTCACTTCACTCCAATTGATTAACCTCAGTTGCTTCACTTCTCTTCAACTGATTAAGCTCAGTTGCTTCACTTCACTTCAACTGATTAGGCTCACTTTACTAGCTTCACTTCAACTAATAGAGCTCACTTGTTTCACTTCACTTCAGTTGATTAAGCTCAGTTGCTTCACTTCACTTTAACTGATTAGGCTCAGTTGCTTCACTTCACTTTAACTGATTAGGCTCACTTAACTAGCTTCACTTTGACTAATAGAGCTCACATGTTTCTCTTCACTTCAATTGATTAACCTCAATTGTTTCACTTCTCTTCAACTGATTAAGCTCAGTTGCTTCACTTCACTTCAACTGATTAGCCTCACTTAACAGGCTTCACTTTACCTTATAGAGCTCACTTGTACACTTCACTTCAATTGATTAAGCTCAGTTGCTTCACTTCACTTCATCTGATTGGGCTGACTTATATAGCTTTACTACAACTAATAGAGCTCACTTGTTTCACTTCACTTCAACTGATTAGGCTTACTTAACTAGCTTTTCTTCAACTAATAGAGCTCACTTGTTTCACATCACTTCAATTGATTAAGCTTAGTTGCTACACTTCACTTCAACTGAATAGGCTCACTTGACTAGCTTCTCTTCAACTGATAGAGCTCACTTGTTTCAATTCACTTCAATTGATTAACCTCAGTTGTTCCACTTCTCTTCAACTGATTAAGCTCAGTTGCTTCACTTCACTTCAAATGATTAGACTCACTTTACTAGCTTCACTTCAACTAATAGAGCTCACTTGTTTCACTTCTCTTCAACTGATTAAGCTCAGTTGCTTCACTTCACTTCAACTGATTAGCCTCACTTAACAGGCTTCACTTTACCTTATAGAGCTCACTTGTACACTTCACTTCAATTGATTAAGCTCAGTTGCTTCACTTCACTTCAACTGATTAGGCTCACTTTACTAGCTTCACTTCAACTAATAGAGCTCACTTGTTTCACTTCACTTCAGTTGATTAAGCTTAGTTGCTTCACTTCACTTTAACTGATTAGGCTCAGTTGCTTCACTTCACTTCAACTGATTAGGCTTACTTAACTAGCTTCACTGTAACTAATAGAGCTCACTTCTGTGCTCAAAAGCCAAAGTAGCTTATGTCAAAACTATCGATTTTGAGAAAATGTGACTTAAAGTTTTAAACAGGTTTCTGAAAAAAATGTGTTTATATTTTGAAAAAAAATGTTGACTATTCGTTTTAAAATGGAATAAAAAAACAAATAACATACAATATTCCTTGAAAACAAATCCTTGTATTATACTTCGACGAAGTTTTTTCACTCAAGATGCTTTTCCTTTTTCAAAATATTAGTCTAAATTTTATTATGTAACTTAGGATACTTTTCCAAACCGAGTATTTAAAACAAGTAAACCTAATGTTGAGTTAAGGTATTTTTCCAACTCGAAAATTTTTGTATATACAGACTTAAGAAAAAAACACATGATAAAAAATATTTTTTACATACAAAATTTTTATTAACACAATAATAAAAAAGTGGTTCAATTTTTACATTTCCTCATTATCTTGTTCAGTCAGGTCTGGATGAATGAGTGGTGAATCGTTCGTACTCAAGTTGTTATAAAAACTGTGAAAACATTCAGTTATTAGTGGCAGCATTTCAATGAGATCTTTTTTCTTTTCAGTATTTATTGGAAGTAGTTCTGAATAACACCTGGATACATTTTGGATATTTATGCCATTACAACCACGCCGTCTTATGTTGAGTATTTTAAAAGGCTCATTTTCTGTTAGTGTTGTTTTATATTGTATATATATTGTATTTTAGAATAACGCAACCATTTAACGTTTTGCCAGATAAATTTTTCTTTACTTTCATCGGTTTTGCGCCAAAGTAATTGGTTTTTAGAAGCAGTGGAAAAATCAAAAATTTCACTCTGTGACATTTCTTCGACTACAAATTGTCTTTTAACACCTACTGCTGCTATGAAATTGTACCAATCTCTGGGATGGTGTATATTTGATGTAGTCCTCTTTTTTTTCCTCTCGATCAACGCATGATCCACATCACACTCCATGTGAGTGTGACCTGGCAAAAGAAATTTGTGGTCAATGATGTCAATGTTATCCTGGTTATTTAAAAATATCATGAACATAGTGGAAACAAAGCTATTTTTATTCTGCCCTGGACAAGAATCGCTGAAAAATACTACATGTTTAGTTTCTTGCGAAAGATTCTTCAAATGTTTGAAAAGACATGAAGCTATTTCGTTTCCTCCGCGTTTTCCAATAGCTTCATGCCACATGTAGCAGTACGGCTGATCATTAGCACAATCATGTACTGTGAGATTGAACGTCCATAATTGTCGTTTGTAAAATGACAACGAGGATCTTAGAAAAGGAGTTGGAAGGCACTGTTGTAAATCGAAAGTAAAAACTTTATATTTCGAATCCAATTTTGCAGCACTTTTAGCTTCAGATTTGATCTTGTACGCTAAATCTGCATCTGCATGGTGGCTATCACGCTCTTGATGTAAAGATTCTAATTCATCATGAGATGCTGTCTTTATTTTCAATTTAAGCATTTCACACTTATGACATACATCTACCTGAGGCTTTTTAAATTTTAGATTCATAGAATGAAAAATTTCAGAGTATTTTGTCTGTGAAACTGGTTCAATATGAGACTCTTTATACAATCGGTACATCAAGGATAAGGATAAATCACTGCACAAGTATTTTTTTTCTGTGTCTCTTCGGCTATAATGACTTTCATATGCCGGAAATGATGATATATGATTTTTAACGTCATTTAATTTTTGGTCAGATAATTTATTGATTGGTGTACGAGATCCACGCTTTTCGGGAACAATGACAGTTCCATTACTTTCTAATTTTTTTTAAATAATTGTCTTGAAAAATTGATCACTTTCATCCAGTGTAAATTTGAAACACTTTTGGCAAACAGAGAGCCTTTCGCCTCTTTTAACAAGATAATAAGAATAAGAATATTGTCGGTTTCTCGGTGCAGTAGAACTTTTGATTTTTCTTTCGCATTTTTTATCATGAATTTCAATTAGCCCTGTTAAATGAGCCTGGCGAAGTTTGTAACTGCCTAACGCCCAATACTGATCGAAAATATATTTTTGGTCCTCCTCAGATAACTTTTCCTTACAATTTTTTCGACATTTTTGTAAAATTTTAAACTTTTTTTCTCGTACATATTTTCCTTTTTGTGTTGTATAAGACTGCCCCGTATTCCTTTTTTTTTGCCTTGATTTTTTATTTTCTTTGTCATTATTTTCTTGTGATTCAACATTTTGACCCTTATCTTTTAGTTCAACTTGTGGTATATCAGCGTCAATTAAATTACGTATCAATTGATTCGCAGCCTGTTCTAATTCGCTATCAGCATCAGAAACGCATTCATCACTAGAACTATTAGATGGTACAAAGTCCGGATCGAGTACACTGTCATCATCATCATCATAATCAAAAATGTTAAAATGATTTTGCAGGGAACATAAATCAAAACAAAAACCATTGACAAATGATGAATGAGTTTCGTTTAAAACAGGTGAATGAAAAAATGTAGAAACTGCAATACCTATAATTACATTTTTATTTTTTAGAAATACTGTTATTTTAAAAAAGCATAATAAAAATTAATCAAATCGTTTTTTTACATATAAGATATTGACATACAATCTTTGTATTTTGCTTTGATTTTCATTTGTATCAAATTAATATAAAAATTGTTAACTTACTGTTGTTTTTGGATGACATATCGTTGTTACTATGAGAAAATGTGTTGGGTTTACCACCAGAAGACGTGACGTTGCTGGTTAAGGGTCTTTCAGCAAATTTTGACCGAGCCAACAATACCATTTGTTTCCCTCGACTCATACTGCGCTTAAAATTGTAAAAAGTGTACCTTTCGCTTTGACTAACTATGCAAAACTAACTTCTGTATCACTGTAACAAGTGTAATACACACACAAAAATAGCTTAAGTCGATATAAATTAACAGCTTTTCTATTCTTAAGTTTGGAAAAGTAGCTTGGGTTACTTAAGCTACTTTTCCCTGGCAATAAATCGAATAATTTTATACTGAATATAATCTTAAGTAGACTTATGATCGGTAAACAAGGTATTTTCAGTTTGAGAAATTAACTAACATAGACATAAGATATTTTTCCTTACTTAACTCAACTATGATTTTGCCGTTAAAATACAGTTAATTTCCCACATAAGTGGTTTTTCTAAAATAACATGGGCTGCTTAATTCAACATATTAGGACCAAGTTAACATAAGTTGTTTTTTCAAAGGTATATATAAATCATAACGACATAAGCTATTTTGATTTTCAAATATAACTATGCGACTAGTGATTGTATTATTACGCAGATAAGCTAAAATTGAACTACTAAATTATCTTTTTTCAAATTATATAAAAAAGGAATTTATCATTAGTCGACATAAGCTACTTTGGCTTTTATACACAGACTTGTTCACTTCACTTCAATTGATTAAGCTCAGTTGCTACACTTCACTTTAACTGAATAGGCTCACTTGACTAGTTTCTCTTCAACTGATAGAGCTCACTTGTTTCAATTCACTTCAATTGATTAACCTCAGTTGCTTCACTTCTCTTCAACTGATTAAGCTCAGTTGCTTCACTTCACTTCAAATGATTATCCTCACTTTACTAGCTTCACTTCAACTAATAGAGCTCACTTGTTCCACTTCACTTCAATTGATTAAGCTCACTTGTTTCACTTCACTTCAAGTGAATAGGCTCACTTGACTAGCTTCTCTTCAACTGATAGAGCTTACTTGTTTCAATTCACTTCAATTGATTAAGCTCAGTTGCTTCACTTCACTCCAAATGATTAGGCTCACTTTACTAGCTTCACTTCAACTAATAGAGCTCACTTGTTTCACTTCACTTCAATTGATTAAGCTTAGTTGCTTCACTTCACTTTAACTGATTGGGCTCACTTAGATAGCTTTACTCCAACTAATAGAGCTCACTTGTTTCACTTCACTTCAACTGATTAGGCTCACTTAACTAGCTTTACTTCAACTAATAGAGCTCACTTGTTTCACTTCACTTCAATTGATTAAGCTCAGTTGCTTCACTTCACTTCAACTAATTGGGTTCACTTAGTTAGCTTTACTACAACTAATAGAGCTAACTTGTTTCACTTCACTTCAACTGATTAGGCTTACTTAACTAGCTTTACTTCAACTAATAGAGCTTACTTGTTTCACTTCACTTCAATTGATTAAGTTCAGTTGCTACACTTCACTTCAAGTGAATAGGCTCACTTGACTAGGTTCTCTTCAACTGATAGAGCTCACTTGTTTCAATTCACTTCAACTGATTAAGCTCAGTTGCTTCACTTCACTTCAACTGATTGGGCTCACTTATATAGCTTTACTACAACTAATAAGCTCACTTGTTTCACTTCACTTCAACTGATTAGGCTCAATTAACTAGCTTCACTGTAACTAATAGAGCTCACTTGTTCACTTCACTTCAATTGATTTAGCTCAGTTGCTTCACTGAACTTTAACTGATTGGGCTCACTTATATAGCTTTACTACAACTAATAGAGCTCACTTGTTTCACTTCACTTCAACTGATTAGGCTTACTTAACTGGCTTTACTTCAACTAATAGAGCTCACTTGTTTCAGTTCACTTCAATTGATTAAGCTCAGTTGCTACACTTCACTTCAACTGAATAGGCTCACTTGACTAGCTTCTCTTCAACTGATGGAGCTCACTTGTTTCACTTCACTTCAATTGATTAAGCTCAGTTGCTACACTTCACTTTAACTGAATAGGCTCACTTGACTAGCTTCTCTTCAACTAATAGAGCTCACTTCTTTCACTTCACTTCAACTGATTAGGCTCACTTAACTAGCTTTACTTCAACTAATAGAGCTCACTTGTTTCACTTCACTTCAATTGATTAAGCACAGTTGCTTCACTTCACTTCAACTAATTGGGGTCACTTAGTTAGCTTTACTACAACTAATAGAGCTCACTTGTTTCACTTCACTTCAACTGATTAGGCTTACTTATCTGGCTTTACTTCAACTAATAGAGCTCACTTGTTTCAGTTCACTTCAATTGATTAAGCTCAGTTGCTTCACTTCACTTTAACTGATTGGGCTCACTTAGATAGCTTTACTCCAACTAATAGAGCTTACTTGTTTCACTTCACTTCAACTGATTAGGCTCACTTAACTAGCTTTACTTCAACTAATAGAGCTCACTTGTTTCACTTCACTTCAATTGATTAAGCTCAGTTGCTTCACTTCACTTCAACTAATTAGGCTCACTTAACTAGCTTCTCTTCAACTGATAGAGCTCACTTGTTTCAATTCACTTCAATTGATTAAGCTCAGTTGCTTCACTTCACTCCAAATGATTAGGCTCACTTTACTAGCTTCACTTCAACTAATAGAGCTCACTTGTTTCACTTCACTTCAATTGATTAAGCTTAGTTGCTTCACTTCACTTCAACTAATTGGGTTCACTTAGATAGCTTTACTCCAACTAATAGAGCTCACTTGTTTCACTTCACTTCAACTGATTAGGCTCACTTAACTAGCTTTACTTCAACTAATAGAGCTCACTTGTTTCACTTCACTTCAATTGATTAACCTCAGTTGCTTCACTTCACTTCAACTGAATAGGCTCACTTTACTAGCTTCACTTCAACTAATAGAGCTCAGTTGCTGCACTTCACTTCAATTGATTAGGCTCACTTAACTCGCTTTACTGTAACTAATAGAGCTCACTTGTTTCACTTCACTTCAATTGATTAAGCTCAGTTGCTTCACTTCACTTCAACTAATTGGGTTCACTTAGTTAGCTTTACTACAACTAATAGAGCTCACTTGTTTCACTTCACTTCAACTGATTAGGCTTACTTAACTAGCTTTACTTCAACTAATAGAGCTCACTTGTTTCACTTCACTTCAATTGATTAAGCTCACTTGTTTCACTTCACTTCCACTGATTAACCTCAGTTGCTTCACTTCTTTTCAACTGATTAAGCTCAGTTGCTTCACTTCACTTCAACTGAATAGCCTAACTTGACTAGCTTCTCTTCAACTAATAGAGCTCACTTGTTTCACTTCTCTTCAACTGATTAAGCTCAGTTGCTTCACTTCACTTCAACTGATTAGGCTCACTTAACTAGCTTTACTGTAACTAATAGAGCTCACATGTTCACTTCACTTCAATTGATTTAGCTCAGATGCTTCACTTCACTTCATCTGATTGGGCTCACTTATATAGCTTTACTACAACTAATAGAGCTCACTTGTTTCACTTCACTTCAACTGATTAGGCTTACTTAACTAGCTTTACTTCAACTAATAGAGCTCACTTGTTTCACTTCACTTCCATTGATTAAACTCAGTTGCTTCACTTCTTTTCAACTGATTAAGCTCAGTTGCTTCACTTCACTTTAACTGAATAGGCTCAGTTGACTAGCTTCTCTTCAACTGATAGAGCTCACTTGTTTCAATTCACTTCAATTGATTAACCTCAGTTGCTTCACTTCTCTTCAACTGATTAAGCTCAGTTGCTTCACTTCACTTCAAATGATTATCCTCACTTTACTAGCTTCACTACAACTAATAGAGCTCACTTGTTTCACTTCACTTCAATTGATTAAGCTCACTTGTTTCACTTCACTTCCACTGATTAACCTCAGTTGCTTCACTTCTTTTCAACTGATTAAGCTCAGTTGCTTCACTTCACTTCAACTGAATAGCCTAACTTGACTAGCTTCTCTTCAACTAATAGAGCTCACTTGTTTCACTTCACTTCAATTGATTAAGCTCAGTTGCTTCACTTCACTTCAACTGAATAGGCTCACTTTACTAGCTTCACTTCAACTAATAGAGCTCAGTTGCTGCACTTCACTTCAATTGATTAAGCTCAGTTGCTTCACTTCACTTCAACTAATTGGGTTCACTTAGTTAGCTTCACTTCAACAAATAGAGCTCACTTGTTTCACTTCACTTCAAATGATCAAGCTCAGTTGCTTCACTTCACTTTAACTGATTGGGCTCACTTAGATAGCTTTACTCCAACTAATAGAGCTCACTTGTTTCACTTCACTTCAACCGATTAGGCTCACTTAACTAGCTTCACTGTAACTAATAGAGCTTACTTGTTTCACTTCACTTCATTTGATTAAGCTCAATTGTTTCACTTCACTTGAACTGATTAAGCTCAGTTGCTTCACTTCACTTCAACTGATTAGCCTCACTTAACAGGCTTTACTTTACCTAATAGAGCTCACTTGTACACTTCACTTCAATTGATTAAGCTCAGTTGCTTCACTTCACTTCATCTGATTGGGCTGACTTATATAGCTTTACTACAACTAATAGAGCTCACTTGTTTCACTTCACTTCAACTGATTAGGCTTACTTAACTAGCTTTTCTTCAACTGATAGAGCTCACTTGTTTCAATTCACTTCAATTGATTAACCTCAGTTGCTTCACTTCTCTTCAACTGATTAAGCTCAGTTGCTTCACTTCACTTCAAATGATTAGACTCACTTTACTAGCTTCACTTCAACTAATAGAGCTCACTTGTTTCACTTCACTTCAATTGATTAAGCTCAGTTGCTTCACTTCACTTTAACTGATTGGGCTGACTTATATAGCTTTACTACAACTAATAGAGCTCACTTGTTTCACTTCACTTCAACTGATTAGGCTTACTTAACTAGCTTTTCTTCAACTGATAGAGCTCACTTGTTTCAATTCACTTCAATTGATTAACCTCAGTTGCTTCACTTCTCTTCAACTGATTAAGCTCAGTTGCTTCACTTCACTTCAAATGATTAGACTCACTTTACTAGCTTCACTTCAACTAATAGAGCTCACTTGTTTCACTTCACTTCAATTGATTAAGCTCAGTTGCTTCACTTCACTTTAACTGATTGGGCTCACTTAGATAGCTTTACTCCAACTAATAGAGCTCACTTGTTTCAATTCACTTCAACTGATTAGGCTCACTTAACTAGCTTCACTGTAACTAATAGAGCTCACTTGTTCACTTCACTTCAATTGATTTAGCTCAGTTGCTTCACTTCACATCAACTGATTGGGCTCACTTAGATAGCTTTACTCCAACTAATAGAGCTCACTTGTTTCAATTCACTTCAACTGATTAGGCTCACTTAACTAGCTTCACTGTAACTGATAGAGCTCACTTGTTTCAATTCACTTCAATTGATTAACCTCAGTTGCTTCACTTCTCTTCAACTGATTAAGCTCAGTTGCTTCACTTCACTTCAAATGATTAGACTCACTTTACTAGCTTCACTTCAACTAATAGAGCTCACTTGTTTCACTTCACTTCAATTGATTAAGCTCAGTTGCTTCACTTCACTTTAACTGATTGGGCTCACTTAACTAACTTTACTTCAACTAATAGAGCTTACTTGTTTCACTTCACTTCAACTGATTAAGCTCAGTTGCTACACTTCACTTCAAGTGAATAGGCTCACTTGACTAGCTTCTCTTCAACTGATAGAGCTCACTTGTTTCAATTCACTTCAATTGATTAACCTCAGTTGCTTCACTTCTCTTCAACTGATTAAGCTCAGTTGCTTCACTTCACTTCAACTGATTGGGCTCACTTATATAGCTTTACTACAACTAATAGAGCTCACTTGTTTCACTTCACTTCAACTGATTAGGCTTACTTAACTAGCTTTACTTCAACTAATAGAGCTCACTTGTTTCACTTCACTTCAATTGATTAAGCTCAGTTGCTTCACTTCACTTTAACTGATTGGGCTCACTTAGATAGCTTTACTCTAACTAATAGAGCTCACTTGTTTCACTTCACTTCAACTGATTAGGCTCACTTAACTAGCTCCACTGTAACTAATAGAGCTCACTTGTTCACTTCACTTCAATTGATTTAGCTCAGTTGCTTCACTTCACTTCAACTGATTGGGCTCACTTATATAGCTTTACTACAACTAATAGAGCTCACTTGTTCCAATTCACTTCAACTGATTAAGCTCAGTTGCTTCACTTCACTTCAACTGATTGGGCTCACTTATATAGCTTTACTACAACTAATAAGCTCACTTGTTTCACTTCACTTCAACTGATTAGGCTCACTTAACTAGCTTCACTGTAACTAATAGAGCTCACTTGTTCACTTCACTTCAATTGATTTAGCTCAGTTGCTTCACTTAACTTCAACTGATTGGGCTCACTTATATAGCTTTACTACAACTAATAGAGCTCACTTGTTTCACTTCACTTCAACTGATTAGGCTTACTTAACTGGCTTTACTTCAACTAATAGAGCTCACTTGTTTCAGTTCACTTCAATTGATTAAGCTCAGTTGCTACACTTCACTTCAACTGAATAGGCTCACTTGACTAGCTTCTCTTTAACTGATGGAGCTCACTTGTTTCACTTCACTTCAATTGATTAAGCTCAGTTGCTACACTTCACTTTAACTGAATAGGCTCACTTGACTAGCTTCTCTTCAACTAATAGAGCTCACTTCTTTCACTTCACTTCAACTGATTAGGCTCACTTAACTAGCTTTACTTCAACTAATAGAGCTCACTTGTTTCACTTCACTTCAATTGATTAAGCTCAGTTGCTTCACTTCACTTCAACTAATTGGGTTCACTTAGTTAGCTTTACTACAACTAATAGAGCTCACTTGTTTCACTTCACTTCAACTGATTAGGCTTACTTAACTGGCTTTACTTCAACTAATAGAGCTCACTTGTTTCAGTTCACTTCAATTGATTAAGCTCAGTTGCTTCATTTCACTTTAACTGATTGGGCTCACTTAGATAGCTTTACTCCAACTAATAGAGCTCACTTGTTTCACTTCACTTCAACTGATCAGGCTCACTTAACTAGCTTTACTTCAACTAATAGAGCTCACTTGTTTCACTTCACTTCAATTGATTAAGCTCAGTTGCTTCACTTCACTTCAACTAATTAGGCTCACTTAACTAGCTTCTCTTCAACTGATAGAGCTCACTTGTTTCAATTCACTTCAATTGATTAAGCTCAGTTGCTTCACTTCAATCCAAATGATTAGGCTCACTTTACTAGCTTCACTTCAACTAATAGAGCTCACTTGTTTCACTTCACTTCAATTGATTAAGCTTAGTTGCTTCACTTCACTTTAACTGATTGGGCTCACTTAGATAGCTTTACTCCAACTAATAGAGCTCACTTGTTTCACTTCACTTCAACTGATTAGGCTCACTTAACTAGCTTTACTTCAACTAATAGAGCTCACTTGTTTCACTTCACTTCAATTGATTAAGCTCAGTTGCTTCACTTCACTTCAACTAATTGGGTTCACTTAGTTAGCTTTACTACAACTAATAGAGCTCACTTGTTTCACTTCACTTCAACTGATTAGGCTTACTTAACTAGCTTTACTTCAACTAATAGAGCTCACTTGTTTCACTTCACTTCAATTGATTAACCTCAGTTGCTTCACTTCTCTTCAACTGATTAAGCTCAGTTGCTTGACTTCACTTCAACTGATAAGGCTCACTTAACTAGCTTCACTGTAACTAATAGAGCTCACATGTTCACTTCACTTCAATTGATTTAGCTCAGATGCTTCACTTCACTTCAACTGATTGGGCTCACTTATATAGCTTTACTACAACTAATAGAGCTCACTTGTTTCACTTCACTTCAACTGATTAGGCTTACTTAACTAGCTTTACTTCAACTAATAGAGCTCACTTGTTTCACTTCACTTCCATTGATTAAACTCAGTTGCTTCACTTCTTTTCAACTGATTAAGCTCAGTTGCTTCACTTCACTTCAACTGAATAGGCTAACTTGACTAGCTTCTCTTCAACTAATAGAGCTCACTTGTTTCACTTCACTTCAATTGATTAAGCTCAGTTGCTTCACTTCACTTTAACTGAATAGGCTCAGTTGAATAGCTTCTCTTCAACTGATAGAGCTCACTTGTTTCAATTCACTTCAATTGATTAACCTCAGTTGCTTCACTTCTCTTCAACTGATTAAGCTCAGTTGCTTCACTTCACTTCAAATGATTATCCTCACTTTACTAGCTTCACTTCAACTAATAGAGCTCACTTGTTTCACTTCACTTCAATTGATTAAGCTCACTTGTTTCACTTCACTTCCACTGATTAACCTCAGTTGCTTCACTTCTTTTCAACTGATTAAGCTCAGTTGCTTCACTTCACTTCAACTGAATAGGCTAACTTGACTAGCTTCTCTTTAACT
Source organism: Bombylius discolor (assembly GCA_939192795.1). Lineage (NCBI taxonomy): Eukaryota > Metazoa > Arthropoda > Insecta > Diptera > Bombyliidae > Bombylius > Bombylius discolor. Next base: position 28,031,548 of record OW584238.1, read on the forward strand.
GATGGAGCTCACTTGTTTCACTTCACTTCAATTGATTAAGCTCAGTTGCTACACTTCACTTTAACTGAATAGGCTCACTTGACTAGCTTCTCTTCAACTAATAGAGCTCACTTCTTTCACTTCACTTCAACTGATTAGGCTCACTTAACTAGCTTTACTTCAACTAATAGAGCTCACTTGTTTCACTTCACTTCAATTGATTAAGCTCAGTTGCTTCACTTCACTTCAACTAATTGGGTTCACTTAGTTAGCTTTACTACAACTAATAGAGCTCACTTGTTTCACTTCACTTCAACTGATTAGGCTTACTTAACTGGCTTTACTTCAACTAATAGAGCTCACTTGTTTCAGTTCACTTCAATTGATTAAGCTCAGTTGCTTCACTTCACTTTAACTGATTGGGCTCACTTAGATAGCTTTACTCCAACTAATAGAGCTCACTTGTTTCACTTCACTTCAACTGATTAGGCTCACTTAACTAGCTTTACTTCAACTAATAGAGCTCACTTGTTTCACTTCACTTCAATTGATTAAGCTCAGTTGCTTCACTTCACTTCAACTAATTAGGCTCACTTAACTAGCTTCTCTTCAACTGATAGAGCTCACTTGTTTCAATTCACTTCAATTGATTAAGCTCAGTTGCTTCACTTCAATCCAAATGATTAGGCTCACTTTACTAGCTTCACTTCAACTAATAAAGCTCACTTGTTTCACTTCACTTCAATTGATTAAGCTTAGTTGCTTCACTTCACTTTAACTGATTGGGCTCACTTAGATAGCTTTACTCCAACTAATAGAGCTCACTTGTTTCACTTCACTTCAACTGATTAGGCTCACTTAACTAGCTTTACTTCAACTAATAGAGCTCACTTGTTTCACTTCACTTCAATTGATTAAGCTCAGTTGCTTCACTTCACTTCAACTAATTGGGTTCACTTAGTTAGCTTTACTACAACTAATAGAGCTCACTTGTTTCACTTCACTTCAACTGATTAGGCTTACTTAACTAGCTTTACTTCAACTAATAGAGCTCACTTGTTTCACTTCACTTCAATTGATTAACCTCAGTTGCTTCACTTCTCTTCAACTGATTAAGCTCAGTTGCTTCACTTCACTTCAACTGATTAGGCTCACTTAACTAGCTTCACTGTAACTAATAGAGCTCACATGTTCACTTCACTTCAATTGATTTAGCTCAGATGCTTCACTTCACTTCAACTGATTGGGCTCACTTATATAGCTTTACTACAACTAATAGAGCTCACTTGTTTCACTTCACTTCAACTGATTAGGCTTACTTAACTGGCTTTACTTCAACTAATAGAGCTCACTTGTTTCAGTTCACTTCAATTGATTAAGCTCAGTTGCTTCATTTCACTTTAACTGATTGGGCTCACTTAGATAGCTTTACTCCAACTAATAGAGCTCACTTGTTTCACTTCACTTCAACTGATTAGGCTCACTTAACTAGCTTTACTTCAACTAATAGAGCTCACTTGTTTCACTTCACTTCAATTGATTAAGCTCAGTTGCTTCACTTCACTTCAACTAATTAGGCTCACTTAACTAGCTTCTCTTCAACTGATAGAGCTCACTTGTTTCAATTCACTTCAATTGATTAAGCTCAGTTGCTTCACTTCAATCCAAATGATTAGGCTCACTTTACTAGCTTCACTTCAACTAATAGAGCTCACTTGTTTCACTTCACTTCAATTGATTAAGCTTAGTTGCTTCACTTCACTTTAACTGATTGGGCTCACTTAGATAGCTTTACTCCAACTAATAGAGCTCACTTGTTTCACTTCACTTCAACTGATTAGGCTCACTTAACTAGCTTTACTTCAACTAATAGAGCTCACTTGTTTCACTTCACTTCAATTGATTAAGCTCAGTTGCTTCACTTCACTTCAACTAATTGGGTTGACTTAGTTAGCTTTACTACAACTAATAGAGCTCACTTGTTTCACTTCACTTCAACTGATTAGGCTTACTTAACTAGCTTTACTTCAACTAATAGAGCTCACTTGTTTCACTTCACTTCAATTGATTAACCTCAGTTGCTTCACTTCTCTTCAACTGATTAAGCTCAGTTGCTTGACTTCACTTCAACTGATAAGGCTCACTTAACTAGCTTCACTGTAACTAATAGAGCTCACATGTTCACTTCACTTCAATTGATTTAGCTCAGATGCTTCACTTCACTTCAACTGATTGGGCTCACTTATATAGCTTTACTACAACTAATAGAGCTCACTTGTTTCACTTCACTTCAACTGATTAGGCTTACTTAACTAGCTTTACTTCAACTAATAGAGCTCACTTGTTTCACTTCACTTCCATTGATTAAACTCAGTTGCTTCACTTCTTTTCAACTGATTAAGCTCAGTTGCTTCACTTCACTTCAACTGAATAGGCTAACTTGACTAGCTTCTCTTCAACTAATAGAGCTCACTTGTTTCACTTCACTTCAATTGATTAAGCTCAGTTGCTTCACTTCACTTCAACTAATTGGGTTCACTTAGTTAGCTTTACTACAACTAATAGAGCTCACTTGTTTCACTTCACTTCAACTGATTAGGCTTACTTAACTGGCTTTACTTCAACTAATAGAGCTCACTTGTTTCAGTTCACTTCAATTGATTAAGCTCAGTTGCTTCATTTCACTTTAACTGATTGGGCTCACTTAGATAGCTTTACTCCAACTAATAGAGCTCACTTGTTTCACTTCACTTCAACTGATTAGGCTCACTTAACTAGCTTTACTTCAACTAATAGAGCTCACTTGTTTCACTTCACTTCAATTGATTAAGCTCAGTTGCTTCACTTCACTTCAACTAATTAGGCTCACTTAACTAGCTTCTCTTCAACTGATAGAGCTCACTTGTTTCAATTCACTTCAATTGATTAAGCTCAGTTGCTTCACTTCAATCCAAATGATTAGGCTCACTTTACTAGCTTCACTTCAACTAATAGAGCTCACTTGTTTCACTTCACTTCAATTGATTAAGCTTAGTTGCTTCACTTCACTTTAACTGATTGGGCTCACTTAGATAGCTTTACTCCAACTAATAGAGCTCACTTGTTTCACTTCACTTCAACTGATTAGGCTCACTTAACTAGCTTTACTTCAACTAATAGAGCTCACTTGTTTCACTTCACTTCAATTGATTAAGCTCAGTTGCTTCACTTCACTTCAACTAATTGGGTTCACTTAGTTAGCTTTACTACAACTAATAGAGCTCACTTGTTTCACTTCACTTCAACTGATTAGGCTTACTTAACTAGCTTTACTTCAACTAATAGAGCTCACTTGTTTCACTTCACTTCAATTGATTAACCTCAGTTGCTTCACTTCTCTTCAACTGATTAAGCTCAGTTGCTTGACTTCACTTCAACTGATAAGGCTCACTTAACTAGCTTCACTGTAACTAATAGAGCTCACATGTTCACTTCACTTCAATTGATTTAGCTCAGATGCTTCACTTCACTTCAACTGATTGGGCTCACTTATATAGCTTTACTACAACTAATAGAGCTCACTTGTTTCACTTCACTTCAACTGATTAGGCTTACTTAACTAGCTTTACTTCAACTAATAGAGCTCACTTGTTTCACTTCACTTCCATTGATTAAACTCAGTTGCTTCACTTCTTTTCAACTGATTAAGCTCAGTTGCTTCACTTCACTTCAACTGAATAGGCTAACTTGACTAGCTTCTCTTCAACTAATAGAGCTCACTTGTTTCACTTCACTTCAATTGATTAAGCTCAGTTGCTTCACTTCACTTTAACTGAATAGGCTCAGTTGAATAGCTTCTCTTCAACTGATAGAGCTCACTTGTTTCAATTCACTTCAATTGATTAACCTCAGTTGCTTCACTTCTCTTCAACTGATTAAGCTCAGTTGCTTCACTTCACTTCAAATGATTATCCTCACTTTACTAGCTTCACTTCAACTAATAGAGCTCACTTGTTTCACTTCACTTCAATTGATTAAGCTCACTTGTTTCACTTCACTTCCACTGATTAACCTCAGTTGCTTCACTTCTTTTCAACTGATTAAGCTCAGTTGCTTCACTTCACTTCAACTGAATAGGCTAACTTGACTAGCTTCTCTTTAACTGATGGAGCTCACTTGTTTCACTTCACTTCAATTGATTAAGCTCAGTTGCTACACTTCACTTTAACTGAATAGGCTCACTTGACTAGCTTCTCTTCAACTAATAGAGCTCACTTCTTTCACTTCACTTCAACTGATTAGGCTCACTTAACTAGCTTTACTTCAACTAATAGAGCTCACTTGTTTCACTTCACTTCAATTGATTAAGCTCAGTTGCTTCACTTCACTTCAACTAATTGGGTTCACTTAGTTAGCTTTACTACAACTAATAGAGCTCACTTGTTTCACTTCACTTCAACTGATTAGGCTTACTTAACTGGCTTTACTTCAACTAATAGAGCTCACTTGTTTCAGTTCACTTCAATTGATTAAGCTCAGTTGCTTCACTTCACTTTAACTGATTGGGCTCACTTAGATAGCTTTACTCCAACTAATAGAGCTCACTTGTTTCACTTCACTTCAACTGATTAGGCTCACTTAACTAGCTTTACTTCAACTAATAGAGCTCACTTGTTTCACTTCACTTCAATTGATTAAGCTCAGTTGCTTCACTTCACTTCAACTAATTAGGCTCACTTAACTAGCTTCTCTTCAACTGATAGAGCTCACTTGTTTCAATTCACTTCAATTGATTAAGCTCAGTTGCTTCACTTCAATCCAAATGATTAGGCTCACTTTACTAGCTTCACTTCAACTAATAAAGCTCACTTGTTTCACTTCACTTCAATTGATTAAGCTTAGTTGCTTCACTTCACTTTAACTGATTGGGCTCACTTAGATAGCTTTACTCCAACTAATAGAGCTCACTTGTTTCACTTCACTTCAACTGATTAGGCTCACTTAACTAGCTTTACTTCAACTAATAGAGCTCACTTGTTTCACTTCACTTCAATTGATTAAGCTCAGTTGCTTCACTTCACTTCAACTAATTGGGTTCACTTAGTTAGCTTTACTACAACTAATAGAGCTCACTTGTTTCACTTCACTTCAACTGATTAGGCTTACTTAACTAGCTTTACTTCAACTAATAGAGCTCACTTGTTTCACTTCACTTCAATTGATTAACCTCAGTTGCTTCACTTCTCTTCAACTGATTAAGCTCAGTTGCTTCACTTCACTTCAACTGATTAGGCTCACTTAACTAGCTTCACTGTAACTAATAGAGCTCACATGTTCACTTCACTTCAATTGATTTAGCTCAGATGCTTCACTTCACTTCAACTGATTGGGCTCACTTATATAGCTTTACTACAACTAATAGAGCTCACTTGTTTCACTTCACTTCAACTGATTAGGCTTACTTAACTAGCTTTACTTCAACTAATAGAGCTCACTTGTTTCACTTCACTTCCATTGATTAAACTCAGTTGCTTCACTTCTTTTCAACTGATTAAGCTCAGTTGCTTCACTTCACTTCAACTGAATAGGCTAACTTGACTAGCTTCTCTTCAACTAATAGAGCTCACTTGTTTCACTTCACTTCAATTGATTAAGCTCAGTTGCTTCACTTCACTTTAACTGAATAGGCTCAGTTGAATAGCTTCTCTTCAACTGATAGAGCTCACTTGTTTCAATTCACTTCAATTGATTAACCTCAGTTGCTTAACTTCTCTTCAACTGATTAAGCTCAGTTGCTTCACTTCACTTCAAATGATTATCCTCACTTTACTAGCTTCACTTCAACTAATAGAGCTCACTTGTTTCACTTCACTTCAATTGATTAAGCTCACTTGTTTCACTTCACTTCCACTGATTAACCTCAGTTGCTTCACTTCTTTTCAACTGATTAAGCTCAGTTGCTTCACTTCACTTCAACTGAATAGGCTAACTTGACTAGCTTCTCTTCAACTAATAGAGCTCACTTGTTTCACTGCACTTCAATTGATTAAGCTCAGTTGCTTCACTTCACTTCAACTGAATAGGCTCACTTAGATAGCTTTACTCTAACTAATAGAACTCACATGTTCACTCCACTTCAACTGATTAGGCTTACTTAACTAGCTTTACTTCAACTAATAGAGCTCACTTGTTTCACTTCACTTCCATTGATTAAACTCAGTTGCTTCACTTCTTTTCAACTGATTAAGCTCAGTTGCTTCACTTCACTTCAACTGAATAGGCTAACTTGACTAGCTTCTCTTCAACTAATAGAGCTCACTTGTTTCACTTCACTTCAATTGATTAGGCTCAGTCGCTTCACTTCACTTTAACTGATTGGGCTCACTTAGATAGCTTTACTCTAACTAATAGAACTCACGTGTTTCACTTCACTTCAACTGATTAGGCTTACTTAACTAGCTTCACTGTAACTAATAGAGCTCACTTATTCACTTCACTTCAATTGATTAAGCTCAGTTGCTACACTTCACTTTAACTGAATAGGCTCACTTGACTAGCTTCTCTTCAACTGATAGAGCTCACTTGTTTCAATTCACTTCAATTGATTAACCTCAGTTGCTTCACTTCTCTTCAACTGATAAAGCTCAGTTGCTTCACTTCACTTCAAATGATTATCCTCACTTTACTAGCTTCACTTCAACTAATAGAGCTCACTTGTTTCACTTCACTTCAATTGATTAAGCTCACTTGTTTCACTTCACTTCAAGTGAATAGGCTCACTTGACTAGCTTCTCTTCAACTGATAGAGCTCACTTGTTTCAATTCACTTCAATTGATTAAGCTCAGTTGCTTCACTTCACTCCAAATGATTAGGCTCACTTTACTAGCTTCACTTCAACTAATAGAGCTCACTTGTTTCACTTCACTTCAATTGATTAAGCTTAGTTGCTTCACTTCACTTTAACTGATTGGGCTCACTTAGATAGCTTTACTCCAACTAATAGAGCTCACTTGTTTCACTTCACTTCAATTGATGAAGCTCAGTTGCTTCACTTCACTTAAACTGATTGGGCTCACTTAGATAGCTTTACTCTAACTAATAGAGCTCACTTGTTTCACTTCACTTCAACTGATTAGGCTCACTTAACTAGCTTCACTGTAACTAATAGAGCTCACTTGTTCACTTCACTTCAATTGATTTAGCTCAGTTGCTTCACTTCACTTCAACTGATTGGGCTCACTTATATAGCTTTACTACAACTAATAGAGCTCACTTGTTTCACTTCACTTCAACTGATTAGGCTTACTTAACTGGCTTTACTTCAACTAATAGAGCTCACTTGTTTCAGTTCACTTCAATTGATTAAGCTCAGTTGCTTTACTTCACTTCAACTGATTGGGCTCACTTGACTAGCTTCTCTTCAACTGATGGAGCTCACTTGTTTCACTTCACTTCAATTGATTAAGCTCAGTTGCTACACTTCACTTTAACTGAATAGGCTCACTTGACTAGCTTCTCTTCAACTAATAGAGCTCACTTGTTTCACTTCACTTCAATTGATTAAGCTCAGTTGCTTCACTTCACTTCAACTGATTGGGCTCACTTAGATAGCTTTACTCTAACTAATAGAGCTCATTTGTTTCACTTCACTTCAACTGATTAGGCTCACTTAACTAGCTTCACTGTAACTAATAGAGCTCACTAGTTCAGTTCACTTCAATTGATTTAGCTCAGATGCTTCACTTCACTTCAACTGATTGGGCTCACTTATATAGCTTTACTACAACTAATAGAGCTCACTTGTTTCACTTCACTTCAACTGATGAGGCTTACTTAACTAGCTTTACTTCAACTAATAGAGCTCACTTGTTTCACTTCACTTCAATTGATTAACCTCAGTTGCTTCACTTCTCTTCAACTGATTAAGCTCAGTTGCTTCACTTCACTTCAACTGAATAGGCTAACTTGACTAGCTTCTCTTCAACTAATAGAGCTCACTTGTTTCACTTCACTTAAATAGATTAGGCTCAGTCGCTTCACTTCACTTTAACTGATTGGGCTCACTTAGATAGCTTTACTCTAACTAATAGAACTCACGTGTTTCACTTCACTTCAACTGATTAGGCTCACTTAACTAGCTTCACTGTAACTAATAGAGCTCACTTGTTCAGTTCACTTCAATTGATTTAGCTCAGATGCTTCACTTCACTTCAACTGATTGGGCTCACTTATATAGCTTTACTACAACTAATAGAGCTCACTTGTTTCACTTCACTTCAACTGATGAGGCTTACTTAACTAGCTTTACTTCAACTAATAGAGCTCACTTGTTTCACTTCACTTAAATAGATTAGGCTCAGTCGCTTCACTTCACTTTAACTGATTGGGCTCACTTAGATAGCTTTACTCTAACTAATAGAACTCACGTGTTTCACTTCACTTCAACTGATTAGGCTCACTTAACTAGCTTCACTGTAACTAATAGAGCTCACTTGTTCAGTTCACTTCAATTGATTTAGCTCAGATGCTTCACTTCACTTCAACTGATTGGGCTCACTTATATAGCTTTACTACAACTAATAGAGCTCACTTGTTTCACTTCACTTCAACTGATGAGGCTTACTTAACTAGCTTTACTTCAACTAATAGAGCTCACTTGTTTCACTTCACTTCAATTGATTAAGCTCAGTTGCTACACTTCACTTTAACTGAATAGGCTCACTTGACTAGCTTCTCTTCAACTAATAGAGCTCACTTGTTTCACTTCACTTCAATTGATTAAGCTCAGTTGCTTCACTTCACTTCAACTGATTGGGCTCACTTAGATAGCTTTACTCTAACTAATAGAGCTCATTTGTTTCACTTCACTTCAACTGATTAGGCTCACTTAACTAGCTTCACTGTAACTAATAGAGCTCACTAGTTCAGTTCACTTCAATTGATTTAGCTCAGATGCTTCACTTCACTTCAACTGATTGGGCTCACTTATATAGCTTTACTACAACTAATAGAGCTCACTTGTTTCACTTCACTTCAACTGATGAGGCTTACTTAACTAGCTTTACTTCAACTAATAGAGCTCACTTGTTTCACTTCACTTCAATTGATTAACCTCAGTTGCTTCACTTCTCTTCAACTGATTAAGCTCAGTTGCTTCACTTCACTTCAACTGAATAGGCTAACTTGACTAGCTTCTCTTCAACTAATAGAGCTCACTTGTTTCACTTCACTTAAATAGATTAGGCTCAGTCGCTTCACTTCACTTTAACTGATTGGGCTCACTTAGATAGCTTTACTCTAACTAATAGAACTCACGTGTTTCACTTCACTTCAAGTGAATAGGCTCACTTGACTAGGTTCTCTTCAACTGATAGAGCTCACTTGTTTCAATTCACTTCAACTGATTAAGCTCAGTTGCTTCACTTCACTTCAACTGATTGGGCTCACTTATATAGCTTTACTACAACTAATAAGCTCACTTGTTTCACTTCACTTCAACTGATTAGGCTCACTTAACTAGCTTCACTGTAACTAATAGAGCTCACTTGTTCACTTCACTTCAATTGATTTAGCTCAGTTGCTTCACTTCACTTCAACTAATTGGGTTCACTTAGTTAGCTTTACTACAACTAATAGAGCTCACTTGTTTCACTTCACTTCAACTGATTAGGCTTACTTAACTGGCTTTACTTCAACTAATAGAGCTCACTTGTTTCAGTTCACTTCAATTGATTAAGCTCAGTTGCTACACTTCACTTCAACTGAATAGGCTCACTTGACTAGCTTCTCTTTAACTGATGGAGCTCACTTGTTTCACTTCACTTCAATTGATTAAGCTCAGTTGCTACACTTCACTTTAACTGAATAGGCTCACTTGACTAGCTTCTCTTCAACTAATAGAGCTCACTTCTTTCACTTCACTTCAACTGATTAGGCTCACTTAACTAGCTTTACTTCAACTAATAGAGCTCACTTGTTTCACTTCACTTCAATTGATTAAGCTCAGTTGCTTCATTTCACTTCAACTAATTGGGTTCACTTAGTTAGCTTTACTACAACTAATAGAGCTCACTTGTTTCACTTCACTTCAACTGATTAGGCTTACTTAACTGGCTTTACTTCAACTAATAGAGCTCACTTGTTTCAGTTCACTTCAATTGATTAAGCTCAGTTGCTTCACTTCACTTTAACTGATTGGGCTCACTTATATAGCTTTACTCCAACTAATAGAGCTCACTTGTTTCACTTCACTTCAACTGATTAGGCACACTTAACTAGCTTTACTTCAACTAATAGAGCTCACTTGTTTCACTTCACTTCAATTGATTAAGCTCAGTTGCTTCACTTCACTTCAACTAATTAGGCTCACTTAACTAGCTTCTCTTCAACTGATAGAGCTCACTTGTTTCAATTCACTTCAATTGATTAAGCTCAGTTGCTTCACTTCACTCCAAATGATTAGGCTCACTTTACTAGCTTCACTTCAACTAATAGAGCTCACTTGTTTCACTTCACTTCAATTGATTAAGCTTAGTTGCTTCACTTCACTTTAACTGATTGGGCTCACTTAGATAGCTTTACTCCAACTAATAGAGCTCACTTGTTTCACTTCACTTCAACTGATTAGGCTCACTTAACTAGCTTTACTTCAACTAATAGAGCTCACTTGTTTCACTTCACTTCAATTGATTAAGCTCAGTTGCTTCACTTCACTTCAACTAATTGGGTTCACTTAGTTAGCTTTACTACAACTAATAGAGCTCACTTGTTTCACTTCACTTCAACTGATTAGGCTTACTTAACTAGCTTTACTTCAACTAATAGAGCTCACTTGTTTCACTTCACTTCAATTGATTAACCTCAGTTGCTTCACTTCTCTTCAACTGAATAAGCTCAGTTGCTTCACTTCACTTCAACTGATTAGGCTCACTTAACTAGCTTCACTGTAACTAATAGAGCTCACATGTTCACTTCACTTCAATTGATTTAGCTCAGATGCTTCACTTCACTTCAACTGATTGGGCTCACTTATATAGCTTTACTACAACTAATAGAGCTCACTTGTTTCACTTCACTTCAACTGATTAGGCTTACTTAACTAGCTTTACTTCAACTAATAGAGCTCACTTGTTTCAATTCACTTCAATTGATTAACCTCAGTTGCTTCACTTCTCTTCAACTGATTAAGCTCAGTTGCTTCACTTCACTTCAAATGATTATCCTCACTTTACTAGCTTCACTTCAACTAATAGAGCTCACTTGTTTCACTTCACTTCAATTGATTAAGCTCACTTGTTTCACTTCACTTCCACTGATTAACCTCAGTTGCTTCACTTCTTTTCAACTGATTAAGCTCAGTTGCTTCACTTCACTTCAACTGAATAGGCTAACTTGACTAGCTTCTCTTCAACTAATAGAGCTCACTTGTTTCACTGCACTTCAATTGATTAAGCTCAGTTGCTTCACTTCACTTCAACTGAATAGGCTCACTTTACTAGCTTCACTTCAACTAATAGAGCTCAGTTGCTGCACTTCACTTCAATTGATTAAGCTCAGTTGCTTCACTTCACTTCAACTAATTGGGTTCACTTAGTTAGCTTCCCTCCAACAAATAGAGCTCACTTGTTTCACTTCACTTCAAATGATCAAGCTCAGTTGCTTCACTTCACTTTAACTGATTGGGCTCACTTAGATAGCTTTACTCCAACTAATAGAGCTCACTTGTTCCACTTCACTTCAACCGATTAGGCTCACTTAACTAGCTTCACTGTAACTAATAGAGCTTACTTGTTTCACTTCACTTCATTTGATTAAGCTCAATTGTTTCACTTCACTTGAACTGATTAAGCTCAGTTGCTTCACTTCACTTCAACTGATTAGCCTCACTTAACAGGCTTTACTTTACCTAATAGAGCTCACTTGTACACTTCACTTCAATTGATTAAGCTCAGTTGCTTCACTTCACTTCATCTGATTGGGCTGACTTATATAGCTTTACTACAACTAATAGAGCTCACTTGTTTCACTTCACTTCAACTGATTAGGCTTACTTAACTAGCTTTTTTTCAACTGATAGAGCTCACTTGTTTCAATTCACTTCAATTGATTAACCTCAGTTGCTTCACTTCTCTTCAACTGATTAAGCTCAGTTGCTTCACTTCACTTCAAATGATTAGACTCACTTTACTAGCTTCACTTCAACTAATAGAGCTCACTTGTTTCACTTCACTTCAATTGATTAAGCTCAGTTGCTTCACTTCACTTTAACTGATTGGGCTGAGTTAGATAGCTTTACTCTAACTAATAGAGCTCACTTGTTTCAATTCACTTCAACTGATTAGGCTCACTTAACTAGCTTCACTGTAACTAATAGAGCTCACTTGTTCACTTCACTTCAATTGATTTAGCTCAGTTGCTTCACTTCACATCAACTGATTGGGCTCACTTATATAGCTTTACTACAACTAATAGAGCTCACTTGTTTCACTTCACTTCAACTGATTAGGCTTACTTAACTAGCTTTACTTCAACTAATAGAGCTTACTTGTTTCACTTCACTTCAATTGATTAAGCTCAGTTGCTACACTTCACTTCAAGTGAATAGGCTCACTTGACTAGCTTCTCTTCAACTGATAGAGCTCACTTGTTTCAATTCACTTCAATTGATTAACCTCAGTTGCTTCACTTCTCTTCAACTGATTAAGCTCAGTTGCTTCACTTCACTTCAACTGATTGGGCTCACTTATATAGCTTTACTACAACTAATAGAGCTCACTTGTTTCACTTCACTTCAACTGATTAGGCTTACTTAACTAGCTTTACTTCAACTAATAGAGCTCACTTGTTTCACTTCACTTTAATATATTAAGCTCAGTTGCTTCACTTCACTTTAACTGATTGGGCTCACTTAGATAGCTTTACTACAACTAATAGAGCTCACTTGTTTCACTTCACTTCAACTGATTAGGCTCACTTAACTAGCTTCACTGTAACTAATAGAGCTCACTTGTTCACTTCACTTCAATTGATTTAGCTCAGTTGCTTCACTTCACTTCAACTGATTGGGCTCACTTATATAGCTTTACTGCAACTGTTACAGCTCACTTGTTTCACTTCACTTCAACTGATTAGGCTTACTTAACAGGCTTTACTTCAACTAATAGTGCTCACTTGTTTCACTTCACTTCAATTGATTAAGCTCAGTTGCTACACTTCACTTCAACTGAATAGGCTCACTTGACTAGCTTCTCTTCAACTGATAGAGCTCACTTGTTTCACTTCACTCCAATTGATTAACCTTAGTTGCTTCACTTCTCTTCAACTGATTAAGCTCAGTTGCTTCACTTCACTTCAACTGATTAGGCTCACTTTACTAGCTTCACTTCAACTAATAGAGCTCACTTGTTTCACTTCACTTCAATTGATTAAGCTCAGTTGCTTCACTTCACTTCAACTGATTAAGCTCAGTTGCTTTGCTTCACTTCAACTGATTAGGCTCACTTAACTTGCTTCACTTCTACTAATAGAGCTCACTTGTTTCACTTCACTTCAATTGATTAAGCTCAGTTGCTTCACTTCACTTCAATTGATTAAGCTCACTTTACTAGCTTCACTTCAACTAATAGAGCTCACTTGTTTCACTTCACTTCAATTGATTAAGCTCAGTTGCTTCACTTCACTTTAACTGATTGGGCTCACTTAGATAGCTTTACTCCAACTAATAGAGCTCACTTTTTTCACTTCACTTCAGCTGATTAGGCTCTCTTAACTAGCTTCACTGTAACTAATACAGCTCACTTGTTCACTTCACTTCAATTGATTTAGCTCAGTTGCTTCACTTCACATCAACTGATTGGGCTCACTTATATAGCTTTACTACAACTAATAGAGCTCACTTCACTTCAACTGATTAGGCTTACTTAACTAGCTTTACTTCAACTAATAGCGCTTACTTGTTTCACTTCACTTCAATTGATTAAGCTCAGTTGCTACACTTCACTTCAAGTGAATAGGCTCACTTGACTAGCTTCTCTACAACTGATAGAGCTCACTTGTTTCAATTCACTTCAATTGATTAACCTCAGTTGCTTCACTTCTCTTCAACTGATTAAGCTCAGTTGGTTCACTTCACTTCAACTGATTGGGCTCACTTATATAGCTTTACTACATCTAATAGAGCTCACTTGTTTCACTTCACTTCAACTGATTAGGCTTACTTAACTAGCTTTACTTCAACTAATAGCGCTTACTTGTTTCACTTCACTTCAATTGATTAAGCTCAGTTGCTTCACTTCACTTCAACTGATTAGGCTCACTTAACTAGCTTCACTGTAACTAATAGAGCTCACTTGTTCACTTCACTTCAATTGATTTAGCTCAGATGCTTCACTTCACTTCAACTGATTAAGCTCAGTTGCTTCACTTCACTTCAACTGATTAAGCTCAGTTGCTTTGCTTCACTTCAACTGATTAGGCTCCCTTAACTTGCTTCACTTCTACTAATAGAGCTCACTTGTTTCACTTGACTTCAATTGATTAAGCTCAGTTGCTTCACTTCACTTCAACTGATTGGGCTCACTTATATAGCTTTACTACAACTAATAGAGCTCACTTGTTGCACTTCACATCAACTGATTAGGCTTACTTAACTAGCTTTACTTCAACTAATAGAGCTCACTTGTTTCACTTCACTTCAATTGATTAAGCTAAGTTGCTTCACTTTACTTCAACTGATTAAGCTCAGTTGCTTTGCTTCACTTCAACTGATTAGGCTCACTTAACTAGCTTCACTTCTACTAATAGAGCTCACTTGTTTCACTTCACTTCAATTGATTAAGCTCAGTTGCTTCACTTCACTTCAATTGATTAAGCTCAGTTGCTTCACTTCACTTCAACTGATTGGGCTCACTTATATAGCTTTACTACAACTAATAGAGCTCACTTGTTTCACTTCACTTCAACTGATTAGGCTTACTTAACTAGCTTTACTTCAACTAATAGAGCTCACTTGTTTCACTTCACTTCCATTGATTAAACTCAGTTGCTTCACTTCTTTTCAACTGATTAAGCTCAGTTGCTTCACTTCACTTTAACTGAATAGGCTCACTTGACTAGCTTCTCTTCAACTGATAGAGCTCACTTGTTTCAATTCACTTCAATTGATTAACCTCAGTTGCTTCACTTCTCTTCAACTGATTAAGCTCAGTTGCTTCACTTCACTTCAAATGATTATCCTCACTTTACTAGCTTCACTTCAACTAATAGAGCTCACTTGTTTCACTTCACTTCAATTGATTAAGCTCACTTGTTTCACTTCACTTCCACTGATTAACCTCAGTTGCATCACTTCTTTTCAACTGATTAAGCTCAGTTGCTTCACTTTACTTCAACTGAATAGGCTAACTTGACTAGCTTCTCTTCAACTAATAGAGCTCACTTGTTTCACTTCACTTCAATTGATTAAGCTCAGTTGCTTCACTTCACTTCAACTGAATAGGCTCACTTTACTAGCTTCACTTCAACTAATAGAGCTCAGTTGCTGCACTTCACTTCAATTGATTAAGCTCAGTTGCTTCACTTCACTTCAACTAATTGGGTTCACTTAGTTAGCTTCACTTCAACAAATAGAGCTCACTTGTTTCACTTCACTTCAAATGATCAAGCTCAGTTGCTTCACTTCACTTGAACTGATTGGGCTCACTTAGATAGCTTTACTCCAACTAATAGAGCTCACTTGTTTCACTTCACTTCAAGCGATTAGGCTCACTTAACTAGCTTCACTGTAACTAATAGAGCTTACTTGTTTCACTTCACTTCATTTGATTAAGCTCAATTGTTTCACTTTACTTGAACTGATTAAGCTCAGTTGCTTCACTTCACTTCAACTGATTAGCCTCACTTAACAGGCTTTACTTTACCCAATAGAGCTCACTTGTACACTTCACTTCAATTGATTAAGCTCAGTTGCTTCACTTCACTTCATCTGATTGGGCTGACTTATATAGCTTTACTACAACTAATAGAGCTCACTTGTTTCACTTCACTTCAACTGATTAGGCTTACTTAACTAGCTTTTCTTCAACTGATAGAGCTCACTTGTTTCAATTCACTTCAATTGATTAATCTCAGTTGCTTCACTTCTCTTCAACTGATTAAGCTCAGTTGCTTCACTTCACTTCAAATGATTAGACTCACTTTACTAGCTTCACTTCAACTAATAGAGCTCACTTGTTTCACTTCACTTCAATTGATTAAGCTCAGTTGCTTCACTTCACTTCAACTGATTGGGCTCACTTAGATAGCTTCACTGTAACTAATAGAGCTAACTTGTTCACTTCACTTCAATTGATTTAGCTCAGTTGCTTCACTTCACTTCAACTGATTGGGCTCACTTATACAACTTTACTGCAACTATTAGAGCTCACTTGTTTCACTTCACTTCAACTGATTAGGCTTACTTAACAGGCTTTACTTCAACTAATAGAGCTCACTTGTTTCACTTCACTTCAATTGATTAAGCTCAGTTGCTACACTTCACTTCAACTGAATAGGGTCACTTGACTAGCTTCTCTTCAACTGATAGAGCTCACTTGTTTCACTTCACTCCAATTGATTAACCTCAGTTGCTTCACTTCTCTTCAACTGATTAAGCTCAGTTGCTTCACTTCACTTCAAATGATTAGGCTCACTTTACTAGCTTCACTTCAACTAATAGAGCTCACTTGTTTCACTTCACTTCAGTTGATTAAGCTCAGTTGCTTCACTTCACTTTAACTGATTAGGCTCAGTTGCTTCACTTCACTTTAACTGATTAGGCTCACTTAACTAGCTTCACTTTGACTAATAGAGCTCACATGTTTCTCTTCACTTCAATTGATTAACCTCAATTGTTTCACTTCTCTTCAACTGATTAAGCTCAGTTGCTTCACTTCACTTCAACTGATTAGCCTCACTTAACAGGCTTCACTTTACCTTATAGAGCTCACTTGTACACTTCACTTCAATTGATTAAGCTCAGTTGCTTCACTTCACTTCATCTGATTGGGCTGACTTATATAGCTTCACTACAACTAATAGAGCTCACTTGTTTCACTTCACTTCAACTGATTAGGCTTACTTAACTAGCTTTTCTTCTACTAATAGAGCTCACTTGTTTCACTTCACTTCAATTGATTAAGCTCAGTTGCTTCACTTCACTTTAACTGATTGGGCTCACTTAGATAGCTTTACTCCAACTAATAGAGCTCACTTGTTTCACTTCACTTCAATTGATTTAGCTCAGTTGCTTCACTTCACATCAACTGATTGGGCTCACTTATATAGCTTTACTACAACTAATAGAGCTCACTTGTTTCACTTCACTTCAACTGATTAGGCTTACTTAACTAGCTTTACTACAACTAATAGCGCTTACTTGTTTCACTTCACTTTAATTGATTAAGCTCAGTTGCTACACTTCACTTCAAGTGAATAGGCTCACTTGACTAGCTTCTCTTCAACTGATAGAGCTCACTTGTTTCAATTCACTTCAATTGATTAACCTCAGTTGCTTCACTTCTCTTCAACTGATTAAGCTCAGTTGGTTCACTTCACTTCAACTGATTGGGCTCACTTATATAGCTTTACTACATCTAATAGAGCTCACTTGTTTCACTTCACTTCAACTGATTAGGCTTACTTAACTAGCTTTACTTCAACTAATAGCGCTTACTTGTTTCACTTCACTTCAATTGATTAAGCTCAGTTGCTTCACTTCACTTCAACTGATTAGGCTCACTTAACTAGCTTCACTGTAACTAATAGAGCTCACTTGTTCACTTCACTTCAATTGATTTAGCTCAGATGCTTCACTTCACTTCAACTGATTAAGCTCAGTTGCTTCACTTCACTTCAACTGATTAAGCTCAGTTGCTTTGCTTCACTTCAACCGATTAGGCTCACTTAACTTGCTTCACTTCTACTAATAGAGCTCACTTGTTTCACTTCACTTCAATTGATTAAGCTCAGTTGCTTCACTTCACTTCAATTGATTAAGCTCAGTTGCTTCACTTCACTTCAACTGATTGGGCTCACTTATATAGCTTTACTACAACTAATAGAGCTCACTTGTTGCACTTCACTTCAACTGATTAGGCTTACTTAACTAGCTTTACTTCAACTAATAGAGCTCACTTGTTTCACTTCACTTCAATTGATTAAGCTAAGTTGCTTCACTTTACTTCAACTGATTAAGCTCAGTTGCTTTGCTTCACTTCAACTGATTAGGCTCACTTAACTAGCTTCACTTCTACTAATAGAGCTCACTTGTTTCACTTCACTTCAATTGATTAAGCTCAGTTGCTTCACTTCACTTCAATTGATTAAGCTCAGTTGCTTCACTTCACTTCAACTGATTGGGCTCACTTATATAGCTTTACTACAACTAATAGAGCTCACTTGTTTCACTTCACTTCAACTGATTAGGCTTACTTAACTAGCTTTACTTCAACTAATAGAGCTCACTTGTTTCACTTCACTTCCATTGATTAAACTCAGTTGCTTCACTTCTTTTCAACTGATTAAGCTCAGTTGCTTCACTTCACTTTAACTGAATAGGCTCACTTGACTAGCTTCTCTTCAACTGATAGAGCTCACTTGTTTCAATTCACTTCAATTGATTAACCTCAGTTGCTTCACTTCTCTTCAACTGATTAAGCTCAGTTGCTTCACTTCACTTCAAATGATTATCCTCACTTTACTAGCTTCACTTCAACTAATAGAGCTCACTTGTTTCACTTCACTTCAATTGATTAAGCTCACTTGTTTCACTTCACTTCCACTGATTAACCTCAGTTGCATCACTTCTTTTCAACTGATTAAGCTCAGTTGCTTCACTTTACTTCAACTGAATAGGCTAACTTGACTAGCTTCTCTTCAACTAATAGAGCTCACTTGTTTCACTTCACTTCAATTGATTAAGCTCAGTTGCTTCACTTCACTTCAACTGAATAGGCTCACTTTACTAGCTTCACTTCAACTAATAGAGCTCAGTTGCTGCACTTCACTTCAATTGATTAAGCTCAGTTGCTTCACTTCACTTCAACTAATTGGGTTCACTTAGTTAGCTTCACTTCAACAAATAGAGCTCACTTGTTTCACTTCATTTCAAATGATCAAGCTCAGTTGCTTCACTTCACTTGAACTGATTGGGCTCACTTAGATAGCTTTACTCCAACTAATAGAGCTCACTTGTTTCACTTCACTTCAAGCGATTAGGCTCACTTAACTAGCTTTACTGTAACTAATAGAGCTTACTTGTTTCACTTCACTTCATTTGATTAAGCTCAATTGTTTCACTTTACTTGAACTGATTAAGCTCAGTTGCTTCACTTCACTTCAACTGATTAGCCTCACTTAACAGGCTTTACTTTACCCAATAGAGCTCACTTGTTTCACTTCATTTCAAATGATCAAGCTCAGTTGCTTCACTTCACTTGAACTGATTGGGCTCACTTAGATAGCTTTACTCCAACTAATAGAGCTCACTTGTTTAACTTCACTTCAAGCGATTAGGCTCACTTAACTAGCTTCACTGTAACTGATAGAGCTCACTTGTTTCAATTCACTTCAATTGATTAATCTCAGTTGCTTCACTTCTCTTCAACTGATTAAGCTCAGTTGCTTCACTTCACTTCAAATGATTATACTCACTTTACTAGCTTCACTTCAACTAATATAGCTCACTTGTTTCACTTCACTTCAATTGATTAAGCTCAGTTGCTTCACTTCACTTCAACTGATTGGGCTCACTTAGATAGCTTCACTGTAACTAATAGAGCTAACTTGTTCACTTCACTTCAATTGATTTAGCTCAGTTGCTTCACTTCACTTCAACTGATTGGGCTCACTTATACAACTTTACTGCAACTATTAGAGCTCACTTGTTTCACTTCACTTCAACTGATTAGGCTTACTTAACAGGCTTTACTTCAACTAATAGAGCTCACTTGTTTCACTTCACTTCAATTGATTAAGCTCAGTTGCTACACTTCACTTCAACTGAATAGGGTCACTTGACTAGCTTCTCTTCAACTGATAGAGCTTACTTGTTTCACTTCACTCCAATTGATTAACCTCAGTTGCTTCACTTCTCTTCAACTGATTAAGCTCAGTTGCTTCACTTCACTTCAACTGATTAGGCCCACTTTACTAGCTTCACTTCAACTAATAGAGCTCACTTGTTTCACTTCACTTCAGTTGATTAAGCTCAGTTGCTTCACTTCACTTTAACTGATTAGGCTCAGTTGCTTCACTTCACTTTAACTGATTAGGCTCACTTAACTAGCTTCACTTTGACTAATAGAGCTCACATGTTTCTCTTCACTTCAATTGATTAACCTCAATTGTTTCACTTCTCTTCAACTGATTAAGCTCAGTTGCTTCACTTCACTTCAACTGATTAGCCTCACTTAACAGGCTTCACTTTACCTTATAGAGCTCACTTGTACACTTCACTTCAATTGATTAAGCTCAGTTGCTTCACTTCACTTCATCTGATTGGGCTGACTTATATAGCTTTACTACAACTAATAGAGCTCACTTGTTTCACTTCACTTCAACTGATTAGGCTTACTTAACTAGCTTTTCTTCAACTAATAGAGCTCACTTGTTTCACATCACTTCAATTGATTAAGCTTAGTTGCTACACTTCACTTCAACTGAATAGGCTCACTTGACTAGCTTCTCTTCAACTGATAGAGCTCACTTGTTTCAATTCACTTCAATTGATTAACCTCAGTTGTTCCACTTCTCTTCAACTGATTAAGCTCAGTTGCTTCACTTCACTTCAAATGATTAGACTCACTTTACTAGCTTCACTTCAACTAATAGAGCTCACTTGTTTCACTTCTCTTCAACTGATTAAGCTCAGTTGCTTCACTTCACTTCAACTGATTAGCCTCACTTAACAGGCTTCACTTTACCTTATAGAGCTCACTTGTACACTTCACTTCAATTGATTAAGCTCAGTTGCTTCACTTCACTTCAACTGATTAGGCTCACTTTACTAGCTTCACTTCAACTAATAGAGCTCACTTGTTTCACTTCACTTCAGTTGATTAAGCTCAGTTGCTTCACTTCACTTTAACTGATTAGGCTCAGTTGCTTCACTTCACTTCAACTGATTAGGCTTACTTAACTAGCTTCACTGTAACTAATAGAGCTCACTTCTGTGCTCAAAAGCCAAAGTAGCTTATGTCAAAACTATCGATTTTGAGAAAATGTGACTTAAAGTTTTAAACAGGTTTCTGAAAAAAATGTGTTTATATTTTGAAAAAAAATGTTGACTATTCGTTTTAAAATGGAATAAAAAAACAAATAACATACAATATTCCTTGAAAACAAATCCTTGTATTATACTTCGACGAAGTTTTTTCACTCAAGATGCTTTTCCTTTTTCAAAATATTAGTCTAAATTTTATTATGTAACTTAGGATACTTTTCCAAACCGAGTATTTAAAACAAGTAAACCTAATGTTGAGTTAAGGTATTTTTCCAACTCGAAAATTTTTGTATATACAGACTTAAGAAAAAAACACATGATAAAAAATATTTTTTACATACAAAATTTTTATTAACACAATAATAAAAAAGTGGTTCAATTTTTACATTTCCTCATTATCTTGTTCAGTCAGGTCTGGATGAATGAGTGGTGAATCGTTCGTACTCAAGTTGTTATAAAAACTGTGAAAACATTCAGTTATTAGTGGCAGCATTTCAATGAGATCTTTTTTCTTTTCAGTATTTATTGGAAGTAGTTCTGAATAACACCTGGATACATTTTGGATATTTATGCCATTACAACCACGCCGTCTTATGTTGAGTATTTTAAAAGGCTCATTTTCTGTTAGTGTTGTTTTATATTGTATATATATTGTATTTTAGAATAACGCAACCATTTAACGTTTTGCCAGATAAATTTTTCTTTACTTTCATCGGTTTTGCGCCAAAGTAATTGGTTTTTAGAAGCAGTGGAAAAATCAAAAATTTCACTCTGTGACATTTCTTCGACTACAAATTGTCTTTTAACACCTACTGCTGCTATGAAATTGTACCAATCTCTGGGATGGTGTATATTTGATGTAGTCCTCTTTTTTTTCCTCTCGATCAACGCATGATCCACATCACACTCCATGTGAGTGTGACCTGGCAAAAGAAATTTGTGGTCAATGATGTCAATGTTATCCTGGTTATTTAAAAATATCATGAACATAGTGGAAACAAAGCTATTTTTATTCTGCCCTGGACAAGAATCGCTGAAAAATACTACATGTTTAGTTTCTTGCGAAAGATTCTTCAAATGTTTGAAAAGACATGAAGCTATTTCGTTTCCTCCGCGTTTTCCAATAGCTTCATGCCACATGTAGCAGTACGGCTGATCATTAGCACAATCATGTACTGTGAGATTGAACGTCCATAATTGTCGTTTGTAAAATGACAACGAGGATCTTAGAAAAGGAGTTGGAAGGCACTGTTGTAAATCGAAAGTAAAAACTTTATATTTCGAATCCAATTTTGCAGCACTTTTAGCTTCAGATTTGATCTTGTACGCTAAATCTGCATCTGCATGGTGGCTATCACGCTCTTGATGTAAAGATTCTAATTCATCATGAGATGCTGTCTTTATTTTCAATTTAAGCATTTCACACTTATGACATACATCTACCTGAGGCTTTTTAAATTTTAGATTCATAGAATGAAAAATTTCAGAGTATTTTGTCTGTGAAACTGGTTCAATATGAGACTCTTTATACAATCGGTACATCAAGGATAAGGATAAATCACTGCACAAGTATTTTTTTTCTGTGTCTCTTCGGCTATAATGACTTTCATATGCCGGAAATGATGATATATGATTTTTAACGTCATTTAATTTTTGGTCAGATAATTTATTGATTGGTGTACGAGATCCACGCTTTTCGGGAACAATGACAGTTCCATTACTTTCTAATTTTTTTTAAATAATTGTCTTGAAAAATTGATCACTTTCATCCAGTGTAAATTTGAAACACTTTTGGCAAACAGAGAGCCTTTCGCCTCTTTTAACAAGATAATAAGAATAAGAATATTGTCGGTTTCTCGGTGCAGTAGAACTTTTGATTTTTCTTTCGCATTTTTTATCATGAATTTCAATTAGCCCTGTTAAATGAGCCTGGCGAAGTTTGTAACTGCCTAACGCCCAATACTGATCGAAAATATATTTTTGGTCCTCCTCAGATAACTTTTCCTTACAATTTTTTCGACATTTTTGTAAAATTTTAAACTTTTTTTCTCGTACATATTTTCCTTTTTGTGTTGTATAAGACTGCCCCGTATTCCTTTTTTTTTGCCTTGATTTTTTATTTTCTTTGTCATTATTTTCTTGTGATTCAACATTTTGACCCTTATCTTTTAGTTCAACTTGTGGTATATCAGCGTCAATTAAATTACGTATCAATTGATTCGCAGCCTGTTCTAATTCGCTATCAGCATCAGAAACGCATTCATCACTAGAACTATTAGATGGTACAAAGTCCGGATCGAGTACACTGTCATCATCATCATCATAATCAAAAATGTTAAAATGATTTTGCAGGGAACATAAATCAAAACAAAAACCATTGACAAATGATGAATGAGTTTCGTTTAAAACAGGTGAATGAAAAAATGTAGAAACTGCAATACCTATAATTACATTTTTATTTTTTAGAAATACTGTTATTTTAAAAAAGCATAATAAAAATTAATCAAATCGTTTTTTTACATATAAGATATTGACATACAATCTTTGTATTTTGCTTTGATTTTCATTTGTATCAAATTAATATAAAAATTGTTAACTTACTGTTGTTTTTGGATGACATATCGTTGTTACTATGAGAAAATGTGTTGGGTTTACCACCAGAAGACGTGACGTTGCTGGTTAAGGGTCTTTCAGCAAATTTTGACCGAGCCAACAATACCATTTGTTTCCCTCGACTCATACTGCGCTTAAAATTGTAAAAAGTGTACCTTTCGCTTTGACTAACTATGCAAAACTAACTTCTGTATCACTGTAACAAGTGTAATACACACACAAAAATAGCTTAAGTCGATATAAATTAACAGCTTTTCTATTCTTAAGTTTGGAAAAGTAGCTTGGGTTACTTAAGCTACTTTTCCCTGGCAATAAATCGAATAATTTTATACTGAATATAATCTTAAGTAGACTTATGATCGGTAAACAAGGTATTTTCAGTTTGAGAAATTAACTAACATAGACATAAGATATTTTTCCTTACTTAACTCAACTATGATTTTGCCGTTAAAATACAGTTAATTTCCCACATAAGTGGTTTTTCTAAAATAACATGGGCTGCTTAATTCAACATATTAGGACCAAGTTAACATAAGTTGTTTTTTCAAAGGTATATATAAATCATAACGACATAAGCTATTTTGATTTTCAAATATAACTATGCGACTAGTGATTGTATTATTACGCAGATAAGCTAAAATTGAACTACTAAATTATCTTTTTTCAAATTATATAAAAAAGGAATTTATCATTAGTCGACATAAGCTACTTTGGCTTTTATACACAGACTTGTTCACTTCACTTCAATTGATTAAGCTCAGTTGCTACACTTCACTTTAACTGAATAGGCTCACTTGACTAGTTTCTCTTCAACTGATAGAGCTCACTTGTTTCAATTCACTTCAATTGATTAACCTCAGTTGCTTCACTTCTCTTCAACTGATTAAGCTCAGTTGCTTCACTTCACTTCAAATGATTATCCTCACTTTACTAGCTTCACTTCAACTAATAGAGCTCACTTGTTCCACTTCACTTCAATTGATTAAGCTCACTTGTTTCACTTCACTTCAAGTGAATAGGCTCACTTGACTAGCTTCTCTTCAACTGATAGAGCTTACTTGTTTCAATTCACTTCAATTGATTAAGCTCAGTTGCTTCACTTCACTCCAAATGATTAGGCTCACTTTACTAGCTTCACTTCAACTAATAGAGCTCACTTGTTTCACTTCACTTCAATTGATTAAGCTTAGTTGCTTCACTTCACTTTAACTGATTGGGCTCACTTAGATAGCTTTACTCCAACTAATAGAGCTCACTTGTTTCACTTCACTTCAACTGATTAGGCTCACTTAACTAGCTTTACTTCAACTAATAGAGCTCACTTGTTTCACTTCACTTCAATTGATTAAGCTCAGTTGCTTCACTTCACTTCAACTAATTGGGTTCACTTAGTTAGCTTTACTACAACTAATAGAGCTAACTTGTTTCACTTCACTTCAACTGATTAGGCTTACTTAACTAGCTTTACTTCAACTAATAGAGCTTACTTGTTTCACTTCACTTCAATTGATTAAGTTCAGTTGCTACACTTCACTTCAAGTGAATAGGCTCACTTGACTAGGTTCTCTTCAACTGATAGAGCTCACTTGTTTCAATTCACTTCAACTGATTAAGCTCAGTTGCTTCACTTCACTTCAACTGATTGGGCTCACTTATATAGCTTTACTACAACTAATAAGCTCACTTGTTTCACTTCACTTCAACTGATTAGGCTCAATTAACTAGCTTCACTGTAACTAATAGAGCTCACTTGTTCACTTCACTTCAATTGATTTAGCTCAGTTGCTTCACTGAACTTTAACTGATTGGGCTCACTTATATAGCTTTACTACAACTAATAGAGCTCACTTGTTTCACTTCACTTCAACTGATTAGGCTTACTTAACTGGCTTTACTTCAACTAATAGAGCTCACTTGTTTCAGTTCACTTCAATTGATTAAGCTCAGTTGCTACACTTCACTTCAACTGAATAGGCTCACTTGACTAGCTTCTCTTCAACTGATGGAGCTCACTTGTTTCACTTCACTTCAATTGATTAAGCTCAGTTGCTACACTTCACTTTAACTGAATAGGCTCACTTGACTAGCTTCTCTTCAACTAATAGAGCTCACTTCTTTCACTTCACTTCAACTGATTAGGCTCACTTAACTAGCTTTACTTCAACTAATAGAGCTCACTTGTTTCACTTCACTTCAATTGATTAAGCACAGTTGCTTCACTTCACTTCAACTAATTGGGGTCACTTAGTTAGCTTTACTACAACTAATAGAGCTCACTTGTTTCACTTCACTTCAACTGATTAGGCTTACTTATCTGGCTTTACTTCAACTAATAGAGCTCACTTGTTTCAGTTCACTTCAATTGATTAAGCTCAGTTGCTTCACTTCACTTTAACTGATTGGGCTCACTTAGATAGCTTTACTCCAACTAATAGAGCTTACTTGTTTCACTTCACTTCAACTGATTAGGCTCACTTAACTAGCTTTACTTCAACTAATAGAGCTCACTTGTTTCACTTCACTTCAATTGATTAAGCTCAGTTGCTTCACTTCACTTCAACTAATTAGGCTCACTTAACTAGCTTCTCTTCAACTGATAGAGCTCACTTGTTTCAATTCACTTCAATTGATTAAGCTCAGTTGCTTCACTTCACTCCAAATGATTAGGCTCACTTTACTAGCTTCACTTCAACTAATAGAGCTCACTTGTTTCACTTCACTTCAATTGATTAAGCTTAGTTGCTTCACTTCACTTCAACTAATTGGGTTCACTTAGATAGCTTTACTCCAACTAATAGAGCTCACTTGTTTCACTTCACTTCAACTGATTAGGCTCACTTAACTAGCTTTACTTCAACTAATAGAGCTCACTTGTTTCACTTCACTTCAATTGATTAACCTCAGTTGCTTCACTTCACTTCAACTGAATAGGCTCACTTTACTAGCTTCACTTCAACTAATAGAGCTCAGTTGCTGCACTTCACTTCAATTGATTAGGCTCACTTAACTCGCTTTACTGTAACTAATAGAGCTCACTTGTTTCACTTCACTTCAATTGATTAAGCTCAGTTGCTTCACTTCACTTCAACTAATTGGGTTCACTTAGTTAGCTTTACTACAACTAATAGAGCTCACTTGTTTCACTTCACTTCAACTGATTAGGCTTACTTAACTAGCTTTACTTCAACTAATAGAGCTCACTTGTTTCACTTCACTTCAATTGATTAAGCTCACTTGTTTCACTTCACTTCCACTGATTAACCTCAGTTGCTTCACTTCTTTTCAACTGATTAAGCTCAGTTGCTTCACTTCACTTCAACTGAATAGCCTAACTTGACTAGCTTCTCTTCAACTAATAGAGCTCACTTGTTTCACTTCTCTTCAACTGATTAAGCTCAGTTGCTTCACTTCACTTCAACTGATTAGGCTCACTTAACTAGCTTTACTGTAACTAATAGAGCTCACATGTTCACTTCACTTCAATTGATTTAGCTCAGATGCTTCACTTCACTTCATCTGATTGGGCTCACTTATATAGCTTTACTACAACTAATAGAGCTCACTTGTTTCACTTCACTTCAACTGATTAGGCTTACTTAACTAGCTTTACTTCAACTAATAGAGCTCACTTGTTTCACTTCACTTCCATTGATTAAACTCAGTTGCTTCACTTCTTTTCAACTGATTAAGCTCAGTTGCTTCACTTCACTTTAACTGAATAGGCTCAGTTGACTAGCTTCTCTTCAACTGATAGAGCTCACTTGTTTCAATTCACTTCAATTGATTAACCTCAGTTGCTTCACTTCTCTTCAACTGATTAAGCTCAGTTGCTTCACTTCACTTCAAATGATTATCCTCACTTTACTAGCTTCACTACAACTAATAGAGCTCACTTGTTTCACTTCACTTCAATTGATTAAGCTCACTTGTTTCACTTCACTTCCACTGATTAACCTCAGTTGCTTCACTTCTTTTCAACTGATTAAGCTCAGTTGCTTCACTTCACTTCAACTGAATAGCCTAACTTGACTAGCTTCTCTTCAACTAATAGAGCTCACTTGTTTCACTTCACTTCAATTGATTAAGCTCAGTTGCTTCACTTCACTTCAACTGAATAGGCTCACTTTACTAGCTTCACTTCAACTAATAGAGCTCAGTTGCTGCACTTCACTTCAATTGATTAAGCTCAGTTGCTTCACTTCACTTCAACTAATTGGGTTCACTTAGTTAGCTTCACTTCAACAAATAGAGCTCACTTGTTTCACTTCACTTCAAATGATCAAGCTCAGTTGCTTCACTTCACTTTAACTGATTGGGCTCACTTAGATAGCTTTACTCCAACTAATAGAGCTCACTTGTTTCACTTCACTTCAACCGATTAGGCTCACTTAACTAGCTTCACTGTAACTAATAGAGCTTACTTGTTTCACTTCACTTCATTTGATTAAGCTCAATTGTTTCACTTCACTTGAACTGATTAAGCTCAGTTGCTTCACTTCACTTCAACTGATTAGCCTCACTTAACAGGCTTTACTTTACCTAATAGAGCTCACTTGTACACTTCACTTCAATTGATTAAGCTCAGTTGCTTCACTTCACTTCATCTGATTGGGCTGACTTATATAGCTTTACTACAACTAATAGAGCTCACTTGTTTCACTTCACTTCAACTGATTAGGCTTACTTAACTAGCTTTTCTTCAACTGATAGAGCTCACTTGTTTCAATTCACTTCAATTGATTAACCTCAGTTGCTTCACTTCTCTTCAACTGATTAAGCTCAGTTGCTTCACTTCACTTCAAATGATTAGACTCACTTTACTAGCTTCACTTCAACTAATAGAGCTCACTTGTTTCACTTCACTTCAATTGATTAAGCTCAGTTGCTTCACTTCACTTTAACTGATTGGGCTGACTTATATAGCTTTACTACAACTAATAGAGCTCACTTGTTTCACTTCACTTCAACTGATTAGGCTTACTTAACTAGCTTTTCTTCAACTGATAGAGCTCACTTGTTTCAATTCACTTCAATTGATTAACCTCAGTTGCTTCACTTCTCTTCAACTGATTAAGCTCAGTTGCTTCACTTCACTTCAAATGATTAGACTCACTTTACTAGCTTCACTTCAACTAATAGAGCTCACTTGTTTCACTTCACTTCAATTGATTAAGCTCAGTTGCTTCACTTCACTTTAACTGATTGGGCTCACTTAGATAGCTTTACTCCAACTAATAGAGCTCACTTGTTTCAATTCACTTCAACTGATTAGGCTCACTTAACTAGCTTCACTGTAACTAATAGAGCTCACTTGTTCACTTCACTTCAATTGATTTAGCTCAGTTGCTTCACTTCACATCAACTGATTGGGCTCACTTAGATAGCTTTACTCCAACTAATAGAGCTCACTTGTTTCAATTCACTTCAACTGATTAGGCTCACTTAACTAGCTTCACTGTAACTGATAGAGCTCACTTGTTTCAATTCACTTCAATTGATTAACCTCAGTTGCTTCACTTCTCTTCAACTGATTAAGCTCAGTTGCTTCACTTCACTTCAAATGATTAGACTCACTTTACTAGCTTCACTTCAACTAATAGAGCTCACTTGTTTCACTTCACTTCAATTGATTAAGCTCAGTTGCTTCACTTCACTTTAACTGATTGGGCTCACTTAACTAACTTTACTTCAACTAATAGAGCTTACTTGTTTCACTTCACTTCAACTGATTAAGCTCAGTTGCTACACTTCACTTCAAGTGAATAGGCTCACTTGACTAGCTTCTCTTCAACTGATAGAGCTCACTTGTTTCAATTCACTTCAATTGATTAACCTCAGTTGCTTCACTTCTCTTCAACTGATTAAGCTCAGTTGCTTCACTTCACTTCAACTGATTGGGCTCACTTATATAGCTTTACTACAACTAATAGAGCTCACTTGTTTCACTTCACTTCAACTGATTAGGCTTACTTAACTAGCTTTACTTCAACTAATAGAGCTCACTTGTTTCACTTCACTTCAATTGATTAAGCTCAGTTGCTTCACTTCACTTTAACTGATTGGGCTCACTTAGATAGCTTTACTCTAACTAATAGAGCTCACTTGTTTCACTTCACTTCAACTGATTAGGCTCACTTAACTAGCTCCACTGTAACTAATAGAGCTCACTTGTTCACTTCACTTCAATTGATTTAGCTCAGTTGCTTCACTTCACTTCAACTGATTGGGCTCACTTATATAGCTTTACTACAACTAATAGAGCTCACTTGTTCCAATTCACTTCAACTGATTAAGCTCAGTTGCTTCACTTCACTTCAACTGATTGGGCTCACTTATATAGCTTTACTACAACTAATAAGCTCACTTGTTTCACTTCACTTCAACTGATTAGGCTCACTTAACTAGCTTCACTGTAACTAATAGAGCTCACTTGTTCACTTCACTTCAATTGATTTAGCTCAGTTGCTTCACTTAACTTCAACTGATTGGGCTCACTTATATAGCTTTACTACAACTAATAGAGCTCACTTGTTTCACTTCACTTCAACTGATTAGGCTTACTTAACTGGCTTTACTTCAACTAATAGAGCTCACTTGTTTCAGTTCACTTCAATTGATTAAGCTCAGTTGCTACACTTCACTTCAACTGAATAGGCTCACTTGACTAGCTTCTCTTTAACTGATGGAGCTCACTTGTTTCACTTCACTTCAATTGATTAAGCTCAGTTGCTACACTTCACTTTAACTGAATAGGCTCACTTGACTAGCTTCTCTTCAACTAATAGAGCTCACTTCTTTCACTTCACTTCAACTGATTAGGCTCACTTAACTAGCTTTACTTCAACTAATAGAGCTCACTTGTTTCACTTCACTTCAATTGATTAAGCTCAGTTGCTTCACTTCACTTCAACTAATTGGGTTCACTTAGTTAGCTTTACTACAACTAATAGAGCTCACTTGTTTCACTTCACTTCAACTGATTAGGCTTACTTAACTGGCTTTACTTCAACTAATAGAGCTCACTTGTTTCAGTTCACTTCAATTGATTAAGCTCAGTTGCTTCATTTCACTTTAACTGATTGGGCTCACTTAGATAGCTTTACTCCAACTAATAGAGCTCACTTGTTTCACTTCACTTCAACTGATTAGGCTCACTTAACTAGCTTTACTTCAACTAATAGAGCTCACTTGTTTCACTTCACTTCAATTGATTAAGCTCAGTTGCTTCACTTCACTTCAACTAATTAGGCTCACTTAACTAGCTTCTCTTCAACTGATAGAGCTCACTTGTTTCAATTCACTTCAATTGATTAAGCTCAGTTGCTTCACTTCAATCCAAATGATTAGGCTCACTTTACTAGCTTCACTTCAACTAATAGAGCTCACTTGTTTCACTTCACTTCAATTGATTAAGCTTAGTTGCTTCACTTCACTTTAACTGATTGGGCTCACTTAGATAGCTTTACTCCAACTAATAGAGCTCACTTGTTTCACTTCACTTCAACTGATTAGGCTCACTTAACTAGCTTTACTTCAACTAATAGAGCTCACTTGTTTCACTTCACTTCAATTGATTAAGCTCAGTTGCTTCACTTCACTTCAACTAATTGGGTTCACTTAGTTAGCTTTACTACAACTAATAGAGCTCACTTGTTTCACTTCACTTCAACTGATTAGGCTTACTTAACTAGCTTTACTTCAACTAATAGAGCTCACTTGTTTCACTTCACTTCAATTGATTAACCTCAGTTGCTTCACTTCTCTTCAACTGATTAAGCTCAGTTGCTTGACTTCACTTCAACTGATAAGGCTCACTTAACTAGCTTCACTGTAACTAATAGAGCTCACATGTTCACTTCACTTCAATTGATTTAGCTCAGATGCTTCACTTCACTTCAACTGATTGGGCTCACTTATATAGCTTTACTACAACTAATAGAGCTCACTTGTTTCACTTCACTTCAACTGATTAGGCTTACTTAACTAGCTTTACTTCAACTAATAGAGCTCACTTGTTTCACTTCACTTCCATTGATTAAACTCAGTTGCTTCACTTCTTTTCAACTGATTAAGCTCAGTTGCTTCACTTCACTTCAACTGAATAGGCTAACTTGACTAGCTTCTCTTCAACTAATAGAGCTCACTTGTTTCACTTCACTTCAATTGATTAAGCTCAGTTGCTTCACTTCACTTTAACTGAATAGGCTCAGTTGAATAGCTTCTCTTCAACTGATAGAGCTCACTTGTTTCAATTCACTTCAATTGATTAACCTCAGTTGCTTCACTTCTCTTCAACTGATTAAGCTCAGTTGCTTCACTTCACTTCAAATGATTATCCTCACTTTACTAGCTTCACTTCAACTAATAGAGCTCACTTGTTTCACTTCACTTCAATTGATTAAGCTCACTTGTTTCACTTCACTTCCACTGATTAACCTCAGTTGCTTCACTTCTTTTCAACTGATTAAGCTCAGTTGCTTCACTTCACTTCAACTGAATAGGCTAACTTGACTAGCTTCTCTTTAACTGATGGAGCTCACTTGTTTCACTTCACTTCAATTGATTAAGCTCAGTTGCTACACTTCACTTTAACTGAATAGGCTCACTTGACTAGCTTCTCTTCAACTAATAGAGCTCACTTCTTTCACTTCACTTCAACTGATTAGGCTCACTTAACTAGCTTTACTTCAACTAATAGAGCTCACTTGTTTCACTTCACTTCAATTGATTAAGCTCAGTTGCTTCACTTCACTTCAACTAATTGGGTTCACTTAGTTAGCTTTACTACAACTAATAGAGCTCACTTGTTTCACTTCACTTCAACTGATTAGGCTTACTTAACTGGCTTTACTTCAACTAATAGAGCTCACTTGTTTCAGTTCACTTCAATTGATTAAGCTCAGTTGCTTCACTTCACTTTAACTGATTGGGCTCACTTAGATAGCTTTACTCCAACTAATAGAGCTCACTTGTTTCACTTCACTTCAACTGATTAGGCTCACTTAACTAGCTTTACTTCAACTAATAGAGCTCACTTGTTTCACTTCACTTCAATTGATTAAGCTCAGTTGCTTCACTTCACTTCAACTAATTAGGCTCACTTAACTAGCTTCTCTTCAACTGATAGAGCTCACTTGTTTCAATTCACTTCAATTGATTAAGCTCAGTTGCTTCACTTCAATCCAAATGATTAGGCTCACTTTACTAGCTTCACTTCAACTAAT
This sequence comes from Bombylius discolor, assembly GCA_939192795.1. Lineage (NCBI taxonomy): Eukaryota > Metazoa > Arthropoda > Insecta > Diptera > Bombyliidae > Bombylius > Bombylius discolor. Next base: position 28,064,603 of record OW584238.1, read on the forward strand.
AAAGCTCACTTGTTTCACTTCACTTCAATTGATTAAGCTTAGTTGCTTCACTTCACTTTAACTGATTGGGCTCACTTAGATAGCTTTACTCCAACTAATAGAGCTCACTTGTTTCACTTCACTTCAACTGATTAGGCTCACTTAACTAGCTTTACTTCAACTAATAGAGCTCACTTGTTTCACTTCACTTCAATTGATTAAGCTCAGTTGCTTCACTTCACTTCAACTAATTGGGTTCACTTAGTTAGCTTTACTACAACTAATAGAGCTCACTTGTTTCACTTCACTTCAACTGATTAGGCTTACTTAACTAGCTTTACTTCAACTAATAGAGCTCACTTGTTTCACTTCACTTCAATTGATTAACCTCAGTTGCTTCACTTCTCTTCAACTGATTAAGCTCAGTTGCTTCACTTCACTTCAACTGATTAGGCTCACTTAACTAGCTTCACTGTAACTAATAGAGCTCACATGTTCACTTCACTTCAATTGATTTAGCTCAGATGCTTCACTTCACTTCAACTGATTGGGCTCACTTATATAGCTTTACTACAACTAATAGAGCTCACTTGTTTCACTTCACTTCAACTGATTAGGCTTACTTAACTGGCTTTACTTCAACTAATAGAGCTCACTTGTTTCAGTTCACTTCAATTGATTAAGCTCAGTTGCTTCATTTCACTTTAACTGATTGGGCTCACTTAGATAGCTTTACTCCAACTAATAGAGCTCACTTGTTTCACTTCACTTCAACTGATTAGGCTCACTTAACTAGCTTTACTTCAACTAATAGAGCTCACTTGTTTCACTTCACTTCAATTGATTAAGCTCAGTTGCTTCACTTCACTTCAACTAATTAGGCTCACTTAACTAGCTTCTCTTCAACTGATAGAGCTCACTTGTTTCAATTCACTTCAATTGATTAAGCTCAGTTGCTTCACTTCAATCCAAATGATTAGGCTCACTTTACTAGCTTCACTTCAACTAATAGAGCTCACTTGTTTCACTTCACTTCAATTGATTAAGCTTAGTTGCTTCACTTCACTTTAACTGATTGGGCTCACTTAGATAGCTTTACTCCAACTAATAGAGCTCACTTGTTTCACTTCACTTCAACTGATTAGGCTCACTTAACTAGCTTTACTTCAACTAATAGAGCTCACTTGTTTCACTTCACTTCAATTGATTAAGCTCAGTTGCTTCACTTCACTTCAACTAATTGGGTTCACTTAGTTAGCTTTACTACAACTAATAGAGCTCACTTGTTTCACTTCACTTCAACTGATTAGGCTTACTTAACTAGCTTTACTTCAACTAATAGAGCTCACTTGTTTCACTTCACTTCAATTGATTAACCTCAGTTGCTTCACTTCTCTTCAACTGATTAAGCTCAGTTGCTTGACTTCACTTCAACTGATAAGGCTCACTTAACTAGCTTCACTGTAACTAATAGAGCTCACATGTTCACTTCACTTCAATTGATTTAGCTCAGATGCTTCACTTCACTTCAACTGATTGGGCTCACTTATATAGCTTTACTACAACTAATAGAGCTCACTTGTTTCACTTCACTTCAACTGATTAGGCTTACTTAACTAGCTTTACTTCAACTAATAGAGCTCACTTGTTTCACTTCACTTCCATTGATTAAACTCAGTTGCTTCACTTCTTTTCAACTGATTAAGCTCAGTTGCTTCACTTCACTTCAACTGAATAGGCTAACTTGACTAGCTTCTCTTCAACTAATAGAGCTCACTTGTTTCACTTCACTTCAATTGATTAAGCTCAGTTGCTTCACTTCACTTCAACTAATTGGGTTCACTTAGTTAGCTTTACTACAACTAATAGAGCTCACTTGTTTCACTTCACTTCAACTGATTAGGCTTACTTAACTGGCTTTACTTCAACTAATAGAGCTCACTTGTTTCAGTTCACTTCAATTGATTAAGCTCAGTTGCTTCATTTCACTTTAACTGATTGGGCTCACTTAGATAGCTTTACTCCAACTAATAGAGCTCACTTGTTTCACTTCACTTCAACTGATTAGGCTCACTTAACTAGCTTTACTTCAACTAATAGAGCTCACTTGTTTCACTTCACTTCAATTGATTAAGCTCAGTTGCTTCACTTCACTTCAACTAATTAGGCTCACTTAACTAGCTTCTCTTCAACTGATAGAGCTCACTTGTTTCAATTCACTTCAATTGATTAAGCTCAGTTGCTTCACTTCAATCCAAATGATTAGGCTCACTTTACTAGCTTCACTTCAACTAATAGAGCTCACTTGTTTCACTTCACTTCAATTGATTAAGCTTAGTTGCTTCACTTCACTTTAACTGATTGGGCTCACTTAGATAGCTTTACTCCAACTAATAGAGCTCACTTGTTTCACTTCACTTCAACTGATTAGGCTCACTTAACTAGCTTTACTTCAACTAATAGAGCTCACTTGTTTCACTTCACTTCAATTGATTAAGCTCAGTTGCTTCACTTCACTTCAACTGATTAAGCTCAGTTGCTTGACTTCACTTCAACTGATAAGGCTCACTTAACTAGCTTCACTGTAACTAATAGAGCTCACATGTTCACTTCACTTCAATTGATTTAGCTCAGATGCTTCACTTCACTTCAACTGATTGGGCTCACTTATATAGCTTTACTACAACTAATAGAGCTCACTTGTTTCACTTCACTTCAACTGATTAGGCTTACTTAACTAGCTTTACTTCAACTAATAGAGCTCACTTGTTTCACTTCACTTCCATTGATTAAACTCAGTTGCTTCACTTCTTTTCAACTGATTAAGCTCAGTTGCTTCACTTCACTTCAACTGAATAGGCTAACTTGACTAGCTTCTCTTCAACTAATAGAGCTCACTTGTTTCACTTCACTTCAATTGATTAAGCTCAGTTGCTTCACTTCACTTTAACTGAATAGGCTCAGTTGAATAGCTTCTCTTCAACTGATAGAGCTCACTTGTTTCAATTCACTTCAATTGATTAACCTCAGTTGCTTCACTTCTCTTCAACTGATTAAGCTCAGTTGCTTCACTTCACTTCAAATGATTATCCTCACTTTACTAGCTTCACTTCAACTAATAGAGCTCACTTGTTTCACTTCACTTCAATTGATTAAGCTCACTTGTTTCACTTCACTTCCACTGATTAACCTCAGTTGCTTCACTTCTTTTCAACTGATTAAGCTCAGTTGCTTCACTTCACTTCAACTGAATAGGCTAACTTGACTAGCTTCTCTTTAACTGATGGAGCTCACTTGTTTCACTTCACTTCAATTGATTAAGCTCAGTTGCTACACTTCACTTTAACTGAATAGGCTCACTTGACTAGCTTCTCTTCAACTAATAGAGCTCACTTCTTTCACTTCACTTCAACTGATTATGCTCACTTAACTAGCTTTACTTCAACTAATAGAGCTCACTTGTTTCACTTCACTTCAATTGATTAAGCTCAGTTGCTTCACTTCACTTCAACTAATTGGGTTCACTTAGTTAGCTTTACTACAACTAATAGAGCTCACTTGTTTCACTTCACTTCAACTGATTAGGCTTACTTAACTGGCTTTACTTCAACTAATAGAGCTCACTTGTTTCAGTTCACTTCAATTGATTAAGCTCAGTTGCTTCACTTCACTTTAACTGATTGGGCTCACTTAGATAGCTTTACTCCAACTAATAGAGCTCACTTGTTTCACTTCACTTCAACTGATTAGGCTCACTTAACTAGCTTTACTTCAACTAATAGAGCTCACTTGTTTCACTTCACTTCAATTGATTAAGCTCAGTTGCTTCACTTCACTTCAACTAATTAGGCTCACTTAACTAGCTTCTCTTCAACTGATAGAGCTCACTTGTTTCAATTCACTTCAATTGATTAAGCTCAGTTGCTTCACTTCAATCCAAATGATTAGGCTCACTTTACTAGCTTCACTTCAACTAATAAAGCTCACTTGTTTCACTTCACTTCAATTGATTAAGCTTAGTTGCTTCACTTCACTTTAACTGATTGGGCTCACTTAGATAGCTTTACTCCAACTAATAGAGCTCACTTGTTTCACTTCACTTCAACTGATTAGGCTCACTTAACTAGCTTTACTTCAACTAATAGAGCTCACTTGTTTCACTTCACTTCAATTGATTAAGCTCAGTTGCTTCACTTCACTTCAACTAATTGGGTTCACTTAGTTAGCTTTACTACAACTAATAGAGCTCACTTGTTTCACTTCACTTCAACTGATTAGGCTTACTTAACTAGCTTTACTTCAACTAATAGAGCTCACTTGTTTCACTTCACTTCAATTGATTAACCTCAGTTGCTTCACTTCTCTTCAACTGATTAAGCTCAGTTGCTTCACTTCACTTCAACTGATTAGGCTCACTTAACTAGCTTCACTGTAACTAATAGAGCTCACATGTTCACTTCACTTCAATTGATTTAGCTCAGATGCTTCACTTCACTTCAACTGATTGGGCTCACTTATATAGCTTTACTACAACTAATAGAGCTCACTTGTTTCACTTCACTTCAACTGATTAGGCTTACTTAACTAGCTTTACTTCAACTAATAGAGCTCACTTGTTTCACTTCACTTCCATTGATTAAACTCAGTTGCTTCACTTCTTTTCAACTGATTAAGCTCAGTTGCTTCACTTCACTTCAACTGAATAGGCTAACTTGACTAGCTTCTCTTCAACTAATAGAGCTCACTTGTTTCACTTCACTTCAATTGATTAAGCTCAGTTGCTTCACTTCACTTTAACTGAATAGGCTCAGTTGAATAGCTTCTCTTCAACTGATAGAGCTCACTTGTTTCAATTCACTTCAATTGATTAACCTCAGTTGCTTCACTTCTCTTCAACTGATTAAGCTCAGTTGCTTCACTTCACTTCAAATGATTATCCTCACTTTACTAGCTTCACTTCAACTAATAGAGCTCACTTGTTTCACTTCACTTCAATTGATTAAGCTCACTTGTTTCACTTCACTTCCACTGATTAACCTCAGTTGCTTCACTTCTTTTCAACTGATTAAGCTCAGTTGCTTCACTTCACTTCAACTGAATAGGCTAACTTGACTAGCTTCTCTTCAACTAATAGAGCTCACTTGTTTCACTGCACTTCAATTGATTAAGCTCAGTTGCTTCACTTCACTTCAACTGAATAGGCTCACTTAGATAGCTTTACTCTAACTAATAGAACTCACATGTTCACTCCACTTCAACTGATTAGGCTTACTTAACTAGCTTTACTTCAACTAATAGAGCTCACTTGTTTCACTTCACTTCCATTGATTAAACTCAGTTGCTTCACTTCTTTTCAACTGATTAAGCTCAGTTGCTTCACTTCACTTCAACTGAATAGGCTAACTTGACTAGCTTCTCTTCAACTAATAGAGCTCACTTGTTTCACTTCACTTCAATTGATTAGGCTCAGTCGCTTCACTTCACTTTAACTGATTGGGCTCACTTAGATAGCTTTACTCTAACTAATAGAACTCACGTGTTTCACTTCACTTCAACTGATTAGGCTTACTTAACTAGCTTCACTGTAACTAATAGAGCTCACTTATTCACTTCACTTCAATTGATTAAGCTCAGTTGCTACACTTCACTTTAACTGAATAGGCTCACTTGACTAGCTTCTCTTCAACTGATAGAGCTCACTTGTTTCAATTCACTTCAATTGATTAACCTCAGTTGCTTCACTTCTCTTCAACTGATAAAGCTCAGTTGCTTCACTTCACTTCAAATGATTATCCTCACTTTACTAGCTTCACTTCAACTAATAGAGCTCACTTGTTTCACTTCACTTCAATTGATTAAGCTCACTTGTTTCACTTCACTTCAAGTGAATAGGCTCACTTGACTAGCTTCTCTTCAACTGATAGAGCTCACTTGTTTCAATTCACTTCAATTGATTAAGCTCAGTTGCTTCACTTCACTCCAAATGATTAGGCTCACTTTACTAGCTTCACTTCAACTAATAGAGCTCACTTGTTTCACTTCACTTCAATTGATTAAGCTTAGTTGCTTCACTTCACTTTAACTGATTGGGCTCACTTAGATAGCTTTACTCCAACTAATAGAGCTCACTTGTTTCACTTCACTTCAATTGATGAAGCTCAGTTGCTTCACTTCACTTAAACTGATTGGGCTCACTTAGATAGCTTTACTCTAACTAATAGAGCTCACTTGTTTCACTTCACTTCAACTGATTAGGCTCACTTAACTAGCTTCACTGTAACTAATAGAGCTCACTTGTTCACTTCACTTCAATTGATTTAGCTCAGTTGCTTCACTTCACTTCAACTGATTGGGCTCACTTATATAGCTTTACTACAACTAATAGAGCTCACTTGTTTCACTTCACTTCAACTGATTAGGCTTACTTAACTGGCTTTACTTCAACTAATAGAGCTCACTTGTTTCAGTTCACTTCAATTGATTAAGCTCAGTTGCTTTACTTCACTTCAACTGATTGGGCTCACTTGACTAGCTTCTCTTCAACTGATGGAGCTCACTTGTTTCACTTCACTTCAATTGATTAAGCTCAGTTGCTACACTTCACTTTAACTGAATAGGCTCACTTGACTAGCTTCTCTTCAACTAATAGAGCTCACTTGTTTCACTTCACTTCAATTGATTAAGCTCAGTTGCTTCACTTCACTTCAACTGATTGGGCTCACTTAGATAGCTTTACTCTAACTAATAGAGCTCATTTGTTTCACTTCACTTCAACTGATTAGGCTCACTTAACTAGCTTCACTGTAACTAATAGAGCTCACTAGTTCAGTTCACTTCAATTGATTTAGCTCAGATGCTTCACTTCACTTCAACTGATTGGGCTCACTTATATAGCTTTACTACAACTAATAGAGCTCACTTGTTTCACTTCACTTCAACTGATGAGGCTTACTTAACTAGCTTTACTTCAACTAATAGAGCTCACTTGTTTCACTTCACTTCAATTGATTAACCTCAGTTGCTTCACTTCTCTTCAACTGATTAAGCTCAGTTGCTTCACTTCACTTCAACTGAATAGGCTAACTTGACTAGCTTCTCTTCAACTAATAGAGCTCACTTGTTTCACTTCACTTAAATAGATTAGGCTCAGTCGCTTCACTTCACTTTAACTGATTGGGCTCACTTAGATAGCTTTACTCTAACTAATAGAACTCACGTGTTTCACTTCACTTCAACTGATTAGGCTCACTTAACTAGCTTCACTGTAACTAATAGAGCTCACTTGTTCAGTTCACTTCAATTGATTTAGCTCAGATGCTTCACTTCACTTCAACTGATTGGGCTCACTTATATAGCTTTACTACAACTAATAGAGCTCACTTGTTTCACTTCACTTCAACTGATGAGGCTTACTTAACTAGCTTTACTTCAACTAATAGAGCTCACTTGTTTCACTTCACTTCAATTGATTAAGTTCAGTTGCTACACTTCACTTCAAGTGAATAGGCTCACTTGACTAGGTTCTCTTCAACTGATAGAGCTCACTTGTTTCAATTCACTTCAACTGATTAAGCTCAGTTGCTTCACTTCACTTCAACTGATTGGGCTCACTTATATAGCTTTACTACAACTAATAAGCTCACTTGTTTCACTTCACTTCAACTGATTAGGCTCACTTAACTAGCTTCACTGTAACTAATAGAGCTCACTTGTTCACTTCACTTCAATTGATTTAGCTCAGTTGCTTCACTTCACTTCAACTAATTGGGTTCACTTAGTTAGCTTTACTACAACTAATAGAGCTCACTTGTTTCACTTCACTTCAACTGATTAGGCTTACTTAACTGGCTTTACTTCAACTAATAGAGCTCACTTGTTTCAGTTCACTTCAATTGATTAAGCTCAGTTGCTACACTTCACTTCAACTGAATAGGCTCACTTGACTAGCTTCTCTTTAACTGATGGAGCTCACTTGTTTCACTTCACTTCAATTGATTAAGCTCAGTTGCTACACTTCACTTTAACTGAATAGGCTCACTTGACTAGCTTCTCTTCAACTAATAGAGCTCACTTCTTTCACTTCACTTCAACTGATTAGGCTCACTTAACTAGCTTTACTTCAACTAATAGAGCTCACTTGTTTCACTTCACTTCAATTGATTAAGCTCAGTTGCTTCATTTCACTTCAACTAATTGGGTTCACTTAGTTAGCTTTACTACAACTAATAGAGCTCACTTGTTTCACTTCACTTCAACTGATTAGGCTTACTTAACTGGCTTTACTTCAACTAATAGAGCTCACTTGTTTCAGTTCACTTCAATTGATTAAGCTCAGTTGCTTCACTTCACTTTAACTGATTGGGCTCACTTATATAGCTTTACTCCAACTAATAGAGCTCACTTGTTTCACTTCACTTCAACTGATTAGGCACACTTAACTAGCTTTACTTCAACTAATAGAGCTCACTTGTTTCACTTCACTTCAATTGATTAAGCTCAGTTGCTTCACTTCACTTCAACTAATTAGGCTCACTTAACTAGCTTCTCTTCAACTGATAGAGCTCACTTGTTTCAATTCACTTCAATTGATTAAGCTCAGTTGCTTCACTTCACTCCAAATGATTAGGCTCACTTTACTAGCTTCACTTCAACTAATAGAGCTCACTTGTTTCACTTCACTTCAATTGATTAAGCTTAGTTGCTTCACTTCACTTTAACTGATTGGGCTCACTTAGATAGCTTTACTCCAACTAATAGAGCTCACTTGTTTCACTTCACTTCAACTGATTAGGCTCACTTAACTAGCTTTACTTCAACTAATAGAGCTCACTTGTTTCACTTCACTTCAATTGATTAAGCTCAGTTGCTTCACTTCACTTCAACTAATTGGGTTCACTTAGTTAGCTTTACTACAACTAATAGAGCTCACTTGTTTCACTTCACTTCAACTGATTAGGCTTACTTAACTAGCTTTACTTCAACTAATAGAGCTCACTTGTTTCACTTCACTTCAATTGATTAACCTCAGTTGCTTCACTTCTCTTCAACTGAATAAGCTCAGTTGCTTCACTTCACTTCAACTGATTAGGCTCACTTAACTAGCTTCACTGTAACTAATAGAGCTCACATGTTCACTTCACTTCAATTGATTTAGCTCAGATGCTTCACTTCACTTCAACTGATTGGGCTCACTTATATAGCTTTACTACAACTAATAGAGCTCACTTGTTTCACTTCACTTCAACTGATTAGGCTTACTTAACTAGCTTTACTTCAACTAATAGAGCTCACTTGTTTCAATTCACTTCAATTGATTAACCTCAGTTGCTTCACTTCTCTTCAACTGATTAAGCTCAGTTGCTTCACTTCACTTCAAATGATTATCCTCACTTTACTAGCTTCACTTCAACTAATAGAGCTCACTTGTTTCACTTCACTTCAATTGATTAAGCTCACTTGTTTCACTTCACTTCCACTGATTAACCTCAGTTGCTTCACTTCTTTTCAACTGATTAAGCTCAGTTGCTTCACTTCACTTCAACTGAATAGGCTAACTTGACTAGCTTCTCTTCAACTAATAGAGCTCACTTGTTTCACTGCACTTCAATTGATTAAGCTCAGTTGCTTCACTTCACTTCAACTGAATAGGCTCACTTTACTAGCTTCACTTCAACTAATAGAGCTCAGTTGCTGCACTTCACTTCAATTGATTAAGCTCAGTTGCTTCACTTCACTTCAACTAATTGGGTTCACTTAGTTAGCTTCCCTCCAACAAATAGAGCTCACTTGTTTCACTTCACTTCAAATGATCAAGCTCAGTTGCTTCACTTCACTTTAACTGATTGGGCTCACTTAGATAGCTTTACTCCAACTAATAGAGCTCACTTGTTCCACTTCACTTCAACCGATTAGGCTCACTTAACTAGCTTCACTGTAACTAATAGAGCTTACTTGTTTCACTTCACTTCATTTGATTAAGCTCAATTGTTTCACTTCACTTGAACTGATTAAGCTCAGTTGCTTCACTTCACTTCAACTGATTAGCCTCACTTAACAGGCTTTACTTTACCTAATAGAGCTCACTTGTACACTTCACTTCAATTGATTAAGCTCAGTTGCTTCACTTCACTTCATCTGATTGGGCTGACTTATATAGCTTTACTACAACTAATAGAGCTCACTTGTTTCACTTCACTTCAACTGATTAGGCTTACTTAACTAGCTTTTTTTCAACTGATAGAGCTCACTTGTTTCAATTCACTTCAATTGATTAACCTCAGTTGCTTCACTTCTCTTCAACTGATTAAGCTCAGTTGCTTCACTTCACTTCAAATGATTAGACTCACTTTACTAGCTTCACTTCAACTAATAGAGCTCACTTGTTTCACTTCACTTCAATTGATTAAGCTCAGTTGCTTCACTTCACTTTAACTGATTGGGCTGAGTTAGATAGCTTTACTCTAACTAATAGAGCTCACTTGTTTCAATTCACTTCAACTGATTAGGCTCACTTAACTAGCTTCACTGTAACTAATAGAGCTCACTTGTTCACTTCACTTCAATTGATTTAGCTCAGTTGCTTCACTTCACATCAACTGATTGGGCTCACTTATATAGCTTTACTACAACTAATAGAGCTCACTTGTTTCACTTCACTTCAACTGATTAGGCTTACTTAACTAGCTTTACTTCAACTAATAGAGCTTACTTGTTTCACTTCACTTCAATTGATTAAGCTCAGTTGCTACACTTCACTTCAAGTGAATAGGCTCACTTGACTAGCTTCTCTTCAACTGATAGAGCTCACTTGTTTCAATTCACTTCAATTGATTAACCTCAGTTGCTTCACTTCTCTTCAACTGATTAAGCTCAGTTGCTTCACTTCACTTCAACTGATTGGGCTCACTTATATAGCTTTACTACAACTAATAGAGCTCACTTGTTTCACTTCACTTCAACTGATTAGGCTTACTTAACTAGCTTTACTTCAACTAATAGAGCTCACTTGTTTCACTTCACTTTAATATATTAAGCTCAGTTGCTTCACTTCACTTTAACTGATTGGGCTCACTTAGATAGCTTTACTACAACTAATAGAGCTCACTTGTTTCACTTCACTTCAACTGATTAGGCTCACTTAACTAGCTTCACTGTAACTAATAGAGCTCACTTGTTCACTTCACTTCAATTGATTTAGCTCAGTTGCTTCACTTCACTTCAACTGATTGGGCTCACTTATATAGCTTTACTGCAACTGTTACAGCTCACTTGTTTCACTTCACTTCAACTGATTAGGCTTACTTAACAGGCTTTACTTCAACTAATAGTGCTCACTTGTTTCACTTCACTTCAATTGATTAAGCTCAGTTGCTACACTTCACTTCAACTGAATAGGCTCACTTGACTAGCTTCTCTTCAACTGATAGAGCTCACTTGTTTCACTTCACTCCAATTGATTAACCTTAGTTGCTTCACTTCTCTTCAACTGATTAAGCTCAGTTGCTTCACTTCACTTCAACTGATTAGGCTCACTTTACTAGCTTCACTTCAACTAATAGAGCTCACTTGTTTCACTTCACTTCAATTGATTAAGCTCAGTTGCTTCACTTCACTTCAACTGATTAAGCTCAGTTGCTTTGCTTCACTTCAACTGATTAGGCTCACTTAACTTGCTTCACTTCTACTAATAGAGCTCACTTGTTTCACTTCACTTCAATTGATTAAGCTCAGTTGCTTCACTTCACTTCAATTGATTAAGCTCACTTTACTAGCTTCACTTCAACTAATAGAGCTCACTTGTTTCACTTCACTTCAATTGATTAAGCTCAGTTGCTTCACTTCACTTTAACTGATTGGGCTCACTTAGATAGCTTTACTCCAACTAATAGAGCTCACTTTTTTCACTTCACTTCAGCTGATTAGGCTCTCTTAACTAGCTTCACTGTAACTAATACAGCTCACTTGTTCACTTCACTTCAATTGATTTAGCTCAGTTGCTTCACTTCACATCAACTGATTGGGCTCACTTATATAGCTTTACTACAACTAATAGAGCTCACTTCACTTCAACTGATTAGGCTTACTTAACTAGCTTTACTTCAACTAATAGCGCTTACTTGTTTCACTTCACTTCAATTGATTAAGCTCAGTTGCTACACTTCACTTCAAGTGAATAGGCTCACTTGACTAGCTTCTCTACAACTGATAGAGCTCACTTGTTTCAATTCACTTCAATTGATTAACCTCAGTTGCTTCACTTCTCTTCAACTGATTAAGCTCAGTTGGTTCACTTCACTTCAACTGATTGGGCTCACTTATATAGCTTTACTACATCTAATAGAGCTCACTTGTTTCACTTCACTTCAACTGATTAGGCTTACTTAACTAGCTTTACTTCAACTAATAGCGCTTACTTGTTTCACTTCACTTCAATTGATTAAGCTCAGTTGCTTCACTTCACTTCAACTGATTAGGCTCACTTAACTAGCTTCACTGTAACTAATAGAGCTCACTTGTTCACTTCACTTCAATTGATTTAGCTCAGATGCTTCACTTCACTTCAACTGATTAAGCTCAGTTGCTTCACTTCACTTCAACTGATTAAGCTCAGTTGCTTTGCTTCACTTCAACTGATTAGGCTCCCTTAACTTGCTTCACTTCTACTAATAGAGCTCACTTGTTTCACTTGACTTCAATTGATTAAGCTCAGTTGCTTCACTTCACTTCAACTGATTGGGCTCACTTATATAGCTTTACTACAACTAATAGAGCTCACTTGTTGCACTTCACATCAACTGATTAGGCTTACTTAACTAGCTTTACTTCAACTAATAGAGCTCACTTGTTTCACTTCACTTCAATTGATTAAGCTAAGTTGCTTCACTTTACTTCAACTGATTAAGCTCAGTTGCTTTGCTTCACTTCAACTGATTAGGCTCACTTAACTAGCTTCACTTCTACTAATAGAGCTCACTTGTTTCACTTCACTTCAATTGATTAAGCTCAGTTGCTTCACTTCACTTCAATTGATTAAGCTCAGTTGCTTCACTTCACTTCAACTGATTGGGCTCACTTATATAGCTTTACTACAACTAATAGAGCTCACTTGTTTCACTTCACTTCAACTGATTAGGCTTACTTAACTAGCTTTACTTCAACTAATAGAGCTCACTTGTTTCACTTCACTTCCATTGATTAAACTCAGTTGCTTCACTTCTTTTCAACTGATTAAGCTCAGTTGCTTCACTTCACTTTAACTGAATAGGCTCACTTGACTAGCTTCTCTTCAACTGATAGAGCTCACTTGTTTCAATTCACTTCAATTGATTAACCTCAGTTGCTTCACTTCTCTTCAACTGATTAAGCTCAGTTGCTTCACTTCACTTCAAATGATTATCCTCACTTTACTAGCTTCACTTCAACTAATAGAGCTCACTTGTTTCACTTCACTTCAATTGATTAAGCTCACTTGTTTCACTTCACTTCCACTGATTAACCTCAGTTGCATCACTTCTTTTCAACTGATTAAGCTCAGTTGCTTCACTTTACTTCAACTGAATAGGCTAACTTGACTAGCTTCTCTTCAACTAATAGAGCTCACTTGTTTCACTTCACTTCAATTGATTAAGCTCAGTTGCTTCACTTCACTTCAACTGAATAGGCTCACTTTACTAGCTTCACTTCAACTAATAGAGCTCAGTTGCTGCACTTCACTTCAATTGATTAAGCTCAGTTGCTTCACTTCACTTCAACTAATTGGGTTCACTTAGTTAGCTTCACTTCAACAAATAGAGCTCACTTGTTTCACTTCACTTCAAATGATCAAGCTCAGTTGCTTCACTTCACTTGAACTGATTGGGCTCACTTAGATAGCTTTACTCCAACTAATAGAGCTCACTTGTTTCACTTCACTTCAAGCGATTAGGCTCACTTAACTAGCTTCACTGTAACTAATAGAGCTTACTTGTTTCACTTCACTTCATTTGATTAAGCTCAATTGTTTCACTTTACTTGAACTGATTAAGCTCAGTTGCTTCACTTCACTTCAACTGATTAGCCTCACTTAACAGGCTTTACTTTACCCAATAGAGCTCACTTGTACACTTCACTTCAATTGATTAAGCTCAGTTGCTTCACTTCACTTCATCTGATTGGGCTGACTTATATAGCTTTACTACAACTAATAGAGCTCACTTGTTTCACTTCACTTCAACTGATTAGGCTTACTTAACTAGCTTTTCTTCAACTGATAGAGCTCACTTGTTTCAATTCACTTCAATTGATTAATCTCAGTTGCTTCACTTCTCTTCAACTGATTAAGCTCAGTTGCTTCACTTCACTTCAAATGATTAGACTCACTTTACTAGCTTCACTTCAACTAATAGAGCTCACTTGTTTCACTTCACTTCAATTGATTAAGCTCAGTTGCTTCACTTCACTTCAACTGATTGGGCTCACTTAGATAGCTTCACTGTAACTAATAGAGCTAACTTGTTCACTTCACTTCAATTGATTTAGCTCAGTTGCTTCACTTCACTTCAACTGATTGGGCTCACTTATACAACTTTACTGCAACTATTAGAGCTCACTTGTTTCACTTCACTTCAACTGATTAGGCTTACTTAACAGGCTTTACTTCAACTAATAGAGCTCACTTGTTTCACTTCACTTCAATTGATTAAGCTCAGTTGCTACACTTCACTTCAACTGAATAGGGTCACTTGACTAGCTTCTCTTCAACTGATAGAGCTCACTTGTTTCACTTCACTCCAATTGATTAACCTCAGTTGCTTCACTTCTCTTCAACTGATTAAGCTCAGTTGCTTCACTTCACTTCAAATGATTAGGCTCACTTTACTAGCTTCACTTCAACTAATAGAGCTCACTTGTTTCACTTCACTTCAGTTGATTAAGCTCAGTTGCTTCACTTCACTTTAACTGATTAGGCTCAGTTGCTTCACTTCACTTTAACTGATTAGGCTCACTTAACTAGCTTCACTTTGACTAATAGAGCTCACATGTTTCTCTTCACTTCAATTGATTAACCTCAATTGTTTCACTTCTCTTCAACTGATTAAGCTCAGTTGCTTCACTTCACTTCAACTGATTAGCCTCACTTAACAGGCTTCACTTTACCTTATAGAGCTCACTTGTACACTTCACTTCAATTGATTAAGCTCAGTTGCTTCACTTCACTTCATCTGATTGGGCTGACTTATATAGCTTCACTACAACTAATAGAGCTCACTTGTTTCACTTCACTTCAACTGATTAGGCTTACTTAACTAGCTTTTCTTCTACTAATAGAGCTCACTTGTTTCACTTCACTTCAATTGATTAAGCTCAGTTGCTTCACTTCACTTTAACTGATTGGGCTCACTTAGATAGCTTTACTCCAACTAATAGAGCTCACTTGTTTCACTTCACTTCAATTGATTTAGCTCAGTTGCTTCACTTCACATCAACTGATTGGGCTCACTTATATAGCTTTACTACAACTAATAGAGCTCACTTGTTTCACTTCACTTCAACTGATTAGGCTTACTTAACTAGCTTTACTTCAACTAATAGCGCTTACTTGTTTCACTTCACTTTAATTGATTAAGCTCAGTTGCTACACTTCACTTCAAGTGAATAGGCTCACTTGACTAGCTTCTCTTCAACTGATAGAGCTCACTTGTTTCAATTCACTTCAATTGATTAACCTCAGTTGCTTCACTTCTCTTCAACTGATTAAGCTCAGTTGGTTCACTTCACTTCAACTGATTGGGCTCACTTATATAGCTTTACTACATCTAATAGAGCTCACTTGTTTCACTTCACTTCAACTGATTAGGCTTACTTAACTAGCTTTACTTCAACTAATAGCGCTTACTTGTTTCACTTCACTTCAATTGATTAAGCTCAGTTGCTTCACTTCACTTCAACTGATTAGGCTCACTTAACTAGCTTCACTGTAACTAATAGAGCTCACTTGTTCACTTCACTTCAATTGATTTAGCTCAGATGCTTCACTTCACTTCAACTGATTAAGCTCAGTTGCTTCACTTCACTTCAACTGATTAAGCTCAGTTGCTTTGCTTCACTTCAACCGATTAGGCTCACTTAACTTGCTTCACTTCTACTAATAGAGCTCACTTGTTTCACTTCACTTCAATTGATTAAGCTCAGTTGCTTCACTTCACTTCAATTGATTAAGCTCAGTTGCTTCACTTCACTTCAACTGATTGGGCTCACTTATATAGCTTTACTACAACTAATAGAGCTCACTTGTTGCACTTCACTTCAACTGATTAGGCTTACTTAACTAGCTTTACTTCAACTAATAGAGCTCACTTGTTTCACTTCACTTCAATTGATTAAGCTAAGTTGCTTCACTTTACTTCAACTGATTAAGCTCAGTTGCTTTGCTTCACTTCAACTGATTAGGCTCACTTAACTAGCTTCACTTCTACTAATAGAGCTCACTTGTTTCACTTCACTTCAATTGATTAAGCTCAGTTGCTTCACTTCACTTCAATTGATTAAGCTCAGTTGCTTCACTTCACTTCAACTGATTGGGCTCACTTATATAGCTTTACTACAACTAATAGAGCTCACTTGTTTCACTTCACTTCAACTGATTAGGCTTACTTAACTAGCTTTACTTCAACTAATAGAGCTCACTTGTTTCACTTCACTTCCATTGATTAAACTCAGTTGCTTCACTTCTTTTCAACTGATTAAGCTCAGTTGCTTCACTTCACTTTAACTGAATAGGCTCACTTGACTAGCTTCTCTTCAACTGATAGAGCTCACTTGTTTCAATTCACTTCAATTGATTAACCTCAGTTGCTTCACTTCTCTTCAACTGATTAAGCTCAGTTGCTTCACTTCACTTCAAATGATTATCCTCACTTTACTAGCTTCACTTCAACTAATAGAGCTCACTTGTTTCACTTCACTTCAATTGATTAAGCTCACTTGTTTCACTTCACTTCCACTGATTAACCTCAGTTGCATCACTTCTTTTCAACTGATTAAGCTCAGTTGCTTCACTTTACTTCAACTGAATAGGCTAACTTGACTAGCTTCTCTTGAACTAATAGAGCTCACTTGTTTCACTTCACTTCAATTGATTAAGCTCAGTTGCTTCACTTCACTTCAACTGAATAGGCTCACTTTACTAGCTTCACTTCAACTAATAGAGCTCAGTTGCTGCACTTCACTTCAATTGATTAAGCTCAGTTGCTTCACTTCACTTCAACTAATTGGGTTCACTTAGTTAGCTTCACTTCAACAAATAGAGCTCACTTGTTTCACTTCATTTCAAATGATCAAGCTCAGTTGCTTCACTTCACTTGAACTGATTGGGCTCACTTAGATAGCTTTACTCCAACTAATAGAGCTCACTTGTTTCACTTCACTTCAAGCGATTAGGCTCACTTAACTAGCTTTACTGTAACTAATAGAGCTTACTTGTTTCACTTCACTTCATTTGATTAAGCTCAATTGTTTCACTTTACTTGAACTGATTAAGCTCAGTTGCTTCACTTCACTTCAACTGATTAGCCTCACTTAACAGGCTTTACTTTACCCAATAGAGCTCACTTGTTTCACTTCATTTCAAATGATCAAGCTCAGTTGCTTCACTTCACTTGAACTGATTGGGCTCACTTAGATAGCTTTACTCCAACTAATAGAGCTCACTTGTTTAACTTCACTTCAAGCGATTAGGCTCACTTAACTAGCTTCACTGTAACTGATAGAGCTCACTTGTTTCAATTCACTTCAATTGATTAATCTCAGTTGCTTCACTTCTCTTCAACTGATTAAGCTCAGTTGCTTCACTTCACTTCAAATGATTATACTCACTTTACTAGCTTCACTTCAACTAATATAGCTCACTTGTTTCACTTCACTTCAATTGATTAAGCTCAGTTGCTTCACTTCACTTCAACTGATTGGGCTCACTTAGATAGCTTCACTGTAACTAATAGAGCTAACTTGTTCACTTCACTTCAATTGATTTAGCTCAGTTGCTTCACTTCACTTCAACTGATTGGGCTCACTTATACAACTTTACTGCAACTATTAGAGCTCACTTGTTTCACTTCACTTCAACTGATTAGGCTTACTTAACAGGCTTTACTTCAACTAATAGAGCTCACTTGTTTCACTTCACTTCAATTGATTAAGCTCAGTTGCTACACTTCACTTCAACTGAATAGGGTCACTTGACTAGCTTCTCTTCAACTGATAGAGCTTACTTGTTTCACTTCACTCCAATTGATTAACCTCAGTTGCTTCACTTCTCTTCAACTGATTAAGCTCAGTTGCTTCACTTCACTTCAACTGATTAGGCCCACTTTACTAGCTTCACTTCAACTAATAGAGCTCACTTGTTTCACTTCACTTCAGTTGATTAAGCTCAGTTGCTTCACTTCACTTTAACTGATTAGGCTCAGTTGCTTCACTTCACTTTAACTGATTAGGCTCACTTAACTAGCTTCACTTTGACTAATAGAGCTCACATGTTTCTCTTCACTTCAATTGATTAACCTCAATTGTTTCACTTCTCTTCAACTGATTAAGCTCAGTTGCTTCACTTCACTTCAACTGATTAGCCTCACTTAACAGGCTTCACTTTACCTTATAGAGCTCACTTGTACACTTCACTTCAATTGATTAAGCTCAGTTGCTTCACTTCACTTCATCTGATTGGGCTGACTTATATAGCTTTACTACAACTAATAGAGCTCACTTGTTTCACTTCACTTCAACTGATTAGGCTTACTTAACTAGCTTTTCTTCAACTAATAGAGCTCACTTGTTTCACATCACTTCAATTGATTAAGCTTAGTTGCTACACTTCACTTCAACTGAATAGGCTCACTTGACTAGCTTCTCTTCAACTGATAGAGCTCACTTGTTTCAATTCACTTCAATTGATTAACCTCAGTTGTTCCACTTCTCTTCAACTGATTAAGCTCAGTTGCTTCACTTCACTTCAAATGATTAGACTCACTTTACTAGCTTCACTTCAACTAATAGAGCTCACTTGTTTCACTTCTCTTCAACTGATTAAGCTCAGTTGCTTCACTTCACTTCAACTGATTAGCCTCACTTAACAGGCTTCACTTTACCTTATAGAGCTCACTTGTACACTTCACTTCAATTGATTAAGCTCAGTTGCTTCACTTCACTTCAACTGATTAGGCTCACTTTACTAGCTTCACTTCAACTAATAGAGCTCACTTGTTTCACTTCACTTCAGTTGATTAAGCTCAGTTGCTTCACTTCACTTTAACTGATTAGGCTCAGTTGCTTCACTTCACTTCAACTGATTAGGCTTACTTAACTAGCTTCACTGTAACTAATAGAGCTCACTTCTGTGCTCAAAAGCCAAAGTAGCTTATGTCAAAACTATCGATTTTGAGAAAATGTGACTTAAAGTTTTAAACAGGTTTCTGAAAAAAATGTGTTTATATTTTGAAAAAAAATGTTGACTATTCGTTTTAAAATGGAATAAAAAAACAAATAACATACAATATTCCTTGAAAACAAATCCTTGTATTATACTTCGACGAAGTTTTTTCACTCAAGATGCTTTTCCTTTTTCAAAATATTAGTCTAAATTTTATTATGTAACTTAGGATACTTTTCCAAACCGAGTATTTAAAACAAGTAAACCTAATGTTGAGTTAAGGTATTTTTCCAACTCGAAAATTTTTGTATATACAGACTTAAGAAAAAAACACATGATAAAAAATATTTTTTACATACAAAATTTTTATTAACACAATAATAAAAAAGTGGTTCAATTTTTACATTTCCTCATTATCTTGTTCAGTCAGGTCTGGATGAATGAGTGGTGAATCGTTCGTACTCAAGTTGTTATAAAAACTGTGAAAACATTCAGTTATTAGTGGCAGCATTTCAATGAGATCTTTTTTCTTTTCAGTATTTATTGGAAGTAGTTCTGAATAACACCTGGATACATTTTGGATATTTATGCCATTACAACCACGCCGTCTTATGTTGAGTATTTTAAAAGGCTCATTTTCTGTTAGTGTTGTTTTATATTGTATATATATTGTATTTTAGAATAACGCAACCATTTAACGTTTTGCCAGATAAATTTTTCTTTACTTTCATCGGTTTTGCGCCAAAGTAATTGGTTTTTAGAAGCAGTGGAAAAATCAAAAATTTCACTCTGTGACATTTCTTCGACTACAAATTGTCTTTTAACACCTACTGCTGCTATGAAATTGTACCAATCTCTGGGATGGTGTATATTTGATGTAGTCCTCTTTTTTTTCCTCTCGATCAACGCATGATCCACATCACACTCCATGTGAGTGTGACCTGGCAAAAGAAATTTGTGGTCAATGATGTCAATGTTATCCTGGTTATTTAAAAATATCATGAACATAGTGGAAACAAAGCTATTTTTATTCTGCCCTGGACAAGAATCGCTGAAAAATACTACATGTTTAGTTTCTTGCGAAAGATTCTTCAAATGTTTGAAAAGACATGAAGCTATTTCGTTTCCTCCGCGTTTTCCAATAGCTTCATGCCACATGTAGCAGTACGGCTGATCATTAGCACAATCATGTACTGTGAGATTGAACGTCCATAATTGTCGTTTGTAAAATGACAACGAGGATCTTAGAAAAGGAGTTGGAAGGCACTGTTGTAAATCGAAAGTAAAAACTTTATATTTCGAATCCAATTTTGCAGCACTTTTAGCTTCAGATTTGATCTTGTACGCTAAATCTGCATCTGCATGGTGGCTATCACGCTCTTGATGTAAAGATTCTAATTCATCATGAGATGCTGTCTTTATTTTCAATTTAAGCATTTCACACTTATGACATACATCTACCTGAGGCTTTTTAAATTTTAGATTCATAGAATGAAAAATTTCAGAGTATTTTGTCTGTGAAACTGGTTCAATATGAGACTCTTTATACAATCGGTACATCAAGGATAAGGATAAATCACTGCACAAGTATTTTTTTTCTGTGTCTCTTCGGCTATAATGACTTTCATATGCCGGAAATGATGATATATGATTTTTAACGTCATTTAATTTTTGGTCAGATAATTTATTGATTGGTGTACGAGATCCACGCTTTTCGGGAACAATGACAGTTCCATTACTTTCTAATTTTTTTTAAATAATTGTCTTGAAAAATTGATCACTTTCATCCAGTGTAAATTTGAAACACTTTTGGCAAACAGAGAGCCTTTCGCCTCTTTTAACAAGATAATAAGAATAAGAATATTGTCGGTTTCTCGGTGCAGTAGAACTTTTGATTTTTCTTTCGCATTTTTTATCATGAATTTCAATTAGCCCTGTTAAATGAGCCTGGCGAAGTTTGTAACTGCCTAACGCCCAATACTGATCGAAAATATATTTTTGGTCCTCCTCAGATAACTTTTCCTTACAATTTTTTCGACATTTTTGTAAAATTTTAAACTTTTTTTCTCGTACATATTTTCCTTTTTGTGTTGTATAAGACTGCCCCGTATTCCTTTTTTTTTGCCTTGATTTTTTATTTTCTTTGTCATTATTTTCTTGTGATTCAACATTTTGACCCTTATCTTTTAGTTCAACTTGTGGTATATCAGCGTCAATTAAATTACGTATCAATTGATTCGCAGCCTGTTCTAATTCGCTATCAGCATCAGAAACGCATTCATCACTAGAACTATTAGATGGTACAAAGTCCGGATCGAGTACACTGTCATCATCATCATCATAATCAAAAATGTTAAAATGATTTTGCAGGGAACATAAATCAAAACAAAAACCATTGACAAATGATGAATGAGTTTCGTTTAAAACAGGTGAATGAAAAAATGTAGAAACTGCAATACCTATAATTACATTTTTATTTTTTAGAAATACTGTTATTTTAAAAAAGCATAATAAAAATTAATCAAATCGTTTTTTTACATATAAGATATTGACATACAATCTTTGTATTTTGCTTTGATTTTCATTTGTATCAAATTAATATAAAAATTGTTAACTTACTGTTGTTTTTGGATGACATATCGTTGTTACTATGAGAAAATGTGTTGGGTTTACCACCAGAAGACGTGACGTTGCTGGTTAAGGGTCTTTCAGCAAATTTTGACCGAGCCAACAATACCATTTGTTTCCCTCGACTCATACTGCGCTTAAAATTGTAAAAAGTGTACCTTTCGCTTTGACTAACTATGCAAAACTAACTTCTGTATCACTGTAACAAGTGTAATACACACACAAAAATAGCTTAAGTCGATATAAATTAACAGCTTTTCTATTCTTAAGTTTGGAAAAGTAGCTTGGGTTACTTAAGCTACTTTTCCCTGGCAATAAATCGAATAATTTTATACTGAATATAATCTTAAGTAGACTTATGATCGGTAAACAAGGTATTTTCAGTTTGAGAAATTAACTAACATAGACATAAGATATTTTTCCTTACTTAACTCAACTATGATTTTGCCGTTAAAATACAGTTAATTTCCCACATAAGTGGTTTTTCTAAAATAACATGGGCTGCTTAATTCAACATATTAGGACCAAGTTAACATAAGTTGTTTTTTCAAAGGTATATATAAATCATAACGACATAAGCTATTTTGATTTTCAAATATAACTATGCGACTAGTGATTGTATTATTACGCAGATAAGCTAAAATTGAACTACTAAATTATCTTTTTTCAAATTATATAAAAAAGGAATTTATCATTAGTCGACATAAGCTACTTTGGCTTTTATACACAGACTTGTTCACTTCACTTCAATTGATTAAGCTCAGTTGCTACACTTCACTTTAACTGAATAGGCTCACTTGACTAGTTTCTCTTCAACTGATAGAGCTCACTTGTTTCAATTCACTTCAATTGATTAACCTCAGTTGCTTCACTTCTCTTCAACTGATTAAGCTCAGTTGCTTCACTTCACTTCAAATGATTATCCTCACTTTACTAGCTTCACTTCAACTAATAGAGCTCACTTGTTCCACTTCACTTCAATTGATTAAGCTCACTTGTTTCACTTCACTTCAAGTGAATAGGCTCACTTGACTAGCTTCTCTTCAACTGATAGAGCTTACTTGTTTCAATTCACTTCAATTGATTAAGCTCAGTTGCTTCACTTCACTCCAAATGATTAGGCTCACTTTACTAGCTTCACTTCAACTAATAGAGCTCACTTGTTTCACTTCACTTCAATTGATTAAGCTTAGTTGCTTCACTTCACTTTAACTGATTGGGCTCACTTAGATAGCTTTACTCCAACTAATAGAGCTCACTTGTTTCACTTCACTTCAACTGATTAGGCTCACTTAACTAGCTTTACTTCAACTAATAGAGCTCACTTGTTTCACTTCACTTCAATTGATTAAGCTCAGTTGCTTCACTTCACTTCAACTAATTGGGTTCACTTAGTTAGCTTTACTACAACTAATAGAGCTAACTTGTTTCACTTCACTTCAACTGATTAGGCTTACTTAACTAGCTTTACTTCAACTAATAGAGCTTACTTGTTTCACTTCACTTCAATTGATTAAGTTCAGTTGCTACACTTCACTTCAAGTGAATAGGCTCACTTGACTAGGTTCTCTTCAACTGATAGAGCTCACTTGTTTCAATTCACTTCAACTGATTAAGCTCAGTTGCTTCACTTCACTTCAACTGATTGGGCTCACTTATATAGCTTTACTACAACTAATAAGCTCACTTGTTTCACTTCACTTCAACTGATTAGGCTCACTTAACTAGCTTCACTGTAACTAATAGAGCTCACTTGTTCACTTCACTTCAATTGATTTAGCTCAGTTGCTTCACTGAACTTTAACTGATTGGGCTCACTTATATAGCTTTACTACAACTAATAGAGCTCACTTGTTTCACTTCACTTCAACTGATTAGGCTTACTTAACTGGCTTTACTTCAACTAATAGAGCTCACTTGTTTCAGTTCACTTCAATTGATTAAGCTCAGTTGCTACACTTCACTTCAACTGAATAGGCTCACTTGACTAGCTTCTCTTCAACTGATGGAGCTCACTTGTTTCACTTCACTTCAATTGATTAAGCTCAGTTGCTACACTTCACTTTAACTGAATAGGCTCACTTGACTAGCTTCTCTTCAACTAATAGAGCTCACTTCTTTCACTTCACTTCAACTGATTAGGCTCACTTAACTAGCTTTACTTCAACTAATAGAGCTCACTTGTTTCACTTCACTTCAATTGATTAAGCACAGTTGCTTCACTTCACTTCAACTAATTGGGGTCACTTAGTTAGCTTTACTACAACTAATAGAGCTCACTTGTTTCACTTCACTTCAACTGATTAGGCTTACTTATCTGGCTTTACTTCAACTAATAGAGCTCACTTGTTTCAGTTCACTTCAATTGATTAAGCTCAGTTGCTTCACTTCACTTTAACTGATTGGGCTCACTTAGATAGCTTTACTCCAACTAATAGAGCTTACTTGTTTCACTTCACTTCAACTGATTAGGCTCACTTAACTAGCTTTACTTCAACTAATAGAGCTCACTTGTTTCACTTCACTTCAATTGATTAAGCTCAGTTGCTTCACTTCACTTCAACTAATTAGGCTCACTTAACTAGCTTCTCTTCAACTGATAGAGCTCACTTGTTTCAATTCACTTCAATTGATTGAGCTCAGTTGCTTCACTTCACTCCAAATGATTAGGCTCACTTTACTAGCTTCACTTCAACTAATAGAGCTCACTTGTTTCACTTCACTTCAATTGATTAAGCTTAGTTGCTTCACTTCACTTCAACTAATTGGGTTTACTTAGATAGCTTTACTCCAACTAATAGAGCTCACTTGTTTCACTTCACTTCAACAGATTAGGCTCACTTAACTAGCTTTACTTCAACTAATAGAGCTCACTTGTTTCACTTCACTTCAATTGATTAACCTCAGTTGCTTCACTTCACTTCAACTGAATAGGCTCACTTTACTAGCTTCACTTCAACTAATAGAGCTCAGTTGCTGCACTTCACTTCAATTGATTAGGCTCACTTAACTCGCTTTACTGTAACTAATAGAGCTCACTTGTTTCACTTCACTTCAATTGATTAAGCTCAGTTGCTTCACTTCACTTCAACTAATTGGGTTCACTTAGTTAGCTTTACTACAACTAATAGAGCTCACTTGTTTCACTTCACTTCAACTGATTAGGCTTACTTAACTAGCTTTACTTCAACTAATAGAGCTCACTTGTTTCACTTCACTTCAATTGATTAAGCTCACTTGTTTCACTTCACTTCCACTGATTAACCTCAGTTGCTTCACTTCTTTTCAACTGATTAAGCTCAGTTGCTTCACTTCACTTCAACTGAATAGCCTAACTTGACTAGCTTCTCTTCAACTAATAGAGCTCACTTGTTTCACTTCTCTTCAACTGATTAAGCTCAGTTGCTTCACTTCACTTCAACTGATTAGGCTCACTTAACTAGCTTTACTGTAACTAATAGAGCTCACATGTTCACTTCACTTCAATTGATTTAGCTCAGATGCTTCACTTCACTTCATCTGATTGGGCTCACTTATATAGCTTTACTACAACTAATAGAGCTCACTTGTTTCACTTCACTTCAACTGATTAGGCTTACTTAACTAGCTTTACTTCAACTAATAGAGCTCACTTGTTTCACTTCACTTCAATTGATTAAGCTCACTTGTTTCACTTCACTTCCATTGATTAAACTCAGTTGCTTCACTTCTTTTCAACTGATTAAGCTCAGTTGCTTCACTTCACTTTAACTGAATAGGCTCAGTTGACTAGCTTCTCTTCAACTGATAGAGCTCACTTGTTTCAATTCACTTCAATTGATTAACCTCAGTTGCTTCACTTCTGTTCAACTGATTAAGCTCAGTTGCTTCACTTCACTTCAAATGATTATCCTCACTTTACTAGCTTCACTTCAACTAATAGAGCTCACTTGTTTCACTTCACTTCAATTGATTAAGCTCACTTGTTTCACTTCACTTCCACTGATTAACCTCAGTTGCTTCACTTCTTTTCAACTGATTAAGCTCAGTTGCTTCACTTCACTTCAACTGAATAGCCTAACTTGACTAGCTTCTCTTCAACTAATAGAGCTCACTTGTTTCACTTCACTTCAATTGATTAAGCTCAGTTGCTTCACTTCACTTCAACTGAATAGGCTCACTTTACTAGCTTCACTTCAACTAATAGAGCTCAGTTGCTGCACTTCACTTCAATTGATTAAGCTCAGTTGCTTCACTTCACTTCAACTAATTGGGTTCACTTAGTTAGCTTCACTTCAACAAATAGAGCTCACTTGTTTCACTTCACTTCAAATGATCAAGCTCAGTTGCTTCACTTCACTTTAACTGATTGGGCTCACTTAGATAGCTTTACTCCAACTAATAGAGCTCACTTGTTTCACTTCACTTCAACCGATTAGGCTCACTTAACTAGCTTCACTGTAACTAATAGAGCTTACTTGTTTCACTTCACTTCATTTGATTAAGCTCAATTGTTTCACTTCACTTGAACTGATTAAGCTCAGTTGCTTCACTTCACTTCAACTGATTAGCCTCACTTAACAGGCTTTACTTTACCTAATAGAGCTCACTTGTACACTTCACTTCAATTGATTAAGCTCAGTTGCTTCACTTCACTTCATCTGATTGGGCTGACTTATATAGCTTTACTACAACTAATAGAGCTCACTTGTTTCACTTCACTTCAACTGATTAGGCTTACTTAACTAGCTTTTCTTCAACTGATAGAGCTCACTTGTTTCAATTCAATTCAATTGATTAACCTCAGTTGCTTCACTTCTCTTCAACTGATTAAGCTCAGTTGCTTCACTTCACTTCAAATGATTAGACTCACTTTACTAGCTTCACTTCAACTAATAGAGCTCACTTGTTTCACTTCACTTCAATTGATTAAGCTCAGTTGCTTCACTTCACTTTAACTGATTGGGCTGACTTATATAGCTTTACTACAACTAATAGAGCTCACTTGTTTCACTTCACTTCAACTGATTAGGCTTACTTAACTAGCTTTTCTTCAACTGATAGAGCTCACTTGTTTCAATTCACTTCAATTGATTAACCTCAGTTGCTTCACTTCTCTTCAACTGATTAAGCTCAGTTGCTTCACTTCACTTCAAATGATTAGACTCACTTTACTAGCTTCACTTCAACTAATAGAGCTCACTTGTTTCACTTCACTTCAATTGATTAAGCTCAGTTGCTTCACTTCACTTTAACTGATTGGGCTCACTTAGATAGCTTTACTCCAACTAATAGAGCTCACTTGTTTCAATTCACTTCAACTGATTAGGCTCACTTAACTAGCTTCACTGTAACTAATAGAGCTCACTTGTTCACTTCACTTCAATTGATTTAGCTCAGTTGCTTCACTTCACATCAACTGATTGGGCTCACTTAGATAGCTTTACTCCAACTAATAGAGCTCACTTGTTTCAATTCACTTCAACTGATTAGGCTCACTTAACTAGCTTCACTGTAACTGATAGAGCTCACTTGTTTCAATTCACTTCAATTGATTAACCTCAGTTGCTTCACTTCTCTTCAACTGATTAAGCTCAGTTGCTTCACTTCACTTCAAATGATTAGACTCACTTTACTAGCTTCACTTCAACTAATAGAGCTCACTTGTTTCACTTCACTTCAATTGATTAAGCTCAGTTGCTTCACTTCACTTTAACTGATTGGGCTCACTTAACTAACTTTACTTCAACTAATAGAGCTTACTTGTTTCACTTCACTTCAACTGATTAAGCTCAGTTGCTACACTTCACTTCAAGTGAATAGGCTCACTTGACTAGCTTCTCTTCAACTGATAGAGCTCACTTGTTTCAATTCACTTCAATTGATTAACCTCAGTTGCTTCACTTCTCTTCAACTGATTAAGCTCAGTTGCTTCACTTCACTTCAACTGATTGGGCTCACTTATATAGCTTTACTACAACTAATAGAGCTCACTTGTTTCACTTCACTTCAACTGATTAGGCTTACTTAACTAGCTTTACTTCAACTAATAGAGCTCACTTGTTTCACTTCACTTCAATTGATTAAGCTCAGTTGCTTCACTTCACTTTAACTGATTGGGCTCACTTAGATAGCTTTACTCTAACTAATAGAGCTCACTTGTTTCACTTCACTTCAACTGATTAGGCTCACTTAACTAGCTCCACTGTAACTAATAGAGCTCACTTGTTCACTTCACTTCAATTGATTTAGCTCAGTTGCTTCACTTCACTTCAACTGATTGGGCTCACTTATATAGCTTTTCTACAACTAATAAAGCTCACTTGTTTCACTTCACTTCAACTGATTAGGCTTACTTAACTGGCTTTACTTCAACTAATAGAGCTCACTTGTTTCAGTTCACTTCAATTGATTAAGCTCAGTTGCCTCACTTCACTTCAAGTGAATAGGCTCACTTGACTAGCTTCTCTTCAACTGATAGAGCTCACTTGTTTCAATTCACTTCAATTGATTAACTTCAGTTGCGTCACTTCTCTTCAACTGATTAAGCTCAGTTGCATCACTTCACTTCAACTGATTGGGCTCACTTATACTGCTCTACTACAACTAATAGAGCTCACTTGTTTCACTTCACTTCAACTGATTAGGCTTACTTAACTAGCTTTACTTCAACTAATAGAGCTCACTTGTTTCACTTCACTTCAATTGATTAAGCTCAGTTGCTTCACTTCACTTTAACTGATTGGGCTCACTTAGATAGCTTTACTCTAACTAATAGAGCTCACTTGTTTCACTTCACTTCAACTGATTAGGCTCACTTAACTAGCTTCACTGTAACTAATAGAGCTCACTTGTTCACTTCACTTCAATTGATTTAGCTCAGTTGCTTCACTTCACATCAACTGAATGGGCTCACTTATATAGCTTTACTACAACTAATAGAGCTCACTTGTTTCACTTCACTTCAACTGATTAGGCTCACTTAACTAGCTTCACTGTAACTAATAGAGCTCACTTGTTCACTTCACTTCAATTGATTTAGCTCAGTTGCTTCACTTCACTTCAACTGATTGGGCTCACTTATATAGCTTTACTACAACTAATAGAGCTCACTTGTTTCACTTCACTTCAATTGATTAAGCTCAGTTGCTTCACTTCACTTCAACTGATTGGGCTCACTTATATAGCTTTACTCTAACTAATAGAGCTCACTTGTTTCACTTCACTTAAACTGATTAGGCTCACTTAACTAGCTTCACTGTAACTAATAGAGCTCACTTGTTCACTTCACTTCAATTGATTTAGCTCAGTTGCTTCACTTCACTTCAACTGATTGGGCTCACTTATATAGCTTTACTACAACTAATAGAGCTCACTTGTTTCACTTCACTTCAACTGATTAGGCTTACTTAACTAGCTTTTCTTCAACTGATAGAGCTCACTTGTTTCAATTCAATTCAATTGATTAACCTCAGTTGCTTCACTTCTCTTCAACTGATTAAGCTCAGTTGCATCACTTCACTTCAACTGATTGGGCTCACTTATACTGCTCTACTACAACTAATAGAGCTCACTTGTTTCACTTCACTTCAACTGATTAGGCTTACTTAACTAGCTTTACTTCAACTAATAGAGCTCACTTGTTTCACTTCACTTCAATTGATTAAGCTCAGTTGCTTCACTTCACTTTAACTGATTGGGCTCACTTAGATAGCTTTACTCTAACTAATAGAGCTCACTTGTTTCACTTCACTTCAACTGATTAGGCTCACTTAACTAGCTTCACTGTAACTAATAGAGCTCACTTGTTCACTTCACTTCAATTGATTTAGCTCAGTTGCTTCACTTCACATCAACTGAATGGGCTCACTTATATAGCTTTACTACAACTAATAGAGCTCACTTGTTTCACTTCACTTCAATTGATTAAGCTCAGTTGCTTCACTTCACTTCAACTGATTGGGCTCACTTATATAGCTTTACTCTAACTAATAGAGCTCACTTGTTTCACTTCACTTCAACTGATTAGGCTCACTTAACTAGCTTCACTGTAACTAATAGAGCTCACTTGTTCACTTCACTTCAATTGATTTAGCTCAGTTGCTTCACTTCACTTCAACTGATTGGGCTCACTTATATAGCTTTACTACAACTAATAGAGCTCACTTGTTTCACTTCACTTCAACTGATTAGGCTTACTTAACTAGCTTTACTTCAACTAATAGAGCTCACTTGTTTCACTTCACTTCAATTGATGAAGCTCAGTTGCTTCACTTCACTTAAACTGATTGGGCTCACTTAGATAGCTTTACTCTAACTAATAGAGCTCACTTGTTTCACTTCACTTCAACTGATTAGGCTCACTTAACTAGCTTCACTGTAACTAATAGAGCTCACTTGTTCACTTCACTTCAATTGATTTAGCTCAGTTGCTTCACTTCACTTCAACTGATTGGGCTCACTTATATAGCTTTACTACAACTAATAGAGCTCACTTGTTTCACTTCACTTCAACTGATTAGGCTTACTTAACTGGCTTTACTTCAACTAATAGAGCTCACTTGTTTCAGTTCACTTCAATTGATTAAGCTCAGTTGCTTCACTTCACTTCAACTGATTGGGCTCACTTGACTAGCTTCTCTTCAACTGATGGAGCTCACTTGTTTCACTTCACTTCAATTGATTAAGCTCAGTTGCTACACTTCACTTTAACTGAATAGGCTCACTTGACTAGCTTCTCTTCAACTAATAGAGCTCACTTGTTTCACTTCACTTCAATTGATTAAGCTCAGTTGCTTCACTTCACTTCAACTGATTGGGCTCACTTAGATAGCTTTACTCTAACTAATAGAGCTCATTTGTTTCACTTCACTTCAACTGATTAGGCTCACTTAACTAGCTTCACTGTAACTAATAGAGCTCACTTGTTCAGTTCACTTCAATTGATTTAGCTCAGATGCTTCACTTCACTTCAACTGATTGGGCTCACTTATATAGCTTTACTACAACTAATAGAGCTCACTTGTTTCACTTCACTTCAACTGATTAGGCTTACTTAACTAGCTTTACTTCAACTAATAGAGCTCACTTGTTTCACTTCACCTTAATTGATTAACCTCAGTTGCTTCACTTCTCTTCAACTGATTAAGCTCAGTTGCTTCACTTCACTTCAACTGAATAGGCTAACTTGACTAGCTTCTCTTCAACTAATAGAGCTCACTTGTTTCACTTCACTTCAATTGATTAGGCTCAGTTGCTTCACTTCACTTTAACTGATTGGGCTCACTTAGATAGCTTTACTCTAACTAATAGAACTCACTTGTTTCACTTCACTTCAACTGATTAGGCTTACTTAACTAGCTTCACTGTAACTAATAGAGCTCACTTCTGTGTTTAAAAGCCAAAGTAGCTTATGTCAAAACTATCGATTTTGAGAAAATGTGACTTAAAGTTTTAAACAGGTTTCTGAAAAAAATGTGTTTATATTTTGAAAAAAAATGTTGACTATTCGTTTTAAAATGGAATAAAAAAACAAATAACATACAATATTCCTTGAAAACAAATCCTTGTATTATACTTCGACGAAGTTTTTTCACTTAAGATGCTTTTCCTTTTTCAAAATATTAGTCTAAATTTTATTATGTAACTTAGGATACTTTTCCAAACCGAGTATTTAAAACAAGTAAACCTAATGTTGAGTTAAGGTATTTTTCCAACTCGAAAATTTTTGTATATACAGACTTAAGAAAAAAACACATGATAAAAAATATTTTTTACATACAAAATTTTTATTAACACAATAATAAAAAAGTGGTTCAATTTTTACATTTCCTCATTATCTTGTTCAGTCAGGTCTGGATGAATGAGTGGTGAATCGTTCGTACTCAAGTTGTTATAAAAACTGTGAAAACATTCAGTTATTAGTGGCAGCATTTCAATGAGATCTTTTTTCTTTTCAGTATTTATTGGAAGTAGTTCTGAATAACACCTGGATACATTTTGGATATTTATGCCATTACAACCACGCCGTCTTATGTTGAGTATTTTAAAAGGCTCATTTTCTGTTAGTGTTGTTTTATATTGTATATATATTGTATTTTAGAATAACGCAACCATTTAACGTTTTGCCAGATAAATTTTTCTTTACTTTCATCGGTTTTGCGCCAAAGTAATTGGTTTTTAGAAGCAGTGGAAAAATCAAAAATTTCACTCTGTGACATTTCTTCGACTACAAATTGTCTTTTAACACCTACTGCTGCTATGAAATTGTACCAATCTCTGGGATGGTGTATATTTGATGTAGTCCTCTTTTTTTTCCTCTCGATCAACGCATGATCCACATCACACTCCATGTGAGTGTGACCTGGCAAAAGAAATTTGTGGTCAATGATGTCAATGTTATCCTGGTTATTTAAAAATATCATGAACATAGTGGAAACAAAGCTATTTTTATTCTGCCCTGGACAAGAATCGCTGAAAAATACTACATGTTTAGTTTCTTGCGAAAGATTCTTCAAATGTTTGAAAAGACATGAAGCTATTTCGTTTCCTCCGCGTTTTCCAATAGCTTCATGCCACATGTAGCAGTACGGCTGATCATTAGCACAATCATGTACTGTGAGATTGAACGTCCATAATTGTCGTTTGTAAAATGACAACGAGGATCTTAGAAAAGGAGTTGGAAGGCACTGTTGTAAATCGAAAGTAAAAACTTTATATTTCGAATCCAATTTTGCAGCACTTTTAGCTTCAGATTTGATCTTGTACGCTAAATCTGCATCTGCATGGTGGCTATCACGCTCTTGATGTAAAGATTCTAATTCATCATGAGATGCTGTCTTTATTTTCAATTTAAGCATTTCACACTTATGACATACATCTACCTGAGGCTTTTTAAATTTTAGATTCATAGAATGAAAAATTTCAGAGTATTTTGTCTGTGAAACTGGTTCAATATGAGACTCTTTATACAATCGGTACATCAAGGATAAGGATAAATCACTGCACAAGTATTTTTTTTCTGTGTCTCTTCGGCTATAATGACTTTCATATGCCGGAAATGATGATATATGATTTTTAACGTCATTTAATTTTTGGTCAGATAATTTATTGATTGGTGTACGAGATCCACGCTTATCGGGAACAATGACAGTTCCATTACTTTCTAATTTTTTTTAAATAATTGTCTTGAAAAATTGATCACTTTCATCCAGTGTAAATTTGAAACACTTTTGGCAAACAGAGAGCCTTTCGCCTCTTTTAACAAGATAATAAGAATAAGAATATTGTCGGTTTCTCGGTGCAGTAGAACTTTTGATTTTTCTTTCGCATTTTTTATCATGAATTTCAATTAGCCCTGTTAAATGAGCCTGGCGAAGTTTGTAACTGCCTAACGCCCAATACTGATCGAAAATATACTTTTGGTCCTCCTCAGATAACTTTTCCTTACAATTTTTTCGACATTTTTGTAAAATTTTAAACTTTTTTTCTCGTACATATTTTCCTTTTTGTGTTGTATAAGACTGCCCCGTATTCCTTTTTTTTTGCCTTGATTTTTTATTTTCTTTGTCATTATTTTCTTGTGATTCAACATTTTGACCCTTATCTTTTAGTTCAACTTGTGGTATATCAGCGTCAATTAAATTACGTATCAATTGATTCGCAGCCTGTTCTAATTCGCTATCAGCATCAGAAACGCATTCATCACTAGAACTATTAGATGGTACAAAGTCCGGATCGAGTACACTGTCATCATCATCATCATAATCAAAAATGTTAAAATGATTTTGCAGGGAACATAAATCAAAACAAAAACCATTGACAAATGATGAATGAGTTTCGTTTAAAACAGGTGAATGAAAAAATGTAGAAACTGCAATACCTATAATTACATTTTTATTTTTTAGAAATACTGTTATTTTAAAAAAGCATAATAGAAATTAATCAAATCGTTTTTTTACATATAAGATATTGACATACAATCTTTGTATTTTGCTTTGATTTTCATTTGTATCAAATTAATATAAAAATTGTTAACTTACTGTTGTTTTTGGATGACATATCGTTGTTACTATGAGAAAATGTGTTGGGTTTACCACCAGAAGACGTGACGTTGCTGGTTAAGGGTCTTTCAGCAAATTTTGACCGAGCCAACAATACCATTTGTTTCCCTCGACTCATACTGCGCTTAAAATTGTAAAAAGTGTACCTTTCGCTTTGACTAACTATGCAAAACTAACTTCTGTATCACTGTAACAAGTGTAATACACACACAAAAATAGCTTAAGTCGATATAAATTAACAGCTTTTCTATTCTTAAGTTTGGAAAAGTAGCTTGGGTTACTTAAGCTACTTTTCCCTGGCAATAAATCGAATAATTTTATACTGAATATAATCTTAAGTAGACTTATGATCGGTAAATAAGGTATTTTCAGTTTGAGAAATTAACTAACATAGACATAAGATATTTTTCCTTACTTAACTCAACTATGATTTTGCCGTTAAAATACAGTTAATTTCCCACATAAGTGGTTTTTCTAAAATAACATGGGCTGCTTAATTCAACATATTAGGACCAAGTTAACATAAGTTGTTTTTTCAAAGGTATATATAAATCATAACGACATAAGCTATTTTGATTTTCAAATATAACTATGCGACTAGTGATTGTATTATTACGCAGATAAGCTAAAATTGAACTACTAAATTATCTTTTTTCAAATTATATAAAAAAGGAATTTATCATTAGTCGACATAAGCTACTTTGGCTTTTATACACAGACTTGTTCACTTCACTTCAATTGATTAAGCTCAGTTGCTACACTTCACTTTAACTGAATAGGCTCACTTGACTAGTTTCTCTTCAACTGATAGAGCTCACTTGTTTCAATTCACTTCAATTGATCAACCTCAGTTGCTTCACTTCTCTTCAACTGATTAAGCTCAGTTGCTTCACTTCACTTCAAATGATTATCCTCACTTTACTAGCTTCACTTCAACTAATAGAGCTCACTTGTTCCACTTCACTTCAATTGATTAAGCTCACTTGTTTCACTTCACTTCAAGTGAATAGGCTCACTTGACTAGCTTCTCTTCAACTGATAGAGCTCACTTGTTTCAATTCACTTCAATTGATTAAGCTCAGTTGCTTCACTTCACTCCAAATGATTAGGCTCACTTTACTAGCTTCACTTCAACTAATAGAGCTCACTTGTTTCACTTCACTTCAATTGATTAAGCTTAGTTGCTTCACTTCACTTTAACTGATTGGGCTCACTTAGATAGCTTTACTCCAACTAATAGAGCTCACTTGTTTCACTTCACTTCAACTGATTAGGCTCACTTAACTAGCTTTACTTCAACTAATAGAGCTCACTTGTTTCACTTCACTTCAATTGATTAAGCTCAGTTGCTTCACTTCACTTCAACTAATTGGGTTCACTTAGTTAGCTTTACTACAACTAATAGAGCTAACTTGTTTCACTTCACTTCAACTGATTAGGCTTACTTAACTAGCTTTACTTCAACTAATAGAGCTTACTTGTTTCACTTCACTTCAATTGATTAAGTTCAGTTGCTACACTTCACTTCAAGTGAATAGGCTCACTTGACTAGGTTCTCTTCAACTGATAGAGCTCACTTGTTTCAATTCACTTCAACTGATTAAGCTCAGTTGCTTCATTTCACTTCAACTGATTGGGCTCACTTATATAGCTTTACTACAACTAATAAGCTCACTTGTTTCACTTCACTTCAACTGATTAGGCTCATTTAACTAGCTTCACTGTAACTAATAGAGCTCACTTGTTCACTTCACTTCAATTGATTTAGCTCAGTTGCTTCACTGAACTTCAACTGATTGGGCTCACTTATATAGCTTTACTACAACTAATAGAGCTCACTTGTTTCACTTCACTTCAACTGATTAGGCTTACTTAACTGGCTTTACTTCAACTAATAGAGCTCACTTGTTTCAGTTCACTTCAATTGATTAAGCTCAGTTGCTACACTTCACTTCAACTGAATAGGCTCACTTGACTAGCTTCTCTTCAACTGATGGAGCTCACTTGTTTCACTTCACTTCAATTGATTAAGCTCAGTTGCTACACTTCACTTTAACTGAATAGGCTCACTTGACTAGCTTCTCTTCAACTAATAGAGCTCACTTCTTTCACTTCACTTCAACTGATTAGGCTCACTTAACTAGCTTTACTTCAACTAATAGAGCTCACTTGTTTCACTTCACTTCAATTGATTAAGCACAGTTGCTTCACTTCACTTCAACTAATTGGGGTCACTTAGTTAGCTTTACTACAACTAATAGAGCTCACTTGTTTCACTTCACTTCAACTGATTAGGCTTACTTAACTGGCTTTACTTCAACTAATAGAGCTCACTTGTTTCAGTTCACTTCAATTGATTAAGCTCAGTTGCTTCACTTCACTTTAACTGATTGGGCTCACTTAGATAGCTTTACTCCAACTAAAAGAGCTCACTTGTTTCACTTCACTTCAACTGATTAGGCTCACTTAACTAGCTTTACTTCAACTAATAGAGCTCACTTGTTTCACTTCACTTCAATTGATTAAGCTCAGTTGCTTCACTTCACTTCAACTAATTAGGCTCACTTAACTAGCTTCTCTTCAACTGATAGAGCTCACTTGTTTCAATTCACTTCAATTGATTAAGCTCAGTTGCTTCACTTCACTCCAAATGATTAGGCTCACTTTACTAGCTTCACTTCAACTAATAGAGCTCACTTGTTTCACTTCACTTCAATTGATTAAGCTTAGTTGCTTCACTTCACTTCAACTAATTGGGTTCACTTAGATAGCTTTACTCCAACTAATAGAGCTCACTTGTTTCACTTCACTTCAACCGATTAGGCTCACTTAACTAGCTTTACTTCAACTAATAGAGCTCACTTGTTTCACTTCACTTCAATTGATTAAGCTCAGTTGCTTCACTTCACTTCAACTAATTGGGTTCACTTAGTTAGCTTTACTACAACTAATAGAGCTCACTTGTTTCACTTCACTTCAACTGATTAGGCTTACTTAACTAGCTTTACTTCAACTAATAGAGCTCACTTGTTTCACTTCACTTCAATTGATTAACCTCAGTTGCTTCACTTCTCTTCAACTGATTAAGCTCAGTTGCTTCACTTCACTTCAACTGATTAGGCTCACTTAACTAGCTTTACTGTAACTAATAGAGCTCACATGTTCACTTCACTTCAATTGATTTAGCTCAGATGCTTCACTTCACTTCAACTGATTGGGCTCACTTATATAGCTTTACTACAACTAATAGAGCTCACTTGTTTCACTTCACTTCAACTGATTAGGCTTACTTAACTAGCTTTAATTCAACTAATAGAGCTCACTTGTTTCACTTCACTTCCATTGATTAAACTCAGTTGCTTCACTTCTTTTCAACTGATTAAGCTCAGTTGCTTCACTTCACTTCAACTGAATAGGCTAACTTGACTAGCTTCTCTTCAACTAATAGAGCTCACTTGTTTCACTTCACTTTAATTGATTAAGCTCAGTTGCTTCACTTCACTTTAACTGAATAGGCTCAGTTGACTAGCTTCTCTTCAACTGATAGAGCTCACTTGTTTCACTTCACTTCAATTGATTAAGCTCAGTTGCTTCACTTCACTTCAACTAATTAGGCTCACTTAACTAGCTTCTCTTCAACTGATAGAGCTCACTTGTTTCAATTCACTTCAATTGATTAAGCTCAGTTGCTTCACTTCACTCCAAATGATTAGGCTCACTTTACTAGCTTCACTTCAACTAATAGAGCTCACTTGTTTCACTTCACTTCAATTGATTAAGCTTAGTTGCTTCACTTCACTTCAACTAATTGGGTTCACTTAGATAGCTTTACTCCAACTAATAGAGCTCACTTGTTTCACTTCACTTCAACCGATTAGGCTCACTTAACTAGCTTTACTTCAACTAATAGAGCTCACTTGTTTCACTTCACTTCAATTGATTAAGCTCAGTTGCTTCACTTCACTTCAACTAATTGGGTTCACTTAGTTAGCTTTACTACAACTAATAGAGCTCACTTGTTTCACTTCACTTCAACTGATTAGGCTTACTTAACTAGCTTTACTTCAACTAATAGAGCTCACTTGTTTCACTTCACTTCAATTGATTAACCTCAGTTGCTTCACTTCTCTTCAACTGATTAAGCTCAGTTGCTTCACTTCACTTCAACTGATTAGGCTCACTTAACTAGCTTTACTGTAACTAATAGAGCTCACATGTTCACTTCACTTCAATTGATTTAGCTCAGATGCTTCACTTCACTTCAACTGATTGGGCTCACTTATATAGCTTTACTACAACTAATAGAGCTCACTTGTTTCACTTCACTTCAACTGATTAGGCTTACTTAACTGGCTTTACTTCAACTAATAGAGCTCACTTGTTTCAGTTCACTTCAATTGATTAAGCTCAGTTGCTTCACTTCACTTTAACTGATTGGGCTCACTTAGATAGCTTTACTCCAACTAATAGAGCTCACTTGTTTCACTTCACTTCAACTGATTAGGCTCACTTAACTAGCTTTACTTCAACTAATAGAGCTCACTTGTTTCACTTCACTTCAATTGATTAAGCTCAGTTGCTTCACTTCACTTCAACTAATTAGGCTCACTTAACTAGCTTCTCTTCAACTGATAGAGCTCACTTGTTTCAATTCACTTCAATTGATTAAGCTCAGTTGCTTCACTTCACTCCAAATGATTAGGCTCACTTTACTAGCTTCACTTCAACTAATAGAGCTCACTTGTTTCACTTCACTTCAATTGATTAAGCTTAGTTGCTTCACTTCACTTCAACTAATTGGGTTCACTTAGATAGCTTTACTCCAACTAATAGAGCTCACTTGTTTCACTTCACTTCAACCGATTAGGCTCACTTAACTAGCTTTACTTGAACTAATAGAGCTCACTTGTTTCACTTCACTTCAATTGATTAAGCTCAGTTGCTTCACTGAACTTCAACTGATTGGGCTCACTTATATAGCTTTACTACAACTAATAGAGCTCACTTGTTTCACTTCACTTCAACTGATTAGGCTTACTTAACTAGCTTTACTTGAACTAATAGAGCTCACTTGTTTCACTTCACTTCAATTGATTAAGCTTAGTTGCTTCACTTCACTTCAACTAATTGGGTTCACTTAGATAGCTTTACTCCAACTAATAGAGCTCACTTGTTTCACTTCACTTCAACCGATTAGGCTCACTTAACTAGCTTTACTTGAACTAATAGAGCTCACTTGTTTCACTTCACTTCAATTGATTAAGCTCAGTTGCTTCACTGAACTTCAACTGATTGGGCTCACTTATATAGCTTTACTTCAACTAATAGAGCTCACTTGTTTCAGTTCACTTCAATTGATTAAGCTCAGTTGCTACACTTCACTTCAACTGAATAGGCTCACTTGACTAGCTTCTCTTCAACTGATGGAGCTCACTTGTTTCACTTCACTTCAATTGATTAAGCTCAGTTGCTACACTTCACTTTAACTGAATAGGCTCACTTGACTAGCTTCTCTTCAACTAATAGAGCTCACTTCTTTCACTTCACTTCAACTGATTAGGCTCACTTAACTAGCTTTACTTCAACTAATAGAGCTCACTTGTTTCACTTCACTTCAATTGATTAAGCACAGTTGCTTCACTTCACTTCAACTAATTGGGGTCACTTAGTTAGCTTTACTACAACTAATAGAGCTCACTTGTTTCACTTCACTTCAACTGATTAGGCTTACTTAACTGGCTTTACTTCAACTAATAGAGCTCACTTGTTTCAGTTCACTTCAATTGATTAAGCTCAGTTGCTTCACTTCACTTTAACTGATTGGGCTCACTTAGATAGCTTTACTCCAACTAATAGAGCTCACTTGCTTCACTTCACTTCAACTGAATAGCCTAACTTGACTAGCTTCTCTTCAACTAATAGAGCTCACTTGTTTCACTTCACTTCAATTGATTAAGCTCAGTTGCTTCACTTCACTTCAACTGAATAGGCTCACTTTACTAGCTTCACTTCAACTAATAGAGCTCAGTTGCTATACTTCACTTCAATTGATTAAGCTCAGTTGCTTCACTTCACTTCAACTAATTGGGTTCACTTAGTTAGCTTCACTTCAACAAATAGAGCTCACTTGTTTCACTTCACTTCAAATGATCAAGCTCAGTTGCTTCACTTCACTTTAACTGATTGGGCTCACTTAGATAGCTTTACTCCAACTAATAGAGCTCACTTGTTTCACTTCACTTCAACCGATTAGGCTCACTTAACTAGCTTCACTGTAACTAATAGAGCTTACTTGTTTCACTTCACTTCATTTGATTAAGCTCAATTGTTTCACTTCACTTGAACTGATTAAGCTCAGTTGCTTCACTTCACTTCAACTGATTAGCCTCACTTAACAGGCTTTACTTTACCTAATAGAGCTCACTTGTACACTTCACTTCAATTGATTAAGCTCAGTTGCTTCACTTCACTTCATCTGATTGGGCTGACTTATATAGCTTTACTACAACTAATAGAGCTCACTTGTTTCACTTCACTTCAACTGATTAGGCTTACTTAACTAGCTTTTCTTCAACTGATAGAGCTCACTTGTTTCAATTCACTTCAATTGATTAACCTCAGTTGCTTCACTTCTCTTCAACTGATTAAGCTCAGTTGCTTCACTTCACTTCAAATGATTAGACTCACTTTACTAGCTTCACTTCAACTAATAGAGCTCACTTGTTTCACTTCACTTCAATTGATTAAGCTCAGTTGCTTCACTTCACTTTAACTGATTGGGCTCACTTAGATAGCTTTACTCCAACTAATAGAGCTCACTTGTTTCAATTCACTTCAACTGATTAGGCTCACTTAACTAGCTTCACTGTAACTAATAGAGCTCACTTGTTCACTCCACTTCAATTGATTTAGCTCAGTTGCTTCACTTCACATCAACTGATTGGGCTCACTTATATAGCTTTACTACAACTAATAGAGCTCACTTGTTTCACTTCACTTCAACTGTTTAGGCTTACTTAACTAACTTTACTTCAACTAATAGAGCTTACTTGTTTCACTTCACTTCAATTGATTAAGCTCAGTTGCTACACTTCACGTCAAGTGAATAGGCTCACTTGACTAGCTTCTCTTCAACTGATAGAGCTCACTTGTTTCAATTCACTTCAATTGATTAACCTCAGTTGCTTCACTTCTCTTCAACTGATTAAGCTCAGTTGCTTCACTTCACTTCAACTGATTGGGCTCACTTATACTGCTTTACTACAACTAATAGAGCTCACTTGTTTCACTTCACTTCAACTGATTAGGCTTACTTAACTAGCTTTACTTCAACTAATAGAGCTCACTTGTTTCACTTCACTTCAATTGATTAAGCTCAGTTGCTTCACTTCACTTTAACTGATTGGGCTCACTTAGATAGCTTTACTACAACTAATAGAGCTCACTTGTTTCACTTCACTTCAACTGATTAGGCTCTCTTAACTAGCTTCACTGTAACTAATAGAGCTCACTTGTTCACTTCACTTCAATTGATTTAGCTCAGTTGCTTCACTTCACTTCAACTGATTGGGCTCACTTATATAGCTTTACTGCAACTGTTAGAGCTCACTTGTTTCACTTCAGTTCAACTGATTAGGCTTACTTAACAGGCTTTACTTCAACTAATAGTGCTCACTTGTTTCACTTCACTTCAATTGATTAAGCTCAGTTGCTACACTTCACTTCAACTGAATAGGCTCACTTGACTAGCTTCTCTTCAACTGATAGAGCTCACTTGTTTCACTTCACTCCAATTGATTAACCTCAGTTGCTTCACTTCTCTTCAACTGATTAAGCTCAGTTGCTTCACTTCACTTCAACCGATTAGGCTCACTTTACTAGCTTCACTTCAACTAATAGAGCTCACTTGTTTCACTTCACTTCAATTGATTAAGCTCAGTTGCTTCACTTCACTTTAACTGATTAGGCTCAGTTGCTTCACTTCACTTTAACTGATTAGGCTCACTTAACTAGCTTCACTTTAACTAATAGAGCTCACTTGTTTCACTTCACTTCAATTGATTAAGCTCAGTTGCTTCACTTCACTTTAACTGATTAGGCTCAGTTGCTTCACTTCTCTTCAACTGATTAAGCTCAGTTGCTTCACTTCACTTCAAATGATTATCCTCACTTTACTAGCTTCACTTCAACTAATAGAGCTCACTTGTTTCACTTCACTTCAATTGATTAAGCTCACTTGTTTCACTTCACTTCCACTGATTAACCTCAGTTGCTTCACTTCTTTTCAACTGATTAAGCTCAGTTGCTTCACTTCACTTCAACTGAATAGGCTAACTTGACTAGCTTCTCTTCAACTAATAGAGCTCACTTGTTTCAATTCACTTCAATTGATTAAGCTCAGTTGCTCCACTTCACTCCAAATGATTAGGCTCACTTTACTAGCTTCACTTCAACTAATAGAGCTCACTTGTTTCACTTCACTTCAATTGATTAAGCTTAGTTGCTTCACTTCACTTTAACTGATTGGGCTCACTTAGATAGCTTTACTCCAACTAATAGAGCTCACTTGTTTCACTTCACTTCAACTGATTAGGCTCACTTAACTAGCTTTACTTCAACTAATAGAGCTCACTTGTTTCACTTCACTTCAATTGATTAAGCTCAGTTGCTTCACTTCACTTCAACTAATTGGGTTCACTTAGTTAGCTTTACTGCAACTGTTAGAGCTCACTTGTTTCACTTCAATTCAACTGATTAGGCTTACTTAACAGGCTTTACTTCAACTAATAGTGCTCACTTGTTTCACTTCACTTCAATTGATTAAGCTTAGTTGCTCCACTTCACTTCAACTAATTAGGCTCACTTAACTAGCTTCTCTTCAACTGATAGAGCTCACTTGTTTCAATTCACTTCAATTGATTAAGCTCAGTTGCTTCACTTCACTCCAAATGATTAGGCTCACTTTACTAGCTTCACTTCAACTAATAGAGCTCACTTGTTTCACTTCACTTCAATTGATTAAGCTTAGTTGCTTCACTTCACTTTAACTGATTGGGCTCACTTAGATAGCTTTACTCCAACTAATAGAGCTCACTTGTTTCACTTCACTTCAACTGATTAGGCTCACTTAACTAGCTTTACTTCAACTAATAGAGCTCACTTGTTTCACTTCACTTCAATTGATTAAGCTCAGTTGCTTCACTTCACTTCAACTAATTGGGTTCACTTAGTTAGCTTTACTACAACTAATAGAGCTCACTTGTTTCACTTCACTTCAACTGATTAGGCTTACTTAACTAGCTTTACTTCAACTAATAGAGCTCACTTGTTTCACTTCACTTCAATTGATTAACCTCAGTTGCTTCACTTCTCTTCAACTGATTAAGCTCAGTTGCTTCACTTCACTTCAACTGATTAGGCTCACTAAACTAGCTTCACTGTAACTAATAGAGCTCACATGTTCACTTCACTTCAATTGATTTAGCTCAGATGCTTCACTTCACTTCAACTGATTGGGCTCACTTATATAGCTTTACTACAACTAATAGAGCTCACTTGTTTCACTTCTCTTCAACTGATTAGGCTTACTTAACTAGCTTTACTTCAACTAATAGAGCTCACTTGTTTCACTTCACTTCCAT
Organism: Bombylius discolor; assembly: GCA_939192795.1. Classification (NCBI taxonomy): domain Eukaryota; kingdom Metazoa; phylum Arthropoda; class Insecta; order Diptera; family Bombyliidae; genus Bombylius; species Bombylius discolor. Next base: position 28,108,297 of record OW584238.1, read on the forward strand.
TGATTAAACTCAGTTGCTTCACTTGTTTTCAACTGATTAAGCTCAGTTTCTTCACTTCACTTCAACTGAATAGGCTAACTTGACTAGCTTCTCTTCAACTAATAGAGCTCACTTGTTTCACTTCACTTCAATTGATTAAGCTCAGTTGCTTCACTTCACTTTAACTGAATAGGCTCAGTTGACTAGCTTCTCTTCAACTGATAGAGCTCACTTGTTTCAATTCACTTCAATTGATTAACCTCAGTTGCTTCACTTCTCTTCAACTGATTAAGCTCAGTTGCTTCACTTCACTTCAAATGATTATCCTCACTTTACTAGCTTCACTTCAACTAATAGAGCTCACTTGTTTCACTTCACTTCAATTGATTAAGCTCACTTGTTTCACTTCACTTCCACTGATTAACCTCAGTTGCTTCACTTCTTTTCAACTGATTAAGCTCAGTTGCTTCACTTCACTTCAACTGAATAGGCTAACTTGACTAGCTTCTCTTCAACTAATAGAGCTCACTTGTTTCACTTCACTTCAATTGATTAAGCTCAGTTGCTTCACTTCACTTCAACTGAATAGGCTCACTTTACTAGCTTCACTTCAACTAATAGAGCTCAGTTGCTGCACTTCACTTCAATTGATTAAGCTCAGTTGCTTCACTTCACTTCAACTAATTGGGTTCACTTAGTTAGCTTCACTTCAACAAATAGAGCTCACTTGTTTCACTTCACTTCAAATGATCAAGCTCAGTTGCTTCACTTCACTTTAACTGATTGGGCTCACTTAGATAGCTTTACTCCAACTAATAGAGCTCACTTGTTTCACTTCACTTCAACCGATTAGGCTCACTTAACTATCTTCACTGTAACTAATAGAGCTTACTTGTTTCACTTCACTTCATTTGATTAAGCTCAATTGTTTCACTTCACTTGAACTGATTAAGCTCAGTTGCTTCACTTCACTTCAACTGATTAGCCTCACTTAACAGGCTTTACTTTACCTAATAGAGCTCACTTGTACACTTCACTTCAATTGATTAAGCTCAGTTGCTTCATTTCACTTCATCTGATTGGGCTGACTTATATAGCTTTACTACAAGTAATAGAGCTCACTTGTTTCACTTCACTTCAACTGATTAGGCTTACTTAACTAGCTTTTCTTCAACTGATAGAGCTCACTTGTTTCAATTCACTTCAATTGATTAACCTCAGTTGCTTCACTTCTCTTCAACTGATTAAGCTCAGTTGCTTCACTTCACTTCAAATGATTAGACTCACTTGACTAGCTTCTCTTCAACTAATAGAGCTCACTTGTTTCACTTCACTTCAATTGATTAAGCTCAGTTGCTTCACTTCACTTCAACTGAATAGGCTCACTTTACTAGCTTCACTTCAACTAATAGAGCTCAGTTGCTGCACTTCACTTCAATTGATTAGGCTTACTTAACTGGCTTTACTTCAACTAATAGAGCTCACTTGTTTCAGTTCACTTCAATTGATTAAGCTCAGTTGCTTCACTTCACTTCAAGTGAATAGGCTCACTTGACTAGCTTCTCTTCAACTGATAGAGCTCACTTGTTTCAATTCACTTCAATTGATTAACCTCAGTTGCGTCACTTCTCTTCAACTGATTAAGCTCAGTTGCATCACTTCACTTCAACTGATTGGGCTCACTTATACAGCTTTACTACAACTAATAGAGCTCACTTGTTTCACTTCACTTCAACTGATTAGGCTTACTTAACTAGCTTTACTTCAATTAATAGAGCTCACTTGTTTCACTTCACTTCAATTGATTAAGCTCAGTTGCTTCACTTCACTTTAACTGATTGGGCTCACTTAGATAGCTTTACTCTAACTAATAGAGCTCACTTGTTTCACTTCACTTCAACTGATTAGGCTCACTTAACTAGCTTCACTGTAAGTAATGGAGCTCACTTGTTCACTTCACTTCAATTGATTTAGCTCAGTTGCTTCACTTCACTTCAACTGATTGGGCTCACTTATATAGCTTTACTGCAACTGTTAGAGCTCACTTGTTTCACTTCACTTCAACTGATTAGGCTTACTTAACAGGCTTTACTTCAACTAATAGTGCTCACTTGTTTCACTTCACTTCAATTGATTAAGCTCAGTTGCTACACTTCACTTCAAGTGAATAGGCTCACTTGACTAGCTTCTCTTCAACTGATAGAGCTCACTTGTTTCAATTCACTTCAATTGATTAACCTCAGTTGCTTCACTTCTCTTCAACTAATTAAGCTCAGTTGCTTCACTTCACTTCAACTGATTGGGCTCACTTATATAGCTTTACTACAACTAATAGAGCTCACTTGTTTCACTTCACTTCCATTGATTAAACTCAGTTGCTTCACTTCTTTTCAACTGATTAAGCTTAGTTGCTACACTTCACTTCAACTGAATAGGCTCACTTGACTAGCTTCTCTTCAACTGATAGAGCTCACTTGTTTCAATTCACTTCAATTGATTAACCTCAGTTGCTTCACTTCTCTTCAACTAATTAAGCTCAGTTGCTTCACTTCACTTCAACTGATTGGGCTCACTTATATAGCTTTACTACAACTAATAGAGCTCACTTGTTTCACTTCACTTCAACTGATTAGGCTTACTTAACTGGCTTTACTTCAACTAATAGAGCTCACTTGTTTCAGTTCACTTCAATTGATTAAGCTCAGTTGCTTCACTTCACTTCAAGTGAATAGGCTCACTTGACTAGCTTCTCTTCAACTGATAGAGCTCACTTGTTTCAATTCACTTCAATTGATTAACCTCAGTTGCGTCACTTCTCTTCAACTGATTAAGCTCAGTTGCATCACTTCACTTCAACTGATTGGGCTCACTTATACAGCTTTACTACAACTAATAGAGCTCACTTGTTTCACTTCACTTCAACTGATTAGGCTTACTTAACTAGCTTTACTTCAATTAATAGAGCTCACTTGTTTCACTTCACTTCAATTGATTAAGCTCAGTTGCTTCACTTCACTTTAACTGATTGGGCTCACTTAGATAGCTTTACTCTAACTAATAGAGCTCACTTGTTTCACTTCACTTCAACTGATTAGGCTCACTTAACTAGCTTCACTGTAAGTAATGGAGCTCACTTGTTCACTTCACTTCAATTGATTTAGCTCAGTTGCTTCACTTCACTTCAACTGATTGGGCTCACTTATATAGCTTTACTGCAACTGTTAGAGCTCACTTGTTTCACTTCACTTCAACTGATTAGGCTTACTTAACAGGCTTTACTTCAACTAATAGTGCTCACTTGTTTCACTTCACTTCAATTGATTAAGCTCAGTTGCTACACTTCACTTCAACTGAATAGGCTCACTTGACTAGCTTCTCTTCAACTGATAGAGCTCACTTGTTCCACTTCACTCCAATTGATTAACCTCAGTTGCTTCACTTCTCTTCAACTGATTAAGCTCAGTTGCTTCACTTCACTTCAACCGATTAGGCTCACTTTACTAGCTTCACTTCAACTAATAGAGCTCACTTGTTTCACTTCACTTCAATTGATTAAGCTCAGTTGCTTCACTTCACTTTAACTGATTAGGCTCAGTTGCTTCACTTCACTTTAACTGATTAGGCTCACTTAACTGGCTTCACTTTGACTAATAGAGCTCACATGTTTCTCTTCACTTCAATTGATTAACCTCAATTGTTTCACTTCTCTTCAACTGATTAAGCTCAGTTGCTTCACTTCACTTCAACTGATTAGCCTCACTTAACAGGCTTCACTTTACCTAATAGAGCTCACTTGTACACTTCACTTCAATTGATTAAGCTCAGTTGCTTCACTTCACTTTAACTGATTGGGCTCACTTAGATAGCTTAACTCTAACTAATAGAGCTCACTTGTTTCACTTCACTTCAACTGATTAGGCTCACTTAACTAGCTCCACTGTAACTAATAGAGCTCACTTGTTCACTTCACTTCAATTGATTTAGCTCAGTTGCTTCACTTCACTTCAACTGATTGGGCTCACTTATATAGCTTTACTACAACTAATAGAGCTCACTTGTTTCACTTCACTTCAACTGATTAGGCTTACTTAACTGGCTTTACTTCAACTAATAGAGCTCACTTGTTTCAGTTCACTTCAATTGATTAAGCTCAGTTGCTTCACTTCACTTCAAGTGAATAGGCTCACTTGACTAGCTTCTCTTCAACTGATAGAGCTCACTTGTTTCAATTCACTTCAATTGATTAACCTCAGTTGCGTCACTTCTCTTCAACTGATTAAGCTCAGTTGCATTACTTCACTTCAACTGATTGGGCTCACTTATACAGCTTTACTAAAACTAATAGAGCTCACTTGTTTCACTTCACTTCAACTGATTAGGCTTACTTAACTAGCTTTACTTCAACTAATAGAGCTCACTTGTTTCACTTCACTTCAATTGATTAAGCTCAGTTGCTTCACTTCACTTTAACTGATTGGGCTCACTTAGATAGCTTTACTCTAACTAATAGAGCTCACTTGTTTCACTTCACTTCAACTGATTAGGCTCACTTAACTAGCTTCACTGTAACTAATGGAGCTCACTTGTTCACTTCACTTCAATTGATTTAGCTCAGTTGCTTCACTTCACTTCAACTGATTGGGCTCACTTATATAGCTTTACTGCAACTGTTAGAGCTCACTTGTTTCACTTCACTTCAACTGATTAGGCTTACTTAACAGGCTTTACTTCAACTAATAGTGCTCACTTGTTTCACTTCACTTCAATTGATTAAGCTCAGTTGCTACACTTCACTTCAAGTGAATAGGCTCACTTGACTAGCTTCTCTTCAACTGATAGAGCTCACTTGTTTCAATTCACTTCAATTGATTAACCTCAGTTGCTTCACTTCTCTTCAACTAATTAAGCTCAGTTGCTTCACTTCACTTCAACTGATTGGGCTCACTTATATAGCTTTACTACAACTAATAGAGCTCACTTGTTTCACTTCACTTCCATTGATTAAACTCAGTTGCTTCACTTCTTTTCAACTGATTAAGCTTAGTTGCTACACTTCACTTCAACTGAATAGGCTCACTTGACTAGCTTCTCTTCAACTGATAGAGCTCACTTGTTTCAATTCACTTCAATTGATTAACCTCAGTTGTTCCACTTCTCTTCAACTGATTAAGCTCAGTTGCTTCACTTCACTTCAAATGATTAGACTCACTTTACTAGCTTCACTTCAACTAATAGAGCTCACTTGTTTCAGTTCACTTCAATTGATTAAGCTCAGTTGCTTCACTTCACTTTAACTGATTGGGCTCACTTAGATAGCTTTACTCCAACTAATAGAGCTCACTTGTTTCACTTCACTTCAGCTGATTAGGCTCTCTTAACTAGCTTCACTGTAACTAATAGAGCTCACTTGTTCACTTCACTTCAATTGATTTAGCTCAGTTGCTTCACTTCACATCAACTGATTGGACTCACTTATATAGCTTTACTACAACTAATAGAGCTCACTTGTTTCACTTCACTTCAACTGATTAGGCTTACTTAACTAGCTTTACTTCAACTAATAGCGCTTACTTGTTTCACTTCACTTCAATTGATTAAGCTCAGTTGCTACACTTCACTTCAAGTGAATAGGCTCACTTGACTAGCTTCTCTTCAACTGATAGAGCTCACTTGTTTCAATTCACTTCAATTGATTTAGCTCAGTTGCTTCACTTCACATCAACTGATTGGACTCACTTATATAGCTTTACTCCAACTAATAGAGCTCACTTGTTTCACTTCACTTCAGCTGATTAGGCTCTCTTAACTAGCTTCACTGTAACTAATAGAGCTCACTTGTTCACTTCACTTCAATTGATTTAGCTCAGTTGCTTCACTTCACATCAACTGATTGGACTCACTTATATAGCTTTACTACAACTAATAGAGCTCACTTGTTTCACTTCACTTCAACTGATTAGGCTTACTTAACTAGCTTTACTTCAACTAATAGCGCTTACTTGTTTCACTTCACTTCAATTGATTAAGCTCAGTTGCTACACTTCACTTCAAGTGAATAGGCTCACTTGACTAGCTTCTCTTCAACTGATAGAGCTCACTTGTTTCACTTCACTTCAATTGATTAAGCTCAGTTGCTACACTTCACTTCAAGTGAATAGGCTCACTTGACTAGCTTCTCTTCAACTAATAGAGCTCACTTGTTCACTTCACTTCAATTGATTTAGCTCAGTTGCTTCACTTCACATCAACTGATTGGACTCACTTATATAGCTTTACTACAACTAATAGAGCTCACTTGTTTCACTTCACTTCAACTGATTAGGCTTACTTAACTAGCTTTACTTCAACTAATAGCGCTTACTTGTTTCACTTCTCTTCAACTGATTAAGCTCAGTTGCTACACTTCACTTCAAGTGAATAGGCTCACTTGACTAGCTTCTCTTCAACTGATAGAGCTCACTTGTTTCACTTCACTTCAATTGATTAAGCTCAGTTGCTTCACTTCACTTCAATTGATTAAGCTTAGTTGCTTCACTTCACATCAACTGATTGGACTCACTTATATAGCTTTACTCCAACTAATAGAGCTCACTTGTTTCACTTCACTTCAGCTGATTAGGCTCTCTTAACTAGCTTCACTGTAACTAATAGAGCTCACTTGTTCACTTCACTTCAATTGATTTAGCTCAGTTGCTTCACTTCACATCAACTGATTGGACTCACTTATATAGCTTTACTACAACTAATAGAGCTCACTTGTTTCACTTCACTTCAACTGATTAGGCTTACTTAACTAGCTTTACTTCAACTAATAGCGCTTACTTGTTTCACTTCACTTCAATTGATTAAGCTCAGTTGCTACACTTCACTTCAAGTGAATAGGCTCACTTGACTAGCTTCTCTTCAACTGATAGAGCTCACTTGTTTCACTTCACTTCAATTGATTAAGCTCAGTTGCTACACTTCACTTCAAGTGAATAGGCTCACTTGACTAGCTTCTCTTCAACTAATAGAGCTCACTTGTTCACTTCACTTCAATTGATTTAGCTCAGTTGCTTCACTTCACATCAACTGATTGGACTCACTTATATAGCTTTACTACAACTAATAGAGCTCACTTGTTTCACTTCACTTCAACTGATTAGGCTTACTTAACTAGCTTTACTTCAACTAATAGCGCTTACTTGTTTCACTTCTCTTCAACTGATTAAGCTCAGTTGCTTCACTTCACTTCAACTGATTGGGCTCACTTATATAGCTTTACTACATCTAATAGAGCTCACTTGTTTCACTTCACTTCAACTGATTAGGCTTACTTAACTAGCTTTACTTCAACTAATAGCGCTTACTTGTTTCACTTCACTTCAATTGATTAAGCTCAGTTGCTTCACTTCACTTCAACTGATTAGGCTCACTTAACTAGCTTCACTGTAACTAATAGAGCTCACTTGTTCACTTCACTTCAATTGATTTAGCTCAGATGCTTCACTTCACTTCAACTGATTAAGCTCAGTTGCTTCACTTCACTTCAACTGATTAAGCTCAGTTGCTTTGCTTCACTTCAACTGATTAGGCTCACTTAACTTGCTTCACTTCTACTAATAGAGCTCACTTGTTTCACTTCACTTCAATTGATTAAGCTCAGTTGCTTCACTTCACTTCAATTGATTAAGCTTAGTTGCTTCACTTCACTTCAACTGATTGGGCTCACTTATATAGCTTTACTACAACTAATAGAGCTCACTTGTTTCACTTCACTTCAACTGATTAGGCTTACTTAACTAGCTTAACTTAACTAATAGAGCTTACTTGTTTCACTTCACTTCAATTGATTTAGCTCAGTTGCTTCACTTCACTTCAACTGATTAGCCTCACTTAACAGGCTTCACTTTACCTAATAGAGCTCACTTTTTCACTGTTTCACTTCACTTCAGCTGATTAGGCTCTCTTAACTAGCTTCACTGTAACTAATAGAGCTCACTTGTTCACTTCACTTCAATTGATTTAGCTCAGTTGCTTCACTTCACTTCAACTGATTAGCCTCACTTAACAGGCTTCACTTTACCTAATAGAGCTCACTTGTTTCACTTCACTTCAACTGATTAGGCTTACTTAACTAGCTTTACTTCAACTAATAGCGCTTACTTGTTTCACTTCACTTCAATTGATTAAGCTCAGTTGCTTCACTTCACTTCATCTGATTGGGCTGACTTATATAGCTTTACTACAACTAATAGAGCTCACTTGTTTCACTTCACTTCAACTGATTAGGCTTACTTAACTAGCTTTTCTTCAACTAATAGAGCTCACTTGTTTCACATCACTTCAATTGTTTAAGCTTAGTTGCTACACTTCACTTCAACTGAATAGGCTTACTTGACTAGCTTCTCTTCAACTGATAGAGCTCACTTGTTTTAATTCACTTCAATTGATTAACCTCAGTTGTTCCACTTCTCTTCAACTGATTAAGCTCAGTTGCTTCACTTCACTTCAAATGATTAGACTCACTTTACTAGCTTCACTTCAACTAATAGAGCTCACTTGTTTCACTTCACTTCAATTGATTAACCTCAGTTGCTTCACTTCTCTTCAACTGATTAAGCTCAGTTGCTTCACTTCTCTTCAACTGATTAAGCTCAGTTGCTTCACTTCACTTCAACTGATTAGCCTCACTTAACAGGCTTCACTTTACCTAATAGAGCTCACTTGTACACTTCACTTCAATTGATTAAGCTCAGTTGCTTCACTTCACTTCATCTGATTGGGCTGACTTATATAGCTTTACTACAACTAATAGAGCTCACTTGTTTCACTTCACTTCAACTGATTAGGCTTACTTAACTAGCTTTTCTTCAACTAATAGAGCTCACTTGTTTCACATCACTTCAATTGATTAAGCTTAGTTGCTACACTTCACTTCAACTGAATAGGCTTACTTGACTAGCTTCTCTTCAACTGATAGAGCTCACTTGTTTCAATTCACTTCAATTGATTAACCTCAGTTGTTCCACTTCTCTTCAACTGATTAAGCTCAGTTGCTTCACTTCACTTCAAATGATTAGACTCACTTTACTAGCTTCACTTCAACTAATAGAGCTCACTTGTTTCACTTCACTTCAATTGATTAACCTCAGTTGCTTCACTTCTCTTCAACTGATTAAGCTCAGTTGCTTCACTTCACTTCAACTGATTAGGCTCACTTAACTAGCTTCACTGTAACTAATAGAGCTCACATGTTCACTTCACTTCAATTGATTTAGCTCAGATGCTTCACTTCACTTCAACTGATTGGGCTCACTTATATAGCTTTACTACAACTAATAGAGCTCACTTGTTTCACTTCACTTCAACTGATTAGGCTTACTTAACTAGCTTTACTTCGACTAATAGAGCTCACTTGTTTCACTTCACTTCCATTGATTAAACTCAGTTGCTTCACTTCTTTTCAACTGATTAAGCTCAGTTGCTTCACTTCACTTCAACTGAATAGGCTAACTTTAATAGCTTCTCTTCAACTAATAGAGCTCACTTGTTTCACTTCACTTCAAATGATTAAGCTCAGTTGCTTCACTTCACTTTAACTGAATAGGCTCTGTTGACTAGCTTCTCTTCAACTGATAGAGCTCACTTGTTTCAATTCACTTCAATTGATTAACCTCAGTTGCTTCACTTCTCTTCAACTGATTAAGCTCAGTTGCTTCACTTCACTTCAAATGATTATCCTCACTTTACTAGCTTCACTTCAACTAATAGAGCTCACTTGTTTCACTTCACTTCAATTGATTAAGCTCACTTGTTTAACTTCACTTCCACTGATTAACCTCAGTTGCTTCACTTCTTTTCAACTGATTAAGCTCAGTTGCTTCACTTCACTTGAACTGATTAAGCTCAGTTGCTTCACTTCACTTCAACTGATTAGCCTCACTTAACAGGCTTTACTTTTCCTAATAGAGCTCACTTGTACACTTCACTTCAACTGATTAAGCTCAGTTGCTTCACTTCACTTCAACTGATTAGCCTCACTTAACAGTCTTCACTTTACCTAATAGAGCTCACTTGTACACTTCACTTCAATTGATTAAGCTCAGTTGCTTCACTTCACTTCATCTGATTGGGCTGACTTATATAGCTTTACTACAACTAATAGAGCTCACTTGTTTCACTTCACTTCAACTGATTAGGCTTACTTAACTAGCTTTTCTTCAACTGATAGAGCTCACTTGTTTCAATTCACTTCAATTGATTAACCTCAGTTGCTTCACTTCTCTTCAACTGATTAAGCTCAGTTGCTTCACTTCACTTCAAATGATTAGACTCACTTTACTAGCTTCACTTCAACTAATAGAGCTCACTTGTTTCACTTCACTTCAATTGATTAAGCTCAGTTGCTTCACTTCACTTTAACTGATTGGGCTCACTTAGATAGCTTTACTCCAACTAATAGAGCTCACTTGTTTCAATTCACTTCAACTGATTAGGCTCACTTAACTAGCTTCACTGTAACTAATAGAGCTCACTTGTTCACTTCACTTCAATTGATTTAGCTCAGTTGCTTCACTTCACATCAACTGATTGGGCTCACTTATATAGCTTTACTACAACTAATAGAGCTCACTTGTTTCACTTCACTTCAACTGATTAGGCTTACTTAACTAGCTTTACTTCAACTAATAGAGCTTACTTGTTTCACTTCACTTCAATTGATTAAGCTCAGTTGCTACACTTCACTTCAAGTGAATAGGCTCACTTGACTAGCTTCTCTTCAACTGATAGAGCTCACTTGTTTCAATTCACTTCAATTGATTAACCTCAGTTGCTTCACTTCTCTTCAAATGATTAAGCTCAGTTGCTTCACTTCACTTCAACTGATTGGGCTCACTTATATAGCTTTACTACAACTAATAGAGCTCACTTGTTTCACTTCACTTCAACTGATTAGGCTTACTTAACTAGCTTTACTTCAACTAATAGAGCTCACTTGTTTCACTTCACTTCAATTGATTAAGCTCAGTTGCTTCACTTCACTTCAACTGATTAGGCTTACTTAACTAGCTTTACTTCAACTAATAGAGCTTACTTGTTTCACTTCACTTCAATTGATTAAGCTCAGTTGCTACACTTCACTTCAAGTGAATAGGCTCACTTGACTAGCTTCTCTTCAACTGATAGAGCTCACTTGTTTTAATTCACTTCAATTGATTAACCTCAGTTGCTTCACTTCTCTTCAACTGATTAAGCTCAGTTGCTTCACTTCACTTCAACTGATTGGGCTCACTTATATAGCTTTACTACAACTAATAGAGCTCACTTGTTTCACTTCACTTCAACTGATTGGGCTCACTTAGATAGCTTTACTTCAACTAATAGAGCTCACTTGTTTCACTTCACTTCCATTGATTAAACTCAGTTGCTTCACTTCTTTTCAACTGATTAAGCTCAGTTGCTTCACTTCACTTCAACTGAATAGGCTAACTTGACTAGCTTCTCTTCAACTAATAGAGCTCACTTGTTTCACTTCACTTCAATTGATTAAGCTCAGTTGCTTCACTTCACTTTAACTGAATAGGCTCAGTTGACTAGCTTCTCTTCAACTGATAGAGCTCACTTGTTTCAATTCACTTCAATTGATTAACCTCAGTTGCTTCACTTCACTTCAACTGATTAGGCTTACTTAACTAGCTTTACTTCAACTAATAGAGCTTACTTGTTTCACTTCACTTCAATTGATTAAGCTCAGTTGCTACACTTCACTTCAAGTGAATAGGCTCACTTGACTAGCTTCTCTTCAACTGATAGAGCTCACTTGTTTTAATTCACTTCAATTGATTAACCTCAGTTGCTTCACTTCACTTCATCTGATTGGGCTGACTTATATAGCTTTACTACAACTAATAGAGCTCACTTGTTTCACTTCACTTCAACTGATTAGGCTTACTTAACTAGCTTTTCTTCAACTGATAGAGCTCACTTGTTTCAATTCACTTCAATTGATTAAGCTCAGTTGCTTCACTTCACTTCAACTGATTAGGCTTACTTAACTAGCTTTACTTCAACTAATAGAGCTTACTTGTTTCACTTCACTTCAATTGATTAAGCTCAGTTGCTACACTTCACTTCAAGTGAATAGGCTCACTTGACTAGCTTCTCTTCAACTGATAGAGCTCACTTGTTTTAATTCACTTCAATTGATTAACCTCAGTTGCTTCACTTCTCTTCAACTGATTAAGCTCAGTTGCTTCACTTCACTTCAACTGATTGGGCTCACTTATATAGCTTTACTTCAACTAATAGAGCTTACTTGTTTCACTTCACTTCAATTGATTAAGCTCAGTTGCTACACTTCACTTCAAGTGAATAGGCTCACTTGACTAGCTTCTCTTCAACTGATAGAGCTCACTTGTTTCACTTCACTTCAACTGATTAGGCTCACTTAACTAGCTCCACTGTAACTAATAGAGCTCACTTGTTCACTTCACTTCAATTGATTTAGCTCAGTTGCTTCACTTCACTTCAACTGATTGGGCTCACTTATATAGCTTTACTACAACTAATAGAGCTCACTTGTTTCACTTCACTTCCATTGATTAAACTCAGTTGCTTCACTTCTTTTCAACTGATTAAGCTCAGTTGCTTCACTTCACTTCAACTGAATAGGTTAACTTGACTAGCTTCTCTTCAACTAATAGAGCTCACTTGTGTCACTTCACTTCAATTGATTAAGCTCAGTTGCGTCACTTCTCTTCAACTGATTAAGCTCAGTTGCATCACTTCACTTCAACTGATTGGGCTCACTTATACAGCTTTACTACAACTAATAGAGCTCACTTGTTTCACTTCACTTCAACTGATTAGGCTTACTTAACTAGCTTTACTTCAACTAATAGAGCTCACTTGTTTCACTTCACTTCCATTGATTAAACTCAGTTGCTTCACTTCTTTTCAACTGATTAAGCTCAGTTGCTTCACTTCACTTCAACTGAATAGGCTAACTTGACTAGCTTCTCTTCAACTAATAGAGCTCACTTGTTTCACTTCACTTCAATTGATTAAGCTCAGTTGCTTCACTTCACTTTAACTGAATAGGCTCAGTTGACTAGCTTCTCTTCAACTGATAGAGCTCACTTGTTTCAATTCACTTCAATTGATTAACCTCAGTTGCTTCACTTCTCTTCAACTGATTAAGCTCAGTTGCTTCACTTCACTTCAAATGATTATCCTCACTTTACTAGCTTCACTTCAACTAATAGAGCTCACTTGTTTCACTTCACTTCAATTGATTAAGCTCACTTGTTTCACTTCACTTCCACTGATTAACCTCAGTTGCTTCACTTCTTTTCAACTGATTAAGCTCAGTTGCTTCACTTCACTTGAACTGATTAAGCTCAGATGCTTCACTTCACTTCAACTGATTAGCCTCACTTAACAGGCTTTACTTTACCTAATAGAGCTCACTTGTACACTTCACTTCAATTGATTAAGCTCAGTTGCTTCACTTCACTTCATCTGATTGGGCTGACTTATATAGCTTTACTACAACTAATAGAGCTCACTTTTTTCACTTCACTTCAACTGATTAGGCTTACTTAACTGGCTTTACTTCAACTAATAGAGCTCACTTGTTTCAGTTCACTTCAATTGATTAAGCTCAGTTGCGTCACTTCTCTTCAACTGATTAAGCTCAGTTGCATCACTTCACTTCAACTGATTGGGCTCACTTATACAGCTTTACTACAACTAATAGAGCTCACTTGTTTCACTTCACTTCAACTGATTAGGCTTACTTAACTAGCTTTACTTCAACTAATAGAGCTCACTTGTTTCACTTCACTTCCATTGATTAAACTCAGTTGCTTCACTTCTTTTCAACTGATTAAGCTCAGTTGCTTCACTTCACTTCAACTGAATAGGCTAACTTGACTAGCTTCTCTTCAACTAATAGAGCTCACTTGTTTCACTTCACTTCAATTGATTAAGCTCAGTTGCTTTACTTCACTTTAACTGAATAGGCTCAGTTGACTAGCTTCTCTTCAACTGATAGAGCTCACTTGTTTCAATTCACTTCAATTGATTAACCTCAGTTGCTTCACTTCTCTTCAACTGATTAAGCTCAGTTGCTTCACTTCACTTCAAATGATTATCCTCACTTTACTAGCTTCACTTCAACTAATAGAGCTCACTTGTTTCACTTCACTTCAATTGATTAAGCTCACTTGTTTCACTTCACTTCCACTGATTAACCTCAGTTGCTTCACTTCTTTTCAACTGATTAAGCTCAGTTGCTTCACTTCACTTGAACTGATTAAGCTCAGATGCTTCACTTCACTTCAACTGATTAGCCTCACTTAACAGGCTTTACTTTACCTAATAGAGCTCACTTGTACACTTCACTTCAATTGATTAAGCTCAGTTGCTTCACTTCACTTCATCTGATTGGGCTGACTTATATAGCTTTACTACAACTAATAGAGCTCATTTGTTTCACTTCACTTCAACTGATTAGGCTTACTTAACTAGCTTTTCTTCAACTGATAGAGCTCACTTGTTTCAATTCACTTCAATTGATTAACCTCAGTTGCTTCACTTCTCTTCAACTGATTAAGCTCAGTTGCTTCACTTCACTTCAAATGATTAGACTCACTTTACTAGCTTCACTTCAACTAATAGAGCTCACTTGTTTCACTTCACTTCAATTGATTAAGCTCAGTTGCTTCACTTCACTTTAACTGATTGGGCTCACTTAGATAGCTTTACTCCAACTAATAGAGCTCACTTGTTTCAATTCACTTCAACTGATTAGGCTCACTTAACTAGCTTCACTGTAACTAATAGAGCTCACTTGTTCACTTCACTTCAATTGATTTAGCTCAGTTGCTTCACTTCACATCAACTGATTGGGCTCACTTATATAGCTTTACTACAACTAATAGAGCTCACTTGTTTCACTTCACTTCAACTGATTAGACTCACTTTACTAGCTTCACTTCAACTAATAGAGCTCACTTGTTTCACTTCACTTCAATTGATTAAGCTCAGTTGCTACACTTCACTTCAAGTGAATAGGCTCACTTGACTAGCTTCTCTTCAACTGATAGAGCTCACTTGTTTCAATTCACTTCAATTGATTAACCTCAGTTGCTTCACTTCTCTTCAACTGATTAAGCTCAGTTGCTTCACTTCACTTCAACTGATTGGGCTCACTTATACAGCTTTACTACAACTAATAGAGCTCACTTGTTTCACTTCACTTCAACTGATTAGGCTTACTTAACTAGCTTTACTTCAACTAATAGAGCTCACTTGTTTTACTTCACTTCAATTGATTAAGCTCAGTTGCTTCACTTCACTTTAACTGATTGGGCTCACTTAGATAGCTTTCCTCTAACTAATAGAGCTCACTTGTTTCACTTCACTTCAACTGATTAGGCTCACTTAACTAGCTCCACTGTAACTAATAGAGCTCACTTGTTCACTTCACTTCAATTGATTTAGCTCAGTTGCTTCACTTCACTTCAACTGATTGGGCTCACTTATATAGCTTTACTACAACTAATAGAGCTCACTTGTTTCACTTCACTTCAACTGATTAGGCTTACTTAACTGGCTTTACTTCAACTAATAGAGCTCACTTGTTTCAGTTCACTTCAATTGATTAAGCTCAGTTGCTTCACTTCACTTCAAGTGAATAGGCTCACTTGACTAGCTTCTCTTCAACTGATAGAGCTCACTTGTTTCAATTCACTTCAATTGATTAACCTCAGTTGCGTCACTTCTCTTCAACTGATTAAGCTCAGTTGCATCACTTCACTTCAACTGATTGGGCTCACTTATACAGCTTTACTACAACTAATAGAGCTCACTTGTTTCACTTCACTTCAACTGATTAGGCTTACTTAACTAGCTTTACTTCAACTAATAGAGCTCACTTGTTTCACTTCACTTCAATTGATTAAGCTCAGTTGCTTCACTTCACTTTAACTGATTGGGCTCACTTAGATAGCTTTACTCTAACTAATAGAGCTCACTTGTTTCACTTCACTTCAACTGATTAGGCTCACTTAACTAGCTTCACTGTAACTAATAGAGCTCACTTGTTTCACTTCACTCCAATTGATTAACCTCAGTTGCTTCACTTCTCTTCAAATGATCAAGCTCAGTTGCTTCACTTCACTTTAACTGATTGGGCTCACTTAGATAGCTTTACTCTAACTAATAGAGCTCACTTGTTTCACTTCACTTCAACTGATTAGGCTCACTTAACTAGCTTCACTGTAACTAATAGAGCTCACTTGTTCACTTCACTTCAATTGATTTAGCTCAGTTGCTTCACTTCACTTCAACTGATTGGGCTCACTTATATAGCTTTACTGCAACTGTTAGAGCTCACTTGTTTCACTTCACTTCAACTGATTATGCTTACTTAACAGGCTTTACTTCAACTAATAGTGCTCACTTGTTTCACTTCACTTCAATTGATTAAGCTCAGTTGCTTCACTTCACTTTAACTGATTGGGCTGACTTAGATAGCTTTACTCTAACTAATAGAGCTCACTTGTTTCACTTCACTTCAACTGATTAGGCTCACTTAACTAGCTCCACTGTAACTAATAGAGCTCACTTGTTCACTTCACTTCAATTGATTTAGCTCAGTTGCTTCACTTCACTTCAACTGATTGGGCTCACTTATATAGCTTTACTACAACTAATAGAGCTCACTTGTTTCACTTCACTTCAACTGATTAGGCTTACTTAACAGGCTTTACTTCAACTAATAGAGCTCACTTGTTTCAGTTCACTTCAATTGATTAAGCTCAGTTGCTTCACTTCACTTTAACTGATTGGGCTCACTTAGATAGCTTTACTCTAACTAATAGAGCTCACTTGTTTCACTTCACTTCAACTGATTAGGCTCACTTAACTAGCTTCACTGTAACTAATAGAGCTCACTTGTTCACTTCACTTCAATTGATTTAGCTCATTTGCTTCACTTCACTTCAACTGATTGGGCTCACTTATATAGCTTTACTGCAACTGTTAGAGCTCACTTGTTTCACTTCACTTCAACTGATTAGGCTTACTTAACAGGCTTTACTTCAACTAATAGTGCTCACTTGTTTCACTTCACTTCAATTGATTAAGCTCAGTTGCTACACTTCACTTCAAGTGAATAGGCTCACTTGACTAGCTTCTCTTCAACTGATAGAGCTCACTTGTTTCAATTCACTTCAATTGATTAACCTCAGTTGCGTCACTTCTCTTCAACTGATTAAGCTCAGTTGCATCACTTCACTTCAACTGATTGGGCTCACTTATACAGCTTTACTACAACGAATAGAGCTCACTTGTTTCACTTCACTTCAACTGATTAGGCTTACTTAACTAGCTTTACTTCAACTAATAGAGCTCACTTGTTTCACTTCACTTCAATTGATTAAGCTCAGTTGCTTCACTTCACTTTAACTGATTGGGCTCACTTAGATAGCTTTACTCTAACTAATAGAGCTCACTTGTTTCACTTCACTTCAACTGATTAGGCTCACTTAACTAGCTTCACTGTAACTAATAGAGCTCACTTGTTCACTTCACTTCAATTGATTTAGCTCATTTGCTTCACTTCACTTCAACTGATTGGGCTCACTTATATAGCTTTACTGCAACTGTTAGAGCTCACTTGTTTCACTTCACTTCAACTGATTAGGCTTACTTAACAGGCTTTACTTCAACTAATAGTGCTCACTTGTTTCACTTCACTTCAATTGATTAAGCTCAGTTGCTACACTTCACTTCAACTGAATAGGCTCACTTGACTAGCTTCTCTTCAACTGATAGAGCTCACTTGTTTCACTTCACTCCAATTGATTAACCTCAGTTGCTTCACTTCTCTTCAACTGATTAAGCTCAGTTGCTTCACTTCACTTCAACTGATTAGGCTCACTTTACTAGCTTCACTTGAACTAATAGAGCTCACTTGTTTCACTTCACTTCAATTGATTAAGCTCAGTTGCTTCACTTCACTTTAACTGATTAGGCTCAGTTGCTTCACTTCACTTTAACTGATTAGGCTCACTTAACTAGCTTCACTTTGACTAATAGAGCTCACATGTTTCTCTTCACTTCAATTGATTAACCTCAATTGTTTCACTTCTCTTCAACTGATTAAGCTCAGTTGCTTCACTTCACTTCAACTGATTAGCCTCACTTAACAGGCTTCACTTTACCTAATAGAGCTCACTTGTACACTTCACTTCAATTGATTAAGTTCAGTTGCTTCACTTCACTTCATCTGATTGGGCTGAGTTATATAGCTTTACTACAACTAATAGAGCTCACTTGTTTCACTTCACTTCAACTGATTAGGCTTACTTAACTAGCTTTTCTTCAACTAATAGAGCTCACTTGTTTCACATCACTTCAATTGATTAAGCTTAGTTGCTACACTTCACTTCAACTGAATAGGCTCACTTGACTAGCTTCTCTTCAACTGATAAAGCTCACTTGTTTCAATTCACTTCAATTGATTAACCTCAGTTGTTCCACTTCTCTTCAACTGATTAAGCTCAGTTGCTTCACTTCACTTCAAATGATTAGACTCACTTTACTAGCTTCATTTCAACTAATAGAGCTCACTTGTTTCACTTCACTTCAATTGATTAAGCTCAGTTGCTTCACTTCACTTTAACTGATTGGGCTCACTTAGATAGCTTTACTCCAACTAATAGAGCTCACTTGTTTCACTTCACTTCAGCTGATTAGGCTCTCTTAACTAGCTTCACTGTAACTAATAGAGCTCACTTGTTCACTTCACTTCAATTGATTTAGCTCAGTTGCTTCACTTCACATCAACTGATTGGGCTCACTTTTATAGCTTTACTACAACTAATAGAGCTCACTTGTTTCACTTCACTTCAACTGATTAGGCTTACTTAACTAGCTTTACTTCAACTAATAGCGCTTACTTGTTTCACTTCACTTCAATTGATTAAGCTCAGTTGCTTCACTTCACTTCAACTGATTAGGCTCACTTAACTAGCTTCACTGTAACTAATAGAGCTCACTTGTTCACTTCACTTCAATTGATTTAGCTCAGATGCTTCACTTCACTTCAACTCATTAAGCTCAGTTGCTTCACTTCACTTCAACTGATTAAGCTCAGTTGCTTTGCTTCACTTCAACTGATAGAGCTCACTTGTTTCAATTCACTTTAATTGATTAACCTCAGTTGCTTCACTTCTCTTCAATTGATTAAGCTCAGTTGCTACACTTCACTTCAAGTGAATAGGCTCACTTGACTAGCTTCTCTTCAACTGATAGAGCTCACTTGTTTCAATTCACTTCAATTGATTAACCTCAGTTGCTTCACTTCTCTTCAACTGATTAAGCTCAGTTGCTACACTTCACTTCAAGTGAATAGGCTCACTTGACTAGCTTCTCTTCAACTGATAGAGCTCACTTGTTTCAATTCACTTCAATTGATTAACCTCAGTTGCTTCACTTCTCTTCAACTGATTAAGCTCAGTTGCTTCACTTCACTTCAACTGATTAGGCTCACTTAACTAGCTTCACTGTAACTAATAGAGCTCACTTGTTCACTTCACTTCAATTGATTTAGCTCAGATGCTTCACTTCACTTCAACTCATTAAGCTCAGTTGCTTCACTTCACTTCAACTGATTAAGCTCAGTTGCTTTGCTTCACTTCAACTGATAGATATCACTTGTTTCAATTCACTTTAATTGATTAACCTCAGTTGCTTCACTTCTCTTCAACTGATTAAGCTCAGTTGCTTCACTTCACTTCAAATGATTATCCTCACTTTACTAGCTTCACTTCAACTAATAGAGCTCACTTGTTTCACTTCACTTCAATTGATTGAGCTCACTTGTTTCACTTCACTTCCATTGATTAAACTCAGTTGCTTCACTTCTTTTCAACTGATTAAGCTCAGTTGCTTCACTTTACTTCAACTGAATAGGTTAACTTGACTAGCTTCTCTTCAACTAATAGAGCTCACTTGTTTCACTTCACTTCAATTGATTAAGCTCAGTTGCTTCACTTCACTTCAACTGAATAGGCTCACTTTACTAGCTTCACTTCAACTAATAGAGCTCAGTTGCTGCACTTCACTTCAATTGATTAAGCTCAGTTGCTTCACTTCACTTCAACTAATTGGGTTCACTTAGTTAGCTTCAGTTCAACAAATAGAGCTCACTTGTTTCACTTCACTTCAAATGATCAAGCTCAGTTGCTTCACTTCACTTTAACTGATTGGGCTCACTTAGATAGCTTTACTCCAACTAATAGAGCTCACTTGTTTCACTTCACTTCAAGCGATTAGGCTCACTTAACTAGCTTCACTGTAACTAATAGAGCTTACTTGTTTCACTTCACTTCATTTGATTAAGCTCAATTGTTTCACTTCTCTTCAACTGATTAAGCTCAGTTGCTTCACTTCACTTCAACTGATTAGCCTCACTTAACAGGCTTTACTTTACCTAATAGAGCTTACTTGTACACTTCACTTCAATTGATTAAGCTCAGTTGCTTCACTTCACTTCATCTGATTGGGCTGACTTATATAGCTTTACTACAACTAATAGAGCTCACTTGTTTCACTTCACTTCAACTGATTAGGCTTACTTAACTAGCTTTTCTTCAACTGATAGAGCTCACTTGTTTCAATTCACTTCAATTGATTAACCTCAGTTGCTTCACTTCTCTTCAACTGATTAAGCTCAGTTGCTTCACTTCACTTCAAATGATTAGACTCACTTTACTAGCTTCACTTCAACTAATAGAGCTCACTTGTTTCACTTCACTTCAATTGATTAAGCTCAGTTGCTTCACTTCACTTCAACTGATTGGGCTCACTTAGATAGCTTTACTCCAACTAATAGAGCTCACTTGTTTCAATTCACTTCAACTGATTAGGCTCACTTAACTAGCTTCACTGTAACTAATAGAGCTCACTTGTTCACTTCACTTCAATTGATTCAGCTCAGTTGCTTCACTTCACATCAACTGATTGGGCTCACTTAAATAGCTTCACTACAACTAATAGAGCTCACTTGTTTCACTTCACTTCAACTGATTAAGCTTACTTAACTAGCTTTACTTCAACTAATAGAGCTTACTTGTTTCACTTCACTTCAATTGATTAAGCTCAGTTGCTACACTTCACTTCAAGTGAATAGGCTCACTTGACTAGCTTCTCTTCAACTGATAGAGCTCACTTGTTTCAATTCACTTCAATTGATTAACCTCAGTTGCTTCACTTCTCTTCAACTGATTAAGCTCAGTTGCTTCACTTCACTTCAACTGATTGGGCTCACTTATATAGCTTTACTACAACTAATAGAGCTCACTTGTTTCACTTCACTTCAAATGATTAGGCTTACTTAACTAGCTTTACTTCAACTAATAGAGCTCACTTGTTTCACTTCACTTCAATTGATTAAGCTCAGTTGCTTCACTTCACTTTAACTGATTGGGCTCACTTAGATAGCTTTACTCTAACTAATAGAGCTCACTTGTTTCACTTCACTTCAACTGATTAGGTTTACTTAACTAGCTCCACTGTAAGTAATAGAGCTCACTTGTTCGCTTCACTTCAATTGATTTAGCTCAGTTGCTTCACTTCACTTCAACTGATTGGGCTCACTTATATAGCTTTACTACAACTAATAGAGCTCACTTGTTTCACTTCACTTCAACTGATTAGGCTTACTTAACTGGCTTTACTTCAACTAATAGAGCTCACTTGTTTCAGTTCACTTCAATTGATTAAGCTCAGTTGCTTCACTTCACTTCAAGTGAATAGGCTCACTTGACTAGCTTCTCTTCAACTGATAGAGCTCACTTGTTTCAATTCACTTCAATTGATTAACCTCAGTTGCGTCACTTCTCTTCAACTGATTAAGCTCAGTTGCATCACTTCACTTCAACTGATTGGGCTCACTTATACAGCTTTACTACAACTAATAGAGCTCACTTGTTTCACTTCACTTCAACTGATTAGGCTTACTTAACTAGCTTTACTTCAACTAATAGAGCTCACTTGTTTCACTTCACTTCAATTGATTAAGCTCAGTTGCTTCACTTCACTTTAACTGATTGGGCTCACTTAGATAGCTTTACTCTAACTAATAGAGCTCACTTGTTTCACTTCACTTCAACTGATTAGTCTCACTTAACTAGCTTCACTGTAACTAATAGAGCTAACTTGTTCACTTCACTTCAATTGATTTAGCTCAGTTGCTTCACTTCACTTCAACTGATTGGGCTCACTTATATAGCTTTACTGCAACTATTAGAGCTCACTTGTTTCACTTCGCTTCAACTGATTAGGCTTACTTAACAGGCTTTACTTCAACTAATAGAGCTCACTTGTTTCACTTCACTTCAATTGATTAAGCTCAGTTGCTACACTTCACTTCAACTGAATAGGCTCACTTGACTAGCTTCTCTTCAACTGATAGAGCTCACTTGTTTCACTTCACTCCAATTGATTAACCTCAGTTGCTTCACTTCTCTTCAACTGATTAAGCTCAGTTGCTTCACTTCACTTCAACTGATTAGGCTCACTTTACTAGCTTCACTTCAACTAATAGAGCTCACTTGTTTCACTTCACTTCAATTGATTAAGCTCAGTTGCTTCACTTCACTTTAACTGATTAGGCTCAGTTGCTTCACTTCACTTTAACTGATTAGGCTCACTTAACTAGCTTCACTTTGACTAATAGAGCTCACATGTTTCTCTTCACTTCAATTGATTAACCTCAATTGTTTCACTTCTCTTCAACTGATTAAGCTCAGTTGCTTCACTTCACTTCAACTGATTAGCCTCACTTAACAGTCTTCACTTTACCTAATAGAGCTCACTTGTACACTTCACTTCAATTGATTAAGCTCAGTTGCTTCACTTCACTTCATCTGATTGGGCTGACTTATATAGCTTTACTACAACTAATAGAGCTCACTTGTTTCACTTCACTTCAATTGATTAAGCTCAGTTGCTTCACTTCACTTTAACTGATTAGGCTCAGTTGCTTCACTTCACTTTAACTGATTAGGCTCACTTAACTAGCTTCACTTTGACTAATAGAGCTCACATGTTTCTCTTCACTTCAATTGATTAACCTCAATTGTTTCACTTCTCTTCAACTGATTAAGCTCAGTTGCTTCACTTCACTTCAACTGATTAGCCTCACTTAACAGTCTTCACTTTACCTAATAGAGCTCACTTGTACACTTCACTTCAATTGATTAAGCTCAGTTGCTTCACTTCACTTCATCTGATTGGTCTGACTTATATAGCTTTACTACAACTAATAGAGCTCACTTGTTTCACATCACTTCAATTGATTAAGCTTAGTTGCTACACTTCACTTCAACTGAATAGGCTCACTTGACTAGCTTCTCTTCAACTGATAGAGCTCACTTGTTTCAAGTCACTTCAATTGATTAACCTCAGTTGTTCCACTTCTCTTCAACTGATTAAGCTCAGTTGCTTCACTTCACTTCAAATGATTAGACTCACTTTACTAGCTTCACTTCAACTAATAGAGCTCACTTGTTTCACTTCACTTCAATTGATTAAGCTCAGTTGCTTCACTTCACTTTAACTGATTGGGCTCACTTAGATAGCTTTACTCCAACTAATAGAGCTCAATTGTTTCACTTCACTTCAACTGATTAGGCTCTCTTAACTAGCTTCACTGTAACTAATAGAGCTCACTTGTTCACTTCACTTCAATTGATTTAGCTCAGTTGCTTCACTTCACATCAACTGAATGGGCTCACTTATATAGCTTTACTACAACTAATAGAGCTCAATTGTTTCACTTCACTTCAACTGATTAGGCTTACTTAACTAGCTTTACTTCAACTTATAGCGCTTACTTGTTTCACTTCACTTCAATTGATTAAGCTCAGTTGCTACACTTCACTTCAAGTGAATAGGCTCACTTGACTAGCTTCTCTTCAACTGATAGAGCTCACTTGTTTCACTTCACTTCAATTGATTAAGCTCAGTTGCTTCACTTCACTTCAACTGATTGGTCTCACTTATATAGCTTTACTCTAACTAATAGAACTCACTTGTTTCACGTCACTTCAACTGATTAGGCTCACTTAACTAGCTTCACTGTAACTAATAGAGCTCACTTGTTCACTTCACTTCAATTGATTTAGCTCAGTTGCTTCACTTCACTTCAACTGATTGGGCTCACTTATATAGCTTTACTACAACTAATAGAGCTCACTTGTTTCACTTCACTTCAACTGATTAGGCTTACTTAACTGGCTTTACTTCAACTAATAGAGCTCACTTGTTTCAGTTCACTTCAATTGATTAAGCTCAGTTGCTTCACTTCACTTTAACTGATTGGGCTCACTTAGATAGCTTTATTTTAACTAATAGAGCTCACTTGTTTCACTTCACTTCAACTGATTAGTCTCACTTAACTAGCTTCACTGTAACTAATAGAGCTAACTTGTTCACTTCACTTCAATTGATTTAGCTCAGTTGCTTCACTTCACTTCAACTGATTGGGCTCACTTATATAGCTTTACTGCAACTATTAGAGCTCACTTGTTTCACTTCACTTCAACTGATTAGGCTTACTTAACAGGCTTTACTTCAACTAATAGTGCTCACTTGTTTCACTTCACTTCAATTGATTAAGCTCAGTTGCTACACTTCACTTCAACTGAATAGGCTCACTTGACTAGCTTCTCTTCAACTGATAGAGCTCACTTGTTTCACTTCACTCCAATTGATTAACCTCAGTTGCTTCACTTCTCTTCAACTGATTAAGCTCAGTTGCTTCACTTCACTTCAACTGATTAGGCTCACTTTACTAGCTTCACTTCAACTAATAGAGCTCACTTGTTTCACTTCACTTCAATTGATTAAGCTCAGTTGCTTCACTTCACTTTAACTGATTAGGCTCAGTTGCTTCACTTCACTTTAACTGATTAGGCTCACTTAACTAGCTTCACTTTGACTAATAGAGCTCACATGTTTCTCTTCACTTCAATTGATTAACCTCAATTGTTTCACTTCTCTTCAACTGATTAAGCTCAGTTGCTTCACTTCACTTCAACTGATTAGCCTCACTTAACAGTCTTCACTTTACCTAATAGAGCTCACTTGTACACTTCACTTCAATTGATTAAGCTCAGTTGCTTCACTTCACTTCATCTGATTGGGCTGACTTATATAGCTTTACTACAACTAATAGAGCTCACTTGTTTCACTTCACTTCAACTGATTAGGCTTACTTAACTAGCTTTTCTTCAACTAATAGAGCTCACTTGTTTCACATCACTTCAATTAATTAAGCTTAGTTGCTACACTTCACTTCAACTGAATAGGCTCACTTGACTAGCTTCTCTTCAACTGATAGAGCTCACTTGTTTCAAGTCACTTCAATTGATTAACCTCAGTTGTTCCACTTCTCTTCAACTGATTAAGCTCAGTTGCTTCACTTCACTTCAAATGATTAGACTCACTTTACTAGCTTCACTTCAACTAATAGAGCTCACTTGTTTCACTTCACTTCAATTGATTAAGCTCAGTTGCTTCACTTCACTTTAACTGATTGGGCTCACTTAGATAGCTTTACTCCAACTAATAGAGCTCACTTGTTTCACTTCACTTCAACTGATTAGGCTCTCTTAACTAGCTTCACTGTAACTAATAGAGCTCACTTGTTCACTTCAATTGATTTAGCTCAGTTGCTTCACTTCACATCAACTGAATGGGCTCACTTATATAGCTTTACTACAACTAATAGAGCTCACTTGTTTCACTTCACTTCAACTGATTAGGCTTACTTAACTAGCTTTACTTCAACTAATAGCGCTCACTTGTTTCACTTCACTTCAATTGATTAAGCTCAGTTGCTACACTTCACTTCAAGTGAATAGGCTCACTTGACTAGCTTCTCTTCAACTGATAGAGCTCACTTGTTTCACTTCACTTCAATTGATTAAGCTCAGTTGCTTCACTTCACTTCAACTGATTGGGCTCACTTATATAGCTTTACTCTAACTAATAGAGCTCACTTGTTTCACTTCACTTCAACTGATTAGGCTCACTTAACTAGCTTCACTGTAACTAATAGAGCTCACTTGTTCACTTCACTTCAATTGATTTAGCTCAGTTGCTTCACTTCACTTCAACTGATTGGGCTCACTTATATAGCTTTACTACAACTAATAGAGCTCACTTGTTTCACTTCACTTCAACTGATTAGGCTTACTTAACTAGCTTTACTTCAACTAATAGAGCTCACTTGTTTCACTTCACTTCAATTGATGAAGCTCAGTTGCTTCACTTCACTTAAACTGATTGGGCTCACTTAGATAGCTTTACTCTAACTTATAGAGCTCACTTGTTTCACTTCACTTCAACTGATTAGGCTCACTTAACTAGCGTCACTGTAACTAATAGAGGTCACTTGTTCACTTCACTTCAATTGATTTAGCTCAGTTGCTTCACTTCACTTCAACTGATTGGGCTCACTTATATAGCTTTACTACAACTAATAGAGCTCACTTGTTTCACTTCACTTCAACTGATTAGGCTTACTTAACAGGCTTTACTTCAACTAATAGAGCTCACTTGTTTCAGTTCACTTCATTTGATTAAGCTCAGTTGCTTCACTTCACTTCAAGTGAATAGGCTCACTTGACTAGCTTCTCTTCAACTGATAGAGCTCACTTGTTTCAATTCACTTCAATTGATTAACCTCAGTTGCGTCACTTCTCTTCAACTGATTAAGCTCAGTTGCATCACTTCACTTCAACTGATTGGGCTCACTTATACAGCTTTACTACAACTAATAGAGCTCACTTGTTTCACTTCACTTCAACTGATTAGGCTTACTTAACTAGCTTTACTTTAACTAATAGAGCTCACTTGTTTCACTTCACTTCAATTGATTAAGCTCAGTTGCTTCACTTCACTTTAACTGATTGGGCTCACTTAGATAGCTTTAATCTAACTAATAGAGCTCACTTGTTTCACTTCACTTCAACTGATTAGGCTCACTTAACTAGCTTCACTGTAACTAATAGAGCTCACTTGTTCACTTCACTTCAATTGATTTAGCTCATTTGCTTCACTTCACTTCAACTGATTGGGCTCACTTATATAGCTTTACTGCAACTGTTAGAGCTCACTTGTTTCACTTCACTTCAACTGATTAGGCTTACTTAACAGGCTTTACTTCAACTAATAGTGCTCACTTGTTTCACTTCACTTCAATTGATTAAGCTCAGTTGCTACACTTCACTTCAACTGAATAGGCTCACTTGACTAGCTTCTCTTCAACTGATAGAGCTCACTTGTTTCACTTCACTCCAATTGATTAACCTCAGTTGCTTCACTTCTCTTCAACTGATTAAGCTCAGTTGCTTCACTTCACTTCAACTGATTAGGCTCACTTTACTAGCTTCACTTGAACTAATAGAGCTCACTTGTTTCACTTCACTTCAATTGATTAAGCTCAGTTGCTTCACTTCACTTTAACTGATTAGGCTCACTTAACTAGCTTCACTTTGACTAATAGAGCTCACATGTTTCTCTTCACTTCAATTGATTAACCTCAATTGTTTCACTTCTCTTCAACTGATTAAGCTCAGTTGCTTCACTTCACTTCAACTGATTAGCCTCACTTAACAGGCTTCACTTTACCTAATAGAGCTCACTTGTACACTTCACTTCAATTGATTAAGCTCAGTTGCTTCACTTCACTTCATCTGATTGGGCTGAGTTATATAGCTTTACTACAACTAATAGAGCTCACTTGTTTCACTTCACTTCAACTGATTAGGCTTACTTAACTAGCTTTTCTTCAACTAATAGAGCTCACTTGTTTCACATCACTTCAATTGATTAAGCTTAGTTGCTACACTTCACTTCAACTGAATAGGCTCACTTGACTAGCTTCTCTTCAACTGATAGAGCTCACTTGTTTCAATTCACTTCAATTGATTAACCTCAGTTGTTCCACTTCTCTTCAACTGATTAAGCTCAGTTGCTTCACTTCACTTCAAATGATTAGACTCACTTTACTAGCTTCACTTCAACTAATAGAGCTCACTTGTTTCACTTCACTTCAATTGATTAAGCTCAGTTGCTTCACTTCACTTTAACTGATTGGGCTCACTTAGATAGCTTTATTACAACTAATAGAGCTCACTTGTTTCACTTCACTTCAACTGATTAGGCTTACTTAACTAGCTTTTCTTCAACTAATAGAGCTCACTTGTTTCACATCACTTCAATTGATTAAGCTTAGTTGCTACACTTCACTTCAACTGAATAGGCTCACTTGACTAGCTTCTCTTCAACTGATAGAGCTCACTTGTTTCAAGTCACTTCAATTGATTAACCTCAGTTGTTCCACTTCTCTTCAACTGATTAAGCTCAGTTGCTTCACTTCACTTCAAATGATTAGACTCACTTTACTAGCTTCACTTCAACTAATAGAGCTCACTTGTTTCACTTCACTTCAATTGATTAAGCTCAGTTGCTTCACTTCACTTTAACTGATTGGGCTCACTTAGATAGCTTTACTCCAACTAATAGAGCTCACTTGTTTCACTTCACTTCAACTGATTAGGCTCTCTTAACTAGCTTCACTGTAACTAATAGAGCTCACTTGTTCACTTCACTTCAATTGATTTAGCTCAGTTGCTTCACTTCACATCAACTGAATGGGCTCAATTATATAGCTTTACTACAACTAATAGAGCTCACTTGTTTCACTTCACTTCAACTGATTAGGCTTACTTAACTAGCTTTACTTCAACTTATAGCGCTTACTTGTTTCACTTCACTTCAATTGATTAAGCTCAGTTGCTACACTTCACTTCAAGTGAATAGGCTCACTTGACAAGCTTCTCTTCAACTGATAGAGCTCACTTGTTCACTTCACTTCAATTGATTTAGCTCAGTTGCTTCACTTCACTTCAACTGATTGGGCTCACTTATATAGCTTTACTACAACTAATAGAGCTCACTTGTTTCACTTCACTTCAACTGATTAGGCTTACTTAACTAGCTTTACTTCAACTAATAGAGCTCACTTGTTTCACTTCACTTCAATTGATGAAGCTCAGTTGCTTCACTTCACTTAAACTGATTGGGCTCACTTAGATAGCTTTACTCTAACTAATAGAGCTCACTTGTTTCACTTCACTTCAACTGATTAGGCTCACTTAACTAGCTTCACTGTAACTAATAGAGCTCACTTGTTCACTTCACTTCAATTGATTTAGCTCAGTTGCTTCACTTCACTTCAACTGATTGGGCTCACTTATATAGCTTTACTACAACTAATAGAGCTCACTTGTTTCACTTCACTTCAACTGATTAGGCTTACTTAACTGGCTTTACTTCAACTAATAGAGCTCACTTGTTTCAGTTCACTTCAATTGATTAAGCTCAGTTGCTTCACTTCACTTTAACTGATTGGGCTCACTTAGATAGCTTTACTCTAACTAATAGAGCTCACTTGTTTCACTTCACTTCAACTGATTAGGCTTACTTAACTGGCTTTACTTCAACTAATAGAGCTCACTTGTTTCAGTTCACTTCAATTGATTAAGCTCAGTTGCTTCACTTCACTTTAACTGATTGGGCTCACTTAGATAGCTTTACTCTAACTAATAGAGCTCACTTGTTTCACTTCACTTCAACTGATTAGGCTCACTTAACTAGCTTCACTGTAACTAATAGAGCTCACTTGTTCACTTCACTTCAATTGATTTAGCTCAGTTGCTTCACTTCACTTCAACTGATTGGGCTCACTTATATAGCTTTACTACAACTAATAGAGCTCACTTGTTTCACTTCACTTCAACTGATTAGGCTTACTTAACTGGCTTTACTTCAACTAATAGAGCTCACTTGTTTCAGTTCACTTCAATTGATTAAGCTCAGTTGCTTCACTTCACTTTAACTGATTGGGCTCACTTAGATAGCTTTACTCTAACTAATAGAGCTCACTTGTTTCACTTCACTTCAACTGATTAGTCTCACTTAACTAGCTTCACTGTAACTAATAGAGCTAACTTGTTCACTTCACTTCAATTGATTTAGCTCAGTTGCTTCACTTCACTTCAACTGATTGGGCTCACTTATATAGCTTTACTGCAACTATTAGAGCTCACTTGTTTCACTTCACTTCAACTGATTAGGCTTACTTAACAGGCTTTACTTCAACTAATAGAGCTCACTTGTTTCACTTCACTTCAATTGATTAAGCTCAGTTGCTACACTTCGCTTCAACTGAATAGGCTCACTTGACTAGCTTCTCTTCAACTGATAGAGCTCACTTGTTTCACTTCACTCCAATTGATTAACCTCAGTTGCTTCACTTCTCTTCAACTGATTAAGCTCAGTTGCTTCACTTCACTTCAACTGATTAGGCTCACTTTACTAGCTTCACTTCAACTAATAGAGCTCACTTGTTTCACTTCACTTCAATTGATTAAGCTCAGTTGCTTCACTTCACTTTAACTGATTAGGCTCAGTTGCTTCACTTCACTTTAACTGATTAGGCTCACTTAACTAGCTTCACTTTGACTAATAGAGCTCACATGTTTCTCTTCACTTCAATTGATTAACCTCAATTGTTTCACTTCTCTTCAACTGATTAAGCTCAGTTGCTTCACTTCACTTCAACTGATTAGCCTCACTTAACAGTCTTCACTTTACCTAATAGAGCTCACTTGTACACTTCACTTCAATTGATTAAGCTCAGTTGCTTCACTTCACTTCATCTGATTGGGCTGACTTATATAGCTTTACTACGACTAATAGAGCTCACTTGTTTCACTTCACTTCAACTGATTAGGCTTACTTAACTAGCTTTTCTTCAACTAATAGAGCTCACTTGTTTCACATCACTTCAATTGATTAAGCTTAGTTGCTACACTTCACTTCAACTGAATAGGCTCACTTGACTAGCTTCTCTTCAACTGATAGAGCTCACTTGTTTCAAGTCACTTCAATTGATTAACCTCAGTTGTTCCACTTCTCTTCAACTGATTAAGCTCAGTTGCTTCACTTCACTTCAAATGATTAGACTCACTTTACTAGCTTCACTTCAACTAATAGAGCTCACTTGTTTCACTTCACTTCAATTGATTAAGCTCAGTTGCTTCACTTCACTTTAACTGATTGGGCTCACTTAGATAGCTTTACTCTAACTAATAGAGCTCACTTGTTTCACTTCACTTCAACTGATTAGGCTCACTTAACTAGCTTCACTGTAACTAATAGAGCTCACTTGTTCACTTCACTTCAATTGATTTAGCTCAGTTGCTTCACTTCACTTCAACTGATTGGGCTCACTTATATAGCTTTACTACAACTAATAGAGCTCACTTGTTTCACTTCACTTCAACTGATTAGGCTTACTTAACTGGCTTTACTTCAACTAATAGAGCTCACTTGTTTCAGTTCACTTCAATTGATTAAGCTCAGTTGCTTCACTTCACTTTAACTGATTGGGCTCACTTAGATAGCTTTACTCTAACTAATAGAGCTCACTTGTTTCACTTCACTTCAACTGATTAGTCTCACTTAACTAGCTTCACTGTAACTAATAGAGCTAACTTGTTCACTTCACTTCAATTGATTTAGCTCAGTTGCTTCACTTCACTTCAACTGATTGGGCTCACTTATATAGCTTTACTGCAACTATTAGAGCTCACTTGTTTCACTTCACTTCAACTGATTAGGCTTACTTAACAGGCTTTACTTCAACTAATAGAGCTCACTTGTTTCACTTCACTTCAATTGATTAAGCTCAGTTGCTACACTTCACTTCAACTGAATAGGCTCACTTGACTAGCTTCTCTTCAACTGATAGAGCTCACTTGTTTCACTTCACTCCAATTGATTAACCTCAGTTGCTTCACTTCTCTTCAACTGATTAAGCTCAGTTGCTTCACTTCACTTCAACTGATTAGGCTCACTTTACTAGCTTCACTTCAACTAATAGAGCTCACTTGTTTCACTTCACTTCAATTGATTAAGCTCAGTTGCTTCACTTCACTTTAACTGATTAGGCTCAGTTGCTTCACTTCACTTTAACTGATTAGGCTCACTTAACTAGCTTCACTTTGACTAATAGAGCTCACATGTTTCTCTTCACTTCAATTGATTAACCTCAATTGTTTCACTTCTCTTCAACTGATTAAGCTCAGTTGCTTCACTTCACTTCAACTGATTAGCCTCACTTAACAGTCTTCACTTTACCTAATAGAGCTCACTTGTACACTTCACTTCAATTGATTAAGCTCAGTTGCTTCACTTCACTTCATCTGATTGGGCTGACTTATATAGCTTTACTACAACTAATAGAGCTCACTTGTTTCACTTCACTTCAACTGATTAGGCTTACTTAACTAGCTTTTCTTCAACTAATAGAGCTCACTTGTTTCACATCACTTCAATTGATTAAGCTTAGTTGCTACACTTCACTTCAACTGAATAGGCTCACTTGACTAGCTTCTCTTCAACTGATAGAGCTCACTTGTTTCAAGTCACTTCAATTGATTAACCTCAGTTGTTCCACTTCTCTTCAACTGATTAAGCTCAGTTGCTTCACTTCACTTCAAATGATTAGACTCACTTTACTAGCTTCACTTCAACTAATAGAGCTCACTTGTTTCACTTCACTTCAATTGATTAAGCTCAGTTGCTTCACTTCACTTTAACTGATTGGGCTCACTTAGATAGCTTCACTTTGACTAATAGAGCTCACATGTTTCTCTTCACTTCAATTGATTAAGCTCAGTTGCTTCACTTCACTTTAACTGATTGGGCTCACTTAGATAGCTTTACTCTAACTAATAGAGCTCACTTGTTTCACTTCACTTCAACTGATTAGGCTCACTTAACTAGCTTCACTGTAACTAATAGAGCTCACTTGTTCACTTCACTTCAATTGATTTAGCTCAGTTGCTTCACTTCACTTCAACTGATTGGGCTCACTTATATAGCTTTACTACAACTAATAGAGCTCACTTGTTTCACTTCACTTCAACTGATTAGGCTTACTTAACTGGCTTTACTTCAACTAATAGAGCTCACTTGTTTCAGTTCACTTCAATTGATTAAGCTCAGTTGCTTCACTTCACTTTAACTGATTGGGCTCACTTAGATAGCTTTACTCTAACTAATAGAGCTCACTTGTTTCACTTCACTTCAACTGATTAGTCTCACTTGACAAGCTTCTCTTCAACTGATAGAGCTCACTTGTTCACTTCACTTCAATTGATTTAGCTCAGTTGCTTCACTTCACTTCAACTGATTGGGCTCACTTATATAGCTTTACTACAACTAATAGAGCTCACTTGTTTCACTTCACTTCAACTGATTAGGCTTACTTAACTAGCTTTACTTCAACTAATAGAGCTCACTTGTTTCACTTCACTTCAATTGATGAAGCTCAGTTGCTTCACTTCACTTAAACTGATTGGGCTCACTTAGATAGCTTTACTCTAACTAATAGAGCTCACTTGTTTCACTTCACTTCAACTGATTAGGCTCACTTGACAAGCTTCTCTTCAACTGATAGAGCTCACTTGTTCACTTCACTTCAATTGATTTAGCTCAGTTGCTTCACTTCACTTCAACTGATTGGGCTCACTTATATAGCTTTACTACAACTAATAGAGCTCACTTGTTTCACTTCACTTCAACTGATTAGGCTTACTTAACTAGCTTTACTTCAACTAATAGAGCTCACTTGTTTCACTTCACTTCAATTGATGAAGCTCAGTTGCTTCACTTCACTTCAACTGATTGGGCTCACTTATATAGCTTTACTACAACTAATAGAGCTCACTTGTTTCACTTCACTTCAACTGATTAGGCTTACTTAACTGGCTTTACTTCAACTAATAGAGCTCACTTGTTTCAGTTCACTTCAATTGATTAAGCTCAGTTGCTTCACTTCACTTCAAATGATTAGACTCACTTTACTAGCTTCACTTCAACTAATAGAGCTCACTTGTTTCACTTCACTTCAATTGATTAAGCTCAGTTGCTTCACTTCACTTTAACTGATTAGGCTCACTTAACTAGCTTCACTTTGACTAATAGAGCTCACATGTTTCTCTTCACTTCAATTGATTAACCTCAATTGTTTCACTTCTCTTCAACTGATTAAGCTCAGTTGCTTCACTTCACTTCAACTGATTAGCCTCACTTAACAGTCTTCACTTTACCTAATAGAGCTCACTTGTACACTTCACTTCAATTGATTAAGCTCAGTTGCTTCACTTCACTTCATCTGATTGGGCTGACTTATATAGCTTTACTACGACTAATAGAGCTCACTTGTTTCACTTCACTTCAACTGATTAGGCTTACTTAACTAGCTTTTCTTCAACTAATAGAGCTCACTTGTTTCACATCACTTCAATTGATTAAGCTTAGTTGCTACACTTCACTTCAACTGAATAGGCTCACTTGACTAGCTTCTCTTCAACTGATAGAGCTCACTTGTTTCAAGTCACTTCAATTGATTAACCTCAGTTGTTCCACTTCTCTTCAACTGATTAAGCTCAGTTGCTTCACTTCACTTCAAATGATTAGACTCACTTTACTAGCTTCACTTCAACTAATAGAGCTCACTTGTTTCACTTCACTTCAATTGATTAAGCTCAGTTGCTTCACTTCACTTTAACTGATTGGGCTCACTTAGATAGCTTTACTCTAACTAATAGAGCTCACTTGTTTCACTTCACTTCAACTGATTAGGCTCACTTAACTAGCTTCACTGTAACTAATAGAGCTCACTTGTTCACTTCACTTCAATTGATTTAGCTCAGTTGCTTCACTTCACTTCAACTGATTGGGCTCACTTATATAGCTTTACTACAACTAATAGAGCTCACTTGTTTCACTTCACTTCAACTGATTAGGCTTACTTAACTGGCTTTACTTCAACTAATAGAGCTCACTTGTTTCAGTTCACTTCAATTGATTAAGCTCAGTTGCTTCACTTCACTTTAACTGATTGGGCTCACTTAGATAGCTTTACTCTAACTAATAGAGCTCACTTGTTTCACTTCACTTCAACTGATTAGTCTCACTTGACAAGCTTCTCTTCAACTGATAGAGCTCACTTGTTCACTTCACTTCAATTGATTTAGCTCAGTTGCTTCACTTCACTTCAACTGATTGGGCTCACTTATATAGCTTTACTACAACTAATAGAGCTCACTTGTTTCACTTCACTTCAACTGATTAGGCTTACTTAACTAGCTTTACTTCAACTAATAGAGCTCACTTGTTTCACTTCACTTCAATTGATGAAGCTCAGTTGCTTCACTTCACTTAAACTGATTGGGCTCACTTAGATAGCTTTACTCTAACTAATAGAGCTCACTTGTTTCACTTCACTTCAACTGATTAGGCTCACTTAACTAGCTTCACTGTAACTAATAGAGCTCACTTGTTCACTTCACTTCAATTGATTTAGCTCAGTTGCTTCACTTCACTTCAACTGATTGGGCTCACTTATATAGCTTTACTACAACTAATAGAGCTCACTTGTTTCACTTCACTTCAACTGATTAGGCTTACTTAACTGGCTTTACTTCAACTAATAGAGCTCACTTGTTTCAGTTCACTTCAATTGATTAAGCTCAGTTGCTTCACTTCACTTTAACTGATTGGGCTCACTTAGATAGCTTTACTCTAACTAATAGAGCTCACTTGTTTCACTTCACTTCAACTGATTAGGCTTACTTAACTGGCTTTACTTCAACTAATAGAGCTCACTTGTTTCAGTTCACTTCAATTGATTAAGCTCAGTTGCTTCACTTCACTTTAACTGATTGGGCTCACTTAGATAGCTTTACTCTAACTAATAGAGCTCACTTGTTTCACTTCACTTCAACTGATTAGGCTCACTTAACTAGCTTCACTGTAACTAATAGAGCTCACTTGTTCACTTCACTTCAATTGATTTAGCTCAGTTGCTTCACTTCACTTCAACTGATTGGGCTCACTTATATAGCTTTACTACAACTAATAGAGCTCACTTGTTTCACTTCACTTCAACTGATTAGGCTTACTTAACTGGCTTTACTTCAACTAATAGAGCTCACTTGTTTCAGTTCACTTCAATTGATTAAGCTCAGTTGCTTCACTTCACTTTAACTGATTGGGCTCACTTAGATAGCTTTACTCTAACTAATAGAGCTCACTTGTTTCACTTCACTTCAACTGATTAGTCTCACTTAACTAGCTTCACTGTAACTAATAGAGCTAACTTGTTCACTTCACTTCAATTGATTTAGCTCAGTTGCTTCACTTCACTTCAACTGATTGGGCTCACTTATATAGCTTTACTGCAACTATTAGAGCTCACTTGTTTCACTTCACTTCAACTGATTAGGCTTACTTAACAGGCTTTACTTCAACTAATAGAGCTCACTTGTTTCACTTCACTTCAATTGATTAAGCTCAGTTGCTACACTTCACTTCAACTGAATAGGCTCACTTGACTAGCTTCTCTTCAACTGATAGAGCTCACTTGTTTCACTTCACTCCAATTGATTAACCTCAGTTGCTTCACTTCTCTTCAACTGATTAAGCTCAGTTGCTTCACTTCACTTCAACTGATTAGGCTCACTTTACTAGCTTCACTTCAACTAATAGAGCTCACTTGTTTCACTTCACTTCAATTGATTAAGCTCAGTTGCTTCACTTCACTTTAACTGATTAGGCTCAGTTGCTTCACTTCACTTTAACTGATTAGGCTCACTTAACTAGCTTCACTTTGACTAATAGAGCTCACATGTTTCTCTTCACTTCAATTGATTAACCTCAATTGTTTCACTTCTCTTCAACTGATTAAGCTCAGTTGCTTCACTTCACTTCAACTGATTAGCCTCACTTAACAGTCTTCACTTTACCTAATAGAGCTCACTTGTACACTTCACTTCAATTGATTAAGCTCAGTTGCTTCACTTCACTTCATCTGATTGGGCTGACTTATATAGCTTTACTACGACTAATAGAGCTCACTTGTTTCACTTCACTTCAACTGATTAGGCTTACTTAACTAGCTTTTCTTCAACTAATAGAGCTCACTTGTTTCACATCACTTCAATTGATTAAGCTTAGTTGCTACACTTCACTTCAACTGAATAGGCTCACTTGACTAGCTTCTCTTCAACTGATAGAGCTCACTTGTTTCAAGTCACTTCAATTGATTAACCTCAGTTGTTCCACTTCTCTTCAACTGATTAAGCTCAGTTGCTTCACTTCACTTCAAATGATTAGACTCACTTTACTAGCTTCACTTCAACTAATAGAGCTCACTTGTTTCACTTCACTTCAATTGATTAAGCTCAGTTGCTTCACTTCACTTTAACTGATTGGGCTCACTTAGATAGCTTTGCTCTAACTAATAGAGCTCACTTGTTTCACTTCACTTCAACTGATTAGGCTCACTTAACTAGCTTCACTGTAACTAATAGAGCTCACTTGTTCACTTCACTTCAATTGATTTAGCTCAGTTGCTTCACTTCACTTCAACTGATTGGGCTCACTTATATAGCTTTACTACAACTAATAGAGCTCACTTGTTTCACTTCACTTCAACTGATTAGGCTTACTTAACTGGCTTCACTGTAACTAATAGAGCTCACTTGTTTCAGTTCACTTCAATTGATTAAGCTCAGTTGCTTCACTTCACTTTAACTGATTGGGCTCACTTATATAGCTTTACTGCAACTATTAGAGCTCACTTGTTTCACTTCACTTCAACTGATTAGGCTTACTTAACAGGCTTTACTTCAACTAATAGAGCTCACTTGTTTCACTTCACTTCAATTGATTAAGCTCAGTTGCTACACTTCACTTCAACTGAATAGGCTCACTTGACTAGCTTCTCTTCAACTGATAGAGCTCACTTGTTTCACTTCACTCCAATTGATTAACCTCAGTTGCTTCACTTCTCTTCAACTGATTAAGCTCAGTTGCTTCACTTCACTTCAACTGATTAGGCTCACTTTACTAGCTTCACTTCAACTAATAGAGCTCACTTGTTTCAAGTCACTTCAATTGATTAACCTCAGTTGTTCCACTTCTCTTCAACTGATTAAGCTCAGTTGCTTCACTTCACTTCAAATGATTAGACTCACTTTACTAGCTTCACTTCAACTAATAGAGCTCACTTGTTTCACTTCACTTCAATTGATTAAGCTCAGTTGCTTCACTTCACTTTAACTGATTGGGCTCACTTAGATAGCTTTGCTCTAACTAATAGAGCTCACTTGTTTCACTTCACTTCAACTGATTAGGCTCACTTAACTAGCTTCACTGTAACTAATAGAGCTCACTTGTTTCAGTTCACTTCAATTGATTAAGCTCAGTTGCTTCACTTCACTTTAACTGATTGGGCTCACTTAGATAGCTTTACTCTAACTAATAGAGCTCACTTGTTTCACTTCACTTCAACTGATTAGTCTCACTTAACTAGCTTCACTGTAACTAATAGAGCTAACTTGTTCACTTCACTTCAATTGATTTAGCTCAGTTGCTTCACTTCACTTCAACTGATTGGGCTCACTTATATAGCTTTACTGCAACTATTAGAGCTCACTTGTTTCACTTCACTTCAACTGATTAGGCTTACTTAACAGGCTTTACTTCAACTAATAGAGCTCACTTGTTTCACTTCACTTCAATTGATTAAGCTCAGTTGCTACACTTCACTTCAACTGAATAGGCTCACTTGACTAGCTTCTCTTCAACTGATAGAGCTCACTTGTTTCACTTCACTCCAATTGATTAACCTCAGTTGCTTCACTTCTCTTCAACTGATTAAGCTCAGTTGCTTCACTTCACTTCAACTGATTAGGCTCACTTTACTAGCTTCACTTCAACTAATAGAGCTCACTTGTTTCACTTCACTTCAATTGATTAAGCTCAGTTGCTTCACTTCACTTTAACTGATTAGGCTCAGTTGCTTCACTTCACTTTAACTGATTAGGCTCACTTAACTAGCTTCACTTTGACTAATAGAGCTCACATGTTTCTCTTCACTTCAATTGATTAACCTCAATTGTTTCACTTCTCTTCAACTGATTAAGCTCAGTTGCTTCACTTCACTTCAACTGATTAGCCTCACTTAACAGTCTTCACTTTACCTAATAGAGCTCACTTGTACACTTCACTTCAATTGATTAAGCTCAGTTGCTTCACTTCACTTCATCTGATTGGGCTGACTTATATAGCTTTACTACAACTAATAGAGCTCACTTGTTTCACTTCACTTCAACTGATTAGGCTTACTTAACTAGCTTTTCTTCAACTAATAGAGCTCACTTGTTTCACATCACTTCAATTGATTAAGCTTAGTTGCTACACTTCACTTCAACTGAATAGGCTCACTTGACTAGCTTCTCTTCAACTGATAGAGCTCACTTGTTTCAAGTCACTTCAATTGATTAACCTCAGTTGTTCCACTTCTCTTCAACTGATTAAGCTCAGTTGCTTCACTTCACTTCAAATGATTAGACTCACTTTACTAGCTTCACTTCAACTAATAGAGCTCACTTGTTTCACTTCACTTCAATTGATTAAGCTCAGTTGCTTCACTTCACTTTAACTGATTGGGCTCACTTAGATAGCTTTACTCTAACTAATAGAGCTCACTTGTTTCACTTCACTTCAACTGATTAGGCTCTCTTAACTAGCTTCACTGTAACTAATAGAGCTCACTTGTTCACTTCACTTCAATTGATTTAGCTCAGTTGCTTCACTTCACATCAACTGAATGGGCTCACTTGACTAGCTTCTCTTCAACTGATAGAGCTCACTTGTTTCACTTCACTTCAACTGATTAGGCTTACTTAACTAGCTTTACTTCAACTAATAGCGCTTACTTGTTTCACTTCACTTCAATTGATTAAGCTCAGTTGCTACACTTCACTTCAAGTGAATAGGCTTACTTAACTAGCTTTACTTCAACTAATAGAGCTCACTTGTTTCACTTCACTTCAATTGATGAAGCTCAGTTGCTTCACTTCACTTAAACTGATTGGGCTCACTTAGATAGCTTTACTCTAACTAATAGAGCTCACTTGTTTCACTTCACTTCAACTGATTAGGCTCACTTAACTAGCTTCACTGTAACTAATAGAGCTCACTTGTTCACTTCACTTCAATTGATTTAGCTCAGTTGCTTCACTTCACTTCAACTGATTGGGCTCACTTATATAGCTTTACTACAACTAATAGAGCTCACTTGTTTCACTTCACTTCAACTGATTAGGCTTACTTAACAGGCTTTACTTCAACTAATAGAGCTCACTTGTTTCAGTTCACTTCAATTGATTAAGCTCAGTTGCTTCACTTCACTTCAAGTGAATAGGCTCACTTGACTAGCTTCTTTTCAACTGATAGAGCTCACTTGTTTCAATTCACTTCAATTGATTAACCTCAGTTGCGTCACTTCTCTTCAACTGATTAAGCTAAGTTGCATCACTTCACTTCAACTGATTGGGCTCACTTATACAGCTTTACTACAACTAATAGAGCTCACTTGTTTCACTTCACTTCAACTGATTAGGCTTACTTAACTAGCTTTACTTCAACTAATAGAGCTCACTTGTTCACTTCACTTCAATTGATTTAGCTCATTTGCTTCACTTCACTTCAACTGATTGGGCTCACTTATATAGCTTTACTGCAACTGTTAGAGCTCACTTGTTTCACTTCACTTCAACTGATTAGGCTTACTTAACAGGCTTTACTTCAACTAATAGTGCTCACTTGTTTCACTTCACTTCAATTGATTAAGCTCAGTTGCTACACTTCACTTCAACTGAATAGGCTCACTTGACTAGCTTCTCTTCAACTGATAGAGCTCACTTGTTTCACTTCACTTCCATTGATTAAACTCAGTTGCTTCACTTCTTTTCAACTGATTAAGCTCAGTTGCTTCACTTTACTTCAACTGAATAGGTTAACTTGACTAGCTTCTCTTCAACTAATAGAGCTCACTTGTTTCACTTCACTTCAATTGATTAAGCTCAGTTGCTTCACTTCACTTTAACTGATTGGGCTCACTTAGATAGCTTTACTCTAACTAATAGAGCTCACTTGTTTCACTTCACTTCAACTGATTAGGCTCACTTAACTAGCTTCACTGTAACTAATAGAGCTCACTTGTTCACTTCACTTCAATTGATTTAGCTCATTTGCTTCACTTCACTTCAACTGATTGGGCTCACTTATATAGCTTTACTGCAACTGTTAGAGCTCACTTGTTTCACTTCACTTCAACTGATTAGGCTTACTTAACAGGCTTTACTTCAACTAATAGTGCTCACTTGTTTCACTTCACTTCAATTGATTAAGCTCAGTTGCTACACTTCACTTCAACTGAATAGGCTCACTTGACTAGCTTCTCTTCAACTGATAGAGCTCACTTGTTTCACTTCACTCCAATTGATTAACCTCAGTTGCGTCACTTCTCTTCAACTGATTAAGCTCAGTTGCATCACTTCACTTCAACTGATTGGGCTCACTTATACAGCTTTACTACAACTAATAGAGCTCACTTGTTTCACTTCACTTCAACTGATTAGGCTTACTTAACAGGCTTTACTTCAACTAATAGTGCTCACTTGTTTCACTTCACTTCAATTGATTAAGCTCAGTTGCTACACTTCACTTCAAGTGAATAGGCTCACTTGACTAGCTTCTCTTCAACTGATAGAGCTCACTTGTTTCAATTCACTTCAATTGATTAACCTCAGTTGCTTCACTTCTCTTCAACTGATTAAGCTCAGTTGCTTCACTTCACTTCAAATGATTATCCTCACTTTACTAGCTTCACTTCAACTAATAGAGCTCACTTGTTTCACTTCACTTCAATTGATTGAGCTCACTTGTTTCACTTCACTTCCATTGATTAAACTCAGTTGCTTCACTTCTTTTCAACTGATTAAGCTCAGTTGCTTCACTTTACTTCAACTGAATAGGTTAACTTGACTAGCTTTTCTTCAACTAATAGAGCTCACTTGTTTCACTTCACTTCAATTGATTAAGCTCAGTTGCTTCACTTCACTTCAACTGAATAGGCTCACTTTACTAGCTTCACTTCAACTAATAGAGCTCAGTTGCTGCACTTCACTTCAATTGATTAAGCTCAGTTGCTTCACTTCACTTCAACTAATTGGGTTCACTTAGTTAGCTTCAGTTCAACAAATAGAGCTCACTTGTTTCACTTCACTTCAAATGATCAAGCTCAGTTGCTTCACTTCACTTTAACTGATTGGGCTCACTTAGATAGCTTTACTCCAACTAATAGAGCTCACTTGTTTCACTTCACTTCAAGCGATTAGGCTCACTTAACTAGCTTCACTGTAACTAATAGAGCTTACTTGTTTCACTTCACTTCATTTGATTAAGCTCAATTGTTTCACTTTACTTGAACTGATTAAGCTCAGTTGCTACACTTCACTTCAAGTGAATAGGCTCACTTGACTAGCTTCTCTTCAACTGATAGAGCTCACTTGTTTCAATTCACTTCAATTGATTAACCTCAGTTGCGTCACTTCACTTCAATTGATTAAGCTCAGTTGCTTCACTTCACTTTAACTGATTGGGCTCACTTAGATAGCTTTACTCTAACTAATAGAGCTCACTTGTTTCACTTCACTTCAACTGATTAGGCTCACTTAACTAGCTTCACTGTAACTAATAGAGCTCACTTGTTCACTTCACTTCAATTGATTTAGCTCATTTGCTTCACTTCACTTCAACTGATTGGGCTCACTTATATAGCTTTACTGCAACTGTTAGAGCTCACTTGTTTCACTTCACTTCAACTGATTAGGCTTACTTAACAGGCTTTACTTCAACTAATAGTGCTCACTTGTTTCACTTCACTTCAATTGATTAAGCTCAGTTGCTACACTTATCTTCAACTGAATAGGCTCACTTGACTGGCTTCTCTTCAACTGATAGAGCTCACTTGTTTCACTTCACTCCAATTGATTAACCTCAGTTGCTTCACTTCTCTTCAACTGATTAAGCTCAGTTGCTTCACTTCACTTCAACTGATTAGGCTCACTTTACTAGCTTCACTTGAACTAATAGAGCTCACTTGTTTCACTTCACTTCAATTGATTAAGCTCAGTTGCTTCACTTCACTTTAACTGATTAGGCTCACTTAACTAGCTTCACTTTGACTAATAGAGCTCACATGTTTCTCTTCACTTCAATTGATTAACCTCAATTGTTTCACTTCTCTTCAACTGATTAAGCTCAGTTGCTTCACTTCACTTCAACTGATTAGCCTCACTTAACAGGCTTCACTTTACCTAATAGAGCTCACTTGTACACTTCACTTCAATTGATTAAGCTCAGTTGCTTCACTTCACTTCATCTGATTGGGCTGAGTTATATAGCTTTACTACAACTAATAGAGCTCACTTGTTTCACTTCACTTCAACTGATTAGGCTTACTTAACTAGCTTTTCTTCAACTGATAGAGCTCACTTGTTTCACATCACTTCAATTGATTAAGCTTAGTTGCTACACTTCACTTCAACTGAATAGGCTCACTTGACTAGCTTCTCTTCAACTGATAGAGCTCACTTGTTTCACTTCACTCCAATTGATTAACCTCAGTTGCTTCACTTCCCTTCAACTGATTAAGCTCAGTTGCTTCACTTCACTTCAACTGATTAGGCTCACTTTACTAGCTTCACTTGAACTAATAGAGCTCACTTGTTTCACTTCACTTCAATTGATTAAGCTCAGTTGCTTCACTTCACTTTAACTGATTAGGCTCAGTTGCTTCACTTCACTTTAACTGATTAGGCTCACTTAACTAGCTTCACTTTGACTAATAGAGCTCACATGTTTCTCTTCACTTCAATTGATTAACCTCAATTGTTTCACTTCTCTTCAACTGATTAAGCTCAGTTGCTTCACTTCACTTCAACTGATTAGCCTCACTTAACAGGCTTCACTTTACCTAATAGAGCTCACTTGTACACTTCACTTCAATTGATTAAGCTCAGTTGCTTCACTTCACTTCATCTGATTGGGCTGAGTTATATAGCTTTACTATAACTAATAAAGCTCACTTGTTTCACTTCACTTCAACTGATTAGGCTTACTTAACTAGCTTTTCTTCAACTAATAGAGCTCACTTGTTTCACATCACTTCAATTGATTAAGCTTAGTTGCTACACTTCACTTCAACTGAATAGGCTCACTTGACTAGCTTCTCTTCAACTGATAGAGCTCACTTGTTTCAATTCACTTCAATTGATTAACCTCAGTTGTTCCACTTCTCTTCAACTGATTAAGCTCAGTTGCTTCACTTCACTTCAAATGATTAGACTCACTTTACTAGCTTCACTTCAACTAATAGAGCTCACTTGTTTCACTTCACTTCAATTGATTAAGCTCAGTTGCTTCACTTCACTTTAACTGATTGGGCTCACTTAGATAGCTTTACTCCAACTAATAGAGCTCACTTGTTTCACTTCACTTCAGCTGATTAGGCTCTCTTAACTAGCTTCACTGTAACTAATAGAGCTCACTTGTTCACTTCACTTCAATTGATTTAGCTCAGTTGCTTCACTTCACATCAACTGATTGGGCTCACTTATATAGCTTTACTACAACTAATAGAGCTCACTTGTTTCACTTCACTTCAACTGATTAGGCTTACTTAACTAGCTTTACTTCAACTAATAGCGCTTACTTGTTTCACTTCACTTAGATTGATTAAGCTCAGTTGCTACACTTCACTTCAAGTGAATAGGCTCACTTGACTAGCTTCT
The DNA here is from genome assembly GCA_939192795.1 of Bombylius discolor. Taxonomy (NCBI): domain Eukaryota; kingdom Metazoa; phylum Arthropoda; class Insecta; order Diptera; family Bombyliidae; genus Bombylius; species Bombylius discolor. The sequence goes on from OW584238.1 coordinate 28,153,128, forward strand.
CTTCAACTGATAGAGCTCACTTGTTTCAATTCACTTCAATTGATTAACCTCAGTTGCTTCACTTCTCTTCAACTGATTAAGCTCAGTTGCTTCACTTCACTTCAACTGATTGGGCTCACTTATATAGCTTTACTACATCTAATAGAGCTCACTTGTTTCACTTCACTTCAACTGATTAGGCTTACTTAACTAGCTTTACTTCAACTAATAGCGCTTACTTGTTTCACTTCACTTCAATTGATTAAGCTCAGTTGCTTCACTTCACTTCAACTGATAAGGCTCACTTAACTAGCTTCACTGTAACTAATAGAGCTCACTTGTTCACTTCACTTCAATTGATTTAGCTCAGATGCTTCACTTCACTTCAACTCATTAAGCTCAGTTGCTTCACTTCACTTCAACTGATTAAGCTCAGTTGCTTTGCTTCACTTCAACTGATAGAGCTCACTTGTTTCAATTCACTTCAATTGATTAACCTCAGTTGCTTCACTTCTCTTCAACTGATTAAGCTCAGTTGCTTCACTTCACTTCAAATGATTATCCTCACTTTACTAGCTTCACTTCAACTAATAGAGCTCACTTGTTTCACTTCACTTCAATTGATTAAACTCAGTTGCTTCACTTCTTTTCAACTGATTAAGCTCAGTTGCTTCACTTTACTTCAACTGAATAGGTTAACTTGACTAGCTTCTCTTCAACTAATAGAGCTCACTTGTTTCACTTCACTTCAATTGATTAAGCTCAGTTGCTTCACTTCACTTCAACTGAATAGGCTCACTTTACTAGCTTCACTTCAACTAATAGAGCTCAGTTGCTGCACTTCACTTCAATTGATTAAGCTCAGTTGCTTCACTTCACTTCAACTAATTGGGTTCACTTAGTTAGCTTCAGTTCAACAAATAGAGCTCACTTGTTTCACTTCACTTCAAATGATCAAGCTCAGTTGCTTCACTTCACTTTAACTGATTGGGCTCACTTAGATAGCTTTACTCCAACTAATAGAGCTCACTTGTTTCACTTCACTTCAAGCGATTAGGCTCACTTAACTAGCTTCACTGTAACTAATAGAGCTTACTTGTTTCACTTCACTTCATTTGATTAAGCTCAATTGTTTCACTTTACTTGAACTGATTAAGCTCAGTTGCTTCACTTCACTTCAACTGATTAGCCTCACTTAACAGGCTTTACTTTACCTAATAGAGCTTACTTGTACACTTCACTTCAATTGATTGAGCTCAGTTGCTTCACTTCACTTCATCTGATTGGGCTGACTTATATAGCTTTACTACAACTAATAGAGCTCACTTGTTTCACTTCACTTCAACTGATTAGGCTTAATTAACTAGCTTTTCTTCAACTGATAGAGCTCACTTGTTTCAATTCACTTCAATTGATTAACCTCAGTTGCTTCACTTCTCTTCAACTGATTAAGCTCAGTTGGTTCACTTCACTTCAAATGATTAGACTCACTTCACTAGCTTCACTTCAACTAATAGAGCTCACTTGTTTCACTTCACTTCAATTGATTAAGCTCAGTTGCTTCACTTCACTTCAACTGATTGGGCTCACTTAGATAGCTTTACTCCAACTAATAGAGCTTACTTGTTTCAATTCACTTCAACTGATTAGGCTCACTTAACTAGCTTCACTGTAACTAATAGAGCTCACTTGTTCACTTCACTTCAATTGATTTAGCTCAGTTGCTTCACTTCACATCAACTGATTGGGCTCACTTAAATAGCTTTACTACAACTAATAGAGCTCACTTGTTTCACTTCACTTCAACTGATTAGGCTTACTTAACTAGCTTTACTTCAACTAATAGAGCTTACTTGTTTCACTTCACTTCAATTGATTAAGCTCAGTTGCTACACTTCACTTCAAGTGAATAGGCTCACTTGACTAGCTTCTCTTCAACTGATAGAGCTCACTTGTTTCAATTCACTTCAATTGATTAACCTCAGTTGCTTCACTTCTCTTCAACTGATTAAGCTCAGTTGCTTCACTTCACTTCAACTGATTGGGCTCACTTATATAGCTTAACTACAACTAATAGAGCTCACTTGTTTCACTTCACTTCAACTGATTAGGCTTACTTAACTAGCTTTACTTCAACTAATAGAGCTCACTTGTTTCACTTCACTTCAATTGATTAAGCTCAGTTGCTTCACTTCACTTTAACTGATTGGGCTCACTTAGATAGCTTTACTCTAACTAATAGAGCTCACTTGTTTCACTTCACTTCAACTGATTAGGCTCACTTAACTAGCTCCACTGTAACTAATAGAGCTCACTTGTTCGCTTCACTTCAATTGATTTAGCTCAGTTGCTTCACTTCACTTCAACTGATTTGGCTCACTTATATAGCTTTACTACAACTAATAGAGCTCACTTGTTTCACTTCACTTCAACTGATTAGGCTTACTTAACTGGCTTTACTACAACTAATAGAGCTCACTTGTTTCAGTTCACTTCAATTGATTAAGCTCAGTTGCTTCACTTCACTTCAAGTGAATAGGCTCACTTGACTAGCTTCTCTTCAACTGATAGAGCTCACTTGTTTCAATTCACTTCAATTGATTAACCTCAGTTGCGTCACTTCTCTTCAACTGATTAAGCTCAGTTGCATCACTTCACTTCAACTGATTGGGCTCACTTATACAGCTTTACTACAACTAATAGAGCTCACTTGTTTCACTTCACTTCAACTGATTAGGCTTACTTAACTAGCTTTACTTCAACTAATAGAGCTCACTTGTTTCACTTCACTTCAATTGATTAAGCTCAGTTGCTTCACTTCACTTTAACTGATTGGGCTCACTTAGATAGCTTTACTCTAACTAATAGAGCTCACTTGTTTCACTTCACTTCAACTGATTAGGCTCTCTTAACTAGCTTCGCTGTAACTAATAGAGCTCACTTGTTCACTTCACTTCAATTGATTAAGCTCAGTTGCTTCACTTCACTTCAAGTGAATAGGCTCACTTGACTAGCTTCTCTTCAACTGATAGAGCTCACTTGTTTCAATTCACTTCAATTGATTAACCTCAGTTGCGTCACTTCTCTTCAACTGATTAAGCTCAGTTGCATCACTTCACTGCAACTGATTGGGCTCACTTATACAGCTTTACTACAACTAATAGAGCTCACTTGTTTCACTTCACTTCAACTGATTAGGCTTACTTAACTAGCTTTACTTCAACTAATAGAGCTCACTTGTTTCACTTCACTTCAATTGATTAAGCTCAGTTGCTTCACTTCACTTCAACTGATTAGGCTCACTTTACTAGCTTCACTTCAACTAATAGAGCTCACTTGTTTCAATTCACTTCAATTGATTAACCTCAGTTGCGTCACTTCTCTTCAACTGATTAAGCTCAGTTGCTTCACTTCACTTTAACTGATTAGGCTCAGTTGCTTCACTTCACTTTAACTGATTAGGCTCACTTAACTAGCTTCACTTTGACTAATAGAGCTCACATGTTTCTCTTCACTTCAATTGATTAACATCAATTGTTTCACTTCTCTTCAACTGATTAAGCTCAGTTGCTTCACTTCACTTCAACTGATTAGCCTCACTTAACAGTCTTCACTTTACCTAATAGAGCTCACTTGTACACTTCACTTCAATTGATTAAGCTCAGTTGCTTCACTTCACTTCATCTGATTGGGCTGACTTATATAGCTTTACTACAACTAATAGAGCTCACTTGTTTCACTTCACTTCAACTGATTAGGCTTACTTAACTAGCTTTTCTTCAACTAATAGAGCTCACTTGTTTCACATCACTTCAATTGATTAAGCTTAGTTGCTACACTTCACTTCAACTGAATAGGCTCACTTGACTAGCTTCTCTTCAACTGATAGAGCTCACTTGTTTCAATTCACTTCAATTGATTAACCTCAGTTGTTCCACTTCTCTTCAACTGATTAAGCTCAGTTGCTTCACTTCACTTCAAATGATTAGACTCACTTTACTAGCTTCACTTCAACTAATAGAGCTCACTTGTTTCACTTCACTTCAATTGATTAAGCTCAGTTGCTTCACTTCACTTTAACTGATTGGGCTCACTTAGATAGCTTTACTCCAACTAATAGAGCTCACTTGTTTCACTTCACTTCAACTGATTAGGCTCTCTTAACTAGCTTCGCTGTAACTAATAGAGCTCACTTGTTCACTTCACTTCAATTGATTTAGCTCAGTTGCTTCACTTCACATCAACTGAATGGGCTCACTTATATAGCTTTACTACAACTAATAGAGCTCACTTGTTTCACTTCACTTCAACTGATTAGGCTTACTTAACTAGCTTTACTTCAACTAATAGCGCTTACTTGTTTCACTTCACTTCAATTGATTAAGCTCAGTTGCCACACTTCACTTCAAGTGAATAGGCTCACTTGACTAGCTTCTCTTCAACTGATAGAGCTCACTTGTTTCACTTCACTTCAATTGATTAAGCTCAGTTGCTTCACTTCACTTCAACTGATTGGGCTCACTTATATAGCTTTACTCTAACTAATAGAGCTCACTTGTTTCACTTCACTTCAACTGATTAGGCTCACTTAACTAGCTTCACTGTAACTAATAGAGCTCACTTGTTCACTTCACTTCAATTGATTTAGTTCAGTTGCTTCACTTCACTTCAACTGATTGGGCTCACTTATATAGCTTTACTACAACTAATAGAGCTCACTTGTTTCACTTCACTTCAACTGATTAGGCTTACTTAACTAGCTTTACTTCAACTAATAGAGCTCACTTGTTTCACTTCACTTCAATTGATGAAGCTCAGTTGCTTCACTTCACTTAAACTGATTGGGCTCACTTAGATAGCTTTACTCTAACTAATAGAGCTCACTTGTTTCACTTCACTTCAACTGATTAGGCTCACTTATATAGCTTTACTACAACTAATAGAGCTCACTTGTTTCACTTCACTTCAACTGATTAGGCTTACTTAACTAGCTTCACTGTAACTAATAGAGCTCACTTGTTCACTTCACTTCAATTGATTTAGCTCAGTTGCTTCACTTCACTTCAACTGATTGGGCTCACTTATATAGCTTTACTACAACTAATAGAGCTCACTTGTTTCACTTCACTTCAACTGATTAGGCTTACTTAACTGGCTTTACTTCAACTAATAGAGCTCACTTGTTTCAGTTCACTTCAATTGATTAAGCTCAGTTGCTTCACTTCACTTCAACTGATTGGGCTCACTTGACTAGCTTCTCTTCAACTGATGGAGCTCACTTGTTTCACTTCACTTCAATTGATTAAGCTCAGTTGCTACACTTCACTTTAACTGAATAGGCTCACTTGACTAGCTTCTCTTCAACTAATAGAGCTCACTTGTTTCACTTCACTTCAATTGATTAAGCTCAGTTGCTTCACTTCACTTCAACTGATTGGGCTCACTTAGATAGCTTTACTCTAACTATTAGAGCTCATTTGTTTCACTTCACTTCAACTGATTAGGCTCACTTAACTAGCTTCACTGTAACTAATAGAGCTCACTTGTTCAGTTCACTTCAATTGATTTAGCTCAGATGCTTCACTTCACTTCAACTGATTGGGCTCACTTATATAGCTTTACTACAACTAATAGAGCTCACTTGTTTCACTTCACTTCAACTGATTAGGCTTACTTAACTAGCTTTACTTCAACTAATAGAGCTCACTTGTTTCACTTCACCTTAATTGATTAACCTCAGTTGCTTCACTTCTCTTCAACTGATTAAGCTCAGTTGCTTCACTTCACTTCAACTGAATAGGCTAACTTGACTAGCTTCTCTTCAACTAATAGAGCTCACTTGTTTCACTTCACTTCAATTGATTAGGCTCAGTTGCTTCACTTCACTTTAACTGATTGGGCTCACTTAGATAGCTTTACTCTAACTAATAGAACTCACTTGTTTCACTTCACTTCAACTGATTAGGCTTACTTAACTAGCTTCACTGTAACTAATAGAGCTCACTTCTGTGTTTAAAAGCCAAAGTAGCTTATGTCAAAACTATCGGTTTTGAGAAAATGTGACTTAAAGTTTTAAACAGGTTTCTGAAAAAAATGTGTTTATATTTTGAAAAAAAATGTTGACTATTCGTTTTAAAATGGAATAAAAAAACAAATAACATACAATATTCCTTGAAAACAAATCCTTGTATTATACTTCGACGAAGTTTTTTCACTTAAGATGCTTTTCCTTTTTCAAAATATTAGTCTAAATTTTATTATGTAACTTAGGATACTTTTCCAAACCGAGTATTTAAAACAAGTAAACCTAATGTTGAGTTAAGGTATTTTTCCAACTCGAAAATTTTTGTATATACAGACTTAAGAAAAAAACACATGATAAAAAATATTTTTTACATACAAAATTTTTATTAACACAATAATAAAAAAGTGGTTCAATTTTTACATTTCCTCATTATCTTGTTCAGTCAGGTCTGGATGAATGAGTGGTGAATCGTTCGTACTCAAGTTGTTATAAAAACTGTGAAAACATTCAGTTATTAGTGGCAGCATTTCAATGAGATCTTTTTTCTTTTCAGTATTTATTGGAAGTAGTTCTGAATAACACCTGGATACATTTTGGATATTTATGCCATTACAACCACGCCGTCTTATGTTGAGTATTTTAAAAGGCTCATTTTCTGTTAGTGTTGTTTTATATTGTATATATATTGTATTTTAGAATAACGCAACCATTTAACGTTTTGCCAGATAAATTTTTCTTTACTTTCATCGGTTTTGCGCCAAAGTAATTGGTTTTTAGAAGCAGTGGAAAAATCAAAAATTTCACTCTGTGACATTTCTTCGACTACAAATTGTCTTTTAACACCTACTGCTGCTATGAAATTGTACCAATCTCTGGGATGGTGTATATTTGATGTAGTCCTCTTTTTTTTCCTCTCGATCAACGCATGATCCACATCACACTCCATGTGAGTGTGACCTGGCAAAAGAAATTTGTGGTCAATGATGTCAATGTTATCCTGGTTATTTAAAAATATCATGAACATAGTGGAAACAAAGCTATTTTTATTCTGCCCTGGACAAGAATCGCTGAAAAATACTACATGTTTAGTTTCTTGCGAAAGATTCTTCAAATGTTTGAAAAGACATGAAGCTATTTCGTTTCCTCCGCGTTTTCCAATAGCTTCATGCCACATGTAGCAGTACGGCTGATCATTAGCACAATCATGTACTGTGAGATTGAACGTCCATAATTGTCGTTTGTAAAATGACAACGAGGATCTTAGAAAAGGAGTTGGAAGGCACTGTTGTAAATCGAAAGTAAAAACTTTATATTTCGAATCCAATTTTGCAGCACTTTTAGCTTCAGATTTGATCTTGTACGCTAAATCTGCATCTGCATGGTGGCTATCACGCTCTTGATGTAAAGATTCTAATTCATCATGAGATGCTGTCTTTATTTTCAATTTAAGCATTTCACACTTATGACATACATCTACCTGAGGCTTTTTAAATTTTAGATTCATAGAATGAAAAATTTCAGAGTATTTTGTCTGTGAAACTGGTTCAATATGAGACTCTTTATACAATCGGTACATCAAGGATAAGGATAAATCACTGCACAAGTATTTTTTTTCTGTGTCTCTTCGGCTATAATGACTTTCATATGCCGGAAATGATGATATATGATTTTTAACGTCATTTAATTTTTGGTCAGATAATTTATTGATTGGTGTACGAGATCCACGCTTATCGGGAACAATGACAGTTCCATTACTTTCTAATTTTTTTTAAATAATTGTCTTGAAAAATTGATCACTTTCATCCAGTGTAAATTTGAAACACTTTTGGCAAACAGAGAGCCTTTCGCCTCTTTTAACAAGATAATAAGAATAAGAATATTGTCGGTTTCTCGGTGCAGTAGAACTTTTGATTTTTCTTTCGCATTTTTTATCATGAATTTCAATTAGCCCTGTTAAATGAGCCTGGCGAAGTTTGTAACTGCCTAACGCCCAATACTGATCGAAAATATATTTTTGGTCCTCCTCAGATAACTTTTCCTTACAATTTTTTCGACATTTTTGTAAAATTTTAAACTTTTTTTCTCGTACATATTTTCCTTTTTGTGTTGTATAAGACTGCCCCGTATTCCTTTTTTTTTGCCTTGATTTTTTATTTTCTTTGTCATTATTTTCTTGTGATTCAACATTTTGACCCTTATCTTTTAGTTCAACTTGTGGTATATCAGCGTCAATTAAATTACGTATCAATTGATTCGCAGCCTGTTCTAATTCGCTATCAGCATCAGAAACGCATTCATCACTAGAACTATTAGATGGTACAAAGTCCGGATCGAGTACACTGTCATCATCATCATCATAATCAGAAATGTTAAAATGATTTTGCAGGGAACATAAATCAAAACAAAAACCATTGACAAATGATGAATGAGTTTCGTTTAAAACAGGTGAATGAAAAAATGTAGAAACTGCAATACCTATAATTACATTTTTATTTTTTAGAAATACTGTTATTTTAAAAAAGCATAATAAAAATTAATCAAATCGTTTTTTTACATATAAGATATTGACATACAATCTTTGTATTTTGCTTTGATTTTCATTTGTATCAAATTAATATAAAAATTGTTAACTTACTGTTGTTTTTGGATGACATATCGTTGTTACTATGAGAAAATGTGTTGGGTTTACCACCAGAAGACGTGACGTTGCTGGTTAAGGGTCTTTCAGCAAATTTTGACCGAGCCAACAATACCATTTGTTTCCCTCGACTCATACTGCGCTTAAAATTGTAAAAAGTGTACCTTTCGCTTTGACTAACTATGCAAAACTAACTTCTGTATCACTGTAACAAGTGTAATACACACACAAAAATAGCTTAAGTCGATATAAATTAACAGCTTTTCTATTCTTAAGTTTGGAAAAGTAGCTTGGGTTACTTAAGCTACTTTTCCCTGGCAATAAATCGAATAATTTTATACTGAATATAATCTTAAGTAGACTTATGATCGGTAAACAAGGTATTTTCAGTTTGAGAAATTAACTAACATAGACATAAGATATTTTTCCTTACTTAACTCAACTATGATTTTGCCGTTAAAATACAGTTAATTTCCCACATAAGTGGTTTTTCTAAAATAACATGGGCTGCTTAATTCAACATATTAGGACCAAGTTAACATAAGTTGTTTTTTCAAAGGTATATATAAATTGATTAAGCTCAGTTGCTACACTTCACTTTAACTGAATAGGCTCACTTGACTAGTTTCTCTTCAACTGATAGAGCTCACTTGTTTCAATTCACTTCAATTGATTAACCTCAGTTGCTTCACTTCTCTTCAACTGATTAAGCTCAGTTGCTTCACTTCACTTCAAATGATTATCCTCACTTTACTAGCTTCACTTCAACTAATAGAGCTCACTTGTTCCACTTCACTTCAATTGATTAAGCTCACTTGTTTCACTTCACTTCAAGTGAATAGGCTCACTTGACTAGCTTCTCTTCAACTGATAGAGCTCACTTGTCTTAATTCACTTCAATTGATTAAGCTCAGTTGCTTCACTTCACTCCAAATGATTAGGCTCACTTTACTAGCTTCACTTCAACTAATAGAGCTCACTTGTTTCACTTCACTTCAATTGATTAAGCTTAGTTGCTTCACTTCACTTTAACTGATTGGGCTCACTTAGATAGCTTTACTCCAACTAATAGAGCTCACTTGTTTCACTTCACTTCAACTGATTAGGCTCACTTAACTAGCTTTACTTCAACTAATAGAGCTCACTTGTTTCACTTCACTTCAATTGGTTAAGCTCAGTTGCTTCACTTCACTTCACCTAATTGGGTTCACTTAGTTAGCTTTACTACAACTAATAGAGCTCACTTGTTTCACTTCACTTCAACTGATTAGGCTTACTTAACTAGCTTTACTTCAACTAATAGAGCTTACTTGTTTCACTTCACTTCAATTGATTAAGCTCAGTTGCTACACTTCACTTCAAGTGAATAGGCTCACTTGACTAGCTTCTCTTCAACTGATAGAGCTCACTTGTTTCAATTCACTTCAACTGATTAAGCTCAGTTGCTTCACTTCACTTCAACTGATTGGGCTCACTTATATAGCTTTACTACAACTAATAAGCTCACTTGTTTCACTTCACTTCAACTGATTAGGCTCACTTAACTAGCTTCACTGTAACTAATAGAGCTCACTTGTTCACTTCACTTCAATTGATTTAGCTCAGTTGCTTCACTTCACTTCAACTGATTGGGCTCACTTATATAGCTTTACTACAACTAATAGAGCTCACTTGTTTCACTTCACTTCAACTGATTAGGCTTACTTAACTGGCTTTACTTCAACTAATAGAGCTCACTTGTTTCAGTTCACTTCAATTGATTAAGCTCAGTTGCTTCACTTCACTTCAACTGATTGGGCTCACTTGACTAGCTTCTCTTCAACTGATGGAGCTCACTTGTTTCACTTCACTTCAATTGATTAAGCTCAGTTGCTACACTTCACTTTAACTGAATAGGCTCACTTGACTAGCTTCTCTTCAACTAATAGAGCTCACTTGTTTCACTTCACTTCAATTGATTAAGCTCAGTTGCTTCACTTCACTTCAACTGATTGGGCTCACTTAGATAGCTTTACTCTAACTATTAGAGCTCATTTGTTTCACTTCACTTCAACTGATTAGGCTCACTTAACTAGCTTCACTGTAACTAATAGAGCTCACTTGTTCAGTTCACTTCAATTGATTTAGCTCAGATGCTTCACTTCACTTCAACTGATTGGGCTCACTTATATAGCTTTACTACAACTAATAGAGCTCACTTGTTTCACTTCACTTCAACTGATTAGGCTTACTTAACTAGCTTTACTTCAACTAATAGAGCTCACTTGTTTCACTTCACCTTAATTGATTAACCTCAGTTGCTTCACTTCTCTTCAACTGATTAAGCTCAGTTGCTTCACTTCACTTCAACTGAATAGGCTAACTTGACTAGCTTCTCTTCAACTAATAGAGCTCACTTGTTTCACTTCACTTCAATTGATTAGGCTCAGTTGCTTCACTTCACTTTAACTGATTGGGCTCACTTAGATAGCTTTACTCTAACTAATAGAACTCACTTGTTTCACTTCACTTCAACTGATTAGGCTTACTTAACTAGCTTCACTGTAACTAATAGAGCTCACTTCTGTGTTTAAAAGCCAAAGTAGCTTATGTCAAAACTATCGGTTTTGAGAAAATGTGACTTAAAGTTTTAAACAGGTTTCTGAAAAAAATGTGTTTATATTTTGAAAAAAAATGTTGACTATTCGTTTTAAAATGGAATAAAAAAACAAATAACATACAATATTCCTTGAAAACAAATCCTTGTATTATACTTCGACGAAGTTTTTTCACTTAAGATGCTTTTCCTTTTTCAAAATATTAGTCTAAATTTTATTATGTAACTTAGGATACTTTTCCAAACCGAGTATTTAAAACAAGTAAACCTAATGTTGAGTTAAGGTATTTTTCCAACTCGAAAATTTTTGTATATACAGACTTAAGAAAAAAACACATGATAAAAAATATTTTTTACATACAAAATTTTTATTAACACAATAATAAAAAAGTGGTTCAATTTTTACATTTCCTCATTATCTTGTTCAGTCAGGTCTGGATGAATGAGTGGTGAATCGTTCGTACTCAAGTTGTTATAAAAACTGTGAAAACATTCAGTTATTAGTGGCAGCATTTCAATGAGATCTTTTTTCTTTTCAGTATTTATTGGAAGTAGTTCTGAATAACACCTGGATACATTTTGGATATTTATGCCATTACAACCACGCCGTCTTATGTTGAGTATTTTAAAAGGCTCATTTTCTGTTAGTGTTGTTTTATATTGTATATATATTGTATTTTAGAATAACGCAACCATTTAACGTTTTGCCAGATAAATTTTTCTTTACTTTCATCGGTTTTGCGCCAAAGTAATTGGTTTTTAGAAGCAGTGGAAAAATCAAAAATTTCACTCTGTGACATTTCTTCGACTACAAATTGTCTTTTAACACCTACTGCTGCTATGAAATTGTACCAATCTCTGGGATGGTGTATATTTGATGTAGTCCTCTTTTTTTTCCTCTCGATCAACGCATGATCCACATCACACTCCATGTGAGTGTGACCTGGCAAAAGAAATTTGTGGTCAATGATGTCAATGTTATCCTGGTTATTTAAAAATATCATGAACATAGTGGAAACAAAGCTATTTTTATTCTGCCCTGGACAAGAATCGCTGAAAAATACTACATGTTTAGTTTCTTGCGAAAGATTCTTCAAATGTTTGAAAAGACATGAAGCTATTTCGTTTCCTCCGCGTTTTCCAATAGCTTCATGCCACATGTAGCAGTACGGCTGATCATTAGCACAATCATGTACTGTGAGATTGAACGTCCATAATTGTCGTTTGTAAAATGACAACGAGGATCTTAGAAAAGGAGTTGGAAGGCACTGTTGTAAATCGAAAGTAAAAACTTTATATTTCGAATCCAATTTTGCAGCACTTTTAGCTTCAGATTTGATCTTGTACGCTAAATCTGCATCTGCATGGTGGCTATCACGCTCTTGATGTAAAGATTCTAATTCATCATGAGATGCTGTCTTTATTTTCAATTTAAGCATTTCACACTTATGACATACATCTACCTGAGGCTTTTTAAATTTTAGATTCATAGAATGAAAAATTTCAGAGTATTTTGTCTGTGAAACTGGTTCAATATGAGACTCTTTATACAATCGGTACATCAAGGATAAGGATAAATCACTGCACAAGTATTTTTTTTCTGTGTCTCTTCGGCTATAATGACTTTCATATGCCGGAAATGATGATATATGATTTTTAACGTCATTTAATTTTTGGTCAGATAATTTATTGATTGGTGTACGAGATCCACGCTTATCGGGAACAATGACAGTTCCATTACTTTCTAATTTTTTTTAAATAATTGTCTTGAAAAATTGATCACTTTCATCCAGTGTAAATTTGAAACACTTTTGGCAAACAGAGAGCCTTTCGCCTCTTTTAACAAGATAATAAGAATAAGAATATTGTCGGTTTCTCGGTGCAGTAGAACTTTTGATTTTTCTTTCGCATTTTTTATCATGAATTTCAATTAGCCCTGTTAAATGAGCCTGGCGAAGTTTGTAACTGCCTAACGCCCAATACTGATCGAAAATATATTTTTGGTCCTCCTCAGATAACTTTTCCTTACAATTTTTTCGACATTTTTGTAAAATTTTAAACTTTTTTTCTCGTACATATTTTCCTTTTTGTGTTGTATAAGACTGCCCCGTATTCCTTTTTTTTTGCCTTGATTTTTTATTTTCTTTGTCATTATTTTCTTGTGATTCAACATTTTGACCCTTATCTTTTAGTTCAACTTGTGGTATATCAGCGTCAATTAAATTACGTATCAATTGATTCGCAGCCTGTTCTAATTCGCTATCAGCATCAGAAACGCATTCATCACTAGAACTATTAGATGGTACAAAGTCCGGATCGAGTACACTGTCATCATCATCATCATAATCAGAAATGTTAAAATGATTTTGCAGGGAACATAAATCAAAACAAAAACCATTGACAAATGATGAATGAGTTTCGTTTAAAACAGGTGAATGAAAAAATGTAGAAACTGCAATACCTATAATTACATTTTTATTTTTTAGAAATACTGTTATTTTAAAAAAGCATAATAAAAATTAATCAAATCGTTTTTTTACATATAAGATATTGACATACAATCTTTGTATTTTGCTTTGATTTTCATTTGTATCAAATTAATATAAAAATTGTTAACTTACTGTTGTTTTTGGATGACATATCGTTGTTACTATGAGAAAATGTGTTGGGTTTACCACCAGAAGACGTGACGTTGCTGGTTAAGGGTCTTTCAGCAAATTTTGACCGAGCCAACAATACCATTTGTTTCCCTCGACTCATACTGCGCTTAAAATTGTAAAAAGTGTACCTTTCGCTTTGACTAACTATGCAAAACTAACTTCTGTATCACTGTAACAAGTGTAATACACACACAAAAATAGCTTAAGTCGATATAAATTAACAGCTTTTCTATTCTTAAGTTTGGAAAAGTAGCTTGGGTTACTTAAGCTACTTTTCCCTGGCAATAAATCGAATAATTTTATACTGAATATAATCTTAAGTAGACTTATGATCGGTAAACAAGGTATTTTCAGTTTGAGAAATTAACTAACATAGACATAAGATATTTTTCCTTACTTAACTCAACTATGATTTTGCCGTTAAAATACAGTTAATTTCCCACATAAGTGGTTTTTCTAAAATAACATGGGCTGCTTAATTCAACATATTAGGACCAAGTTAACATAAGTTGTTTTTTCAAAGGTATATATAAATCATAACGACATAAGCTATTTTGATTTTCAAATATAACTATGCGACTAGTGATTGTATTATTACGCAGATAAGCTGAAATTGAACTACTAAATTATCTTTTTTCAAATTATATAAAAAAGGAATTTATCATAAGTCGACATAAGCTACTTTGGCTTTTATACACAGACTTGTTCACTTCACTTCAATTGATTAAGCTCAGTTGCTACACTTCACTTTAACTGAATAGGCTCACTTGACTAGTTTCTCTTCAACTGATAGAGCTCACTTGTTTCAATTCACTTCAATTGATTAACCTCAGTGGCTTTACTTCTCTTCAACTGATTAAGCTCAGTTGCTTCACTTCACTTCAAATGATTATCCTCACCTTACTAGCTTCACTTCAACTAATAGAGCTCACTTGTTTCACTTCACTTCAATTGATTAAGCTCACTTGTTTCACTTCACTTCCACTGATTAACCTCAGTTGCTTCACTTCTTTTCAACTGATTAAGCTCAGTTGCTTCACTTCACTTCAACTGAATAGGCTAACTTGACTAGCTTCTCTTCAACTAATAGAGCTCACTTGTTTCACTTCACTTCAATTGATTAAGCTCAGTTGCTTCACTTCACTTCAACTGAATAGGCTCACTTTACTAGCTTCACTTCAACTAATAGAGCTCACTTGTTTCAATTCACTTCAATTGATTAAGCTCAGTTGCTTCACGTCACTTCAACTAATTGGGTTCACTTAGTTAGCTTCACTTCAACAAATAGAGCTCACTTGTTTCACTTCACTTCAAATGATCAAGCTCAGTTGCTTCACTTCACTTTAACTGATTGAGCTCACTTAGATAGCTTTACTCCAACTAACAGAGCTCACTTGTTTCACTTCACTTCAACCGATTAGGCTCACTTAACTAGCTTCACTGTAACTAATAGAGCTTACTTGTTTCACTTCACTTCATTTGATTAAGCTCAATTGTTTCACTTCACTTGAACTGATTAAGCTCAGTTGCTTCACTTCACTTCAACTGATTAGCCTCACTTAACAGGCTTTACTTCACCTAATAGAGCTCACTTGTACACTTCACTTCAATTGATTAAGCTCAGTTGCTTCACTTCACTTCATCTGATTGGGCTGACTTTTATATCTTTACTACAACTAATAGAGCTCACTTGTTTCACTTCACTTCAACTGATTAGGCTTACTTAACTAGCTTTTCTTCAACTGATAGAGCTCACTTGTTTCAATTCACTTCAATTGATTAACCTCAGTTGCTTCACTTCTCTTCAACTGATTAAGCTCAGTTGCTTTACTTCACTTCAAATGATTAGACTCACTTTACTAGCTTCACTTCAACTAATAGAGCTCACTTGTTTCACTTCACTTCAATTGATTAAGCTCAGTTGCTTCACTTCACTTTAACTGATTGGGCTCACTTAGATAGCTTTACTCCAACTAATAGAGCTCACTTGTTTCAATTCACTTCAACTGATTAGGCTCACTTAACTAGCTTCACTGTAACTAATAGAGCTCACTTGTTCACTTCACTTCAATTGATTTAGCTCAGTTGCTTCACTTCACATCAACTGATTGGGCTCACTTATATAGCTTTACTACAACTAATAGAGCTCACTTGTTTCACTTCACTTCAACTGATTCGGCTTACTTAACTAGCTTTACTTCAACTAATAGAGCTTACTTGTTTCACTTCACTTCAATTGATTAGGCTCAGTTGCTACACTTCACTTCAAGTGAATAGGCTCACTTGACTAGCTTCTCTTCAACTGATAGAGCTCACTTGTTTCAATTCACTTCAATTGATTAACCTCAGTTGCTTCACTTCTTTTCAACTGATTAAGCTCAGTTGCTTCACTTCACTTCAACTGCTTGGGCTCACTTATATAGCTTTACTACAACTAATAGAGCTCACTTGTTTCACTTCACTTCAACTGATTAGGCTTACTTAACTAGCTTTACTTCAACTAATAGAGCTCACTTGTTTCACTTCACTTCAATTGATTAAGCTCAGTTGCTTCACTTCACTTTAACTGATTGGGCTCACTTAGATAGCTTTACTCTAACTAATAGAGCTCACTTGTTTCACTTCACTTCAACTGATTAGGCTCACTTAACTAGCTCCACTGTAACTAATAGAGCTCACTTGTTCACTTCACTTCAATTGATTTAGCTCAGTTGCTTCACTTCACTTCAACTGATTGGGCTCACTTATATAGCTTTACTACAACTAATAGAGCTCACTTGTTTCACTTCACTTCAACTGATTAGGCTTACTTAACTGGCTTTACTTCAACTAATAGAGCTCACTTGTTTCAGTTCACTTTAATTGATTAAGCTCAGTTGCTTCACTTCACTGCAACTTATTGGACTTACTTTGTTAGCTTCACCTCAACTGATAACGCTCACTTAACATCTTCACTTTAACTAATAGAGCTCACTTGCTTCACCTCAGTTCAACTGATTGGCCTCACTTAGTTAGCTTCACGGCAATTGATAACGCTCACTTAACTAGCTTCACTTCAACAAATAGAGCTGACTTGCTTCACTTCACTTCAACTGATTGGCCTCACTTAGTTAGCTTCACCGCAACTGATAACGCTCACTTAACTAGCTTCACTTCAACAACAAAAGCTGACTTGCTTCACTTCACTTCAACTGACTGGCCTCACTTAGCTAGCTTCACTTCATCTGATAAAGCTCACTTAACTAGCTTCACTTCAACAACAAAAGCTGACTTGCTTCACTTCACTTCAACTGACTGGCCTCACTTAGCTAGCTTCACTTCATCTGATAACGCTCACTTAACTAGCTTCACTTCAACTAATAGAGCTCACTTGCATCACTTCACTTCAACTGATTGGGCTCACTCAGTTAGCTTCACCTCAACTGATAACGCTCACTTAACTAGCTTTACTTCAAATAATAGAGCTAACTTGCTTCACTTCACTTCAAATGATTAAGCTCAGTCGCTTCACTTCACTTCAACTGATTGGACTCACTTACTTAGCTTCACCTCAACTGATAACGCTCATTCAGTTAGCTTCACCGCAACTGATAACGCTCACTTAACTAGCTTCACTCTAACTTATAGAGCTCAATTGTTTCACTTTACTTTAATTGATTAAGCTCACTTAATTAGCCTCACCTCAACTGATAACGCTCATTCAGTTAGCTTAACCTCAACTGATAACTAGAATTATTTAGTATTATAGTGAATTGTATATTATACATTATAATATTACCGATTGATATTGTTGTGTAATTTTGTGTTTTGTATCTTCATATGCATTACAAAGCTCAGTTTCTTCACTTTCACTAACAGACCTCACTTGTTTAACTTCACTTCAATTGATTAAGCTCAGTTGCTTTACTTCACTTCAACTTATTGGACTCACTTTGTTAGCTTACCTCAACTGATAACGCTCACTTAACTAGCTGCACTTCAACTAATAGAGCTCAGTTGCAATATCTTCACTTCGAATGATTAAGCTCAGTTGCTTCACTTCACTTCAGCTGATTGGACTCAGTTATTCATCTTCACCTCAATTGATAACGTTTACTTAACTAGCTTCACTTCAACTAATAGAGCTAAATTGCTTCACTTCACTTCAACTGATTGGGCTCACTTATATAGCTTTACTACAACTAATAGAGCTCACTTGTTTCACTTCACTTCCATTGATTAAACTCAGTTGCTTCACTTCTTTTCAACTGATTAAGCTTAGTTGCTACACTTCACTTCAACTGAATAGGCTCACTTTACTAGCTTCACTTCAACTAATAGAGCTCACTTGTTTCAATTCACTTCAATTGATTAAGCTCAGTTGCTTCACGTCACTTCAACTAATTGGGTTCACTTAGTTAGCTTCACTTCAACAAATAGAGCTCACTTGTTTCACTTCACTTCAAATGATCAAGCTCAGTTGCTTCACTTCACTTTAACTGATTGAGCTCACTTAGATAGCTTTACTCCAACTAACAGAGCTCACTTGTTTCACTTCACTTCAACCGATTAGGCTCACTTAACTAGCTTCACTGTAACTAATAGAGCTTACTTGTTTCACTTCACTTCATTTGATTAAGCTCAATTGTTTCACTTCACTTGAACTGATTAAGCTCAGTTGCTTCACTTCACTTCAACTGATTAGCCTCACTTAACAGGCTTTACTTCACCTAATAGAGCTCACTTGTACACTTCACTTCAATTGATTAAGCTCAGTTGCTTCACTTCACTTCATCTGATTGGGCTGACTTTTATATCTTTACTACAACTAATAGAGCTCACTTGTTTCACTGCACTTCAACTGATTAGGCTTACTTAACTAGCTTTTCTTCAACTGATAGAGCTCACTTGTTTCAATTCACTTCAATTGATTAACCTCAGTTGCTTCACTTCTCTTCAACTGATTAAGCTCAGTTGCTTTACTTCACTTCAAATGATTAGACTCACTTTACTAGCTTCACTTCAACTAATAGAGCTCACTTGTTTCACTTCACTTCAATTGATTAAGCTCAGTTGCTTCACTTCACTTTAACTGATTGGGCTCACTTAGATAGCTTTACTCCAACTAATAGAGCTCACTTGTTTCAATTCACTTCAACTGATTAGGCTCACTTAACTAGCTTCACTGTAACTAATAGAGCTCACTTGTTCACTTCACTTCAATTGATTTAGCTCAGTTGCTTCACTTCACATCAACTGATTGGGCTCACTTATATAGCTTTACTACAACTAATAGAGCTCACTTGTTTCACTTCACTTCAACTGATTCGGCTTACTTAACTAGCTTTACTTCAACTAATAGAGCTTACTTGTTTCACTTCACTTCAATTGATTAGGCTCAGTTGCTACACTTCACTTCAAGTGAATAGGCTCACTTGACTAGCTTCTCTTCAACTGATAGAGCTCACTTGTTTCAATTCACTTCAATTGATTAACCTCAGTTGCTTCACTTCTTTTCAACTGATTAAGCTCAGTTGCTTCACTTCACTTCAACTGCTTGGGCTCACTTATATAGCTTTACTACAACTAATAGAGCTCACTTGTTTCACTTCACTTCAACTGATTAGGCTTACTTAACTAGCTTTACTTCAACTAATAGAGCTCACTTGTTTCACTTCACTTCAATTGATTAAGCTCAGTTGCTTCACTTCACTTTAACTGATTGGGCTCACTTAGATAGCTTTACTCTAACTAATAGAGCTCACTTGTTTCACTTCACTTCAACTGATTAGGCTCACTTAACTAGCTCCACTGTAACTAATAGAGCTCACTTGTTCACTTCACTTCAATTGATTTAGCTCAGTTGCTTCACTTCACTTCAACTGATTGGGCTCACTTATATAGCTTTACTACAACTAATAGAGCTCACTTGTTTCACTTCACTTCAACTGATTAGGCTTACTTAACTGGCTTTACTTCAACTAATAGAGCTCACTTGTTTCAGTTCACTTTAATTGATTAAGCTCAGTTGCTTCACTTCACTGCAACTTATTGGACTTACTTTGTTAGCTTCACCTCAACTGATAACGCTCACTTAACATCTTCACTTTAACTAATAGAGCTCACTTGCTTCACCTCAGTTCAACTGATTGGCCTCACTTAGTTAGCTTCACGGCAATTGATAACGCTCACTTAACTAGCTTCACTTCAACAAATAGAGCTGACTTGCTTCACTTCACTTCAACTGATTGGCCTCACTTAGTTAGCTTCACCGCAACTGATAACGCTCACTTAACTAGCTTCACTTCAACAACAAAAGCTGACTTGCTTCACTTCACTTCAACTGACTGGCCTCACTTAGCTAGCTTCACTTCATCTGATAAAGCTCACTTAACTAGCTTCACTTCAACAACAAAAGCTGACTTGCTTCACTTCACTTCAACTGACTGGCCTCACTTAGCTAGCTTCACTTCATCTGATAACGCTCACTTAACTAGCTTCACTTCAACTAATAGAGCTCACTTGCATCACTTCACTTCAACTGATTGGGCTCACTCAGTTAGCTTCACCTCAACTGATAACGCTCACTTAACTAGCTTTACTTCAAATAATAGAGCTAACTTGCTTCACTTCACTTCAAATGATTAAGCTCAGTCGCTTCACTTCACTTCAACTGATTGGACTCACTTACTTAGCTTCACCTCAACTGATAACGCTCATTCAGTTAGCTTCACCGCAACTGATAACGCTCACTTAACTAGCTTCACTCTAACTTATAGAGCTCAATTGTTTCACTTTACTTTAATTGATTAAGCTCACTTAATTAGCCTCACCTCAACTGATAACGCTCATTCAGTTAGCTTAACCTCAACTGATAACTAGAATTATTTAGTATTATAGTGAATTGTATATTATACATTATAATATTACCGATTGATATTGTTGTGTAATTTTGTGTTTTGTATCTTCATATGCATTACAAAGCTCAGTTTCTTCACTTTCACTAACAGACCTCACTTGTTTAACTTCACTTCAATTGATTAAGCTCAGTTGCTTTACTTCACTTCAACTTATTGGACTCACTTTGTTAGCTTACCTCAACTGATAACGCTCACTTAACTAGCTGCACTTCAACTAATAGAGCTCAGTTGCAATATCTTCACTTCGAATGATTAAGCTCAGTTGCTTCACTTCACTTCAGCTGATTGGACTCAGTTATTCATCTTCACCTCAATTGATAACGTTTACTTAACTAGCTTCACTTCAACTAATAGAGCTAAATTGCTTCACTTCACTTCAAATGATTGGGCTCACTTAGTTAGCTTCACCTCATCTGATAACGATCACTTAACTAGCTTCACTTTAACTAATAGAGCTCACTTGCTTCACTTCACTTCAACTGATTGGGCTCACTTAGTTAGCTTCACCTCAACTGATAACTCTCACTTAACTAGCTTCACTTCAAATAATAGAGCTAACTTGCTTCACTTCACTTCAAATAATTAAGCTCAGTTGCTTCACTTCACTTAAACTGTTTGGACTCACTTACTAAGCTTCACCTCAACTGATAACGCTCATTCAGTTAGCTTAACTTCAACTGATAACGCTCACTTAACTAGCTTCACTTCAACTGATAGAGCTCACTTGCTTCACTTCACTTCAACTGATTGGCCTCACTTAGTTAGCTTCACCGCAACTTATAACGCTCACTTAACTAGCTTCACTTCAACAAACAGAGCTCACTTGTTTCACTTCACTCTAATAGATTAAGCACAGTTGCCTCACTTCAATTCAACTGATTCAGCACACTTAACTAGCTTCACTTTAACTGATAGAGATCACTTGTTTCACTTCACTTCAATTGATTAAGCTCAGTTGCTTCACTTCACTTCAACTGATTAAGCTCAGTTGCCTCAGTTCACCTCAACTGATTGGACTCACTTATTCATCTTCACCTCAATTGATAATGCTCACTTAACTAGCTTCACTTCAACTAATAGAGCTAACTTGCTTCACTTCACTTCGAATGATTAAGCTCAGTTGCTTCACTTCACTTCATCTGATTGGGCTGACTTTTATATCTTTACTACAACTAATAGAGCTCACTTGTTTCACTTCACTTCAACTGATTAGGCTTACTTAACTAGCTTTTCTTCAACTGATAGAGCTCACTTGTTTCAATTCACTTCAATTGATTAACCTCAGTTGCTTCACTTCTCTTCAACTGATTAAGCTCAGTTGCTTTACTTCACTTCAAATGATTAGACTCACTTTACTAGCTTCACTTCAACTAATAGAGCTCACTTGTTTCACTTCACTTCAATTGATTAAGCTCAGTTGCTTCACTTCACATCAACTGATTGGGCTCACTTAGATAGCTTTACTCCAACTAATAGAGCTCACTTGTTTCAATTCACTTCAACTGATTAGGCTCACTTAACTAGCTTCACTGTAACTAATAGAGCTCACTTGTTCACTTCACTTCAATTGATTTAGCTCAGTTGCTTCACTTCACATCAACTGATTGGGCTCACTTATATAGCTTTACTACAACTAATAGAGCTCACTTGTTTCACTTCACTTCAACTGATTCGGCTTACTTAACTAGCTTTACTTCAACTAATAGAGCTTACTTGTTTCACTTCACTTCAATTGATTAGGCTCAGTTGCTACACTTCACTTCAAGTGAATAGGCTCACTTGACTAGCTTCTCTTCAACTGATAGAGCTCACTTGTTTCAATTCACTTCAATTGATTAACCTCAGTTGCTTCACTTCTTTTCAACTGATTAAGCTCAGTTGCTTCACTTCACTTCAACTGATTGGGCTCACTTATATAGCTTTACTACAACTAATAGAGCTCACTTGTTTCACTTCACTTCAACTGATTAGGCTTACTTAACTAGCTTTACTTCAACTAATAGAGCTCACTTGTTTCACTTCACTTCAATTGATTAAGCTCAGTTGCTTCACTTCACTTTAACTGATTGGGCTCACTTAGATAGCTTTACTCTAACTAATAGAGCTCACTTGTTTCACTTCACTTCAACTGATTAGGCTCACTTAACTAGCTCCACTGTAACTAATAGAGCTCACTTGTTCACTTCACTTCAATTGATTTAGCTCAGTTGCTTCACTTCACTTCAACTGATTGGGCTCACTTATATAGCTTTACTACAACTAATAGAGCTCACTTGTTTCACTTCACTTCAACTGATTAGGCTTACTTAACTGGCTTTACTTCAACTAATAGAGCTCACTTGTTTCAGTTCACTTTAATTGATTAAGCTCAGTTGCTTCACTTCACTGCAACTTATTGGACTTACTTTGTTAGCTTCACCTCAACTGATAACGCTCACTTAACATCTTCACTTTAACTAATAGAGCTCACTTGCTTCACCTCAGTTCAACTGATTGGCCTCACTAAGTTAGCTTCACGGCAATTGATAACGCTCACTTAACTAGCTTCACTTCAACAAATAGAGCTGACTTGCTTCACTTCACTTCAACTGATTGGCCTCACTTAGTAAGCTTCACCGCAACTGATAACGCTCACTTAACTAGCTTCACTTCAACTAATAGAGCTCACTTGCATCACTTCACTTCAACTGATTGGGCTCACTCAGTTAGCTTCACCTCAACTGATAACGCTCACTTAACTAGCTTTACTTCAAATAATAGAGCTAACTTGCTTCACTTCACTTCAAATGATTAAGCTCAGTCGCTTCACTTCACTTCAACTGATTGGACTCACTTACTTAGCTTCACCTCAACTGATAACGCTCATTCAGTTAGCTTCACCGCAACTGATAACGCTCACTTAACTAGCTTCACTCTAACTTATAGAGCTCAATTGTTTCACTTTACTTTAATTGATTAAGCTCACTTAATTAGCCTCACCTCAACTGATAACGCTCATTCAGTTAGCTTAACCTCAACTGATAACTAGAATTATTTAGTATTATAGTGAATTGTATATTATACATTATAATATTACCGATTGATATTGTTGTGTAATTTTGTGTTTTGTATCTTCATATGCATTACAAAGCTCAGTTTCTTCACTTTCACTAACAGACCTCACTTGTTTAACTTCACTTCAATTGATTAAGCTCAGTTGCTTTACTTCACTTCAACTTATTGGACTCACTTTGTTAGCTTACCTCAACTGATAACGCTCACTTAACTAGCTGCACTTCAACTAATAGAGCTCAGTTGCAATATCTTCACTTCGAATGATTAAGCTCAGTTGCTTCACTTCACTTCAGCTGATTGGACTCAGTTATTCATCTTCACCTCAATTGATAACGTTTACTTAACTAGCTTCACTTCAACTAATAGAGCTAAATTGCTTCACTTCACTTCAAATGATTGGGCTCACTTAGTTAGCTTCACCTCATCTGATAACGATCACTTAACTAGCTTCACTTTAACTAATAGAGCTCACTTGCTTCACTTCACTTCAACTGATTGGGCTCACTTAGTTAGCTTCACCTCAACTGATAACTCTCACTTAACTAGCTTCACTTCAAATAATAGAGCTAACTTGCTTCACTTCACTTCAAATAATTAAGCTCAGTTGCTTCACTTCACTTAAACTGTTTGGACTCACTTACTAAGCTTCACCTCAACTGATAACGCTCATTCAGTTAGCTTAACTTCAACTGATAACGCTCACTTAACTAGCTTCACTTCAACTGATAGAGCTCACTTGCTTCACTTCACTTCAACTGATTGGCCTCACTTAGTTAGCTTCACCGCAACTTATAACGCTCACTTAACTAGCTTCACTTCAACAAACAGAGCTCACTTGTTTCACTTCACTCTAATAGATTAAGCACAGTTGCCTCACTTCAATTCAACTGATTCAGCACACTTAACTAGCTTCACTTTAACTGATAGAGATCACTTGTTTCACTTCACTTCAATTGATTAAGCTCAGTTGCTTCACTTCACTTCAACTGATTAAGCTCAGTTGCCTCAGTTCACCTCAACTGATTGGAATCACTTATTCATCTTCACCTCAATTGATAATGCTCACTTAACTAGCTTCACTTCAACTAATAGAGCTAACTTGCTTCACTTCACTTCGAATGATTAAGCTCAGTTGCTTCACTTCACTCCAGCTGATTGGACTCAGTTATTCATCTTCACCTCAATTGATAACGCTCACTTAAGTAGCTTTACTTCAACTAATAGAGCTTACTAGCTTCACTTCACTTTAAATGATTAGGCTCAGTTGCTTCATTTCACTTCAGCTGATTGGACTCAGTTATTCATCTTCAACTCAATTGATAACGCTAACTTAACTAGCTTCACTTCAACGAATACAGCTGACTTGCTTCACTTCACTTCAACTGATTGGCCTCACTTAGTTAGCTTCACCCCATCTGATAAAGCTCACTTAACTAGCTTCACTTTAACTAATAGAGCTCACTTGCTTTACTTCACTTCAACTGATTGGGCTCACTCAGTTAGCTTCACCTCAACTGATAACGCTCACTTAACTAGCTTCACTTCAAATAATAGAGCTAACTTGCTTCACTTCGCTTCAAATGATTAAGCTCAGTCGCTTCACTTCACTGCGACTTATTGGACTTACTTTGTTAGCTTCACCTCAACTGATAACGCTCACTTAACTAGCTTCACTTTAAGTAATAGAGCTCACTTGCTTCACTACACTTCAACTGATTGGGCTCACTTAGTTAGCTTCACCTCATCTGATAACGCTCACTTTACTAGCTTCACTTTAACTAATAGAGCTCACTTGCTTCACTTCACTTCAACTGATTGGGCTCATTTAGTTAGCTTCACCTCAACTGATAACGCTCACTTAACTAGCTTCACTTCAAATAATAGAGCTAACTTGCTTCACTTCACTTCAAATGATTAAGCTCAGTTGCTTCACTTCACTTAAACTGTTTGGACTCACTTACTTAGCTTCAACTCAACTGATAACGCTGATTCAGTTAGCTTAACTTCAACTGATAACGCTCACTTAACTAGCTTCACTTCAACTGATAGAGCTCACTTGCTTCACTTCACTTCAACTGATTGGCCTCACTTAGTTACCTTCACTTCAACAAATACAGCTGACTTGCTTCACTTCACTTCAACTGACTGGCCTCACTTAGTTAGCTTCACCTCATCTGATAACGATCACTTAACTAGCTTCACTTTAACTAATAGAGCTCAATTGCTTCACTTCACTTCAACTGATTGGGCTCACTCAGTTAGCTTCACCTCAACTGATAACGCTCACTTAACTAGCTTCACTTCAAATAATAGAGCTATCTTGTTTCACTTCATTTCAAATGATTAAGCTTAGTTGATTCACTTCACTTCAACTGATTGCACTCACTTACTTAGTTTTACCTCAACTGATAACGCTCATCCAGTTAGCTTCACCGCAACTGATAACGCTCACCTAACCAGCTTCACTCTAACTAATAGAGCTCAATTGTTTCACTTTACATTAATTGATTAAGCTCACTTGCTTCACTTCACTTCAACTAATACAGCTCAGTTGCTTCACTTTATTTCAACTGATTTGGCTCCCTTAGTTAGCTTCACCTCAACTTATTCAGCTCACTTAACTAGCTTCACTTTAACTAATAGAGCTCACTTGCTCCACTTCACTTCAACTGATCGGGCTCACTTAGTTAGCTTCACCTCAACTAATAGAGCTAACTAGCTTCACTTCACTTCAAATGATTAAGCTCAGTTACTTCACTTCACTTCAACTAATTGGACTCACTTAATTACCTTCACCTCAACTGATAACGCTCATTTAGTTAGCTTAACCTCAACTGATATTTAGAATTATTTAGTATTATAGTGAATTGTATATTATACATTATAATATTACCGAATGATATTTTTGTGTAATTTTGTGTTTTGAATATTCATATGCATTACAAAGCTCAGTTGCTTCACTTTAACTAACAGAGCTCACTTGTTTCACTTCACTTCAATTGATTAAGCTCAGTTGCTTTACTTCACTTCAACTGATCAAGTTCAGTTGCCTCACTTCAATTCAACTGATTCAGCTCACTTAACTAGCTTCACTTTATCTGATAGAGATCACTTGTTTCACTTCACTTTCATTGATTAAGCTCAGTTGCGTCACTTTACTTCAACTGATTAAGCTCAGTTGCCTCACTTCACTTCAACTGATTGGACTCACTTATTCATCTTCACCTCAATTGATAACGCTCTCTTAACTAGTTTCACTTCAACTAATAGAAATAACTTGATCACTTCATTTCGAATGATTAAGCTCAGTTGCTTCACTTCACTTCACCTGATTGCACTCAGTTATTCATCTTCACCTCAATTAATAACGCTCACTTAAGTAGCTTCACTTAATCTGATAGAGATCACTTGTTTCACTTCACTTTCATTGATTAAGCTCAGTTGCTTCACTTTACTTCAACTGATTAAGCTCAGTTGCCTCACTTCACTTCAACTGATTGGACTCACTTATTCATCTTCACCTCAATTGATAACGCTCTCTTAACTAGTTTCACTTCAACTAATAGACCTAACTTGATCACTTCATTTCGAATGATTAAGCTCAGTTGCTTCACTTCACTTCAGCTGATTGGACTCAGTTATTCATCTTCACCTCAATTAATAACGCTCACTTAAGTAGCTTCACTTCAACTAATAGAGCTAACTTGCATCACTTCACTTTGAATGATTAAGCTCAGTTGCTTCACTTCACTTCAACTGATTCAGCTCACTTAACTGGCTTCACTTCAACTAACAGAGCTCACTTGTTTCACTTCACTTCAATTGATTAAGCTCAGTTCATTTACATCACTTCAACTGTTCAAGCTCAGTTGCTTTACTTCACTTCAACTGATTAAGCTCATTTGCCTCACTTCACTTCAACTGATTGGACTCACTTATTCATCTTCACCTCAATTGATAACGCTCATTAAACTAGCTTCACTTCAACTAATAGAGCTAACTTGTTTCACTTCACTTCAATTGATTGAGCTCAGTTGCTTCACTTGACTTCAACTTATTGGACTCACTTTGTTAGCTTCACCTCGACTGATAACGCTCACTTAGCTAGCTTCACTTTAACTAATAGAGCTAACTTCCTTCACTTCACTTCGAATGAATAAGCTCAGTTGCTTTACTTCACTTCAACTGATTCAGCTCACTTAACTAGCTTCACTTCAACTAACAGAGGTCACTTGTTTCATTTCACTTCAATTGATTAAGCTCAGTTGCTTCACTTCACTTCAACTGATTAAGCTCAGTTGCCTCAGTTCACCTCAACTGATTGGACTCACTTATTCATCTTCACCTCAATTGATAATGCTCACTTAACTAGCTTCACTTCAACTAATAGAGCTAACTTGCTTCACTTCAATTCAACTGATTGGCCTCACTTAGTTAGCTTCACCCCATCTGATAAAGCTCACTTAACTAGCTTCACTTTAACTAATAGAGCTCACTTGCTTTACTTCACTTGAACTGATTGGGCTCACTCAGTTAGCTTCACCTCAACTGATAACGCTCACTTAACTAGCTTCACTTTAGGTAATAGGGCTCACTTGCTTCACTTTACTTCAACTGATTGGGCTCACTTAGTTAGCTTCACCTCATCTGATAACGCTCACTTTACTAGCTTCACTTTAACTAATAGAGCTCACTTGCTTCACTTCACTTCAACTGATTGGCCTCACTTAACTAGCTTCACTTCAACTAACAGAGGTCACTTGTTTCATTTCACTTCAATTGATTAAGCTCAGTTGCTTCACTTCACTTCAACTGATTAAGCTCAGTTGCCTCAGTTCACCTCAACTGATTGGACTCAATTATTCATCTTCACCTCAATTGATAATGCTCACTTAACTAGCTTCACTTCAACTAATAGAGCTAACTTGCTTCACTTCAATTCAACTGATTGGCCTCACTTAGTTAGCTTCACCCCATCTGATAAAGCTCACTTAACTAGCTTCACTTTAACTAATAGAGCTCACTTGCTTTACTTCACTTGAACTGATTGGGCTCACTCAGTTAGCTTCACCCCATCTGATAAAGCTCACTTAACTAGCTTCACTTTAACTAATAGAGCTCACTTGCTTTACTTCACTTGAACTGATTGGGCTCACTCAGTTAGCTTCACCTCAACTGATAACGCTCACTTAACTAGCTTCACTTTAGGTAATAGAGCTCACTTGCTTCACTTTACTTCAACTGATTGGGCTCACTTAGTTAGCTTCACCTCAACTGATAACGCTCACTTAACTAGCTTCACTTCAAATAATAGAGCTAACTTGCTTCACTTCACTTCAAATGATTAAGCTCAGTTGCTTCACTTCACTTAAACTGTTTGGATTCACTTACTTAGCTTCAACTCAACTGATAACGCTCATTCAGTTAGCTTAACTTCAACTGATAACGCTCACCTAACTAGCTTCACTTCAACTGATAGAGCTCACTTGCTTCACATCACTTCAACTGATTGGCCTCACTTAGTTAGCTTCACTTCAACAAATACAGCTGACTTGCTTCACTTCACTTCAACTGACTGGCCTCACTTAGTTAGCTTCACCTCATATGATAACGCTCACTTAACTAGCTTCACTTTAAGTAATAGAGCTCACTTCCTTCACTTCACTTCAACTGATTGGGCTCACTTAGTTAGCTTCACCTTAACTGAAAACGCTCACTTAACTAGCTTCACTTCAAATAATAGAGCTAACTTGCTTCACTTCATTTCAAATGATTAGGCTTAGTTGATTCACTTCACTTCAACTGATTGCACTCACTTACTTAGTTTTACCTCAACTGATAACGCTCATCCAGTTAGCTTCACCGCAACTGATAACGCTCACCTAACTAGCTTCACTCTAACTAATAGAGCTCAATTGTTTCACTTTACTTTAATTGATTAAGCTCACTTGCTTCACTTCACTTCAACTAATACAGCTCAGTTGCTTCACTTCATTTCAACTGATTGGGCTCCTTTAGTTAGCTTCACCTCAACTTATTCAGCTCACTTAACTAGCTTCACTTCAACTAATAGAGCTCACTTGCTTCACTTCACTTCAACTGATTGGGCTCACTTAGTTAGCTTCACCCCAATTGATAACGCTCACTTAACTAGCTTCACTTCAACTAATAGAGCTAACTAGCTTCACTTCACTTCAAATGATTAAGCTCAATTAGTTCACTTCACTTCAACTAATTAGACTCACTTAATTACCTTCACCTCAACTGATAACGCTCATTCAGTTAGCTTAACCTCAACTGATATTTAGAATTATTTAGTATTATAGTGAATTGTATATTATACATTATAATATTACCGAATGATATTTTTGTGTAATTTTGTGTTTTGAATATTCATATGCATTACAAAGCTCAGTTGCTTCACTTTAACTAACAGAGCTCACTTGTTTCACTTCACTTCAATTGATTAAGCTCAGTTGCTTTACTTCACTTCAACTGATCAAGTTCAGTTGCCTCACTTCAATTCAACTGATTCAGCTCACTTAACTAGCTGCACTTTATCTGATAGAGATCACTTGTTTCACTTCACTTCAATTGATTAAGCTCAGTTGCTTCACTTCACTTCAACTGATTAAGGTCAGTTGCTTCACGTCACTTTAACTGAATAGGCTCACTTTACTAGCTTCACTTTAACTAATAGAGCTCACTTGTTTCACTTCACTTCAATTGATTAAGCTCAGTTGCGTCACTTCACTTCAACTGATTAAGGTCAGTTGCTTCACGTAACTTTAACTGAATAGGCTCACTTAACTAGCTTCACTTTGACTAATAGAGCTCACATGTTTCTCTTCACTTCAATTGATTAAGCTCAGTTGCTTCACTTCAGTTCAACTGATTAAGGTCAGTTGCTTCACGTCACTTTAACTGAATAGGCTCACTTAACTAGCTTCACTTTAACTAATAGAGCTCACTTGTTTCACTTCACGTCAATTGATTAAGCTGAGTTGCTTCACTTCACTTCAACTGATTAAGCTCAATTGCTTCACTTCACTTCAACTGATAAGGCTCACTTAACTAGCTTCACTTTAACTAATAGAGCTCACTTGTTTCACTTCACTTCAATTGATTAGGCTCAGTTGCTTCACTTCAGTTCAATTGATTAAGCTTAGTTGCTTCAGTTCGCTTCAAAAGAATAAGCTCAGTTGCGTCACTTCACTTCAAATGATTAGATTCACTTAACTAGCTTCACTTTAACTAATAGACCTCACTTGTTTCACTTCACTTCAATTGATTAAGCTGAGTTGCTTCACTTCATTTCGAATGATTAAGCTCAGTTGCTTCACTTCACTTCAACTGATTGGACTCAGTTATTCATCTTCACCTCAATTAATAACGCTCACTTAAGTAGCTTCACTTTATCTGATAGAGATCACTTGTTCCACTTCACTCTCATTGATTAAGCTCAGTTGCTTCACTTTACTTCAACTGATTAAGCTCAGTTGCCTCACTTCACTTCAACTTATTGGACTCACTTTGTTAGCTTACCTCAAATGATAACGCTCACTTAACTAGCTGCACTTCAACTAATAGAGCTCACTTGCTTCACTTCACTTCGAATGAATAAGCTCAGTTGCTTTACTTCACTTCAACTGATTCAGTTCACTTTACTAGCTTCACTTCAACTAACAGAGCTCACTTGTTTCATTTCACTTCAATTGATTAAGCTCAGTTGCTTCACTTCACTTCAACTGATCAAGTTCAGTTGCCTCACTTCACTTCAACTGATTCAGCTCACTTAACTAGCTTCACTTTATCTGATAGAGATCACTTGTTTCACTTCACTTTCATTGATTAAGCTCAGTTGCTTCACTTTACTTCAACTGATTAAGCTCAGTTGCCTCACTTCACTTCAACTGATTGGACTCACTTATTCATCTTCACCTCAATTGATAAAGCTCTCTTAACTAGTTTCACTTCAACTAATAGACCTAACTTGATCACTTCATATCGAATGATTAAGCTCAGTTGCTTCACTTCACTTCAGCTGATTGGACTCAGTTATTCATCTTCACCTCAATTAATAACGCTCACTTAAGTAGCTTCACTTCAACTAATAGAGCTAACTTGCTTCACTTTACTTCAACTGATTGGGCTCACTTAGTTAGCTTCAGCTCAACTGATAACGCTCACTTAGCTAGCTTCACTTCAACTAATTGAGCTCACTTGCATCACTTCACTTTGAATGATTAAGCTCAGTTGCTTCACTTCACTTCAACTGATTCAGCTCACTTAACTAGCTTCACTTCAACTAACAGAGCTTACTTGTTTCACTTCACTTCAATTGATTAAGCTCAGTTTATTTACATCACTTCAACTGTTCAAGCTCAGTTGCTTTACTTCACTTCAACTGATTAAGCTCATTTGCCTCACATCACTTCAACTGATTGGACTCACTTATTCATCTTCACCTCAATTGATAACGCTCATTAAACTAGCTTCACTTCAACTAATAGAGCTAACTTGTTTCACTTCACTTCAATTGATTAAGCTCAGTTGCTTCACTTGACTTCAACTTATTGGACTCACTTTGTTAGCTTCACCTCGACTGATAACGCTCACTTAGCTAGCTCCACTTCAACTAATAGAGCTAACTTCCTTCACTTCACTTCGAATGAATAAGCTCAGTTGCTTTACTTCACTTCAACTGATTCAGCTCACTTAACTAGCTTCACTTCAACTAACAGAGCTCACTTGTTTCATTTCACTTCAATTGATTAAGCTCAGTTGCTTCACTTCACTTCAACTGATCAAGTTCAGTTGCCTCACTTCAATTCAACTGATTCAGCTCAATTAGTTAGCTTCACTTTATCTGATAGAGATCACTTGTTTCACTTCACTTTCATTGATTAAGCTCAGTTGCTTCACTTTACTTCAACTGATTAAGCTCAGTTGCCTCACTTCACTTCAACTGATTGGACTCACTTATTCATCTTCACTTTAATTGATAACGCTCTCTTAACTAGTTTCACTTCAACTAATAGACCTAACTTGATCACTTCATTTCGAATGATTAAGCTGAGTTGCTTCACTTCACTTCAACTGATTAAGCTGAGTTGCTTCACTTCAACTAACAGAGTTCACTTGTTTCACTTTACTTCAGTTGATTAAGCTCAGTTGCTTCACTTCACTTCAGCTGATTGGACTCAGTTATTCATCTTCACCTCAATTGATAACGCTCACTTAACTAGCTTCACTTCAACTAATAGTGCTAAATTGCTTCACTTCACTTCAACTAATTGGGCTCACTTAGTTAGCTTCACCTCAACTGATAACTCTCACTTAACTAGCTTCATTTTAACTAATTGAGCTAACTTGCTTCACTTCACTTCAACTGAATGGGCTCACTTAGTTAGCTTCACCTCAACTGATAACTCTCACTTAACTAGCTTCATTTTAACTAATAGAGCTAACTTGCTTCACTTCACTTCAACTGATTAAGCTCAGTTGCTATACTTCAACTAACAGAGCTCACTTGTTTCACTTCACTTCAATTGATTAAGCTCAGTTGCTTCACTTCACTGCAACTTATTGGACTTACTTTGTTAGCTTCACCTCAACTGATAACGCTCACTCAACTAGCCGCACTTCAACAAATAGCGCGCACTTGCTTCACTTCACTTCGAATGATTAAGGTCAGTTGCTTCATTCCACTTCAACTGCTTAAGCTCAGTTGCTTCACTTCACTTCAGCTGATTGGACTCACCTATTCATCTTCACCTCAATTGATAACGCTCTCTTAACTAGTTTCACTTCAACTAATAGACCTAACTTGATCACTTCACTTCGAATGATTAAGCTCAGTTGCTTCACTTCACTTCAGCTGATTGGACTCAGTTATTCATTTTCACCTCAATTAATAACGCTCACTTAAGTAGCTTCACTTCAACTAATAGAGCTAACTTGCTTCACTTTACTTCAACTGATTGGGCTCACATAGTTAGCTTCAGCTCAACTGATAACGCTCACTTAGCTAGCTTCACTTCAACTAATTGAGCTCACTTGCTTCACTTCACTTTGAATGATTAAGCTCAGTTGCTTCACTTCACTTCAATTGATTCAGCTCTCTTAACTAGCTTCACTTCAACTAACAGAGCTCACTTGTTTCACTTCACTTTAATTGATTAAGCTCAGTTGCTTCACTTCACTTCAACTGATTAAGCTCAGTTCCCTCACTTCAATTCAACTGATTCAGCTCACTTAACTAGCTTCACTTTAACTGATAGAGATCACTTGTTTCACTTCACTTCAATTGATTAAGCTCAGTTGCTTCACTTCACTTCAACTGATCAAGCTCAGTTGCCTCACTTCAATTCAACTGATTCAGCTCACTTAACTAGCTTCATTTTAACTGATAGAGATCACTTGTTTCACTTCACTTCAATTGATTAAGCTCAGTTGCTTCACTTCACTGCAACCTTTTGGACTTACTTTGTTAGCTTCACCTCAACTGATAACGCTCACTCAACTAGCTTCACTTTAACTAATAGAGCTCACTTGCTTCACCTCACTTCAACTGATTGGCCTCACTTAGTTAGCTTCACCGCAATTGATAACGCTCACTTAACTAGCTTCACTTCAACAAATAGAGCTGACTTGCTTCACTTCACTTCAACTGATTGGCCTCACTTAGTTAGCTACACCCCATCTGATAACGCTCACTTAACTAGCTTCACTTTAACTAATAGGGCTCACTTGCTTCACTTCACTTCAGCTGATTGGACTCACTTATTCATCTTCACCTCAATTGATAACGCTCTCTTAACTAGTTTCACTTCAACTAATAGACCTAACTTGATCACTTCATTTCGAATGATTAAGCTCAGTTGCTTCACTTCACTTCAGCTGATTGGACTCAGCTATTCATCTTCACCTCAATTAATAACGCTCACTTAACTAGCTTCACTTCAACTAATAGAGCTAACTTGATTCACTTTACTTCAACTGATTGGGCTCACTTAGTTAGCTTCAGCTCAACTGATAACGCTCACTTAGCTAGCTTCACTTCAACTAATTGAGCTCACTTGCTTCACTTCACTTTGAATGATTAAGCTCAGTTGCTTCACTTCACTTCAACTGATTCAGCTCTCTTAACTAGCTTCACTTCAACTAACAGTGCTCACTTGTTTCACTTCACTTTAATTGATTAAGCTCAGTTGCTTCACTTCACTTTAACTGATTAAGTTCAGTTCCTTCACTTCAATTCAACTGATTCAGCTCACTTAACTAGCTTCACTTTAACTGATAGAGATCACTTGTTTCACTTCACTTCAATTGATTAAGCTCAGTTGCTTCACTTCACTTCAACTGATCAAGCTCAGTTGCCTCACTTCAATTCAACTGATTCAGCTCACTTAACTAGCTTCATTTTAACTGATAGAGATCACTTGTTTCACTTCACTTCAATTGATTAAGCTCAGTTGCTTCACTTCACTGCAACCTTTTGGACTTACTTTGTTAGCTTCACCTCAACTGATAACGCTCACTCAACTAGCTTACTTTAACTAATAGAGCTCACTTGCTTCACCTCACTTCAGCTGATTGGGCTCACTCAGTTAGCTTCACCTCAACAGATAACGCTCACTTAACTAGCTTCACTTCAAATAATAGAGCTAACTTGCTTCACTTCACTTCAAATGATTAAGCTCAGTCGCTTCACTTCACTGCAACCTTTTGGACTTACTTTGTTAGCTTACCTCAAATGATAACGCTCACTTAACTAGCTGCACTTCAACTAATAGAGCTCACTTGCTTCACTTCACTTCGAATGAATAAGCTCAGTTGCTTTACTTCACTTCAACTGATTCAGCTCACTTAACTAGCTTCACTCCAACTAACAGAGCTCACTTGTTTCATTTCACTTCAATTGATTAAGCTCAGTTGCTTCACTTCACTTCAAGTGATTGGGCTCACTCAGTTAGCTTCACCTTAACTGATAACGCTCACTTAACTAGCTTCACTTCAACTAATAGAGCTCACTTGCTTCACTTCACTTCAACTGATTGGCCTCACTTAGTTAGCTTCACCGCAACTGATAACGCTCACTTAACTAGCTTTACTTCAACAACAAGAGCTGACTTGCTTCACTTCACTTCGACTGACTGGCCTCACTTAGCTAGCTTCACCTCATCTGATAACGCTCACTTAACTAGCTTCACTTTAACTAATAGAGCTCACTTGCTTCACTTCACTTCAACTGATTGGGCTCACTCAGTTAGCTTCACCTCAACTGATAACGCTCACTTAACTAGCTTCACTTCAACAACAAGAGCTGACTTGCTTCACTTCACTTCGACTGACTGGCCTCACTTAGCTAGCTTCACCTCATCTGATAACGCTCACTTAACTAGCTTAACTTTAACTAATAGAGCTCACTTGCTTCACTTCACTTCAACTGATTGGCCTCACTTAGTTAGCTTCACCGCAACTGATAACGCTCACTTAACTAGCTTCACTCTAACTTATAGAGCTCAATTGTTTCACTTTACTTTAATTGATTAACCTCATTTGCTTAACTTCACTTCAACTAATAGAGCTCAGTTGCTTCACTTCATTTCAACTGATTGGGCTCCCTTAGTTAGCTTCACCTCAACTGATAACGCTCACTTTAATAGCTTCACTTCAACTAATAGAGCTAACTAGGTTCACTTAACTTCAAATGATTAAGCTCAGTTGATTCACTTCACTTGAACTGATCAAGCTCAGTTGCCTCACTTCAATTCAACTGATTCAGCTCACTTAACTAGCTTCACTTTAACTAATAGAGCTCAGTTGCTTCACTTCACTTCAACTGATTGGGCTCACTTAGTTAGCTTCACCTCAACTGATAACGCTCACTTAACTAGCTTCACTTCAACTAATAGAGCTAACTAGCTTCACTTAACTTCAAATGATTAAGCTCAGTTGCTTCACTTCACTTCGAATGATTAAGCTCAGTTGCTTCAGTTCACTTCAGCTGATTGGACTCAGTTGCCTCAGTTCACTTCAACTGATTGGACTCACTTATTCATCTTCACCTCAATTGATAACGCTCACTTAACTAGCTTCACTTCAACTAATAGAGCTGACTTGCTTCACTTCACTTCGAATGATTGAGCTCAGTTGCTTCACTTCACTTCAACTGATTCAGCTCACTTAACTAGCTTCACTTCAACTAACAGAGCTCACTTGTTTCACTTCACTTCGAATGATTGAGCTCAGTTGCTTCACTTCACTTCAACTGATTCAGCTCACTTAACTAGCTTCACTTCAACTAACAGAGCTCACTTGTTTCACTTCACTTAAATTGATTAAGCTCAGTTGCTTCACTTCACTTCAACTGATCAAGCTCAGTTGCCTCACTTCAATTCAACTGATTCAGCTCACTTAACTAGCTTCACTTTAACTCATAGAGATCACTTGTTTCACTTCACTTTAATTGATTAAGCTCAGTTGCTTCACTTCACTTCAGCTGATTAAGCTCAGTTCCCTCACTTCAATTCAACTGATTCAGCTCTTTTAACTAGCTTCACTTTAACTGATAGAGATCACTTCTTTCACTTCACTTCAATTGATTAAGCTCAGTTGCTTCACTTCACTTCAACTGATCAAGCTCAGTTGCCTCACTTCAATTCAACTGTTTCAGCTCACTTAACTAGCTTCATTTTAACTGATAGAGATCACTTGTTTCACTTCACTTTAATTGATTAAGCTCAGTTGCTTCACTTCACTTCGAATGATTAAGCTCAGTTGCTTCACTTCACTTCAGCTGATTGGACTCAGTTATTCATCTTCACCTCAATTGATAACGCTCACTTAAGTAGCTTCACTTCAACTAATAGAGCTAACTAGCTTCACTTCACTTTAAATGATTAAGATCAGTTGCTTCACTTCACTTCAACTGATCAAGCTCAGTTGCCTCACTTCAATTCAACTGATTCAGCTCACTTAACTAGCTTCACTCTAACTTATAGAGCTCAATTGTTTCACTTTACTTTAATTGATTAAGCTCACTTGCTTCACATCACTTCAACTGATAGAGCTCAGTTGCTTCACTTCATTTCAACTGATTGGGCTCCCTTAGTTAGCTTCACCTCAACTGATTCAGCTCACTTAACTAGCTTCACTTTAACTGATAGAGATCACTTGTTTCACTTCACTTCAATTGATTAAGCTCAGTTGCTTCACTTCACTTCAATTGATTAAGCTCAGTTGATTTACATCACTTCAACTGATCACGCTCAGTTGCTTTACTTCACTTCAACTGATTAAGCTCAGTTGCCTCACTTCACTTCAACTGATTGGACTCACTTATTCATCTTCACCTCAATTGATAACGCTCATTGAACTAGCTTAACTTCAACTAATAGAGCTAACTTGTTTCACTTCACTTCAATTGATTAAGCTCAGTTGCTTCACTTGACTTCAACTTATTGGACTCACTTTGTTGGCTTCACCTCAACTGATAACGCTCATTCAGTTAGCTTAACCTCAACTGATATTTAGAATTATTTAGTATTATAGTGAATTGTATATTATACATTATAATATTACGAATGATATTTTCGTGTAATTTTGTGTTTTGAATATTCATATGCATTACAAAGCTCAGTTGTTTCACTTTAACTAACAGAGCTCACTTGTTTCACTTCACTTCAATTGATTAAGCTCAGTTGCTTTACTTTACTTCAACTTATTGGACTCACTTTGTTAGCTTACCTCAAATGATAACGCTCACTTAACTAGCTGCACTTCAACTAATAAAGCTCACTTGCTTCACTTCACTTCGAATGAATAAGCTCAGTTGCTTTACTTCACTTCAACTGATTCAGCTCACTTAACTAGCTTCACTTCAACTAACAGAGCTCACTTGTTTCATTTCACTTCAATTGATTAAGCTCAGTTGCTTCACTTTACTTCAACTGATCAAGTTCAGTTGCCTCACTTCAATTCAACTGATTCAGCTCACTTAACTAGCTTCACTTTATCTGATAGAGATCGCTTGTTTCACTTCACTTTCATTGATTAAGCTCAGTTGCTTCACTTTACTTCAACTGATTAAGCTCAGTTGCCTCACTTCACTTCAACTGATTGGACTCACTTATTCATCTTCATCTCAATTGATAACGCTCTCTTAACTAGCCGCACTTCAACAAATAGCGCGCACTTGCTTCACTTCACTTCGAATGATTAAGGTCAGTTGCTTCATTCCACTTCAACTGCTTAAGCTCAGTTGCTTCACTTCACTTCAGCTGATTGGACTCACTTATTCATCTTCACCTCAATTGATAACGCACTCTTAACTAGTTTCACTTCAACTAATAGACCTAACTTGATCACTTCATTTCGAATGATTAAGCTCAGTTGCTTCACTTCACTTCAGCTGATTGGACTCAGTTATTCATCTTCACCTCAACTGATAACGCTCACTTAACTAGCTTCACTTCAAATAATAGAGCTAACTTGCTTTACTTCACTTCAATCGATTGAGCTCAGTTGCTTCACTTCACTTCAACTGATTGGGCTCACTTGGTTAGCTTCCCTTCAACCAATAGAGCCCACTTGTTTCACTTTACTTTAACTAATAGAGCTCACTTGTTTCACTTCACTTCAACTGATTTGGCTCACTTAACTAGCTTCACTTCAACTAATAGAGCTCACTTATTTCACTTCACTTCAATTGATTGAGCTCAGCTGCTTCACTCCAATTCAACTGATTGGGCTCACTTAAATAGCTTTACTCCAACTAATAGAGCTCACTTGTTTCACTTCACTTCAACTGATTTGGCTCACTTAACTAGCTTCACTTCAACTAATAGAGCTCACTTATTTCACTTCACTTCAATTGATTGAGCTCAGTTGCTGCACTTCAATTCAACTGATTAGGTTCATTTAACAAGCTTCACTTCAAATATAAGAGCTCACTTGTTTTACTTCACTTCAATTGATTAAGCTCAGTTGCTTCACTTCACTTTACCTGATTAGGCTCACTTAACTAGCTTCACTTCAACTAATAGAGCTGACTTGTTTCACTTCACTTCAACTGATTAGGCTCACTTAACTAGCTTCAGTCCAACTAATAGAGCTCATTTGTTTCACGTTACTTCAATTGATTAAGCTCAGTTGCTGCACTTCACTTCAACTGATTTGGCTCATTTAACTAGCTTCACTTCAACTAAAGAGCTCACTTGTTTTACTTCACTTCAATTGATTAAGTTCAGTTGCTTCACTTCAACTAATAGAGTTTACTTGTTTCACGTCACTTCAATTGATTAAATTCAGTTGCTTCACTTCACTTCAACTGATTGGGCTCACTAAGTTAGCTTCACTTCAACAAATAGAGCTCACTTGTTTCACTGCACTTATATCGATTAGGCTCAGTTGCTTCACTTCACTTCAACTGGTTGGGCTCATTCGGTTAGCTTCTCTTCAACCAATAGAGCTCACTTATTTCACGTCACTTCAAA
Source organism: Bombylius discolor (assembly GCA_939192795.1). Classification (NCBI taxonomy): domain Eukaryota; kingdom Metazoa; phylum Arthropoda; class Insecta; order Diptera; family Bombyliidae; genus Bombylius; species Bombylius discolor. Next base: position 28,193,481 of record OW584238.1, read on the forward strand.
TGATAAAGCTCAGCTGCTTCACTCCACTTCAACTGATTGGGCTCACTTAAATAGCTTTACTCCAACTAATAGCGCTCACTTGGTAAACTTTACTTCAATTGATAAAGCTCAGTTGTTTCACTGCACTTAAATCGATTAAGCTCAGTTGCTTCACTTCACTTCAACTGATCGGGTTCACTTGGTTAGCTTCTCTTTAACCAATACAGCTCACTTATTTCACTTCACTTCAATTGATTGAGCTCAGTTGCTGCACTTCACTTCAACTGATTAGGCTCATTTAACAAGCTTCACTTCAACTAAAGAGCTCACTTGTTTAACTTCACTTCAATTGATAAGGCTCAGTTGCTTCGCTTTACTTTACCTGATTAGGCTCACTTAACTAGCTTCACTTCAACTAATAGAGCTGACTTGTTTCACTTCACTTCAACTGATTAGGCTCACTTAAATAGCTTCAGTTCAACTGATAGAGCTCACTTGTTTCACGTCACTTCAATTGATTAAGCTCAGTTGCTGCACTTCACTTCAACTGATTAGGCTCATTTAACTAGCTTCACTTCAACTAAAGAGCTCACTTGTTTTACTTCACTTCAATTGATTAAGCTCAGTTGCTTCACTTCACTTCAACTGATTGGGCTCACTTAGATAGCTTTACTCCAACTAATAGAGCTCACTTGTTTCACTTCACTTCAATTGATAAAGCTCAGTTGCTTCACTTCACTTTACCAGATTAGGCTCAGTTAACTAGCTTCACTTCAACTAATAGAGCTGACTTGTTTCAATTCACTTCAACTGATTAGGCTCACTTAACTAGCTTCACTTCAACTAATAGAGCTCACTTGTTTCACGTCACTTCAATTGATTAAGCTCAGTTGCTTCACTTCACTTCAACTGATTGGGCTCACTTAGTTAGCTTCACTTCAACAAATAGAGCTCACTTGTTTCACTGCACTTATATCGATTAGGCTCAGTTGCTTTACTTCACTTCAACTGATTGGGCTCACTTGGTTAGCTTCTCTTCAACCAATAGAGCTCACTTATTTCACGTCACTTCAATTGATTAAGCTCAGTTGCTTCACTTCACTTCAACTGATTGGGCTCACTTTACTAACTTCACTTCAACTAAAAGAGCTCACTTGTTTCACGTCACTTCAATTGATGAAGCTCAGTTGCTGCACTTCACTTCAAATGATTAGGCTCATTTAACTAGCTTCACTTCAACAAATAGAGCTCACTTGTTTCACTGCACTGAAATCGATTAAGCTCAGTTGCTTCACTTCACTTCAAATGATTAGGCTCATTTAACTAGCTTCACTTCAACAAATAGAGCTCACTTGTTTCACTGCACTTAAATCGATTAAGCTCAGTTGCTTCACTTCACTTCAACTGATTAGGCTCATTTAACTAGCTTCACTTCAACTAAAGAGCTCACTTGGTTCACTTCACTTCAATTGATTAAGCTCAGTTGCTTCACTTCACTTCAACTGATTGGACTCACTTATTCATCTTCACCTCAATTGATAACGCTCATTGAACTAGCTTAACTTCAACTAATAGAGCTAACTTGTTTCACTTCACTTCAATTGATTAAGCTCAGTTGCTTCACTTGACTTCAACTTATTGGACTCACTTTGTTGGCTTCACCTCAACTGTTAACGCTCATTCAGTTAGCTTAACCTCAACTGATATTTAGAATTATTTAGTATTATAGTGAATTGTATATTATACATTATAATATTACGAATGATATTTTCGTGTAATTTTGTGTTTTGAATATTCATATGCATTACAAAGCTCAGTTGTTTCACTTTAACTAACAGAGCTCACTTGTTTCACTTCACTTCAATTGATTAAGCTCAGTTGCTTTACTTTACTTCAACTTATTGGACTCACTTTGTTAGCTTACCTCAAATGATAACGCTCACTTAACTAGCTGCACTTCAACTAATAAAGCTCACTTGCTTCACTTCACTTCGAATGAATAAGCTCAGTTGCTTTACTTCACTTCAACTGATTCAGCTCACTTAACTAGCTTCACTTCAACTAACAGAGCTCACTTGTTTCATTTCACTTCAATTGATTAAGCTCAGTTGCTTCACTTTACTTCAACTGATCAAGTTCAGTTGCCTCACTTCAATTCAACTGATTCAGCTCACTTAACTAGCTTCACTTTATCTGATAGAGATCGCTTGTTTCACTTCACTTTCATTGATTAAGCTCAGTTGCTTCACTTTACTTCAACTGATTAAGCTCAGTTGCCTCACTTCACTTCAACTGATTGGACTCACTTATTCATCTTCATCTCAATTGATAACGCTCTCTTAACTAGTTTCACTTCAACTAATAGACCTAACTTGATCACTTCATTTCGAATGATTAAGCTGAGTTGCTTCACTTCACTTCAACTGATTAAGCTGAGTTGCTTCACTTCAACTAACAGAGTTCACTTGTTTCACTTCACTTCAATTGATTCAGCTCAGTTGCTTCACTTCACTTCAGCTGATTGGACTCAGTTATTCATCTTCACCTCAATTGATAACGCTCACTTAACTAGCTTCACTTCAACTAATAGAGCTAAATTGCTTCACTTCACTTCAACTGATTGGGCTCACTTAGTTAGCTTCACCTCAACTGATAACTCTCACTTAACTAGCTTCATTCTAACTAATAGAGCTAACTTGCTTCACTTCACTTCAACTGAATGGCCTCACTTAGTTAGGTTCACCTCAACTGATAACTTTCACTTAACTAGCTTCATTTTAACTAATAGAGCTAACTTGCTTCACTTCACTTCAACTGATTAAGCTCAGTTGCTTTACTTCAACTAACAGAGCTCACTTGTTTCACTTCACTTCAATTGATTAGGCTCAGTTGCTTCACTTCACTGCAACTTATTGGACTTACTTTGTTAGCTTCACCTCAACTGATAACGCTCACTCAACTAGCCGCACTTCAACAAATAGCGCGCACTTGCTTCACTTCACTTCGAATGATTAAGGTCAGTTGCTTCATTCCACTTCAACTGCTTAAGCTCAGTTGCTTCACTTCACTTCAGCTGATTGGACTCACTTATTCATCTTCACCTCAATTGATAACGCACTCTTAACTAGTTTCACTTCAACTAATAGACCTAACTTGATCACTTAATTTCGAATGATTAAGCTCAGTTGCTTCACTTCACTTCAGCTGATTGGACTCAGTTATTCATCTTCACCTCAACTGATAACGCTCACTTAACTAGCTTCACTTCAAATAATAGAGCTCACTTATTTCACTTCACTTCAATTGATTGAGCTCAGTTGCTTCACTTCACTTCAACTGATTGGGCTCACTTGGTTAGCTTCCCTTCAACCAATAGAGCCCACTTGTTTCACTTTACTTTAACTAATAGAGCTCACTTGTTTCACTTCACTTCAACTGATTTGGCTCACTTAACTAGCTTCACTACAACTAATAGAGCTCACTTGTTTCACTCCATTTCAATTGATTAAGCTCAGCTGCTTCACTCCAATTCAACTGATTGGGCTCACTTAAATAGCTTTACTCCAACTAATAGAGCTCACTTGTTTCACTTCACTTCAACTGATTTGGCTCACTTAACTAGCTTCACTTCAACTAATAGAGCTCACTTATTTCACTTCACTTCAATTGATTGAGCTCAGTTGCTGCACTTCAATTCAACTGATTAGGTTCATTTAACAAGCTTCACTTCAACTATAAGAGCTCACTTGTTTTACTTCACTTCAATTGATTAAGCTCAGTTGCTTCACTTCACTTTACCTGATTAGGCTCACTTAACTAGCTTCACTTCAACTAATAGAGCTGACTTGTTTCACTTCACTTCAACTGATTAGGCTCACTTAACTAGCTTCAGTCCAACTAATAGAGCTCATTTGTTTCACGTTACTTCAATTGATTAAGCTCAGTTGCTGCACTTCACTTCAACTGATTTGGCTCATTTAACTAGCTTCACTTCAACTAAAGAGCTCACTTGTTTTACTTCACTTCAATTGATTAAGTTCAGTTGCTTCACTTCAACTAATAGAGTTTACTTGTTTCACGTCACTTCAATTGATTAAATTCAGTTGCTTCACTTCACTTCAACTGATTGGGCTCACTAAGTTAGCTTCACTTCAACAAATAGAGCTCACTTGTTTCACTGCACTTATATCGATTAGGCTCAGTTGCTTCACTTCACTTCAACTGGTTGGGCTCATTCGGTTAGCTTCTCTTCAACCAATAGAGCTCACTTATTTCACGTCACTTCAATTAATTAAGCTCAGTTGCTTCACTTCACTTCAACTGATTGGGCTCATTCGGTTAGCTTCACTTTAACTGATAGAGATCACTTGTTTCACTTCACTTCAATTGATTAAGCTCAGTTGCTTCACTTCACTTCAATTGATTAAGCTCAGTTGATTTACATCACTTCAACTGATCACGCTCAGTTGCTTTACTTCACTTCAACTGATTAAGCTCAGTTGCCTCACTTCACTTCAACTGATTGGACTCACTTATTCATCTTCACCTCAATTGATAACGCTCATTGAACTAGCTTAACTTCAACTAATAGAGCTAACTTGTTTCACTTCACTTCAATTGATTAAGCTCAGTTGCTTCACTTGACTTCAACTTATTGGACTCACTTTGTTGGCTTCACCTCAACTGATAACGCTCATTCAGTTAGCTTAACCTCAACTGATATTTAGAATTATTTAGTATTATAGTGAATTGTATATTATACATTATAATATTACGAATGATATTTTCGTGTAATTTTGTGTTTTGAATATTCATATGCATTACAAAGCTCAGTTGTTTCACTTTAACTAACAGAGCTCACTTGTTTCACTTCACTTCAATTGATTAAGCTCAGTTGCTTTACTTTACTTCAACTTATTGGACTCACTTTGTTAGCTTACCTCAAATGATAACGCTCACTTAACTAGCTGCACTTCAACTAATAAAGCTCACTTGCTTCACTTCACTTCGAATGAATAAGCTCAGTTGCTTTACTTCACTTCAACTGATTCAGCTCACTTAACTAGCTTCACTTCAACTAACAGAGCTCACTTGTTTCATTTCACTTCAATTGATTAAGCTCAGTTGCTTCACTTTACTTCAACTGATCAAGTTCAGTTGCCTCACTTCAATTCAACTGATTCAGCTCACTTAACTAGCTTCACTTTATCTGATAGAGATCGCTTGTTTCACTTCACTTTCATTGATTAAGCTCAGTTGCTTCACTTTACTTCAACTGATTAAGCTCAGTTGCCTCACTTCACTTCAACTGATTGGACTCACTTATTCATCTTCATCTCAATTGATAACGCTCTCTTAACTAGCCGCACTTCAACAAATAGCGCGCACTTGCTTCACTTCACTTCGAATGATTAAGGTCAGTTGCTTCATTCCACTTCAACTGCTTAAGCTCAGTTGCTTCACTTCACTTCAGCTGATTGGACTCACTTATTCATCTTCACCTCAATTGATAACGCACTCTTAACTAGTTTCACTTCAACTAATAGACCTAACTTGATCACTTCATTTCGAATGATTAAGCTCAGTTGCTTCACTTCACTTCAGCTGATTGGACTCAGTTATTCATCTTCACCTCAACTGATAACGCTCACTTAACTAGCTTCACTTCAAATAATAGAGCTAACTTGCTTTACTTCACTTCAATCGATTGAGCTCAGTTGCTTCACTTCACTTCAACTGATTGGGCTCACTTGGTTAGCTTCCCTTCAACCAATAGAGCCCACTTGTTTCACTTTACTTTAACTAATAGAGCTCACTTGTTTCACTTCACTTCAACTGATTTGGCTCACTTAACTAGCTTCACTTCAACTAATAGAGCTCACTTGTTTCACTCCATTTCAATTGATTAAGCTCAGCTGCTTCACTCCAATTCAACTGATTGGGCTCACTTAAATAGCTTTACTCCAACTAATAGAGCTCACTTGTTTCACTTCACTTCAACTGATTTGGCTCACTTAACTAGCTTCACTTCAACTAATAGAGCTCACTTATTTCACTTCACTTCAATTGATTGAGCTCAGTTGCTGCACTTCAATTCAACTGATTAGGTTCATTTAACAAGCTTCACTTCAAATATAAGAGCTCACTTGTTTTACTTCACTTCAATTGATTAAGCTCAGTTGCTTCACTTCACTTTACCTGATTAGGCTCACTTAACTAGCTTCACTTCAACTAATAGAGCTGACTTGTTTCACTTCACTTCAACTGATTAGGCTCACTTAACTAGCTTCAGTCCAACTAATAGAGCTCATTTGTTTCACGTTACTTCAATTGATTAAGCTCAGTTGCTGCACTTCACTTCAACTGATTTGGCTCATTTAACTAGCTTCACTTCAACTAAAGAGCTCACTTGTTTTACTTCACTTCAATTGATTAAGTTCAGTTGCTTCACTTCAACTAATAGAGTTTACTTGTTTCACGTCACTTCAATTGATTAAATTCAGTTGCTTCACTTCACTTCAACTGATTGGGCTCACTAAGTTAGCTTCACTTCAACAAATAGAGCTCACTTGTTTCACTGCACTTATATCGATTAGGCTCAGTTGCTTCACTTCACTTCAACTGGTTGGGCTCATTCGGTTAGCTTCTCTTCAACCAATAGAGCTCACTTATTTCACGTCACTTCAAATGATAAAGCTCAGCTGCTTCACTCCACTTCAACTGATTGGGCTCACTTAAATAGCTTTACTCCAACTAATAGCGCTCACTTGGTAAACTTTACTTCAATTGATAAAGCTCAGTTGTTTCACTGCACTTAAATCGATTAAGCTCAGTTGCTTCACTTCACTTCAACTGATCGGGTTCACTTGGTTAGCTTCTCTTTAACCAATACAGCTCACTTATTTCACTTCACTTCAATTGATTGAGCTCAGTTGCTGCACTTCACTTCAACTGATTAGGCTCATTTAACAAGCTTCACTTCAACTAAAGAGCTCACTTGTTTAACTTCACTTCAATTGATAAGGCTCAGTTGCTTCGCTTTACTTTACCTGATTAGGCTCACTTAACTAGCTTCACTTCAACTAATAGAGCTGACTTGTTTCACTTCACTTCAACTGATTAGGCTCACTTAAATAGCTTCAGTTCAACTGATAGAGCTCACTTGTTTCACGTCACTTCAATTGATTAAGCTCAGTTGCTGCACTTCACTTCAACTGATTAGGCTCATTTAACTAGCTTCACTTCAACTAAAGAGCTCACTTGTTTTACTTCACTTCAATTGATTAAGCTCAGTTGCTTCACTTCACTTCAACTGATTGGGCTCACTTAGATAGCTTTACTCCAACTAATAGAGCTCACTTGTTTCACTTCACTTCAATTGATAAAGCTCAGTTGCTTCACTTCACTTTACCTGATTAGGCTCAGTTAACTAGCTTCACTTCAACTAATAGAGCTGACTTGTTTCAATTCACTTCAACTGATTAGGCTCACTTAACTAGCTTCACTTCAACTAATAGAGCTCACTTGTTTCACGTCACTTCAATTGATTAAGCTCAGTTGCTTCACTTCACTTCAACTGATTGGGCTCACTTAGTTAGCTTCACTTCAACAAATAGAGCTCACTTGTTTCACTGCACTTATATCGATTAGGCTCAGTTGCTTTACTTCACTTCAACTGATTGGGCTCACTTGGTTAGCTTCTCTTCAACCAATAGAGCTCACTTATTTCACGTCACTTCAATTGATTAAGCTCAGTTGCTTCACTTCACTTCAACTGATTGGGCTCACTTTACTAACTTCACTTCAACTAAAAGAGCTCACTTGTTTCACGTCACTTCAATTGATGAAGCTCAGTTGCTGCACTTCACTTCAAATGATTAGGCTCATTTAACTAGCTTCACTTCAACAAATAGAGCTCACTTGTTTCACTGCACTGAAATCGATTAAGCTCAGTTGCTTCACTTCACTTCAAATGATTAGGCTCATTTAACTAGCTTCACTTCAACAAATAGAGCTCACTTGTTTCACTGCACTTAAATCGATTAAGCTCAGTTGCTTCACTTCACTTCAACTGATTAGGCTCATTTAACTAGCTTCACTTCAACTAAAGAGCTCACTTGGTTCACTTCACTTCAATTGATTAAGCTCAGTTGCTTCACTTCACTTCAACTGATTGGACTCACTTATTCATCTTCACCTCAATTGATAACGCTCATTGAACTAGCTTAACTTCAACTAATAGAGCTAACTTGTTTCACTTCACTTCAATTGATTAAGCTCAGTTGCTTCACTTGACTTCAACTTATTGGACTCACTTTGTTGGCTTCACCTCAACTGTTAACGCTCATTCAGTTAGCTTAACCTCAACTGATATTTAGAATTATTTAGTATTATAGTGAATTGTATATTATACATTATAATATTACGAATGATATTTTCGTGTAATTTTGTGTTTTGAATATTCATATGCATTACAAAGCTCAGTTGTTTCACTTTAACTAACAGAGCTCACTTGTTTCACTTCACTTCAATTGATTAAGCTCAGTTGCTTTACTTTACTTCAACTTATTGGACTCACTTTGTTAGCTTACCTCAAATGATAACGCTCACTTAACTAGCTGCACTTCAACTAATAAAGCTCACTTGCTTCACTTCACTTCGAATGAATAAGCTCAGTTGCTTTACTTCACTTCAACTGATTCAGCTCACTTAACTAGCTTCACTTCAACTAACAGAGCTCACTTGTTTCATTTCACTTCAATTGATTAAGCTCAGTTGCTTCACTTTACTTCAACTGATCAAGTTCAGTTGCCTCACTTCAATTCAACTGATTCAGCTCACTTAACTAGCTTCACTTTATCTGATAGAGATCGCTTGTTTCACTTCACTTTCATTGATTAAGCTCAGTTGCTTCACTTTACTTCAACTGATTAAGCTCAGTTGCCTCACTTCACTTCAACTGATTGGACTCACTTATTCATCTTCATCTCAATTGATAACGCTCTCTTAACTAGTTTCACTTCAACTAATAGACCTAACTTGATCACTTCATTTCGAATGATTAAGCTGAGTTGCTTCACTTCACTTCAACTGATTAAGCTGAGTTGCTTCACTTCAACTAACAGAGTTCACTTGTTTCACTTCACTTCAATTGATTCAGCTCAGTTGCTTCACTTCACTTCAGCTGATTGGACTCAGTTATTCATCTTCACCTCAATTGATAACGCTCACTTAACTAGCTTCACTTCAACTAATAGAGCTAAATTGCTTCACTTCACTTCAACTGATTGGGCTCACTTAGTTAGCTTCACCTCAACTGATAACTCTCACTTAACTAGCTTCATTCTAACTAATAGAGCTAACTTGCTTCACTTCACTTCAACTGAATGGCCTCACTTAGTTAGGTTCACCTCAACTGATAACTTTCACTTAACTAGCTTCATTTTAACTAATAGAGCTAACTTGCTTCACTTCACTTCAACTGATTAAGCTCAGTTGCTTTACTTCAACTAACAGAGCTCACTTGTTTCACTTCACTTCAATTGATTAGGCTCAGTTGCTTCACTTCACTGCAACTTATTGGACTTACTTTGTTAGCTTCACCTCAACTGATAACGCTCACTCAACTAGCCGCACTTCAACAAATAGCGCGCACTTGCTTCACTTCACTTCGAATGATTAAGGTCAGTTGCTTCATTCCACTTCAACTGCTTAAGCTCAGTTGCTTCACTTCACTTCAGCTGATTGGACTCACTTATTCATCTTCACCTCAATTGATAACGCACTCTTAACTAGTTTCACTTCAACTAATAGACCTAACTTGATCACTTAATTTCGAATGATTAAGCTCAGTTGCTTCACTTCACTTCAGCTGATTGGACTCAGTTATTCATCTTCACCTCAACTGATAACGCTCACTTAACTAGCTTCACTTCAAATAATAGAGCTAACTTGCTTTACTTCACTTCAATCGATTGAGCTCAGTTGCTTCACTTCACTTCAACTGATTGGGCTCACTTGGTTAGCTTCCCTTCAACCAATAGAGCCCACTTGTTTCACTTTACTTTAACTAATAGAGCTCACTTGTTTCACTTCACTTCAACTGATTTGGCTCACTTAACTAGCTTCACTACAACTAATAGAGCTCACTTGTTTCACTCCATTTCAATTGATTAAGCTCAGCTGCTTCACTCCAATTCAACTGATTGGGCTCACTTAAATAGCTTTACTCCAACTAATAGAGCTCACTTGTTTCACTTCACTTCAACTGATTTGGCTCACTTAACTAGCTTCACTTCAACTAATAGAGCTCACTTATTTCACTTCACTTCAATTGATTGAGCTCAGTTGCTGCACTTCAATTCAACTGATTAGGTTCATTTAACAAGCTTCACTTCAACTATAAGAGCTCACTTGTTTTACTTCACTTCAATTGATTAAGCTCAGTTGCTTCACTTCACTTTACCTGATTAGGCTCACTTAACTAGCTTCACTTCAACTAATAGAGCTGACTTGTTTCACTTCACTTCAACTGATTAGGCTCACTTAACTAGCTTCAGTCCAACTAATAGAGCTCATTTGTTTCACGTTACTTCAATTGATTAAGCTCAGTTGCTGCACTTCACTTCAACTGATTTGGCTCATTTAACTAGCTTCACTTCAACTAAAGAGCTCACTTGTTTTACTTCACTTCAATTGATTAAGTTCAGTTGCTTCACTTCAACTAATAGAGTTTACTTGTTTCACGTCACTTCAATTGATTAAATTCAGTTGCTTCACTTCACTTCAACTGATTGGGCTCACTAAGTTAGCTTCACTTCAACAAATAGAGCTCACTTGTTTCACTGCACTTATATCGATTAGGCTCAGTTGCTTCACTTCACTTCAACTGGTTGGGCTCATTCGGTTAGCTTCTCTTCAACCAATAGAGCTCACTTATTTCACGTCACTTCAATTAATTAAGCTCAGTTGCTTCACTTCACTTCAACTGATTGGGCTCATTCGGTTAGCTTCTCTTCAACCAATAGAGTTCACATGTTTCACTTCACTTCAAATGATAAAGCTCAGCTGCTTCACTCCACTTCAACTGATTGGGCTCACTTAAATAGCTTTACTCCAACTAATAGCGCTCACTTGGTTCACTTTACTTCAATTGATAAAGCTCAGTTGTTTCACTGCACTTAAATCGATTAAGCTCAGTTGCTTCACTTCACTTCAACTGATCGGGTTCACTTGGTTAGCTTCTCTTTAACCAATACAGCTCACTTATTTCACTTCACTTCAATTGATTGAGCTCAGTTGCTGCACTTCACTTCAACTGATTAGGCTCATTTAACAAGCTTCACTTCAACTAAAGAGCTCACTTGTTTAACTTCACTTCAATTGATAAGGCTCAGTTGCTTCGCTTTACTTTACCTGATTAGGCTCACTTAACTAGCTTCACTTCAACTAATAGAGCTGACTTGTTTCACTTCACTTCAACTGATTAGGCTCACTTAAATAGCTTCCGTTCAACTGATAGAGCTCACTTGTTTCACGTCACTTCAATTGATTAAGCTCAGTTGCTGCACTTCACTTCAACTGATTAGGCTCATTTAACTAGCTTCACTTCAACTAAAGAGCTCACTTGTTTTACTTCACTTCAATTGATTAAGCTCAGTTGCTTCACTTCACTTCAACTGATTGGGCTCACTTAGATAGCTTTACTCCAACTAATAGAGCTCACTTGTTTCACTTCACTTCAATTGATAAAGCTCAGTTGCTTCACTTCACTTTACCTGATTAGGCTCAGTTAACTAGCTTCACTTCAACTAATAGAGCTGACTTGTTTCAATTCACTTCAACTGATTAGGCTCACTTAACTAGCTTCACTTCAACTAATAGAGCTCACTTGTTTCACGTCACTTCAATTGATTAAGCTCAGTTGCTTCACTTCACTTCAACTGATTGGGCTCACTTAGTTAGCTTCACTTCAACAAATAGAGCTCACTTGTTACACTGCACTTATATCGATTAGGCTCAGTTGCTTTACTTCACTTCAACTGATTGGGCTCACTTGGTTAGCTTCTCTTCAACCAATAGAGCTCACTTATTTCACGTCACTTCAATTGATTAAGCTCAGTTGCTTCACTTCACTTCAACTGATTGGGCTCACTTTACTAACTTCACTTCAACTAAAAGAGCTCACTTGTTTCACGTCACTTCAATTGATGAAGCTCAGTTGCTGCACTCCACTTCAAATGATTAGGCTCATTTAACTAGCTTCACTTCAACAAATAGAGCTCACTTGTTTCACTGCACTTAAATCGATTAAGCTCAGTTGCTTCACTTCACTTCAACTGATTAGGCTCATTTAACTAGCTTCACTTCAACTAAAGAGCTCACTTGTTTCACTTCACTTCAATTGATTAAGCTCAGTTGCTTCACTTCACTTCAAATGATTGGGCTCACTTAGATAGCTTTACTCCAAATAATAGAGCTCACTTGTTTTACTTTACTTCAATTGATAAAGCTCAGTTGCTTCACTTCACTTTACCTGATTAGGCTCACTTAACCAGCTTCACTGCAACTAATAGAGCTGACTTGTTTCACTTCACTTCAACTGATTAGGCTCACTTAACTAGCTTCACTTCAACTAATAGAGCTCACTTGTTTCACGTCACTTCAATTGATTAAGCTCAGTTGCTGCACTTCACTTTAACTGATTCGGCTCACTTAACTAGCTTCACTTCAACTAATAGAGCTCACTTGTTTTACGTCACTTCAATTGATTAAGCTCAGTTGCTGCACTTCACTTCAACTGATTGGGCTCACTTAATTAGCTTCACTTCAACTTATAGAGCTCACTTGTTTCACTTCACTTCAATTCATTAAGCTCAGTGGCTTCACTTCACTTCAACTGATTAGGCTCACTTAACTAGCTTCACTTCAACTAATAGAGCTCACTTGTTTCACGTCACTTCAATTGATTAAGCTCAGTTGCTGCACTTCACTTTAACTGATTCGGCTCACTTAACTAGCTTCACTTCAACTAATAGAGCTCACTTGTTTTACGTCACTTCAATTGATTAAGCTCAATTGTTTCACTTCACTTCAACTGATTAAGCTCAGTTGCTTCACTTTATTTCAACTGATTAGATTCACTTAACAGGCTTCACTGTAACTTATAGAGCTAACTTGTTTCACTTCACTTCAATTGATTAAGCTCAATTGTTTCACTTCACTTCAACTGATTAAGCTCTGTTGCTTCACTTCACTTCAACATATTAGGCTCACTTACCAGGCTTACCTTTAACTAATAGAGCTCACTTGTTTCACTTCACTTCAATTGATAAAGCTCAGTTGCTTCACTTCACTTCAACTGATTAAGCTCAGTTGCTTTGCTTCACTTCGACTGATTAGGCTCACTTAACTTGCTTCACTTCAACTAATAGAGCTCACTTGTTTCACTTCACTTCAATTGATTAAGCTCAGTTGCTTCACTTCAGTTAAATTGATTAAGCTCAGTTGGTTCACATCACTTCAACTGATTCGGATCACTTCGTGCGCTTAACTTCAACTAAAAGAGCTCAATTGTTCCACATCACATCAATTGATTAGGCTCAGTTGCTTCACTTCACTTCAACTGATTAAGCTCAGTTGCTTTGCTTCACTTCGACTGATTAGGCTCACTTAACTTGCTTCACTTCAACTAATAGAGCTCACTTGTTTCACTTCACTTCAACTGATTAAGCTCAGTTGCTTCACTTCAGTTAAATTGATTAAGCTCAGTTGCTTAACCTCACTTCAACTGAAAAGGCTTAATTAACTAGCTTCTCTTCAACTAATAGAGCTCACTTGTGTCACTTCAGTTTTATTGATTAGGCTCAGTTGCTTCACTTCAGTTCATTTGATTAAGCTCAGTTGCTTCAATTCACTTCAACTGATTGGGCTCACTTAGATAGCTTTACTCCAACTAATAGAGCTCACTTGTTTCACTTCATTTCAATTGATTAAGCTCAATTTTTTCACTTCACTTCAACTGATTAAGCTCTGTTGCTTCACTTCACTTCAACATATTAGGCTCACTTACCAGGCTTACCTTTAACTAATAGCGCTCACTTGTTTCACTTCACTTCAATTGATAAAGCCCAGTTGCTTCACTTCACTTCAACTGATTAAGCTCAGTTGCTTTGCTTCACTTCGACTGATTAGGCTCACTTAACTTGCTTCACTTCAACTAATAGAGCTCACTTGTTTCACTTCACTTCAATTGATTAAGCTCAGTTGCTTCACTTCTGTTAAATTGATTAAGCTCAGTTGCTTCACATCACTTCAACTGATGCGGATCACTTCGTGCGCTTAACTTCAACTAAAAGAGCTCACTTGTTTCACTTCACTTCAACTGATAAGGCTCAATTGTTTAACTTCACTTCAACCGATAAAGCTCAGTTGCTTCACTTCACTTCAACTGATTAGGCTCACTTAACAGGCTTCACTTTAACTAATAGAGCTCACTTGTTCACTTCACTTCAATTGATTAAGCTCAGTTGCCTCACTTCACATCAACTGATTAAGCTCAGTTGCTTCACTTCACTTCAACTGATAAGGCTCACTTAACTAGCTTCACTTCAACTAATAGAGCTCACTTGTTTCACTTCACTTCAATTGATTAAGCTCAGTTGCTTCACTTCAGTTCATTTGATTAAGCTCAGTTGCTTCACTTCACTTCAACTGATTGGGATCACTTAGTAAGCTTTACTCCAACTAATGAAGCTCACTTGTTTCACTTCACTTCAACTGATAAAGCTCAGTTGCTTCACTTCAGTTCATTTGATTAAGCTCAGTTGCTTCACTTCACTTCAACTGATTGGGCTCACTTAGATAGCTTTACTCCAACTAATAGAGCTCACTTGTTTCACTTCACTTCAATTGATGAAGCTCAGTTGCTTCACTTCACTTTACCTGATTAGGCTCATTTAACTAGCTTCACTTCAACTAAAGAGCTCACTTGTTTTACTTCACTTCAATTAATTAAGCTTAGTTGCTTCACTTTACTTCAACTGATTGGGCTCACTTAATTAGCGTTACTTCAACTAATAGAGCTCACTTGTTTCACGTCACTTCAATTGATTAAGCTCAGTTGCTGCACTTCACTTCAACTGATTAGGCTCATTTAACTAGCTTCACTTCAACTAAAGAGCTCACTTGTTTTACTTCACTTCAATTAATTAAGCTCAGTTGCTTCACTTCACTTCAACTGATAACGCTCACTCAACTAGCCGCACTTCAACAAATAGCGCGCACTTGCTTCACTTCACTTCGAATGATTAAGGTCAGTTGCTTCATTCCACTTCAACTGCTTAAGCTCAGTTGCTTCACTTCACTTCAGCTGATTGGACTCACTTATTCATCTTCACCTCAATTGATAACGCACTCTTAACTAGTTTCACTTCAACTAATAGACCTAACTTGATCACTTCATTTCGAATGATTAAGCTCAGTTGCTTCACTTCACTTCAGCTGATTGGACTCAGTTATTCATCTTCACCTCAACTGATAACGCTCACTTAACTAGCTTCACTTCAAATAATAGAGCTAACTTGCTTTACTTCACTTCAATCGATTGAGCTCAGTTGCTTCACTTCACTTCAACTGATTGGGCTCACTTGGTTAGCTTCCCTTCAACCAATAGAGCCCACTTGTTTCACTTTACTTTAACTAATAGAGCTCACTTGTTTCACTTCACTTCAACTGATTTGGCTCACTTAACTAGCTTCACTTCAACTAATAGAGCTCACTTGTTCCACTCCATTTCAATTGATTAAGCTCAGCTGCTTCACTCCAATTCAACTGATTGGGCTCACTTAAATAGCTTTACTCCAACTAATAGAGCTCACTTGTTTCACTTCACTTCAACTGATTTGGCTCACTTAACTAGCTTCACTTCAACTAATAGAGCTCACTTATTTCACTTCACTTCAATTGATTGAGCTCAGTTGCTGCACTTCAATTCAACTGATTAGGTTCATTTAACAAGCTTCACTTCAACTATAAGAGCTCACTTGTTTTACTTCACTTCAATTGATTAAGCTCAGTTGCTTCACTTCACTTTACCTGATTAGGCTCACTTAACTAGCTTCACTTCAACTAATAGAGCTGACTTGTTTCACTTCACTTCAACTGATTAGGCTCACTTAACTAGCTTCAGTCCAACTAATAGAGCTCATTTGTTTCACGTTACTTCAATTGATTAAGCTCAGTTGCTGCACTTCACTTCAACTGATTTGGCTCATTTAACTAGCTTCACTTCAACTAAAGAGCTCACTTGTTTTACTTCACTTCAATTGATTAAGTTCAGTTGCTTCACTTCAACTAATAGAGTTTACTTGTTTCACGTCACTTCAATTGATTAAATTCAGTTGCTTCACTTCACTTCAACTGATTGGGCTCACTAAGTTAGCTTCACTTCAACAAATAGAGCTCACTTGTTTCACTGCACTTATATCGATTAGGCTCAGTTGCTTCACTTCACTTCAACTGGTTGGGCTCATTCGGTTAGCTTCTCTTCAACCAATAGAGCTCACTTATTTCACGTCACTTGAAATGATAAAGCTCAGCTGCTTCACTCCACTTCAACTGATTGGGCTCACTTAAATAGCTTTACTCCAACTAATAGCGCTCACTTGGTTCACTTTACTTCAATTGATAAAGCTCAGTTGTTTCACTGCACTTAAATCGATTAAGCTCAGTTGCTTCACTTCACTTCAACTGATCGGGTTCACTTGGTTAGCTTCTCTTTAACCAATACAGCTCACTTATTTCACTTCACTTCAATAGATTGAGCTCAGTTGCTGCACTTCACTTCAACTGATTAGGCTCATTTAACAAGCTTCACTTCAACTAAAGAGCTCACTTGTTTAACTTCACTTCAATTGATAAGGCTCAGTTGCTTCGCTTTACTTTACCTGATTAGGCTCACTTAACTAGCTTCACTTCAACTAATAGAGCTGACTTGTTTCACTTCACTTCAACTGATTAGGCTCACTTAAATAGCTTCAGTTCAACTGATAGAGCTCACTTGTTTCACGTCACTTCAATTGATTAAGCTCAGTTGCTGCACTTCACTTCAACTGATTAGGCTCATTTAACTAGCTTCACTTCAACTAAAGAGCTCACTTGTTTTACTTCACTTCAATTGATTAAGCTCAGTTGCTTCACTTCACTTCAACTGATTGGGCTCACTTAGATAGCTTTACTCCAACTAATAGAGCTCACTTGTTTCACTTCACTTCAATTGATAAAGCTCAGTTGCTTCACTTCACTTTACCTGATTAGGCTCAGTTAACTAGCTTCACTTCAACTAATAGAGCTGACTTGTTTCAATTCACTTCAACTGATTAGGCTCACTTAACTAGCTTCACTTCAACTAATAGAGCTCACTTGTTTCACGTCACTTCAATTGATTAAGCTCAGTTGCTTCACTTCACTTCAACTGATTGGGCTCACTTAGTTAGCTTCACTTCAACAAATAGAGCTCACTTGTTTCACTGCACTTATATCGATTAGGCTCAGTTGCTTTACTTCACTTCAACTGATTGGGCTCACTTGGTTAGCTTCTCTTCAACCAATAGAGCTCACTTATTTCACGTCACTTCAATTGATTAAGCTCAGTTGCTTCACTTCACTTCAACTGAT
Organism: Bombylius discolor; assembly: GCA_939192795.1. NCBI lineage: Eukaryota > Metazoa > Arthropoda > Insecta > Diptera > Bombyliidae > Bombylius > Bombylius discolor. The sequence continues at coordinate 28,211,136 of OW584238.1, forward strand.
TGGGCTCACTTTACTAACTTCACTTCAACTAAAAGAGCTCACTTGTTTCACGTCACTTCAATTGATGAAGCTCAGTTGCTGCACTTCACTTCAAATGATTAGGCTCATTTAACTAGCTTCACTTCAACAAATAGAGCTCACTTGTTTCACTGCACTTAAATCGATTAAGCTCAGTTGCTTCACTTCACTTCAAACGATTAGGCTCATTTAACTAGCTTCACTTCAACAAATAGAGCTCACTTGTTTCACTGCACTTAAATCGATTAAGCTCAGTTGCTTCACTTCACTTCAACTGATTAGGCTCATTTAACTAGCTTCACTTCAACTAAAGAGCTCACTTGGTTCACTTCACTTCAATTGATTAAGCTCAGTTGCTTCACTTCACTTCAACTGATTGGACTCACTTATTCATCTTCACCTCAATTGATAACGCTCATTGAACTAGCTTAACTTCAACTAATAGAGCTAACTTGTTTCACTTCACTTCAATTGATTAAGCTCAGTTGCTTCACTTGACTTCAACTTATTGGACTCACTTTGTTGGCTTCACCTCAACTGTTAACGCTCATTCAGTTAGCTTAACCTCAACTGATATTTAGAATTATTTAGTATTATAGTGAATTGTATATTATACATTATAATATTACGAATGATATTTTCGTGTAATTTTGTGTTTTGAATATTCATATGCATTACAAAGCTCAGTTGTTTCACTTTAACTAACAGAGCTCACTTGTTTCACTTCACTTCAATTGATTAAGCTCAGTTGCTTTACTTTACTTCAACTTATTGGACTCACTTTGTTAGCTTACCTCAAATGATAACGCTCACTTAACTAGCTGCACTTCAACTAATAAAGCTCACTTGCTTCACTTCACTTCGAATGAATAAGCTCAGTTGCTTTACTTCACTTCAACTGATTCAGCTCACTTAACTAGCTTCACTTCAACTAACAGAGCTCACTTGTTTCATTTCACTTCAATTGATTAAGCTCAGTTGCTTCACTTTACTTCAACTGATCAAGTTCAGTTGCCTCACTTCAATTCAACTGATTCAGCTCACTTAACTAGCTTCACTTTATCTGATAGAGATCGCTTGTTTCACTTCACTTTCATTGATTAAGCTCAGTTGCTTCACTTTACTTCAACTGATTAAGCTCAGTTGCCTCACTTCACTTCAACTGATTGGACTCACTTATTCATCTTCATCTCAATTGATAACGCTCTCTTAACTAGTTTCACTTCAACTAATAGACCTAACTTGATCACTTCATTTCGAATGATTAAGCTGAGTTGCTTCACTTCACTTCAACTGATTAAGCTGAGTTGCTTCACTTCAACTAACAGAGTTCACTTGTTTCACTTCACTTCAATTGATTCAGCTCAGTTGCTTCACTTCACTTCAGCTGATTGGACTCAGTTATTCATCTTCACCTCAATTGATAACGCTCACTTAACTAGCTTCACTTCAACTAATAGAGCTAAATTGCTTCACTTCACTTCAACTGATTGGGCTCACTTAGTTAGCTTCACCTCAACTGATAACTCTCACTTAACTAGCTTCATTCTAACTAATAGAGCTAACTTGCTTCACTTCACTTCAACTGAATGGCCTCACTTAGTTAGGTTCACCTCAACTGATAACTTTCACTTAACTAGCTTCATTTTAACTAATAGAGCTAACTTGCTTCACTTCACTTCAACTGATTAAGCTCAGTTGCTTTACTTCAACTAACAGAGCTCACTTGTTTCACTTCACTTCAATTGATTAGGCTCAGTTGCTTCACTTCACTGCAACTTATTGGACTTACTTTGTTAGCTTCACCTCAACTGATAACGCTCACTCAACTAGCCGCACTTCAACAAATAGCGCGCACTTGCTTCACTTCACTTCGAATGATTAAGGTCAGTTGCTTCATTCCACTTCAACTGCTTAAGCTCAGTTGCTTCACTTCACTTCAGCTGATTGGACTCACTTATTCATCTTCACCTCAATTGATAACGCACTCTTAACTAGTTTCACTTCAACTAATAGACCTAACTTGATCACTTAATTTCGAATGATTAAGCTCAGTTGCTTCACTTCACTTCAGCTGATTGGACTCAGTTATTCATCTTCACCTCAACTGATAACGCTCACTTAACTAGCTTCACTTCAAATAATACAGCTAACTTGCTTTACTTCACTTCAATCGATTGAGCTCAGTTGCTTCACTTCACTTCAACTGATTGGGCTCACTTGGTTAGCTTCCCTTCAACCAATAGAGCCCACTTGTTTCACTTTACTTTAACTAATAGAGCTCACTTGTTTCACTTCACTTCAACTGATTTGGCTCACTTAACTAGCTTCACTACAACTAATAGAGCTCACTTGTTTCACTCCATTTCAATTGATTAAGCTCAGCTGCTTCACTCCAATTCAACTGATTGGGCTCACTTAAATAGCTTTACTCCAACTAATAGAGCTCACTTGTTTCACTTCACTTCAACTGATTTGGCTCACTTAACTAGCTTCACTTCAACTAATAGAGCTCACTTATTTCACTTCACTTCAATTGATTGAGCTCAGTTGCTGCACTTCAATTCAACTGATTAGGTTCATTTAACAAGCTTCACTTCAACTATAAGAGCTCACTTGTTTTACTTCACTTCAATTGATTAAGCTCAGTTGCTTCACTTCACTTTACCTGATTAGGCTCACTTAACTAGCTTCACTTCAACTAATAGAGCTGACTTGTTTCACTTCACTTCAACTGATTAGGCTCACTTAACTAGCTTCAGTCCAACTAATAGAGCTCATTTGTTTCACGTTACTTCAATTGATTAAGCTCAGTTGCTGCACTTCACTTCAACTGATTTGGCTCATTTAACTAGCTTCACTTCAACTAAAGAGCTCACTTGTTTTACTTCACTTCAATTGATTAAGTTCAGTTGCTTCACTTCAACTAATAGAGTTTACTTGTTTCACGTCACTTCAATTGATTAAATTCAGTTGCTTCACTTCACTTCAACTGATTGGGCTCACTAAGTTAGCTTCACTTCAACAAATAGAGCTCACTTGTTTCACTGCACTTATATCGATTAGGCTCAGTTGCTTCACTTCACTTCAACTGGTTGGGCTCATTCGGTTAGCTTCTCTTCAACCAATAGAGCTCACTTATTTCACGTCACTTCAATTAATTAAGCTCAGTTGCTTCACTTCACTTCAACTGATTGGGCTCACTTAACTAGCTTCACTTCAACTAATAGAGTTCACATGCTTCACTTCACTTCAAATGATAAAGCTCAGCTGCTTCACTCCATTTCAACTGATTGGGCTCACTTAAATAGCTTTACTCCAACTAATAGCGCTCACTTGGTTCACTTTACTTCAATTGATAAAGCTCAGTTGTTTCACTGCACTTAAATCGATTAAGCTCAGTTGCTTCACTTCACTTCAACTGATCGGGTTCACTTGGTTAGCTTCTCTTTAACCAATACAGCTCACTTATTTCACTTCACTTCAATTGATTGAGCTCAGTTGCTGCACTTCACTTCAACTGATTAGGCTCATTTAACAAGCTTCACTTCAACTAAAGAGCTCACTTGTTTAACTTCACTTCAATTGATAAGGCTCAGTTGCTTCGCTTTACTTTACCTGATTAGGCTCACTTAACTAGCTTCACTTCAACTAATAGAGCTGACTTGTTTCACTTCACTTCAACTGATTAGGCTCACTTAAATAGCTTCCGTTCAACTGATAGAGCTCACTTGTTTCACGTCACTTCAATTGATTAAGCTCAGTTGCTGCACTTCACTTCAACTGATTAGGCTCATTTAACTAGCTTCACTTCAACTAAAGAGCTCACTTGTTTTACTTCACTTCAATTGATTAAGCTCAGTTGCTTCACTTCACTTCAACTGATTGGGCTCACTTAGATAGCTTTACTCCAACTAATAGAGCTCACTTGTTTCACTTTACTTCAATTGATAAAGCTCAGTTGCTTCACTTCACTTTACCTGATTAGGCTCAGTTAACTAGCTTCACTTCAACTAATAGAGCTGACTTGTTTCAATTCACTTCAACTGATTAGGCTCACTTAACTAGCTTCACTTCAACTAATAGAGCTCACTTGTTTCACGTCACTTCAATTGATTAAGCTCAGTTGCTTCACTTCACTTCAACTGATTGGGCTCACTTAGTTAGCTTCACTTCAACAAATAGAGCTCACTTGTTTCACTGCACTTATATCGATTAGGCTCAGTTGCTTTACTTCACTTCAACTGATTGGGCTCACTTGGTTAGCTTCTCTTCAACCAATAGAGCTCACTTATTTCACGTCACTTCAATTGATTAAGCTCAGTTGCTTCACTTCACTTCAACTGATTGGGCTCACTTTACTAACTTCACTTCAACTAAAAGAGCTCACTTGTTTCACGTCACTTCAATTGATGAAGCTCAGTTGCTGCACTTCACTTCAAATGATTAGGCTCATTTAACTAGCTTCACTTCAACAAATAGAGCTCACTTGTTTCACTGCACTTAAATCGATTAAGCTCAGTTGCTTCACTTCACTTCAACTGATTAGGCTCATTTAACTAGCTTCACTTCAACTAAAGAGCTCACTTGTTTCACTTCACTTCAATTGATTAAGCTCAGTTGCTTCACTTCACTTCAAATGATTGGGCTCACTTAGATAGCTTTACTCCAAATAATAGAGCTCACTTGTTTTACTTTACTTCAATTGATAAAGCTCAGTTGCTTCACTTCACTTTACCTGATTAGGCTCACTTAACCAGCTTCACTGCAACTAATAGAGCTGACTTGTTTCACTTCACTTCAACTGATTAGGCTCACTTAACTAGCTTCACTTCAACTAATAGAGCTCACTTGTTTCACGTCACTTCAATTGATTAAGCTCAGTTGCTGCACTTCACTTTAACTGATTCGGCTCACTTAACTAGCTTCACTTCAACTAATAGAGCTCACTTGTTTTACGTCACTTCAATTGATTAAGCTCAGTTGCTGCACTTCACTTCAACTGACTGGGCTCACTTAATTAGCTTCACTTCAACTTATAGAGCTCACTTGTTTCACTTCACTTCAATTCATTAAGCTCAGTGGCTTCACTTCACTTCAACTGAATAGGCTAAATTAACTAGCTTCACTTCAACTAATAGAGTTCACTTGTGTCACTCCACCTTAATTGATTAAGCTCAATTGTTTCACTTCACTTCAACTGATTAAGCTCAGTTGCTTCACTTTATTTCAACTGATTAGGCTCACTTAACAGGCTTCACTGTAACTTATAGAGCTAACTTGTTTCACTTCACTTCAATTGATTAAGCTCAATTGTTTCACTTCACTTCAACTGATTAAGCTCTGTTGCTTCACTTCACTTCAACATATTAGGCTCACTTACCAGGCTTACCTTTAACTAATAGAGCTCACTTGTTTCACTTCACTTCAATTGATAAAGCTCAGTTGCTTCACTTCACTTCAACTGATTAAGCTCAGTTGCTTTGCTTCACTTCGACTGATTAGGCTCACTTAACTTGCTTCACTTCAACTAATAGAGCTCACTTGTTTCACTTCACTTCAATTGATTAAGCTCAGTTGCTTCACTTCAGTTAAATTGATTAAGCTCAGTTGCTTCACATCACTTCAACTGATTCGGATCACTTCGTGCGCTTAACTTCAACTAAAAGAGCTCAATTGTTCCACATCACATCAATTGATTAGGCTCAGTTGCTTCACTTCACTTCAACTGATTAAGCTCAGTTGCTTTGCTTCACTTCGACTGATTAGGCTCACTTAACTTGCTTCACTTCAACTAATAGAGCTCACTTGTTTCACTTCACTTCAACTGATTAAGCTCAGTTGCTTCACTTCAGTTAAATTGATTAAGCTCAGTTGCTTAACCTCACTTCAACTGAAAAGGCTTAATTAACTAGCTTCTCTTCAACTAATAGAGCTCACTTGTGTCACTTCAGTTTTATTGATTAGGCTCAGTTGCTTCACTTCAGTTCATTTGATTAAGCTCAGTTGCTTCAATTCACTTCAACTGATTGGGCTCACTTAGATAGCTTTACTCCAACTAATAGAGCTCACTTGTTTCACTTCATTTCAATTGATTAAGCTCAATTTTTTCACTTCACTTCAACTGATTAAGCTCTGTTGCTTCACTTCACTTCAACATATTAGGCTCACTTACCAGGCTTACCTTTAACTAATAGCGCTCACTTGTTTCACTTCACTTCAATTGATAAAGCCCAGTTGCTTCACTTCACTTCAACTGATTAAGCTCAGTTGCTTTGCTTCACTTCGACTGATTAGGCTCACTTAACTTGCTTCACTTCAACTAATAGAGCTCACTTGTTTCACTTCACTTCAATTGATTAAGCTCAGTTGCTTCACTTCTGTTAAATTGATTAAGCTCAGTTGCTTCACATCACTTCAACTGATTCGGATCACTTCGTGCGCTTAACTTCAACTAAAAGAGCTCACTTGTTTCACTTCACTTCAACTGATAAGGCTCAATTGTTTAACTTCACTTCAACCGATAAAGCTCAGTTGCTTCACTTCACTTCAACTGATTAGGCTCACTTAACAGGCTTCACTTTAACTAATAGAGCTCACTTGTTCACTTCACTTCAATTGATTAAGCTCAGTTGCCTCACTTCACATCAACTGATTAAGCTCAGTTGCTTCACTTCACTTCAACTGATAAGGCTCACTTAACTAGCTTCACTTCAACTAATAGAGCTCACTTGTTTCACTTCACTTCAATTGATTAAGCTCAGTTGCTTCACTTCAGTTCATTTGATTAAGCTCAGTTGCTTCACTTCACTTCAACTGATTGGGATCACTTAGTAAGCTTTACTCCAACTAATGAAGCTCACTTGTTTCACTTCACTTCAACTGATAAAGCTCAGTTGCTTCACTTCAGTTCATTTGATTAAGCTCAGTTGCTTCACTTCACTTCAACTGATTGGGCTCACTTAGATAGCTTTACTCCAACTAATAGAGCTCACTTGTTTCACTTCACTTCAATTGATGAAGCTCAGTTGCTTCACTTCACTTTACCTGATTAGGCTCATTTAACTAGCTTCACTTCAACTAAAGAGCTCACTTGTTTTACTTCACTTCAATTAATTAAGCTTAGTTGCTTCACTTTACTTCAACTGATTGGGCTCACTTAATTAGCGTTACTTCAACTAATAGAGCTCACTTGTTTCACGTCACTTCAATTGATTAAGCTCAGTTGCTGCACTTCACTTCAACTGATTAGGCTCATTTAACTAGCTTCACTTCAACTAAAGAGCTCACTTGTTTTACTTCACTTCAATTAATTAAGCTCAGTTGCTTCACTTCACTTCAACTGATTGGGCTCACTTAGTTAGCTTCACTTCAACAAATAGAGCTCACTTGTTTCACTGCACTTAAATCGATTAAGCTCAGTTGCTTCACTTCACTTCAACTGATTGGGTTCACTTGGTTAGCTTCTCTTCAACCAATAGAGCTCACTCATTTCACTTCACTTCAATTGATTAAGCTCAGTTGCTTCACTTCACTTCAACTGATTGGGCTCACTTAACTAGCTTCACTTCAACTAAAAGAGCTCACTTGTTTCACGTCACTTCAATTGATTAAGCTCAGTTGCTGCACTTCACTTCAACTGATTAGGCTCATTTAACTAGCTTCACTTCAACTAAAGAGCTCACTTGTTTCACATCACTTCAATTAATTAAGCTTAGTTGCTTCACTTCACTTCAACTGATTAGGCTCACTTAGTTAGCTTCACTTCAACAAATAGAGCTCACTTGTTTCACTGCACTTAAATCGATTAAGCTCAGTTGCTTCACTTCACTTCAACTGATTGGGTTCACTTGGTTAGCTTCTCTTCAACCAATAGAGCTCACTTGTTTCACGTCACTTCATTGATTAAGCTCAGTTGCTGCACTTCACTTCAACTGATTAGGCTCATTTAACTAGCTTCAGTTCAACTAAAGAGCTCACTTGTTTTACTTCACGTCAATTAATTAAGCTCAGTTGCTTCACTTCACTTCAACTGATTGGGCTCACTTAGTTAGCTTCACTTCAACAAATAGAGCTCACTTGTTTCACTGCACTTAAATCGATTAAGCTCAGTTGCTTCACTTCACTTCAACTGATTGGGTTCACTTGGTTAGCTTCTCTTCAACCAATAGAGCTCACTTATTTCACTTCACTTCAATTGATTAAGCTCAGTTGCTTCACTTCACTTCAACTGATTGGGCTCACTTAACTAGCTTCACTTCAACTAATAGAGCTCACTTGTTTCACGTCACTTCAATTGATTAAGCTCAATTGCTTCACTTCACTTCAACTGATTAGGCTCATTTAACTAGCTTCACTTCAACTAAAGAGGTCACTTGTTTTACTTCACTTCAATTGATTAAGCTCAGTTGCTTCACTTCACTCTAACTGATTGGGCTCACTTAGTTAGCTTCACTTCAACAAATAAAGCTCACTTGTTTCACTGCACTTAAATCGATTAAGCTCAGTTGCTTCACTTCACTTCAACTGATTGGGTTCACTTGGTTAGCTTCTCTTCAACCAATAGAGCTCACTTATTTCACTTCACTTCAATTGATTAAGCTCAGTTGCTGCACTTCACTTCAACTGATAAGGCTCACTTACTTAGCTTTACTTCAACTAATAGAGCTCACTTGTTTCACGTCACTTCATTGATTAAGCTCAGTTGCTGCACTTCACTTCAACTGATTAGGCTCATTTAACTAGCTTCACTTCAACTAAAGAGCTCACTTGTTTTACTTCACGTCAATTAATTACGCTCAGTTGCTTCACTTCACTTCAACTGATTGGGCTCACTTAGTTAGCTTCACTTCAACCAATAGAGCTCACTTATTTCACTTCACTTCAATTGATTAAGCTCAGTTGGTTCACTTCACTTCAACTGATTGGGTTCACTTGGTTAGCTTCTCTTCAACCAATAGAGCTCACTTATTTCACTTCACTTCAATTGATTAAGCTCAGTTGCTGCACTTCACTTCAACTGATAAGGCTCACTTACTTAGCTTTACTTCAACTAATAGAGCTCACTTGTTTCACGTCACTTCATTGATTAAGCTCAGTTGCTGCACTTCACTTCAACTGATTAGGCTCATTTAACTAGCTTCACTTCAACTAAAGAGCTCACTTGTTTTACTTCACGTCAATTAATTACGCTCAGTTGCTTCACTTCACTTCAACTGATTGGGCTCACTTAGTTAGCTTCACTTCAACCAATAGAGCTCACTTATTTCACTTCACTTCAATTGATTAAGCTCAGTTGCTTCACTTCACTTCAACTGATTAAGCTCAGTTGCTTTGCTTCACTTCGACTGATTAGGCTCACTTAACTTGCTTCACTTCAACTAATAGAGCTCACTTGTTTCACTTCACTTCAATTGATTAAGCTCAGTTGCTTCACTTCAGTTAAATTGATTAAGCTCAGTTGCTCAACCTCACTTCAGCTGAATAGGCTTAATTAACTAGCTTCTCTTCAACTAATAGAGCTCACTTGTTTCACTGCACTTAAATCGATTAAGCTCAGTTGCTTCACTTCACTTCAACTGATTGGGTTCACTTGGTTAGCTTCTCTTCAACCAATAGAGCTCACTTATTTCACTTCACTTCAATTGATTAAGCTCAGTTGGTTCACTTCACTTCAACTGATTGGGCTCAGTTGCTTTGCTTCACTTCGACTGATTAGGCTCACTTAACTTGCTTCACTTCAACTAATAGAGCTCACTTGTTTCACTTCACTTCAATTGATTAAGCTCAGTTGCTTCACTTCAGTTAAATTGATTAAGCTCAGTTGCTCAACCTCACTTCAGCTGAATAGGCTTAATTAACTAGCTTCTCTTCAACTAATAGAGCTCACTTGTTTCACTGCACTTAAATCGATTAAGCTCAGTTGCTTCACTTCACTTCAACTGATTAAGCTCAGTTGCTTTGCTTCACTTCGACTGATTAGGCTCACTTAACTTGCTTCACTTCAACTAATAGAGCTCACTTGTTTCACTTCACTTCAATTGATTAAGCTCAGTTGCTTCACTTCAGTTAAATTGATTAAGCTCAGTTGCTCAACCTCACTTCAGCTGAATAGGCTTAATTAACTAGCTTCTCTTCAACTAATAGAGCTCACTTGTTTCACTGCACTTAAATCGATTAAGCTCAGTTGCTTCACTTCACTTCAACTAATAGAGCTCACTTGTTTCACGTCACTTCAATTGATTAAGCTCAGTTGCTTCACTTCACTTCAACTGATTAAGCTCAGTTGCTTTGCTTCACTTCGACTGATTAGGCTCACTTAACTTGCTTCACTTCAACTAATTGAGCTCACTTGTGTCACTTCACTTTAATTGATTAAGCTCAGTTGCTTCACATCACTTCAACTGATTCGGATCACTTCGTGCGCTTAACTTCAACTAAAAGAGCTCACTTGTTCCACATCACATCAATTGATTAGGCTCAGTTGCTTCACTTCACTTCAACTGATTAGGCTCACTTAACTAGCTTCACTTCAACTAAAGAGCTCACTTGCTTCACTTTACTTCAATTGATTAAGCTCAGTTGCTTCACTTCACTTCAACTGATTGGGATCACTTAGTAAGCTTCACTCCAACTAATGAAGCTCACTTGTTTCACTTCACTTCAACTGATAAGGCTCAATTGTTTAACTTCACTTCAACCGATAAAGCTCAGTTGCTTCACTTCACTTCAACTGATTAGGCTCACTTAACAGGCTTACCTTCAACTAATAGAGCTCACTTGTTTCACTTCACTTTAATTGATTAAGCTCAGTTGCTTCACTTCACTTCAACTGATTAAGCTCAGTTGCTTAACCTCACTTCAACTGAATAGGCTTAATTAACTAGCTTCTCTTCAACTAATAGAGCTCACTTGTGTCACTTCACTTTAATTGATTAAGCTCAGTTGCTTAACATCACTTCAACTGATTCGGATCACTTCGTGCGCTTAACTTCAACTAAAAGAGCTCACTTGTTCCACATCACATCAATTGATTAGCCTCAGTTGCTTCACTTCACTTCAACTGATTAGGCTCACTTAACTAGCTTCACTTTAACTAATAGAGCTCACTTGTTCACTTCACTTCAATTGATTAAGCTCAGTTGCCTCACTTCACATCAACTGATTAAGCTCAGTTGCTTCACTTCACTTCAACTGATAAGGCTCACTTAACTAGCTTCACTTCAACTAATAGAGCTCACTTGTTTCACTTCACTTCAATTGATTAAGCTCAGTTGCTTCACTTCAGTTCATTTGATTAAGCTCAGTTGCTTCACTTCACTTCAACTGATTGGGTTCACTTAGATAGCTTTACTCCAACTAATAGAGCTCACTTGTTTCACTTCACTTCAATTGATAAAGCTCAGTTGCTTCACTTCACTTTACCTGATTAGGCTCACTTAACTAGCTTCACTGCAACTAATAGAGCTGACTTGTTTCACTTCACTTCAACTGATTAGGCTCACTTAACTAGCTTCACTTCAACTAGTAGAGCTCACTTGTTTCACGTCACTTCAATTGATTAAGCTCAGTTGCTGCACTTCACTTCAACTGATAAGGCTCACTTAATTAGCTTTACTTCAACTAATAGAGCTCACTTGTTTCACGTCACTTCGATTGATTAAGCTCAGTTGCTGCACTTCACTTCAACTGATTAGGCTCATTTAACTAGCTTCACTTCAACTAAAGAGCTCACTTGTTTTACTTCACTTCAATTAATTAAGCTCAGTTGCTTCACTTCACTTCAACTGATTGGGCTCACTTAGTTAGCTTCACTTCAACAAATAGAGCTCACTTGTTTCACTGCACTTAAATCGATTAAGCTCAGTTGCTTCACTTCACTTCAACTGATTGGGCTCACTTAAATAGCTTCACTTCAACTAAAAGAGCTCACTTGTTTCACTGCACTTAAATCGATTAAGCTCAGTTGCTTCACTTCACTTCAACTGATTGGGTTCACTTGGTTACCTTCTCTTCAACCAACAGAGCTCACTTATTTCACTTCACTTCAATTGATAAAGCTCAGTTGCTTCACTTCACTTCAACTGATTAGGCTCATTTAACTAGCTTCACTTCAACTAAAGAGCTCACTTGTTTTACTTCACTTCAATTGATTAAGCTCAGTTGCTTCACTTCACTTCAACTGATTGGGCTCACTTAGTTAGCTTCACTTCAACAAATAGAGCTCACTTGTTTCACTGCACTTAAATCGATTAAGCTCAGTTGCTTCACTTCACTTCAACTGATTGGGCTCACTTAGTTAGCTTCACTTCAACAAATAGAGCTCACTTGTTTCACTGCACTTAAATCGATTAAGCTCAGTTGCTTCACTTCACTTCAACTGATTGGGTTCACTTGGTTAGCTTCTCTTCAACCAATAGAGCTCACTTGTTTCACTGCACTTAAATCGATTAAGCTCAGTTGCTTCACTTCACTTCAACTGATTGGGTTCACTTGGTTAGCTTCTCTTCAACCAACAGAGCTCACTTATTTCACTTCACTTCAATTGATTAAGCTCAGTTGCTTCACTTCACTTCAACTGATTGGGCTCACTTAAATAGCTTCACTTCAACTAAAAGAGCTCACTTGTTTCACTGCACTTAAATCGATTAAGCTCAGTTGCTTCACTTCACTTCAACTGATTGGGTTCACTTGGTTAGCTTCTCTTCAACCAACAGAGCTCACTTATTTCACTTCACTTCAATTGATTAAGCTCAGTTGCTTCACTTCACTTCAACTGATTGGGCTCACTTAGTTAGCTTCACTTCAACAAATAGAGCTCACTTGTTTCACTGCACTTAAATCGATTAAGCTCAGTTGCTTCACTTCACTTCAACTGATTGGGTTCACTTGGTTAGCTTCTCTTCAACCAATAGAGCTCACTTGTTTCACGTCACTTCATTGATTAAGCTCAGTTGCTGCACTTCACTTCAACTGATTAGGCTCATTTAACTAGCTTCAGTTCAACTAAAGAGCTCACTTGTTTTACTTCACGTCAATTAATTAAGCTCAGTTGCTTCACTTCACTTCAACTGATTGGGCTCACTTAGTTAGCTTCTCTTCAACCAATAGAGCTCACTTATTTCACTTCACTTCAATTGATTAAGCTCAGTTGCTTCACTTCACTTCAACTGATTGGGCTCACTTAACTAGCTTCACTTCAACTAATAGAGCTCACTTGTTTCACGTCACTTCAATTGATTAAGCTCAATTGCTTCACTTCACTTCAACTGATTAGGCTCATTTAACTAGCTTCACTTCAACTAAAGAGGTCACTTGTTTTACTTCACTTCAATTGATTAAGCTCAGTTGCTTCACTTCACTCTAACTGATTGGGCTCACTTAGTTTGCTTCACTTCAACAAATAAAGCTCACTTGTTTCACTGCACTTAAATCGATTAAGCTCAGTTGCTTCACTTCACTTCAACTGATTGGGTTCACTTGGTTAGCTTCTCTTCAACCAATAGAGCTCACTTATTTCACTTCACTTCAATTGATTAAGCTCAGTTGCTGCACTTCACTTCAACTGATAAGGCTCACTTAATTAGCTTTACTTCAACTAATAGAGCTCACTTGTTTCACGTCACTTCATTGATTAAGCTCAGTTGCTGCACTTCACTTCAACTGATTAGGCTCATTTAACTAGCTTCACTTCAACTAAAGAGCTCACTTGTTTTACTTCACGTCAATTAATTACGCTCAGTTGCTGCACTTCACTTCAACTGATTAGGCTCATTTAACTAGCTTCACTTCAACTAAAGAGCTCACTTGTTTCACTTCACTTCAATTGATTAAGCTCAGTTGCTTCACTTCACTTCAACTGATTAAGCTCAGTTGCTTTGCTTCACTTCAACTGATTAGGCTCACTTAACTAGCTTCACTTCAACTAATAGAGCTCACTTGTTTCACGTCACTTCAATTGATTAAGCTCAGTTGCTTCACTTCAGTTCATTTGATTAAGCTCAGTTACTTCACTTCACTTCAACTGATTGGGCTCACTTAGATAGCTTTACTCCAACTAATAGAGCTCACTTGTTTCACGTCACTTCAATTGATTGAGATCAGTTGCTGCACTTCACTTCAACTGATTAGGCTCACTTAGATAGCTTTACTCCAACTAATAGAGCTCACTTGTTTCACTTCACTTCAATTGATAAAGCTCAGTTGCTTCACTTCACTTTACCTGATTAGGCTCACTTAGCTAGCTTCACTGCAAATAATAGAGCTGACTTGTTTCACTTCACTTCAACTGATTAGGCTCACTTAACTAGCTTCACTTCAACTAATAGAGCTCACTTGTTTCACGTCACTTCAATTGATTGAGCTCAGTTGCTGCACTTCACTTCAACTGATTAGGCTCACTTAACTAGCTTCACTTCAACTAATAGAACTCACTTGTTTTACGTCACTTCAATTGATTAAGCTCAGTTGCTGCACTTCACGTCAACTGATTAGGCTCATTTAACTAGCTTCACTTCAACTAAAGAGCTCACTTGTTTTACTTCACTTCAATTGATTAAGCTCAGTTGCTTCACTTCACTTCAAGTGATTGGGTTCACTTGGTTAGCTTCTCTTCAACCAATAGAGCTCACTTATTTCACTTCACTTCAATTGAATAAGCTCAGTTGCTGCACTTCACTTCAACTGATTAGGCTCATTTAACTAGCTTCACTTCAACTAAAGAGCTCACTTGTTTCACTTCACTTCAATTGATTAAGCTCAGTTGCTTCACTTCACTTCAACTGATTAAGCTCAGTTGCTTTGCTTCACTTCAACTGATTAGGCTCACTTAACTAGCTTCACTTCAACCAACAGAGCTCACTTATTTCACTTCACTTCAATTGATTAAGCTCAGTTGCTTCACTTCACTTCAACTGATTGGGCTCACTTAAATAGCTTCACTTCAACTAAAAGAGCTCACTTGTTTCACTGCACTTAAATCGATTAAGCTCAGTTGCTTCACTTCACTTCAACTGATTGGGTTCACTTGGTTAGCTTCTCTTCAACCAACAGAGCTCACTTATTTCACTTCACTTCAATTGATTAAGCTCAGTTGCTTCACTTCACTTCAACTGATTAGGCTCATTTAACTAGCTTCACTTCAACTAAAGAGCTCACTTGTTTTACTTCACTTCAATTGATTAAGCTCAGTTGCTTCACTTCACTTCAACTGATTGGGCTCACTTAGTTAGCTTCACTTCAACAAATAGAGCTCACTTGTTTCACTGCACTTAAATCGATTAAGCTCAGTTGCTTCACTTCACTTCAACTGATTAGGCTCATTTAACTAGCTTCACTTCAACTAAAGAGCTCACTTGTTTCACTTCACTTCAATTGATTAAGCTCAGTTGCTTCACTTCACTTCAACTGATTGGGCTCACTTAAATAGCTTCACTTCAACTAAAAGAGCTCACTTGTTTCACTGCACTTAAATCGATTAAGCACAGTTGCTTCACTTCACTTCAACTGATTGGGTTCACTTGGTTAGCTTCTCTTCAACCAACAGAGCTCACTTATTTCACTTCACTTCAATTGATTAAGCTCAGTTGCTTCACTTCACTTCAACTGATTAGGCTCATTTAACTAGCTTCACTTCAACTAAAGAGCTCACTTGTTTTACTTCACTTCAATTGATTAAGCTCAGTTGCTTCACTTCACTTCAAGTGATTGGGTTCACTTGGTTAGCTTCTCTTCAACCAATAGAGCTCACTTATTTCACTTCACTTCAATTGAATAAGCTCAGTTGCTGCACTTCACTTCAACTGATTAGGCTCATTTAACTAGCTTCACTTCAACTAAAGAGCTCACTTGTTTCACTTCACTTCAATTGATTAAGCTCAGTTGCTTCACTTCACTTCAACTGATTAAGCTCAGTTGCTTTGCTTCACTTCAACTGATTAGGCTCACTTAACTAGCTTCACTTCAACTAATAGAGCTCACTTGTTTCACGTCACTTCAATTGATTAAGCTCAGTTGCTTCACTTCAGTTCATTTGATTAAGCTCAGTTACTTCACTTCACTTCAACTGATTGGGCTCACTTAGATAGCTTTACTCCAACTAATAGAGCTCACTTGTTTCACGTCACTTCAATTGATTGAGCTCAGTTGCTGCACTTCACTTCAACTGATTAGGCTCACTTAGATAGCTTTACTCCAACTAATAGAGCTCACTTGTTTCACTTCACTTCAATTGATAAAGCTCAGTTGCTTCACTTCACTTTACCTGATTAGGCTCACTTAGCTAGCTTCACTGCAAATAATAGAGCTGACTTGTTTCACTTCACTTCAACTGATTAGGCTCACTTAACTAGCTTCACTTCAACTAATAGAGCTCACTTGTTTCACGTCACTTCAATTGATTGAGCTCAGTTGCTGCACTTCACTTCAACTGATTAGGCTCACTTAACTAGCTTCACTTCAACTAATAGAACTCACTTGTTTTACGTCACTTCAATTGATTAAGCTCAGTTGCTGCACTTCACGTCAACTGATTAGGCTCATTTAACTAGCTTCACTTCAACTAAAGAGCTCACTTGTTTTACTTCACTTCAATTGATTAAGCTCAGTTGCTTCACTTCACTTCAACTGATTGGGCTCACTTAGTTAGCTTCACTTCAACAAATAGAGCTCACTTGTTTCACTGCACTTAAATCGATTAAGCTCAGTTGGTTCACTTCACTTCAACTGATTGGGTTCACTTGGTTAGCTTCACTTCAACCAATAGAGCTCACTTATTTCACTTCACTTTAATTGATTAAGCTCAGTGGCTTCACTTCACTTCAACTGAATAGGCTAAATTAACTAGCTTCACTTCAACTAATAGAGTTCACTTGTGTCACTCCACTTCAATTGATTAAGCTCAATTGTTTCACTTCACTTCAATTGATTAAGCTCAGTTGCTTCACTTCACTTCAACTGATTGGGCTCACTTAATTAGCTTCACTTCAACTTATAGAGCTCACTTGTTTCACTTGACTTCAATTGATTAAGCTCAGTGGCTTCACTTCACTTCAACTGAATAGGCTAAATTAACTAGCTTCACTTCAACTAATAGAGTTCACTTGTGTCACTCCACTTCAATTGATTAAGCTCAATTGTTTCACTTCACTTCAATTGATTAAGCTCAGTTGCTTCACTTCACTTCAACATATTAGGCTCACTTACCAGGCTTCACTTTAACTAATAGAGCTCACTTGTTTTACTTCACTTTAATTGATTAAGCTCAGTTGCTTCACTTCACTTCAACTGATTAAGCTCAGTTGCTTTGCTTCACTTCAACTGATTAGCCTCACTTAACTTGCTTCACTTCAACTAATAGAGCTCACTTGTTTCACTTCACTTCAATTGATTAAGCTCAGTTGCTTCACTTCAGTTAAATTGATTAAGCTCAGTTGCTTAACCTCACTTCAATTGAATAGGCTTAATTAACTAGCTTCTCTTCAACTGATAGAGCTCACTTGTTTCACTTCACTTCAATTGATTAAGCTCAGTTGCTTCACATCACTTCAACTGATTCGGATCACTTCGTGCGCTTAACTTCAACTAAAAGAGCTCACTTGTTCCACATCACATCAATTGATTAGGCTCAGTTGCTTCACTTCACTTCAAATGATTGGGCTCACTTAGATAGCTTTACTCCAACTAATAGAGCTCACTTGTTTCACTTCACTTCAACTGATTAGGCTCACTTAACTAGCTTCACTTCAACTAAAGAGCTCACTTGGTTCACTTCACTTCAATTGATTAAGCTCAGTTGCTTCACTTCACTTCAACTGATTGGGATCACTTAGTTAGCTTTACTCCAACTAATGAAGCTCACTTGTTTCACTTCACTTCAACTGATAAGGCTCACTTAACTAGCTTCACTGTAACTAATAGAGCTTACTTGTTTAACTTCACTTCTATTGATTAGGCTCAATTGTTTAACTTCACTTCAACTGATTGAGCTCAGTTGCTTCACTTCACTTCAACTGATAAGGCTCACTTAACTAGCTTCACTTCAACTAATAGAGCTCACTTGTTTCACTTCACTTCAATTGATTAAGCTCAGTTGCATCACTTCAGTTCATTTGATTAAGCTCAGTTGCTTCACTTCAGTTCAACTGATTGGGCTCACTTAGATAGCTTTACTCCAAAAAATAGAGCTCACTTGTTTCACTTCACTTCAATTGATAAAGCTCAGTTGCTTCACTTTACTTTACCTGATTAGGCTCACTTAACTAGCTTTACTGCAACTAATAGAGCTGACTTGTTGCACGTCACTTCAATTGATTAAGCTCAGGTGCTGCACTTCACTTCAACTGATTAGGCTCACTTAACTAGCTTTACTTCAACTAATAGAGCTCACTTGTTTCACGTCACTTCAATTGATTAAGCTCAGTTGCTGCACTTCACTTCAACTGATTAGGCTCAATTAACTAGCTTCACTTCAACTAAAGAGCTCACTTGTTTTACTTCACTTCAATTCATTAAGCTCAGTTGCTTCACTTCACTTCAACTGATTGGGCTCACTTAGTTAGCTTCACTTCAACAAATAGAGCTCGCTTGTTTCACTGCACTTAAATCGATTAAGCTCAGTTGCTTCACTTCACTTCAACTGATTGGGTTCACTTGGTTAGCTTCTCTTCAACCAATAGAGCTCTCTTATTTCACTTCACTTCAATTGATTAAGCTCAGTGGCGTCACTTCACTTCAACTGAATAGGCTAAATTAACTAGCTTCACTTCAACTAATAGAGCTCACTTGTTTCACGTCACTTCAGTTGATTAAGCTCAGTTGCTACACTTCACTTCAACTGATTAGGCTCATTTAACTAGCTTCACTTCATTTAAAGAGCTCACTTGTTTTACTTCACTTCAATTGATAAAGCTCAGTTGCTTCACTTCAATTCAACTGATTGGGCTCACTTAGTTAGCTTCACTTCAACAAATAGAGCTCACTTGTTTCACTGCACTTAAATCGATTAAGCTCAGTTGCTTCACTTCACTTCAACTGATTAGGCTCACTTAACTAGCTTCACTTCAACTAATAGAGCTCACTTGTTTCACGTCACTTCAATTGATTAAGCTCAGTTGCTTCACTTCAGTTCATTTGATTAAGCTCAGTTACTTCACTTCACTTCAACTGATTGGGCTCACTTAGATAGCTTTACTCCAACTAATAGAGCTCACTTGTTTCACTTCACTTCAATTGATAAAGCTCAGTTGCTTCACTTCACTTTACCTGATTAGGCTCACTTAGCTAGCTTCACTGCAAATAATAGAGCTGACTTGTTTCACTTCACTTCAACTGATTAGGCTCACTTAACTAGCTTCACTGTAACTAATAGAGCTCACTTGTTCACTTCACTTCAATTGATTTAGCTCATTTGCTTCACTTCACTTCAACTGATTGGGCTCACTTATATAGCTTTACTGCAACTGTTAGAGCTCACTTGTTTCACGTCACTTCAATTGATTGAGCTCAGTTGCTGCACTTCACTTCAACTGATTAGGCTCACTTAACTAGCTTCACTTCAACTAATAGAACTCACTTGTTTTACGTCACTCCAATTGATTAAGCTCAGTTGCTGCACTTCACGTCAACTGATTAGGCTCATTTAACTAGCTTCACTTCAACTAAAGAGCTCACTTGTTTTACTTCACTTCAATTGATTAAGCTCAGTTGCTTCACTTCACTTCAACTGATTGGGCTCACTTAGTTAGCTTCACTTCAACAAATAGAGCTCACTTGTTTCACTGCACTTAAATCGATTAAGCTCAGTTGGTTCACTTCACTTCAACTGATTGGGTTCACTTGGTTAGCTTCACTTCAACCAATAGAGCTCACTTATTTCACTTCACTTCAATTGATTAAGCTCAGTGGCTTCACTTCACTTCAACTGAATAGGCTAAATTAACTAGCTTCACTTCAACTAATAGAGTTCACTTGTGTCACTCCACTTCAATTGATTAAGCTCAATTGTTTCACTTCACTTCAATTGATTAAGCTCAGTTGCTTCACTTCACTTCAACTGATTGGGCTCACTTAATTAGCTTCACTTCAACTTATAGAGCTCACTTGTTTCACTTCACTTCAATTGATTAAGCTCAGTGGCTTCACTTCACTTCAACTGAATAGGCTAAATTAACTAGCTTCACTTCAACTAATAGAGTTCACTTGTGTAACTTCACTTCAATTGATTAAGCTCAATTGCTTCACTTCACTTCAACTGATTAAGCTCAGTTGCTTCACTTTATTTCAACTGATTAGGCTCACTTAACAGGCTTCACTGTAACTAATAGAACTAACTTGTTTCACTTCACTTCAATTGATTAAGCTCAATTGTTTCACTTCACTTCAACTGATTAAGCTCAGTTGCTGCACTTCACTTCAACATATTAGGCTCACTTACCAGGCTTCACTTTAACTAATAGAGCTCACTTGTTTCACTTCACTTCAATTGATTAAGCTCAGTTGCTTCACTTCACTTCAACTGATTAAGCTCAGTTGCTTTGCTTCACTTCAACTGATTAGGCTCACTTAACTTGCTTCACTTCTACTAATAGAGCTCACTTGTTTCACTTCACTTCAATTGTTTAAGCTCAGTTGCTTCACTTCAGTTAAATTGATTAAGCTCAGTTGCTTAACCTCACTTCAACTGTATAGGCTTAATTAACTAGCTTCTCTTCAACTAATAGAGCTCACTTGTTTCACTTCACTTCAATTGATTAAGCTCAGTTGCTTCACTTCACTTTACCTGATTAGGCTCACTTAACTAGCTTTACTTCAACTAATAGAGCTCACTTGTTTCACGTCACTTCAATTGATTAAGCTCAGTTGCTGCACTTCACTTCAACTGATTAGGCTCATTTAACTAGCTCCACTTCAACTTAATAGCTCACTTGTTTTACTTCACTTCAATTGATTAAGCTCAGTTGCTTCACTTCACTTCAACTGATTGGGCTCACTTAGTTAGCTTCACTTCAACAAATAGAGCTCACTTGTTTTACTACACTTCAATTGATTAAGCTCAGTTGCTTCACTTCACTTTAACTGAATAGGCTTAATTAACTAGCTTCTCTTCAACTAATAGAGCTCACTTGTTTCACTTCACTTCAATTGATTAAGCTCAGTTGCTTCACATCACTTCAACTGATTCGGATCCCTTCGTGCGGTTAACTTCAACTAAAAGAGCTCACTTGTTCCACATCACATCAATTGATTAGGCTCAGTTGCTTCACTTCACTTCAACTGATTGGGCTCACTTAGATAGCTTTACTCCAAATAATAGAGCTCACTTGTTTCACTTCACTTCAATTGATAAAGCTCAGTTGCTTCACTTCACTTTACCTGATTAGGCTCACTTAACTAGCTTTACTTCAACTAATAGAGCTCACTTGTTTCACGTCACTTCAATTGATTAAGCTCAGTTGCTGCACTTCACTTCAACTGATTGGGCTCACTTAGTTAGCTTCACTTCAACAAATAGAGCTCACTTGTTTTACTACACTTCAATTGATTAAGCTCAGTTGCTTCACTTCACTTTAACTGAATAGGCTTAATTAACTAGCTTCTCTTCAACTAATAGAGCTCACTTGTTTCACTTCACTTCAATTGATTAAGCTCAGTTGCTTCACATCACTTCAACTGATTCGGATCACTTCGTGCGCTTAACTTCAACTAAAAGAGCTCACTTGTTCCACATCACATCAATTGATTAGGCTCAGTTGCTTCACTTCACTTTAACTGATTGGGCTCACTTGGATAGCTTTACTCCAACTAATAGAGCTCACTTGTTTCACTTCACTTTAACTGATTGGGCTCACTTAGATAGCTTTACTCCAAATAATAGAGCTCACTTGTTTCACTTCACTTCAATTGATAAAGCTCAGTTGCTTCACTTCACTTTACCTGATTAGGCTCACTTAACTAGCTTTACTTCAACTAATAGAGCTCACTTGTTTCACGTCACTTCAATTGATTAGGCTCAGTTGCTGCACTTCACTTCAACTGATTAGGCTCATTTAACTAGCTCCACTTCAACTTAATAGCTCACTTGTTTTACTTCACTTCAATTGATTAAGCTCAGTTGCTTCACTTCACTTCAACTGATTGGGCTCACTTAGTTAGCTTCACTTCAACAAATAGAGCTCACTTGTTTTACTACACTTCAATTGATTAAGCTCAGTTGCTTCACTTCACTTTAACTGAATAGGCTTAATTAACTAGCTTCTCTTCAACTAATAGAGCTCACTTGTTTCACTTCACTTCAATTGATTAAGCTCAGTTGCTTCACATCACTTCAACTGATTCGGATCCCTTCGTGCGGTTAACTTCAACTAAAAGAGCTCACTTGTTCCACATCACATCAATTGATTAGGCTCAGTTGCTTCACTTCACTTCAACTGATTGGGCTCACTTAGATAGCTTTACTCCAAATAATAGAGCTCACTTGTTTCACTTCACTTCAATTGATAAAGCTCAGTTGCTTCACTTCACTTTACCTGATTAGGCTCACTTAACTAGCTTTACTTCAACTAATAGAGCTCACTTGTTTCACGTCACTTCAATTGATTAAGCTCAGTTGCTGCACTTCACTTCAACTGATTAGGCTCATTTAACTAGCTCCACTTCAACTTAATAGCTCACTTGTTTTACTTCACTTCAATTGATTAAGCTCAGTTGCTTCACTTCACTTCAACTGATTGGGCTCACTTAGTTAGCTTCACTTCAACAAATAGAGCTCACTTGTTTTACTACACTTCAATTGATTAAGCTCAGTTGCTTCACTTCACTTCAACTGAATAGGCTTAATTAACTAGCTTCTCTTCAACTAATAGAGCTCACTTGTTTCACTTCACTTCAATTGATTAAGCTCAGTTGCTTCACTTCACTTCAACTGATTAAGCTCAGTTGCTTTGCTTCACTTCAACTGATTAGGCTCACTTAACTTGCTTCACTTCTACTAATAGAGCTCACTTGTTTCACTTCACTTCAATTGATTAAGCTCAGTTGCTTCACTTCACTTCAATTGATTAAGCTCAGTTGCTTCACTTCACTTCATCTGATTGGGCTGACTTATATAGCTTTACTACAACTAATAGAGCTCACTTGTTTCACTTCACTTCAACTGATTAGGCTTACTTAACTAGCTTTTCTTCAACTAATAGAGCTCACTTGTTTCACATCACTTCAATTGATTAAGCTTAGTTGCTACACTTCACTTCAACTGAATAGGCTCACTTGACTAGCTTCTTTCCAACTGATAGAGCTCACTTGTTTCAATTCACTTCAATTGATTAACCTCAGTTGTTCCACTTCTCTTCAACTGATTAAGCTCAGTTGCTTCACTTCACTTCAAATGATTAGACTCACTTTACTAGCTTCACTTCAACTAATAGAGCTCACTTGTTTCACTTCACTTCAATTGATTAAGCTCAGTTGCTTCACTTCACTTTAACTGATTGGGCTCACTTAGATAGCTTTACTCCAACTAATAGAGCTCACTTGTTTCACTTCACTTCAATTGATTTAGCTCAGTTGCTTCACTTCACATCAACTGATTGGGCTCACTTATATAGCTTTACTACAACTAATAGAGCTCACTTGTTTCACTTCACTTCAACTGATTAGGCTTACTTAACTAGCTTTACTTCAACTAATAGCGCTTACTTGTTTCACTTCACTTCAATTGATTAAGCTCAGTTGCTACACTTGACTTCAAGTGAATAGGCTCACTTGACTAGCTTCTCTTTAACTGATAGAGCTCACTTGTTTCAATTCACTTCAATTGATTAACCTCAGTTGCTTCACTTCTCTTCAACTGATTAAGCTCAGTTGCTTCACTTCACTTCAACTGATTGGGCACACTTATATAGCTTTACTACAACTAATAGAGCTCACTTGTTTCACTTCACTTCAACATATTAGGCTTACTTACCAGGCTTCACTTTAACTAATAGAGCTCACTTGTTTCACTTCACTTCAATTGATTAAGCTCAGTTGCTTCACTTCACTTCAACTGATTAAGCTCAGTTGCTTTGCTTCACTTCAACTGATTAGGCTCACTTAACTTGCTTCACTTCTACTAATAGAGCTCACTTGTTTCACTTCACTTCAATTGATTAAGCTCAGTTGCTGCACTTCACTTCAACTGATTAGGCTCATTTAACTAGCTCCACTTCAACTTAATAGCTCACTTGTTTTACTTCACTTCAATTGATTAAGCTCAGTTGCTTCACTTCACTTCAACTGATTGGGCTCACTTAGTTAGCTTCACTTCAACAAATAGAGCTCACTTGTTTTACTACACTTCAATTGATTAAGCTCAGTTGCTTCACTTCACTTCAACTGAATAGGCTTAATTAACTAGCTTCTCTTCAACTAATAGAGCTCACTTGTTTCACTTCACTTCAATTGATTAAGCTCAGTTGCTTCACTTCACTTCAACTGATTAAGCTCAGTTGCTTTGCTTCACTTCAACTGATTAGGCTCACTTAACTTGCTTCACTTCTACTAATAGAGCTCACTTGTTTCACTTCACTTCAATTGATTAAGCTCAGTTGCTTCACTTCACTTCAATTGATTAAGCTCAGTTGCTTCACTTCACTTCATCTGATTGGGCTGACTTATATAGCTTTACTACAACTAATAGAGCTCACTTGTTTCACTTCACTTCAACTGATTAGGCTTACTTAACTAGCTTTTCTTCAACTAATAGAGCTCACTTGTTTCACATCACTTCAATTGATTAAGCTTAGTTGCTACACTTCACTTCAACTGAATAGGCTCACTTGACTAGCTTCTTTCCAACTGATAGAGCTCACTTGTTTCAATTCACTTCAATTGATTAACCTCAGTTGTTCCACTTCTCTTCAACTGATTAAGCTCAGTTGCTTCACTTCACTTCAAATGATTAGACTCACTTTACTAGCTTCACTTCAACTAATAGAGCTCACTTGTTTCACTTCACTTCAATTGATTAAGCTCAGTTGCTTCACTTCACTTTAACTGATTGGGCTCACTTAGATAGCTTTACTCCAACTAATAGAGCTCACTTGTTTCACTTCACTTCAATTGATTTAGCTCAGTTGCTTCACTTCACATCAACTGATTGGGCTCACTTATATAGCTTTACTACAACTAATAGAGCTCACTTGTTTCACTTCACTTCAACTGATTAGGCTTACTTAACTAGCTTTACTTCAACTAATAGCGCTTACTTGTTTCACTTCACTTCAATTGATTAAGCTCAGTTGCTACACTTGACTTCAAGTGAATAGGCTCACTTGACTAGCTTCTCTTTAACTGATAGAGCTCACTTGTTTCAATTCACTTCAATTGATTAACCTCAGTTGCTTCACTTCTCTTCAACTGATTAAGCTCAGTTGCTTCACTTCACTTCAACTGATTGGGCTCACTTATATAGCTTTACTACAACTAATAGAGCTCACTTGTTTCACTTCACTTCAACATATTAGGCTTACTTACCAGGCTTCACTTTAACTAATAGAGCTCACTTGTTTCACTTCACTTCAATTGATTAAGCTCAGTTGCTTCACTTCACTTCAACTGATTAAGCTCAGTTGCTTTGCTTCACTTCAACTGATTAGGCTCACTTAACTTGCTTCACTTCTACTAATAGAGCTCACTTGTTTCACTTCACTTCAATTGATTAAGCTCAGTTGCTTCACTTCAGTTAAATTGATTAAGCTCAGTTGCTTAACCTCACTTCAACTGAATAGGCTTAATTAACTAGCTTCTCTTCAACTAATAGAGCTCACTTGTTTCACTTCACTTCAATTGATTAAGCTCAGTTGCTTCACATCACTTCAACTGATTCTGATCACTTCGTGCGCTTAACTTCAACTAAAAGAGCTCACTTGTTCCACATCACATCAATTGATTAGGCTTAGTTGCTTCACTTCACTTTAACTGATTGGGCTCACTTAGATAGCTTTACTCCAACTAATAGAGCTCACTTGTTTCACTTCACTTTAACTGATTGGGCTCACTTAGATAGCTTTACTCCAAATAATAGAGCTCACTTGTTTCACTTCACTTCAATTGATAAAGCTCAGTTGCTTCACTTCACTTTACCTGATTAGGCTCACTTAACTAGCTTTACTTCAACTAATAGAGCTCACTTGTTTCACGTCACTTCAATTGATTAAGCTCAGTTGCTGCACTTCACTTCAACTGATTAGGCTCATTTAACTAGCTCCACTTCAACAAATAGAGCTCACTTGTTTTACTACACTTCAATTGATTAAGCTCAGTTGCTTCACTTCACTTCAACTGAATAGGCTTAATTAACTAGCTTCTCTTCAACTAATAGAGCTCACTTGTTTCACTTCACTTCAATTGATTAAGCTCAGTTGCTTCACATCACTTCAACTGATTCGGATCCCTTCGTGCGGTTAACTTCAACTAAAAGAGCTCACTTGTTCCACATCACATCAATTGATTAGGCTCAGTTGCTTCACTTCACTTCAACTGATTGGGCTCACTTAGATAGCTTTACTCCAACTAATAGAGCTCACTTGTTTCACTTCACTTCAACTGATTGGGCTCACTTAGATAGCTTTACTCCAAATAATAGAGCTCACTTGTTTCACTTCACTTCAATTGATTAAGCTCAGTTGCTTCACTTCACTTCAACTGATTAAGCTCAGTTGCTTTGCTTCACTTCAACTAATTAGGCTCACTTAACTTGCTTCACTTCTACTAATAGAGCTCACTTGTTTCACTTCACTTCAATTGATTAAGCTCAGTTGCTTCACTTCACTTCAATTGATTAAGCTCAGTTGCTTCACTTCACTTCATCTGATTGGGCTGACTTATATAGCTTTACTACAACTAATAGAGCTCACTTGTTTCACTTCAGTTCAACTGATTAGGCTTACTTAACTAGCTTTTCTTCAGCTAATAGAGCTCACTTGTTTCACATCACTTCAATTGATTAAGCTTAGTTGCTACACTTCACTTCAACTGAATAGGCTCACTTGACTAGCTTCTTTCCAACTGATAGAGCTCACTTGTTTCAATTCACTTCAATTGATTAACCTCAGTTGTTCCACTTCTCTTCAACTGATTAAGCTCAGTTGCTTCACTTCACTTCAAATGATTAGACTCACTTTACAAGCTTCACTTCAACTAATAGAGCTCACTTGTTTCACTTCACTTCAATTGATTAAGCTCAGTTGCTTCACTTCACTTTAACTGATTGGGCTCACTTAGATAGCTTTACTCCAACTAATAGAGCTCACTTGTTTCACTTCACTTCAATTGATTTAGCTCAGTTGCTTCACTTCACATCAACTGATTGGGCTCACTTATATAGCTTTACTACAACTAATAGAGCTCACTTGTTTCACTTCACTTCAACTGATTAGGCTTACTTAACTAGCTTTACTTCAACTAATAGCGCTTACTTGTTTCACTTCACTTCAATTGATTAAGCTCAGTTGCTACACTTGACTTCAAGTGAATAGGCTCACTTGACTAGCTTCTCTTTAACTGATAGAGCTCACTTGTTTCAATTCACTTCAATTGATTAACCTCAGTTGCTTCACTTCTCTTCAACTGATTAAGCTCAGTTGCTTCACTTCACTTCAACTGATTGGGCTCACTTATATAGCTTTACTACAACTAATAGAGCTCACTTGTTTCACTTCACTTCAACTGATTAGGCTTACTTAACTAGCTTTACTTCAACTAATAGAGCTCACTTGTTCAGTTCACTTCAATTGATTTAGCTCAGATGCTTCACTTCACTTCAACTGATTGGGCTCACTTATATAGCTTTACTACAACTAATAGAGCTCACTTGTTTCACTTTACTTCAACTGATTAGGCTTACTAAACTAGCTTTACTTCAACTAATAGAGCTCACTTGTTTCACTTCACTTCAATTGATTAACCTCAGTTGCTTCACTTCTCTTCAACTGATTAAGCTCAGTTGCTTCACTTCACTTCAACTGAATAGGCTAACTTGACTAGCTTCTCTTCAACTAATAGAGCTCACTTGTTTCACTTCACTTCAATTGATTAACCTCAGTTGCTTCACTTCACTTTAACTGATTGGGCTCACTTAGATAGCTTTACTCTAACTAATAGAACTCACTTGTTTCACTTCACTTCAACTGATTAGGCTTACTTAACTAGCTTCACTGTAACTAATAAAGCTCACTTGTTCACTTCACTTCAATTGATTAAGCTCAGTTGCTACACTTCACTTTAACTGAATAGGCTCACTTGACTAGTTTCTCTTCAACTGATAGAGCTCACTTGTTTCAATTCACTTCAATTGATTAAGCTCAGTTGCTTCACTTCACTCCAAATGATTAGGCTCACTTTACTAGCTTCACTTCAACTAATAGAGCTCACTTGTTTCACTTCACTTCTATTGATTAAGCTTAGTTGCTTCACTTCACTTTAACTGATTGGGCTCACTTAGATAGCTTTACTCCAACTAATAGAGCTCACTTGTTTCACTTCACTTCAATTGATTAACCTCAGTTGCTTCACTTCTCTTCAACTGATCAAGCTCAGTTGCTTCACTTCACTTCAAATGATTATCCTCACTTTACTAGCTTCACTTCAACTAATAGAGCTCACTTGTTTCACTTCACTTAAATTGATTAAGCTCACTTGTTTCACTTCACTTCAAGTGAATAGGCTCACTTGACTAGCTTCTCTTCAACTGATAGAGCTCACTTATTTCAATTCACTTCAATTGATTAAGCTCAGTTGCTTCACTTCACTTTAACTGATTGGGCTCACTTAGATAGCTTTACTCCAACTAATATAGCTCACTTGTTTCACTTCACTTCAATTGATTAACCTCAGTTGCTTCACTTCTCTTCAACTGATTAAGCTCAGTTGCTTCACTTCACTTCAACTGATTGGGCTCACTTATATAGCTTTACTACAACTAATAGAGCTCACTTGCTTCACTTCACTTCAACTGAATAGGCTAACTTGACTAGCTTCTCTTCAACTAATAGAGCTCACTTGTTTCACTTCACTTCAATTGATTAACCTCAGTTGCTTCACTTCACTTTAACTGATTGGGCTCACTTAGATAGCTTTACTCTAACTAATAGAACTCACTTGTTTCACTTCACTTCAACTGATTAGGCTTACTTAACTAGCTTCACTGTAACTAATAGAGCTCACTTGTTCACTTCACTTCAATTGATTAAGCTCAGTTGCTACACTTCACTTTAACTGAATAGGCTCACTTGACTAGTTTCTCTTCAACTGATAGAGCTCACTTGTTTCAATTCACTTCAATTGATTAAGCTCAGTTGCTTCACTTCACTCCAAATGATTAGGCTCACTTTACTAGCTGCACTTCAACTAATAGAGCTCACTTGTTTCACTTCACTTCAATTGATTAAGCTTAGTTGCTTCACTTCACTTTAACTGATTGGGCTCACTTAGATAGCTTTACTCCAACTAATAGAGCTCACTTGTTTCACTTCACTTCAATTGATTAACCTCAGTTGCTTCACTTCTCTTCAACTGATCAAGCTCAGTTGCTTCACTTCACTTCAAATGATTATCCTCACTTTACTAGCTTCACTTCAACTAATAGAGCTCACTTGTTTCACTTCACTTAAATTGATTAAGCTCACTTGTTTCACTTCACTTCAAGTGAATAGGCTCACTTGACTAGCTTCTCTTCAACTGATAGAGCTCACTTGTTTCAATTCACTTCAATTGATTAAGCTCAGTTGCTTCACTTCACTTTAACTGATTGGGCTCACTTAGATAGCTTTACTCCAACTAATATAGCTCACTTGTTTCACTTCACTTCAATTGATTAACCTCAGTTGCTTCACTTCTCTTCAACTGATTAAGCTCAGTTGCTTCACTTCACTTCAACTGATTGGGCTCACTTATATAGCTTTACTACAACTAATAGAGCTCACTTGTTTCACTTCACTTAAACTGATTAGGCTTACTTAACTAGCTTTACTTCAACTAATAGAGCTCACTTGTTTCACTTCACTTCAATTGATGAAGCTCAGTTGCTTCACTTCACTTTAACTGATTGGGCTCACTTAGATAGCTTTACTCCAACTAATATAGCTCACTTGTTTCACTTCACTTCAATTGATTAACCTCAGTTGCTTCACTTCTCTTCAACTGATTAAGCTCAGTTGCTTCACTTCACTTTAACTGATTGGGCTCACTTAGATAGCTTTACTCCAACTAATATAGCTCACTTGTTTCACTTCACTTCAATTGATTAACCTCAGTTGCTTCACTTATCTTCAACTGATTAAGCTCAGTTGCTTCACTTCACTTCAACTGATTGGGCTCACTTATATAGCTTTACTACAACTAATAGAGCTCACTTGTTTCACTTCCCTTCAACTGATTAGGCTTACTTAACTAGCTTTACTTCAACTAATAGAGCTCTTCACTTCAATTGATGAAGCTCAGTTGCTTCACTTCACTTAAACTGATTGGGCTCACTTAGATAGCTTTACTCTAACTCATAGAGCTCACTTGTTTCACTTCACTTCAAATGATTAGGCTCACTTAACTAGCTTCACTGTAACTAATAGAGCTCACTTGTTCAGTTCACTTCAATTGATTTAGCTCAGATGCTTCACTTCACTTCAACTGATTGGGCTCACTTATATAGCTTTACTACAACTAATAGAGCTCACTTGTTTCACTTCACTTCAACTGATTAGGCTTACTTAACTAGCTTTACTTCAACTGATAGAGCTCACTTGTTTCAATTCACTTCAATTGATTAACCTCAGTTGCTTCACTTCTCTTCAACTGATTAAGCTCAGTTGCTTCACTTCACTTCAAATGATTATCCTCACTTTACTAGCTTCACTTCAACTAACAGAGCTCACTTGTTTCACTTCACTTCAATTGATTAAGCTCACTTGTTTCACTTCACTTCCAGTGAATAGGCTCACTTGACTAGCTTCTCTTCAACTGATAGAGCTCACTTGTTTCAATTCACTTCAATTGATTAAGCTCAGTTGCTTCGCTTCACTCCAAATGATTAGGCTCACTTTACTAGCTTCACTTCAACTAATAGAGCTCACTTGTTTCACTTCACTTCAATTGATTAAGCTTAGTTGCTTCACTTCACTTTAACTGATTGGGCTCACTTAGATAGCTTTACTCCAACTAATAGAGCTCACTTGTTCCACTTCACTTCAACTGATTAGGCTCACTTAACTAGCTTTACTTCAACTAATAGAGCTCACTTGTTTCACTTCACTTCAATTGATTAAGCTTAGTTGCTTCACTTCACTTTAACTGATTGGGCTCACTTAGATAGCTTTACTCCAACTAATAGAGCTCACTTGTTTCACTTCACTTCAACTGATTAGGCTCACTTAACTAGCTTTACTTCAACTAATAGAGCTCACTTGTTTCACTTCACTTCAATTGATTAAGCTCAGTTGCTTCACTTCACTTCAACTAATTGGGTTCACTTAGTTAGCTTTACTACAACTAATAGAGCTCACTTGTTTCAATTCACTTCAATTGATTAACCTCAGTTGCTTCACTTCTCTTCAACTGATTAAGCTCAGTTGCTTCACTTCACTTCAAATGATTATCCTCACTTTACTAGCTTCACTTCAACTAACAGAGCTCACTTGTTTCACTTCACTTCAATTGATTAAGCTCAGTTGTTTCACTTCACTTCAAGTGAATAGGCTCACTTGACTAGCTTCTCTTCAACTGATAGAGCTCACTTGTTTCAATTCACTTCAATTGATTAAGCTCAGTTGCTTCGCTTCACTCCAAATGATTAGGCTCACTTTACTAGCTTCACTTCAACTAATAGAGCTCACTTGTTTCACTTCACTTCAATTGATTAAGCTTAGTTGCTTCACTTCACTTTAACTGATTGGGCTCACTTAGATAGCTTTACTCCAACTAATAGAGCTCACTTGTTTCACTTCACTTCAACTGATTAGGCTCACTTAACTAGCTTTACTTCAACTAATAGAGCTCATTTGTTTCACTTCACTTCAATTGATTAAGCTCAGTTGCTTCACTTCACTTCAACTAATTGGGTTCACTTAGTTAGCTTTACTACAACTAAAAGAGCTCACTTGTTTCACTTCACTTCAATTGATTAAGCTCAGTTGCTACACTTCACTTCAAGTGAATAGGCTCACTTGACTAGCTTCTCTTCAACTGATAGAGCTCACTTGTTTCAATTCACTTCAATTGATTAAGCTCAGTTGCTTCGCTTCACTCCAAATGATTAGGCTCACTTTACTAGCTTCACTTCAACTAATAGAGCTCACTTGTTTCACTTCACTTCAATTGATTAAGCTTAGTTGCTTCACTTCACTTCAACTGATTGGGCTCACTTATATAGCTTGACTACAACTAATAAGCTCACTTGTTTCACTTCACTTCAACTGATTAGGCTCACTTAACTAGCTTCACTGTAACTAATAGAGCTCACTTGTTCACTTCACTTCAATTGATTTAGCTCAGTTGCTTCACTTAACTTCAACTGATTGGGCTCACTTATATAGCTTTACTACAACTAATAGAGCTCACTTGTTTCACTCCACTTCAACTGATTAGGCTTACTTAACTGGCTTTACTTCAACTAATAGAGCTCACTTGTTTCAGTTCACTTCAATTGATTAAGCTCAGTTGCTACACTTCACTTCAAGTGAATAGGCTCACTTGACTAGCTTCACTTCAACTAACAGAGCTCACTTGTTTCACTTCACTTCAATTGATTAAGCTCAGTTGTTTCACTTCACTTCAAATGAATAGGCTCACTTGACTACCTTCTCTTCAACTGATAGAGCTCACTTGTTTCAATTCACTTCAATTGATTAAGCTCAGTTGCTTCGCTTCACTCCAAATGATTAGGCTCACTTTACTAGCTTCACTTCAACTAATAGAGCTCACTTGTTTCACTTCACTTCAATTGATTAAGCTTAGTTGCTTCACTTCACTTTAACTGATTGGGCTCACTTAGATAGCTTTACTCCAACTAATAGAGCTCACTTGTTTCACTTCACTTCAACTGATTAGGCTCACTTAACTAGCTTTACTTCAACTAATAGAGCTCACTTGTTTCACTTCACTTCAATTGATTAAGCTCAGTTGCTTCACTTCACTTCAACTAATTGGGTTCACTTAGTTAGCTTTACTACAACTAATAGAGCTCACTTGTTTCACTTCACTTCAATTGATTAAGCTCAGTTGCTACACTTCACTTCAAGTGAATAGGCTCACTTGACTAGTTTCTCTTCAACTGACAGAGCTCACTTGTTTCAATTCACTTCAATTGATTAAGCTCAGTTGCTTCGCTTCACTCCAAATGATTAGGCTCACTTTACTAGCTTCACTTCAACTTATAGAGCTCACTTGTTTCACTTCACTTCAATTGATTAAGCTTAGTTGCTTCACTTCACTTCAACTGATTGGGCTCACTTATATAGCTTGACTACAACTAATAAGCTCACTTGTTTCACTTCACTTCAACTGATTAGGCTCACTTAACTAGCTTCACTGTAACTAATAGAGCTCACTTGTTCACTTCACTTCAATTGATTTAGCTCAGTTGCTTCACTTAACTTCAACTGATTGGGCTCACTTATATAGCTTTACTACAACTAATAGAGCTCACTTGTTTCACTCCACTTCAACTGATTAGGCTTACTTAACTGGCTTTACTTCAACTAATAGAGCTCACTTGTTTCAGTTCACTTCAATTGATTAAGCTCAGTTGCTACACTTCACTTCAAGTGAATAGGCTCACTTGACTAGCTTCACTTCAACTAACAGAGCTCACTTGTTTCACTTCACTTCAATTGATTAAGCTCAGTTGTTTCACTTCACTTCAAATGAATAGGCTCACTTGACTAGCTTCTCTTCAACTGATAGAGCTCACTTGTTTCAATTCACTTCAATTGATTAAGCTCAGTTGCTTCGCTTCACTCCAAATGATTAGGCTCACTTTACTAGCTTCACTTCAACTAATAGAGCTCACTTGTTTCACTTCACTTCAATTGATTAAGCTTAGTTGCTTCACTTCACTTTAACTGATTGGGCTCACTTAGATAGCTTTACTCCAACTAATAGAGCTCACTTGTTTCACTTCACTTCAACTGATTAGGCTCACTTAACTAGCTTTACTTCAACTAATAGAGCTCACTTGTTTCACTTCACTTCAATTGATTAAGCTCAGTTGCTTCACTTCACTTCAACTAATTGGGTTCACTTAGTTAGCTTTACTACAACTAATAGAGCTCACTTGTTTCACTTCACTTCAATTGATTAAGCTCAGTTGCTACACTTCACTTCAAGTGAATAGGCTCACTTGACTAGTTTCTCTTCAACTGACAGAGCTCACTTGTTTCAATTCACTTCAATTGATTAAGCTCAGTTGCTTCGCTTCACTCCAAATGATTAGGCTCACTTTACTAGCTTCACTTCAACTAATAGAGCTCACTTGTTTCACTTCACTTCAATTGATTAAGCTTAGTTGCTTCACTTCACTTTAACTGATTGGGCTCACTTAGATAGCTTTACTCCAACTAATAGAGCTCACTTGTTTCACTTAACTTCAACTGATTAGACTCACTTAACTAGCTTTACTTCAACTAATAGAGCTCACTTGTTTCACTTCACTTCAATTGATTAAGCTCAGTTGCTTCACTTCACTTCAACTAATTGGGTTCACTTAGCTAGCTTTACTACAACTAATAGAGCTCACTTGTTTCACTTCACTTCAATTGATTAAGCTCAGTTGCTACACTTCACTTCAAGTGAATAGGCTCACTTGACTAGCTTCTCTTCAACTGATAGAGCTCACTTGTTTCACTTCACTTCAACTGATTAGGCTCACTTAACTAGCTTCACTGTAACTAATAGAGCTCACTTGTTTCACTTCACTTCAACTGATTAGGCTTACTTAACTAGCTTTACTTCAACTAATAGAGCTCACTTGTTTCACTTCACTTCAATTGATTATCCTCAGTTGCTTCACTTCTCTTCAACTGATTAAGCTCAGTTGCTTCACTCCACTTCAACTGATTAGGCTCACTTAACTAGCTTCACTGTAACTAATAGAGCTCACTTGTTCACTTCACTTCAATTGATTTAGCTCAGATGCTTCAATTCACTTCAACTGATTGGGCTCACTTATATAGCTTTACTACAACTAATAGAGCTCACTTGTTTCACTTCACTTCAACTGATTAGGCTTACTTAACTAGCTTTACTTCAACTAATAGAGCTCACTTGTTTCACTTCACTTCCATTGATTAACCTCAGTTGCTTCACTTCTTTTCAACTGATTAGGCTCAGTTGCTTCACTTCACTTCAACTGAATAGGCTAACTTGACTAGCTTCTCATCAACTAATAGAGCTCACTTGTTTCACTTCACTTCAATTGATTAAGCTTAGTTGCTTCACTTCACTTTAACTGAATAGGCTCACTTGACTAGCTTCTTATCAACTGATAGAGCTCACTTGTTTCAATTCACTTCAATTGATTAACCTCCGTTGCTTCACTTCTTTTCAACTGATTAAGCTCAGTTGCTTCACATCACTTCAACTGAATAGGCTAACTTGACTAGCTTCTCTTCAACTAATAGAGCTCACTTGTTTCACTTCACTTCAATTGATTAAGCTCAGTTGCTTCACTTCACTTCAACTGAATAGGCTCACATTACTAGCTTCACTTCAACTAATAGAGCTCACTTGTTTGAATTCACTTCAATTGATTAAGCTCAGTTGCTTCACTTCACTTCAACTAATTGGGTTCACTAAGTTAGCTTCACTTCAACAAATAGAGCTCACTTGTTTCACTTCACTTCAAATGATCAAGCTCAGTTGCTTCACTTCACTTTAACTGATTGGGCTCACTTAGATAGCTTTACTCCAACTAATAGAGCTCACTTGTTTCACTTCACTTCAACCGATTAGGCTCACTTAACTAGCTTCACTGTAACTAATACAGCTTACTTGTTTCACTTCACTTCATTTGATTAAGCTCAATTGTTTCACTTCACTTGAACTGATTAAGCTCAGTTGCTTCACATCACTTCAACTGATTAGCCTCACTTAACAGGCTTTACTTTACCTGATAGAGCTCATTTGTACACTTCACTTCAATTGATTAAGCTCAGTTGCTTCACTTCACTTCATCTGATTGGGCTGACCTATATAGCTTTACTACAACTAATAGAGCTCACTTGTTTCACTTCACTTCAACTGATTAGGCTTACTTAACTAGCTTTTCTTCAACTGATAGAGCTCACTTGTTTCAATTCACTTCAATTGATTAACCTCAGTTGCTTCACTTCTCTTCAACTGATTAAGCTCAGTTGCTTCACTTCACTTCAAATGATTAGACTCACTTTACTAGCTTCACTTCAACTAATAGAGCTCACTTGTTTCACTTCACTTCAATTGATTAAGCTCAGTTGCTTCACTTCACTTTAACTGATTGGGCTCACTTAGATAGCTTTACTCCAACTAATAGAGCTCACTTGTTTCAATTCACTTCAACTGATTAGTCTCACTTAACTAGCTTCACTGTAACTAATAGAGCTCACTTGTTCACTTCACTTCAATTGATTTAGCTCAGTTGCTTCACTTCACATCAACTGATTGGGCTCACTTATATAGCTTTACTACAACTAATAGAGCT
This sequence comes from Bombylius discolor, assembly GCA_939192795.1. Lineage (NCBI taxonomy): Eukaryota > Metazoa > Arthropoda > Insecta > Diptera > Bombyliidae > Bombylius > Bombylius discolor. Next base: position 28,247,854 of record OW584238.1, read on the forward strand.
CACTTGTTTCACTTCACTTCAACTGATTAGGCTTACTTAACTAGCTTCACTGTAACTAATAGAGCTCACTTGTTTCACTTCACTTCAATTGATTAACCTCAGTTGCTTCACTTCACTTTAACTGATTGGGCTCACTTAGATAGCTTTACTCTAACTAATAGAACTCACTTGTTTCACTTCACTTCAACTGATTAGGCTTACTTAACTAGCTTGACTGTAACTAATAGAGCTCACTTGTTCACTTCACTTCAATTGATTAAGCTCAGTTGCTACACTTCACTCTAACTGAATAGGCTCACTTGACTAGTTTCTCTTCAACTGGTTAAGCTCAGTTGCTTTGCTTCACTTCAACTGAATAGGGTCAATTAACTAGCCTCACTTCAACTAATAGAGTTCACTTGTGTCACTCCACTTCAATTGATTAAGCTCAATTGTTTCACTTCACTTCAATTGATTAAGCTCAGTTGCTTCACTTCACTTCAACTGATTGGGCTCACTTAACTAGCTTCACATCAACTAATAGAACTCACTTGTTTCACGTCACTTCAATTGATTAAGCTCAGTTGCTGCACTTCACTTCAACTGATTAGGCTCATTTAACTAGCTTCACTTCATTTAAAGAGCTCACTTGTTTTACTTCACTTCAATTGATTAAGCTCAGTTGCTTCACTTCACTTCAACTGATTGGGCTCACTTAGTTAGCTTCACTTCAACAAATAGAGCTCACTTGTTTCACTGCACTTAAATCGATTAAGCTCAGTTGCTTCACTTCACTTCAACTGATTGGGTTCACTTGGTTAGCTTCTCTTCAACCAATAGAGCTCACTTATTTCACTTCACTTCAATTGATTAAGCTCAGTGGCGTCACTTCACTTCAACTGAATAGGTAAAATTTACTAGCTTCACTTCAACTAATAGAGTTCACTTGTGTCACTTCACTTCAATTGATTAAGCTCAATTGTTTCACTTCACTTCAATTGATTAAGCTCAGTTGCTTCACTTCACTTCAACTGATTGGGCTCACTTAATTAGCTTCACTTCAACTTATAGAGCTCACTTGTTTCGCTTCACTTCAATTGATTAAGCTCAGTGGCTTCACTTCACTTCAACTGAATAGGCTAAATTAACTAGCTTTACTTCAACTCATAGAGTTCACTTGTGTCACTCCACCTCAATTGATTAAGCTCAATTGTTTCACTTCACTTCAACTGATTAAGCTCAGTTGCTTCACTTTATTTCAACTGATTGGGCTCACTTAACAGGCTTCACTGTAACTAATAGAACTAACTTGTTTCACTTCACATCAATTGATTAAGCTCAATTGTTTCACTTCACTTCAACTGATTAAGCTCAGTTGCTTCACTTTACTTCAACATATTAGGCTCACTTACCAGGCTTCACTTTAACTAATAGAGCTCACTTGTTTCACTTCACTTCAATTGATTAAGCTCAGTTGCTTCACTTCACTTCAACTGATAAAGCTCAGTTGCTTTGCTTCACTTCAACTGATTAGGCTCACTTAACTAGCTTCACTGTAACTAATAGAGCTCACTTGTTCCACTTCACTTCAATTGATTAAGCTCAGTTGCTTCACATCACTTCAACTGATTCGGATCACTTCGTGCGCTTAACTTCAACTAAAAGAGCTCACTTGTTCCACATCACATCAATTGATTAGGCTCAGTTGCTTCACTTCACTTCAACTGATTGGGCTCACTTAGATAGCTTTACTCCAACTAATAGAGCTCACTTGTTTCACTTCACTTCAACTGATTGGGCTCACTTAGATAGCTTTACTCCAAATAATAGAGCTCACTTGTTTCACTTCACTTCAATTGATAAAGCTCAGTTGCTTCACTTCACTTTACCTGATAAGGCCCACTTAACTAGCTTTACTTCAACTAATAGAGCTCACTTGTTTCACGTCACTTCAATTGATTAAGCTCAGTTGCTGCACTTCACTTCAACTGATTAGGCTCATTTAACTAGCTCCACTTCAACTAAAGAGCTCACTTGTTTTACTTCACTTCAATTGATTAAGCTCAGTTGCTTCACTTCACTTCAACTGATTGGGCTCACTTCGTGCGCTTAACTTCAACTAAAAGAGCTCACTTGTTCCACATCACATCAATTGATTAGGCTCAGTTGCTTCACTTCACTTCAACTGATTGGGCTCACTTAGATAGCTTTACTCCAACTAATAGAGCTCACTTGTTTCACTTCACTTCAACTGATTGGGCTCACTTAGATAGCTTTACTCCAAATAATAGAGCTCACTTGTTTCACTTCACTTCAATTGATAAAGCTCAGTTGCTTCACTTCACTTTACCTGATAAGGCCCACTTAACTAGCTTTACTTCAACAAATAGAGCTCACTTGTTTTACTACACTTCAATTGATTGAGCTCACTTGCTTCACTTCACTTCAACTGAATAGGCTTAATTAACTAGCTTCTCTTCAACTAATAGAGCTCACTTGTTTCACTTCACTTCAATTGATTAAGCTCAGTTGCTTCACATCACTTCAACTGATTCGGATCCCTTCGTGCGCTTAACTTCAACTAAAAGAGCTCACTTGTTCCACATCACATCAATTGATTAGGCTCAGTTGCTTCACTTCACTTCAACTGATTGGGCTCACTTAGATAGCTTTACTCCAACTAATAGAGCTCACTTGTTTCACTTCACTTCAACTGATTGGGCTCACTTAGATAGCTTCACTTCTACTAATAGAGCTCACTTGTTTCACTTCACTTCAATTGATTAAGCTCAGTTGCTTCACTTCACTTCAATTGATTAAGCTCAGTTGCTTCACTTCACTTCATCTGATTGGGCTGACTTATATAGCTTTACTACAACTAATAGAGCTCACTTGTTTCACTTCACTTCAACTGATTAGGCTTACTTAACTAGCTTTTCTTCAACTAATAGAGCTCACTTGTTTCACATCACTTCAATTGATTAAGCTTAGTTGCTACACTTCACTTCAACTGAATAGGCTCACTTGACTAGCTTCTTTCCAACTGATAGAGCTCACTTGTTTTAATTCACTTCAATTGATTAACTTCAGTTGTTCCACTTCTCTTCAACTGATTAAGCTCAGTTGCTTCACTTCACTTCAAATGATTAGACTCACTTTACTAGCTTCACTTCAACTAATAGAGCTCACTTGTTTCACTTCACTTCAATTGATTGAGCTCACTTGTTTCACTTCACTTCCATTGATTAAACTCAGTTGCTTCACTTCTTTTCAACTGATTAAGCTCAGTTGCTTCACTTTACTTTAACTGATTGGGCTCACTTAGATAGCTTTACTCCAACTAATAGAGCTCACTTGTTTCACTTCACTTCAACTGATTAGGCTCTCTTAACTAGCTTCACTGTAACTAATAGAGCTCACTTGTTCACTTCACTTCAATTGATTTAGCTCAGTTGCTTCACTTCACATCAACTGATTGGGCTCACTTATATAGCTTTACTACAACTAATAGAGCTCACTTGTTTCACTTCACTTCAACTGATTAGGCTTACTTAACTAGCTTTACTTCAACTAATAGCGCTTACGTGTTTCACTTCACTTCAATTGATTAAGCTCAGTTGCTACACTTCACTTCAAGTGAATAGGCTCACTTGACTAGTTTCTCTTCAACTGATAGAGCTCACTTGTTTCAATTCACTTCAATTGATTAACCTCAGTTGCTTCACTTCTCTTCAACTGATTAAGCTCAGTTGCTTCACTTCACTTCAACTGATTGGGCTCACTTATATAGCTTTACTACAACTAATAGAGCTCACTTGTTTCACTTCACTTCAACTGATTAGGCTTACTTAACTAGCTTTACTTCAACTAATAGCGCTTACGTGTTTCACTTCACTTCAATTGATTAAGCTCACTTGTTTCACTTCACTTCAACTGATTAGGCTTACTTAACTAGCTTTACTTCAACTAATAGAGCTCACTTGTTCACTTCACTTCAATTGATTTAGCTCAGTTGCTTCACTTCACATCAACTGATTGGGCTCACTTATATAGCTTTACTACAACTAATAGAGCTCACTTGTTTCACTTCACTTCAACTGATTAGGCTTACTTAACTAGCTTTACTTCAACTAATAGCGCTTACGTGTTTCACTTCACTTCAATTGATTAAGCTCACTTGTTTCACTTCACTTCAACTGATTAGGCTTACTTAACTAGCTTTACTTCAACTAATAGAGCTCACTTGTTTCACTTCACTTCAGTTGATGAATCTCAGTTGCTTCACTTCACTTAAACTGATTGGGCTCACTTAGATAGCTTCACTCTAACTAATAGAGCTCACTTGTTTCACTTCACTTCAACTGATTAGGCTCACTTAACTAGCTTCACTGTAACTAATAGAGCTCACTTGTTCAGTTCACTTCAATTGATTTAGCTCAGATGCTTCACTTCACTTCAACTGATTGGGCTCACTTATATAGCTTTACTACAACTAATAGAGCTCACTTGTTTCACTTCACTTCAACTGATTAGGCTTACTTAACTAGCTTTACTTCAACTAATAGAGCTCACTTGTTTCACTTCACTTCAATTGATTAACCTCTGTTGCTTCACTTCTCTTCAACTGATTAAGCTCAGTTGCTTCACTTCACTTCAACTGAATAGGCTAACTTGACTAGCTTCTCTTCAACTAATAGTGCTCACTTGTTCCACTTCACTTCAATTGATTAACCTCAGTTGCTTCACTTCACTTTAACTGATTGGGCTCACTTAGATAGCTTTACTCTAACTAATAGAACTCACTTGTTTAACTTCACTTCAACTGATTAGGCTTACTTAACTAGCTTCACTGTAACTAATAGAGCTCACTTGTTCACTTCACTTCAATTGATTAAGCTCAGTTGCTACACTTCACTTTAACTGAATAGGCTCACTTGACTAGTTTCTCTTCAACTGATAGAGCTCACTTGTTTTAATTCACTTCAATTGATTAACCTCAGTTGAATCACTTCTCTTCAACTGATTAAGCTCAGTTGCTTCACTTCACTTCAAATGATTATCCTCACTTTACTAGCTTCACTTCAACTAATAGAGCTCACTTGTTTCACTTCACTTCAATTGATTAAGCTCACTTGTTTCACTTCACTTCAAGTGAATAGGCTCACTTGACTAGCTTCTCTTCAACTGATAGAGCTCACTTGTTTCAATTCACTTCAATTGATTAAGCTCAGTTGCTTCACTTCACTCCAAATGATTAGGCTCACTTTACTAGCTTCACTTCAACTAATAGAGCTCACTTGTTTCACTTCACTTCAATTGATTAAGCTTAGTTGCTTCACTTCACTTTAACTGATTGGGCTTACTAAGATAGCTTTACTCCAACTAATAGAGCTCACTTGTTTCACTTCACTTCAACCGATTAGGCTCACTTAACTAGCTTCACTGTAACTAATAGAGCTTACTTGTTTCACTTCACTTCATTTGATTAAGCTCAATTGTTTCACTTCACTTGAACTGATTAAGCTCAGTTGCTTCACATCACTTCAACTGATTAGCCTCACTTAACAGGCTTTAGTTTACCTAATAGAGCTCACTTGTACACTTCACTTCAATTGATTAAGCTCAGTTGCTTCACTTCACTTCATCTGATTGGTCTGACTTATATAGCTTTACTACAACTAATAGAGCTCACTTGTTTCACTTCACTTCAACTGATTAGGCTTACTTAACTAGCTTTTCTTCAACTGATAGAGCTCACTTGTTTCAATTCACTTCAATTGATTAACCTCAGTTGCTTCACTTCTCTTCAACTGATTAAGCTCAGTTGCTTCACTAAACTTCAAATGATTAGACTCACTTTACTAGCTTCACTTCAACTAATAGAGCTCACTTGTTTCACTTCACTTCAATTGATTAAGCTCACTTGTTTCAATTCACTTCAAGTGAATAGGCTCACTTGACTAGCTTCTCTTCAACTGATAGAGCTCACTTGTTTCAATTCACTTCAATTGATTAAGCTCAGTTGCTTCACTTCACTCCAAATGATTAGGCTCACTTAACTAGCTTCACTTCAACTAAAGAGCTCACTTGGTTCACTTCACTTCAATTGATTAAGCTTAGTTGCTTCACTTCACTTTAACTGATTGGGCTCACTAAGATAGCTTTACTCCAACTAATAGAGCTCACTTGTTTCACTTCACTTCAACCGATTAGGCTCACTTAACTAGCTTCACTGTAACTAATAGAGCTTACTTGTTTCACTTCACTTCATTTGATTAAGCTCAATTGTTTCACTTCACTTGAACTGATTAAGCTCAGTTGCTTCACATCACTTCAACTGATTAGCCTCACTTAACAGGCTTCACTTTACCTAATAGAGCTCACTTGTACACTTCACTTCAATTGATTAAGCTCAGTTGCTTCACTTCACTTCATCTGATTGGGCTGACTTATATAGCTTTACTACAACTAATAGAGCTCACTTGTTTCACTTCACTTCAACTGATTAGGCTTACTTAACTAGCTTTAGTCCAACTAATAGAGTTCACTTGTTTCAATTCACTTCAACTGATTAGGCTCACTTAACTAGCTTCACTGTAACTAATAGAGCTCACTTGTTCAGTTCACTTCAATTGATTTAGCTCAGTTTCTTCACTTCACATCAACTGATTGGGCTCACTTATATAGCTTTACTACAACTCATAGAGCTCACTTGTTTCACTTCACTTCAACTGATTAGGCTTACTTAACTAGCTTTACTTCAACTAATAGAGCTCACTTGTTTCACTTCACTTCAACTGATTAGGCTTACTTAACTAGCTTTACTTCAACTAATAGAGCTTACTTGTTTCACTTCACTTCAATTGATTAAGCTCAGTTGCTACACTTCACTTCAAGTGAATAGGCTCACTTGACTAGCTTCTCTTCAACTGATAGAGCTCACTTTTTTCAATTCACTTCAACTGATTAAGCTCAGTTGCTTCACTTCACTTCAACTGATTGGGCTCACTTAACTAGCTTCACTGTAACTAATAGAACTCACTTGTTCACTTCACTTCAATTGATTTAGCTCAGTTGCTTCACTTAACTTCAACTGATTGGGCTCACTTATATAGCTTTACTACAACTAATAAGCTCACTTGTTTCACTTCACTTCAACTGATTAGGCTCACTTAACTAGCTTCACTGTAACTAATAGAGCTCACTTGTTCACTTCACTTCAATTGATTTAGCTCAGTTGCTTCACTTAACTTCAACTGATTGGGCTCACTTGTTTCACTTCACTTCAATTGATTTAGCTCAGTTGCTTCACTTCACATCAACTGATTGGGCTCACTTATATAGCTTTACTACAACTAATAGAGCTCACTTGTTTCACTTCACTTCAACTGATTAGGCTTACTTAACTAGCTTTACTTCAACTAATAGCGCTTACTTGTTTCACTTCACTTCAATTGATTAAGCTCAGTTGCTACACTTCACTTTAACTGAATAGGCTCACTTGACTAGCTTCTCTTCAACTAATAGAGCTCACTTCTTTCACTTCACTTCAATTGATTAAGCTCAGTTGCTTCACTTGACTTTAACTGATTGGGCTCACTTAGATAGCTTTACTCTAACTAATAGAGCTCACTTGTTTCAATTCACTCCAACTGATTAGGCTCACTTAACTAGCTTCACTGTAACTAATAGAGCTCACTTGCTCACTTCACTTCAATTGATTTAGCTCAGATGCTTCACTTCACTTAAACTGATTGGGCTCACTTATATAGCTTTACTACAACTAATAGAGCTCACTTGTTTCACTTCACTTCAACTGATTAGGCTTACTTAACTAGCTTTACTTCAACTAATAGAGCTCACTTGTTTCACTTCACTTCAATTGATTAACCTCAGTTGCTTCACTTCTCTTCAACTGATTAAGCTCAGCTGCTTCACTTCACTTCAACTGATTAGGCTCACTTAACTAGCTTCACTGTAACTAATAGAGCTCACTTGTTCACTTCACTTCAATTGATTTAGCTCAGATGCTTCACTTCACTTCAACTGATTGGGCTCACTTATATAGCTTTACCACAACTAATAGAGCTCACTTGTTTCACTTCACTTCAACTGATTATTCTTACTTAACTAGCTTTACTTCAACTAATAGAGCTCACTTGTTTCACTTCACTTCCATTGATTAACCTCAGTTGCTTCACTTATTTTCAATTGATTAACCTCAGTTGCTTCACTTCACTTCAACTGAATAGGCTAACTTGACTAGCTTCTCTTCAACTAATAGAGCTCACTTGTTTCACTTCACTTCAATTGATTAAGCTCAGTTGCTTCACTTCACTTTAACTGAATAGGCTCACTTGACTAGCTTCTCTTCAACTGATAGAGCTCACTTGTTTCAATTCACTTCAATTGATTAACCTCAGTTGCTTCACTTCTCTTCAACTGATTAAGCTCAGTTGCTTCACTTCACTTCAAATGATTATCCTCACTTTACTAGCTTCACTTCAACTAATAGAGCTCACTTGTTTCACTTCACTTCAATTGATTAAGCTCACTTGTTTCACTTCACTTCCATTGATTAACCTCCGTTGCTTCACTTCTTTTCAACTGATTAAGCTCAGTTGCTTCACTTCACTTCAACTGAATAGGCTAACTTGACTAGCTTCTCTTCAACTAATAGAGCTCACTTGTTTCACTTCACTACAATTGATTAAGCTCAGTTGCTTCACTTCACTTCAACTGAATAGGCTCACTTCACTAGCTTCACTTCAACTAATAGAGCTCACTTGTTTCAATTCACTTCAATTGATTAAGCTCAGTTGCTTCACTTCACTTCAACTAATTGGGTTCACTTAGTTAGCTTCACTTCAACAAATAGAGCTCACTTGTTTCACTTCACTTCAAATGATCAAGCTCAGTTGCTTCACTTCACTTTAACTGATTGGGCTCACTTAGATAGCATTACTCCAACTAATAGAGCTCACTTGTTTCACTTCACTTCAACCGATTAGGCTCACTTAACTAGCTTCACTGTAACTAATAGATCTTACTTGTTTCACTTCACTTCATTTGATTAAGCTCAATTGTTTCACTTCACTTGAACTGATTAAGCTCAGTTGCTTCACATCACTTCAACTGATTAGCCTCACTTAACAGGCTTTACTTTACCTAATAGAGCTCACTTGTACACTTCACTTCAATTGATTAAGCTCAGTTGCTTCACTTCACTTCATCTGATTGGGCTGACTTATATAGCTTTACTACAACTAATAGAGCTCACTTGTTTCACTTCACTTCAACTGATTAGGCTTACTTAACTAGCTTTTCTTCAACTGATAGAGCTCACTTGTTTCAATTCACTTCAATTGATTAACCTCAGTTGCTTCACTTCTCTTCAACTGATTAAGCTCAGTTGCTTCACTTCACTTCAAATGATTAGACTCACTTTACTAGCTTCACTTCAACTAATAGAGCTCACTTGTTTCACTTCACTTCAATTGATTAAGCTCAGTTGCTTCACTTCACTTTAACTGATTGGGCTCACTTAGATAGCTTTACTCCAACTAATAGAGCTTACTTGTTTCACTTCACTTCAATTGATTAAGCTCAGTTGCTACACTTCACTTCAAGTGAATAGGCTCACTTGACTAGCTTCTCTTCAACTGATAGAGCTCACTTGTTTCAATTCACTTCAATTGATTAACCTCAGTTGCTTCACTTCTCTTCAACTGATTAAGCTCAGTTGCTTCACTTCACTTCAACTGATTGGGCTCACTTATATGGCTTTACTACAACTAATAGAGCTTAGTTGTTTCACTTCACTTCAACTGATTAGGCTTACTTAACTAGCTTTACTTCAACTAATAGAGCTCACTTGTTTCACTTCACTTCAATTGATTAAGCTCAGTTGCTTCACTTCACTTTAACTGATTGGGCTCACTTAGATAGCTTTATTCTAACTAATAGAGCTCACTTGTTTCACTTCACTTCAACTGATTAGGCTCACTTAACTAGCTCCACTGTAACTATTAGAGCTCACTTGTTCACTTCACTTCAACTGATTAGGCTTACTTAACTAGCTTTTCTTCAACTGATAGAGCTCACTTGTTTCAATTCACTTCAATTGATTAACCTCAGTTGCTTCACTTCTCTTCAACTGATTAAGCTCAGTTGCTTCACTTCACTTCAAATGATTAGACTCACTTTACTAGCTTCACTTCAACTAATAGAGCTCACTTGTTTCACTTCACTTCAATTGATTAAGCTCAGTTGCTTCACTTCACTTTAACTGATTGGGCTCACTTAGATAGCTTTACTCCAACTAATAGAGCTTACTTGTTTCACTTCACTTCAATTGATTAAGCTCAGTTGCTTCACTTCACTTTAACTGATTGGGCTCACTTAGATAGCTTTACTCCAACTAATAGAGCTTACTTGTTTCACTTCACTTCAATTGATTAAGCTCAGTTGCTACACTTCACTTCAAGTGAATAGGCTCACTTGACTAGCTTCTCTTCAACTGATAGAGCTCACTTGTTTCAATTCACTTTAATTGAATTACCTCAGTTGCTTCACTTCACTTCAACTAACAGAGCTCACTTGTTTCACTTCACTTCAATTGATTAAACTCAGTTGCTTCACTTCACTTCAACTTATTGGACTCACTTTGTTAGCTTACCTCAACTGATAACGCTCACTTAACTAGCTTCACTTTAACTAATAAAGCTCACTTGCTTAACTTCACTTCAACTGATTGGGATCAATCAGTTAGCATCACCTCAAGTGATAACGCTCACTTAACAAGCTTCACTTCAACTAATAGAGCTCACTTGCTTCACTTCACTTCAACTTATTGGCCTCACTTAGTTAGCTTCACCGCAACTGATAACGCTCACTTAACTAGCTTCACTTCAACAACAAAAGCTGACTTGCTTCATTTCACTTCAACTGACTGGCCTCACTTAGCTAGCTTCACTTCATCTGATGAAGCTCACTTAACTAGCTTCACTTCAACAACAAAAGCTGACTTGCTTCACTTCACTTCAACTGACTGGCCTCACTTAGCTAGCTTCACTTCTTCTGATAACGCTCACTTAACTAGCTTCACTTCAACAAATAGAGCTGACTTGCTTCACTTCACTTCAACTGATTGGCCTCAATTATTTAGCTTCACCCAATCTGATAACGCTCAATGAAGTAGCTTCACTTTAACTAATAGAGCTCACTTGCTTCACTTCATTTCAACTGATTGGGCTCACTTAGTTAGCTTCACCTCAACTGATAACGCTCACTTAACTAGCTTCACTTCAAATAATAGAGCTAACTTGCTTCACTTCGCTTCAACTGATTAGGCTCAGTTGCTTTACTTCAACTAACAGAGCTCACTTGTTTCACTTCACTTCAATTGATTAAACTCAGTTGCTTCACTTCACTTCAACTTATTGGACTCACTTTGTTAGCTTACCTCAACTGATAACGCTCACTTAACTAGCTTCACTTTAACTAATAAAGCTCACTTGCTTAACTTCACTTCAACTGATTGGGATCAATCAGTTAGCATCACCTCAAGTGATAACGCTCACTTAACAAGCTTCACTTCAACTAATAGAGCTCACTTGCTTCACTTCACTTCAACTTATTGGCCTCACTTAGTTAGCTTCACCGCAACTGATAACGCTCACTTAACTAGCTTCACTTCAACAACAAAAGCTGACTTGCTTCATTTCACTTCAACTGACTGGCCTCACTTAGCTAGCTTAACTTCATCTGATAAAGCTCACTTAACTAGCTTCACTTCAACAACAAAAGCTGACTTGCTTCACTTCACTTCAACTGACTGGCCTCACTTAGCTAGCTTCACTTCTTCTGATAACGCTCACTTAACTAGCTTCACTTCAACTAATAGAGCTCACTTGCATCACTTCACTTCAACTGATTGGGCTCACTCAGTTAGCTTCACCTCAACTGATAACGCTCACTTAACTAGCTTTACTTCAAATAATAGAGCTAACTTGCTTCACTTCACTTCAAATGATTAAGCTCAGTCACTTCACTTCACTTCAACTGATTGGGCTCACTTAGATAGCTTTACTCTAACTAATAGAGCTCACTTGTTTCACTTCACTTCAACTGATTAGGCTCACTTAACTAGCTCCACTGTAACTAATAGAGCTCACTTGTTCACTTCACTTCAATTGATTTAGCTCAGTTGCTTCACTTCACTTCAACTGATTGGGCTCACTTATATAGCTTTACTACAACTAATAGAGCTCACTTGTTTCACTTCACTTCAACTGATTAGGCTTACTTAACTGGCTTTACTTCAACTAATAGAGCTCACTTGTTTCAGTTCACTTCAATTGATTAAGCTCAGTTGCTTCACTTCACTGGAACTTATTGGACTTACTTTGTTAGCTTCACCTCAACTGATAACGCTCACTTAACATCTTCACTTTAACTAATAGAGCTCACTTGCTTCACCTCAGTTCAACTGATTGGCCTCACTTAGTTAGCTTCACCGCAACTGATAACGCTCACTTAACTAGCTTTACTTCAAATAATAGAGCTAACTTGCTTCACTTCACTTCAAATGATTAAGCTCAGTTGCTTCACTTCACTTTAACTGATTGGGCTCACTTAGATAGCTTTACTCTAACTAATAGAGCTCACTTGTTTCACTTCACTTCAACTGATTAGGCTCACTTAACTAGCTCCACTGTAACTAATAGAGCTCACTTGTTCACTTCACTTCAATTGATTTAGCTCAGTTGCTTAACTTCACTTCAACTGATTGGGCTCACTTATATAGCTTTACTACAACTAATAGAGCTCACTTGTTACACTTCACTTCAACTGATTAGGCTTACTTAACTGGCTTTACTTCAACTAATAGAGCTCACTTGTTTCAGTTCACTTCAATTGATTAAGCTCAGTTGCTTCATTTCACTGCAACTTATTGGACTTACTTTGTTAGCTTCACCTCAACTGATAACGCTCACTTAACATCTTCACATTAACTAATAGAGCTCACTTGCTCCACCTCAGTTCAACTGATTGGCCTCACTTGGTTAGCTTCACCGCAACTATTAACGCTCACTTAACTAGCTTCACTTCAACAACAAAAGCTGACTTGCTTCACTTCACTTCAACTGACTGGCCTCACTTAGCTAGCTTCACTTCATCTGATAAAGCTCACTTAACTAGCTTCACTTCAACAACAAAAGCTGACTTGCTTCACTTCACTTCAACTGACTGGCCTCACTTAGCTAGCTTCACTTCATCTGATAAAGCTCACTTAACTAGCTTCACTTCAACAACAAAAGCTGACTTGCTTCACTTTATTTCAACTGACTGGCCTCACTTAGCTAGCTTCACTTCTTCTGATAACGCTCACTTAACTAGCTTCACTTCAACTAATAGAGCTCACTTGCATCACTTCACTTCAACTGATTGGGCTCAATCAGTTAGCTTCACCTAAACTGATAACGCTCACTTAACAAGCTCCACTTCAACTAATAGAGCTCACTTGCTTCACTTCACTTCGAATGATTAAGCTCAGTTGCTTCACTTCACTTCAGCTGATTGGACTCAGTTATTCATCTTCACCTCAATTGATAACGCTCACTTAACTAGCTTCACTTCAACTAATAGAGCTAAATTGCTTCACTTCACTTCAAATGATTGGGCTCACTTAGTTAGCTTCACCTCAACTGATAACGCTTACTTAACTAGCTTCACTTTAACAACAAAAGCTGACTTGCTTCACTTCACTTCAACTGACTGGCCTCACTTAGCTAGCTTCACTTCTTCTGATAACGCTCACTTACTTAGCTTCACCTCAACTGATAACGCTCATTCAGTCAGCTTCACCGCAACTGATAACGCTCACTTAACTAGCTTCACTCTAACTTATAGAGCTCAATTGTTTCACTTTACTTCAATTGATTAAGCTCACTTAATTAGCCTCACCTCAACTGATAACGCTCATTCAGTTAGCTTAACCTCAACTGATAACTAGAATTATTTAGTATTATAGTGAATTGTATATTATACATTATAATATTACCGAATGATATTTTTGTGTAATTTTGTGTTTTGTATCTTCATATGCATTACAAAGCTCAGTTTCTTCACTTTCACTAACAGAGCTCACTTGTTTAACTTCACTTCAATTGATTAAGCTCAGTTGCTTTACTTCACTTCAACTTATTGGACTCACTTTGTTAGCTTACCTAAACTGATAACGCTCACTTAACTAGCTGCACTTCAACTAATAGAGCTCAGTTGCTTCACTTCACTTCGAATGATTAAGCTCAGTTGCTTCACTTCACTTCAGCTGATTGGACTCAGTTATTCATCTTCACCTCAATTGATAACGCTCACTTAACTAGCTTCACTTCAACTAATAGAGCTAAATTGCTTCACTTCACTTCAAATGATTGGGCTCACTTAGTTAGCTTCACCTCAACTGATAACTCTCACTTAACTAGCTTCACTTTAACTAATAGAGCTCACTTGCTTCACTTCACTTCAACTGATTGGGCTCACTTAGTTAGCTTCACCTCAACTGATAACGCTCACTTAACTAGCTTCACTTCAAATAATAGAGCTAACTTGCTTCACTTCACTTCAAATAATTAAGCTCAGTTGCTTCACTTTACTTAAACTGTTTGGACTCACTTACTGAACTTCACCTCAACTGATAACGCTCATTCAGTTAGCTTAACTTCAACTGATAACGCTCACTTAACTAGCTTCACTTCAACTGATAGAGCTCACTTGCTTCACTTCACTTCAACTGATTGGCCTCACTTAGTTAGCTTCACCGCAACTTATAACGCTCACTTAACTAGCTTCACTTCAACTAATAGAGCTAACTTGCTTCACTTCACTTCAAATGATTAGGCTCAGTTGCTTCACTTCACTTCAACTGATTAAGCTCAGTTGCCTCAGTTCACCTCAACTGATTGGACTCACTTATTCATCTTCACCTCAATTGATAATGCTCACTTAACTAGCTTCACTTCAACTAATAGAGCTAACTTGCTTCACTTCACTTCGAATGATTAAGCTCAGTTGCTTCACTTCACTTCAGCTGATTGGACTCAGTTATTCATCTTCACCTCAATTGATAACGCTCACTTAAGTAGCTTTACTTCAACTAATAGAGCTTACTAGCTTCACTTCACTTTAAATGATTAGGCTCAGTTGCTTCATTTCACTTCAGCTGATTGAAATCAGTTATTCATCTTCAACTCAATTGATAACGCTAACTTAACTAGCTTCACTTCAACGAATAGAGCTGACTTGCTTCACTTCACTTCAACTGATTGGCCTCACTTAGTTAGCTTCACCCCATCTGATAAAGCTCACTTAACTAGCTTCACTTTAACTAATAGAGCTCACTTGCTTTACTTCACTTCAACTGATTGGGCTCACTCAGTTAGCTTCACCTCAACTGATAACGCTCACTTAACTAGCTTCACTTCAAATAATAGAGCTAACTTGCTTCACTTCACTTCAAATGATTAAGCTCAGTCGCTTCACTTCACTGCGACTTATTGGACTTACTTTGTTAGCTTCACCTCAACTGATAACGCTCACTTAACTAGCTTCACTTTAAGTAATAGAGCTCACTTGCTTCACTTCACTTCAACTGATTGGGCTCACTTAGTTAGCTTCACCTCATCTGATAACGCTCACTTTACTAGCTTCACTTTAACTAATAGAGCTCACTTGCTTCACTTCACTTCAACTGATTGGTCTCACTTAGTTAGCTTCACCTCAACTGATAACGCTCACTTAACTAGCTTCACTTCAAATAATAGAGCTAACTTGCTTCACTTCACTTCAAATGATTAAGCTCAGTTGCTTCACTTCACTTAAACTGTTTGGACTCACTTACTTAGCTTCAACTCAACTGATAACGCTGATTCAGTTAGCTTAACTTCAACTGATAACGCTCACTTAACTAGCTTCACTTCAACTGATAGAGCTCACTTGCTTCACTTCACTTCAACTGATTGGCCTCACTTAGTTAGCTTCACTTCAACAAATACAGCTGACTTGCTTCACTTCACTTCAACTGACTGGCCTCACTTAGTTAGCTTCACCTCATCTGATAACGCTCACTTAACTAGCTTCACTTTAACTAATAGAGCTCACTTGCTTCACTTCACTTCAACTGATTGCGCTCACTCAGTTAGCTTCACCTCAACTGATAACGCTCACTTAACTAGCTTCACTTCAAATAATAGAGCTAACTTGCTTCACTTCATTTCAAATGATTAAGCTTAGTTGATTCACTTCACTTCAACTGATTGCACTCACTTACTTAGTTTTACCTCAACTGATAACGCTCATCCAGTTAGCTTCACCGCAACTGATAACGCTCACCTAACCAGCTTCACTCTAACTAATAGAGCTCAATTGTTTCACTTTACTTTAATTGATTAAGCTCACTTGCTTCACTTCACTTCAACTAATACAGCTCAGTTGCTTCACTTTATTTCAACTGATTGGGCTCCCTTAGTTAGCTTCACTTTAACTTATTCAGCTAACTTAACTAGCTTCACTTTAACTAATAGAGCTCACTTGCTCCACTTCACTTCAACTGATCGGGCTCACTTAGTTAGCTTCACCTCAACTGATAACGCTCACTTAATTAGCTTCACTTCAACTAATAGTGCTAACTAGCTTCACTTCACTTCAAATGATTAAGCTCAGCTACTTCACTTCACTTCAACTAATTGGACTCACTTAATTACCTTCACCTCAACTGATAACGCTCATTCAGTTAGCTTAACCTCAACTGATATTTAGAATTATTTAGTATTATAGTGGATTGTATATTATACATTATAATATTACCGAATGATATTTTTGTGTAATTTTGTGTTTTGAATATTCATATGCATTACAAAGCTTAGTTGCTTCACTTTAACTAACAGAGCTCACTTGTTTCACTTCACTTCAATTGATTAAGCTCAGTTGCTTTACTTCACTTCAACTGATCAAGTTCAGTTGCCTCACTTCAATTCAACTGATTCAGCTAACTTAACTAGCTTCACTTTATCTGATAGAGATCACTTGTTTCACTTCACTTTCATTGATTAAGCTCAGTTGCTTCACTTTACTTCAACTGATTAAGCTCAGTTGCCTCACTTCACTTCAACTGATTGGACTCACTTATTCATCTTCACCTCAATTGATAACGCTCTCTTAACTAGTTTCACTTCAACTAATAGAAATAACTTGATCACTTCATTTCGAATGATTAAGCTCAGTTGCTTCACTTCACTTCAACTGATTGCACTCAGTTATTCATCTTCACCTCAATTAATAACGCTCACTTAAGTAGCTTCACTTTATCTGATAGAGATCACTTGTTTCACTTCACTTTCATTGATTAAGCTCAGTTGCTTCACTTTACTTCAACTGATTAAGCTCAGTTGCCTCACCTCACTTCAACTTATTGGACTCACTTTGTTAGCTTACCTCAAATGATGACGCTCACTTAACTAGCTGCACTTCAACTAATAGAGCTCACTTGCTTCACTTCACTTCGAATGAATAAGCTCAGTTGCTTTACTTCACTTCAACTGATTCAGCTCACTTAACTAGCTTCACTTTAACTAACAGAGCTCACTTGTTTCATTTCACTTCAATTGATTAAGCTCAGTTGCTTCACTTCACTTCAACTGATCAAGTTCAGTTGCCTCACTTCAATTCAACTGATTCAGCTCACTTAACTAGCTTCACTTTATCTGATAGAGATCACTTGTTTCACTTCACTTTCATTGATTAAGCTTAGTTGCTTCACTTTACTTTAACTGATTAAGCTCAGTTGCCTCACTTCACTTCAACTGATTGGACTCACTTATTCATCTTCACCTCAATTGATAACGCTCTCTTAACTAGTTTCACTTCAACTAATAGACCTAACTTGATCACTTCATTTCGAATGATTAAGCTCAGTTGCTTCACTTTACTTCAGCTGATTGGACTCAGTTATTCATCTTCACCTCAATTAATAACGCTCACTTAAGTAGCTTCACTTCAACTAATAGAGCTAACTTGCTTCACTTTACTTCAACTGATTAGGCTCACTTAGTTAGCTTCAGCTCAATTGATAACGCTCACTTAACTAGCTTCACTTCAACTAATAGAGCTAACTAGCTTCACTTCACTTCAAATGATTAAGCTCAATTAGTTCACTTCACTTCAACTAATTGGACTCACTTAATTACCTTCACCTCAACTGATAACGCTCATTCAGTTAGCTTAACCTTAACTGATATTTAGAATTATTTAGTATTATAGTGAATTGTATATTATACATTATAATATTACCGAATGATATTTTTGTGTAATTTTGTGTTTTGAATATTCATATGCATTACAAAGCTCAGTTGCTTCACTTTAACTAACAGAGCTCACTTGTTTCACTTCACTTCAATTGATTAAGCTCAGTTGCTTCACTTCTCTTCAACTGATTAAGCTCAGTTGCTTCACTTCACTTCAAATTATTAGACTCACTTTACTAGCTTCACTTCAACTAATAGAGCTCACTTGTTTCACTTCACTTCAATTGATTAAGCTCAGTTGCTTCACTTCACTTTAACTGATTGGGCTCACTTAGATAGCTTTACTCCAACTAATAGAGCTTACTTGTTTCACTTCACTTCAATTGATTAAGCTCAGTTGCTACACTTCACTTCAAGTGAATAGGCTCACTTGACTAGCTTCTCTTCAACTGATAGAGCTCACTTGTTTCAATTCACTTCAATTGAATTACCTCAGTTGCTTCACTTCTCTTCAACTGATTAAGCTCAGTTGCTTCACTTCACTTCAACTGATTGGGCTCACTTATATGGCTTTACTACAACTAATAGAGCTTACTTGTTTCACTTCACTTCAACTGATTAGGCTTACTTAACTAGCTTTACTTCAACTAATAGAGCTCACTTGTTTCACTTCACTTCAATTGATTTAGCTCAGTTGCTTCACTTCACTTCAACTGATTGGGCTCACTTATATAGCTTTACTACAACTAATAGAGCTCACTTGTTTCACTTCACTTCAACTGACTAGGCTTACTTAACTGGCTTTACTTCAACTAATAGAGCTCATTCGTTTCAGTTCACTTTAATTGATTAAGCTCTGTTGCTTCACTTCACTGCAACTTATTGGACTTACTTTGTTAGCTTCACCTCAACTGATAACGCTCACTTAACATCTTCACTTTAACTAATAGAGCTCACTTGCTTCACCTCAGTTCAACTGATTGGCCTCACTTAGTTAGCTTCACCGCAATTGATAACGCTCACTTAACTAGCTTCACTTCAACAAATAGAGATGACTTGCTTCACTTCACTTCAACTGATTGGCCTCAATTATTTAGCTTCACCCCATCTGATAACGCTCAATGAAGTAGCTTCACTTTAACTAATAGAGCTCACTTGCTTCACTTCATTTCAACTGATTGGGCTCACTTAGTTAGCTTCACCTCAACTGATAACGATCACTTAACTAGCTTCACTTCAAATAATAGAGCTAACTTGCTTCACTTCGCTTCAACTGATTAGGCTCAGTTGCTTTACTTCAACTAACAGAGCTCACTTGTTTCACTTCACTTCAATTGATTAAACTCAGTTGCTTCACTTCACTTCAACTTATTGGACTCACTTTGTTAGCTTACCTCAACTGATAACGCTCACTTAACTAGCTTCACTTTAACTAATAAAGCTCACTTGCTTAACTTCACTTCAACTGATTGGGCTCAATCAGTTAGCTTCACCTAAACTGATAACGCTCACTTAACAAGCTTCACTTCAACTAATAGAGCTCACTTGCTTCACTTCACTTCAACTTATTGGCCTCACTTAGTTAGCTTCACCGCAACTGATAACGCTCACTTAACTAGCTTCACTTCAACAACAAAAGCTGACTTGCTTCATTTCACTTCAACTGACTGGCCTCACTTAGCTAGCTTCACTTCATCTGAAAAAGCTCACTTAACTAGCTTCACTTCAACAACAAAAGCTGACTTGCTTCACTTCACTTCAACTGACTGGCCTCACTTAGCTAGCTTCACTTCTTCTGATAACGCTCACTTAACTAGCTTCACTTCAACTAATAGAGCTCACTTGCATCACTTCACTTCAACTGATTGGGCTCACTCAGTTAGCTTCACCTCAACTGATAACGCTCACTTAACTAGCTTTACTTCAAATAATAGAGCTAACTTGCTTCACTTCACTTCAAATGATTAAGCTCAGTCACTTCACTTCACTTCAACTGATTGGGCTCACTTAGATAGCTTTACTCTAACTAATAGAGCTCACTTGTTTCACTTCACTTCAACTGATTAGGCTCACTTAACTAGCTCCACTGTAACTAATAGAGCTCACTTGTTCACTTCACTTCAATTGATTTAGCTCAGTTGCTTCACTTCACTTCAACTGATTGGGCTCACTTATATAGCTTTACTACAACTAATAGAGCTCACTTGTTTCACTTCACTTCAACTGATTAGGCTTACTTAACTGGCTTTACTTCAACTAATAGAGCTCACTTGTTTCAGTTCACTTCAATTGATTAAGCTCAGTTGCTTCACTTCACTGGAACTTATTGGACTTACTTTGTTAGCTTCACCTCAACTGATAACGCTCACTTAACATCTTCACTTTAACTAATAGAGCTCACTTGCTTCACCTCAGTTCAACTGATTGGCCTCACTAAGTTAGCTTCACCGCAACTGATAACGCTCACTTAACTAGCTTTACTTCAAATAATAGAGCTAACTTGCTTCACTTCACTTCAAATGATTAAGCTCAGTTGCTTCACTTCACTTTAACTGATTGGGCTCACTTAGATAGCTTTACTCTAACTAATAGAGCTCACTTGTTTCACTTCACTTCAACTGATTAGGCTCACTTAACTAGCTCCACTGTAACTAATAGAGCTCACTTGTTCACTTCACTTCAATTGATTTAGCTCAGTTGCTTAACTTCACTTCAACTGATTGGGCTCACTTATATAGCTTTACTACAACTAATAGAGCTCACTTGTTTCACTTCACTTCAACTGATTAGGCTTACTTAACTGGCTTTACTTCAACTAATAGAGCTCACTTGTTTCAGTTCACTTCAATTGATTAAGCTCAGTTGCTTCATTTCACTGCAACTTATTGGACTTACTTTGTTAGCTTCACCTCAACTGATAACGCTCACTTAACATCTTCACTTTAACTAATAGAGCTCACTTGCTTCACCTCAGTTCAACTGATTGGCCTCACTTGGTTAGCTTCACCGCAACTATTAACGCTCACTTAACTAGCTTCACTTCAACAACAAAAGCTGACTTGCTTCACTTCACTTCAACTGACTGGCCTCACTTAGCTAGCTTCACTTCATCTGATAAAGCTCACTTAACTAGCTTCACTTCAACAACAAAAGCTGACTTGCTTCACTTCACTTCAACTGACTGGCCTCACTTAGCTAGCTTCACTTCATCTGATAAAGCTCACTTAACTAGCTTCACTTCAACAACAAAAGCTGACTTGCTTCACTTCATTTCAACTGACTGGCCTCACTTAGCTAGCTTCACTTCTTCTGATAACGCTCACTTAACTAGCTTCACTTCAACTAATAGAGCTCACTTGCATCACTTCACTTCAACTGATTGGGCTCAATCAGTTAGCTTCACCTAAACTGATAACGCTCACTTAACAAGCTCCACTTCAACTAATAGAGCTCACTTGCTTCACTTCACTTCAACTGATTGGCCTCACTTAGTTAGCTTCACCGCAACTGATAACGCTTACTTAACTAGCTTCACTTTAACAACAAAAGCTGACTTGCTTCACTTCACTTCAACTGACTGGCCTCACTTAGCTAGCTTCACTTCTTCTGATAACGCTCACTTACTTAGCTTCACCTCAACTGATAACGCTCATTCAGTCAGCTTCACCGCAACTGATAACGCTCACTTAACTAGCTTCACTCTAACTTATAGAGCTCAATTGTTTCACTTTACTTTAATTGATTAAGCTCACTTAATTAGCCTCACCTCAACTGATAACGCTCATTCAGTTAGCTTAACCTCAACTGATAACTAGAATTATTTAGTATTATAGTGAATTGTATATTATACATTATAATATTACCGAATGATATTTTTGTGTAATTTTGTGTTTTGTATCTTCATATGCATTACAAAGCTCAGTTTCTTCACTTTCACTAACAGAGCTCACTTGTTTAACTTCACTTCAATTGATTAAGCTCAGTTGCTTTACTTCACTTCAACTTATTGGACTCACTTTGTTAGCTTACCTAAACTGATAACGCTCACTTAACTAGCTGCACTTCAACTAATAGAGCTCAGTTGCTTCACTTCACTTCGAATGATTAAGCTCAGTTGCTTCACTTCACTTCAGCTGATTGGACTCAGTTATTCATCTTCACCTCAATTGATAACGCTCACTTAACTAGCTTCACTTCAACTAATAGAGCTAAATTGCTTCACTTCACTTCAAATGATTGGGCTCACTTAGTTAGCTTCACCTCAACTGATAACTCTCACTTAACTAGCTTCATTTTAACTAATAGAGCTAACTTGCTTCACTTCACTTCAACTGATTGGGCTCACTTAGTTAGCTTCACCTCATCTGATAACGATCACTTAACTAGCTTCACTTTAACTAATAGAGCTCACTTGCTTCACTTCACTTCAACTGATTGGGCTCACTTAGTTAGCTTCACCTCAACTGATAACGCTCACTTAACTAGCTTCACTTCAAATAATAGAGCTAACTTGCTTCACTTCACTTCAAATAATTAAGCTCAGTTGCTTCACTTTACTTAAACTGTTTGGACTCACTTACTGAACTTCACCTCAACTGATAACGCTCATTCAGTTAGCTTAACTTCAACTGATAACGCTCACTTAACTAGCTTCACTTCAACTGATAGAGCTCACTTGCTTCACTTCACTTCAACTGATTGGCCTCACTTAGTTAGCTTCACCGCAACTTATAACGCTCACTTAACTAGCTTCACTTCAACTAATAGAGCTAACTTGCTTCACTTCACTTCAAATGATTAGGCTCAGTTGCTTCACTTCACTTCAACTGATTAAGCTCAGTTGCCTCAGTTCACCTCAACTGATTGGACTCACTTATTCATCTTCACCTCAATTGATAATGCTCACTTAACTAGCTTCACTTCAACTAATAGAGCTAACTTGCTTCACTTCACTTCGAATGATTAAGCTCAGTTGCTTCACTTCACTTCAGCTGATTGGACTCAGTTATTCATCTTCACCTCAATTGATAACGCTCACTTAAGTAGCTTTACTTCAACTAATAGAGCTTACTAGCTTCACTTCACTTTAAATGATTAGGCTCAGTTGCTTCATTTCACTTCAGCTGATTGAAATCAGTTATTCATCTTCAACTCAATTGATAACGCTAACTTAACTAGCTTCACTTCAACGAATAGAGCTGACTTGCTTCACTTCACTTCAACTGATTGGCCTCACTTAGTTAGCTTCACCCCATCTGATAAAGCTCACTTAACTAGCTTCACTTTAACTAATAGAGCTCACTTGCTTTACTTCACTTCAACTGATTGGGCTCACTCAGTTAGCTTCACCTCAACTGATAACGCTCACTTAACTAGCTTCACTTCAAATAATAGAGCTAACTTGCTTCACTTCACTTCAAATGATTAAGCTCAGTCGCTCCACTTCACTGCGACTTATTGGACTTACTTTGTTAGCTTCACCTCAACTGATAACGCTCACTTAACTAGCTTCACTTTAAGTAATAGAGCTCACTTGCTTCACTTCACTTCAACTGATTGGGCTCACTTAGTTAGCTTCACCTCATCTGATAACGCTCACTTTACTGGCTTCACTTTAACTAATAGAGCTCACTTGCTTCACTTCACTTCAACTGATTGGTCTCACTTAGTTAGCTTCACCTCAACTGATAACGCTCACTTAACTAGCTTCACTTCAAATAATAGAGCTAACTTGCTTCACTTCACTTCAAATGATTAAGCTCAGTTGCTTCACTTCACTTAAACTGTTTGGACTCACTTACTTAGCTTCAACTCAACTCATAACGCTGATTCAGTTAGCTTAACTTCAACTGATAACGCTCACTTAACTAGCTTCACTTCAACTGATAGAGCTCACTTGCTTCACTTCACTTCAACTGATTGGCCTCACTTAGTTAGCTTCACTTCAACAAATACAGCTGACTTGCTTCACTTCACTTCAACTGACTGGCCTCACTTAGTTAGCTTCACCTCATCTGATAACGCTCACTTAACTAGCTTCACTTTAACTAATAGAGCTCACTTGCTTCACTTCACTTCAACTGATTGGGCTCACTCAGTTAGCTTCACCTCAACTGATAACGCTCACTTAACTAGCTTCACTTCAAATAATAGAGCTAACTTGCTTCACTTCATTTCAAATGATTAAGCTTAGTTGATTCACTTCACTTCAACTGATTGCACTCACTTACTTAGTTTTACCTCAACTGATAACGCTCATCCAGTTAGCTTCACCGCAACTGATAACGCTCACCTAACCAGCTTCACTCTAACTAATAGAGCTCAATTGTTTCACTTTACTTTAATTGATTAAGCTCACTTGCTTCACTTCACTTCAACTAATACAGCTCAGTTGCTTCACTTTATTTCAACTGATTGGGCTCCCTTAGTTAGCTTCACTTTAACTTATTCAGCTTACTTAACTAGCTTCACTTTAACTAATAGAGCTCACTTGCTCCACTTCACTTCAACTGATCGGGCTCACTTAGTTAGCTTCACCTCAACTGATAACGCTCACTTAATTAGCTTCACTTCAACTAATAGTGCTAACTAGCTTCACTTCACTTCAAATGATTAAGCTCAGTTACTTCACTTCACTTCAACTAATTGGACTCACTTAATTACCTTCACCTCAACTGATAACGCTCATTCAGTTAGCTTAACCTCAACTGATATTTAGAATTATTTAGTATTATAGTGAATTGTATATTATACATTATAATATTACCGAATGATATTTTTGTGTAATTTTGTGTTTTGAATATTCATATGCATTACAAAGCTCAGTTGCTTCACTTTAACTAACAGAGCTCACTTGTTTCACTTCACTTTCATTGATTAAGCTCAGTTGCTTCACTTTACTTCAACTGATTAAGCTCAGTTGCCTCACTTCACTTCAACTGATTGGACTCACTTATTCATCTTCACCTCAATTGATAACGCTCTCTTAACTAGTTTCACTTCAACTAATAGAAATAACTTGATCACTTCATTTCGAATGATTAAGCTCAGTTGCTTCACTTCACTTCAACTGATTGCACTCAGTTATTCATCTTCACCTCAATTAATAACGCTCACTTAAGTAGCTTCACTTTATCTGATAGAGATCACTTGTTTCACTTCACTTTCATTGATTAAGCTCAGTTGCTTCACTTTACTTCAACTGATTAAGCTCAGTTGCCTCACCTCACTTCAACTTATTGGACTCACTTTGTTAGCTTACCTCAAATGATGACGCTCACTTAACTAGCTGCACTTCAACTAATAGAGCTCACTTGCTTCACTTCACTTCGAATGAATAAGCTCAGTTGCTTTACTTCACTTCAACTGATTCAGCTCACTTAACTAGCTTCACTTTAACTAACAGAGCTCACTTGTTTCATTTCACTTCAATTGATTAAGCTCAGTTGCTTCACTTCACTTCAACTGATCAAGTTCAGTTGCCTCACTTCAATTCAACTGATTCAGCTCACTTAACTAGCTTCACTTTATCTGATAGAGATCACTTGTTTCACTTCACTTTCATTGATTAAGCTTAGTTGCTTCACTTTACTTTAACTGATTAAGCTCAGTTGCCTCACTTCACTTCAACTGATTGGACTCACTTATTCATCTTCACCTCAATTGATAACGCTCTCTTAACTAGTTTCACTTCAACTAATAGACCTAACTTGATCACTTCATTTCGAATGATTAAGCTCAGTTGCTTCACTTTACTTCAGCTGATTGGACTCAGTTATTCATCTTCACCTCAATTAATAACGCTCACTTAAGTAGCTTCACTTCAACTAATAGAGCTAACTTGCTTCACTTTACTTCAACTGATTAGGCTCACTTAGTTAGCTTCAGCTCAATTGATAACGCTCACTTAACTAGCTTCACTTCAACTAATAGAGCTAACTAGCTTCACTTCACTTCAAATGATTAAGCTCAATTAGTTCACTTCACTTCAACTAATTGGACTCACTTAATTACCTTCACCTCAACTGATAACGCTCATTCAGTTAGCTTAACCTTAACTGATATTTAGAATTATTTAGTATTATAGTGAATTGTATATTATACATTATAATATTACCGAATGATATTTTTGTGTAATTTTGTGTTTTGAATATTCATATGCATTACAAAGCTCAGTTGCTTCACTTTAACTAACAGAGCTCACTTGTTTCACTTCACTTCAATTGATTAAGCACAGTTGCTTTATTCACTTCAACTGATTAAGCTCAGTTGCCTCACTTCAATTCAACTTATTGGACTTACTTTGTTAGCTTACCTCAAATGATAACGCTCACTTAACTAGCTTCACTTTAAGTAATAGAGCTCACTTTCTTCACTTCACTTCAACTGATTGGGCTCACTTAGTTAGCTTCACCTTAACTGAAAACGCTCACTTAACTAGCTTCACTTCAAATAATAGAGCTAACTTGCTTCACTTCATTTCAAATGATTAGGCTTAGTTGATTCACTTCACTTCAACTGATTGCACTCACTTACTTAGTTTTACCTCAACTAATAACGCTCATTCAGTTAGCTTAACCTCAACTGATATTTAGAATTATTTAGTATTATAGTGAATTGTATATTATACATTATAATATTACCGAATGATATTTTTGTGTAATTTTGTGTTTTGAATATTCATATGCATTACAAAGCTTAGTTGCTTCACTTTAACTAACAGAGCTCACTTGTTTCACTTCACTTAAATTGATTAAGCTCAGTTGCTTTACTTCACTTCAACTGATCAAGTTCAGTTGCCTCACTTCAATTCAACTGATTCAGCTCACTTAACTAGCTTCACTTTATCTGATAGAGATCACTTGTTTCACTTCACTTTCATTGATTAAAATCAGTTGCTTCACTTTACTTCAACTGATTAAGCTCAGTTGCCTCACTTCACTTCAACTGATTAGACTCACTTATTCATCTTCACCTCAATTGATAACGCTCTCTTAACTAGTTTCACTTCAACTGATAGACCTAACTTGATCACTTCATTTCGAATGATTAAGCTCAGTTGCTTCACTTCACTTCAACTGATTGGACTCAGTTATTCATCTTCACCTCAATTAATAACGCTCACTTAAGTAGCTTCACTTTATCTGATAGAGATCACTTGTTTCACTTCACTTTCATTGAATAAGCTCAGTTGCTTTACTTTACTTCAACTGATTAAGCTCAGTTGCCTCACTTCACTTCAACTTATTGGACTCACTTTGTTAGCTTACCTCAACTGATAACGCTCACTTAACTAGCTGCACTTCAACTAATAGAGCTCAGTTGCTTCACTTCACTTCGAATGATTAAGCTCAGTTGCTTCACTTCACTTCAGCTGATTGGACTCAGTTATTCATCTTCACCTCAATTGATAACGCTCACTTAACTAGCTTCACTTCAACTAATAGAGCTAAATTGCTTCACTTCACTTCAAATGATTGGGCTCACTTAGTTAGCTTCACCTCAACTGATAACTCTCACTTAACTAGCTTCATTTTAACTAATAGAGCTAACTTGCTTCACTTCACTTCAACTGATTGGGCTCACTTAGTTAGCTTCACCTCATCTGATAACGATCACTTAACTAGCTTCACTTTAACTAATAGAGCTCACTTGCTTCACTTCACTTCAACTGATTGGGCTCACTTAGTTAGCTTCACCTCAACTGATAACGCTCACTTAACTAGCTTCACTTCAAATAATAGAGCTAACTTGCTTCACTTCACTTCAAATAATTAAGCTCAGTTGCTTCACTTTACTTAAACTGTTTGGACTCACTTACTAAGCTTCACCTCAACTGATAACGCTCATTCAGTTAGCTTAACTTCAACTGATAACGCTCACTTAACTAGCTTCACTTCAACTGATAGAGCTCACTTGCTTCACTTCACTTCGAATGATTAAGCTCAGTTGCTTCACTTCACTTCAGCTGATTGGACTCAGTTATTCATCTTCACCTCAATTGATAACGCTCACTTAACTAGCTTCACTTCAACTAATAGAGCTAAATTGCTTCACTTCACTTCAAATGATTGGGCTCACTTAGTTAGCTTCACCTCAACTGATAACTCTCACTTAACTAGCTTCATTTTAACTAATAGAGCTAACTTGCTTCACTTCACTTCAACTGATTGGGCTCACTTAGTTAGCTTCACCTCATCTGATAACGATCACTTAACTAGCTTCACTTTAACTAATAGAGCTCACTTGCTTCACTTCACTTCAACTGATTGGGCTCACTTAGTTAGCTTCACCTCAACTGATAACGCTCACTTAACTAGCTTCACTTCAAATAATAGAGCTAACTTGCTTCACTTCACTTCAAATAATTAAGCTCAGTTGCTTCACTTCACTTCAACTGATTGGCCTCACTTAGTTAGCTTCACCGCAACTTATAACGCTCACTTAACTAGCTTCACTTGAACTAACAGAGCTCACTTGTTTCACTTCACTTCAATTGATTAAGCACAGTTGCCTCACTTCAATTCAACTGATTCAGCACACTTAACTAGCTTCACTTTAACTGATAGAGATCACTTGTTTCACTTCACTTCAATTGATTAAGCTCAGTTGCTTCACTTCACTTCAACTGATTAAGCTCAGTTGCCTCAGTTCACCTCAACTGATTGGACTCACTTATTCATCTTCACCTCAATTGATAATGCTCACTTAACTAGTTTCACTTCAACTAATAGAGCTAACTTGCTTCACTTCACTTCGAATGATTAAGCTCAGTTGCTTCACTTCACTTCAGCTGATTGGACTCAGTTATTCATCTTCACCTCAATTGATAACGCTCACTTAAGTAGCTTTACTTCAACTAATAGAGCTTACTAGCTTCACTTCACTTTAAATGATTAGGCTCAGTTGCTTCATTTCACTTCAGCTGATTGAAATCAGTTATTCATCTTCAACTCAATTGATAACGCTAACTTAACTAGCTTCACTTCAACGAATAGAGCTGACTTGCTTCACTTCACTTCAACTGATTGGCCTCATTTAGTTAGCTTCACCCCATCTGATAAAGCTCACTTAACTAGCTTCACTTTAACTAATAGAGCTCACTTGCTTTACTTCACTTCAACTGATTGGGCTCACTCAGTTAGCTTCACCTCAACTGATAACGCTCACTTAACTAGCTTCACTTCAAATAATAGAGCTAACTTGCTTCACTTCACTTCAAATGATTAAGCTCAGTCGCTTCACTTCACTGCGACTTATTGGACTTACTTTGTTAGCTTCACCTCAACTGATAACGCTCACTTAACTAGCTTCACTTTAAGTAATAGAGCTCACTTGCTTCACTTCACTTCAACTGATTGGGCTCACTTAGTTAGCTTCACCTCATCTGATAACGCTCACTTTACTAGCTTCACTTTAACTAATAGAGCTCACTTGCTTCACTTCACTTCAACTGATTGGTCTCACTTAGTTAGCTTCACCTCAACTGATAACGCTCACTTAACTAGCTTCACTTCAAATAATAGAGCTAACTTGCTTCACTTCACTTCAAATGATTAAGCTCAGTTGCTTTACTTCACTTAAACTGTTTGGACTCACTTACTTAGCTCCAACTCAACTGATAACGCTGATTCAGTTAGCTTAACTTCAACTGATAACGCTCACTTAACTAGCTTCACTTCAACTGATAGAGCTCACTTGCTTCACTTCACTTCAACTGATTGGCCTCACTTAGTTACCTTCACTTCAACAAATACAGCTGACTTGCTTCACTTCACTTCAACTGACTGGCCTCACTTAGTTAGCTTCACCTCATCTGATAACGCTCACTTAACTAGCTTCACTTTAACTAATAGAGCTCACTTGCTTCACTTCACTTCAACTGATTGGGCTCACTCAGTTAGCTTCACCTCAACTGATAACGCTCACTTAACTAGCTTCACTTCAAATAATAGAGCTAACTTGATCACTTCATTTCGAATGATTAAGCTCAGTTGCTTCACTTCACTTCAACTGATTGCACTCAGTTATTCATCTTCACCTCAATTAATAACGCTCACTTAAGTAGCTTCACTTTATCTGATAGAGATCACTTGTTTCACTTCACTTTCATTGAATAAGCTCAGTTGCTTTACTTTACTTCAACTGATTAAGCTCAGTTGCCTCACTTCACTTCAACTTATTGGACTCACTTTGTTAGCTTACCTCAAATGATGACGCTCACTTAACTAGCTGCACTTCAACTAATAGAGCTCACTTGCTTCACTTCACTTCGAATGAATAAGCTCAGTTGCTTTACTTCACTTCAACTGATTCAGCTCACTTAACTAGCTTCACTTTAACTAACAGAGCTCACTTGTTTCATTTCACTTCAATTGATTAAGCTCAGTTGCTTCACTTCACTTCAACTGATCAAGTTCAGTTGCCTCACTTCAATTGAACTGATTCAGCTCACTTAACTAGCTTCACTTTATCTGATAGAGATCACTTGTTTCACTTCACTTTCATTGATTAAGCTTAGTTGCTTCACTTTACTTCAACTGATTAAGCTCAGTTGCCTCACTTCACTTCAACTGATTGGACTCACTTATTCATCTTCACCTCAATTGATAACGCTCTCTTAACTAGTTTCACTTCAACTAATAGAAATAACTTGATCACTTCATTTCGAATGATTAAGCTCAGTTGCTTCACTTCACTTCAACTGATTGCACTCAGTTATTCATCTTCACCTCAATTAATAACGCTCACTTAAGTAGCTTCACTTTATCTGATAGAGATCACTTGTTTCACTTCACTTTCATTGATTAAGCTCAGTTGCTTCACTTTACTTCAACTGATTAAGCTCAGTTGCCTCACTTCACTTCAACTTATTGGACTCACTTTGTTAGCTTACCTCAAATGATGACGCTCACTTAACTAGCTGCACTTCAACTAATAGAGTTCACTTGCTTCACTTCACTTCGAATGAATAAGCTCAGTTGCTTTACTTCACTTCAACTGATTCAGCTCACTTAACTAGCTTCACTTTAACTAACACAGCTCACTTGTTTCATTTCACTTCAATTGATTAAGCTCAGTTGCTTCACTTCACTTCAACTGAACAAGTTCAGTTGCCTCACTTCAATTCAACTGATTCAGCTCACTTAACTAGCTTCACTTTATCTGATAGAGATCACTTGTTTCACTTCACTTTCATTGATTAAGCTTAGTTGCTTCACTTTACTTCAACTGATTAAGCTCAGTTGCCTCACTTCACTTCAACTGATTGGACTCACTTATTCATCTTCACCTCAATTGATAACGCTCTCTTAACTAGTTTCACTTCAACTAATAGACCTAACTTGATCACTTCATTTTGAATGATTAAGCTCAGTTGCTTCACTTCACTTCAGCTGATTGGACTCAGTTATTCCTCTTGACCTCAATTAATAACGCTCACTTAAGTAGCTTCACTTCAACTAATAGAGCTAACTTGTTTCACTTCACTTTCATTGATTAAGCTCAGTTGCTCCACTTTACTTCAACTGATTAAGCTCAGTTGCCTCACTTCACTTCAACTTATTGGACTCACTTTGTTAGCTTACCTCAAATGATGACGCTCACTTAACTAGCTGCACTTCAACTAATAGAGCTCACTTGCTTCACTTCACTTCGAATGAATAAGCTCAGTTGCTTTACTTCACTTCAACTGATTCAGCTCACTTAACTAGCTTCACTTTAACTAACAGAGCTCACTTGTTTCATTTCACTTCAATTGATTAAGCTCAGTTGCTTCACTTCACTTCAACTGATCAAGTTCAGTTGCCTCACTTCAATTGAACTGATTCAGCTCACTTAACTAGCTTCACTTTATCTGATAGAGATCACTTGTTTCACTTCACTTTCATTGATTAAGCTTAGTTGCTTCACTTTACTTCAACTGATTAAGCTCAGTTGCCTCACTTCACTTCAACTGATTGGACTCACTTATTCATCTTCACCTCAATTGATAACGCTCTCTTAACTAGTTTCACTTCAACTAATAGAAATAACTTGATCACTTCATTTCGAATGATTAAGCTCAGTTGCTTCACTTCACTTCAACTGATTGCACTCAGTTATTCATCTTCACCTCAATTAATAACGCTCACTTAAGTAGCTTCACTTTATCTGATAGAGATCACTTGTTTCACTTCACTTTCATTGATTAAGCTCAGTTGCTTCACTTTACTTCAACTGATTAAGCTCAGTTGCCTCACTTCACTTCAACTTATTGGACTCACTTTGTTAGCTTACCTCAAATGATGACGCTCACTTAACTAGCTGCACTTCAACTAATAGAGCTCACTTGCTTCACTTCACTTCGAATGAATAAGCTCAGTTGCTTTACTTCACTTCAACTGATTCAGCTCACTTAACTAGCTTCACTTTAACTAACAGAGCTCACTTGTTTCATTTCACTTCAATTGATTAAGCTCAGTTGCTTCACTTCACTTCAACTGATCAAGCTCAGTTGCCTCACTTCACTTCAACTGATTGGACTCACTTATTCATCTTCACCTCAATTGATAACGCTCTCTTAACTAGTTTCACTTCAACTAATAGAAATAACTTGATCACTTCATTTCGAATGATTAAGCTCAGTTGCTTCACTTCACTTCAACTGATTGCACTCAGTTATTCATCTTCACCTCAATTAATAACGCTCACTTAAGTAGCTTCACTTTATCTGATAGAGATCACTTGTTTCACTTCACTTTCATTGATTAAGCTCAGTTGCTTCACTTTACTTCAACTGATTAAGCTCAGTTGCCTCACTTCACTTCAACTTATTGGACTCACTTTGTTAGCTTACCTCAAATGATGACGCTCACTTAACTAGCTGCACTTCAACTAATAGAGCTCACTTGCTTCACTTCACTTCGAATGAATAAGCTCAGTTGCTTTACTTCACTTCAACTGATTCAGCTCACTTAACTAGCTTCACTTTAACTAACAGAGCTCACTTGTTTCATTTCACTTCAATTGATAAAGCTCAGTTGCTTCACTTCACTTCAACTGATCAAGTTCAGTTGCCTCACTTCAATTCAACTGATTCAGCTCACTTAACTAGCTTCACTTTATCTGATAGAGATCACTTGTTTCACTTCACTTTCATTGATTAAGCTTAGTTGCTTCACTTTACTTCAACTGATTAAGCTCAGTTGCCTCACTTCACTTCAACTGATTGGACTCACTTATTCATCTTCACCTCAATTGATAACGCTCTCTTAACTAGTTTCACTTCAACTAATAGACCTAACTTGATCACTTCATTTCGAATGATTAAGCTCAGTTGCTTCACTTCACTTCAGCTGATTGGACTCAGTTATTCTTCTTGACCTCAATTAATAACGCTCACTTAAGTAGCTTCACTTCAACTAATAGAGCTAACTTGCTTCACTTTACTTCAACTGATTAGGCTCACTTAGTTAGCTTCAGCTCAATTGATAACGCTCACTTAACTAGCTTCACTTCAACTAATAGAGCTAACTAGCTTCACTTCACTTCAAATGATTAAGCTCAATTAGTTCACTTCACTTCAACTAATTGGACTCACTTAATTACCTTCACCTCAACTGATAACGCTCATTCAGTTAGCTTAACCTCAACTGATATTTAGAATTATTTAGTATTATAGTGAATTGTATATTATACATTATAATATTACCAAATGATATTTTTGTGTAATTTTGTGTTTTGAATATTCATATGCATTACAAAGCTCAGTTGCTTCACTTTAACTAACAGAGCTCACTTGTTTCACTTCACTTCAATTGGTTAAGCTCAGTTGCTTTACTTCACTTCAACTGCTTAAGCTCAGTTGCCTCACTTCAATTCAACTTATTGGACTCACTTTGTTAGCTTACCTCAAATGATAACGCTCACTTAACTAGCTTCACTTCAAATAATAGAGCTAACTTGCTTCACTTCATTTCAAATGATTAGGCTTAGTTGATTCACTTCACTTCAACTGATTGCACTCACTTAGTTAGCTTCACCTTAACTGAAAACGCTCACTTAACTAGCTTCACTTCAAATAATAGAGCTAACTTGCTTCACTTCATTTCAAATGATTAGGCTTAGTTGATTCACTTCACTTCAACTGATTGCACTCACTTACTTAGTTTTACCTCAACTAATAACGCTCATTCAGTTAGCTTAACCTCAACTGATATTTAGAATTATTTAGTATTATAGTGAATTGTATATTATACATTATAATATTACCGAATGATATTTTTGTGTAATTTTGTGTTTTGAATATTCATATGCATTACAAAGCTCAGTTGCTTCACTTCAACTAACAGAGCTCACTTGTTTCATTTCACTTCAATTGATTAAGCTCAGTTGCTTCACTTCACTTCAACTGATCAAGTTCAGTTGCCTCACTTCAATTCAACTGATTCAGCTCACTTAACTAGCTTCACTTTATCTGATAGAGATCACTTGTTTCACTTCACTTTCATTGATTAAGCTCAGTTGCTTCACTTTACTTCAACTGATTAAGCTCAGTTGCCTCACTTCACTTCAACTGATTGGACTCACTTATTCATCTTCACCTCAATTGATAACGCTCTCTTAACTAGTTTCACTTCAACTAATAGACCTAACTTGATCACTTCATTTCGAATGATTAAGCTCAGTTGCTTCACTTCACTTCAACTGATTCAGCTCACTTAACTAGCTTCACTTCAACTAACAGAGCTTACTTGTTTCACTTCACTTCAATTGATTAAGCTCAGTTGATTCACATCACTTCAACTGTTCAAGCTCAGTTGCTTTACTTCACTTTAACTGATTAAGCTCATTTGCCTCACTTCACTTCAACTGATTGGACTCACTTATTTATCTTCACCTCAATTGATAACGCTCATTAAACTAGCTTCACTTCAACTAATAGAGCTAACTTGTTTCACTTCACTTCAATTGATTAAGCTCAGTTGCTTCACTTGACTTCAACTTATTGGACTCACTTTGTTAGCTTCACCTCGACTGATAACGCTCACTTAGCTAGCTCCACTTCAACTAATAGAGCTAACTTCCTTCACTTCACTTCGAATGAATAAGCTCAGTTGCTTCACTTCACTTCAACTGATTCAGCTCACTTAACTAGCTTCACTTCAACTAACAGAGCTCACTTGTTTCATTTCACTTCAATTGATTAAGCTCAGTTGCTTCACTTCACTTCAACTGATCAAGTTCAGTTGCCTCACTTCAATTCAACTGATTCAGCTCACTTAACTAGCTTCACTTTATCTGATAGAGATCACTTGTTTCACTTCACTTTCATTGAATAAGCTCAGTTGCTTCACTTTACTTCAACTGATTAAGCTCAGTTGCCTCACTTCACTTCAACTGATTGGACTCACTTATTCATCTTCAACTAATAGACCTAACTTGATCACTTCATTTCGAATGATTAAGCTCAGTTGCTTCACTTCACTTCAGCTGATTGGACTCAGTTATTCATCTTCACCTCAATTAATAACGCTCACTTAAGTAGCTTCACTTCAACTAATAGAGCTAACTTGCTTCACTTTACTTCAACTGATTGGGCTCACTTAGTTAGCTTCAGCTCAACTGATAACGCTCACTTAGCTAGCTTCACTTCAACTAATTGAGCTCACTTGCATCACTTCACTTTGAATGATTAAGCTCAGTTGCTTCACTTCACTTCAACTGATTCAGCTCAATTAGTTCACTTCACTTCAACTAATTGGACTCACTTAATTACCTTCACCTCAACTGATAACGCTCATTCAGTTAGCTTAACCTCAACTGATATTTAGAATTATTTAGTATTATAGTGAATTGTATATTATACATTATAATATTACCGAATGATATTTTTGTGTAATTTTGTGTTTTGAATATTCATATGCATTACAAAGCTCAGTTGCTTCACTTCAACTAACAGAGCTCACTTGTTCCACTTCACTTCAATTGATTAAGCTCAGTTGCTTTACTTCACTTCAACTGATTGCACTCACTTACTTAGTTTTACCTCAACTGATAACGCTCATCCAGTTAGCTTCACCGCAACTGATAACGCTCACCTAACCAGCTTCACTCTAACTAATAGAGCTCAATTGTTTCACTTTACTTCAATTGATTAGGCTCAGTTACTTCACTTCACTTCAACTAATTGGACTCACTTAATTACCTTCACCTCAACTGATAACGCTCATTCAGTTAGCTTAACCTCAACTGATATTTAGAATTATTTAGTATTATAGTGAATTGTATATTATACATTATAATATTACCGAATGATATTTTTGTGTAATTTTGTGTTTTGAATATTTATATGCATTA
Organism: Bombylius discolor; assembly: GCA_939192795.1. Taxonomy (NCBI): domain Eukaryota; kingdom Metazoa; phylum Arthropoda; class Insecta; order Diptera; family Bombyliidae; genus Bombylius; species Bombylius discolor. The sequence goes on from OW584238.1 coordinate 28,284,477, forward strand.
CAAAGCTCAGTTGCTTCACTTTAACTAACAGAGCTCACTTGTTTCACTTCACTTCAATTGATTAAGCTCAGTTGCTTTACTTCACTTCAACTGATTAAGCTCAGTTGCCTCACTTCACTTCAACTGATTGGACTCACTTACTTAGTTTCACCTCAACTAATAACGCTCATTCAGTTAGCTTAACCTCAACTGATATTTAGAATTATTTAGTATTATAGTGAATTGTATATTATACATTATAATATTACCGAATGATATTTTTGTGTAATTTTGTGTTTTGAATATTCATATGCATTACAAAGCTCAGTTGCTTCACTTCAACTAACAGAGCTCACTTGTTTCATTTCACTTCAATTGATTAAGCTCAGTTGCTTCACTTCACTTCAACTGATCAAGTTCAGTTGCCTCACTTCAATTCAACTGATTCAGCTCACTTAACTAGCTTCCCTTTATCTGATAGAGATCACTTGTTTCACTTCACTTTATTTGATTAAGCTCAGTTGCTTCACTTTACTTCAACTGATTAAGCTCAGTTGCCTCACTTCACTTCAACTGATTGGACTCACTTATTCATCTTCACCTCAATTGATAACGCTCTCTTAACTAGTTTCACTTCAACTAATAGAAATAACTTGATCACTTCATTTCGAATGATTAAGCTCAGTTGCTTCACTTCACTTCAACTGATTGCACTCAGTTATTCATCTTCACCTCAATTAATAACGCTCACTTAAGTAGCTTCACTTTATCTGATAGAGATCACTTGTTTCACTTCACTTTCATTGAATAAGCTCAGTTGCTTTACTTTACTTCAACTGATTAAGCTCAGTTGCCTCACTTCACTTCAACTTATTGGACTCACTTTGTTAGCTTACCTCAAATGATGACGCTCACTTAACTAGCTGCACTTCAACTAATAGAGCTCACTTGCTTCACTTCACTTCGAATGAATAAGCTCAGTTGCTTTACTTCACTTCAACTGATTCAGCTCACTTAACTAGCTTCACTTTAACTAACAGAGCTCACTTGTTTCATTTCACTTCAATTGATTAAGCTCAGTTGCTTCACTTCACTTCAACTGATCAAGTTCAGTTGCCTCACTTCAATTGAACTGATTCAGCTCACTTAACTAGCTTCACTTTATCTGATAGAGATCACTTGTTTCACTTCACTTTCATTGATTAAGCTTAGTTGCTTCACTTTACTTCAACTGATTAAGCTCAGTTGCCTCACTTCACTTCAACTGATTGGACTCACTTATTCATCTTCACCTCAATTGATAACGCTCTCTTAACTAGTTTCACTTCAACTAATAGAAATAACTTGATCACTTCATTTCGAATGATTAAGCTCAGTTGCTTCACTTCACTTCAACTGATTGCACTCAGTTATTCATCTTCACCTCAATTAATAACGCTCACTTAAGTAGCTTCACTTTATCTGATAGAGATCACTTGTTTCACTTCACTTTCATTGATTAAGCTCAGTTGCTTCACTTTACTTCAACTGATTAAGCTCAGTTGCCTCACTTCACTTCAACTTATTGGACTCACTTTGTTAGCTTACCTCAAATGATGACGCTCACTTAACTAGCTGCACTTCAACTAATAGAGTTCACTTGCTTCACTTCACTTCGAATGAATAAGCTCAGTTGCTTTACTTCACTTCAACTGATTCAGCTCACTTAACTAGCTTCACTTTAACTAACAGAGCTCACTTGTTTCATTTCACTTCAATTGATTAAGCTCAGTTGCTTCACTTCACTTCAACTGAACAAGTTCAGTTGCCTCACTTCAATTCAACTGATTCAGCTCACTTAACTAGCTTCACTTTATCTGATAGAGATCACTTGTTTCACTTCACTTTCATTGATTAAGCTTAGTTGCTTCACTTTACTTCAACTGATTAAGCTCAGTTGCCTCACTTCACTTCAACTGATTGGACTCACTTATTCATCTTCACCTCAATTGATAACGCTCTCTTAACTAGTTTCACTTCAACTAATAGACCTAACTTGATCACTTCATTTTGAATGATTAAGCTCAGTTGCTTCACTTCACTTCAGCTGATTGGACTCAGTTATTCCTCTTGACCTCAATTAATAACGCTCACTTAAGTAGCTTCACTTCAACTAATAGAGCTAACTTGTTTCACTTCACTTTCATTGATTAAGCTCAGTTGCTCCACTTTACTTCAACTGATTAAGCTCAGTTGCCTCACTTCACTTCAACTTATTGGACTCACTTTGTTAGCTTACCTCAAATGATGACGCTCACTTAACTAGCTGCACTTCAACTAATAGAGCTCACTTGCTTCACTTCACTTCGAATGAATAAGCTCAGTTGCTTTACTTCACTTCAACTGATTCAGCTCACTTAACTAGCTTCACTTTAACTAACAGAGCTCACTTGTTTCATTTCACTTCAATTGATTAAGCTCAGTTGCTTCACTTCACTTCAACTGATCAAGTTCAGTTGCCTCACTTCAATTGAACTGATTCAGCTCACTTAACTAGCTTCACTTTATCTGATAGAGATCACTTGTTTCACTTCACTTTCATTGATTAAGCTTAGTTGCTTCACTTTACTTCAACTGATTAAGCTCAGTTGCCTCACTTCACTTCAACTGATTGGACTCACTTATTCATCTTCACCTCAATTGATAACGCTCTCTTAACTAGTTTCACTTCAACTAATAGAAATAACTTGATCACTTCATTTCGAATGATTAAGCTCAGTTGCTTCACTTCACTTCAACTGATTGCACTCAGTTATTCATCTTCACCTCAATTAATAACGCTCACTTAAGTAGCTTCACTTTATCTGATAGAGATCACTTGTTTCACTTCACTTTCATTGATTAAGCTCAGTTGCTTCACTTTACTTCAACTGATTAAGCTCAGTTGCCTCACTTCACTTCAACTTATTGGACTCACTTTGTTAGCTTACCTCAAATGATGACGCTCACTTAACTAGCTGCACTTCAACTAATAGAGCTCACTTGCTTCACTTCACTTCGAATGAATAAGCTCAGTTGCTTTACTTCACTTCAACTGATTCAGCTCACTTAACTAGCTTCACTTTAACTAACAGAGCTCACTTGTTTCATTTCACTTCAATTGATTAAGCTCAGTTGCTTCACTTCACTTCAACTGATCAAGCTCAGTTGCCTCACTTCACTTCAACTGATTGGACTCACTTATTCATCTTCACCTCAATTGATAACGCTCTCTTAACTAGTTTCACTTCAACTAATAGAAATAACTTGATCACTTCATTTCGAATGATTAAGCTCAGTTGCTTCACTTCACTTCAACTGATTGCACTCAGTTATTCATCTTCACCTCAATTAATAACGCTCACTTAAGTAGCTTCACTTTATCTGATAGAGATCACTTGTTTCACTTCACTTTCATTGATTAAGCTCAGTTGCTTCACTTTACTTCAACTGATTAAGCTCAGTTGCCTCACTTCACTTCAACTTATTGGACTCACTTTGTTAGCTTACCTCAAATGATGACGCTCACTTAACTAGCTGCACTTCAACTAATAGAGCTCACTTGCTTCACTTCACTTCGAATGAATAAGCTCAGTTGCTTTACTTCACTTCAACTGATTCAGCTCACTTAACTAGCTTCACTTTAACTAACAGAGCTCACTTGTTTCATTTCACTTCAATTGATAAAGCTCAGTTGCTTCACTTCACTTCAACTGATCAAGTTCAGTTGCCTCACTTCAATTCAACTGATTCAGCTCACTTAACTAGCTTCACTTTATCTGATAGAGATCACTTGTTTCACTTCACTTTCATTGATTAAGCTTAGTTGCTTCACTTTACTTCAACTGATTAAGCTCAGTTGCCTCACTTCACTTCAACTGATTGGACTCACTTATTCATCTTCACCTCAATTGATAACGCTCTCTTAACTAGTTTCACTTCAACTAATAGACCTAACTTGATCACTTCATTTCGAATGATTAAGCTCAGTTGCTTCACTTCACTTCAGCTGATTGGACTCAGTTATTCCTCTTGACCTCAATTAATAACGCTCACTTAAGTAGCTTCACTTCAACTAATAGAGCTAACTTGCTTCACTTTACTTCAACTGATTAGGCTCACTTAGTTAGCTTCAGCTCAATTGATAACGCTCACTTAACTAGCTTCACTTCAACTAATAGAGCTAACTAGCTTCACTTCACTTCAAATGATTAAGCTCAATTAGTTCACTTCACTTCAACTAATTGGACTCACTTAATTACCTTCACCTCAACTGATAACGCTCATTCAGTTAGCTTAACCTCAACTGATATTTAGAATTATTTAGTATTATAGTGAATTGTATATTATACATTATAATATTACCAAATGATATTTTTGTGTAATTTTGTGTTTTGAATATTCATATGCATTACAAAGCTCAGTTGCTTCACTTTAACTAACAGAGCTCACTTGTTTCACTTCACTTCAATTGGTTAAGCTCAGTTGCTTTACTTCACTTCAACTGCTTAAGCTCAGTTGCCTCACTTCAATTCAACTTATTGGACTCACTTTGTTAGCTTACCTCAAATGATAACGCCCACTTAACTAGCTTCACTTTAAGTAATAGAGCTCACTTTCTTCACTTCACTTCAACTGATTGGGCTCACTTAGTTAGCTTCACCTTAACTGAAAACGCTCACTTAACTAGCTTCACTTCAAATAATAGAGCTAACTTGCTTCACTTCATTTCAAATGATTAGGCTTAGTTGATTCACTTCACTTCAACTGATTGCACTCACTTACTTAGTTTTACCTCAACTAATAACGCTCATTCAGTTAGCTTAACCTCAACTGATATTTAGAATTATTTAGTATTATAGTGAATTGTATATTATACATTATAATATTACCGAATGATATTTTTGTGTAATTTTGTGTTTTGAATATTCATATGCATTACAAAGCTTAGTTGCTTCACTTCAACTAACAGAGCTCACTTGTTTCATTTCACTTCAATTGATTAAGCTCAGTTGCTTCACTTCACTTCAACTGATCAAGTTCAGTTGCCTCACTTCAATTCAACTGATTCAGCTCACTTAACTAGCTTCACTTTATCTGATAGAGATCACTTGTTTCACTTCACTTTCATTGATTAAGCTCAGTTGCTTCACTTTACTTCAACTGATTAAGCTCAGTTGCCTCACTTCACTTCAACTGATTGGACTCACTTATTCATCTTCACCTCAATTGATAACGCTCTCTTAACTAGTTTCACTTCAACTAATAGACCTAACTTGATCACTTCATTTCGAATGATTAAGCTCAGTTGCTTCACTTCACTTCAACTGATTCAGCTCACTTAACTAGCTTCACTTCAACTAACAGAGCTTACTTGTTTCACTTCACTTCAATTGATTAAGCTCAGTTGATTCACATCACTTCAACTGTTCAAGCTCAGTTGCTTTACTTCACTTTAACTGATTAAGCTCATTTGCCTCACTTCACTTCAACTGATTGGACTCACTTATTTATCTTCACCTCAATTGATAACGCTCATTAAACTAGCTTCACTTCAACTAATAGAGCTAACTTGTTTCACTTCACTTCAATTGATTAAGCTCAGTTGCTTCACTTGACTTCAACTTATTGGACTCACTTTGTTAGCTTCACCTCGACTGATAACGCTCACTTAGCTAGCTCCACTTCAACTAATAGAGCTAACTTCCTTCACTTCACTTCGAATGAATAAGCTCAGTTGCTTCACTTCACTTCAACTGATTCAGCTCACTTAACTAGCTTCACTTCAACTAACAGAGCTCACTTGTTTCATTTCACTTCAATTGATTAAGCTCAGTTGCTTCACTTCACTTCAACTGATCAAGTTCAGTTGCCTCACTTCAATTCAACTGATTCAGCTCACTTAACTAGCTTCACTTTATCTGATAGAGATCACTTGTTTCACTTCACTTTCATTGAATAAGCTCAGTTGCTTCACTTTACTTCAACTGATTAAGCTCAGTTGCCTCACTTCACTTCAACTGATTGGACTCACTTATTCATCTTCAACTAATAGACCTAACTTGATCACTTCATTTCGAATGATTAAGCTCAGTTGCTTCACTTCACTTCAGCTGATTGGACTCAGTTATTCATCTTCACCTCAATTAATAACGCTCACTTAAGTAGCTTCACTTCAACTAATAGAGCTAACTTGCTTCACTTTACTTCAACTGATTGGGCTCACTTAGTTAGCTTCAGCTCAACTGATAACGCTCACTTAGCTAGCTTCACTTCAACTTATTGAGCTCACTTGCATCACTTCACTTTGAATGATTAAGCTCAGTTGCTTCACTTCACTTCAACTGATTCAGCTCAATTAGTTCACTTCACTTCAACTAATTGGACTCACTTAATTACCTTCACCTCAACTGATAACGCTCATTCAGTTAGCTTAACCTCAACTGATATTTAGAATTATTTAGTATTATAGTGAATTGTATATTATACATTATAATATTACCGAATGATATTTTTGTGTAATTTTGTGTTTTGAATATTCATATGCATTACAAAGCTCAGTTGCTTCACTTTAACTAACAGAGCTCACTTGTTCCACTTCACTTCAATTGATTAAGCTCAGTTGCTTTACTTCACTTCAACTGATTGCACTCACTTACTTAGTTTTACCTCAACTGATAACGCTCATCCAGTTAGCTTCACCGCAACTGATAACGCTCACCTAACCAGCTTCACTCTAACTAATAGAGCTCAATTGTTTCACTTTACTTCAATTGATTAAGCTCAGTTACTTCACTTCACTTCAACTAATTGGACTCACTTAATTACCTTCACCTCAACTGATAACGCTCATTCAGTTAGCTTAACCTCAACTGATATTTAGAATTATTTAGTATTATAGTGAATTGTATATTATACATTATAATATTACCGAATGATATTTTTGTGTAATTTTGTGTTTTGAATATTTATATGCATTACAAAGCTCAGTTGCTTCACTTTAACTAACAGAGCTCACTTGTTTCACTTCACTTCAATTGATTAAGCTCAGTTGCTTTACTTCACTTCAACTGATTAAGCTCAGTTGCCTCACTTCACTTCAACTGATTGGACTCACTTACTTAGTTTTACCTCAACTAATAACGCTCATTCAGTTAGCTTAACCTCAACTGATATTTAGAATTATTTAGTATTATAGTGAATTGTATATTATACATTATAATATTACCGAATGATATTTTTGTGTAATTTTGTGTTTTGAATATTCATATGCATTACAAAGCTCAGTTGCTTCACTTCAACTAACAGAGCTCACTTGTTTCATTTCACTTCAATTGATTAAGCTCAGTTGCTTCACTTCACTTCAACTGATCAAGTTCAGTTGCCTCACTTCAATTCAACTGATTCAGCTCACTTAACTAGCTTCCCTTTATCTGATAGAGATCACTTGTTTCACTTCACTTTATTTGATTAAGCTCAGTTGCTTCACTTTACTTCAACTGATTAAGCTCAGTTGCCTCACTTCACTTCAACTGATTGGACTCACTTATTCATCTTCACCTCAATTGATAACGCTCTCTTAACTAGTTTCACTTCAACTAATAGAAATAACTTGATCACTTCATTTCGAATGATTAAGCTCAGTTGCTTCACTTCACTTCAACTGATTGCACTCAGTTATTCATCTTCACCTCAATTAATAACGCTCACTTAAGTAGCTTCACTTTATCTGATAGAGATCACTTGTTTCACTTCACTTTCATTGATTAAGCTCAGTTGCTTCACTTTACTTCAACTGATTAAGCTCAGTTGCCTCACTTCACTTCAACTTATTGGACTCACTTTGTTAGCTTACCTCAAATGATGACGCTCACTTAACTAGCTGCACTTCAACTAATAGAGCTCACTTGCTTCACTTCACTTCGAATGAATAAGCTCAGTTGCTTTACTTCACTTCAACTGATTCAGCTCACTTAACTAGCTTCACTTTAACTAACAGAGCTCACTTGTTTCATTTCACTTCAATTGATTAAGCTCAGTTGCTTCACTTCACTTCAACTGATCAAGTTCAGTTGCCTCACTTCAATTGAACTGATTCAGCTCACTTAACTAGCTTCACTTTATCTGATAGAGATCACTTGTTTCACTTCACTTTCATTGATTAAGCTTAGTTGCTTCACTTTACTTCAACTGATTAAGCTCAGTTGCCTCACTTCACTTCAACTGATTGGACTCACTTATTCATCTTCACCTCAATTGATAACGCTCTCTTAACTAGTTTCACTTCAACTAATAGAAATAACTTGATCACTTCATTTCGAATGATTAAGCTCAGTTGCTTCACTTCACTTCAACTGATTGCACTCAGTTATTCATCTTCACCTCAATTAATAACGCTCACTTAAGTAGCTTCACTTTATCTGATAGAGATCACTTGTTTCACTTCACTTTCATTGATTAAGCTCAGTTGCTTCACTTTACTTCAACTGATTAAGCTCAGTTGCCTCACTTCACTTCAACTTATTGGACTCACTTTGTTAGCTTACCTCAAATGATGACGCTCACTTAACTAGCTGCACTTCAACTAATAGAGCTCACTTGCTTCACTTCACTTCGAATGAATAAGCTCAGTTGCTTTACATCACTTCAACTGATTCAGCTCACTTAACTAGCTTCACTTTAACTAACAGAGCTCACTTGTTTCATTTCACTTCAATTGATTAAGCTCAGTTGCTTCACTTCACTTCAACTGATCAAGCTCAGTTGCCTCACTTCACTTCAACTGATTGGACTCACTTATTCATCTTCACCTCAATTGATAACGCTCTCTTAACTAGTTTCACTTCAACTAATAGAAATAACTTGATCACTTCATTTCGAATGATTAAGCTCAGTTGCTTCACTTCACTTCAACTGATTGCACTCAGTTATTCATCTTCACCTCAATTAATAACGCTCACTTAAGTAGCTTCACTTTATCTGATAGAGATCACTTGTTTCACTTCACTTTCATTGATTAAGCTCAGTTGCTTCACTTTACTTCAACTGATTAAGCTCAGTTGCCTCACTTCACTTCAACTTATTGGACTCACTTTGTTAGCTTACCTCAAATGATGACGCTCACTTAACTAGCTGCACTTCAACTAATAGAGCTCACTTGCTTCACTTCACTTCGAATGAATAAGCTCAGTTGCTTTACTTCACTTCAACTGATTCAGCTCACTTAACTAGCTTTACTTTAACTAACAGAGCTCACTTGTTTCATTTCACTTCAATTGATTAAGCTCAGTTGCTTCACTTCACTTCAACTGATTGCACTCACTTACTTAGTTTTACCTCAACTAATAACGCTCATTCAGTTAGCTTAACCTCAACTGATATTTAGAATTATTTAGTATTATAGTGAATTGTATATTATACATTATAATATTACCGAATGATATTTTTGTGTAATTTTGTGTTTTGAATATTCATATGCATTACAAAGCTCAGTTGCTTCACTTCAACTAACAGAGCTCACTTGTTTCACTTCACTTTCATTGATTAAGCTCAGTTGCTTCACTTTACTTCAACTGATTAAGCTCAGTTGCCTCACTTCACTTCAACTGATTGGACTCACTTATTCATCTTCACCTCAATTGATAACGCTCTCTTAACTAGTTTCACTTCAACTAATAGACCTAACTTGATCACTTCATTTCGAATGATTAAGCTCAGTTGCTTCACTTCACTTCAACTGATTCAGCTCACTTAACTAGCTTCACTTCAACTAACAGAGCTTACTTGTTTCACTTCACTTCAATTGATTAAGCTCAGTTGATTCACATCACTTCAACTGTTCAAGCTCAGTTGCTTTACTTCACTTTAACTGATTAAGCTCATTTGCCTCACTTCACTTCAACTGATTGGACTCACTTATTTATCTTCACCTCAATTGATAACGCTCATTAAACTAGCTTCACTTCAACTAATAGAGCTAACTTGTTTCACTTCACTTCAATTGATTAAGCTCAGTTGCTTCACTTGACTTCAACTTATTGGACTCACTTTGTTAGCTTCACCTCGACTGATAACGCTCACTTAGCTAGCTCCACTTCAACTAATAGAGCTAACTTCCTTCACTTCACTTCGAATGAATAAGCTCAGTTGCTTCACTTCACTTCAACTGATTCAGCTCACTTAACTAGCTTCACTTCAACTAACAGAGCTTACTTGTTTCACTTCACTTCAATTGATTAAGCTCAGTTGCTTTACCTCACTTCAACTGATTCAGCTCACTTAACTAGCTTCACTTTATCTGATAGAGATCACTTGTTTCACTTCACTTTCATTGAATAAGCTCAGTTGCTTCACTTTACTTCAACTGATTAAGCTCAGTTGCCTCACTTCACTTCAACTGATTGGACTCACTTATTCATCTTCACCTCAATTGATAACGCTCTCTTAACTAGTTTCACTTCAACTAATAGACCTAACTTGATCACTTCATTTCGAATGATTAAGCTCAGTTGCTTCACTTCACTTCAGCTGATTGGACTCAGTTATTCATCTTCACCTCAATTAATAACGCTCACTTAAGTAGCTTCACTTCAACTAATAGAGCTAACTTGCTTCACTTTACTTCAACTGATTGGGCTCACTTAGTTAGCTTCAGCTCAACTGATAACGCTCACTTAGCTAGCTTCACTTCAACTAATTGAGCTCACTTGCATCACTTCACTTTGAATGATTAAGCTCAGTTGCTTCACTTCACTTCAACTGATTCAGCTCAATTAGTTCACTTCACTTCAACTAATTGGACTCACTTAATTACCTTCACCTCAACTGATAACGCTCATTCAGTTAGCTTAACCTCAACTGATATTTAGAATTATTTAGTATTATAGTGAATTGTATATTATACATTATAATATTACCGAATGATATTTTTGTGTAATTTTGTGTTTTGAATATTCATATGCATTACAAAGCTCAGTTGCTTCACTTTAACTAACAGAGCTCACTTGTTCCACTTCACTTCAATTGATTAAGCTCAGTTGCTTTACTTCACTTCAACTGATTAAGCTCAGTTGCCTCACTTCAATTCAACTTATTGGACTCACTTTGTTAGCTTCACCTCGACTGATAACGCTCACTTAGCTAGCTCCACTTCAACTAATAGAGCTAACTTCCTTCACTTCACTTCGAATGAATAAGCTGAGTTGCTTCACTTCACTTCAACTGATTCAGCTCACTTAACTAGCTTCACTTCAACTAACAGAGCTCACTTGTTTCATTTCACTTCAATTGATTAAGCTCAGTTGCTTCACTTCACTTCAACTGATTAAGTTCAGTTGCCTCACTTCAATTCAACTGATTCAGCTCACTTAACTAGCTTCACTTTATCTGATAGAGATCACTTGTTTTACTTCACTTTCATTGAATAAGCTCAGTTGCTTCACTTTACTTCAACTGATTAAGCTCAGTTGCCTCACTTCAGTTCAACTGATTGGACTCACTTATTCATCTTCACCTCAATTGATAACGCTCTCTTAACTAGTTTCACCTCAACTAATAGACCTAACTTGATCACTTCATTTCGAATGATTAAGCTCAGTTGCTTCACTTCACTTCAGCTGATTGGACTCAGTTATTCATCTTCACCTCAATTAATAACGCTCACTTAAGTAGCTTCACTTCAACTAATAGAGCTAACTTGCTTCACTTTACTTCAACTGATTGGGCTCACTTAGTTAGCTTCAGCTCAACTGATAACGCTCACTTAGCTAGCTTCACTTCAACTAATTGAGCTCACTTGCATCACTTCACTTTGAATGATTAAGCTCAGTTGCTTCACTTCACTTCAACTGATTCAGCTTAATTAGTTCACTACACTTCAACTAATTGGACTCACTTAATTACCTTCACCTCAACTGATAACGGTCATTCAGTTAGCTTAACCTCAACTGATATTTAGAATTATTTAGTATTATAGTGAATTGTATATTATACATTATAATATTACCAAATGATATTTTTGTGTAATTTTGTGTTTTGAATATTCATATGCATTACAAAGCTCAGTTGCTTCACTTTAACTAACAGAGCTCACTTGTTTCACTTCACTTCAATTGATTAAGCTCAGTTGCTTTACTTCACTTCAACTGATTAAGCTCAGTTGCCTCACTTCAATTCAACTTATTGGACTCACTTTGTTAGCTTACCTCAAATGATAACGCTCACTTGACTAGCTTCACTTTAAGTAATAGAGCTCACTTTCTTCACTTCACTTCAACTGATTGGGCTCACTTAGTTAGCTTCACCTTAACTGAAAACGCTCACTTAACTAGCTTCACTTCAAATAATAGAGCTAACTTGCTTCACTTCATTTCAAATGATTAGGCTTAGTTGATTCACTTCACTTCAACTGATTGCACTCACTTACTTAGTTTTACCTCAACTGATAACGCTCATTCAGTTAGCTTAACCTCAACTGATATTTAGAATTATTTAGTATTATAGTGAATTGTATATTATACATTATAATATTACCGAATGATATTTTTGTGTAATTTTGTGTTTTGAATATTCATATGCATTACAAAGCTCAGTTGCTTCACTTTTACTAACAGAGCTCACTTGTTTCACTTCACTTCAATTGATTAAGCTCAGTTGCTTTACTTCACTTCAACTGATCAAGTTCAGTTGCCTCACTTCAATTCAACTGATTCAGCTCACTTAACTAGCTTCACTTTATCTGATAGAGATCACTTGTTTCACTTCACTTTCATTGATTAAAATCAGTTGCTTCACTTTACTTCAACTGATTAAGCTCAGTTGCCTCACTTCACTTCAACTGATTGGACTCACTTATTCATCTTCACCTCAATTGATAACGCTCTCTTAACTAGTTTCACTTCAACTGATAGACCTAACTTGATCACTTCATTTCGAATGATTAAGCTCAGTTGCTTCACTTCACTTCAACTGATTGGACTCAGTTATTCATCTTCACCTCAATTAATAACGCTCACTTAAGTAGCTTCACTTTATCTGATAGAGATCACTTGTTTCACTTCACTTTCATTGAATAAGCTCAGTTGCTTTACTTTACTTCAACTGATTAAGCTCAGTTGCCTCACTTCACTTCAACTTATTGGACTCACTTTGTTAGCTTACCTCAAATGATAACGCTCACTTAACTAGCTGCACTTCAACTAATAGAGCTCACTTGCTTCACTTCACTTCGAATGAATAAGCTCAGTTGCTTTACTTCACTTCAACTGATTCAGCTCACTTTACTAGCTTCAATTGATAACGCTCTCTTAACTAGTTTCACTTCAACTGATAGACTTAACTTGATCACTTCATTTCGAATGATTAAGCTCAGTTGCTTCACTTCACTTCAACTGATTGGACTCAGTTATTCATCTTCACCTCAATTAATAACGCTCACTTAAGTAGCTTCACTTTATCTGATAGAGATCACTTGTTACACTTCACTTTCATTGATTAAGCTCAGTTGCTCCACTTTACTTCAACTGATTAAGCTCAGTTGCTTCACTTCACTTCAACTTATTGGACTCACTTTGTTAGCTTACCTCAAATGATAACGCTCACTTAACTAGCTGCACTTCAACTAATAGAGCTCACTTGCTTCACTTCACTTCGAATGAATAAGCTCAGTTGCTTTACTTCACTTCAACTGATTCAGCTCACTTTACTAGCTTCACTTCAACTAACAGAGCTCACTTGTTTCATTTCACTTCAATTGATTAAGCTCAGTTGCTTCACTTCACTTCAACTGATCAAGTTCAGTTGCCTCACTTCAATTCAACTGATTCAGCTCACTTAACTAGCTTCACTTTATCTGATAGAGATCACTTGTTTCACTTCACTTTCATTGATTAAGCTCAGTTGCTTCACTTTACTTCAACTGACTAAGCTCAGTTGCCTCACTTCACTTCAACTGATTGGACTCACTTATTTATCTTCACCTCAATTGATAACGCTCTCTTAACTAGTTTCACTTCAACTAATAGACCTAACTTGTTCACTTCATTTCGAATGATTAAGCTCAGTTGCTTCACTTCACTTCAGCTGATTGGACTCAGTTATTCATCTTCACCTCAATTAATAACGCTCACTTAAGTAGCTTCACTTCAACTAATAGAGCTAACTTGCTTCACTTTACTTCAACTGATTGGGCTCACTTAGTTAGCTTCAGCTCAACTGATAACGCTCACTTAGCTAGCTTCACTTCAACTAATTGAGCTCACTTGCATCACTTCACTTTGAATGATTAAGCTCAGTTGCTTCACTTCACTTCAACTGATTCAGCTCACTTAACTAGCTTCACTTCAACTAACAGAGCTTACTTGTTTCACTTCACTTCAATTGATTAAGCTCAGTTGATTTACATCACTTCAACTGTTCAAGCTCAGTTGCTTTACTTCACTTCAACTGATTAAGCTCATTTGCCTCACTTCACTTCAACTGATTGGACTCACTTATTCATCTTCACCTCAATTGATAACGCTCATTAAACTAGCTTCACTTCAACTAATAGAGCTAACTTGTTTCACTTCACTTCAATTGATTAAGCTCAGTTGCTTCACTTGACTTCAACTTATTGGACTCACTTTGTTAGCTTCACCTCGACTGATAACGCTCACTTAGCTAGCTCCACTTCAACTAATAGAGCTAACTTCCTTCACTTCACTTCGAATGAATAAGCTCAGTTGCTTCACTTCACTTCAACTGATTCAGCTCACTTAACTAGCTTCACTTCAACTAACAGAGCTTACTTGTTTCACTTCACTTCAATTGATTAAGCTCAGTTGCTTCACTTCACTTCAACTGATCAAGTTCAGTTGCCTCACTTCAATTCAACTGATTCAGCTCACTTAACTAGCTTCACTTCAACTAACAGAGCTTACTTGTTTCACTTCACTTCAATTGATTAAGCTCAGTTGATTTACATCACTTCAACTGTTCAAGCTCAGTTGCTTTACTTCACTTCAACTGATTAAGCTCATTTGCCTCACTTCACTTCAACTGATTGGACTCACTTATTCATCTTCACCTCAATTGATAACGCTCATTAAACTAGCTTCACTTCAACTAATAGAGCTAACTTGTTTCACTTCACTTCAATTGATTAAGCTCAGTTGCTTCACTTTACTTCAACTGATCAAGTTCAGTTGCCTCACTTCAATTCAACTGATTCAGCTCACTTAACTAGCTTCACTTTATCTGATAGAGATCACTTGTTTCACTTCACTTTCATTGATTAAGCTCAGTTGCTTCACTTTACTTCAACTGACTAAGCTCAGTTGCCTCACTTCACTTCAACTGATTGGACTCACTTATTTATCTTCACCTCAATTGATAACGCTCTCTTAACTAGTTTCACTTCAACTAATAGACCTAACTTGTTCACTTCATTTCGAATGATTAAGCTCAGTTGCTTCACTTCACTTCAGCTGATTGGACTCAGTTATTCATCTTCACCTCAATTAATAACGCTCACTTAAGTAGCTTCACTTCAACTAATAGAGCTAACTTGCTTCACTTTACTTCAACTGATTGGGCTCACTTAGTTAGCTTCAGCTCAACTGATAACGCTCACTTAGCTAGCTTCACTTCAACTAATTGAGCTCACTTGCATCACTTCACTTTGAATGATTAAGCTCAGTTGCTTCACTTCACTTCAACTGATTCAGCTCACTTAACTAGCTTCACTTCAACTAACAGAGCTTACTTGTTTCACTTCACTTCAATTGATTAAGCTCAGTTGATTTACATCACTTCAACTGTTCAAGCTCAGTTGCTTTACTTCACTTCAACTGATTAAGCTCATTTGCCTCACTTCACTTCAACTGATTGGACTCACTTATTCATCTTCACCTCAATTGATAACGCTCATTAAACTAGCTTCACTTCAACTAATAGAGCTAACTTGTTTCACTTCACTTCAATTGATTAAGCTCAGTTGCTTCACTTGACTTCAACTTATTGGACTCACTTTGTTAGCTTCACCTCGACTGATAACGCTCACTTAGCTAGCTCCACTTCAACTAATAGAGCTAACTTCCTTCACTTCACTTCGAATGAATAAGCTCAGTTGCTTCACTTCACTTCAACTGATTCAGCTCACTTAACTAGCTTCACTTCAACTAACAGAGCTTACTTGTTTCACTTCACTTCAATTGATTAAGCTCAGTTGCTTCACTTCACTTCAACTGATCAAGTTCAGTTGCCTCACTTCAATTCAACTGATTCAGCTCACTTAACTAGCTTCACTTTATCTGATAGAGATCACTTGTTTCACTTCACTTTCATTGAATAAGCTCAGTTGCTTCACTTTACTTCAACTGATTAAGCTCAGTTGCCTCACTTCACTTCAACTGATTGGACTCACTTATTCATCTTCACCTCAATTGATAACGCTCTCTTAACTAGTTTCACTTCAACTAATAGGCCTAACTTGATCACTTCATTTCGAATGATTAAGCTCAGTTGCTTCACTTCACTTCAGCTGATTGGACTCAGTTATTCATCTTCACCTCAATTAATAACGCTCACTTAAGTAGCTTCACTTCAACTAATAGAGCTAACTTGCTTCACTTTACTTCAACTGATTGGGCTCACTTAGTTAGCTTCAGCTCAACTGATAACGCTCACTTAGCTAGCTTCACTTCAACTAATTGAGCTCACTTGCATCACTTCACTTTGAATGATTAAGCTCAGTTGCTTCACTTGACTTCAACTTATTGGAATCACTTTGTTAGCTTCACCTCGACTGATAACGATCACTTAGCTAGCTTCACTTCAACTAATAGAGCTAACTTCCTTCACTTCACTTCGAATGAATAAGCTCAGTTGCTTCACTTCACTTCAACTGATTCAGCTCACTTAACTAGCTTCACTTCAACTAACAGAGCTTACTTGTTTCACTTCACTTCAATTGATTAAGCTCAGTTGCTTTACTTCACTTCAACTGATTCAGCTCACTTAACTAGCTTCACTTTATCTGATAGAGATCACTTGTTTCACTTCACTTTCATTGAATAAGCTCAGTTGCTTCACTTTACTTCAACTGATTAAGCTCAGTTGCCTCACTTCACTTCAACTGATTGGACTCACTTATTCATCTTCACCTCAATTGATAACGCTCTCTTAACTAGTTTCACTTCAACTAATAGACCTAACTTGATCACTTCATTTCGAATGATTAAGCTCAGTTGCTTCACTTCACTTCAGCTGATTGGACTCAGTTATTCATCTTCACCTCAATTAATAACGCTCACTTAAGTAGCTTCACTTTATCTGATAGAGATCACTTGTTTCACTTCACTTTCATTGAAATAGCTCAGTTGCTTCACTTTACTTCAACTGATTAAGCTCAGTTGCCTCACTTCACTTCAACTGATTGGACTCACTTATTCATCTTCACCTCAATTGATAACGCTCTCTTAACTAGTTTCACTTCAACTAATAGACCTAACTTGATCACTTCATTTCGAATGATTAAGCTTAGTTGCTTCACTTCACTTCAGCTGATTGGACTCAGTTATTCATCTTCACCTCAATTAATAACGCTCACTTAAGTAGCTTCACTTCAACTAATAGAGCTAACTTGCTTCACTTTACTTCAACTGATTGGACTCACTTATTCATCTTCACCTCAATTGATAACGCTCTCTTAACTAGTTTCACTTCAACTAATAGACCTAACTTGATCACTTCATTTCGAATGATTAAGCTTAGTTGCTTCACTTCACTTCAGCTGATTGGACTCAGTTATTCATCTTCACCTCAATTAATAACGCTCACTTAAGTAGCTTCACTTCAACTAATAGACCTAACTTGATCACTTCATTTCGAATGATTAAGCTCAGTTGCTTCACTTCACTTCAGCTGATTGGACTCAGTTATTCATCTTCACCTCAATTAATAACGCTCACTTAAGTAGCTTCACTTCAACTAATAGAGCTAACTTGCTTCACTTTACTTCAACTGATTGGGCTCACTTAGTTAGCTTCAGCTCAACTGATAACGCTCACTTAGCTAGCTTCACTTCAACTAATTGAGCTCACTTGCATCACTTCACTTTGAATGATTAAGCTCAGTTGCTTCACTTGACTTCAACTTAGTGGACTCACTTTGTTAGCTTCACCTCGACTGATAACGCTCACTTAGCTAGCTCCACTTCAACTAATAGAGCTAACTTCCTTCACTTCACTTCGAATGAATAAGCTCAGTTGCTTCACTTCACTTCAACTGATTCAGCTCACTTAACTAGCTTCACTTCAACTAACAGAGCTTACTTGTTTCACTTCACTTCAATTGATTAAGCTCAGTTGCTTTACTTCACTTCAACTGATTCAGCTCACTTAACTAGCTTCACTTTATCTGATAGAGATCACTTGTTTCACTTCACTTTCATTGAATAAGCTCAGTTGCTTCACTTTACTTCAACTGATTAAGCTCAGTTGCCTCACTTCACTTCAACTGATTGGACTCACTTATTCATCTTCACCTCAATTGATAACGCTCTCTTAACTAGTTTCACTTCAACTAATAGACCTAACTTGATCACTTCATTTCGAATGATTAAGCTCAGTTGCTTCACTTCACTTCAGCTGATTGGACTCAGTTATTCATCTTCACCTCAATTAATAACGCTCACTTAACTAGCTTCACTTTAAGTAATAGAGCTCACTTTCTTCACTTCACTTCAACTGATTGGGCTCACTTAGTTAGCTTCACCTTAACTGAAAACGCTCACTTAACTAGCTTCACTTCAAATAATAGAGCTAACTTGCTTCACTTCATTTCGAATGATTAAGCTCAGTTGCTTCACTTCACTTCAACTGATTGGACTCACTTATTCATCTTCACCTCAATTGATAACGCTCTCTTAACTAGTTTCACTTCAACTGATAGACCTAACTTGATCACTTCATTTCGAATGATTAAGCTCAGTTGCTTCACTTCACTTCAACTGATTGGACTCAGTTGCCTCACTTCACTTCAACTTATTGGACTCACTTTGTTAGCTTACCTCAAATGATAACGCTCACTTAACTAGCTGCACTTCAACTAATAGAGCTCACTTGCTTCACTTCATTTCGAATGATTAAGCTCAGTTGCTTCACTTCACTTCAACTGATTGGACTCACTTATTCATCTTCACCTCAATTGATAACGCTCTCTTAACTAGTTTCACTTCAACTGATAGACCTAACTTGATCACTTCATTTCAAATGATTAGGCTTAGTTGATTCACTTCACTTCAACTGATTGCACTCACTTACTTAGTTTTACCTCAACTGATAACGCTCATTCAGTTAGCTTAACCTCAACTGATATTTAGAATTATTTAGTATTATAGTGAATTGTATATTATACATTATAATATTACCGAATGATATTTTTGTGTAATTTTGTGTTTTGAATATTCATATGCATTACAAAGCTCAGTTGCTTCACTTTTACTAACAGAGCTCACTTGTTTCACTTCACTTCAATTGATTAAGCTCAGTTGCTTTACTTCACTTCAATTGATTAAGCTCAGTTGCTTTACTTCACTTCAACTGATTCAGCTCACTTAACTAGCTTCACTTTATCTGATAGAGATCACTTGTTTCACTTCACTTTCATTGAATAAGCTCAGTTGCTTCACTTTACTTCAACTGATTAAGCTCAGTTGCCTCACTTCACTTCAACTGATTGGACTCACTTATTCATCTTCACCTCAATTGATAACGCTCTCTTAACTAGTTTCACTTCAACTGATAGACCTAACTTGATCACTTCATTTCGAATGATTAAGCTCAGTTGCTTCACTTCACTTCAACTGATTGGACTCAGTTATTCATCTTCACCTCAATTAATAACGCTCACTTAAGTAGCTTCACTTTATCTGATAGAGATCACTTGTTTCACTTCACTTTTATTGAATAAGCTCAGTTGCTTTACTTTACTTCAACTGATTAAGCTCAGTTGCCTCACTTCACTTCAACTTATTGGACTCACTTTGTTAGCTTACCTCAAATGATAACGCTCACTTAACTAGCTGCACTTCAACTAATAGAGCTCACTTGCTTCACTTCACTTCGAATGAATAAGCTCAGTTGCTTTACTTCACTTCAACTGATTCAGCTCACTTTACTAGCTTCACTTCAACTAACAGAGCTCACTTGTTTCATTTCACTTCAATTGATTAAGCTCAGTTGCTTCACTTCACTTCAGCTGATCAAGTTCAGTAGCCTCACTTCAATTCAATTGATTCAGCTCACTTCACTAGCTTCACTTCAACTAACAGAGCTTACTTGTTTCACTTCACTTCAATTGATTAAGCTCAGTTGCTTCACTTCACTTCAACTGATCAAGTTCAGTTGCCTCACTTCAATTCAACTGATTCAGCTCACTTAACTAGCTTCACTTTATCTGATAGAAATCACTTGTTTCACTTCACTTTCATTGAATAAGCTCAGTTGCTTCACTTTACTTCAACTGATTAAGCTCAGTTGCCTCACTTCACTTCAACTGATTGGACTCACTTATTCATCTTCACCTCAATTGATAACGCTCTCTTAACTAGTTTCACTTCAACTAATAGACCTAACTTGATCACTTCATTTCGAATGATTAAGCTCAGTTGCTTCACTTCACTTCAGCTGATTGGACTCAGTTATTCATCTTCACCTCAATTAATAACGCTCACTTAAGTAGCTTCACTTCAACTAATAGAGCTAACTTGCTTCACTTTACTTCAACTGATTGGGCTCACTTAGTTAGCTTCAGCTCAACTGATAACGCTCACTTAGCTAGCTTCACTTCAACTAATTGAGCTCACTTGCATCACTTCACTTTGAATGATTAAGCTCAGTTGCTTCACTTCACTTCAACTGATTCAGCTCAATTAGTTCACTTCACTTCAACTAATTGGACTCACTTAATTACCTTCACCTCAACTGATAACGCTCATTCAGTTAGCTTAACCTCAACTGATATTTAGAATTATTTAGTATTATAGTGAATTGTATATTATACATTATAATATTACCGAATGATATTTTTGTGTAATTTTGTGTTTTGAATATTCATATGCATTACAAAGCTTAGTTGCTTCACTTTAACTAACAGAGCTCACTTGTTTCACTTCACTTCAATTGATTAAGCTCAGTTGCTTTACTTCACTTCAACTGATTAAGCTCAGTTGCCTCACTTCACTTCAACTGAACAAGTTCAGTTGCCTCACTTCAATTCAACTGATTCAGCTCACTTAACTAGCTTTACTTTATCTGATAGAGATCACTTGTTTCACTTCACTTTCATTGAATAAGCTCAGTTGCTTCACTTTACTTCAACTGATTAAGCTCAGTTGCCTCACTTCACTTCAACTGATTGGACTCACTTATTCATCTTCACCTCAATTGATAACGCTCTCTTAACTAGTTTCACTTCAACTAATAGACCTAACTTGATCACTTCATTTCGAATGATTAAGCTCAGTTGCTTCACTTCACTTCAGCTGATTGGACTCAGTTATTCATCTTCACCTCAATTAATAACGCTCACTTAAGTAGCTTCACTTCAACTAATAGAGCTAACTTGCTTCACTTTACTTCAACTGATTGGGCTCAATTAGTTCACTTCACTTCAACTAATTGGACTCACTTAATTACCTTCACCTCAACTGATAACGCTCATTCAGTTAGCTTAACCTCAACTGATATTTAGAATTATTTAGTATTATAGTGAATTGTATATTATACATTATAATATTACCGAATGATATTTTTGTGTAATTTTGTGTTTTGAATATTCATATGCATTACAAAGCTTAGTTGCTTCACTTTAACTAACAGAGCTCACTTGTTTCACTTCACTTCAATTGATTAAGCTCAGTTGCTTTACTTCACTTCAACTGATTAAGCTCAGTTGCCTCACTTAACTTCAACTGATCAAGTTCAGTTGCCTCACTTTACTTCAACTGATTAAGCTCAGTTGCCTCACTTCACTTCAACTGATTGGACTCACTTATTCATCTTCACCTCAATTGATAACGCTCTCTTAACTAGTTTCACTTCAACTAATAGACCTAACTTGATCACTTCATTTCGAATGATTAAGCTGAGTTGCTTCACTTCACTTCAACTGATTAAGCTGAGTTGCTTCACTTCAACTAACAGAGTTCACTTGTTTCACTTTACTTCAATTGATTAAGCTCAGTTGCTTCACTTCACTTCAGCTGATTGGACTCAGTTATTCATCTTCACCTCAATTGATAACGCTCACTTAAGTAGCTTTACTTCAACTAATAGAGCTTACTAGCTTCACTTCACTTTAAATGATTAGGCTCAGTTGCTTCATTTCAGTTCAGCTGATTGGACTCAGTTATTCATCTTCACCTCAATTGATAACGCTAACTTAACTAGCTTCACTTCAACGAATAGAGCTGACTTGCTTCACTTCACTTCAACTGATTGGGCTCACTTAGTTAGCTTCACCTCAACTGATAACTCTCACTTAACTAGCTTCATTTTAACTAATAGAGCCAACTTGCTTCACTTCACTTCAACTGATTAAGCTCAGTTGCTTTACTTCAACTAACAGAGCTCACTTGTTTCACTTCACTTCAATTGATTAAGCTCAGTTGCTTCACTTCACTGCAACTTATTGGACTTACTTTGTTAGCTTCACCTCAACTGATAACGCTCACTCAACTAGCCGCACTTCAACTAATAGAGCTAACTTGTTTCACTTCACTTCAATTGATTAAGCTCAGTTGCTTCACTTGACTTCAACTTATTGGACTCACTTTGTTAGCTCCACCTCGACTGATAACGCTCACTTAGCTAGCTTCACTTCAACTAATAGAGCTAACTTCCTTCACTTCACTTCGAATGAATAAGCTCAGTTGCTTTACTTCACTTCAACTGATTCAGCTCACTTAACTAGCTTCACTTCAACTAACAGAGCTCACATGTTTCATTTCATTTCAATTGATTAAGCTCAGTTGCTTCACTTCACTTCAACTGATTAAGCTCAGTTGCCTCAGATCACCTCAACTGATTGGACTCACTTATTCATCTTCACCTCAACTGATAACTCTCACTTAACTAGCTTCATTTTAACTAATAGAGCCAACTTGCTTCACTTCACTTCAACTGATTAAGCTCAGTTGCTTTACTTCAACTAACAGAGCTCACTTGTTTCACTTCACTTCAATTGATTAAGCTCAGTTGCTTCACTTCACTGCAACTTATTGGACTTACTTTGTTAGCTTCACCTCAACTGATAACGCTCACTCAACTAGCCGCACTTCAACTAATAGAGCTAACTTGTTTCACTTCACTTCAATTGATTAAGCTCAGTTGCTTCACTTCACTGCAACTTATTGGACTTACTTTGTTAGCTTCACCTCAACTGATAACGCTCACTCAACTAGCCGCACTTCAACTAATAGAGCTAACTTGTTTCACTTCACTTCAATTGATTAAGCTCAGTTGCTTCACTTGACTTCAACTTATTGGACTCACTTTGTTAGCTTCACCTCGACTGATATCGCTCACTTAGCTAGCTTCACTACAACTAATAGAGCTAACTTCCTTCACTTCACTTCGAATGCTTAAGCTCAGTTGCTTCACTTCACTTCAGCTGATTGGACTCAGTTATTCATCTTCACCTCAATTGATAACGCTCACTTAAGTAGCTTTACTTCAACTAATAGAGCTTACTAGCTTCACTTCACTTTAAATGATTAGGCTCAGTTGCTTCATTTCAGTTCAGCTGATTGGACTCAGTTATTCATCTTCACCTCAATTGATAACGCTAACTTAACTAGCTTCACTTCAACGAATAGAGCTGACTTGCTTCACTTCACTTCAACTGATTGGCCTCACTTAGTTAGCTTCACCCCATCTGATAAAGCTCACTTAACTGGCTTCACTTTAACTAATAGAGCTCACTTGCTTTACTTCACTTCAACTGATTGGGCTCACTCAGTTAGCTTCACCTCAACTGATAACGCTCACTTAACTAGCTTCACTTCAAATAATAGAGCTAACTTGCTTCACTTCACTTCAAATGATTAAGCTCAGTCGCTTCACTTCACTGCGACTTATTGGACTTACTTTGTTAGCTTCACCTCAACTTGTAACGCTCACTTAACTAGCTTCACTTTAAGTAATAGAGCTCACTTGCTTCACTTCACTTCAACTGATTGGGCTCACTTAGTTAGCTTCACCTCATCTGATAACGCTCACTTTACTAGCTTCACTTTAACTAATAGAGCTCACTTGCTTCACTTCACTTCAACTGATTGGGCTCACTTAGTTAGCTTCACCTCAACTGATAACGCTCATTCAGTTAGCTTAACTTCAACTGATAACGCTCACTTAACTAGCTTCACTTCAACTGATAGAGCTAACTTGCTTCACTTCACTTCAAATGATTAAGCTCAGTCGCTTCACTTCACTGCGACTTATTGGACTTACTTTGTTAGCTTCACCTCAACTGATAACGCTCACTTAACTAGCTTCACTTTAAGTAATAGAGCTCACTTGCTTCACTTCACTTCAACTGATTGGGCTCACTTAGTTAGCTTCACCTCATCTGATAACGCTCACTTTACTAGCTTCACTTTAACTAATAGAGCTCACTTGCTTCACTTCACTTCGAATGAATAAGCTCAGTTGCTTTACTTCACTTCAACTGATTCAGCTCACTTTACTAGCTTCACTTCAACTAACAGAGCTCACTTGTTTCATTTCACTTCAATTGATTAAGCTCAGTTGCTTCACTTCACTTCAACTGATCAAGTTCAGTTGCCTCACTTCAATTCAACTGATTCAGCTCACTTAACTAGCTTCACTTCAACTAACAGAGCTTACTTGTTTCACTTCACTTCAATTGATTGAGCTCAGTTGCTTCACTTCACTTCAACTGATCAAGTTCAGTTGCCTCACTTCAATTCAACTGATTCAGCTCACTTAACTAGCTTCACTTTATCTGATAGAGATCACTTGTTTCACTTCACTTTCATTGAATAAGCTCAGTTGCTTCACTTTACTTCAACTGATTAAGCTCAGTTGCCTCACTTCACTTCAACTGATTGGACTCACTTATTCATCTTCACCTCAATTGATAACGCTCTCTTAACTAGTTTCACTTCAACTAATAGACCTAACTTGATCACTTCATTTCGAATGATTGGGCTCACTTAGTTAGCTTCAGCTCAACTGATAACGCTCACTTAGCTAGCTTCACTTCAACTAATTGAGCTCACTTGCATCACTTCACTTTGAATGATTAAGCTCAGTTGCTTCACTTCACTTCAACTGATTCAGCTCAATTAGTTCACTTCACTTCAACTAATTGGACTCACTTAATTACCTTCACCTCAACTGATAACGCTCATTCAGTTAGCTTAACCTCAACTGATATTTAGAATTATTTAGTATTATAGTGAATTGTATATTATACATTATAATATTACCGAATGATATTTTTGTGTAATTTTGTGTTTTGAATATTCATATGCATTACAAAGCTTAGTTGCTTCACTTTAACTAACAGAGCTCACTTGTTTCACTTCACTTCAATTGATTAAGCTCAGTTGCTTTACTTCACTTCAACTGATTAAGCTCAGTTGCCTCACTTTACTTCAACTGATCAAGTTCAGTTGCCTCACTTCAATTCAACTGATTCAGCTCACTTAACTAGCTTCACTTTATCTGATAGAGATCACTTGTTTCACTTCACTTTCATTGATTAAGCTCAGTTGCTTCACTTTACTTCAACTGATTAAGCTCAGTTGCCTCACTTCACTTCAACTGATTGGACTTACTTATTCATCTTCACCTCAATTGATAACGCTCTCTTAACTAGTTTCACTTCAACTAATAGACCTAACTTGATCACTTCATTTCGAATGATTAAGCTGAGTTGCTTCACTTCACTTCAACTGATTAAGCTGAGTTGCTTCACTTCAACTAACAGAGTTCACTTGTTTCACTTTACTTCAATTGATTAAGCTCAGTTGCTTCACTTCACTTCAGCTGATTGGACTCAGTTATTCATCTTCACCTCAATTGATAACGCTCACTTAACTAGCTTCATTTCAACTAATAGAGCTAAATTGCTTCACTTCACTTCAACTGATTGGGCTCACTTAGTTAGCTTCACCTCAACTGATAACTCTCACTTAACTAGCTTCATTTTAACTAATAGAGCCAACTTGCTTCACTTCACTTCAACTGATTAAGCTAAGTTGCTTTACTTCAACTAACAGAGCTAACTTGTTTCACTTCACTTCAATTGATTAAGCTCAGTTGCTTCACTTCACTGCAACTTATTGGACTCACTTTGTTAGCTTCACCTCGACTGATAACGCTCACTTAGCTAGCTTCACTTCAACTAATAGAGCTAACTTCCTTCACTTCACTTCGAATGAATAAGCTCAGTTGCTTTACTTCACTTCAACTGATTCAGCTCACTTAACTAGCTTCACTTCAACTAACAGAGCTCACATGTTTCATTTCACTTCAATTGATTAAGCTCAGTTGCTTCACTTCACTTCAACTGATTAAGCTCAGTTGCCTCAGATCACCTCAACTGATTGGACTCACTTATTCATCTTCACCTCAACTGATAACTCTCACTTAACTAGCTTCATTTTAACTAATAGAGCCAACTTGCTTCACTTCACTTCAACTGATTAAGCTCAGTTGCTTTACTTCAACTAACAGAGCTCACTTGTTTCACTTCACTTCAATTGATTAAGCTCAGTTGCTTTACTTCACTTCAACTGATTAAGCTCAGTTGCCTCACTGTACTTCAACTGATCAAGTTCAGTTGCCTCACTTCAATTCAACTGATTCAGCTCACTTAACTAGCTTCACTTTATCTGATAGAGATCACTTGTTTCACTTCACTTTCATTGATTAAGCTCAGTTGCTTCACTTTACTTCAACTGATTAAGCTCAGTTGCCTCACTTCACTTCAACTGATTGGACTTACTTATTCATCTTCACCTCAATTGATAACGCTCTCTTAACTAGTTTCACTTCAACTAATAGACCTAACTTGATCACTTCATTTCGAATGATTAAGCTGAGTTGCTTCACTTCACTTCAACTGATTAAGCTGAGTTGCTTCACTTCAACTAACAGAGTTCACTTGTTTCACTTTACTTCAATTGATTAAGCTCAGTTGCTTCACTTCACTTCAGCTGATTGGACTCAGTTATTCATCTTCACCTCAATTGATAACGCTCACTTAACTAGCTTCATTTCAACTAATAGAGCTAAATTGCTTCACTTCACTTCAACTGATTGGGCTCACTTAGTTAGCTTCACCTCAACTGATAACTCTCACTTAACTAGCTTCATTTTAACTAATAGAGCCAACTTGCTTCACTTCACTTCAACTGATTAAGCTAAGTTGCTTTACTTCAACTAACAGAGCTCACTTGTTTCACTTCACTTCAATTGATTAAGCTCAGTTGCTTCACTTCACTGCAACTTATTGGACTTACTTTGTTAGCTTCACCTCAACTGATAACGCTCACTCAACTAGCCGCACTTCAACTAATAGAGCTAACTTGTTTCACTTCACTTCAATTGATTAAGTTCAGTTGCTTCACTTGACTTCAACTTATTGGACTCACTTTGTTAGCTTCACCTCGACTGATAACGCTCACTTTGCTAGCTTCACTTCAACTAATAGAGCTAACTTCCTTCACTTCACTTCGAATGAATAAGCTCAGTTGCTTTACTTCACTTCAACTGATTCAGCTCACTTAACTAGCTTCACTTCAACTAACAGAGCTCACATGTTTCATTTCACTTCAATTGATTAAGCTCAGTTGCTTCACTTCACTTCAACTGATCAAGTTCAGTTGCCTCACTTCAATTCAACTGATTCAGCTCACTTAACTAGCTTCACTTTATCTGATAGAGATCACTTGTTTCACTTCACTTTCATTGATTAAGCTCAGTTGCTTCACTATACTTCAACTGATTAAGCTCAGTTGCCTCAGATCACCTCAACTGATTGGACTCACTTATTCATCTTCACCTCAACTGATAACTCTCACTTAACTAGCTTCATTTTAACTAATAGAGCCAACTTGCTTCACTTCACTTCAACTGATTAAGCTCAGTTGCTTTACTTCAACTAACAGAGCTCACTTGTTTCACTTCACTTCAATTGATTAAGCTCAGTTGCTTCACTTCACTGCAACTTATTGGACTTACTTTGTTAGCTTCACCTCAACTGATAACGCTCACTCAACTAGCCGCACTTCAACTAATAGAGCTAACTTGTTTCACTTCACTTCAATTGATTAAGCTCAGTTGCTTCACTTGACTTCAACTTATTGGACTCACTTTGTTAGCTTCACCTCGACTGATAACCCTCACTTAGCTAGCTTCACTTCAACTAATAGAGCTAACTTCCTTCACTTCACTTCGAATGCTTAAGCTCAGTTGCTTCACTTCACTTCAGCTGATTGGACTCAGTTATTCATCTTCACCTCAATTGATAACGCTCACTTAAGTAGCTTTACTTCAACTAATAGAGCTTACTAGCTTCACTTCACTTTAAATGATTAGGCTCAGTTGCTTCATTTCAGTTCAGCTGATTGGACTCAGTTATTCATCTTCACCTCAATTGATAACGCTAACTTAACTAGCTTCACTTCAACGAATAGAGCTGACTTGCTTCACTTCACTTCAACTGATTGGCCTCACTTAGTTAGCTTCACCCCATCTGATAAAGCTCACTTAACTGGCTTCACTTTAACTAATAGAGCTCACTTGCTTTACTTCACTTCAACTGATTGGGCTCACTCAGTTAGCTTCACCTCAACTGATAACGCTGACTTAACTAGCTTCACTTCAAATAATAGAGCTAACTTGCTTCACTTCACTTCAAATGATTAAGCTCAGTCGCTTCACTTCACTGCGACTTATTGGACTTACTTTGTTAGCTTCACCTCAACTGATAACGCTCACTTAACTAGCTTCACTTTAAGTAATAGAGCTCACTTGCTTCACTTCACTTCAACTGATTGGGCTCACTTAGTTAGCTTCACCTCATCTGATAACGCTCACTTTACTAGCTTCACTTTAACTAATAGAGCTCACTTGCTTCACTTCACTTCAACTGATTGGGCTCACTTAGTTAGCTTCACCTCAACTGATAACGCTCACTTAGCTAGCTTCACTTCAACTAATAGAGCTAACTTCCTTCACTTCACTTCGAATGAATAAGCTCAGTTGCTTTACTTCACTCCAACTGATTCAGCTCACTTAACTAGCTTCACTTCAACTAACAGAGCTCACATGTTTCATTTCACTTCAATTGATTAAGCTCAGTTGCTTCACTTCACTTCAACTGATTAAGCTCAGTTGCCTCAGATCACCTCAACTGATTGGACTCACTTATTCATCTTCACCTCAACTGATAACTCTCACTTAACTAGCTTCATTTTAACTAATAGAGCCAACTTGCTTCACTTCACTTCAACTGATTAAGCTCAGTTGCTTTACTTCAACTAACAGAGCTCACTTGTTTCACTTCACTTCAATTGATTAAGCTCAGTTGCTTTACTTCACTTCAACTGATTAAGCTCAGTTGCCTCACTGTACTTCAACTGATCAAGTTCAGTTGCCTCACTTCAATTCAACTGATTCAGCTCACTTAACTAGCTTCACTTTATCTGATAGAGATCACTTGTTTCACTTCACTTTCATTGATTAAGCTCAGTTGCTTCACTTGACTTCAACTTATTGGACTCACTTTGTTAGCTTCACCTCGACTGATAACGCTCACTTAGCTAGCTTCACTTCAACTAATAGAGCTAACTTCCTTCACTTCACTTCGAATGAATAAGCTCAGTTGCTTTACTTCATTCAACTGATTCAGCTCACTTAACTAGCTTCACTTCAACTAACAGAGCTCACATGTTTCATTTCACTTCAATTGATTAAGCTCAGTTGCTTCACTTCACTTCAACTGATTAAGCTCAGTTGCCTCAGATCACCTCAACTGATTGGACTCACTTATTCATCTTCACCTCAACTGATAACTCTCACTTAACTAGCTTCATTTTAACTAATAGAGCCAACTTGCTTCACTTCACTTCAACTGATTAAGCTCAGTTGCTTTACTTCAACTAACAGAGCTCACTTGTTTCACTTCACTTCAATTGATTAAGCTCAGTTGCTTTACTTCACTTCAACTGATTAAGCTCAGTTGCCTCACTGTACTTCAACTGATCAAGTTCAGTTGCCTCACTTCAATTCAACTGATTCAGCTCACTTAACTAGCTTCACTTTATCTGATAGAGATCACTTGTTTCACTTCACTTTCATTGATTAAGCTCAGTTGCTTCACTTTACTTCAACTGATTAAGCTCAGTTGCCTCACTTCACTTCAACTGATTGGACTTACTTATTCATCTTCACCTCAATTGATAACGCTCTCTTAACTAGTTTCACTTCAACTAATAGACCTAACTTGATCACTTCATTTCGAATGATTAAGCTGAGTTGCTTCACTTCACTTCAACTGATTAAGCTGAGTTGCTTCACTTCAACTAACAGAGTTCACTTGTTTCACTTTACTTCAATTGATTAAGCTCAGTTGCTTCACTTCACTTCAGCTGATTGGACTCAGTTATTCATCTTCACCTCAATTGATAACGCTCACTTAACTAGCTTCATTTCAACTAATAGAGCTAAATTGCTTCACTTCACTTCAACTGATTGGGCTCACTTAGTTAGCTTCACCTCAACTGATAACTCTCACTTAACTAGCTTCATTTTAACTAATAGAGCCAACTTGCTTCACTTCACTTCAACTGATTAAGCTAAGTTGCTTTACTTCAACTAACAGAGCTCACTTGTTTCACTTCACTTCAATTGATTAAGCTCAGTTGCTTCACTTCACTGCAACTTATTGGACTTACTTTGTTAGCTTCACCTCAACTGATAACGCTCACTCAACTAGCCGCACTTCAACTAATAGAGCTAACTTGTTTCACTTCACTTCAATTGATTAAGTTCAGTTGCTTCACTTGACTTCAACTTATTGGACTCACTTTGTTAGCTTCACCTCGACTGATAACGCTCACTTAGCTAGCTTCACTTCAACTAATAGAGCTAACTTCCTTCACTTCACTTCGAATGAATAAGCTCAGTTGCTTTACTTCACTTCAACTGATTCAGCTCACTTAACTAGCTTCACTTCAACTAACAGAGCTCACATGTTTCATTTCACTTCAATTGATTAAGCTCAGTTGCTTCACTTCACTTCAACTGATCAAGTTCAGTTGCCTCACTTCAATTCAACTGATTCAGCTCACTTAACTAGCTTCACTTTATCTGATAGAGATCACTTGTTTCACTTCACTTTCATTGATTAAGCTCAGTTGCTTCACTTTACTTCAACTGATTAAGCTCAGTTGCCTCAGATCACCTCAACTGATTGGACTCACTTATTCATCTTCACCTCAACTGATAACTCTCACTTAACTAGCTTCATTTTAACTAATAGAGCCAACTTGCTTCACTTCACTTCAACTGATTAAGCTCAGTTGCTTTACTTCAACTAACAGAGCTCACTTGTTTCACTTCACTTCAATTGATTAAGCTCAGTTGCTTCACTTCACTGCAACTTATTGGACTTACTTTGTTAGCTTCACCTCAACTGATAACGCTCACTCAACTAGCCGCACTTCAACTAATAGAGCTAACTTGTTTCACTTCACTTCAATTGATTAAGCTCAGTTGCTTCACTTCACTGCAACTTATTGGACTTACTTTGTTAGCTTCACCTCAACTGATAACGCTCACTCAACTAGCCGCACTTCAACTAATAGAGCTAACTTGTTTCACTTCACTTCAATTGATTAAGCTCAGTTGCTTCACTTGACTTCAACTTATTGGACTCACTTTGTTAGCTTAACCTCGACTGATAACGCTCACTTAGCTAGCTTCACTTCAACTAATAGAGCTAACTTCCTTCACTTCACTTCGAATGCTTAAGCTCAGTTGCTTCACTTCACTTCAGCTGATTGGACTCAGTTATTCATCTTCACCTCAATTGATAACGCTCACTTAAGTAGCTTTACTTCAACTAATAGAGCTTACTAGCTTCACTTCACTTTAAATGATTAGGCTCAGTTGCTTCATTTCAGTTCAGCTGATTGGACTCAGTTATTCATCTTCACCTCAATTGATAACGCTAACTTAACTAGCTTCACTTCAACGAATAGAGCTGACTTGCTTCACTTCACTTCAACTGATTGGCCTCACTTAGTTAGCTTCACCCCATCTGATAAAGCTCACTTAACTGGCTTCACTTTAACTAATAGAGCTCACTTGCTTTACTTCACTTCAACTGATTGGGCTCACTCAGTTAGCTTCACCTCAACTGATAACGCTCACTTAACTAGCTTCACTTCAAATAATAGAGCTAACTTGCTTCACTTCACTTCAAATGATTAAGCTCAGTCGCTTCACTTCACTGCGACTTATTGGACTTACTTTGTTAGCTTCACCTCAACTGATAACGCTCACTTAACTAGCTTCACTTTAAGTAATAGAGCTCACTTGCTTCACTTCACTTCAACTGATTGGGCTCACTTAGTTAGCTTCACCTCATCTGATAACGCTCACTTTACTAGCTTCACTTTAACTAATAGAGCTCACTTGCTTCACTTCACTTCAACTGATTGGGCTCACTTAGTTAGCTTCACCTCAACTGATAACGCTCATTCAGTTAGCTTAACTTCAACTGATAACGCTCACTTAACTAGCTTCACTTCAACTGATAGAGCTCACTTGCTTCACATCACTTCAACTGATTGGCCTCACTTAGTTAGCTTCACTTCAACAAATACAGCTGACTTGCTTCACTTCACTTCAACTGACTGGCCTCACTTAGTTAGCTTCACCTCATCTGATAACGCTCACTTAAATAGCTTCACTTTAAGTAATAGAGCTCACTTCCTTCACTTCACTTCAACTGATTGGGCTTACTTAGTTAGCTTCACCTTAACTGAAAACGCTCACTTAACTAGCTTCACTTCAAATAATAGAGCTAACTTGCTTCACTTTATTTCAAATGATTAGGCTTAGTTGATTCACTTCACTTCAACTGATTGCACTCACTTACTTAGTTTTACCTCAACTGATAACGCTCATCCAGTTAGCTTCACCGCAACTGATAACGGTCACCTAACTAGCTTCACTCTAACTAATAGAGCTCAATTGTTTCACTTTACTTTAATTGATTAAGCTCACTTGCTTCACTTCACTTCAACTAATACAGCTCAGTTGCTTCACTTCATTTCAACTGATTGGGCTCCCTTAGTTAGCTTCACCTCAACTTATTCAGCTCACTTAACTAGCTTCACTTCAACTAATAGAGCTCACTTGCTTCACTTCACTTCAACTGATTGGGCTCACTTAGTTAGCTTCACCTCAATTGATAACGCTCACTTAACTAGCTTCACTTCAACTAATAGAGCTAACTAGCTTCACTTCACTTCAAATGATTAAGCTCAATTAGTTCACTTCACTTCAACTAATTGGACTCACTTAATTACCTTCACCTCAACTGATAACGCTCATTCAGTTAGCTTAACCTCAACTGATATTTAGAATTATTTAGTATTATAGTGAATTGTATATTATACATTATAATATTACCGAATGATATTTTTGTGTAATTTTGTGTTTTGAATATTCATATGCATTACAAAGCTCAGTTGCTTCACTTTAACTAACAGAGCTCGCTTGTTTCACTTCACTTCAATTGATTAAGCTCAGTTGCTTTACTTCACTTCAACTGATCAAGTTCAGTTGCCTCACTTCAATTCAATTGATTCAGCTCACTTAACTAGCTTCACTTTATCTGATAGAGATCACTTGTTTCACTTCACTTTCATTGATTAAGATCAGTTGCTTCACTTTACTTCAACTGATTAAGCTCAGTTGCCTCACTTCACTTCAACTGATTGGACTCAGTTATTCATCTTCACCTCAATTGATAACGCTCACTTAAGTAGCTTTACTTCAACTAATAGAGCTTACTAGCTTCACTTCACTTTAAATGATTAGGCTCAGTTGCTTCATTTCAGTTCAGCTGATTGGACTCAGTTATTCATCTTCACCTCAATTGATAACGCTAACTTAACTAGCTTCACTTCAACGAATAGAGCTGACTTGCTTCACTTCACTTCAACTGATTGGCCTCACTTAGTTAGCTTCACCCCATCTGATAAAGCTCACTTAACTGGCTTCACTTTAACTAATAGAGCTCACTTGCTTTACTTCACTTCAACTGATTGGGCTCACTCAGTTAGCTTCACCTCAACTGATAACGCTCACTTAACTAGCTTCACTTTAAGTAATAGAGCTCACTTGCTTCACTTCACTTCAACTGATTGGGCTCACTTAGTTAGATTCACCTCATCTGATAACGCTCACTTTACTAGCTTCACTTTAACTAATAGAGCTCACTTGCTTCACTTCACTTCAACTGATTGGGCTCACTTAGTTAGCTTCACCTCAACTGATAACGCTCATTCAGTTAGCTTAACTTCAACTGATAACGCTCACTTAACTAGCTTCACTTCAACTGATAGAGCTCACTTGCTTCACATCACTTCAACTGATTGGCCTCACTTAGTTAGCTTCACTTCAACAAATACAGCTGACTTGCTTCACTTCACTTCAACTGACTGGCCTCACTTAGTTAGCTTCACCTCATCTGATAACGCTCACTTAACTAGCTTCACTTTAAGTAATAAAGCTCACTTCCTTCACTTCACTTCAACTGATTGGGCTTACTTAGTTAGCTTCACCTTAACTGAAAACGCTCACTTAACTAGCTTCACTTCAAATAATAGAGCTAACTTGCTTCACTTCATTTCAAATGATTAGGCTTAGTTGATTCACTTCACTTCAACTGATTGCACTCACTTACTTAGTTTTACCTTAACTGATAACGCTCATCCAGTTAGCTTCACCGCAACTGATAACGCTTACCTAACAAGCTTCACTCTAACTAATAGAGCTCAATTGTTTCACTTTACTTTAATTGATTAAGCTCACTTGCTTCACTTCACTTCAACTAATACAGCTCAGTTGCTTCACTTCATTTCAACTGATTGGGCTCCCTTAGTTAGCTTCACCTCAACTTATTCAGCTCACTTAACTAGCTTCACTTCAACTAATAGAGCTCACTTGCTTCACTTCACTTCAACTGATTGGGCTCACTTAGTTAGCTTCACCTCAATTGATAACGCTCACTTAACTAGCTTCACTTCAACTAATAGAGCTAACTAGCTTCACTTCACTTCAAATGATTAAGCTCAATTAGTTCACTTCACTTCAACTAATTGGACTCACTTAATTACCTTCACCTCAACTGATAACGCTCATTCAGTTAGCTTAACCTCAACTGATATTTAGAATTATTTAGTATTATAATGAATTGTATATTATACATTATAATATTACCGAATGATATTTTTGTGTAATTTTGTGTTTTGAATATTCATATGCATTACAAAGCTCAGTTGCTTCACTTTAACTAACAGAGCTCACTTGTTTCACTTCACTTCAATTGATTAAGCTCAGTTGCTTTACTTCACTTCAACTGATCAAGTTCAGTTGCCTCACTTCAATTCAACTGATTCAGCTCACTTAACTAGCTTCACTTTATCTGATAGAGATCACTTGTTTCACTTCACTTTCATTGATTAAGATCAGTTGCTTCACTTTACTTCAACTGATTAAGCTCAGTTGCCTCACTTCACTTCAACTGATTGGACTCACTTATTCATCTTCACCTCAATTGATAACGCTCTCTTAACTAGTTTCACTTCAACTGATAGACCTAACTTGATCACTTCATTTCGAATGATTAA
The DNA here is from genome assembly GCA_939192795.1 of Bombylius discolor. Taxonomy (NCBI): domain Eukaryota; kingdom Metazoa; phylum Arthropoda; class Insecta; order Diptera; family Bombyliidae; genus Bombylius; species Bombylius discolor. The sequence goes on from OW584238.1 coordinate 28,320,415, forward strand.
GCTCAGTTGCTTCACTTCACTTCAACTGATTGGACTCAGTTATTCATCTTCACCTCAATTAATAACGCTCACTTAAGTAGCTTCACTTTATCTGATAGAGATCACTTGTTTCACTTCACTTTCATTGAATAAGCTCAGTTGCTTCACTTTACTTCAACTGATTAAGCTCAGTTGCCTCACTTCACTTCAACTTATTGGACTCACTTTGTTAGCTTACCTCAAATGATAACGCTCACTTAACTAGCTGCACTTCAACTAATAGAGCTCACTTGCTTCACTTCACTTCGAATGAATAAGCTCAGTTGCTTTACTTCACTTCAACTGATTCAGCTCACTTTACTAGCTTCACTTCAACTAACAGAGCTCACTTGTTTCATTTCACTTCAATTGATTAAGCTCAGTTGCTTCACTTCACTTCAACTGATCAAGTTCAGTTGCCTCACTTCAATTCAACTGATTCAGCTCACTTAACTAGCTTCACTTTATCTGATAGAGATCACTTGTTTCACTTCACTTTCATTGATTAAGCTCAGTTGCTTCACTTTACTTCAACTGATTAAGCTCAGTTGCTTCACTTCACTTCAACTGATTGGACTCACTTATTCATCTTCACCTCAATTGATAACGCTCTCTTAACTAGTTTCACTTCAACTAATAGACCTAACTTGATCACTTCATTTCGAATGATTAAGCTCAGTTGCTTCACTTCACTTCAGCTGATTGGACTCAGTTATTCATCTTCACCTCAATTAATAACGCTCACTTAAGTAGCTTCACTTCAACTAATAGAGCTAACTTGCTTCACTTTACTTCAACTGATTGGGCTCACTTAGTTAGCTTCAGCTCAACTAATAACGCTCACTTAGCTAGCTTCACTTCAACTAATTGAGTTCACTTGCATCACTTCACTTTGAATGATTAAGCTCAGTTGCTTCACTTCACTTCAACTGATTCAGCTCACTTAACTAGCTTCACTTCAACTAACAGAGCTTACTTGTTTCACTTCACTTCAATTGATTAAGCTCAGTTGATTTACATCACTTCAACTGTTCAAGCTCAGTTGCTTTACTTCACTTTAACTGATTAAGCTCATTTGCCTCACTTCACTTCAACTGATTGGACTCACTTATTCATCTTCACCTCAATTGATAACGCTCATTAAACTAGCTTCACTTCAACTAATAGAGCTAACTTGTTTCACTTCACTTCAATTGATTAAGCTCAGTTGCTTCACTTGACTTTAACTTATTGGACTCACTTTGTTAGCTTCACCTCGACTGATAACGCTCACTTAGCTAGCTCCACTTCAACTAATAGAGCTAACTTCCTTCACTTCACTTCGAATGAATAAGCTCAGTTGCTTTACTTCACTTCAACTGATTCAGCTCACTTAACTAGCTTCACTTCAACTAACAGAGCTCACTTGTTTCATTTCACTTCAATTGATTAAGCTCAGTTGCTTTACTTCACTTCAACTGATCAAGTTCAGTTGCCTCACTTCAATTCAACTGATTCAGCTCACTTAACTAGCTTCACTTTATCTGATAGAGATCACTTGTTTCACTTCACTTTCATTGATTAAGCTCAGTTGCTTCACTTTACTTCAACTGATTAAGCTCAGTTGCCTCACTTCACTTCAACTGATTGGACTCACTTATTCATCTTCACCTCAATTGATAACGCTCTCTTAACTAGTTTCACTTCAACTAATAGACCTAACTTGATCACTTCATTTCGAATGATTAAGCTGAGTTGCTTCACTTCACTTCAACTGATTAAGCTGAGTTGCTTCACTTCAACTAACAGAGTTCACTTGTTTCACTTTACTTCAATTGATTAAGCTCAGTTGCTTCACTTCACTTCAGCTGATTGGACTCAGTTATTCATCTTCACCTCAATTGATAACGCTCACTTAACTAGCTTCACTTCAACTAATAGAGCTAAATTGCTTCACTTCACTTCAACTGATTGGGCTCACTTAGTTAGCTTCAGCTCAACTGATAACTCTCACTTAACTAGCTTCATTTTAACTAATAGAGCTAACTTGCTTCACTTCACTTCAACTGAATGGGCTCACTTAGTTAGCTTCACCTCAACTGATAACTCTCACTTAACTAGCTTCATTTTAACTAATAGAGCCAACTTGCTTCACTTCACTTCAACTGATTAAGCTCAGTTGCTTTACTTCAACTAACAGAGCTCACTTGTTTCACTTCACTTCAATTGATTAAGCTCAGTTGCTTCACTTCACTGCAACTTATTGGACTTACTTTGTTAGCTTCACCTCAACTGATAACGCTCACTCAACTAGCCGCACTTCAACAAATAGCGCGCACTTGCTTCACTTCAGTTCGAATGATCAAGGTCAGTTGCTTCATTCCACTTCAACTGCTTAAGCTCAGTTGCTTCACTTCACTTCAGCTGATTGGACTTTCTTATTCATCTTCACCTCAATTGATAACGCTCTCTTAACTAGTTTCACTTCAACTAATAGACCTAACTTGATCACTTCATTTCGAATTATTAAGCTCAGTTGCTTCACTTCACTTCAGCTGATTGGACTCAGTTATTCATTTTCACCTCAATTAATAACGCTCACTTAAGTAGCTTCACTTCAACTAATAGAGCTAACTTGCTTCACTTTACTTCAACTGATTGGGCTCACATAGTTAGCTTCAGCTCAACTGATAACGCTCACTTAGCTAGCTTCACTTCAACTAATTGAGCTCACTTGCTTCACTTCACTTTGAATGATTAAGCTCAGTTGCTTCACTTCAGTTCAACTGATTCAGCTCTCTTAACTAGCTTCACTTCAACTAACAGAGCTCTTTTTTTTCACTTCACTTTAATTGATTAAGCTCAGTTGCTTCACTTCACTTCAACTGATTAAGCTCAGTTCCCTCACTTCAATTCAACTGATTCAGCTCACTTAACTAGCTTCAATTTAACTGATAGAGATCACTTGTTTCACTTCACTTCAATTGATTAAGCTCAGTTGCTTCACTTCACTTCAACTGATCAAGCTCAGTTGCCTCACTTCAATTCAACTGATTCAGCTCACTTAACTAGCTTCATTTTAACTGATAGAGATCACTTGTTTCACTTCACTTCAATTGATTAAGCTCAGTTGCTTCACTTCACTGCAACCTTTTGGACTTACTTTGTTAGCTTCACCTCAACTGATAACGCTCACTTAACTAGCTTCACTTTAACTAATAGGGCTCACTTGCTTCACTTCACTTCAGCTGATTGGACTCACTTATTCATCTTCACCTCAATTGATAACGCTCTCTTAACTAGTTTCACTTCAACTAATAGACCTAACTTGATCACTTCATTTCGAATGATTAAGCTCAGTTGCTTCACTTCACTTCAGCTGATTGGACTCAGTTATTCATCTTCACCTCAATTAATAACGCTCACTTAACTAGCTTCACTTCAACTAATAGAGCTTACTTGCTTCACTTCACTTCAACTGATTGGGCTCACTCAGTTAGCTTCATCTCAACTGATAACGCTCACCTAACTAGCTTCACTTCAAATAATAGAGCTAACTTGCTTCACTTCACTTCAAATGATTAAGCTCAGTCGCTTCACTTCACTTCAACTGATTGGACTCACTTACTTAGCTTCACCTTAACTGATAACGCTCATTTAGTTAGCTTCACCGCAACTGTTAACGCTCACTTAACTAGCTTCACTCTAACTTATAGAGCTCAATTGTTCCACTTTACTTTAATTGATTAACCTCATTTGCTTCACTTCACTTCAACTAATAGAGCTCAGTTGCTTCACTTCACTTCAACTGATTGGGCTCAGTTAGTTAGCTTCACCTCAACTGATAACGCTCACTTAACTAGCTTCACTTCAACTAATAGAGCTAACTAGCTTCACTTAACTTCAAATGATTAAGCTCAGTTGCTTCACTTCACTTCAACTAATTGGACTCACTTAATTACCTTCACCTCAACTTTTAACGCTCATTCAGTTAGTTTAACCTCAACTGATAACTAGAATTATTTAGTATTATAGTGAATTGTATATTATACATTATAATATTACCGAATGATATTTTTGTGTAATTTTGTGTTTTGTATATTCATATGCATTACAAAGCTCAGTTGCTTCGCTTTAACTAACAGAGCTCACTTGTTTCACTTCACTTCAATTGATTAAGCTCAGTTGCTTCACTTCACTTCAACTGATCAAGCTCAGTTGCCTCACTTCAATTCAACTGATTCAGCTCACTTAACTAACTTCACTTTAACTGATAGAGATCACTTGTTTCACTTCACTTTAATTGATTAAGCTCAGTTGCTTCACTTCACTTCAACTGATTAAGCTCAGTTGCCTCAGCTCACTTCAACTGATTGGACTCACTTATTCATCTTCACCTCAATTGATAACGCTTTCTTAACTAGTTTCACTTCAACTAATAGACCTAACTTGATCACTTCATTTCGAATGATTAAGCTGAGTTGCTTCACTTCACTTCAACTGATTAAGCTGAGTTGCTTCACTTCAACTAACAGAGTTCACTTGTTTCACTTTACTTCGAATGATTAAGCTCAGTTGCTTCACTTCACTTCAACTGATTCAGCTCACTTAACTAGCTTCACTTCAACTAACAGAGCTCACTTGTTTCACTTCACTTGAATTGATTAAGCTCAGTTGCTTCACTTCACTTCAACTAATCAAGCTCAGTTGCCTCACTTCAATTCAACTGATTCAGCTCATTTAACTAGCTTCACTTTAACTCATAGAGATCACTTGTTTCACTTCACTTTAATTGATTAAGCTCAGTTGCTTCACTTCACTTCAACTGATTAAGCTCGGTTCCCTCACTTCAATTCAACTGATTCAGCTCACTTAACTAGCTTCACTTTAACTGATAGAGATCACTTGTTTCACTTCACTTTAATTGATTAAGCTCAGTTGCTTCACTTCACTTCAACTGATTAAGTTCAGTTGCCTCAGTTCACTTCAACTGATTGGACTCACTTATTCATCTTCACCTCAATTGATAACGCTCACTCAACTAGCTTCACTTGACCTAATAAAGCTCACTTGCTTAACTTCACTTCAACTGATTGGGCTTACTCAGTTAGCTTCACCTCAACTGATAACGCTCACTTAACTAGCTTCACTTCAAATAATAGAGCTAACATGCTTCACTTTACTTCAAATGATTAAGCTCAGTTGCTTAACTTCACTTCAACTGATTGGACTCAGTTATTCATCTTCACCTCAATTGATAACGCTCACTTAAGTAGCTTTACTTCAACTAATAGAGCTTACTAGCTTCACTTCACTTTAAATGATTAGGCTCAGTTGCTTCATTTCAGTTCAGCTGATTGGACTCAGTTATTCATCTTCACCTCAATTGATAACGCTAACTTAACTAGCTTCACTTCAACGAATAGAGCTGACTTGCTTCACTTCACTTCAACTGATTGGCCTCACTTACTTAGCTTCACCTCAACTGATAACGCTGATTCAGTTAGCTTAACCTCAACTGATAACGCTCACTTAATTAGCTTCACTTTAACTAATAAAGCTCACTTGCTTAACTTCACTTCAACTGATTGGGCTCACTCAGTTAGCTTCACCTTAACTGATAACGCTCACTTAACTAGCTTCACTTCAACTAATAGAGCTCACTTGCTTCACTTAACTTCAACTGATTGGCCTCACTTAGTTAGCTTCACCGCAACTGATAACGCTCACTTAACTAGCTTCACTTCAACTGATAGAGATCACTTGTTTCACTTCACTTTAATTGATTGGGCTCACTCAGTTAGCTTCACCTTAACTGATAACGCTCACTTAACTAGCTTCACTTCAACTAATAGAGCTCACTTGCTTCACTTCACTGCAACCTTTTGGACTTACTTTGTTAGCTTCACCTCAACTGATAACGCTCACTTAACTAGCTTCACTTTAACTAATAGGGCTCACTTGCTTCACTTCACTTCAGCTGATTGGACTCACTTATTCATCTTCACCTCAATTGATAACGCTCTCTTAACTAGTTTCACTTCAACTAATAGACCTAACTTGATCACTTCATTTCGAATGATTAAGCTCAGTTGCTTCACTTCACTTCAGCTGATTGGACTCAGTTATTCATCTTCACCTCAATTAATAACGCTCACTTAACTAGCTTCACTTCAACTAATAGAGCTAACTTGATTCACTTTACTTCAACTGATTGGGCTCACTTAGTTAGCTTCAGCTCAACTGATAACGCTCACTTAGCTAGCTTCACTTCAAATAATTGAGCTCACTTGCTTCACTTCACTTTGGATGATTAAGCTCAGTTGCTTCACTTCACTTCAACTGATTCAGCTCTCTTAACTAGCTTCACTTCAACTAACAGTGCTCACTTGTTTCACTTCACTTTAATTGATTAAGCTCAGTTGCTTCACTTCACTTCAACTGATTAAGCTCAGTTCCCTCACTTCAATTCAACTGATTCAGCTTACTTAACTAGCTTCATTTTAACTGATAGAGATCACTTGTTTCACTTCACTTCAATTGATTAAGCTCAGTTTCTTCACTTCACTTCAACTGATCAAGCTCAGTTGCCTCACTTCAATTCAACTGATTCAGCTCACTTAACTAGCTTCATTTTAACTGATAGAGATCACTTGTTTCACTTCACTTCAATTGATTAAGCTCAGTTGCTTCACTTCACTGCAACCTTTTGGACTTACTTTGTTAGCTTCACCTCAACTGATAACGCTCACTCAACTAGCTCACTTTAACTAATAGAGCTCAGTTGCTTCACCTCACTTCAGCTGATTGGGCTCACTCAGTGAGCTTCACCTCAACTGATAACGCTCACTTAACTAGCTTCACTTCAAATAATAGAGCTAACTTGCTTCACTTCACTTCAAATGATTAAGCTCAGTTGCTTCACTTCACTTCAACTGTTTGGACTCACTTACTTAGCTTCACCTCAACTGATAACGCTCATTCAGTTAGCTTAACCTCAACTGATAACGCTCACTTAACTAGCTTCACTTTAACTAATAAAGCTCACTTGCTTCACTTCACTTCAACTGATTGGGCTCACTCAGTTAGCTTTACCTTAACTGATAACGCTCACTTAACTAGCTTCACTTCAACTAATAGAGCTCACTTGCTTCACTTCACTTCAACTGATTGGGCTCACTTAGTTAGCTTCACCGCAACTGATAACGCTCACTTAACTAGCTTCACTTCAACAACAAGAGCTGACTTGCTTCACTTCACTTCGACTGACTGGCCTCACTTAGCTAGCTTCACCTCATCTGATAACGCTCACTTAACTAGCTTCACTTTAACTAATAGAGCTTACTTGCTTCACTTCACTTCAACTGATTGGGCTCACTCAGTTAGCTTCACCTCAACTGATAACGCTCACCTAACTAGCTTCACTTCAAATAATAGAGCTAACTTGCTTCACTTCACTTCAAATGATTAAGCTCAGTCGCTTCACTTCACTTCAACTGATTGGACTCACTTACTTAGCTTCACCTTAACTGATAACGCTCATTTAGTTAGCTTCACCGCAACTGTTAACGCTCACTTAACTAGCTTCACTCTAACTTATAGAGCTCAATTGTTCCACTTTACTTTAATTGATTAACCTCATTTGCTTCACTTCACTTCAACTAATAGAGCTCAGTTGCTTCACTTCACTTCAACTGATTGGGCTCAGTTAGTTAGCTTCACCTCAACTGATAACGCTCACTTAACTAGCTTCACTTCAACTAATAGAGCTAACTAGCTTCACTTAACTTCAAATGATTAAGCTCAGTTGCTTCACTTCACTTCAACTAATTGGACTCACTTAATTACCTTCACCTCAACTTTTAACGCTCATTCAGTTAGTTTAACCTCAACTGATAACTAGAATTATTTAGTATTATAGTGAATTGTATATTATACATTATAATATTACCGAATGATATTTTTGTGTAATTTTGTGTTTTGTATATTCATATGCATTACAAAGCTCAGTTGCTTCGCTTTAACTAACAGAGCTCACTTGTTTCACTTCACTTCAATTGATTAAGCTCAGTTGCTTCACTTCACTTCAACTGATCAAGCTCAGTTGCCTCACTTCAATTCAACTGATTCAGCTCACTTAACTAACTTCACTTTAACTGATAGAGATCACTTGTTTCACTTCACTTTAATTGATTAAGCTCAGTTGCTTCACTTCACTTCAACTGATTAAGCTCAGTTGCCTCAGCTCACTTCAACTGATTGGACTCACTTATTCATCTTCACCTCAATTGATAACGCTTTCTTAACTAGTTTCACTTCAACTAATAGACCTAACTTGATCACTTCATTTCGAATGATTAAGCTGAGTTGCTTCACTTCACTTCAACTGATTAAGCTGAGTTGCTTCACTTCAACTAACAGAGTTCACTTGTTTCACTTTACTTCGAATGATTAAGCTCAGTTGCTTCACTTCACTTCAACTGATTCAGCTCACTTAACTAGCTTCACTTCAACTAACAGAGCTCACTTGTTTCACTTCACTTGAATTGATTAAGCTCAGTTGCTTCACTTCACTTCAACTAATCAAGCTCAGTTGCCTCACTTCAATTCAACTGATTCAGCTCATTTAACTAGCTTCACTTTAACTCATAGAGATCACTTGTTTCACTTCACTTTAATTGATTAAGCTCAGTTGCTTCACTTCACTTCAACTGATTAAGCTCGGTTCCCTCACTTCAATTCAACTGATTCAGCTCACTTAACTAGCTTCACTTTAACTGATAGAGATCACTTGTTTCACTTCACTTTAATTGATTAAGCTCAGTTGCTTCACTTCACTTCAACTGATTAAGTTCAGTTGCCTCAGTTCACTTCAACTGATTGGACTCACTTATTCATCTTCACCTCAATTGATAACGCTCACTCAACTAGCTTCACTTGACCTAATAAAGCTCACTTGCTTAACTTCACTTCAACTGATTGGGCTTACTCAGTTAGCTTCACCTCAACTGATAACGCTCACTTAACTAGCTTCACTTCAAATAATAGAGCTAACATGCTTCACTTCACTTCAAATGATTAAGCTCAGTTGCTTAACTTCACTTCAACTGATAACGCTCACTTAACTAGCTTCACTTCAACTGATAGAGATCACTTGTTTCACTTCACTTTAATTGATTAAGCTCAGTTGCTTCACTTCACTTCAACTGATCAAGCTCGGTTCCCTCACTTCAATTCAACTGATTCAGCTCACTTAACTAGCTTCATTTTAACTGATAGAGATCACTTGTTTCACTTCACTTTAATTGATTAAGCTCAGTTGCTTCACTTCACTTCAACTGATTAAGCTCAGTTGCCTCAGTTCACTTCAACTGATTGGACTCACTTATTCATCTTCACCTCAATTGATAACGCTCACTTAAGTAGCTTTACTTCAACTAATAGAGCTTACTAGCTTCACTTCACTTTAAATGATTAGGCTCAGTTGCTTCATTTCAGTTCAGCTGATTGGACTCAGTTATTCATCTTCACCTCAATTGATAACGCTAACTTAACTAGCTTCACTTCAACGAATAGAGCTGACTTGCTTCACTTCACTTCAACTGATTGGCCTCACTTACTTTGCTTCACCTCAACTGATAACGCTGATTCAGTTAGCTTAACCTCAACTGATAACGCTCACTTAATTAGCTTCACTTTAACTAATAAAGCTCACTTGCTTAACTTCACTTCAACTGATTGGGCTCACTCAGTTAGCTTCACCTTAACTGATAACGCTCACTCAACTAGCTTCACTTCAACTAATAGAGCTCACTTGCTTCACTTAACTTCAACTGATTGGCCTCACTTAGTTAGCTTCACCGCAACTGATAACGCTCACTTAACTAGCTTCACTTCAACTGATAGAGATCACTTGTTTCACTTCACTTTAATTGATTAAGCTCAGTTGCTTCACTTCACTTCAACTGATCAAGCTCGGTTCCCTCACTTCAATTCAACTGATTCAGCTCACTTAACCAGCTTCATTTTAACTGATAGAGATCACTTGTTTCACTTCACTTTAATTGATTAAGCTCAGTTGCTTCACTTCACTTCAACTGATTAAGCTCAGTTGCCTCAGTTCACTTCAACTGATTGGACTCACTTATTCATCTTCACCTCAATTGATAACGCTCACTTAACTAGCTTCACTTCAACTAAAAGAGCTAACTTGCTTCACTTCACTTCGAATGATTAAGCTCAGTTGCTTCACTTCATTTCAGCTGATTGGACTCAGTTATTCATCTTCACCTCAATTGATAACGCTCACTTAAGTAGCTTCACTTCAACTAATAGAGCTAACTAGCTTTACTTCACTTTAAATGATTAAGCTCAGTTGCTTCCCTTCACTTACACTAATTGGACTCACTTACTTAGCTTCAGCTCAACTGATAACGCTCATTCAGTTAGCTTCACCGCAACTGATAACGCTCACTTAACTAGCTTCACTCTAACTTATAGAGCTCAATTGTTTCACTTTACTTTAATTGATTAAGCTCACTTGTTTCACTTCACTTCAATTGATTAAGCTCAGTTGATTTACATCACTTCAACTGATCACGCTCTGTTGCTTTACTTCACTTCAACTGATTAAGCTCAGTTGCCTCACTTCAATTCAACTGATTCAGCTCACTTAACTAGCTTCATTTTAAATGATAGAGATCACTTGTTTCACTTCACTTTAATTGATTAAGCTCACTTGTTTCACTTCACTTCAATTGATTAAGCTCAGTTGATTTACATCACTTCAACTGATCACGCTCTGTTGCTTTACTTCACTTCAACTGATTAAGCTCAGTTGCCTCACTTCAATTCAACTGATTCAGCTCACTTAACTAGCTTCATTTTAAATGATAGAGATCACTTGTTTCACTTCACTTTAATTGATTAAGCTCACTTGTTTCACTTCACTTCAACTGATTAAGCTCAGTTGCCTCAGCTCACTTCAACTGATTGGACTCACTTATTCATCTTCACCTCAATTGATAACGCTTTCTTAACTAGTTTCACTTCAACTAATAGACCTAACTTGATCACTTCATTTCGAATGATTAAGCTGAGTTGCTTCACTTCACTTCAACTGATTAAGCTGAGTTGCTTCACTTCAACTAACAGAGTTCACTTGTTTCACTTTACTTCGAATGATTAAGCTCAGTTGCTTCACTTCACTTCAACTGATTCAGCTCACTTAACTAGCTTCACTTCAACTAACAGAGCTCACTTGTTTCACTTCACTTGAATTGATTAAGCTCAATTGCTTCACTTCACTTCAACTAATCAAGCTCAGTTGCCTCACTTCAATTCAACTGATTCAGCTCATTTAACTAGCTTCACTTTAACTCATAGAGATCACTTGTTTCACTTCACTTTAATTGATTAATCTCAGTTGCTTCACTTCACTTCAACTGATTAAGCTCGGTTCCCTCACTTCAATTCAACTGATTCAGCTCACTTAACTAGCTTCACTTTAACTGATAGAGATCACTTATTTCACTTCACTTTAATTGATTAAGCTCAGTTGCTTCACTTCACTTCAACTGATTAAGTTCAGTTGCCTCAGTTCACTTCAACTGATTGGACTCACTTATTCATCTTCACCTCAATTGATAACGCTCACTCAACTAGCTTCACTTGACCTAATAAAGCTCACTTGCTTAACTTCACTTCAACTGATTGGGCTTACTCAGTTAGCTTCACCTCAACTGATAACGCTCACTTAACTAGCTTCACTTCAAATAATAGAGCTAACATGCTTCACTTCACTTCAAATGATTAAGCTCAGTTGCTTAACTTCACTTCAACTGATTGGACTCAGTTATTCATCTTCACCTCAATTGATAACGCTCACTTAAGTAGCTTTACTTCAACTAATAGAGCTTACTAGCTTCACTTCACTTTAAATGATTAGGCTCAGTTGCTTCATTTCAGTTCAGCTGATTGGACTCAGTTATTCATCTTCACCTCAATTGATAACGCTAACTTAACTAGCTTCACTTCAACGAATAGAGCTGACTTGCTTCACTTCACTTCAACTGATTGGCCTCACTTACTTAGCTTCACCTCAACTGATAACGCTGATTCAGTTAGCTTAACCTCAACTGATAACGCTCACTTAATTAGCTTCACTTTAACTAATAAAGCTCACTTGCTTAACTTCACTTCAACTGATTGGGCTCACTCAGTTAGCTTCACCTTAACTGATAACGCTCACTTAACTAGCTTCACTTCAACTAATAGAGCTCACTTGCTTCACTTAACTTCAACTGATTGGCCTCACTTAGTTAGCTTCACCGCAACTGATAACGCTCACTTAACTAGCTTCACTTCAACTGATAGAGATCACTTGTTTCACTTCACTTTAATTGATTAAGCTCAGTTGCTTCACTTCACTTCAACTGATCAAGCTCGGTTCCCTCACTTCAATTCAACTGATTCAGCTCACTTAACTAGCTTCATTTTAACTGATAGAGATCACTTGTTTCACTTCACTTTAATTGATTAAGCTCAGTTGCTTCACTTCACTTCAACTGATTAAGCTCAGTTGCCTCAGTTCACTTCAACTGATTGGACTCACTTATTCATCTTCACCTCAATTGATAACGCTCACTTAACTAGCTTCACTTCAACTAAAAGAGCTAACTTGCTTCACTTCACTTCGAATGATTAAGCTCAGTTGCTTCACTTCATTTCAGCTGATTGGACTCAGTTATTCATCTTCACCTCAATTGATAACGCTCACTTAAGTAGCTTCACTTCAACTAATAGAGCTAACTAGCTTTACTTCACTTTAAATGATTAAGCTCAGTTGCTTCCCTTCACTTACACTAATTGGACTCACTTACTTAGCTTCAGCTCAACTGATAACGCTTATTCAGTTAGCTTCACCGCAACTGATAACGCTCACTTAACTAGCTTCACTCTAACTTATAGAGCTCAATTGTTTCACTTTACTTTAATTGATTAAGCTCACTTGCTTCACTTCACTTCAACTGATCAAGCTCAGTTGCCTCACTTCAATTCAACTGATTCAGCTCACTTAACTAGCTTCATTTTAACTGATAGAGATCACTTGTTTCACTTCACTTCAATTGATTAAGCTCAGTTGCTTCACTTCACTTCAACTGATCAAGCTCAGTTGCCTCACTTCAATTCAACTGATTCAGCTCACTTAACTAGCTTCATTTTAACTGATAGAGATCACTTGTTTCACTTCACTTTAATTGATTAAGCTCACTTGTTTCACTTCACTTCAATTGATTAAGCTCAGTTGATTTACATCACTTCAACTGATCACGCTCTGTTGCTTTACTTCACTTCAACTGATTAAGCTCAGTTGCCTCACTTCAATTCAACTGATTCAGCTCACTTAACTAGCTTCATTTTAACTGATAGAGATCACTTGTTTCACTTCACTTTAATTGATTAAGCTCACTTGTTTCACTTCACTTCAATTGATTAAGCTCAGTTGATTTACATCACTTCAACTGATCACGCTCAGTTGCTTCACTTCATTTCAACTGATTGGGCTCCCTTAGTTAGCTTCACCTCAACTGATTCAGCTCACTTAGCTAGCTTCACTTCAACTAATAGAGCTAACTAGCTTCAGTTAACTTCAAATGATTAAGCTCAGTTCCCTCACTTCAATTCAACTAATTCAGCTCACTTAACTAGCTTCACTTTAACTGATAGAGATCACTTGTTTCACTTCACTTTAATTGATTAAGCTCAGTTGCTTCACTTCACTTCAACTGATTAAGCTCAGTTGCCTCAGTTCACTTCAACTGATTGGACTCACTTATTCATCTTCACCTCAATTGATAACGCTCACTTAACTAGCTTCACTTCAACTAATAGAGCTAACTTGCTCCACTTCACTTCGAATGATTAAGCTCAGTTGCTTCACTTCACTTCAACTGATTCAGCTCACTTAACTAGCTTCACTTCAACTAACAGAGCTCACTTGTTTCACTTCACTTGAATTGATTAAGCTCAGTTGCTTCACTTCACTTCAACTAATCAAGCTCAGTTGCCTCACTTCAATTCAACTGATTCAGCTCACTTAACTAGCTTCACTTTAACTCATAGAGATCACTTGTTTCACTTCACTTTAATTGATTAAGCTCAGTTGCTTCACTTCACTTCAACTGATTAAGCTCGGTTCCCTCACTTCAATTCAACTGATTCAGCTCACTTAACTAGCTTCACTTTAACTGATAGATATCACTTGTTCCACTTCACTTTAATTGATTAAGCTCAGTTGCTTCACTTCACTTCAATTGATTAAGCTCAGTTGATTTACATCACTTCAACTGATCACGCTCTGTTGCTTTACTTCACTTCAACTGATTAAGCTCAGTTGCCTCACTTCAATTCAACTGATTCAGCTCACTTAACTAGCTTCATTTTAACTGATAGAGATCACTTGTTTCACTTCACTTTAATTGATTAAGCTCACTTGTTTCACTTCACTTCAATTGATTAAGCTCAGTTGATTTACATCACTTCAACTGATCACGCTCAGTTGCTTCACTTCATTTCAACTGATAGGGCTCCCTTAGTTAGCTTCACCTCAATTGATAACGCTCACTTAACTAGCTTCACTTCAACTAATAGAGCTAACTTGCTCCACTTCACTTCGAATGATTAAGCTCAGTTGCTTTACTTCACTTCAACTGATTCAGCTCACTTAACTAGCTTCACTTCAACTAACAGAGCTCACTTGTTTCACTTCACTTGAATTGATTAAGCTCAGTTGCTTCATTTCACTTCAACTAATCAAGCTCAGTTGCCTCACTTCAATTCAACTGATTCAGCTCACTTAACTAGCTTCACTTTAACTCATAGAGATCACTTGTTTCACTTCACTTTAATTGATTAAGCTCAGTTGCTTCACTTCACTTCAACTGATTAAGCTCGGTTCCCTCACTTCAAATCAACTGATTCAGCTCACTTAACTAGCTTCACTTTAACTGATAGATATCACTTGTTTCACTTCACTTTAATTGATTAAGCTCAGTTGCTTCACTTCACTTCAATTGATTAAGCTCAGTTGATTTACATCACTTAAACTGATCACGCTCTGTTGCTTTACTTCACTTCAACTGATTAAGCTCAGTTGCCTCACTTCAATTCAACTGATTCAGCTCACTTAACTAGCTTCATTTTAACTGATAGAGATCACTTGTTTCACTTCACTTTAATTGATTAAGCTCACTTGTTTCACTTCACTTCAATTGATTAAGCTCAGTTGATTTACATCACTTCAACTGATCACGCTCAGTTGCTTCACTTCATTTCAACTGATTGGGCTCCCTTAGTTAGCTTCACCTCAATTGATAACGCTCACTTAACTAGCTTCACTTCAACTAATAGAGCTAACTTGTTTCACTTCACTTGAATTGATTAAGCTCAGTTGCTTCACTTCACTTCAACTAATCAAGCTCAGTTGCCTCACTTCAATTCAACTGATTCAGCTCACTTAACTAGCTTCACTTTAACTCATAGAGATCACTTGTTTCACTTCACTTTAATTGATTAAGCTCAGTTGCTTCACTTCACTTCAACTGATTAAGCTCGGTTCCCTCACTTCAATTCAACTGATTCAGCTCACTTAACTAGCTTCACTTTAACTGATAGATATCACTTGTTTCACTTCACTTTAATTGATTAAGCTCAGTTGCTTCACTTCACTTCAATTGATTAAGCTCAGTTGATTTACATCACTTCAACTGATCACGCTCAGTTGCTTCACTTCACTTCAACTAATCAAGCTCAGTTGCCTCACTTCACTTCAACTGATTGGGCTCACTTAGTTAGCTTCACTTCAACAAATAGAGCTCACTTGTTTCACTGCACTTTAATTGATTAAGCTCAGTTGCTTCACTTCACTTCAACTGATTAAGCTCGGTTCCCTCACTTCAATTCAACTGATTCAGCTCACTTAACTAGCTTCACTTTAACTGATAGAGATCACTTGTTTCACTTCACTTTAATTGATTAAGCTCAGTTGCTTCACTTCACTTCAACTGATTAAGCTCAGTTGCCTCAGTTCACTTCAACTGATTGGACTCACTTATTCATCTTCACCTCAATTGATAACGCTCACTTAACTAGCTTCACTTCAACTAATAGAGCTAACTTGCTCCACTTCACTTCGAATGATTAAGCTCAGTTGCTTCACTTCACTTCAACTGATTCAGCTCACTTAACTAGCTTCACTTCAACTAACAGAGCTCACTTGTTTCACTTCACTTGAATTGATTAAGCTCAGTTGCTTCACTTCACTTCAACTAATCAAGCTCAGTTGCCTCGCTTCAATTCAACTGATTCAGCTCACTTAACTAGCTTCACTTTAACTCATAGAGATCACTTGTTTCACTTCACTTTAATTGATTAAGCTCAGTTGCTTCACTTCACTTCAACTGATTAAGCTCGGTTCCCTCACTTCAATTCAACTGATTCAGCTCACTTAACTAGCTTCACTTTAACTGATAGATATCACTTGTTTCACTTCACTTTAATTGATTAAGCTCAGTTGCTTCACTTCACTTCAACTGATTAAGCTCAGTTGCCTCAGTTCACTTCAACTGATTGGACTCACTTATTCATCTTCACCTCAATTGATAACGCTCACTTAACTAGCTTCACTTCAACTAATAGAGCTAACTTGCTTCACTTCACTTCGAATGATTAAGCTCAGTTGCTTCACTTCATTTCAGCTGATTGGACTCAGTTATTCATCTTCACCTCAATTGATAACGCTCACTTAAGTAGCTTCACTTCAACTAATAGAGCTAACTAGCTTTACTTCACTTTAAATGATTAAGCTCAGTTGCTTCACTTCACTTCAACTGATTCAGCTCACTTAACTAGCTTCACTTCAACTAACAGAGCTCACTTGTTTCACTTCACTTGAATTGATTAAGCTCAGTTGCTTCACTTCACTTCAACTAATCAAGCTCAGTTGCCTCACTTCAATTCAACTGATTCAGCTCACTTAACTAGCTTCACTTTAACTCATAGAGATCACTTGTTTCACTTCACTTTAATTGATTAAGCTCAGTTGCTTCACTTCACTTCAACTGATTAAGCTCGGTTCCCTCACTTCAATTCAACTGATTCAGCTCACTTAACTAGCTTCACTTTAACTGATAGATATCACTTGTTTCACTTCACTTTAATTGATTAAGCTCAGTTGCTTCACTTCACTTCAACTGATTAAGCTCAGTTGCCTCAGTTCACTTCAACTGATTGGACTCACTTATTCATCTTCACCTCAATTGATAACGCTCACTTAAGTAGCTTCACTTCAACTAATAGAGCTAACTAGCTTTACTTCACTTTAAATGATTAAGCTCAGTTGCTTCCCTTCACTTACACTAATTGGACTCACTTACTTAGCTTCAGCTCAACTGATAACGCTCATTCAGTTAGCTTCACCGCAACTGATAACGCTCACTTAACTAGCTTCACTCTAACTTATAGAGCTCAATTGTTTCACTTTACTTTAATTGATTAAGCTCACTTGCTTCACTTCACTTCAACTGATCAAGCTCAGTTGCCTCACTTCAATTCAACTGATTCAGCTCACTTAACTAGCTTCATTTTAACTGATAGAGATCACTTGTTTCACTTCACTTCAATTGATTAAGCTCAGTTGCTTCACTTCACTTCAACTGATCAAGCTCAGTTGCCTCACTTCATTTCAACTGATTCAGCTCACTTAACTAGCTTCATTTTAACTGATAGAGATCACTTGTTTCACTTCACTTTAATTGATTAAGCTCACTTGTTTCACTTCACTTCAATTGATTAAGCTCAGTTGATTTACATCACTTCAACTGATCACGCTCTGTTGCTTTACTTCACTTCAACTGATTAAGCTCAGTTGCCTCACTTCAATTCAACTGATTCAGCTCACTTAACTAGCTTCATTTTAACTGATAGAGATCACTTGTTTCACTTCACTTTAATTGATTAAGCTCACTTGTTTCACTTCACTTCAATTGATTAAGCTCAGTTGATTTACATCACTTCAACTGATCACGCTCAGTTGCTTCACTTCATTTCAACTGATTGGGCTCTCTTAGTTAGCTTCACCTCAACTGATTCAGCTCACTTAGCTAGCTTCACTTCAACTAATAGAGCTAACTAGCTTCAGTTAACTTCAAATGATTAAGCTCAGTTCCCTCACTTCAATTCAACTAATTCAGCTCACTTAACTAGCTTCACTTTAACTGATAGAGATCACTTGTTTCACTTCACTTCAATTGATTAAGCTCAGTTGCTTCACTTCACTTCAACTGATCAAGCTCAGTTGCCTCACTTCAATTCAACTGATTCAGCTCACTTAACTAGCTTCATTTTAACTGATAGAAATCACTTGTTTCACTTCACTTTAATTGATTAAGCTCACTTGTTTCACTTCACTTCAATTGATTAAGCTCAGTTGATTTACATCACTTCAACTGATCACGCTCAGTTGCTTTACTTCACTTCAACTGATTAAGCTCAGTTGCCTCACTTCACTTCAACTGATTGGACTCACTTATTCATCTTCACCTTAATTGATAACGCTCATTAAACTAGCTTCACTTCAACTAATAGAGCTAACTTGTTTCACTTCACTTCAATTGATTAAGCTCAGTTGCTTCACTTGACTTCAACTTATTGGACTCACTTTGTTGGCTTCACCTCAACTGATAACGCTCATTCAGTTAGCTTAACCTCAACTGATATTTAGAATTATTTAGTATTATAGTGAATTGTATATTATACATTATAATATTACGAATGATATTTTCGTGTAATTTTGTGTTTTGAATATTCATATGCATTACAAAGCTCAGTTGCTTCACTTTAACTAACAGAGCTCACTTGTTTCACTTCACTTCAATTGATTAAGCTCAGTTGCTTTACTTCACTTCAACTTATTGGACTCACTTTGTTAGCTTACCTCAAATGATAACGCTCACTTAACTAGCTGCACTTCAACTAATAGAGCTCACTTGCTTCACTTCACTTCGAATGAATAAGCTCAGTTGCTTTACTTCACTTCAACTGATTCAGCTCACTTAACTAGCTTCACTCCAACTAACAGAGTTCACTTGTTTCATTTCACGTCAATTGATTTAGCTCAGTTGCTTCACTTCACTTCAACTGATCAAGTTCAGTTGCCTCACTTCAATTCAACTGATTCAGCTCACTTAACTAGCTTCACCTCAATTGATAACGCTCTTTTAACTAGCTTCACTTCAACAAATAGAGCTGACTTGCTTCACTTCACTTCAGCTGATTGGGCTCACTCAGTTAGCTTCACCTCAACTGATAACGCTCACTTAACTAGCTTCACTTCAAATAATAGAGCTAACTTGCTTCACTTAACTTCAAATGATTAAGCTCAGTTGCTTCACTTCACTTCAACTGTTTGGACTCACTTACTTAGCTTCACCTCAACTGATAACGCTCACTTAACTAGCTTCACTTTAACTAATAAAGCTCACTTGATTAACTTCACTTCAACTGATTGGGCTCACTCAGTTAGCTTCACCTTAACTGATAACGCTCACTTAACTAGCTTCACTTCAACTAATAGAGCTCACTTGCTTCACTTCACTTCGACTGACTGGCCCCACTTAGCTAGCTTCACCGCAACTGATAACGCTCACTTAACTAGCTTCACTTCAACAACAAGAGCTCACTTGCTTCACTTCACTTCAACTGATTGGGCTCACTCAGTTAGCTTCACCTCAACTGATAACGCTCACTCAACTAGCTTCACTTGACCTAATAAAGCTCACTTGCTTAACTTCACTTCAACTGATTGGGCTCACTCAGTTAGCTTCACCTCAACTGATAACGCTCACTTAACTAGCTTCACTTCAAATAATAGAGCTAACTTGCTTCACTTCACTTCAAATGATTAAGCTCAGTTGCTTCACTTCACTTCAACTGTTTGGACTCACTTACTTAGCTTCACCTCAACTGATAACGCTCATTCAGTTAGCTTAACCTCAACTGATAACGCTCACTTAACTAGCTTCACTTTAACTAATAAAGCTCACTTGATTAACTTCACTTCGACTGACTGGCCTCACTTAGCTAGCTTTACCTCATCTGATAACGCTCACTTAACTAGCTTCACTTTAACTAATAGAGCTCACTTGCTTCACTTCACTTCAACTGATTGGCCTCACTTAGTTAGCTTCACCGCAACTGATAACTCTCACTTAACTAGCTTCACTTCAACAACAAGAGCAGACTTGCTTCACTTCACTTCGACTGACTGGCCTCACTAAGCTAGCTTCACCTCATCTGATAACGCTCACTTAACTAGCTTCACTTCAAATAATAGAGCTAACTTGCTTAACTTCACTTCAAATGATTAAGCTCAGTTGATTCACTTCACTTCAACTGATCAAGCTCAGTTGCCTCACTTCAATTCAACTGATTCAGCTCACTTAACTAACTTCACTTTAACTGATAGAGATCACTTGTTTCACTTCACTTTAATTGATTAAGCTCAGTTGCTTCACTTCACTTCAACTGATCAAGCTCAGTTGCCTCACTTCAATTCAACTGATTCAGCTCACTTAACTAGCTTCACTTTAACTCATAGAGATCACTTGTTTCACTTCACTTTAATTGATTAAGCTCAGTTGCTTCACTTCACTTCAGCTGATTAAGCTCAGTTCCCTCACTTCAATTCAACTGATTCAGCTCACTTAACTAGCTTCACTTTAACTGATAGAGATCACTTCTTTCACTTCACTTCAATTGACTAAGCTCAGTTGCTTCACTTCACTTCAACTGATCAAGCTCAGTTGCCTCACTTCAATTCAACTGATTCAGCTCACTTAACTAGCTTCATTTTAACTGATAGAGATCACTTGTTTTACTTCACTTTTATTGATTAAGCTCAGTTGCTTCACTTCACTTCGAATGATTAAGCTCAGTTGCTTCACTTCTCTTCAGCTGATTGGACTCAGTTGCCTCAGTTCACTTCAACTGATTGGACTCACTTATTCATCTTCACCTCAATTGATAACGCTCACTTAACTAGCTTCACTTCAACTAATAGAGCTAACTTGCTTCACTTCACTTCGAATGATTGAGCTCAGTTGCTTCACTTCACTTCAACTGATTCAGCTCACTTAACTAGCTTCACTTCAACTAACAGAGCTCACTTGTTTCACTTCACTTGAATTGATTAAGCTCAGTTGCTTCACTTCACTTCAACTGATCAAGCTCAGTTGCCTCACTTCAATTCAACTGATTCAGCTCACTTAACTAGCTTCACTTTAACTCATAGAGATCACTTGTTTCACTTCACTTTAATTGATTAAGCTCAGTTGCTTCACTTCACTTCAGCTGATTAAGCTCAGTTGATTCACTTCACTTCAACTGATCAAGCTCAGTTGCCTCACTTCAATTCAACTGATTCAGCTCACTTAACTAACTTCACTTTAACTGATAGAGATCACTTGTTTCACTTCACTTTAATTGATTAAGCTCAGTTGCTTCACTTCACTTCAACTGATCAAGCTCAGTTGCCTCACTTCAATTCAACGGATTCAGCTCACTTAACTAGCTTCACTTTAACTCATAGAGATCACTTGTTTCACTTCACTTTAATTGATTAAGCTCAGTTGCTTCACTTCACTTCAGCTGATTAAGCTCAGTTCCCTCACTTCAATTCAACTGATTCAGCTCACTTAACTAGCTTCACTTTAACTGATAGAGATCACTTCTTTCACTTCACTTCAATTGACTAAGCTCAGTTGCTTCACTTCACTTCAACTGATCAAGCTCAGTGGCCTCACTTCAATTCAACTGATTCAGCTCACTTAACTAGCTTCACTTTAACTCATAGAGATCACTTGTTTCACTTCACTTTAATTGATTAAGCTCAGTTGCTTCACTTCACTTCAGCTGATTAAGCTCAGTTGATTCACTTCAATTCAACTGATTCAGCTCACTTAACTAGCTTCACTTTAACTCATAGAGATCACTTGTTTCACTTCACTTTAATTGATTAAGCTCAGTTGCTTCACTTCACTTTAATTGATTAAGCTCAGTTGCTTCACTTCACTTCAGCTGATTAAGCTCAGTTCCCTCACTTCAATTCAACTGATTCAGCTCACTTAACTAGCTTCACTTTAACTGATAGAGATCACTTCTTTCACTTCACTTCAATTGACTAAGCTCAGTTGCTTCACTTCACTTCAACTGATCAAGCTCAGTTGCCTCACTTCAATTCAACTGATTCAGCTCACTTAACTAGCTTCATTTTAACTGATAGAGATCACTTGTTTTACTTCACTTTTATTGATTAAGCTCAGTTGCTTCACTTCACTTCGAATGATTAAGCTCAGTTGCTTCACTTCTCTTCAGCTGATTGGACTCAGTTGCCTCAGTTCACTTCAACTGATTGGACTCACTTATTCATCTTCACCTCAATTGATAACGCTCACTTAACTAGCTTCACTTCAACTAATAGAGCTAACTTGCTTCACTTCACTTCGAATGATTGAGCTCAGTTGCTTCACTTCACTTCAACTGATTCAGCTCACTTAACTAGCTTCACTTCAACTAACAGAGCTCACTTGTTTCACTTCACTTGAATTGATTAAGCTCAGTTGCTTCACTTCACTTCAACTGATCAAGCTCAGTTGCCTCACTTCAATTCAACTGATTCAGCTCACTTAACTAGCTTCACTTTAACTCATAGAGATCACTTGTTTCACTTCACTTTAATTGATTAAGCTCAGTTGCTTCACTTCACTTCAGCTGATTAAGCTCAGTTGATTCACTTCACTTCAACTGATCAAGCTCAGTTGCCTCACTTCAATTCAACTGATTCAGCTCACTTAACTAACTTCACTTTAACTGATAGAGATCACTTGTTTCACTTCACTTTAATTGATTAAGCTCAGTTGCTTCACTTCACTTCAACTGATCAAGCTCAGTTGCCTCACTTCAATTCAACTGATTCAGCTCACTTAACTAGCTTCACTTTAACTCATAGAGATCACTTGTTTCACTTCACTTTAATTGATTAAGCTCAGTTGCTTCACTTCACTTCAGCTGATTAAGCTCAGTTCCCTCACTTCAATTCAACTGATTCAGCTCACTTAACTAGCTTCACTTTAACTGATAGAGATCACTTCTTTCACTTCACTTCAATTGACTAAGCTCAGTTGCTTCACTTCACTTCAACTGATCAAGCTCAGTTGCCTCACTTCAATTCAACTGATTCAGCTCACTTAACTAGCTTCACTTTAACTCATAGAGATCACTTGTTTCACTTCACTTTAATTGATTAAGCTCAGTTGCTTCACTTCACTTCAGCTGATTAAGCTCAGTTGATTCACTTCAATTCAACTGATTCAGCTCACTTAACTAGCTTCACTTTAACTCATAGAGATCACTTGTTTCACTTCACTTTAATTGATTAAGCTCAGTTGCTTCACTTCACTTTAATTGATTAAGCTCAGTTGCTTCACTTCACTTCAGCTGATTAAGCTCAGTTCCCTCACTTCAATTCAACTGATTCAGCTCACTTAACTAGCTTCACTTTAACTGATAGAGATCACTTGTTTCACTTCACTTTAATTGATTAAGCTCAGTTGCTTCACTTCACTTCAACTGATCAAGCTCAGTTGCCTCACTTCAATTCAACTGATTCAGCTCACTTAACTAGCTTCACTTTAACTCATAGAGATCACTTGTTTCACTTCACTTTAATTGATTAAGCTCAGTTGCTTCACTTCACTTCAGCTGATTAAGCTCAGTTCCCTCACTTCAATTCAACTGATTCAGCTCACTTAACTAGCTTCACTTTAACTGATAGAGATCACTTCTTTCACTTCACTTCAATTGACTAAGCTCAGTTGCTTCACTTCACTTCAACTGATCAAGCTCAGTTGCCTCACTTCAATTCAACTGATTCAGCTCACTTAACTAGCTTCACTTTAACTCATAGAGATCACTTGTTTCACTTCACTTTAATTGATTAAGCTCAGTTGCTTCACTTCACTTCAGCTGATTAAGCTCAGTTGATTCACTTCAATTCAACTGATTCAGCTCACTTAACTAGCTTCACTTTAACTCATAGAGATCACTTGTTTCACTTCACTTTAATTGATTAAGCTCAGTTGCTTCACTTCACTTCAGCTGATTAAGCTCAGTTCCCTCACTTCAATTCAACTGATTCAGCTCACTTAACTAGCTTCACTTTAACTGATAGAGATCACTTCTTTCACTTCACTTCAATTGACTAAGCTCAGTTGCTTCACTTCACTTCAACTGATCAAGCTCAGTTGCCTCACTTCAATTCAACTGATTCAGCTCACTTAACTAGCTTCATTTTAACTGATAGAGATCACTTGTTTTACTTCACTTTTATTGATTAAGCTCAGTTGCTTCACTTCACTTCGAATGATTAAGCTCAGTTGCTTCACTTCTCTTCAGCTGATTGGACTCAGTTGCCTCAGTTCACTTCAACTGATTGGACTCACTTATTCATCTTCACCTCAATTGATAACGCTCACTTAACTAGCTTCACTTCAACTAATAGAGCTAACTTGCTTCACTTCACTTCGAATGATTGAGCTCAGTTGCTTCACTTCACTTCAACTGATTCAGCTCACTTAACTAGCTTCACTTCAACTAACAGAGCTCACTTGTTTCACTTCACTTGAATTGATTAAGCTCAGTTGCTTCACTTCACTTCAACTGATCAAGCTCAGTTGCCTCACTTCAATTCAACTGATTCAGCTCACTTAACTAGCTTCACTTTAACTCATAGAGATCACTTGTTTCACTTCACTTTAATTGATTAAGCTCAGTTGCTTCACTTCACTTCAGCTGATTAAGCTCAGTTCCCTCACTTCAATTCAACTGATTCAGCTCACTTAACTAGCTTCACTTTAACTGATAGAGATCACTTCTTTCACTTCACTTCAATTGATTAAGCTCAGTTGCTTCACTTCACTTCAACTGATCAAGCTCAGTTGCCTCACTTCAATTCAACTGATTCAGCTCACTTAACTAGCTTCATTTTAACTGATAGAGATCACTTGTTTCACTTCACTTTAATTGATTAAGCTCAGTTGCTTCACTTCACTTCGAATGATTAAGCTCAGTTGCTTCACTTCACTTCAGCTGATTGGACTCAGTTACTTAGCTTCACCTCAACTGATAACGCTCATTCAGTTAGCTTCACCGCAACTGATAACGCTCACTTAACTAGCTTCACTCTAACTTATAGAGCTCAATTGTTTCACTTTACTTCAATTGATTAAGCTCACTTGCTTCACTTCACTTCAACTGATAGAGCTCAGTTGCTTCACTTCATGTCAACTGATTGGGCTCCCTTAGTTAGCTTCACCTCAACTGATTCAGCTCACTTAGCTAGCTTCACTTCAACTAATAGAGCTAACTAGCTTCAGTTAACTTCAAATGATTAAGCTCAGTTCCCTCACTTCAATTCAACTAATTCAGCTCACTTAACTAGCTTCACTTTAACTGATAGAGATCACTTGTTTCACTTCACTTCAATTGATTAAGCTCAGTTGCTTCACTTCACTTCAACTGATCAAGCTCAGTTGCCTCACTTCAATTCAACTGATTCAGCTCACTTAACTAGCTTCATTTTAACTGATAGAGATCACTTGTTTCACTTCACTTTAATTGATTAAGCTCACTTGTTTCACTTCACTTCAATTTATTAAGCTCAGTTGATTTACATCACTTCAACTGATCACACTCAGTTGCTTTACTTCACTTCAACTGATAAAGCTCAGTTGCCTCACTTCACTTCAACTGATTGGACTCACTTATTCATCTTCACCTCAATTGATAACGCTCATTCAGTTAGCTTAACCTCAACTGATATTTAGAATTATTTAGTATTATAGTGAATTGTATATTATACATTATAATATTACGAATGATATTTTCGTGTAATTTTGTGTTTTGAATATTCATATGCATTACAAAGCTCAGTTGCTTCACTTTAACTAACAGAGCTCACTTGTTTCACTTCAATTGATTAAGCTCAGTTTCTTTACTTCACTTCAACTTATTGGACTCACTTTGTTACCTTACCTCAAATGATAACGCTCACTTAACTAGCTGCACTTCAACTAATAAAGCTCACTTGCTTCACTTCACTTCGAATGAATAAGCTCAGTTGCTTTACTTCACTTCAACTGATTCAGCTCACTTAACTAGCTTCACTTCAACTAACAGAGCTCACTTGTTTCATTTCACTTCAATTGATTAAGCTCAGTTGCTTCACTTTACTTCAACTGATCAAGTTCTTGTGCCTCACTTCAATTCAACTGATTCAGCTCACTTAACTAGCTTCACTTTATCTGATAGAGATCACTTGTTTCACTTCACTTTCATTGATTAAGCTCAGCTGCTTCACTTTACTTCAACTGATTAAGCTCAGTTGCCTCACTTCACTTCAACTGATTGGACTCACTTATTCATCTTCACCTCAATTGATAACGCTCTCTTAACTAGTTTCACTTCAACTAATAGACCTAACTTGATCACTTCATTTCGAATGATTAAGCTGAGTTGCTTCACTTCACTTCAACTGATTAAGCTGAGTTGCTTCACTTCAACTAACAGAGTTCACTTGTTTCACTTCACTTCAATTGATTCAGCTCAGTTGCTTCACTTCACTTCAGCTGATTGGACTCAGTTATTCATCTTCACCTCAATTGATAACGCTCACTTAACTAGCTTCACTTCAACTAATAGAGCTAAATTGCTTCACTTCACTTCAACTGATTGGGCTCACTTAGTTAGCTTCACCTCAACTGATAACTCTCACTTAACTAGCTTCATTTTAACTAATAGAGCTAACTTGCTTTACTTCACTTCAACTGAATGGCCTCACTTAGTTAGGTTCACCTCAACTGATAACTTTTACTTAACTAGCTTCATTTTAACTAATAGAGCTAACTTGCTTCACTTCACTTCAACTGATTAAGCTCAGTTGCTTTACTTCAACTAACAGAGCTCACTTGTTTCACTTCACTTCAATTGATTAAGCTCAGTTGCTTCACTTCACTTCAGCTGATTGGACTCACTTATTCATCTTCACCTCAATTGATAACGCTCTCTTAACTAGTTTCACTTCAACTAATAGACCTAACTTGATCACTTCATTTCGAAAGATTAAGCTCAGTTGCTTCACTTCACTTCAGCTGATTGGACTCAGTTATTCATCCTCACCTCAACTGATAACGCTCACTTAACTAGCTTCACTTGACCTAATAAAACTCACTTGCTTAACTTCACTTCAACTCATTGGGCTCACTCAGTTAGCTTCACCTCAACTGATAACGTTCACTTAACTAGCTTCACTTCAAATAATAGAGCTAACTTGCTTTACTTCACTTCAATCGATTGGGCTCCGTTGCTTCACTTCACTTCAACTGATTGGGCTCACTTGGTTAGCTTCCCTTCAACCAATAGAGCCCACTTGTTCCACTTTACTTTAACTAATAGAGCTCACTTGTTTCACTTCACTTCAACTGATTTGGCTCACTTAACTAGCTTCACTTCAACTAATAGAGCTCTCTTGTTTCACTCCATTTCAATTGATTAAGCTCAGTTGCTTCACTCCACTTCAACTGAATAGGCTCAATTAACTACCTTCACTTCAACTAATAGAGTTCACTTGCTTCACTTCTCTTCAACTGATTAAGCTCAGTTGCTTCACTTCACTTCAACAGATTGAGCTCACTCAGTTCCTTCACTTCAACTAATAGAGTTCACTTGCTTCACTTCACTTCAACTAATTAAGCTCAGTTGCTTCACTTCACTTCAACAGATTGAGCTCACTTAGTTAGCTCAACTTCAACTAATAGAGCTCACTTATTTCACTTCACTTCAATTGATTGAGCTCAGTTGCTGCACTTCAATTCAACTGATTAGGTTCATTTAACAAGCTTCACTTCAACTATAAGAGCTCACTTGTTTTACTTCACTTCAATTGATTAAGCTCAGTTGCTTCACTTCACTTTACCTGATTAGGCTCACTTAACTAGCTTCACTTCAACTAATAGAGCTGACTTGTTTCACTTCACTTCAACTGAATAGGCTCAATTAACTAGCTTCACTTCAACTAATAGAGTTCACTTGCTTCACTTCACTTCAACTGATTAAGCTCAGTTGCTTCACTTCACTTCAACAGATTGAGCTCACTTAGTTAGCTCAACTTCAACTAATAGAGCTCACTTATTTCACTTCACTTCAATTGATTGAGCTCAGTTGCTGCACTTCAATTCAACTGATTAGGTTCATTTAACAAGCTTCACTTCAACTATAAGAGCTCACTTGTTTCACGTCACTTCAATTGATTAAGCTCAGTTGCTGCACTTCACTTCAACTGATTTGGCTCATTTAACTAGCTTCACTTCAACTAAAGAGCTCACTTGTTTTACTTCACTTCAATTGATTAAACTCAGTTGCTTCACTTCAACTAATAGAGTTTACTTGTTTCACGTCACTTCAATTGATTAAATTCAGTTGCTTCACTTCACTTCAACTCATTGGGCTCACTCAGTTAGCTTCACCTCAACTGATAACGTTCACTTAACTAGCTTCACTTCAAATAATAGAGCTAACTTGCTTTACTTCACTTCAATCGATTGGGCTCCGTTGCTTCACTTCACTTCAACTGATTGGGCTCACTTGGTTAGCTTCCCTTCAACCAATAGAGCCCACTTGTTCCACTTTACTTTAACTAATAGAGCTCACTTGTTTCACTTCACTTCAACTGATTTGGCTCACTTAACTAGCTTCACTTCAACTAATAGAGCTCTCTTGTTTCACTCCATTTCAATTGATTAAGCTCAGTTGCTTCACTCCACTTCAACTGAATAGGCTCAATTAACTAGCTTCACTTCAACTAATAGAGTTCACTTGCTTCACTTCACTTCAACTGATTAAGCTCAGTTGCTTCACTTCACTTCAACAGATTGAGCTCACTTAGTTAGCTCAACTTCAACTAATAGAGCTCACTTATTTCACTTCACTTCAATTGATTGAGCTCAGTTGCTGCACTTCAATTCAACTGATTAGGTTCATTTAACAAGCTTCACTTCAACTATAAGAGCTCACTTGTTTTACTTCACTTCAATTGATTAAGCTCAGTTGCTTCACTTCACTTTACCTGATTAGGCTCACTTAACTAGCTTCACTTCAACTAATAGAGCTGACTTGTTTCACTTCACTTCAACTGATTAGCTCACTTAGTTAGCTCAACTTCAACTAATAGAGCTCACTTATTTCACTTCACTTCAATTGATTGAGCTCAGTTGCTGCACTTCAATTCAACTGATTAGGTTCATTTAACAAGCTTCACTTCAACTATAAGAGCTCACTTGTTTTACTTCACTTCAATTGATTAAGCTCAGTTGCTTCACTTCACTTTACCTGATTAGGCTCACTTAACTAGCTTCACTTCAACTAATAGAGCTGACTTGTTTCACTTCACTTCAACTGATTAGCTCACTTAACTAGCTTCAGTTCAACTAATAGAGCTCACTTGTTTCACGTCACTTCAATTGATTAAGCTCAGTTGCTGCACTTCACTTCAACTGATTTGGCTCATTTAACTAGCTTCACTTCAACTATAAGAGCTCACTTGTTTTACTTCACTTCAATTGATTAAGCTCAGTTGCTTCACTTCACTTTACCTGATTAGGCTCACTTAACTAGCTTCACTTCAACTAATAGAGCTCACTTGTTTCACGTCACTTCAATTGATTAAGCTCAGTTGCTGCACTTCACTTCAACTGATTTGGCTCATTTAACTAGCTTCACTTCAACTAAAGAGCTCACTTGTTTTACTTCACTTCAGCTGATTAAGCTCAGTTCCCTCACTTCAATTCAACTGATTCAGCTCACTTAACTAGCTTCACTTTAACTGATAGAGATCACTTCTTTCACTTCACTTCAATTGATTAAGCTCAGTTGCTTCACTTCACTTCAACTGATCAAGCTCAGTTGCCTCACTTCAATTCAACTGATTCAGCTCACTTAACTAGCTTCATTTTAACTGATAGAGATCACTTGTTTCACTTCACTTTAATTGATTAAGCTCAGTTGCTTCACTTCACTTCGAATGATTAAGCTCAGTTGCTTCACTTCACTTCAGCTGATTGGACTCAGTTACTTAGCTTCACCTCAACTGATAACGCTCATTCAGTTAGCTTCACCGCAACTGATAACGCTCACTTAACTAGCTTCACTCTAACTTATAGAGCTCAATTGTTTCACTTTACTTCAATTGATTAAGCTCACTTGCTTCACTTCACTTCAACTGATAGAGCTCAGTTGCTTCACTTCATTTCAACTGATTGGGCTCCCTTAGTTAGCTTCACCTCAACTGATTCAGCTCACTTAGCTAGCTTCACTTCAACTAATAGAGCTAACTAGCTTCAGTTAACTTCAAATGATTAAGCTCAGTTCCCTCACTTCAATTCAACTAATTCAGCTCACTTAACTAGCTTCACTTTAACTGATAGAGATCACTTGTTTCACTTCACTTCAATTGATTAAGCTCAGTTGCTTCACTTCACTTCAACTGATCAAGCTCAGTTGCCTCACTTCAATTCAACTGATTCAGCTCACTTAACTAGCTTCATTTTATCTGATAGAGATCACTTGTTTCACTTCACTTTCATTGATTAAGCTCACTTGTTTCACTTCACTTCAATTTATTAAGCTCAGTTGATTTACATCACTTCAACTGATCACACTCAGTTGCTTTACTTCACTTCAACTGATAAAGCTCAGTTGCCTCACTTCACTTCAACTGATTGGACTCACTTATTCATCTTCACCTCAATTGATAACGCTCATTAAACTAGCTTCACTTCAACTAATAGAGCTAACTTGTTTCACTTCACTTCAATTGATTAAGCTCAGTTGCTTCACTTGACTTCAACTTATTGGACTCACTTTGTTGGCTTCACCTCAACTGATAACGCTCATTCAGTTAGCTTAACCTCAACTGATATTTAGAATTATTTAGTATTATAGTGAATTGTATATTATACATTATAATATTACGAATGATATTTTCGTGTAATTTTGTGTTTTGAATATTCATATGCATTACAAAGCTCAGTTGCTTCACTTTAACTAACAGAGCTCACTTGTTTCACTTCAATTGATTAAGCTCAGTTTCTTTACTTCACTTCAACTTATTGGACTCACTTTGTTACCTTACCTCAAATGATAACGCTCACTTAACTAGCTGCACTTCAACTAATAAAGCTCACTTGCTTCACTTCACTTCGAATGAATAAGCTCAGTTGCTTTACTTCACTTCAACTGATTCAGCTCACTTAACTAGCTTCACTTCAACTAACAGAGCTCACTTGTTTCATTTCACTTCAATTGATTAAGCTCAGTTGCTTCACTTTACTTCAACTGATCAAGTTCTTGTGCCTCACTTCAATTCAACTGATTCAGCTCACTTAACTAGCTTCACTTTATCTGATAGAGATCACTTGTTTCACTTCACTTTCATTGATTAAGCTCAGCTGCTTCACTTTACTTCAACTGATTAAGCTCAGTTGCCTCACTTCACTTCAACTGATTGGACTCACTTATTCATCTTCACCTCAATTGATAACGCTCTCTTAACTAGTTTCACTTCAACTAATAGACCTAACTTGATCACTTCATTTCGAATGATTAAGCTGAGTTGCTTCACTTCACTTCAACTGATTAAGCTGAGTTGCTTCACTTCAACTAACAGAGTTCACTTGTTTCACTTCACTTCAATTGATTCAGCTCAGTTGCTTCACTTCACTTCAGCTGATTGGACTCAGTTATTCATCTTCACCTCAATTGATAACGCTCACTTAACTAGCTTCACTTCAACTAATAGAGCTAAATTGCTTCACTTCACTTCAACTGATTGGGCTCACTTAGTTAGCTTCACCTCAACTGATAACTCTCACTTAACTAGCTTCATTTTAACTAATAGAGCTAACTTGCTTTACTTCACTTCAACTGAATGGCCTCACTTAGTTAGGTTCACCTCAACTGATAACTTTTACTTAACTAGCTTCATTTTAACTAATAGAGCTAACTTGCTTCACTTCACTTCAACTGATTAAGCTCAGTTGCTTTACTTCAACTAACAGAGCTCACTTGTTTCACTTCACTTCAATTGATTAAGCTCAGTTGCTTCACTTCACTTCAGCTGATTGGACTCACTTATTCATCTTCACCTCAATTGATAACGCTCTCTTAACTAGTTTCACTTCAACTAATAGACCTAACTTGATCACTTCATTTCGAAAGATTAAGCTCAGTTGCTTCACTTCACTTCAGCTGATTGGACTCAGTTATTCATCCTCACCTCAACTGATAACGCTCACTTAACTAGCTTCACTTGACCTAATAAAACTCACTTGCTTAACTTCACTTCAACTCATTGGGCTCACTCAGTTAGCTTCACCTCAACTGATAACGTTCACTTAACTAGCTTCACTTCAAATAATAGAGCTAACTTGCTTTACTTCACTTCAATCGATTGGGCTCCGTTGCTTCACTTCACTTCAACTGATTGGGCTCACTTGGTTAGCTTCCCTTCAACCAATAGAGCCCACTTGTTCCACTTTACTTTAACTAATAGAGCTCACTTGTTTCACTTCACTTCAACTGATTTGGCTCACTTAACTAGCTTCACTTCAACTAATAGAGCTCTCTTGTTTCACTCCATTTCAATTGATTAAGCTCAGTTGCTTCACTCCACTTCAACTGAATAGGCTCAATTAACTACCTTCACTTCAACTAATAGAGTTCACTTGCTTCACTTCTCTTCAACTGATTAAGCTCAGTTGCTTCACTTCACTTCAACAGATTGAGCTCACTCAGTTCCTTCACTTCAACTAATAGAGTTCACTTGCTTCACTTCACTTCAACTAATTAAGCTCAGTTGCTTCACTTCACTTCAACAGATTGAGCTCACTTAGTTAGCTCAACTTCAACTAATAGAGCTCACTTATTTCACTTCACTTCAATTGATTGAGCTCAGTTGCTGCACTTCAATTCAACTGATTAGGTTCATTTAACAAGCTTCACTTCAACTATAAGAGCTCACTTGTTTTACTTCACTTCAATTGATTAAGCTCAGTTGCTTCACTTCACTTTACCTGATTAGGCTCACTTAACTAGCTTCACTTCAACTAATAGAGCTGACTTGTTTCACTTCACTTCAACTGAATAGGCTCAATTAACTAGCTTCACTTCAACTAATAGAGTTCACTTGCTTCACTTCACTTCAACTGATTAAGCTCAGTTGCTTCACTTCACTTCAACAGATTGAGCTCACTTAGTTAGCTCAACTTCAACTAATAGAGCTCACTTATTTCACTTCACTTCAATTGATTGAGCTCAGTTGCTGCACTTCAATTCAACTGATTAGGTTCATTTAACAAGCTTCACTTCAACTATAAGAGCTCACTTGTTTCACGTCACTTCAATTGATTAAGCTCAGTTGCTGCACTTCACTTCAACTGATTTGGCTCATTTAACTAGCTTCACTTCAACTAAAGAGCTCACTTGTTTTACTTCACTTCAATTGATTAAACTCAGTTGCTTCACTTCAACTAATAGAGTTTACTTGTTTCACGTCACTTCAATTGATTAAATTCAGTTGCTTCACTTCACTTCAACTCATTGGGCTCACTCAGTTAGCTTCACCTCAACTGATAACGTTCACTTAACTAGCTTCACTTCAAATAATAGAGCTAACTTGCTTTACTTCACTTCAATCGATTGGGCTCCGTTGCTTCACTTCACTTCAACTGATTGGGCTCACTTGGTTAGCTTCCCTTCAACCAATAGAGCCCACTTGTTCCACTTTACTTTAACTAATAGAGCTCACTTGTTTCACTTCACTTCAACTGATTTGGCTCACTTAACTAGCTTCACTTCAACTAATAGAGCTCTCTTGTTTCACTCCATTTCAATTGATTAAGCTCAGTTGCTTCACTCCACTTCAACTGAATAGGCTCAATTAACTAGCTTCACTTCAACTAATAGAGTTCACTTGCTTCACTTCACTTCAACTGATTAAGCTTAGTTGCTTCACTTCACTTCAACAGATTGAGCTCACTTAGTTAGCTCAACTTCAACTAATAGAGCTCACTTATTTCACTTCACTTCAATTGATTGAGCTCAGTTGCTGCACTTCAATTCAACTGATTAGGTTCATTTAACAAGCTTCACTTCAACTATAAGAGCTCACTTGTTTTACTTCACTTCAATTGATTAAGCTCAGTTGCTTCACTTCACTTTACCTGATTAGGCTCACTTAACTAGCTTCACTTCAACTAATAGAGCTGACTTGTTTCACTTCACTTCAACTGATTAGCTCACTTAGTTAGCTCAACTTCAACTAATAGAGCTCACTTATTTCACTTCACTTCAATTGATTGAGCTCAGTTGCTGCACTTCAATTCAACTGATTAGGTTCATTTAACAAGCTTCACTTCAACTATAAGAGCTCACTTGTTTTACTTCACTTCAATTGATTAAGCTCAGTTGCTTCACTTCACTTTACCTGATTAGGCTCACTTAACTAGCTTCACTTCAACTAATAGAGCTGACTTGTTTCACTTCACTTCAACTGATTAGCTCACTTAACTAGCTTCAGTTCAACTAATAGAGCTCACTTGTTTCACGTCACTTCAATTGATTAAGCTCAGTTGCTGCACTTCACTTCAACTGATTTGGCTCATTTAACTAGCTTCACTTCAACTATAAGAGCTCACTTGTTTTACTTCACTTCAATTGATTAAGCTCAGTTGCTTCACTTCACTTTACCTGATTAGGCTCACTTAACTAGCTTCACTTCAACTAATAGAGCTGACTTGTTTCACTTCACTTCAACTGATTAGCTCACTTAACTAGCTTCAGTTCAACTAATAGAGCTCACTTGTTTCACGTCACTTCAATTGATTAAGCTCAGTTGCTGCACTTCACTTCAACTGATTTGGCTCATTTAACTAGCTTCACTTCAACTAAAGAGCTCACTTGTTTTACTTCACTTCAGCTGATTAAGCTCAGTTCCCTCACTTCAATTCAACTGATTCAGCTCACTTAACTAGCTTCACTTTAACTGATAGAGATCACTTCTTTCACTTCACTTCAATTGATTAAGCTCAGTTGCTTCACTTCACTTCAACTGATCAAGCTCAGTTGCCTCACTTCAATTCAACTGATTCAGCTCACTTAACTAGCTTCATTTTAACTGATAGAGATCACTTGTTTCACTTCACTTTAATTGATTAAGCTCAGTTGCTTCACTTCACTTCGAATGATTAAGCTCAGTTGCTTCACTTCACTTCAGCTGATTGGACTCAGTTACTTAGCTTCACCTCAACTGATAACGCTCATTCAGTTAGCTTCACCGCAACTGATAACGCTCACTTAACTAGCTTCACTCTAACTTATAGAGCTCAATTGTTTCACTTTACTTCAATTGATTAAGCTCACTTGCTTCACTTCACTTCAACTGATAGAGCTCAGTTGCTTCACTTCATTTCAACTGATTGGGCTCCCTTAGTTAGCTTCACCTCAACTGATTCAGCTCACTTAGCTAGCTTCACTTCAACTAATAGAGCTAACTAGCTTCAGTTAACTTCAAATGATTAAGCTCAGTTCCCTCACTTCAATTCAACTAATTCAGCTCACTTAACTAGCTTCACTTTAACTGATAGAGATCACTTGTTTCACTTCACTTCAATTGATTAAGCTCAGTTGCTTCACTTCACTTCAACTGATCAAGCTCAGTTGCCTCACTTCAATTCAACTGATTCAGCTCACTTAACTAGCTTCATTTTATCTGATAGAGATCACTTGTTTCACTTCACTTTCATTGATTAAGCTCACTTGTTTCACTTCACTTCAATTTATTAAGCTCAGTTGATTTACATCACTTCAACTGATCACACTCAGTTGCTTTACTTCACTTCAACTGATAAAGCTCAGTTGCCTCACTTCACTTCAACTGATTGGACTCACTTATTCATCTTCACCTCAATTGATAACGCTCATTAAACTAGCTTCACTTCAACTAATAGAGCTAACTTGTTTCACTTCACTTCAATTGATTAAGCTCAGTTGCTTCACTTGACTTCAACTTATTGGACTCACTTTGTTGGCTTCACCTCAACTGATAACGCTCATTCAGTTAGCTTAACCTCAACTGATATTTAGAATTATTTAGTATTATAGTGAATTGTATATTATACATTATAATATTACAAATGATATTTTCGTGTAATTTTGTGTTTTGAATATTCATATGCATTACAAAGCTCAGTTGCTTCACTTTAACTAACAGAGCTCACTTGTTTCACTTCAATTGATTAAGCTCAGTTTCTTTACTTCACTTCAACTTATTGGACTCACTTTGTTACCTTACCTCAAATGATAACGCTCACTTAACTAGCTGCACTTCAACTAATAAAGCTCACTTGCTTCACTTCACTTCGAATGAATAAGCTCAGTTGCTTTACTTCACTTCAACTGATTCAGCTCACTTAACTAGCTTCACTTCAACTAACAGAGCTCACTTGTTTCATTTCACTTCAATTGATTAAGCTCAGTTGCTTCACTTTACTTCAACTGATCAAGTTCAGTTGCCTCACTTCAATTCAACTGATTCAGCTCACTTAACTAGCTTCACTTTATCTGATAGAGATCACTTGTTTCACTTCACTTTTATTGATTAAGCTCAGCTGCTTCACTTTACTTCAACTGATTAAGCTCAGTTGCCTCACTTCACTTCAACTGATTGGACTCACTTATTCATCTTCACCTCAATTGATAACGCTCTCTTAACTAGTTTCACTTCAACTAATAGACCTAACTTGATCACTTCATTTCGAATGATTAAGCTGAGTTGCTTCACTTCACTTCAACTGATTAAGCTGAGTTGCTTCACTTCAACTAACAGAGTTCACTTGTTTCACTTCACTTCAATTGATTCAGCTCAGTTGCTTCACTTCACTTCAGCTGATTGGACTCAGTTATTCATCTTCACCTCAATTGATAACGCTCACTTAACTAGCTTCACTTCAACTAATAGAGCTAAATTGCTTCACTTCACTTCAACTGATTGGGCTCACTTAGTTAGCTTCACCTCAACTGATAACTCTCACTTAACTAGCTTCATTTTAACTAATAGAGCTAACTTGCTTTACTTCACTTCAACTGAATGGCCTCACTTAGTTAGGTTCACCTCAACTGATAACTTTTACTTAACTAGCTTCATTTTAACTAATAGAGCTAACTTGCTTCACTTCACTTCAACTGATTAAGCTCAGTTGCTTTACTTCAACTAACAGAGCTCACTTGTTTCACTTCACTTCAATTGATTAAGCTCAGTTGCTTCACTTCACTTCAGCTGATTGGACTCACTTATTCATCTTCACCTCAATTGATAACGCTCTCTTAACTAGTTTCACTTCAACTAATAGACCTAACTTGATCACTTCATTTCGAATGATTAAGCTCAGTTGCTTCACTTCACTTCAGCTGATTGGACTCAGTTATTCATCCTCACCTCAACTGATAACGCTCACTTAACTAGCTTCACTTGACCTAATAAAACTCACTTGCTTAACTTCACTTCAACTCATTGGGCTCACTCAGTTAGCTTCACCTCAACTGATAACGTTCACTTAACTAGCTTCACTTCAAATAATAGAGCTAACTTGCTTTACTTCACTTCAATCGATTGGGCTCCGTTGCTTCACTTCACTTCAACTGATTGGGCTCACTTGGTTAGCTTCCCTTCAACCAATAGAGCCCACTTGTTCCACTTTACTTTAACTAATAGAGCTCACTTGTTTCACTTCACTTCAACTGATTTGGCTCACTTAACTAGCTTCACTTCAACTAATAGAGCTCTCTTGTTTCACTCCATTTCAATTGATTAAGCTCAGTTGCTTCACTCCACTTCAACTGAATAGGCTCAATTAACTAGCTTCACTTCAACTAATAGAGTTCACTCGCTTCACTTCACTTCAACTGATTAAGCTCAGTTGCTTCACTTCACTTCAACAGATTGAGCTCACTTAGTTAGCTCAACTTCAACTAATAGAGCTCACTTATTTCACTTCACTTCAATTGATTGAGCTCAGTTGCTGCACTTCAATTCAACTGATTAGGTTCATTTAACAAGCTTCACTTCAACTATAAGAGCTCACTTGTTTTACTTCACTTCAATTGATTAAGCTCAGTTGCTTCACTTCACTTTACCTGATTAGGCTCACTTAACTAGCTTCACTTCAACTAATAGAGCTGACTTGTTTCACTTCACTTCAACTGATTAGCTCACTTAACTAGCTTCAGTTCAACTAATAGAGCTCACTTGTTTCACGTCACTTCAATTGATTAAGCTCAGTTGCTGCACTTCACTTCAACTGATTTGGCTCATTTAACTAGCTTCACTTCAACTAAAGAGCTCACTTGTTTTACTTCACTTCAATTGATTAAACTCAGTTGCTTCACTTCAACTAATAGAGTTTACTTGTTTCACGTCACTTCAATTGATTAAATTCAGTTGCTTCACTTCACTTCAACTGATTGGGCTCACTAAGTTAGCTTCACTTCAACAAATAGAGCTCACTTGTTTCACTGCACTTATATCGATCAGGCTCAGTTGCTTCACTTCACTTCAAATGATTGGGCTCATTCGGTTAGCTTCTCTTCAACCAATAGAGCTTACTTATTTCACGTCACTTCAATTGATTAAGCTCAGTTGCTTCACTTCACTTCAACTGATTAGGCTCATTTAACAAGCTTCACTTCAACTAAAGAGCTCACTTGTTTAACTTCACTTCAATTGATTAAGCTCAGTTGCTTCGCTTTACTTTACCTGATTAGGCTCACTTAACTAGCTTCACTTCAACTAATAGAGCTGACTTGTTTCACTTCACTTCAACTGATTAGGCTCACTTAACTAGCTTCAGTTCAACTGATAGAGCTCACTTGTTTCACGTCACTTCAATTGATTAAGCTTAGTTGCTGCACTTCACTTCAACTGATTAGGCTCATTTAACTAGCTTCACTTCAACTAAAGAGCTCACTTGTTTTACTTCACTTCAATTGATTAAGCTCAGTTGCTTCACTTCACTTCAACTGATTGGGCTCACTTAGATAGCTTTACTCCAACTAATAGAGCTCACTTGTTTCACTTCACTTCAATTGATAAAGCTCAGTTGCTTCAATTCACTTTACCTGATTAGGCTCAGTTAACTAGCTTCACTTCAACTAATAGAGCTGACTTGTTTCAATTCACTTCAACTGATTAGGCTCACTTAACAAGCTTCACTTCAACTAATAGAGCTCACTTGTTTCACGTCACTTCAATTGATTAAGCTCAGTTGCTTCACTTCACTTCAACTGATTGGGCTCACTTAGTTAGCTTCACTTCAACAAATAGAGCTCACTTGTTTCACTGCACTTATATCGATTAGGCTCAGTTGCTTTACTTCAGTTCAACTGATTGGGCTCACTTGGTTAGCTTCTCTTCAACCAATAGAGCTCACTTATTTCACGTCACTTCAATTGATTAAGCTCAGTTGCTTCACTTCACTTCAACTGATTGGGCTCACTTAACTAACTTCACTTCAACTAAAAGAGCTCACTTGTTTCACGTCAGTTCAATTGATTAAGCTCAGTTGCTGCACTTCACTTCAACTGATTAGGCTCATTTAACTAGCTTCACTTCAACTAAAGAGCTCACTTGTTTTACTTCACTTCAATTGATTAAGCTCAGTTGCTTCACTTCACTTCAACTGATTGGGCTCATTTAACTAGCTTCACTTCAACTAAAGAGCTCACTTGTTTTACTTCACTTCAATTGATTAAGCTCAGTTGCTTCACTTCACTTCAACTGATTGGGCTCACTTAACTAGCTTCACTTCAACCAATAGAGCTTACTTATTTCACTTCACTTCAATTGATTAAGTTCAGTTGCTTTACTTCACTTCAACTGATTGGGCTCACTTGGTTAGCTTCTCTTCAACCAATAGAGCTCACTTATTTCACGTCACTTCAATTGATTAAGCTCAGTTGCTTCACTTCACTTCAACTGATTGGGCTCACTTAACTAACTTCACTTCAACTAAAAGAGCTCACTTGTTTCACGTCAGTTCAATTGATTAAGCTCAGTTGCTGCACTTCACTTCAACTGATTAGGCTCATTTAACTAGCTTCACTTCAACTAAAGAGCTCACTTGTTTTACTTCACTTCAATTGATTAAGCTCAGTTGCTTCACTTCACTTCAACTGATTGGGCTCATTTAACTAGCTTCACTTCAACTAAAGAGCTCACTTGTTTTACTTCACTTCAATTGATTAAGCTCAGTTGCTTCACTTCACTTCAACTGATTAGCCTCATTTAACTAGCTTCACTTCAACTAAAGAGCTCACTTGTTTTACTTCACTTCAATTGATTAAGCTCAGTTGCTTCACTTCACTTCAACTGATTGGGCTCATTTAACTAGCTTCACTTCAACTAAAGAGCTCACTTGTTTCACTTCACTTTAATTGATTAAGCTCAGTTGCTTCACTTCACTTCAACTGATTGGGCTCACTTAGATAGCTTTACTCCAAATAATAGAGCTCACTTGTTTCACTTCACTTCAATTGATAAAGCTCAGTTGCTTCACTTCACTTTACCTGATTAGGCTCACTTAACTAGCTTCACTGCAACTAATAGAGCTGACTTTTTTCACTTCACTTCAACTGATTAGGCTCACTTAACTAGCTTCACTTCAACTAATAGAGCTCGCTTGTTTCACGTCACTTCAATTGATAAAGCTCAGTTGCTTCACTTCACTTTACCTGATTAGGCTCATTTAACTAGCTTCACTTCAACTAAAGAGCTCACTTGTTTTACTTCACTTCAATTGATTAAGCTCAGTTGCTTCACTTCACTTCAACTGATTGGGCTCATTTAACTAGCTTCACTTCAACTAAAGAGCTCACTTGTTTCACTTCACTTCAATTGATTAAGCTCAGTTGCTTCACTTCACTTCAACTGATTGGGCTCACTTAACTAACTTCACTTCAACTAAAAGAGCTCACTTGTTTCACGTCAGTTCAATTGATTAAGCTCAGTTGCTGCACTTCACTTCAACTGATTAGGCTCATTTAACTAGCTTCACTTCAACTAAAGAGCTCACTTGTTTTACTTCACTTCAATTGATTAAGCTCAGTTGCTTCACTTCACTTCAACTGATTGGGCTCATTTAACTAGCTTCACTTCAACTAAAGAGCTCACTTGTTTTACTTCACTTCAATTGATTAAGCTCAGTTGCTTCACTTCACTTCAACTGATTGGGCTCACTTAACTAGCTTCACTTCAACCAATAGAGCTTACTTATTTCACTTCACTTCAATTGATTAAGTTCAGTTGCTTTACTTCACTTCAACTGATTGGGCTCACTTGGTTAGCTTCTCTTCAACCAATAGAGCTCACTTATTTCACGTCACTTCAATTGATTAAGCTCAGTTGCTTCACTTCACTTCAACTGATTGGGCTCACTTAACTAACTTCACTTCAACTAAAAGAGCTCACTTGTTTCACGTCAGTTCAATTGATTAAGCTCAGTTGCTGCACTTCACTTCAACTGATTAGGCTCATTTAACTAGCTTCACTTCAACTAAAGAGCTCACTTGTTTTACTTCACTTCAATTGATTAAGCTCAGTTGCTTCACTTCACTTCAACTGATTGGGCTCATTTAACTAGCTTCACTTCAACTAAAGAGCTCACTTGTTTTACTTCACTTCAATTGATTAAGCTCAGTTGCTTCACTTCACTTCAACTGATTAGCCTCATTTAACTAGCTTCACTTCAACTAAAGAGCTCACTTGTTTTACTTCACTTCAATTGATTAAGCTCAGTTGCTTCACTTCACTTCAACTGATTGGGCTCATTTAACTAGCTTCACTTCAACTAAAGAGCTCACTTGTTTCACTTCACTTTAATTGATTAAGCTCAGTTGCTTCACTTCACTTCAACTGATTGGGCTCACTTAGATAGCTTTACTCCAAATAATAGAGCTCACTTGTTTCACTTCACTTCAATTGATAAAGCTCAGTTGCTTCACTTCACTTTACCTGATTAGGCTCACTTAACTAGCTTCACTGCAACTAATAGAGCTGACTTTTTTCACTTCACTTCAACTGATTAGGCTCACTTAACTAGCTTCACTTCAACTAATAGAGCTCGCTTGTTTCACGTCACTTCAATTGATAAAGCTCAGTTGCTTCACTTCACTTTACCTGATTAGGCTCACTTAACTAGCTTCACTGCAACTAATAGAGCTGACTTTTTTCACTTCACTTCAACTGATTAGGCTCACTTAACTAGCTTCACTTCGACTAATAGAGCTCGCTTGTTTCACGTCACTTCAATTGATTAAGCTCAGTTGCTGCACTTCACTTCAACTGATTAGGATCATTTAACTAGCTTCACTTCAACTAAAGAGCTCACTTGTTTTACTTCACTTCAATTGATTAAGCTCAGTTGCTTCACTTCACTTCAACTGATTGGGCTCATTTAACTAGCTTCACTTCAACTAAAGAGCTCACTTGTTTTACTTCACTTCAATTGATTAAGCTCAGTTGCTTCACTTCACTTCAACTGATTAGCCTCATTTAACTAGCTTCACTTCAACTAAAGAGCTCACTTCTTTTACTTCACTTCAATTGATTAAGCTCAGTTGCTTCACTTCACTTCAACTGATTGGGCTCACTTAGTTAGCTTCACTTCAAGAAATAGAGCTCACTTGTTTCATTGCACTTAAATCGATTAAGCTCAGTTGCTTCACTTCACTTCAACTGATTAGGTTCACTTGGTTAGCTTCTCTTTAACCAATACAGCTCACTTATTTCACTTCACTTCAATTGATTGAGCTCAGTTGCTGCACTTCACTTCAACTGATTAGGCTCATTTAACAAGCTTCACTTCAACTAAAGAGCTCACTTGTTTAACTTCACTTCAATTGATTGGGCTCACTTAGATAGCTTTACTCCAACTAATAGAGCTCACTTGTTTCACTTCACTTCAATTGATTAAGCTCAATTGTTTCACTTCACTTCAACTGATTAAGCTCTGTTGCTTCACTTCACTTCAACATATTAGGCTCACTTACCAGGCTTACCTTTAACTAATAGAGCTCACTTGTTTCACTTCACTTCAATTGATAAAGCTCAGTTGCTTCACTTCACTTCAACTGATTAAGCTCAGTTGCTTTGCTTCACCTCGACTGATTAGGCTCACTTAACTTGCTTCACTTCAACTAATAGAGCTCACTTGTTTCACTTCACTTCAATTGATTAAGCTCAGTT
The DNA here is from genome assembly GCA_939192795.1 of Bombylius discolor. Lineage (NCBI taxonomy): Eukaryota > Metazoa > Arthropoda > Insecta > Diptera > Bombyliidae > Bombylius > Bombylius discolor. Next base: position 28,363,874 of record OW584238.1, read on the forward strand.
GCTTCACTTCAGTTAAATTGATTAAGCTCAGTTGCTTCACATCACTTCAACTGATTCGGATCACTTCGTGCGCTTAACTACAACTAAAAGAGCTCACTTGTTCCACATCACATCCATTGATTAGGCTCAGTTGCTTCACTTCACTTCAACTGATTAGGCTCACTTAACTAGCTTCACTTCAACTAAAGAGCTCACTTGCTTCACTTCACTTTAATTGATTAAGCTCAGTTGCTTCACTTCACTTCAACTGATTGGGATCACTTAGTAAGCTTTACTCCAACTAATGAAGCTCACTTGTTTCACTTCACTTCAACTGATAAGGCTCAATTGTTTAACTTCACTTCAAACGATAAAGCTCAGTTGCTTCACTTCACTTCAACTGATGAGGCTCACTTAACAGGCTTCACTTTAACTAATAGAGCTCACTTGTTCACTTCACTTCAATTGATTAAGCTCAGTTGCTTCACTTCAGTTCATTTGATTAAGCTCAGTTGCTTCACTTCACTTCAACTGATTGGGCTCACTTAGATAGCTTTACTCCAACTAATAGAGCTCACTTGTTTCACTTCACTTCAATTGATGAAGCTCAGTTGCTTCACTTCACTTTACCTGATTAGGCTCACTTAACTAGCTTCACTGCAACTAATAGAGCTGACTTGTTTCACTTCACTTCAACTGATTAGGCTCACTTAACTAGCTTCACTTCAACTAGTAGAGCTCACTTGTTTCACGTCACTTCAATTGGTTCAGCTCAGTTGCTGCACTTCACTTCAACTGATTAGGCTCACTTAACTAGCTTCACTTCAACTAATAGAGCTCACTTGTTTCACTTTACTTCAATTGATTAAGCTCACTTGTTCACTTCACTTCAATTGATTAAGCTCAGTTGCCTCACTTCACTTCAATTGATTAAGCTCAGTTGCTTCACTTCACTTCAACTGATAAGGCTCACTTAACTAGCTTCACTTCAACTAATAGAGCTCACTTGTTTCACTTCACTTCAATTGATTAAGCTCACTTGTTCACTTCACGTCAATTGATTAAGCTCAGTTGCCTCACTTCACATCAACTGTTTAAGCTCAGTTGCTTCACTCCACTTCAACTGATAAGGCTCACTTAACTAGCTTCACTTCAACTAATAGAGCTCAATTGTTTCACTTCACTTCAATTGATTAAGCTCACTTGCTTCACTTCACTTCAATTGATTAAGCTCAGTTGCTTCACTTCACTTCAACTGATTGGGATCACTTAGTAAGCTTTACTCCAACTAATGAAGCTCACTTGTTTCACTTCACTTCAACTGATAAGGCTCAATTGTTTAACTTCACTTCAACCGATGAAGCTCAGTTGCTTCACTTCACTTCAACTGATTAGGCTCACTTAACAGGCTTCACTTTAACTAATAAAGCTCACTTGTTCACTTCACTTCAATTGATTAAGCTCAGTTGCCTCACTTCACATCAACTGATTAAGCTCACTTGTTTCACTTCACTTCAACTGATAAGGCTCAATTGTTTAACTTCACTTCAACCGATAAAGCTCAGTTGCTTCACTTCACTTCAACTGATTAGGCTCACTTAACAGGCTTCACTTTAACTAATAGAGCTCACTTGTTCACTTCACTTCAATTGATTAAGCTCAGTTGCCTCACTTCACATCAACTGATTAAGCTCAGTTGCTTCACTTCACTTCAACTGATAAGGCTCACTTAACTAGCTTAACTCCAACTAATAGAGCTCACTTGTTTCACTTCACTTCAATTGATGAAGCTCAGTTGCTTCACTTCACTTTACCTGATTAGGCTCACTTAACTAGCTTCACTTCAACTAGTAGAGCTCACTTGTTTCACGTCACTTCAATTGATTCAGCTCAGTTGCTGCACTTCACTTCAACTGATAAGGCTCACTTAATTAGCTTTACTTCAACTAATAGAGCTCACTTGTTTTACTTCACTTCAATTAATTAAGCTCAGTTGCTTCACTTCACTTCAAATGATTGGGCTCATTCGGTTAGCTTCTCTTCAACCAATAGAGCTCACTTATTTCACGTCACTTCAATTGATTAAGCTCAGTTGCTTCACTTCACTTCAACTGATTGGGCTCACTTAACTAGCTTCACTTCAACTAAAGAGCTCACTTGTTTTACTTCACTTCAATTGATTAAGCTCAGTTGCTTCACTTCACTTCAACTGATTGGGCTCACTTAGTTAGCTTCACTTCAACAAATAGAGCTCACTTGTTTCACTGCACTTAAATCGATTAAGCTCAGTTTCTTCACTTCACTTCAACTGATTGGGTTCACTTGGTTAGCTTCTCTTTAACCAATACAGCTCACTTATTTCACTTCACTTCAATTGTTTGAGCTCAGTTGCTGCACTTCACTTCAACTGATTAGGCTCATTTAACAAGCTTCACTTCAACTAAAGAGCTCACTTGTTTAACTTCACTTCAATTGATTAAGCTCAGTTGCTTCGCTTTACTTTACCTGATTAGGCTCACTTAACTAGCTTCACTTCAACTAATAGAGCTGACTTGTTTCACTTCACTTCAACTGATTAGGCTCACTTAACTAGCTTCAGTTCAACTGATAGAGCTCACTTGTTTCACGTCACTTCAATTGATTAAGCTTAGTTGCTGCACTTCACTTCAACTGATTAGGCTCATTTAACTAGCTTCACTTCAACTAAAGAGCTCACTTGTTTTACTTCACTTCAATTGATTAAGCTCAGTTGCTTCACTTCACTTCAACTGATTGGGCTCACTTAGATAGCTTTACTCCAACTAATAGAGCTCACTTGTTTCACTTCACTTCAATTGATAAAGCTCAGTTGCTTCAATTCACTTTACCTGATTAGGCTCAGTTAACTAGCTTCACTTCAACTAATAGAGCTGACTTGTTTCAATTCACTTCAACTGATTAGGCTCACTTAACAAGCTTCACTTCATCTAATAGAGCTCACTTGTTTCACGTCACTTCAATTGATTAAGCTCAGTTGCTTCACTTCACTTCAACTGATTGGGCTCACTTAGTTAGCTTCACTTCAACAAATAGAGCTCACTTGTTTCACTGCACTTATATCGATTAGGCTCAGTTGCTTTACTTCAGTTCAACTGATTGGGCTCACTTGGTTAGCTTCTCTTCAACCAATAGAGCTCACTTATTTCACGTCACTTCAATTGATTAAGCTCAGTTGCTTCACTTCACTTCAACTGATTGGGCTCACTTAACTAACTTCACTTCAACTAAAAGAGCTCACTTGTTTCACGTCAGTTCAATTGATTAAGCTCAGTTGCTGCACTTCACTTCAACTGATTAGGCTCATTTAACTAGCTTCACTTCAACTAAAGAGCTCACTTGTTTTACTTCACTTAAATTGATTAAGCTCAGTTGCTTCACTTCACTTCAACTGATTGGGCTCATTTAACTAGCTTCACTTCAACTAAAGAGCTCACTTGTTTTACTTCACTTCAATTGATTAAGCTCAGTTGCTTCACTTCACTTCAACTGATTGGGCTCACTTAACTAGCTTCACTTCAACCAATAGAGCTTACTTATTTCACTTCACTTCAATTGATTAAGTTCAGTTGCTTTACTTCACTTCAACTGATTGGGCTCACTTGGTTAGCTTCTCTTCAACCAATAGAGCTCACTTATTTCACGTCACTTCAATTGATTAAGCTCAGTTGCTTCACTTCACTTCAACTGATTGGGCTCACTTAACTAACTTCACTTCAACTAAAAGAGCTCACTTGTTTCACATCAGTTCAATTGATTAGGCTCAGTTGCTGCACTTCACTTCAACTGATTAGGCTCATTTAACTAGCTTCACGTCAACTAAAGAGCTCACTTGTTTTACTTCACTTCAATTGATTAAGCTCAGTTGCTTCACTTCACTTCAACTGATTGGGCTCATTTAACTAGCTTCAATTCAACTAAGGAGCTCACTTGTTTTACTTCACTTCAATTGATTAAGCTCAGTTGCTTCACTTCACTTCAACTGATTAGCCTCATTTAACTAGCTTCACTTCAACTAAAGAGCTCACTTGTTTTACTTCACTTCAATTGATTAAGCTCAGTTGCTTCACTTCACTTCAACTGATTGGGCTCATTTAACTAGCTTCACTTCAACTAAAGAGCTCACTTGTTTCACTTCACTTTAATTGATTAAGCTCAGTTGCTTCACTTCACTTCAACTGATTGGGCTCACTTAGATAGCTTTACTCCAAATAATAGAGCTCACTTGTTTCACTTCACTTCAATTGATAAAGCTCAGTTGCTTCACTTCACTTTACCTGATTAGGCTCACTTAACTAGCTTCACTGCAACTAATAGAGCTGACTTTTTTCACTTCACTTCAACTGATTAGGCTCACTTAACTAGCTTCACTTCAACTAATAGAGCTCGCTTGTTTCACGTCACTTCAATTGATTAAGCTCAGTTGCTGCACTTCACTTCAACTGATTCGGCTCACTTAACTAGCTTCACTTCAACTAATAGAGCTCACTTGTTTTACGTCACTTCAATTGATTAAGCTCAGTTGCTGCACTTCACTTCAACTGATTGGGCTCACTTAATTAGCTTCACTTCAACTTATAGAGCTCACTTGTTTCACTTCACTTCAATTCATTAAGCTCAGTGGCTTCACTTCACTTCAACTGAATAGGCTAAATTAACTAGCTTCACTTCAACTAATAGAGTTCACTTGTGTCACTCCACCTTAATTGATTAAGCTCAATTGTTTCACTTCACTTCAACTGATTAAGCTCAGTTGCTTCACTTTATTTCAACTGATTAGGCTCACTTAACAGGCTTCACTGTAACTTATAGAGCTAACTTGTTTCACTTCACTTCAATTGATTAAGCTCAATTGTTTCACTTCACTTCAACTGATTAAGCTCTGTTGCTTCACTTCACTTCAACTGATTGGGCTCACTTAGTTAGCTTCACTTCAAGAAATAGAGCTCACTTGTTTCATTGCACTTAAATCGATTAAGCTCAGTTGCTTCACTTCACTTCAACTGATTGGGTTCACTTGGTTAGCTTCTCTTTAACCAATACAGCTCACTTATTTCACTTCACTTCAATTGATTGAGCTCAGTTGCTGCACTTCACTTCAACTGATTAGGCTCATTTAACAAGCTTCACTTCAACTAAAGAGCTCACTTGTTTAACTTCACTTCAATTGATTGGGCTCACTTAGATAGCTTTACTCCAACTAATAGAGCTCACTTGTTTCACTTCACTTCAATTGATTAAGCTCAATTGTTTCACTTCACTTCAACTGATTAAGCTCTGTTGCTTCACTTCACTTCAACATATTAGGCTCACTTACCAGGCTTACCTTTAACTAATAGAGCTCACTTGTTTCACTTCACTTCAATTGATAAAGCTCAGTTGCTTCACTTCACTTCAACTGATTAAGCTCAGTTGCTTTGCTTCACTTCGACTGATTAGGCTCACTTAACTTGCTTCACTTCAACTAATAGAGCTCACTTGTTTCACTTCACTTCAATTGATTAAGCTCAGTTGCTTCACTTCAGTTAAATTGATTAAGCTCAGTTGCTTCACATCACTTCAACTGATTCGGATCACTTCGTGCGCTTAACTACAACTAAAAGAGCTCACTTGTTCCACATCACATCCATTGATTAGGCTCAGTTGCTTCACTTCACTTCAACTGATTAGGCTCACTTAACTAGCTTCACTTCAACTAAAGAGCTCACTTGCTTCACTTCACTTCAATTGATTAAGCTCAGTTGCTTCACTTCACTTCAACTGATTGGGATCACTTAGTAAGCTTTACTCCAACTAATGAAGCTCACTTGTTTCACTTCACTTCAACTGATAAGGCTCAATTGTTTAACTTCACTTCAAACGATAAAGCTCAGTTGCTTCACTTCACTTCAACTGATTAGGCTCACTTAACAGGCTTCACTTTAACTAATAGAGCTCACTTGTTCACTTCACTTCAATTGATTAAGCTCAGTTGCTTCACTTCAGTTCATTTGATTAAGCTCAGTTGCTTCACTTCACTTCAACTGATTGGGCTCACTTAGATAGCTTTACTCCAACTAATAGAGCTCACTTGTTTCACTTCACTTCAATTGATGAAGCTCAGTTGCTTCACTTCACTTTACCTGATTAGGCTCACTTAACTAGCTTCACTGCAACTAATAGAGCTGACTTGTTTCACTTCACTTCAACTGATTAGGCTCACTTAACTAGCTTCACTTCAACTAGTAGAGCTCACTTGTTTCACGTCACTTCAATTGGTTCAGCTCAGTTGCTGCACTTCACTTCAACTGATAAGGCTCATTTAATTAGCTTTACTTCAACTAATAGAGCTCACTTGTTTCACGTCACTTCAATTGATTAAGCTCAGTTGCTGCACTTCACTTCAACTGATTAGGCTCACTTAACTAGCTTCACTTCAACTAATAGAGCTCACTTGTTTCACTTTACTTCAATTGATTAAGCTCACTTGTTCACTTCACTTCAATTGATTAAGCTCAGTTGCCTCACTTCACTTCAATTGATTAAGCTCAGTTGCTTCACTTCACTTCAACTGATAAGGCTCACTTAACTAGCTTCACTTCAACTAATAGAGCTCACTTGTTTCACTTCACTTCAATTGATTAAGCTCACTTGTTCACTTCACTTCAATTGATTAAGCTCAGTTGCCTCACTTCACATCAACTGTTTAAGCTCAGTTGCTTCACTCCACTTCAACTGATAAGGCTCACTTAACTAGCTTCACTTCAACTAATAGAGCTCAATTGTTTCACTTCACTTCAATTGATTAAGCTCACTTGCTTCACTTCACTTCAATTGATTAAGCTCAGTTGCTTCACTTCACTTCAACTGATTGGGATCACTTAGTAAGCTTTACTCCAACTAATGAAGCTCACTTGTTTCACTTCACTTCAACTGATAAGGCTCAATTGTTTAACTTCACTTCAACCGATAAAGCTCAGTTGCTTCACTTCACTTCAACTGATTAGGCTCACTTAACAGGCTTCACTTTAACTAATAGAGCTCACTTGTTCACTTCACTTCAATTGATTAAGCTCAGTTGCCTCACTTCACATCAACTGATTAAGCTCAGTTGCTTCACTTCACTTCAACTGATAAGGCTCACTTAACTAGCTTAACTCCAACTAATAGAGCTCACTTGTTTCACTTCACTTCAATTGATGAAGCTCAGTTGCTTCACTTCACTTTACCTGATTAGGCTCTCTTAACTAGCTTCACTTCAACTAGTAGAGCTCACTTGTTTCACGTCACTTCAATTGATTAAGCTCAGTTGCTGCACTTCACTTCAACTGATTGGGTTCACTTGGTTAGCTTCTCTTCAACCAATAGAGCTCACTTGTTTCACGTCACTTTATTGATTAAGCTCAGTTGCTTCACTTCACTTCAACTGATTGGGCTCACTTAGTTAGCTTCACTTCAACAAATAGAGCTCACTTGTTTCACTGCACTTAAATCGATTAAGCTCAGTTGCTTCACTTCACTTCAACTGATTGGGTTCACTTGGTTAGCTTCTCTTCAACCAATAGAGCTCACTTATTTCACTTCACTTCAATTGATTAAGCTCAGTTGCTTCACTTCACTTCAACTTATTGGGCTCACTTAACTAGCTTCACTTCAACTAAAAGAGCTCACTTGTTTCACGTCACTTCAATTGATTAAGCTCAGTTGCTGCACTTCACTTCAACTGATTAGGCTCATTTAACTAGCATCACTTCAACTAAAGAGCTCACTTGTTTTACTTCACTTCAATTAATTAAGCTTAGTTGCTTCACTTCACTTCAACTGATTGGGCTCACTTAGTTAGCTTCACTTCAACCAATAGAGCTCACTTATTTCACTTCACTTCAATTGATTAAGCTCAGTTGCTGCACTTCACTTCAACTGATTAGGCTCATTTAACTAGCTTCACTTCAACTGAAGAGCTCACTTGTTTCACTTCACTTCAATTGATTAAGCTCAGTTGCTTCACTTCACTTCAACTGATTAATCTCAGTTGCTTTGCTTCACTTCAACTGATTAGGCTCACTTAACTAGCTTCACTTCAACTAATAGAGCTCACTTGTTACACGTCACTTCAATTGATTAAGCTCAGTTGCTTCACTTCAGTTCATTTGATTAAGCTCATTTAACTAGCATCACTTCAACTAAAGAGCTCACTTGTTTTACTTCACTTCAATTAATTAAGCTTAGTTGCTTCACTTCACTTCAACTGATTGGGCTCACTTAGTTAGCTTCACTTCAACAAATAGAGCTCACTTGTTTCACGTCACTTCAATTGATTAAGCTCAGTTGCTGCACTTCACTTCAACTGATTAGGCTCATTTAACTAGCATCACTTCAACTAAAGAGCTCACTTGTTTTACTTCACTTCAATTAATTAAGCTTAGTTGCTTCACTTCACTTCAACTGATTGGGCTCACTTAGTTAGCTTCACTTCAACAAATAGAGCTCACTTGTTTCACTGCACTTAAATCGATTAAGCTCAGTTGCTTCACTTCACTTCAACTGATTGGGTTCACTTGGTTAGCTTCTCTTCAACCAATAGAGCTCACTTATTTCACTTCACTTCAATTGATTAAGCTCAGTTGCTTCACTTCACTTCAACTGATTGGGCTCACTTAACTAGCTTCACTTCAACTAAAAGAGCTCACTTGTTTCACGTCACTTCAATTGATTAAGCTCAGTTGCTGCACTTCACTTCAACTGATTAGGCTCATTTAACTAGGTTCACTTCAACTAAAGAGCTCACTTGTTTTACTTCACTTCAATTAATTAAGCTTTGTTGCTTCACTTCACTTCAACTGATTGGGCTCACTTAGTTAGCTTCACTTCAACAAATAGAGCTCACTTGTTTCACTGCACTTAAATCGATTAAGCTCAGTTGCTTCACTTCACTTCAACTGATTGGGTTCACTTGGTTAGCTTCTCTTCAACCAATAGAGCTCACTTATTTCACTTCACTTCAATTGATTAAGCTCAGTTGCTTCACTTCACTTCAACTGATTGGGCTCACTTAACTAGCTTCACTTCAACTAAAAGAGCTCACTTGTTTCACGTCACTTCAATTGATTAAGCTCAGTTGCTGCACTTCACTTCAACTGATTAGGCTCATTTAACTAGCATCACTTCAACTAAAGAGCTCACTTGTTTTACTTCACTTCAATTAATTAAGCTTAGTTGCTTCACTTCACTTCAACTGATTGGGCTCACTTAGTTAGCTTCACTTCAACCAATAGAGCTCACTTATTTCACTTCACTTCAGTTGATTAAGCTCAGTTGCTGCACTTCACTTCAACTGATTAGGCTCATTTAACTAGCTTCACTTCAACTAAAGAGCTCACTTGTTTCACTTCACTTCAATTGATTAAGCTCAGTTGCTTCACTTCACTTCAACTGATTAATCTCAGTTGCTTTGCTTCACTTCAACTGATTAGGCTCACTTAACTAGCTTCACTTCAACTAATAGAGCTCACTTGTTACACGTCACTTCAATTGATTAAGCTCAGTTGCTTCACTTCAGTTCATTTGATTAAGCTCAGTTACTTAACTTCACTTTAACTGATTGGGCTCACTTAGATAGCTTTACTCCAACTAATAGAGCTCACTTGTTTCACTTCACTTCAATTGATAAAGCTCAGTTGCTTCACTTCACTTTACCTGATTAGGCTCACTTAGCTAACTTCACTGCAACTAATAGAGCTGACTTGTTTCACTTCACTTCAACTGATTAGGCTCTCTTAACTAGCTTCACTTCAACTAGTAGAGCTCACTTGTTTCACGTCACTTCAATTGATTAAGCTCAGTTGCTGCACTTCACTTCAACTGATTGGGTTCACTTGGTTAGCTTCTCTTCAACCAATAGAGCTCACTTGTTTCACGTCACTTTATTGATTAAGCTCAGTTGCTGCACTTTACTTCAACTGATTAGGCTCATTTAACTAGCTTCACTTCAACTAAAGAGCTCACTTGTTTTACTTCACTTCAATTAATTAAGCTCAGTTGCTTCACTTCACTTCAACTGATTGGGCTCACTTAGTTAGCTTCACTTCAACAAATAGAGCTCACTTGTTTCACTGCACTTAAATCGATTAAGCTCAGTTGCTTCACTTCACTTCAACTGATTGGGTTCACTTGGTTAGCTTCTCTTCAACCAATAGAGCTCATTTATTTCACTTCACTTCAATTGGTTAAGCTCAGTTGCTTCACTTCACTTCAACTGATTGGGCTCACTTAACTAGCTTCACTTCAACTAATAGAGCTCACTTGTTTCACGTCACTTCAATTGATTAAGCTCGATTGCTTCACTTCACTTCAACTGATTAGGCTTCATTTAACTAGCTTCACTTCAACTAAAGAGCTCACTTGTTTTACTTCACTTCAATTGATTAAGCTCAGTTGCCTCACTTCACTACAACTGATTGGGCTCATTTAGTTAGCTTCACTTCAACAAATAAAGCTCACTTGTTTCACTGCACTTAAATCGATTAAGCTCAGTTATTCACTTCACTTCAACTGATTGGGTTCACTTGGTTAGCTTCTCTTCAACCAATAGAGCTCACTTATTTCACTTCACTTCAATTGATTAAGCTCAGTTGCTGCACTTCACTTCAACTGATTAGGCTCATTTAACTAGCTTCACTTCAACTAATAGAGTTCACTTGTGTCACTCCACCCTAATTGATTAAGCTCAATTGTTTCACTTCACTTCAACTGATTAAGCTCAGTTGCTTCACTTTATTTCAACTGATTAGGCTCACTTAACAGGCTTCACTGTAACTTATAGAGCTAACTTGTTTCACTTCACTTCAATTGATTAAGCTTAATTGTTTCACTTCACTTCAACTGATTAAGCTCTGTTGCTTCACTTCACTTCAACATATTAGGCTCACTTACCAGGCTTACCTTTAACTAATAGAGCTCACTTGTTTCACTTCACTTTAATTGATTAAGCTCAGTTGCTTCACTTCACTTCAACTGATTAAGCTCAGTTGCTTTGCTTCACTTCGACTGATTAGGCTCACTTAACTTGCTTCACTTCAACTAATAGAGCTCACTTGTTTCACTTCACTTCAATTGATTAAGCTCAGTTGCTTCACTTCAGTTAAATTGATTAAGCTCAGTTGCTTTGCTTCACTTCGACTGATTAGGCTCACTTAACTTGCTTCACTTCAACTAAAGAGCTCACTTGTTTTACTTCACTTCAATTGATTAAGCTCAGTTGCCTCACTTCACTTCAACTGATTGGGCTCACTTAGTTAGCTTCACTTCAACAAATAAAGCTCACTTGTTTCACTGCACTTAAATCGATTAAGCTCAGTTGCTTCACTTCACTTCAACTGATTGGGTTCACTTGGTTAGCTTCTCTTCAACTAATAGAGCTCACTTGTGTCACTTCACTTTAATTGATTAAGCTCAGTTGCTTCACATCACTTCAACTAATTCGGATCACTTCGTGCGCTTAACTTCAACTAAAAGAGCTCACTTGTTCCACATCACATCAATTGATTAGGCTCAGTTGCTTCACTTCACTTCAACTGATTAGGCTCACTTAACTAGCTTCACTTCAACTAAAGAGCTCACTTGCTTCACTTCACTTCAATTGATTAAGCTCAGTTGCTTCACTTCACTTCAACTGATTGGGATCACTTAGTAAGCTTCACTCCAACTAATGAAGCTCACTTGTTTCACTTCACTTCAACTGATAAGGCTCAATTATTTAACTTCACTTCAACCGATAAAGCTCAGTTGCTTCACTTCACTTCAACTGATTAGGCTCACTTAACAGGATTCACTTTAACTAATAGAGCTCACTTGTTCACTTCACTTCAATTGATTAAGCTCAGTTGCCTCACTTCACATCAACTGATTAAGCTCAGTTGCTTCACTTCACTTCAACTGATAAGGCTCACTTAACTAGCTTCACTTCAACTAATAGAGCTCACTCGTTTCACTTCACCTCAATTGATTAAGCTCAGTTGCTTCACTTCAGTTCATTTGATTAAGCTCAGTTGCTTCACTTCACTTCAACTGATTGGGCTCACTTAGATAGCTTTACTCCAACTAATAGAGCTCACTTGTTTCACTTCACTTCAATTGATAAAGCTCAGTTGCTTCGCTTCAGTTCATTTGATTAAGCTCAGTTGCTTCACTTCACTTCAACTGATTGGGCTCACTTAGATAGCTTTACTCCAACTAATAGAGCTCACTTGTTTCACTTCACTTCAATTGATTAAGCTCAGTTGCTTCACTTCACTTTACCTGATTAGGCTCACTTAACTAGCTTCACTGCAACTAATAGAGCTGACTTGTTTCACTTCACTTCAACTGATTAGGCTCACTTAACTAGCTTCACTTCAACTAATAGAGCTCACTTGTTACACGTCACTTCAATTGATTAAGCTCAGTTGCTTCACTTCAGTTCATTTGATTGAGCTCAGTTGCTTCACTTCACTTCAACTGATTGGGCTCACTTAGATAGCTTTACTCCAACTAATAGAGCTCACTCGTTTCACTTCACTTCAATTGATAAAGCTCAGTTGCTTCGCTTCAGTTCATTTGATTAAGCTCAGTTGCTTCACTTCACTTCAACTAATTGGGCTCACTTAGATAGCTTTACTCCAACTAATAGAGCTCACTTGTTTCACGTCACTTCAATTGATTAAGCTCAGTTGCTGCACTTCACTTCAACTGATAAGGCTCACTTAATTAGCTTTACTTAAACTAATAGAGCTCACTTGTTTCACGTCACTTCATTGATAAAGCTCAGTTGCTGCACTTCACTTCAACTGATTAGGCTCATTTAACTAGCTTCACTTCAACTAAAGAGCTCACTTGTTTTACTTCACTTCAATTAATTAAGCTCAGTTGCTTCACTTCACTTCAACTGATTGGGCTCACTTAGTTAGCTTCACTTCAACAAATAGAGCTCACTTGTTTCACTGCACTTAAATCGATTAAGCTCAGTTGCTTCACTTCACTTCAACTGATTGGGCTCACTTTTTTAGCTTCACTTCAACAAATAAAGCTCACTTGTTTCACTGCACTTAAATCGATTAAGCTCAGTTGCTTCACTTCACTTCAACTGATTGGGTTCACTTGGTTAGCTTCTCTTCAACCAATAGAGCTCACTTATTTCACTTCACTTCAATTGATTAAGCTCAGTTGCTGCACTTCACTTCAACTGATTAGGCTCATTTAACTAGCTTCACTTCAACTAATAGAGTTCACTTGTGTCACTCCACCTTAATTGATTAAGCTCAATTGTTTCACTTCACTTCAACTGATTAAGCTCAGTTGCTTCACTTTATTTCAACTGATTAGGCTCACTTAACAGGCTTCACTGTAACTTATAGAGCTAACTTGTTTCACTTCACTTCAATTGATTAAGCTCAATTGTTTCACTTCACTTCATCTGATTAAGCTCTGTTGCTTCACTTCACTTCAACATATTAGGCTCACTTACCAGGCTTACCTTTAACTAATAAAGCTCACTTGTTTCACTTCACTTTAATTGATTAAGCTCAGTTGCTTCACTTCACTTCAACTGATTAAGCTCAGTTGCTTTGCTTCACTTCGACTGATTAGGCTCACTTAAGATGCTTCACTTCAACTAATACAGCTCACTTGTTTCACTTCACTTCAATTGATTAAGCTCAGTTGCTTCACTTCAGTTAAATTGATTAAGCTCAGTTGCTTAACCTCACTTCAACTGAATAGGCTTAATTAACTAGCTTCTCTTCAACTAATAGAGCTCACTTGTGTCACTTCACTTTAATTGATTAAGCTCAGTTGCTTCACATCACTTCAACTGATTCGGATCACTTCGTGCGCTTAACTTCAACTAAAAGAGCTCACTTTTTTCCACATCACATCAATTGATTAGGCTCAGTTGCTTCACTTCACTTCAACTGATTAGGCTCACTTAACTAGCTTCACTTCAACTAAAGAGCTCACTTGCTTCACTTCACTTCAATTGATTAAGCTCAGTTGCTTCACTTCACTTCAACTGATTGGGATCACTTAGTAAGCTTCACTCCAACTAATGAAGCTCACTTGTTTCACTTCACTTCAACTGATAAGGCTCAATTGTTTAACTTCACTTCAACCGATAAAGCTCAGTTGCTTCACTTCACTTCAACTGATTAGGCTCACTTAACAGGCTTCACTTTAACTAATAGAACTCACTTGTTCACTTCACTTCAATTGATTAAGCTCAGTTGCCTCACTTCACATCAACTGATTAAGCTCAGTTGCTTCACTTCACTTCAACTGATAAGGCTCACTTAACTAGCTTCACTTCAACTAATAGAGCTCACTCGTTTCACTTCACTTCAATTGATTAAGCTCAGTTGCTTCACTTCAGTTCATTTGATTAAGCTCAGTTGCTTCACTTCAACTCGACTGATTGGGCTCACTTAGATAGCTTTACTCCAACTAATAGAGCTCACTCGTTTCACTTCACTTCAATTGATAAAGCTCAGTTGCTTCACATCACTTCAACTGATTCGGATCACTTCGTGCGCTTAACTTCAACTAAAAGAGCTCACTTGTTCCACATCACATCAATTGATTAGGCTCAGTTGCTTCACTTCACTTCAACTGATTAGGCTCACTTAACTAGCTTCACTTCAACTAAAGAGCTCACTTGCTTCACTTCACTTCAATTGATTAAGCTCAGTTGCTTCACTTCTCTTCAACTGATTGAGATCACTTAGTAAGCTTCACTCCAACTAATGAAGCTCACTTGTTTCACTTCACTTCAACTGATAAGGCTCAATTGTTTAACTTCACTTCAACCGATAAAGCTCAGTTGCTTCACTTCACTTCAACATATTAGGCTCACTTACCAGGCTTACCTTTAACTAATAGAGCTCACTTGTTTCACTTCACTTTAATTGATTAAGCTCAGTTGCTTCACTTCACTTCAACTGATTAAGCTCAGTTGCTTTGCTTCACTTCGACTGATTAGGCTCACTTAACTTGCTTCACTTCAACTAATAGAGCTCACTTGTTTCACTTCACTTCAATTGATTAAGCTCAGTTGCTTCACTTCAGTTAAATTGATTAAGCTCAGTTGCTTAACCTCACTTCAACTGAATAGGCTTAATTAACTAGCTTCTCTTCAACTAATAGAGCTCACTTGTGTCACTTCACTTTAATTGATTAAGCTCAGTTGCTTCACATCACTTCAACTGATTCGGATCACTTCGTGCGCTTAACTTCAACTAAGAGAGCTCACTTGTTCCACATCACATCAATTGATTAGGCTCAGTTGCTTCACTTCACTTCAACTGATTAGGCTCACTTAACTAGCTTCACTTCAACTAAAGAGCTCACTTGCTTCACTTCACTTCAATTGATTAAGCTCAGTTGCTTCACTTCACTTCAACTGATTGGGATCACTTAGTAAGCTTCACTCCAACTAATGAAGCTCACTTGTTTCACTTCACTTCAACTGATAAGGCTCAATTGTTTAACTTCACTTCAACCGATAAAGCTCAGTTGCTTCACTTCACTTCAACTGATTAGGCTCACTTAACAGGCTTCACTTTAACTAATAGAACTCACTTGTTCACTTCACTTCAATTGATTAAGCTCAGTTGCCTCACTTCACATCAACTGATTAAGCTCAGTTGCTTCACTTCACTTCAACTGATAAGGCTCACTTAACTAGCTTCACTTCAACTAATAGAGCTCACTCGTTTCACTTCACTTCAATTGATTAAGCTCAGTTGCTTCACTTCAGTTCATTTGATTAAGCTCAGTTGCTTCACTTCAATTCAACTGATTGGGCTCACTTAGATAGCTTTACTCCAACTAATAGAGCTCACTCGTTTCACTTCACTTCAATTGATAAAGCTCAGTTGCTTCACATCACTTCAACTGATTCGGATCACTTCGTGCGCTTAACTTCAACTAGAAGAGCTCACTTGTTCCACATCACATCAATTGATTAGGCTCAGTTGCTTCACTTCACTTCAACTGATTAGGCTCACTTAACTAGCTTCACTTCAACTAAAGAGCTCACTTGCTTCACTTCACTTCAATTGATTAAGCTCAGTTGCTTCACTTCACTTCAACTGATTGAGATCACTTAGTAAGCTTCACTCCAACTAATGAAGCTCACTTGTTTCACTTCACTTCAACTGATAAGGCTCAATTGTTTAACTTCACTTCAACCGATAAAGCTCAGTTGCTTCACTTCACTTCAACATATTAGGCTCACTTAACAGGCTTCACTTTAACTAATAGAGCTCACTTGTTCACTTCACTTCAATTGATTAAGCTCAGTTGCCTCACTTCACATCAACTGATTAAGCTCAGTTGCTTCACTTCACTTCAACTGATAAGGCTCACTTAACTAGCTTCACTTCAACTAATAGAGCTCACTCGTTTCACTTCACCTCAATTGATTAAGCTCAGTTGCTTCACTTCAGTTCATTTGATTAAGCTCAGTTGCTTCACTTCACTTCAACTGATTGGGCTCACTTAGATAGCTTTACTCCAACTAATAGAGCTCACTCGTTTCACTTCACTTCAATTGATAAAGCTCAGTTGCTTCGCTTCAGTTCATTTGATTAAGCTCAGTTGCTTCACTTCACTTCAACTGATTGGGCTCACTTAGATAGCTTTACTCCAACTAATAGAGCTCACTTGTTTCACTTCACTTCAATTGATTAAGCTCAGTTGCTTCACTTCACTTTACCTGATTAGGCTCACTTAACTAGCTTCACTGCAACTAATAGAGCTGACTTGTTTCACTTCACTTCAACTGATTAGGCTCACTTAACTAGCTTCACTTCAACTAATAGAGCTCACTTGTTACACGTCACTTCAATTGATTAAGCTCAGTTGCTTCACTTCAGTTCATTTGATTAAGCTCAGTTGCTTCACTTCACTTCAACTGATTGGGCTCACTTAGATAGCTTTACTCCAACTAATAGAGCTCACTCGTTTCACTTCACTTCAATTGATAAAGCTCAGTTGCTTCGCTTCAGTTCATTTGATTAAGCTCAGTTGCTTCACTTCACTTCAACTAATTGGGCTCACTTAGATAGCTTTACTCCAACTAATAGAGCTTACTTGTTTCACGTCACTTCAATTGATTAAGCTCAGTTGCTGCACTTCACTTCAACTGATAAGGCTCACTTAATTAGCTTTACTTAAACTAATAGAGCTCACTTGTTTCACGTCACTTCATTGATTAAGCTCAGTTGCTGCACTTCACTTCAACTGATTAGGCTCATTTAACTAGCTTCACTTCAACTAAAGAGCTCACTTGTTTTACTTCACTTCAATTAATTAAGCTCAGTTGCTTCACTTCACTTCAACTGATTGGGCTCACTTAGTTAGCTTCACTTCAACAAATAGAGCTCACTTGTTTCACTGCACTTAAATCGATTAAGCTCAGTTGCTTCACTTCACTTCAACTGATTGGGCTCACTTTTTTAGCTTCACTTCAACAAATAAAGCTCACTTGTTTCACTGCACTTAAATCGATTAAGCTCAGTTGCTTCACTTCACTTCAACTGATTGGGTTCACTTGGTTAGCTTCTCTTCAACCAATAGAGCTCACTTATTTCACTTCACTTCAATTGATTAAGCTCAGTTGCTGCACTTCACTTCAACTGATTAGGCTCATTTAACTAGCTTCACTTCAACTAATAGAGTTCACTTGTTTCACTTCACTTCAATTGATTAAGCTCAATTGTTTCACTTCACTTCAACTGATTAAGCTCTGTTGCTTCACTTCACTTCAACATATTAGGCTCACTTACCAGGCTTACCTTTAACTAATAGAGCTCACTTGTTTCACTTCACTTTAATTGATTAACCTCAGTTGCTTCACTTCACTTCAACTGATTAAGCTCAGTTGCTTTGCTTCACTTCGACTGATAAGGCTCACTTAACATGCTTCACTTCAACTAATAGAGCTCACTTGTTTCACTTCACTTCAATTGATTAAGCTCAGTTGCTTCACTTCAGTTAAATTGATTAAGCTCAGTTGCTTAACCTCACTTCAACTGAATAGGCTTAATTAACTAGCTTCTCTTCAACTAATAGAGCTCACTTGTGTCACTTCACTTTAATTGATTAAGCTCAGTTGCTTCACATCACTTCAACTGATTCGGATCACTTCGTGCGCTTAACTTCAACTAAAAGAGCTCACTTTTTTCCACATCACATGAATTGATTAGGCTCAGTTGCTTCACTTCACTTCAACTGATTAGGCTCACTTAACTAGCTTCACTTCAACTAAAGAGCTCACTTGCTTCACTTCACTTCAATTGATTAAGCTCAGTTGCTTCACTTCACTTCAACTGATTGGGATCACTTAGTAAGCTTCACTCCAACTAATGAAGCTCACTTTTTTCCACATCACATGAATTGATTAGGCTCAGTTGCTTCACTTCACTTCAACTGATTAGGCTCACTTAACTAGCTTCACTTCAACTAAAGAGCTCACTTGCTTCACTTCACTTCAATTGATTAAGCTCAGTTGCTTCACTTCACTTCAACTGATTGGGATCACTTAGTAAGCTTCACTCCAACTAATGAAGCTCACTTGTTTCACTTCACTTCAACTGATAAGGCTCAATTGTTTAACTTCACTTCAACCGATAAAGCTCAGTTGCTTCACTTCACTTCAACTGATTAGGCTCACTTAACAGGCTTCACTTTAACTAATAGAACTCACTTGTTCACTTCACTTTAATTGATTAAGCTCAGTTGCCTCACTTCACATCAACTGATTAAGCTCAGTTGCTTCACTTCACTTCAACTGATTAGGCTCAGTTGCTTCACTTTATTTCAACTGATTAGGCTCACTTAACAGGCTTCACTGTAACTTATAGAGCTAACTTGTTTCACTTCACTTCAATTGATTAAGCTCAATTGTTTCACTTCACTTCAACTGATTAAGCTCTTTTGCTTCACTTCAGTTAAATTGATTAAGCTCAGTTGCTTAACCTCACTTCAACTGAATAGGCTTAATTAACTAGCTTCTCTTCAACTAATAGAGCTCACTTGTGTCACTTCACTTCAATTGATTAAGCTCAGTTGCTTCACTTCACTTCAACTGATTGGGATCACTTAGTAAGCTTCACTCCAACTAATGAAGCTCACTTGTTTCACTTCACTTCAACTGATAAGGCTCAATTGTTTAACTTCACTTCAACCGATAAAGCTCAGTTGCTTCACTTCACTTCAACTGATTAGGCTCACTTAACAGGCTTCACTTTAACTAATAGAACTCACTTGTTCACTTCACTTCAATTGATTAAGCTCAGTTGCCTCACTTCACATCAACTGATTAAGCTCAGTTGCTTCACTTCACTTCAACTGATAAGGCTCACTTAACTAGCTTCACTTCAACTAATAGAGCTCACTCGTTTCACTTCACTTCAATTGATTAAGCTCAGTTGCTTCACTTCAGTTCATTTGATTAAGCTCAGTTGCTTCACTTCAATTCAACTGATTGGGCTCACTTAGATAGCATTACTCCAACTAATAGAGCTCACTCGTTTCACTTCACTTCAATTGATAAAGCTCAGTTGCTTCACATCACTTCAAATGATTCGGATCACTTCGTGCGCTTAACTTCAACTAAAAGAGCTCACTTGTTCCACATCACATCAATTGATTAGGCTCAGTTGCTTCACTTCACTTCAACTGATTAGGCTCACTTAACTAGCTTCACTTCAACTAAAGAGCTCACTTGCTTCACTTCACTTCAATTGATTAAGCTCAGTTGCTTCACTTCACTTCAACTGATTGGGATCACTTAGTAAGCTTCACTCCAACTAATGAAGCTCACTTGTTTCACTTCACTTCAACTGATAAGGCTCAATTGTTTAACTTCACTTCAACCGATAAAGCTCAGTTGCTTCACTTCACTTCAACTGATTAGGCTCACTTAACAGGCTTCACTTTAACTAATAGAACTCACTTGTTCACTTCACTTCAATTGATTAAGCTCAGTTGCCTCACTTCACATCAACTGATTAAGCTCAGTTGCTTCACATCACTTCAACTGATTCGGATCACTTCGTGCGCTTAACTTCAACTAAAAGAGCTCACTTTTTTCCACATCACATGAATTGATTAGGCTCAGTTGCTTCACTTCACTTCAACTGATTAGGCTCACTTAACTAGCTTCACTTCAACTAAAGAGCTCACTTGCTTCACTTCACTTCAATTGATTAAGCTCAGTTGCTTCACATCACTTCAACTGATTCGGATCACTTCGTGCGCTTAACTTCAACTAAAAGAGCTCACTTTTTTCCACATCACATGAATTGATTAGGCTCAGTTGCTTCACTTCACTTCAACTGATTAGGCTCACTTAACTAGCTTCACTTCAACTAAAGAGCTCACTTGCTTCACTTCACTTCAATTGATTAAGCTCAGTTGCTTCACTTCACTTCAACTGATTGGGATCACTTAGTAAGCTTCACTCCAACTAATGAAGCTCACTTGTTTCACTTCACTTCAACTGATAAGGCTCAATTGTTTAACTTCACTTCAACCGATAAAGCTCAGTTGCTTCACTTCACTTCAACTGATTAGGCTCACTTAACAGGCTTCACTTTAACTAATAGAACTCACTTGTTCACTTCACTTCAATTGATTAAGCTCAGTTGCCTCACTTCACATCAACTGATTAAGCTCAGTTGCTTCACTTCACTTCAACTGATAAGGCTCACTTAACTAGCTTCACTTCAACTAATAGAGCTCACTCGTTTCACTTCACTTCAATTGATTAAGCTCAGTTGCTTCACTTCAGTTCATTTGATTAAGCTCAGTTGCTTCACTTCAATTCAACTGATTGGGCTCACTTAGATAGCATTACTCCAACTAATAGAGCTCACTCGTTTCACTTCACTTCAATTGATAAAGCTCAGTTGCTTCACATCACTTCAACTGATTCGGATCACTTCGTGCGCTCAACTTCAACTAAAAGAGCTCACTTGTTCCACATCACATCAATTGATTAGGCTCAGTTGCTTCACTTCACTTCAACTGATTAGGCTCACTTTACTAGCTTCACTTCAACTAAAGAGCTCACTTGCTTCACTTCACTTCAATTGATTAAGCTCAGTTGCTTCACTTCACTTCAACTGATTGGGATCACTTAGTAAGCTTCACTCCAACTAATGAAGCTCACTTGTTTCACTTCACTTCAACTGATAAGGCTCAATTGTTTAACTTCACTTCAACCGATAAAGCTCAGTTGCTTCACTTCACTTCAACATATTAGGCTCACTTACCAGGCTTACCTTTAACTAATAGAGCTCACTTGTTTCACTTCACTTTAATTGATTAAGCTCAGTTGCTTCACTTCACTTCAACTGATTAAGCTCAGTTGCTTTGCTTCACTTCGACTGATTAGGCTCACTTAACTTGCTTCACTTCAACTAATAGAGCTCACTTGTTTCACTTCACTTCAATTGATTAAGCTCAGTTGCTTCACTTCAGTTAAATTGATTAAGCTCAGTTGCTTAACCTCACTTCAACTGAATAGGCTTAATTAACTAGCTTCTCTTCAACTAATAGAGCTCACTTGTGTCACTTCACTTTAATTGATTAAGCTCAGTTGCTTCACATCACTTCAACTGATTCGGATCACTTCGTGCGCTTAACTTCAACTAAAAGAGCTCACTTGTTCCACATCACATCAATTGATTAGGCTCAGTTGCTTCACTTCACTTCAACTGATTAGGCTCACTTAACTAGCTTCACTTCAACTAAAGAGCTCACTTGCTTCACTTCACTTCAATTGATTAAGCTCAGTTGCTTCACTTCACTTCAACTGATTGGGATCACTTAGTAAGCTTCACTCCAACTAATGAAGCTCACTTGTTTCACTTCACTTCAACTGATAAGGCTCAATTGTTTAACTTCACTTCAACTGATTAGGCTCACTTAACAGGCTTCACTTTAACTAATAGAGCTCACTTGTTCACTTCACTTCAATTGATTAAGCTCAGTTGCCTCACTTCACATCAACTGATTAAGCTCAGTTGCTTCACTTCACTTCAACTGATAAGGCTCATTTAACTAGCTTCACTTCAACTAATAGAGTTCACTTGTGTCACTCCACCTTAATTGATTAAGCTCAATTGTTTCACTTCACTTCAACTGATTAAGCTCAGTTGCTTCACTTTATTTCAACTGATTAGGCTCACTTAACAGGCTTCACTGTAACTTATAGAGCTAACTTGTTTCACTTCACTTCAATTGATTAAGCTCAATTGTTTCACTTCACTTCAACTGATTAAGCTCTGTTGCTTCACTTCACTTCAACTGATTGGGCTCACTTAACTAGCTTCACTTCAACTAAAAGAGCTCACTTGTTTCACGTCACTTCAATTGATTAAGCTCAGTTGCTTTGCTTCACTTCAACATATTAGGCTCACTTACCAGGCTTACCTTTAACTAATAGAGCTCACTTGTTTCACTTCACTTTAATTGATTAAGCTCAGTTGCTTCACTTCACTTCAACTGATTAAGCTCAGTTGCTTTGCTTCACTTCGACTGATTAGGCTCACTTAACTTGCTTCACTTCAACCAATAGAGCTCACTTATTTCACTTCACTTCAATTGATTAAGCTCAGTTGCTTCACTTCACTTCAACAGATTGGGCTCACTTAACTAGCTTCACTTCAACTAAAAGAGCTCACTTGTTTCACGTCACTTCAATTGATTAAGCTCAGTTGCTGCACTTCACTTCAACTGATTAGGCTCATTTAACTAGCATCACTTCAACTAAAGAGCTCACTTGTTTTACTTCACTTCAATTAATTAAGCTTAGTTGCTTCACTTCACTTCAACTGATTGGGCTCACTTAGTTAGCTTCACTTCAACCAATAGAGCTCACTTATTTCACTTCACTTCAATTGATTAAGCTCAGTTGCTGCACTTCACTTCAACTGATTAGTCTCATTTAACTAGCTTCACTTCAACTAAAGAGCTCACTTGTTTCACTTCACTTCAATTGATTAAGCTTAGTTGCTTCACTTCACTTCAACTGATTAATCTCAGTTGCTTTGCTTCACTTCAACTGATTAGGCTCACTTAACTAGCTTCACTTCAACTAATAGAGCTCACTTGTTACACGTCACTTCAATTGATTAAGCTCAGTTGCTTCACTTCAGTTCATTTGATTAAGCTCAGTTACTTCACTTCACTTTAACTGATTGGGCTCACTTAGATAGCTTTACTCCAACTAATAGAGCTCACTTGTTTCACTTCACTTCAATTGATTAAGCTCAGTTGCTGCACTTCACTTCAACTGATTAGGCTCATTTAACTAGCTTCACTTCAACTAAAGAGCTCACTTGTTTCACTTCACTTCAATTGATTAAGCTCAGTTGCTTCACTTCACTTCAACTGATTAATCTCAGTTGCTTTGCTTCACTTCAACTGATTAGGCTCACTTAACTAGCTTCACTTCAACTAATAGAGCTCACTTGTTACACGTCACTTCAATTGATTAAGCTCAGTTGCTTCACTTCAGTTCATTTGATTAAGCTCAGTTACTTCACTTCACTTTAACTGATTAGGCTCACTTAGCTAACTTCACTGCAACTAATAGAGCTGACTTGTTTCACTTCACTTCAACTGATTAGGCTCACTTAACTAGCTTCACTTCAACTAGTAGAGCTCACTTGTTTCACGTCACTTCAATTGATTAAGCTCAGTTGCTGCACTTCACTTCAACTGATTGGGTTCACTTGGTTAGCTTCTCTTCAACCAATAGAGCTCACTTGTTTCACGTCACTTTATTGATTAAGCTCAGTTGCTGCACTTCACTTCAACTGATTAGGCTCATTTAACTAGCTTCACTTCAACTAAAGAGCTCACTTGTTTTACTTCACTTCAATTAATTAAGCTCAGTTGCTTCACTTCACTTCAACTGATTGGGCTCACTTAGTTAGCTTCACTTCAACAAATAGAGCTCACTTGTTTCACTGCACTTAAATCGATTAAGCTCAGTTGCTTCACTTCACTTCAACTGATTGGGTTCACTTGGTTAGCTTCTCTTCAACCAATAGAGCTCACTTATTTCACTTCACTTCAATTGGTTAAGCTCAGTTGCTTCACTTCACTTCAACTGATTGGGCTCACTTAACTAGCTTCACTTCAACTAATAGAGCTCACTTGTTTCACGTCACTTCAATTGATTAAGCTCAATTGCTTCACTTCACTTCAACTGATTAGGCTCATTTAACTAGCTTCACTTCAACTAAAGAGCTCACTTGTTTTACTTCACTTCAATTGATTAAGCTCAGTTGCTTCACTTCACTTCAACTGATTGGGCTCACTTAGTTAGCTTCACTTCAACAAATAAAGCTCACTTGTTTCACTGCACTTAAATCGATTAAGCTCAGTTGCTTCACTTCACTTCAACTGATTGGGTTCACTTGGTTAGCTTCTCTTCAACCAATAGAGCTCACTTATTTCACTTCACTTCAATTGATTAAGCTCAGTTGCTGCACTTCACTTCAACTGATTAGGCTCATTTAACTAGCTTCACTTCAACTAATAGAGTTCACTTGTGTCACTCCACCTTAATTGATTAAGCTCAATTGTTTCACTTCACTTCAACTGATTAAGCTCAGTTGCTTCACTTTATTTCAACTGATTAGGCTCACTTAACAGGCTTCACTGTAACTTATAGAGCTAACTTGTTTCACTTCACTTCAATTGATTAAGCTTAATTGTTTCACTTCACTTCAACTGATTAAGCTCTGTTGCTTCACTTCACTTCAACATATTAGGCTCACTTACCAGGCTTACCTTTAACTAATAGAGCTCACTTGTTTCACTTCACTTTAATTGATTAAGCTCAGTTACTTCACTTCACTTCAACTGATTAAGCTCAGTTGCTTTGCTTCACTTCGACTGATTAGGCTCACTTAACTTGCTTCACTTCAACTAATAGAGCTCACTTGTTTCACTTCACTTCAATTGATTAAGCTCAGTTGCTTCACTTCAGTTAAATTGATTAAGCTCAGTTGCTTAACCTCACTTCAACTGAATAGGCTTAATTAACTAGCTTCTCTTCAACTAATAGAGCTCACTTGTGTCACTTCACTTTAATTGATTAAGCTCAGTTGCTTCACATCACTTCAACTGATTCGGATCACTTCGTGCGCTTAACTTCAACTAAAAGAGCTCACTTGTTCCACATCACATCAATTGATAAGGCTCAGTTGCTTCACTTCACTTCAACTGATTAGGCTCACTTAACTAGCTTCACTTCAACTAAAGAGCTCACTTGCTTCACTTCACTTCAATTGATTAAGCTCAGTTGCTTCACTTCACTTCAACTGATTGGGATCACTTAGTTAGCTTCACTTCAACAAATAAAGCTCACTTGTTTCACTGCACTTAAATCGATTAAGCTCAGTTGCTTCACTTCACTTCAACTGATTGGGTTCACTTGGTTAGCTTCTCTTCAACCAATAGAGCTCACTTATTTCACTTCACTTCAATTGATTAAGCTCAGTTGCTGCACTTCACTTCAACTGATTAGGCTCATTTAACTAGCTTCACTTCAACTAATAGAGTTCACTTGTGTCACTCCACCTTAATTGATTAAGCTCAATTGTTTCACTTCACTTCAACTGATTAAGCTCAGTTGCTTCACTTTATTTCAACTGATTAGGCTCACTTAACAGGCTTCACTGTAACTTATAAAGCTAACTTGTTTCACTTCACTTCAATTGATTAAGCTTAATTGTTTCACTTCACTTCAACTGATTAAGCTCTGTTGCTTCACTTCACTTTAACATATTAGGCTCACTTACCAGGCTTACCTTTAACTAATAGAGCTCACTTGTTTCACTTCACTTTAATTGATTAAGCTCAGTTACTTCACTTCACTTCAACTGATTAAGCTCAGTTGCTTTGCTTCACTTCGACTGATTAGGCTCACTTAACTTGCTTCACTCCAACTAATGAAGCTCACTTGTTTCACTTCACTTCAACTGATAAGGCTCAATTGTTTAACTTCACTTCAACCGATAAAGCTCAGTTGCTTCACTTCACTTCAACTGATTAGGCTCACTTAACAGGCTTCACTTTAACTAATAGAGCTCACTTGTTCACTTCACTTCAATTGATTAAGCTCAGTTGCCTCACTTCACATCAACTGATTAAGCTCAGTTGCTTCACTTCACTTCAACTGATAAGGCTCACTTAACTAGCTTCACTTCAACTAATAGAGCTCACTCGTTTCACTTCACCTCAATTGATTAAGCTCAGTTGCTTCACTTCAGTTCATTTGATTAAGCTCAGTTGCTTCACTTCACTTCAACTGATTGGGCTCACTTAGATAGCTTTACTCCAACTAATAGAGCTCACTCGTTTCACTTCACTTCAATTGATAAAGCTCAGTTGCTTCGCTTCAGTTCATTTGATTAAGCTCAGTTGCTTCACTTCACTTCAACTGATTGGGCTCACTTAGATAGCTTTACTCCAACTAATAGAGCTCACTTGTTTCACTTCACTTCAATTGATTAAGCTCAGTTGCTTCACTTCACTTTACCTGATTAGGCTCACTTAACTAGCTTCACTGCAACTAATAGAGCTGACTTGTTTCACTTCACTTCAACTGATTAGGCTCACTTAACTAGCTTCACTTCAACTAATAGAGCTCACTTGTTACACGTCACTTCAATTGATTAAGCTCAGTTGCTTCACTTCAGTTCATTTGATTAAGCTCAGTTGCTTCACTTCACTTCAACTGATTGGGCTCACTTAGATAGCTTTACTCCAACTAATAGAGCTCACTCGTTTCACGTCACTTCAATTGATTAAGCTCAGTTGCTGCACTTCACTTCAACTGATAAGGCTCACTTAGTTAGCTTTACTTAAACTAATAGAGCTCACTTGTTTCACGTCACTTCATTGATTAAGCTCAGTTGCTGCACTTCACTTCAACTGATTAGGCTCATTTAACTAGCTTCACTTCAACTAAAGAGCTCACTTGTTTTACTTCACTTCAATTAATTAAGCTCAGTTGCTTCACTTCACTTCAACTGATTGGGCTCACTTAGTTTGCTTCACTTCAACAAATAGAGCTCACTTGTTTCACTGCACTTAAAACGATTAAGCTCAGTTGCTTCACTTCACTTCAACTGATTGGGCTCACTTTTTTAGCTTCACTTCAACAAATAAAGCTCACTTGTTTCACTGCACTTAAATCGATTAAGCTCAGTTGCTTCACTTCACTTCAACTGATTGGGTTCACTTGGTTAGCTTCTCTTCAACCAATAGAGCTCACTTATTTCACTTCACTTCAATTGATTAAGCTCAGTTGCTGCACTTCACTTCAACTGATTAGGCTCATTTAACTAGCTTCACTTCAACTAATAGAGTTCACTTGTGTCACTCCACCTTAATTGATTAAGCTCAATTGTTTCACTTCACTTCAACTGATTAAGCTCAGTTGCTTCACTTTATTTCAACTGATTAGGCTCACTTAACAGGCTTCACATTAACTTATAGAGCTCACTTGTTTCACTTCACTTCAATTGATTAAGCTCACTTGCTTCACTTCACTTCAATTGATTAAGCTCAGTTGCTTCACTTCACTTCAACTGATTGGGATCACTTAGTAAGCTTCACTCCAACTAATGAAGCTCACTTGTTTCACTTCACTTCAACTGATAAGGCTCAATTGTTTAACTTCACTTCAACCGACAAAGCTCAGTTGCTTCACTTCACTTCAACATATTAGGCTCACTTACCAGGCTTACCTTTAACTAATAGAGCTCACTTGTTTCACTTCACTTTAATTGATTAAGCTCAGTTGCTTCACTTCACTTCAACTGATTAAGCTCAGTTGCTTTGCTTCACTTCGACTGATTAGGCTCACTTAACTTGCTTCACTTCAACTAATAGAGCTCACTTGTTTCACTTCACTTCAATTGATTAAGCTCAGTTGCTTCACTTCAGTTAAATTGATTAAGCTCAGTTGCCTAACCTCACTTCAACTGAATAGGCTTAATTAACTAGCTTCTCTTCAACTAATAGAGCTCACTTGTGTCACTTCACTTTAATTGATTAAGCTCAGTTGCTTCACATCACTTCAACTGATTCGGATCACTTCGTGCGCTTAACTTCAACTAAAAGAGCTCACTTGTTCCACATCACATCAATTGATTAGGCTCAGTTGCTTCACTTCACTTCAACTGATTAGGCTCACTTAACTATCTTCACTTCAACTAAAGAGCTCACTTGCTTCACTTCACTTCAATTGATTAAGCTCAGTTGCTTCACTTCACTTCAACTGATTGGGATCACTTAGTAAGCTTCACTCCAACTAATGAAGCTCACTTGTTTCACTTCACTTCAACTGATAAGGCTCAATTGTTTAACTTCACTTCAACTGATTAGGCTCACTTAACAGGCTTCACTTTAACTAATAGAGCTCACTTGTTCACTTCACTTCAATTGATTAAGCTCAGTTGCCTCACTTCACATCAACTGATTAAGCTCAGTTGCTTCACTTCACTTCAACTGATAAGGCTCATTTAACTAGCTTCACTTCAACTAATAGAGTTCACTTGTGTCACTCCACCTTAATTGATTAAGCTCAATTGTTTCACTTCACTTCAACTGATTAAGCTCAGTTGCTTCACTTTATTTCAACTGATTAGGCTCACTTAACAGGCTTCACTGTAACTTATAGAGCTAACTTGTTTCACTTCACTTCAATTGATTAAGCTTAATTGTTTCACTTCACTTCAACTGATTAAGCTCTGTTGCTTCACTTCACTTCAACATATTAGGCTCACTTACCAGGCTTACCTTTAACTAATAGAGCTCACTTGTTTCACTTCACTTTAATTGATTAAGCTCAGTTACTTCACTTCAATTCAACTGATTAAGCTCAGTTGCTTTGCTTCACTTCGACTGATTAGGCTCACTTAACTTGCTTCACTTCAACTAATAGAGCTCACTTGTTTCACTTCACTTCACTTCAATTGATTAAGCTCAGTTGCTTCACTTCACTTCAACTGATTGGGATCACTTAGTAAGCTTCACTCCAACTAATGAAGCTCACTTGTTTCACTTCACTTCAACTGATAAGGCTCAATTGTTTAACTTCACTTCAACCGATAAAGCTCAGTTGCTTCACTTCACTTCAACTGATTAGGCTCACTTAACAGGCTTCACTTTAACTAATAGAGCTCACTTGTTCACTTCACTTCAATTGATTAAGCTCAGTTGCCTCACTTCACATCAACTGATTAAGCTCAGTTGCTTCACTTCACTTCAACTGATAAGGCTCACTTAACTAGCTTCACTTCAACTAATAGAGCTCACTCGTTTCACTTCACCTCAATTGATTAAGCTCAGTTGCTTCACTTCAGTTCATTTGATTAAGCTCAGTTGCTTCACTTCACTTCAACTGATTGGGCTCACTTAGATAGCTTTACTCCAACTAATAGAGCTCACTCGTTTCACTTCACTTCAATTGATAAAGCTCAGTTGCTTCGCTTCAGTTCATTTGATTAAGCTCAGTTGCTTCACTTCACTTCAACTGATTGGGCTCACTTAGATAGCTTTACTCCAACTAATAGAGCTCACTTGTTTCACTTCACTTCAATTGATTAAGCTCAGTTGCTTCACTTCACTTTACCTGATTAGGCTCACTTAACTAGCTTCACTGCAACTAATAGAGCTGACTTGTTTCACTTCACTTCAACTGATTAGGCTCACTTAACAGGCTTCACATTAACTTATAGAGCTCACTTGTTTCACTTCACTTCAATTGATTAAGCTCAGTTGCTTCACTTCACTTCAACTGATTAAGCTCAGTTGCTTTGCTTCACTTCGACTGATTAGGCTCACTTAACATGCTTCACTTCAACTAATAGAGCTCACTTGTTTCACTTCACTTCAATTGATTAAGCTCAGTTGCTTCACTTCAGTTAAATTGATTAAGCTCAGTTGCTTAACCTCACTTCAACTGAATAGGCTTAATTAACTAGCTTCTCTTCAACTAATAGAGCTCACTTGTGTCACTTCACTTTAATTGATTAAGCTCAGTTGCTTCACATCACTTCAACTGATTCGGATCACTTCGTGCGCTTAACTTCAACTAAAAGAGCTCACTTTTTTCCACATCACATCAATTGATTAGGCTCAGTTGCTTCACTTCACTTCAACTGATTAGGCTCACTTAACTAGCTTCACTTCAACTAAAGAGCTCACTTGCTTCACTTCACTTCAATTGATTAAGCTCAGTTGCTTCACTTCACTTCAACTGATTGGGATCACTTAGTAAGCTTCACTCCAACTAATGAAGCTCACTTGTTTCACTTCACTTCAACTGATAAGGCTCAATTGTTTAACTTCACTTCAACCGATAAAGCTCAGTTGCTTCACTTCACTTCAACTGATTAGGCTCACTTAACAGGCTTCACTTTAACTAATAGAACTCACTTGTTCACTTCACTTCAATTGATTAAGCTCAGTTGCCTCACTTCACATCAACTGATTAAGCTCAGTTGCTTCACTTCACTTCAACTGATAAGGCTCACTTAACTAGATTCACTTCATTTAATAGAGCTCACTCGTTTCACTTCACTTCAATTGATTAAGCTCAGTTGCTTCACTTCAGTTCATTTGATTAAGCTCAGTTGCTTCACTTCAATTCAACTGATTGGGCTCACTTAGATAGCTTTACTCCAACTAATAGAGCGCACTCGTTTCACTTCACTTCAATTGATAAAGCTCAGTTGCTTCACATCACTTCAACTGATTCGGATCACTTCGTGCGCTTAACTTCAACTAAAAGAGCTCACTTGTTCTACATCACATCAATTGATTAGGCTCAGTTGCTTCACTTCACTTCAACTGATTAGCCTCACTTAACTAGCTTCACTTCAACTAAAGAGCTCACTTGCTTCACTTCACTTCAATTGATTAAGCTCAGTTGCTTCACTTCACTTCAACTGATTGGGATCACTTAGTAAGCTTCACTCCAACTAATGAAGCTCACTTGTTTCACTTCACTTCAACTGATAAGGCTCAATTGTTTAACTTCACTTCAACCGATAAAGCTCAGTTGCTTCACTTCACTTCAACATATTAGGCTCACTTACCAGGCTTACCTTTAACTAATAGAGCTCACTTGTTTCACTTCACTTTAATTGATTAAGCTCAGTTGCTTCACTTCACTTCAACTGATTAAGCTCAGTTGCTTTGCTTCACTTCGACTGATTAGAATCACTTAACTTGCTTCACTTCAACTAATAGAGCTCACTTGTTTCACTTCACTTCAATTGATTAAGCTCAGTTGCTTCACTTCAGTTAAATTGATTAAGCTCAGTTGCTTAACCTCACTTCAACTGAATAGGCTTAATTAACTAGCTTCTCTTCAACTAATAGAGCTCACTTGTGTCACTTCACTTTAATTGATTAAGCTCAGTTGCTTCACATCACTTCAACTGATTCGGATCACTTCGTGCGCTTAACTTCAACTAAAAGAGCTCACTTGTTCCACATCACATCAATTGATTAGGCTCAGTTGCTTCACTTCACTTCAACTGATTAGGCTCACTTAACTAGCTTCACTTCAACTAAAGAGCTCACTTGCTTCACTTCACTTCAATTGATTAAGCTCAGTTGCTTCACTTCACTTCAACTGATTGGGATCACTTAGTAAGCTTCACTCCAACTAATGAAGCTCACTTGTTTCACTTCACTTCAACTGATAAGGCTCAATTGTTTAACTTCACTTCAACTGATTAGGCTCACTTAACAGGCTTCACTTTAACTAATAGAGCTCACTTGTTCACTTCGCTTCAATTGATTAAGCTCAGTTGCCTCACTTCACATCAACTGATTAAGCTCAGTTGCTTCACTTCACTTCAACTGATAAGGCTCATTTAACTAGCTTCACTTCAACTAATAGAGTTCACTTGTGTCACTCCACCTTAATTGATTAAGCTCAATTGTTTCACTTCACTTCAACTGATTAAGCTCAGTTGCTTCACTTTATTTCAACTGATTAGGCTCACTTAACAGGCTTCACTGTAACTTATAGAGCTAACTTGTTTCACTTCACTTCAATTGATTAAGCTCAATTGTTTCACTTCACTTCAACTGATTAAGCTCTGTTGCTTCACTTCACTTCAACATATTAGGCTCACTTACCAGGCTTACCTTTAACTAATAGAGCTCACTTGTTTCACTTCACTTTAATTGATTAAGCTCAGTTGCTTCACTTCACTTCAACTGATAAAGCTAAGTTGCTTTGCTTCACTTCGACTGATTAGGCTCACTTAACTTGCTTCACTTCAACTAATAGAGCTCACTTGTTTCACTTCACTTCAATTGATTAAGCTCAGTTGCTTCACTTCAGTTAAATTGATTAAGCTCAGTTGCTTAACCTCACTTCAACTGAATAGGCTTAATTAACTAGCTTCTCTTCAACTAATAGAGCTCACTTGTGTCACTTCACTTCAATTGATTAAGCTCAATTGTTTCACTTCACTTCAACTGATTAAGCTCTGTTGCTTCACTTCACTTCAACATATTAGGCTCACTTACCAGGCTTACCTTTAACTAATAGAGCTCACTTGTTTCACTTCACTTTAATTGATTAAGCTCAGTTGCTTCACATCACTTCAACTGATTCGGATCACTTCGTGCGCTTAACTTCAACTAAAAGAGCTCACTTGTTCCACATCACATCAATTGATTAGGCTCAGTTGCTTCACTTCACTTCAACTGATTAGGCTCACTTAACTAGCTTCACTTCAACTAAAGAGCTCACTTGCTTCACTTCACTTCAATTGATTAAGCTCAGTTGCTTCACTTCACTTCAACTGATTGGGATCAGTTAGTAAGCTTCACTCCAACTAATGAAGCTCACTTGTTTCACTTCACTTCAACTGATAAGGCTCAATTGTTTAACTTCACTTCAACCGATAAAGCTCAGTTGCTTCACTTCACTTCAACTGATTAGGCTCACTTAACAGGCTTCACTTTAACTAATAGAGCTCACTTGTTCACTTCACTTCAATTGATTAAGCTCAGTTGCCTCACTTCACATCAACTGATTAAGCTCAGTTGCTTCACTTCACTTCAACTGATAAGGCTCACTTAACTAGCTTCACTTCAACTAATAGAGCTCACTCGTTTCACTTCACCTCAATTGATTAAGCTCAGTTGCTTCACTTCAGTTCATTTGATTAAGCTCAGTTGCTTCACTTCACTTCAACTGATTGGGCTCACTTAGATAGCTTTACTCCAACTAATAGAGCTCACTCGTTTCACTTCACTTCAATTGATAAAGCTCAGTTGCTTCGCTTCAGTTCATTTGATTAAGCTCAGTTGCTTCACTTCACTTCAACTGATTGGGCTCACTTAGATAGCTTTACTCCAACTAATAGAGCTCACTTGTTTCACTTCACTTCAATTGATTAAGCTCAGTTGCTTCACTTCACTTTACCTGATTAGGCTCACTTAACTAGCTTCACTGCAACTAATAGAGCTGACTTGTTTCACTTCACTTCAACTGATTAGGCTCACTTAACTAGCTTCACTTCAACTAATAGAGCTCACTTGTTACACGTCACTTCAATTGATTAAGCTCAGTTGCTTCACTTCACTTCATTTGATTAAGCTCAGTTGCTTCACTTCACTTCAACTGATTGGGCTCACTTAGATAGCTTTACTCCAACTAATAGAGCTCACTCGTTTCACTTCACTTCAATTGATAAAGCTCAGTTGCTTCGCTTCAGTTCATTTGATTAAGCTCAGTTGCTTCACTTCACTTCAACTAATTGGGCTCACTTAGATAGCTTTACTCCAACTAATAGAGCTCACTTGTTTCACGTCACTTCAATTGATTAAGCTCAGTTGCTGCACTTCACTTCAACTGATAAGGCTCACTTAGTTAGCTTTACTTAAACTAATAGAGCTCACTTGTTTCACGTCACTTCATTGATTAAGCTCAGTTGGTGCACTTCACTTCAACTGATTAGGCTCATTTAACTAGCTTCACTTCAACTAAAGAGCTCACTTGTTTCACTTCACTTCAACTGATAAGGCTCAATTGTTTAACTTCACTTCAACCGATAAAGCTCAGTTGCTTCACTTCACTTCAACTGATTAGGCTCACTTAACAGGCTTCACTTTAACTAATAGAGCTCACTTGTTCACTTCACTTCAATTGATTAAGCTCAGTTGCCTCACTTCACATCAACTGATTAAGCTCAGTTGCTTCACTTCACTTCAACTGATAAGGCTCACTTAACTAGCTTCACTTCAACTAATAGAGCTCACTCGTTTCACTTCACCTCAATTGATTAAGCTCAGTTGCTTCACTTCAGTTCATTTGATTAAGCTCAGTTGCTTCACTTCACTTCAACTGATTGGGCTCACTTAGATAGCTTTACTCCAACTAATAGAGCTCACTCGTTTCACTTCACTTCAATTGATAAAGCTCAGTTGCTTCGCTTCAGTTCATTTGATTAAGCTCAGTTGCTTCACTTCACTTCAACTGATTGGGCTCACTTAGATAGCTTTACTCCAACTAATAGAGCTCACTTGTTTCACTTCACTTCAATTGATTAAGCTCAGTTGCTTCACTTCACTTTACCTGATTAGGCTCACTTAACTAGCTTCACTGCAACTAATAGAGCTGACTTGTTTCACTTCACTTCAACTGATTAGGCTCACTTAACTAGCTTCACTTCAACTAATAGAGCTCACTTGTTACACGTCACTTCAATTGATTAAGCTCAGTTGCTTCACTTCAGTTCATTTGATTAAGCTCAGTTGCTTCACTTCACTTCAACTGATTGGGCTCACTTAGATAGCTTTACTCCAACTAATAGAGCTCACTCGTTTCACTTCACTTCAATTGATAAAGCTCAGTTGCTTCGCTTCAGTTCATTTGATTAAGCTCAGTTGCTTCACTTCACTTCAACTAATTGGGCTCACTTAGATAGCTTTACTCCAACTAATAGAGCTTACTTGTTTCACGTCACTTCAATTGATTAAGCTCAGTTGCTGCACTTCACTTCAACTGATAAGGCTCACTTAATTAGCTTTACTTAAACTAATAGAGCTCACTTGTTTCACGTCACTTCATTGATTAAGCTCAGTTGCTGCACTTCACTTCAACTGATTAGGCTCATTTAACTAGCTTCACTTCAACTAAAGAGCTCACTTGTTTTACTTCACTTCAATTAATTAAGCTCAGTTGCTTCACTTCACTTCAACTGATTGGGCTCACTTAGTTAGCTTCACTTCAACAAATAGAGCTCACTTGTTTCACTGCACTTAAATCGATTAAGCTCAGTTGCTTCACTTCACTTCAACTGATTGGGCTCACTTTTTTAGCTTCACTTCAACAAATAAAGCTCACTTGTTTCACTGCACTTAAATCGATTAAGCTCAGTTGCTTCACTTCACTTCAACTGATTGGGTTCACTTGGTTAGCTTCTCTTCAACCAATAGAGCTCACTTATTTCACTTCACTTCAATTGATTAAGCTCAGTTGCTGCACTTCACTTCAACTGATTAGGCTCATTTAACTAGCTTCACTTCAACTAATAGAGTTCACTTGTTTCACTTCACTTCAATTGATTAAGCTCAATTGTTTCACTTCACTTCAACTGATTAAGCTCTGTTGCTTCACTTCACTTCAACATATTAGGCTCACTTACCAGGCTTACCTTTAACTAATAGAGCTCACTTGTTTCACTTCACTTTAATTGATTAACCTCAGTTGCTTCACTTCACTTCAACTGATTAAGCTCAGTTGCTTTGCTTCACTTCGACTGATAAGGCTCACTTAACATGCTTCACTTCAACTAATAGAGCTCACTTGTTTCACTTCACTTCAATTGATTAAGCTCAGTTGCTTCACTTCAGTTAAATTGATTAAGCTCAGTTGCTTAACCTCACTTCAACTGAATAGGCTTAATTAACTAGCTTCTCTTCAACTAATAGAGCTCACTTGTGTCACTTCACTTTAATTGATTAAGCTCAGTTGCTTCACATCACTTCAACTGATTCGGATCACTTCGTGCGCTTAACTTCAACTAAAAGAGCTCACTTTTTTCCACATCACATGAATTGATTAGGCTCAGTTGCTTCACTTCACTTCAACTGATTAGGCTCACTTAACTAGCTTCACTTCAACTAAAGAGCTCACTTGCTTCACTTCACTTCAATTGATTAAGCTCAGTTGCTTCACTTCACTTCAACTGATTGGGATCACTTAGTAAGCTTCACTCCAACTAATGAAGCTCACTTGTTTCACTTCACTTCAACTGATAAGGCTCAATTGTTTAACTTCACTTCAACCGATAAAGCTCAGTTGCTTCACTTCACTTCAACTGATTAGGCTCACTTAACAGGCTTCACTTTAACTAATAGAACTCACTTGTTCACTTCACTTCAATTGATTAAGCTCAGTTGCCTCACTTCACATCAACTGATTAAGCTCAGTTGCTTCACTTCACTTCAACTGATAAGGCTCACTTAACTAGCTTCACTTCAACTAAAGAGCTCACTTGCTTCACTTCACTTCAATTGATTAAGCTCAGTTGCTTCACTTCACTTCAACTGATTGGGATCACTTAGTAAGCTTCACTCCAACTAATGAAGCTCACTTGTTTCACTTCACTTCAACTGATAAGGCTCAATTGTTTAACTTCACTTCAACCGATAAAGCTCAGTTGCTTCACTTCACTTCAACATATTAGGCTCACTTACCAGGCTTACCTTTAACTAATAGAGCTCACTTGTTTCACTTCACTTTAATTGATTAAGCTCAGTTGCTTCACTTCACTTCAACTGATTAAGCTCAGTTGCTTTGCTTCACTTCGACTGATTAGGCTCACTTAACTTACTTCACTTCAACTAATAGAGCTCACTTGTTTCACTTCACTTCAATTGATTAAGCTCAGTTGCTTCACTTCAGTTAAATTGATTAAGCTCAGTTGCTTAACCTCACTTCAACTGAATAGGCTTAATTAACTAGCTTCTCTTCAACTAATAGAGCTCACTTGTGTCACTTCACTTTAATTGATTAAGCTCAGTTGCTTCACATCACTTCAACTGATTCGGATCACTTCGTGCGCTTAACTTCAACTAAAAGAGCTCACTTGTTCCACATCACATCAATTGATTAGGCTCAGTTGCTTCACTTCACTTCAACTGATTAGGCTCACTTAACTAGCTTCACTTCAACTAAAGAGCTCACTTGCTTCACTTCACTTCAATTGATTAAGCTCAGTTGCTTCACTTCACTTCAACTGATTGGGATCACTTAGTAAGCTTCACTCCAACTAATGAAGCTCACTTGTTTCACTTCACTTCAACTGATAAGGCTCAATTGTTTAACTTCACTTCAACTGATTAGGCTCACTTAACAGGCTTCACTTTAACTAATAGAGCTCACTTGTTCACTTCACTTCAATTGATTAAGCTCAGTTGCCTCACTTCACATCAACTGATTAAGCTCAGTTGCTTCACTTCACTTCAACTGATAAGGCTCATTTAACTAGCTTCACTTCAACTAATAGAGTTCACTTGTGTCACTCCACCTTAATTGATTAAGCTCAATTGTTCCACTTCACTTCAACTGATTAAGCTCAGTGGCTTCACTTTATTTCAACTGATTAGGCTCACTTAACAGGCTTCACTGTAACTTATAGAGCTAACTTGTTTCACTTCACTTCAATTGATTAAGCTCAATTGTTTCACTTCACTTCAACTGATTAAGCTCTGTTGCTTCACTTCACTTCAACATATTAGGCTCACTTACCAGGCTTACCTTTAACTAATAGAGCTCACTTGTTTCACTTCACTTTAATTGATTAAGCTCAGTTGCTTCACTTCACTTCAACTGATTAAGCTCAGTTGCTTTGCTTCACTTCGACTGATTAGGCTCACTTAACTTGCTTCACTTCAACTAATAGAGCTCACTTGTTTCACTTCACTTCAATTGATTAAGCTCAGTTGCTTCACTTCAGTTAAATTGATTAAGCTCAGTTGCTTAACCTCACTTCAACTGAATAGGCTTAATTAACTAGCTTCTCTTCAACTAATAGAGCTCACTTGTGTCACTTCACTTTAATTGATTAAGCTCAGTTGCTTCACATCACTTCAACTGATAAGGCTCATTTAACTAGCTTCACTTCAACTAATAGAGTTCACTTGTGTCACTCCACCTTAATTGATTAAGCTCAATTGGTTCACTTCAATTCAACTGATTAAGCTCAGTTGCTTCACTTTATTTCAACTGATTAGGCTCACTTAACAGGCTTCACTGTAACTTATAGAGCTAACTTGTTTCACTTCACTTCAATTGATTAAGCTCAGTTGCTTCACTTCACTTCAACTGATTGGGCTCACTTAGTTAGCTTCACTTCAACTAATAGAGTTCACTTGTGTCACTCCACCTTAATTGATTAAGCTCAATTGTTTCACTTCACTTCAACTGATTAAGCTCAGTTGCTTCACTTTATTTCAACTGATTAGACTCACTTGACAGGCTTCACTGTAACTTATAGAGCTAACTTGTTTCACTTCACTTCAATTGATTGAGCTCAGTTGCTTCACTTCACTTCAACTGATAAGGCTCATTTAACTAGCTTCACTTCAACTAATAGAGTTCACTTGTGTCACTCCACCTTAATTGATTAAGCTCAATTGTTTCACTTCACTTCAACTGATTAAGCTCAGTTGCTTCACTTTATTTCAACTGATTAGGCTCACTTAACAGGCTTCACTGTAACTTATAGAGCTAACTTGTTTCACTTCACTTCATTTGATTAAGCTCAGTTGCTTCACTTCACTTCAACTGATTGGGCTCACTTAGTTAGCTTCACTTCAACAAATAGAGCTCACTTGTTTCACTGCACTTAAATCGATTAAGCTCAGTTGCTTCACTTCACTTCAACTGATTGGGTTCACTTGGTTAGCTTCTCTTCAACCAATAGAGCTCATTTATTTCACTTCACTTCAATTGAATAAGCTCAGTTGCTTCACTTCACTTCAACTGATTGGGTTCACTTGGTTAGCTTCTCTTCAACCAACAGAGCTCACTTATTTCACTTCACTTCAATTGATTAAGCTCAGTTGCTTCACTTCACTTCAACTGATTGGGCTCACTTAAATAGCTTCACTTCAACTAAAGAGCTCACTCGTTTTACTTCACTTCAATTGATGAAGCTCAGTTGCTTCACTTCACTTCAACTGATTGGGCTCACTTAGTTAGCTTCACTTCAACAAATAGAGCTCACTTGTTTCACTGCACTTAAATCGATTAAGCTCAGTTGCTTCACTTCACTTCAACTGATTGGGTTCACTTGGTTAGCTTCTCTTCAACCAATAGAGCTCATTTATTTCACTTCACTTCAATTGAATAAGCTCAGTTGCTGCACTTCACTTCAACTGATTAGGCTCATTTAACTAGCTTCACTTCAACTAAAGAGCTCACTTGTTTCACTTCACTTCAATTGATTAAGCTCAGTTGCTTCACTTCACTTCAACTGATTAAGCTCAGTTGCTTTGCTTCACTTCAACTGATTAGGCTCACTTAACTAGCTTCACTTCAACTAATAGAGCTCACTTGTTTCACGTCACTTCAATTGATTAAGCTCAGTTGCTTCACTTCAGTTCATTTGATTAAGCTCAGTTACTACACTTCACTTCAACTGATTGGGCTCACTTAGATAGC
This sequence comes from Bombylius discolor, assembly GCA_939192795.1. Lineage (NCBI taxonomy): Eukaryota > Metazoa > Arthropoda > Insecta > Diptera > Bombyliidae > Bombylius > Bombylius discolor. Next base: position 28,403,634 of record OW584238.1, read on the forward strand.
TTTACTCCAACTAATAGAGCTCACTTGTTTCACTTCACTTTAATTGATAAAGCTCAGTTGCTTCACTTCACTTTACCTGATTAGGCTTACTTAGCTAGCTTCACTGCAACTAATAGAGCTGACTTGTTTCACTTCACTTCAACTGATTAGGCTCACTTAACTAGCTTCACTTCAACTAATAGAGCTCACTTGTTTCACGTCACTTCAATTGATTAAGCTCAGTTGCTGCACTTCACTTCAACTGATTAGGCTCACTTAACTAGCTTCACTTCAACTAATAGAGCTCACTTGTTTTACGTCACTTCAATTGATTAAGCTCAGTTGCTTCACTTCACTTCAACTGATTGGGCTCACTTAGTTAGCTTCACTTCAACAAATAGAGCTCACTTGTTTCACGTCACTTCAATTGATTAAGCTCAGTTGCTTCACTTCAGTTCATTTGATTAAGCTCAGTTACTTCACTTCACTTCAACTGATTGGGCTCACTTAGATAGCTTTACTCCAACTAATAGAGCTCACTTGTTTCACTTCACTTCAATTGATAAAGCTCAGTTGCTTCACTTCACTTTACCTGATTAGGCTTACTTAGCTAGCTTCACTGCAACTAATAGAGCTGACTTGTTTCACTTCACTTCAACTGATTAGGCTCACTTAACTAGCTTCACTTCAACTAATAGAGCTCACTTGTTTCACGTCACTTCAATTGATTAAGCTCAGTTGCTGCACTTCAGATCAACTGATTAGGCTCACTTAACTAGCTTCACTTCAACTAATAGAGCTCACTTGTTTTACGTCACTTCAATTGATTAAGCTCAGTTGCTGCACTTCACGTCAACTGATTAGGCTCATTTAACTAGCTTCACTTCAACTAAAGAGCTCACTTGTTTTACTTCACTTCAATTGATTAAGCTCAGTTGCTTCACTTCACTTCAACTGATTGGGCTCACTTTGTTAGCTTCACTTCAACAAATAGAGCTCACTTGTTTCACTGCACTTAAATCGATTAAGCTCAGTTGCTTCACTTGACTTCAACTGATTGGGTTCACTTGGTTAGCTTCACTTCAACCAATAGAGCTCACTTATTTCACTTCACTTCAATTGATTAAGCTCAGTGGCTTCACTACACTTCAACTGAATAGGCTAAATTAACTAGCTTCACTTCAACTAATAGAGTTCACTTGTGTCACTCCACTTCAATTGATTAAGCTCAATTGTTTTACTTCACTTCAATTGATTAAGCTCAGTTGCTTCACTTCACTTCAACTGATTGGGCTCACTTAATTAGCTTTACTTCAGCTTATAGAGCTCACTTGTTTCACTTCACTTCAATTGATTAAGCTCAGTTGCTTCACTTCACTTCAACTGATTGGGCTCACTTTGTTAGCTTCACTTCAACAAATAGAGCTCACTTGTTTCACTGCACTTAAATCGATTAAGCTCAGTTGCTTCACTTGACTTCAACTGATTGGGTTCACTTGGTTAGCTTCACTTCAACCAATAGAGCTCACTTATTTCACTTCACTTCAATTGATTAAGCTCAGTGGCTTCACTACACTTCAACTGAATAGGCTAAATTAACTAGCTTCACTTCAACTAATAGAGTTCACTTGTGTCACTCCACTTCAATTGATTAAGCTCAATTGTTTTACTTCACTTCAATTGATTAAGCTCAGTTGCTTCACTTCACTTCAACTGATTGGGCTCACTTAATTTGCTTTACTTCAACTTATAGAGCTCACTTGTTTCACTTCACTTCAATTGATTAAGCTCAGTTGCTGCACTTCACTTCAACTGATAAGGCTCACTTAATTAGCTTTACTTCAACTAATAGAGCTCACTTGTTTCACGTCACTTCAATTGATTAAGCTCAGTTGCTTCACTTCAGTTCATTTGATTAAGCTCAGTTACTTCACTTCACTTCAACTGATTGGGCTCACTTAGATAGCTTTACTCAAACTAATAGAGCTCACTTGTTTCACTTCACTTCAATTGATAAAGCTCAGTTGCTTCACTTCACTTTACCTGATTAGGCTTACTTAGCTAGCTTCACTGCAACTAATAGAGCTGACTTGTTTCACTTCACTTCAACTGATTAGGCTCACTTAACTAGCTTCACTTCAACTAAAGAGCTCACTTGTTTTACTTCACTTCAATTGATTAAGCTCAGTTGCTTCACTTCACTTCAACTGATTGGGCTCACTAAGTTAGCTTCACTTCAACAAATAGAGCTCACTTGTTTCACTGCACTTAAATCGATTAAGCTCAGTTGCTTCACTTCACTTCAACTGATTGGGTTCACTTGGTTAGCTTCACTTCAACCAATAGAGCTCACTTATTTCACTTCACTTCAATTGATTAAGCTCAGTGGCTTCACATCACTTCAACTGAATAGGCTAAATTAACTAGCTTCACTTCAACTAATAGAGTTCACTTGTGTCACTCCACTTCAATTGATTAAGCTCAATTGTTTTACGTCACTTCAATTGATTAAGCTCAGTTGCTGCACTTCACGTCAACTGATTAGGCTCATTTAACTAGCTTCACTTCAACTAAAGAGCTCACTTGTTTTACTTCACTTCAATTGATTAAGCTCAGTTGCTTCACTTCACTTCAACTGATTGGGCTCACTAAGTTAGCTTCACTTCAACAAATAGAGCTCACTTGTTTCACTGCACTTAAATCGATTAAGCTCAGTTGCTTCACTTCACTTCAACTGATTGGGTTCACTTGGTTAGCTTCACTTCAACCAATAGAGCTCACTTATTTCACTTCACTTCAATTGATTAAGCTCAGTGGCTTCACATCACTTCAACTGAATAGGCTAAATTAACTAGCTTCACTTCAACTAATAGAGTTCACTTGTGTCACTCCACTTCAATTGATTAAGCTCAATTGTTTCACTTCACTTCAATTGATTAAGCTCAGTTGCTTCACTTCACTTCAACTGATTGAGCTCACTTAATTAGCTTCACTTCAACTTATAGAGCTCACTTGTTTCACTTCACTTCAATTGATTAAGCTCAGTGGCTTCACTTCACTTCAACTGAATAGGCTAAATTAACTAGCTTCACTTCAACTAATAGAGCTCACTTGTTTCACGTCACTTCAATTGATTAAGCTCAGTTGCTGCACTTCACTTCAACTGATTAGGCTCATTTAACTAGCTTCACTTCATTTAAAGAGCTCACTTGTTTTACTTCACTTCAATTGATTAAGCTCAGTTGCTTCACTTCACTTCAACTGATTGGGCTCACTTAACTAGCTTCACTTCAACTAATAGAGCTCACTTGTTTCACGTCACTTCAATTGATTAAGCTCAGTTGCTGCACTTCACTTCAACTGATTGGGCTCACTTAGTTAGCTTCACTTCAACAAATAGAGCTCACTTGTTTCACTGCACTTAAATCGATTAAGCTCAGTTGCTTCACTTCACTTCAACTGTTCGGGTTCACTTGGTTAGCTTCTCATCAACCAATAGAGCTCACTTATTTCACTTCACTTCAATTGATTAAGCTCAGTGGCGTCACTTCACTTCAACTGAATATGTTAAATTAACTAGCTTCACTTCAACTAATAGAGTTCACTTGTGTCACTTCACTTCAATTCATTAAGCTCAATTGTTTCACTTCACTTCACTTGATTAAGCTCAGTTGCTTTGCTTCACTTCGACTGATTAGGCTCACTTAACTTGCTTCACTTCAACTAATAGAGCTCAATTGTTTCACTTCACTTCAATTGATTAAGCTCAGTTGCTTCACTTCAGTTAAATTGATTAAGCTCAGTTGCTTCACTTTATTTCAACTGATTAGGCTCACTTAACAGGCTTCACTGTAACTTATAGAGCTAACTTGTTTCACTTCACTTCAATTGATTAAGCTCAATTGTTTCACTTCACTTTAACTGATTAAGCTCTGTTGCTTCACTTCACTTCAACATATTAGGCTCACTTACCAGGCTTACCTTTAACTAATAGAGCTCACTTGTTTCACGTCACTTCAATTGATTAAGCTCAGTTGCTGCACTTCACTTCAACTGATTGGGCTCACTTAGTTAGCTTCACTTCAACAAATAGAGCTCACTTGTTTCACTGCACTTAAATCGATTAAGCTCAGTTGCTTCACTTCACTTCAACTGTTCGGGTTCACTTGGTTAGCTTCACTTCAACCAATAGAGCTCACTTATTTCACTTCACTTCAATTGATTAAGCTCAGTGGCTTCACTTCACTTCAACTGAATAGGCTAAATTAACTAGCTTCACTTCAACTAATAGAGTTCACTTGTGTCACTCCACTTCAATTGATTAAGCTCAATTGTTTCACTTCACTTCAATTGATTAAGCTCAGTTGCTTCACTTCACTTCAACTGATTGAGCTCACTTAATTAGCTTCACTTCAACTTATAGAGCTCACTTGTTTCACTTCACTTCAATTGATTAAGCTCAGTGGCTTCACTTCACTTCAACTGAATAGGCTAAATTAACTAGCTTCACTTCAACTAATAGAGCTCACTTGTTTCACGTCACTTCAATTGATTAAGCTCAGTTGCTGCACTTCACTTCAACTGATTAGGCTCATTTAACTAGCTTCACTTCATTTAAAGAGCTCACTTGTTTTACTTCACTTCAATTGATTAAGCTCAGTTGCTTCACTTCACTTCAACTGATTGGGCTCACTTAACTAGCTTCACTTCAACTAATAGAGCTCACTTGTTTCACGTCACTTCAATTGATTAAGCTCAGTTGCTGCACTTCACTTCAACTGATTGGGCTCACTTAGTTAGCTTCACTTCAACAAATAGAGCTCACTGGTTTCACTGCACTTAAATCGATTAAGCTCAGTTGCTTCACTTCACTTCAACTGTTCGGGTTCACTTGGTTAGCTTCTCATCAACCAATAGAGCTCACTTATTTCACTTCACTTCAATTGATTAAGCTCAGTGGCGTCACTTCACTTCAACTGAATAGGTTAAATTAACTAGCTTCACTTCAACTAATAGAGTTCACTTGTGTCACTTCACTTCAATTCATTAAGCTCAATTGTTTCACTTCACTTCACTTGATTAAGCTCAGTTGCTTTGCTTCACTTCGACTGATTAGGCTCACTTAACTTGCTTCACTTCAACTAATAGAGCTCACTTGTTTCACTTCACTTCAATTGATTAAGCTCAGTTGCTTCACTTCAGTTAAATTGATTAAGCTCAGTTGCTTCACTTTATTTCAACTGATTAGGCTCACTTAACAGGCTTCACTGTAACTTATAGAGCTAACTTGTTTCACTTCACTTCAATTGATTAAGCTCAATTGTTTCACTTCACTTTAACTGATTAAGCTCTGTTGCTTCACTTCACTTCAACATATTAGGCTCACTTACCAGGCTTACCTTTAACTAATAGAGCTCACTTGTTTCACGTCACTTCAATTGATTAAGCTCAGTTGCTGCACTTCACTTCAACTGATTGGGCTCACTTAGTTAGCTTCACTTCAACAAATAGAGCTCACTTGTTTCACTGCACTTAAATCGATTAAGCTCAGTTGCTTCACTTCACTTCAACTGTTCGGGTTCACTTGGTTAGCTTCTCATCAACCAATAGAGCTCACTTATTTCACTTCACTTCAATTGATTAAGCTCAGTGGCGTCACTTCACTTCAAATGAATAGGTTAAATTAACTAGCTTCACTTCAACTAATAGAGTTCACTTGTGTCACTTCACTTCAATTCATTAAGCTCAATTGTTTTACTTCACTTCAATTGATTAAGCTCAGTTGCTTCACTTCACTTCAACTGATTGGGCTCACTTAATTTGCTTTACTTCAACTTATAGAGCTCACTTGTTTCACTTCACTTCAATTGATTAAGCTCAGTTGCTGCACTTCACTTCAACTGATAAGGCTCACTTAATTAGCTTTACTTCAACTAATAGAGCTCACTTGTTTCACGTCACTTCAATTGATTAAGCTCAGTTGCTTCACTTCAGTTCATTTGATTAAGCTCAGTTACTTCACTTCACTTCAACTGATTGGGCTCACTTAGATAGCTTTACTCAAACTAATAGAGCTCACTTGTTTCACTTCACTTCAATTGATAAAGCTCAGTTGCTTCACTTCACTTTACCTGATTAGGCTTACTTAGCTAGCTTCACTGCAACTAATAGAGCTGACTTGTTTCACTTCACTTCAACTGATTAGGCTCACTTAACTAGCTTCACTTCAACTAATAGAGCTCACTTGTTTTACGTCACTTCAATTGATTAAGCTCAGTTGCTGCACTTCACGTCAACTGATTAGGCTCATTTAACTAGCTTCACTTCAACTAAAGAGCTCACTTGTTTTACTTCACTTCAATTGATTAAGCTCAGTTGCTTCACTTCACTTCAACTGATTGGGCTCACTTAATTAGCTTCACTTCAACTTATAGAGCTCACTTGTTTCACTTCACTTCAACTGATTAAGCTCAGTTGCTTCACTTTATTTCAACTGATTAGGCTCACTTAACAGGCTTCACTGTAACTTATAGAGCTAACTTGTTTCACTTCACTTCAATTGATTAAGCTCAATTGTTTCACTTCACTTTAACTGATTAAGCTCTGTTGCTTCACTTCACTTCAACATATTAGGCTCACTTACCAGGCTTACCTTTAACTAATAGAGCTCACTTGTTTCACTTCACTTTAATTGATTAAGCTCAGTTGCTTCACTTCACTTCAACTGATTAAGCTCAGTTGCTTTGCTTCACTTCGACTGATTAGGCTCACTTAACTTGCTTCACTTCAACTAATAGAGCTCACTTGTTTCAGTTCACTTCAATTGATTAAGCTCAGTTGCTTCACTTCAGTTAAATTGATTAAGCTCAGTTGCTTAACCTCACTTCAACTGAATAGGCTTAATTAACTAGCTTCTCTTCAACTAATAGAGCTCACTTGTTTCACGTCACTTCAATTGATTAAGCTTAGTTGCTGCACTTCACTTCAACTGATTAGGCTCACTTAACTAGCTTCACTTCAACTAATAGAGCTCACTTGTTTTACGTCACTTCAATTGATTAAGCTCAGTTGCTGCACTTCACGTCAACTGATTAGGCTCATTTAACTAGCTTCACTTCAACTAAAGAGCTCACTTGTTTTACTTCACTTCAATTGATTAAGCTCAGTTGCTTCACTTCACTTCAACTGATTGGGCTCACTTGGTTAGCTTCACTTCAACCAATAGAGCTCACTTATTTCACTTCACTTCAATTGATTAAGCTCAGTGGCTTCACTACACTTCAACTGAATAGGCTAAATTAACTAGCTTCACTTCAACTAATAGAGTTCACTTGTGTCACTCCACTTCAATTGATTAAGCTCAATTGTTTTACTTCACTTCAATTGATTAAGCTCAGTTGCTTCACTTCACTTCAACTGATTGAGCTCACTTAATTAGCTTCACTTCAACTTATAGAGCTCACTTGTTTCACTTCACTTCAAATGATTAAGCTCAGTGGCTTCACTTCACTTCAACTGAATAGGCTAAATTAACTAGCTTCACTTCAACTAATAGAGCTCACTTGTTTCACGTCACTTCAATTGATTAAGCTCAGTTGCTGCACTTCACTTCAACTGATTAGGCTCATTTAACTAGCTTCACTTCATTTAAAGAGCTCACTTGTTTTACTTCACTTCAATTGATTAAGCTCAGTTGCTTCACTTCACTTCAACTGATTGGGCTCACTTAACTAGCTTCAGTTCAACTAATAGAGCTCACTTGTTTCACGTCACTTCAATTGATTAAGCTCAGTTGCTGCACTTCACTTCAACTGATTGGGCTCACTTAGTTAGCTTCACTTCAACAAATAGAGCTCACTTGTTTCACTGCACTTAAATCGATTAAGCTCAGTTGCTTCACTTCACTTCAACTGTTCGGGTTCACTTGGTTAGCTTCTCATCAACCAATAGAGCTCACTTATTTCACTTCACTTCAATTGATTAAGCTCAGTGGCTTCACTTCACTTCAACTGAATAGGCTAAATTAACTAGCTTCACTTCAACTAATAGAGTTCACTTGTGTCACTCCACTTCAATTGATTAAGCTCAATTGTTTCACTTCACTTCAATTCATTAAGCTCAGTTGCTTCACTTCACTTCAACTGATTGGGCTCACTTAATTAGCTTCACTTCAACTTATAGAGCTCACTTGTTTCACTTCACTTCAACTGATTAAGCTCAGTTGCTTCACTTTATTTCAACTGATTAGGCTCACTTAACAGGCTTCACTGTAACTTATAGAGCTAACTTGTTTCACTTCACTTCAATTGATTAAGCTCAATTGTTTCACTTCACTTCAACTGATTAAGCTCTGTTGCTTCACTTCACTTCAACATATTAGGCTCACTTACCAGGCTTACCTTTAACTAATAGAGCTCACTTGTTTCACTTCACTTTAATTGATCAAGCTCAGTTGCTTCACTTCACTTCAACTGATTAAGCTCAGTTGCTTTGCTTCACTTCGACTGATTAGGCTCACTTAACTTGCTTCACTTCAACTAATAGAGCTCACTTGTTTCACTTCACTTCAAATGATTAAGCTCAGTGGCTTCACTTCACTTCAACTGAATAGGCTAAATTAACTAGCTTCACTTCAACTAATAGAGCTCACTTGTTTCACGTCACTTCAATTGATTAAGCTCAGTTGCTGCACTTCACTTCAACTGATTAGGCTCATTTAACTAGCTTCACTTCATTTAAAGAGCTCACTTGTTTTACTTCACTTCAATTGATTAAGCTCAGTTGCTTAACCTCACTTCAACTGAATAGGCTTAATTAACTAGCTTCTCTTCAACTAATAGAGCTCACTTGTTTCACGTCACTTCAATTGATTAAGCTCAGTTGCTGCACTTCACTTCAACTGATTAGGCTCACTTAACTAGCTTCACTTCAACTAATAGAGCTCACTTGTTTTACGTCACTTCAATTGATTAAGCTCAGTTGCTGCACTTCACGTCAACTGATTAGGCTCATTTAACTAGCTTCACTTCAACTAAAGAGCTCACTTGTTTTACTTCACTTCAATTGATTAAGCTCAGTTGCTTCACTTCACTTCAACTGATTGGGCTCACTTAGTTAGCTTCACTTCAACAAATAGAGTTTACTTGTTTCACTGCACTTAAATCGATTAAGCTCAGTTGCTTCACTTGACTTCAACTGATTGGGTTCACTTGGTTAGCTTTACTTCAACCAATAGAGCTCACTTATTTCACTTCACTTCAATTGATTAAGCTCAGTGGCTTCACTACACTTCAACTGAATAGGCTAAATTAACTAGCTTCACTTCAACTAATAGAGTTCACTTGTGTCACTCCACTTCAATTGATTAAGCTCAATTGTTTTACTTCACTTCAATTGATTAAGCTCAGTTGCTTCACTTCACTTCAACTGATTGGGCTCACTTAATAAGCTTTACTTCAACTTATAGAGCTCACTTGTTTCACTTCACTTCAATTGATTAAGCTCAGTTGCTGCACTTCACTTCAACTGATAAGGCTCACTTAATTAGCTTTACTTCAACTAATAGAGCTCACTTGTTTCACGTCACTTCAATTGATTAAGCTCAGTTGCTTCACTTCAGTTCATTTGATTAAGCTCAGTTACTTCACTTCACTTCAACTGATTGGGCTCACTTAGATAGCTTTACTCCAACTAATAGAGCTCACTTGTTTCACTTCACTTCAATTGATTAAGCTCAGTTGCTGCACTTCACTTCAACTGATTGGGCTCACTTAGTTACCTTCACTTCAACAAATAGAGCTCACTTGTTTCACTGCACTTAAATCGATTAAGCTCAGTTGCTTCACTTCACTTCAACTGTTCGGGTTCACTTGGTTAGCTTCTCATCAACCAATAGAGCTCACTTATTTCACTTCACTTCAATTGATTAAGCTCAGTGGCTTCACTTCACTTCAACTGAATAGGCTAAATTAACTAGCTTCACTTCAACTAATAGAGTTCACTTGTGTCACTCCACTTCAATTGATTAAGCTCAATTGTTTCACTTCACTTCACTTGATTAAGCTCAGTTGCTTCACTTCACTTCAACTGATTGGGCTCACTTAATTAGCTTCACTTCAACTTATAGAGCTCACTTGTTTCACTTCACTTCAACTGATTAAGCTCAGTTGCTTCACTTTATTTCAACTGATTAGGCTCACTTAACAGGCTTCACTGTAACTTATAGAGCTAACTTGTTTCACTTCACTTCAATTGATTAAGCTCAATTGTTTCACTTCACTTCAACTGATTAAGCTCTGTTGCTTCACTTCACTTCAACATATTAGGCTCACTTACCAGGCTTACCTTTAACTAATAGAGCTCACTTGTTTCACTTCACTTTAATTGATCAAGCTCAGTTGCTTCACTTCACTTCAACTGATTAAGCTCAGTTGCTTTGCTTCACTTCGACTGATTAGGCTCACTTAACTTGCTTCACTTCAACTAATAGAGCTCACTTGTTTCACTTCACTTCAATTGATTAAGCTCAGTTGCTTCACTTCAGTTAAATTGATTAAGCTCAGTTGCTTAACCTCACTTCAACTGAATAGGCTTAATTAACTAGCTTCTCTTCAACTTATAGAGCTCACTTGTTCCACGTCACTTCAATTGATTAAGCTCAGTTGCTGCACTTCACTTCAACTGATTAGGCTCACTTAACTAGCTTCACTTCAACTAATAGAGCTCACTTGTTTTACGTCACTTCAATTGATTAAGCTCAGTTGCTGCACTTCACGTCAACTGATTAGGCTCATTTAACTAGCTTCACTTCAACTAAAGAGCTCACTTGTTTTACTTCACTTCAATTGATTAAGCTCAGTTGCTTCACTTGACTTCAACTGATTGGGTTCACTTGGTTAGCTTCACTTCAACAAATAGAGCTCACTTGTTTCACTGCACTTAAATCGATTAAGCTCAGTTGCTTCACTTGACTTCAACTGATTGGGTTCACTTGGTTAGCTTCACTTCAACCAATAGAGCTCACTTATTTCACTTCACTTCAATTGATTAAGCTCAGTGGCTTCACTACACTTCAACTGAATAGGCTAAATTAACTAGCTTCACTTCAACTAATAGAGTTCACTTGTGTCACTCCACTTCAATTGATTAAGCTCAATTGTTTTACTTCACTTCAATTGATTAAGCTCAGTTGCTTCACTTCACTTCAACTGATTGGGCTCACTTAATTAGCTTTACTTCAACTTATAGAGCTCACTTGTTTCACTTCATTTCAATTGATTAAGCTCAGTTGCTGCACTTCACTTCAACTGATAAGGCTCACTTAATTAGCTTTACTTCAACTAATAGAGCTCACTTGTTTCACGTCACTTCAATTGATTAAGCTCAGTTGCTTCACTTCAGTTCATTTGATTAAGCTCAGTTACTTCACTTCACTTCAACTGATTGGGCTCACTTAGATAGCTTTACTCCAACTAATAGAGCTCACTTGTTTCACTTCACTTCACTTGATAAAGCTCAGTTGCTTCACTTCACTTTACCTGATTAGGCTTACTTAGCTAGCTTCACTGCAACTAATAGAGCTGACTTGTTTCACTTCACTTCAACTTATTAGGCTCATTTAACTAGCTTTACTTCAACTAATAGAGCTCACTTGTTTCACTTCACTTCAACTGATTTGGCTCACTTAACTAGCTTCACTTCAACTAATAGAGCTCTCTTGTTTCACTCCATTTCAATTGATTAAGCTCAGTTGCTTCACTCCACTTCAACTGAATAGGCTCAATTAACTACCTTCACTTCAACTAATAGAGTTCACTTGCTTCACTTCTCTTCAACTGATTAAGCTCAGTTGCTTCACTTCACTTCAACAGATTGAGCTCACTCAGTTCCTTCACTTCAACTAATAGAGTTCACTTGCTTCACTTCACTTCAACTAATTAAGCTCAGTTGCTTCACTTCACTTCAACAGATTGAGCTCACTTAGTTAGCTCAACTTCAACTAATAGAGCTCACTTATTTCACTTCACTTCAATTGATTGAGCTCAGTTGCTGCACTTCAATTCAACTGATTAGGTTCATTTAACAAGCTTCACTTCAACTATAAGAGCTCACTTGTTTTACTTCACTTCAATTGATTAAGCTCAGTTGCTTCACTTCACTTTACCTGATTAGGCTCACTTAACTAGCTTCACTTCAACTAATAGAGCTGACTTGTTTCACTTCACTTCAACTGAATAGGCTCAATTAACTAGCTTCACTTCAACTAATAGAGTTCACTTGCTTCACTTCACTTCAACTGATTAAGCTCAGTTGCTTCACTTCACTTCAACAGATTGAGCTCACTTAGTTAGCTCAACTTCAACTAATAGAGCTCACTTATTTCACTTCACTTCAATTGATTGAGCTCAGTTGCTGCACTTCAATTCAACTGATTAGGTTCATTTAACAAGCTTCACTTCAACTATAAGAGCTCACTTGTTTCACGTCACTTCAATTGATTAAGCTCAGTTGCTGCACTTCACTTCAACTGATTTGGCTCATTTAACTAGCTTCACTTCAACTAAAGAGCTCACTTGTTTTACTTCACTTCAATTGATTAAACTCAGTTGCTTCACTTCAACTAATAGAGTTTACTTGTTTCACGTCACTTCAATTGATTAAATTCAGTTGCTTCACTTCACTTCAACTCATTGGGCTCACTCAGTTAGCTTCACCTCAACTGATAACGTTCACTTAACTAGCTTCACTTCAAATAATAGAGCTAACTTGCTTTACTTCACTTCAATCGATTGGGCTCCGTTGCTTCACTTCACTTCAACTGATTGGGCTCACTTGGTTAGCTTCCCTTCAACCAATAGAGCCCACTTGTTCCACTTTACTTTAACTAATAGAGCTCACTTGTTTCACTTCACTTCAACTGATTTGGCTCACTTAACTAGCTTCACTTCAACTAATAGAGCTCTCTTGTTTCACTCCATTTCAATTGATTAAGCTCAGTTGCTTCACTCCACTTCAACTGAATAGGCTCAATTAACTAGCTTCACTTCAACTAATAGAGTTCACTTGCTTCACTTCACTTCAACTGATTAAGCTCAGTTGCTTCACTTCACTTCAACAGATTGAGCTCACTTAGTTAGCTCAACTTCAACTAATAGAACTCACTTGTTTCACTGCACTTAAATCGATTAAGCTCAGTTGCTTCACTTCACTTCAACTGATTGGGTTCACTTGGTTAGCTTCCCTTCAACCAATAGAGCCCACTTGTTCCACTTTACTTTAACTAATAGAGCTCACTTGTTTCACTTCACTTCAACTGATTTGGCTCACTTAACTAGCTTCACTTCAACTAATAGAGCTCTCTTGTTTCACTCCATTTCAATTGATTAAGCTCAGTGGCTTCACTTCACTTCAACTGAATAGGCTAAATTAACTAGCTTCACTTCAACTAATAGAGTTCACTTGTGTCACTCCACTTCAATTGATTAAGCTCAATTGTTTCACTTCACTTCAATTGATTAAGCTCAGTTGCTTCACTTCACTTCAACTGATTGAGCTCATTCAACTAGCTTCACTTCAACTAATAGAGCTCACTTGTTTTACGTCACTTCAATTGATTAAGCTCAGTTGCTGCACTTCACGTCAACTGATTAGGCTCATTTAACTAGCTTCACTTCAACTAAAGAGCTCACTTGTTTTACTTCACTTCAATTGATTAAGCTCAGTTGCTTCACTTCACTTCAACTGATTGGGCTCACTTAACTAGCTTCACTTCAACTAATAGAGCTCACTTGTTTCACGTCACTTCAATTGATTAAGCTCAGTTGCTGCACTTCACTTCAACTGATTGGGCTCACTTAGTTAGCTTCACTTCAACAAATAGAACTCACTTGTTTCACTGCACTTAAATCGATTAAGCTCAGTTGCTTCACTTCACTTCAACTGATTGGGTTCACTTGGTTAGCTTCTCATCAACCAATAGAGCTCACTTATTTCACTTCACTTCAATTGATTAAGCTCAGTGGCGTCACTTCACTTCAACTGAATAGGTTAAATTAACTAGCTTCACTTCAACTAATAGAGTTCACTTGTGTCACTTCACTTCAATTGATTAAGCTCAATTGTTTCACTTCACTTCACTTGATTAAGCTCAGTTGCTTCACTTCACTTCAACTGATTGGGCTCACTTAATTAGCTTCACTTCAACTTATAGAGCTCACTTGTTTCACTTCACTTCAACTGATTAAGCTCAGTTGCTTCACTTTATTTCAACTGATTAGGCTCACTTAACAGGCTTCACTGTAACATATAGAGCTAACTTGTTTCACTTCACTTCAATTGATTAAGCTCAATTGTTTCACTTCACTTCAACTGATTAAGCTCTGTTGCTTCACTTCACTTCAACATATTAGGCTCACTTACCAGGCTTACCTTTAACTAATAGAGCTCACTTGTTTCACTTCACTTTAATTGATTAAGCTCAGTTGCTTCACTTCACTTCGACTGATTAGGCTCACTTAACTTGCTTCACTTCAACTAATAGAGCTCACTTGTTTCACTTCACTTCAATTGATTAAGCTCAGTTGCTTAACCTCACTTCAACTGAATAGGCTTAATTAACTAGCTTCTCTCCAACTAATAGAGCTCACTTGTGTCACTTCACTTTAATTGATTAAGCTCAGTTGCTTCACATCACTTCAACTGATTCGGATCACTTCGTGCGCTTAACTTCAACTAAAAGAGCTCACTTGTTCCACATCACATCAATTGATTAGGCTCAGTTGCTTCACTTCACTTCAACTGATTAGGCTCACTTAACTAGCTTCACTTCAACTAAAGAGCTCACTTGCTTCACTTCACTTCAATTGATTAAGCTCAGTTGCTTCACTTCACTTTAACTGATTGGAATCACTTAGTAAGCTTCACTCCAACTCATGAAGCTCACTTGTTTCACTTCACTTCAACTGATATGGCTCAATTGTTTAACTTCACTTCAACCGATAAAGCTCAGTTGCTTCACTTCACTTCAACTGATTAGGCTCACTTAACAGGCTTCACTTTAACTAATAGAGCTCACTTGTTTCACTTCACTTCAATTGATTAAGCTCAGTTGCTTCTCTTCACTTCAATTGATTAAGCTCAGTTGCTTCACTTCACTTTAACTGATTGGAATCACTTAGTAAGCTTCACTCCAACTCATGAAGCTCACTTGTTTCACTTCACTTCAACTGATATGGCTCAATTGTTTAACTTCACTTCAACCGATAAAGCTCAGTTGCTTCACTTCACTTCAACTGATTAGGCTCACTTAACAGGCTTCACTTTAACTAATAGAGCTGACTTGTTTCACTCCACTTCAACTGATTAGGCTCACTTAACTAGCTTCACTTCAACTAGTAGAGCTCACTTGTTTCACGTCACTTCAATTGATTAAGCTCAGTTGCTGCACTTCACTTCAACTGATAAGGCTCACTTAATTAGCTTTACTTCAACTAATAGAGCTCACTTGTTCCACGTAACTTCAATTGATTAAGCTCAGTTGCCTCACTTCACATCAACTGATTAAGCTCAGTTGCTTCACTTCACTTCAACTGATAAGGCTCACTTAACTAGCTTCACTTCAACTAATAGAGCTCACTCGTTTCACTTCACTTCAATTGATTAAGCTCAGTTGCTTCTCTTCAGTTCATTTGATTAAACTCAGTTGCTTCACTTCACTTCAACTGATTGGGCTCACTTAGATAGCTTTACTCCAACTAATAGAGCTCACTCGTTTCACTTCACTTCAATTGATAAAGCTCAGTTACTTCGCTTCAGTTCATTTGATTAGACTCAGTTGCTTCACTTCACTTCAACTGATTGGGCTCATTCAGATAGCTTTACTCCAACTAATAGAGCTCACTTGTTTCACTTCACTTCAATTGATTAAGCTCAGTTGCTTCACTTCACTTTACCTGATTAGGCTCACTTAACTAGCTTCACTGCAACTAATAGAGCTGACTTGTTTCACTCCACTTCAACTGATTAGGCTCACTTAACTAGCTTCACTTCAACTAGTAGAGCTCACTTGTTTCACGTCACTTCAATTGATTAAGCTCAGTTGCTGCACTTCACTTCAACTGATAAGGCTCACTTAATTAGCTTTACTTCAACTAATAGAGCTCACTTGTTCCACGTCACTTCAATTGATTAAGCTCAGTTGCTGCACTTCACTTCAACTGATTAGGCTTATTTAACTAGCTTCACTTCAACTAAAGAGCTCACTTATTTCACTTCAATTCAATTGATTAAGCTCACTTGCTTCACTTCACTTCAACTGATTGGGCTCACTTAAATAGCTTCACTTCAACTAAAGAGCTTACTTGTTTTACTTCACTTCAATTGATGAAGCTCAGTTGCTTCACTTCACTTCAACTGATTGGGCTCACTTAGTTAGCTTCACTTCAACAAATAGAGCTCACTTGTTTCACTGCACTTAAATCGATTAAGCTCAGTTGCTTCACTTCACTTCAACTGATTGGGTTCACTTGGTTAGCTTCTCTTCAACCAATAGAGCTCATTTATTTCACTTCACTTCAATTGAATAAGCTCAGTTGCTGCACTTCACTTCAACTGATTAGGCTCATTTAACTAGCTTCACTTCAACTAAAGAGCTCACTTGTTTCACTTCACTTCAATTGATTAAGCTCAGTTGCTTCACTTCATTTCAATTGATTAAGCTCAGTTGCTTTGCTTCACTTCAACTGATTAGGCTCACTTAATTAGCTTTACTTCAACTAATAGAGCTCACTTGTTTCACGTCACTTCAATTGATTAAGCTCAGTTGCTTCACTTCAGTTCATTTGATTAAGCTCAGTTACTTCACTTCACTTCAACTGATTGGGCTCACTTAGATAGCTATACTCCAACTAATAGAGCTCACTTGTTTCACTTCACTTTAATTGATAAAGCTCAGTTGCTTCACTTCACTTTACCTGATTAGGCTTACTTAGCTAGCTTCACTGCAACTAATAGAGCTGACTTGTTTCACTTCACTTCAACTGATTAGGCTCACTTAACTAGCTTCACTTCAACTAATAGAGCTCACTTGTTTCACGTCACTTCAATTGATTAAGCTCAGTTGCTTCACTTCAGTTCATTTGATTAAGCTCAGTTACTTCACTTCACTTCAACTGATTGGGCTCACTTAGATAGCTATACTCCAACTAATAGAGCTCACTTGTTTCACTTCACTTTAATTGATAAAGCTCAGTTGCTTCACTTCACTTTACCTGATTAGGCTTACTTAGCTAGCTTCACTGCAACTAATAGAGCTGACTTGTTTCACTTCACTTCAACTGATTAGGCTCACTTAACTAGCTTCACTTCAACTAATAGAGCTCACTTGTTTCACGTCACTTCAATTGATTAAGCTCAGTTGCTGCACTTCACTTCAACTGAATAGGCTAAATTAACTAGCTTCACTTCAACTAATAGAGTTCACTTGTGTCACTCCACTTCAATTGATTAAGCTCAATTGTTTTACTTCACTTCAATTGATTAAGCTCAGTTGCTTCACTTCACTTCAACTGATTGAGCTCACTTAATTAGCTTCACTTCAACTTATAGAGCTCACTTGTTTCACTTCACTTCAAATGATTAAGCTCAGTGGCTTCACTACACTTCAACTGAATAGGCTAAATTAACTAGCTTCACTTCAACTAATAGAGTTCACTTGTGTCACTCCACTTCAATTGATTAAGCTCAATTGTTTTACTTCACTTCAATTGATTAAGCTCAGTTGCTTCACTTCACTTCAACTGATTGAGCTCACTTAATTAGCTTCACTTCAACTTATAGAGCTCACTTGTTTCACTTCACTTCAAATGATTAAGCTCAGTGGCTTCACTTCACTTCAACTGAATAGGCTAAATTAACTAGCTTCACTTCAACTAATAGAGCTCACTTGTTTCACGTCACTTTAATTGATTAAGCTCAGTTGCTGCACTTCACTTCAACTGATTAGGCTCATTTAACTAGCTTCACTTCATTTAAAGAGCTCACTTGTTTTACTTCACTTCAATTGATTAAGCTCAGTTGCTTCACTTCACTTCAACTGATTGGGCTCACTTAACTAGCTTCAGTTCAACTAATAGAGCTCACTTGTTTCACGTCACTTCAATTGATTAAGCTCAGTTGCTGCACTTCACTTCAACTGATTGGGCTCACTTAGTTAGCTTCACTTCAACAAATAGAGCTCACTTGTTTCACTGCACTTAAATCGATTAAGCTCAGTTGCTTCACTTCACTTCAACTGATTGAGCTCACTTAATTAGCTTCACTTCAACTTATAGAGCTCACTTGTTTCACTTCACTTCAAATGATTAAGCTCAGTGGCTTCACTACACTTCAACTGAATAGGCTAAATTAACTAGCTTCACTTCAACTAATAGAGTTCACTTGTGTCACTCCACTTCAATTGATTAAGCTCAATTGTTTTACTTCACTTCAATTGATTAAGCTCAGTTGCTTCACTTCACTTCAACTGATTGAGCTCACTTAATTAGCTTCACTTCAACTTATAGAGCTCACTTGTTTCACTTCACTTCAAATGATTAAGCTCAGTGGCTTCACTTCACTTCAACTGAATAGGCTAAATTAACTAGCTTCACTTCAACTAATAGAGCTCACTTGTTTCACGTCACTTCAATTGATTAAGCTCAGTTGCTGCACTTCACTTCAACTGATTAGGCTAAATTAACTAGCTTCACTTCAACTAATAGAGTTCACTTGTGTCACTCCACTTCAATTGATTAAGCTCAATTGTTTTACTTCACTTCAATTGATTAAGCTCAGTTGCTTCACTTCACTTCAACTGATTGAGCTCACTTAATTAGCTTCACTTCAACTTATAGAGCTCACTTGTTTCACTTCACTTCAAATGATTAAGCTCAGTGGCTTCACTTCACTTCAACTGAATAGGCTAAATTAACTAGCTTCACTTCAACTAATAGAGCTCACTTGTTTCACGTCACTTCAATTGATTAAGCTCAGTTGCTGCACTTCACTTCAACTGATTAGGCTCATTTAACTAGCTTCACTTCATTTAAAGAGCTCACTTGTTTTACTTCACTTCAATTGATTAAGCTCAGTTGCTTCACTTCACTTCAACTGATTGGGCTCACTTAACTAGCTTCAGTTCAACTAATAGAGCTCACTTGTTTCACGTCACTTCAATTGATTAAGCTCAGTTGCTGCACTTCACTTCAACTGATTGGGCTCACTTAGTTAGCTTCACTTCAACAAATAGAGCTCACTTGTTTCACTGCACTTAAATCGATTAAGCTCAGTTGCTTCACTTCACTTCAACTGTTCGGGTTCACTTGGTTAGCTTCTCATCAACCAATAGAGCTCACTTATTTCACTTCACTTCAATTGATTAAGCTCAGTGGCTTCACTTCACTTCAACTGAATAGGCTAAATTAACTAGCTTCACTTCAACTAATAGAGTTCACTTGTGTCACTCCACTTCAATTGATTAAGCTCAATTGTTTCACTTCACTTCAATTGATTAAGCTCAGTTGCTTCACTTCACTTCAACTGATTGGGCTCACTTAATTAGCTTCACTTCAACTTATAGAGCTCACTTGTTTCACTTCACTTCAACTGATTAAGCTCAGTTGCTTCACTTTATTTCAACTGATTAGGCTCACTTAACAGGCTTCACTGTAACTTATAGAGCTAACTTGTTTCACTTCACTTCAATTGATTAAGCTCAATTGTTTCACTTCACTTCAACTGATTAAGCTCTGTTGCTTCACTTCACTTCAACATATTAGGCTCACTTACCAGGCTTACCTTTAACTAATAGAGCTCACTTGTTTCACTTCACTTTAATTGATCAAGCTCAGTTGCTTCACTTCACTTCAACTGATTAAGCTCAGTTGCTTTGCTTCACTTCGACTGATTAGGCTAAATTAACTAGCTTCACTTCAACTAATAGAGCTCACTTGTTTCACGTCACTTCAATTGATTAAGCTCAGTTGCTGCACTTCACTTCAACTGATTAGGCTCATTTAACTAGCTTCACTTCATTTAAAGAGCTCACTTGTTTTACTTCACTTCAATTGATTAAGCTCAGTTGCTTAACCTCACTTCAACTGAATAGGCTTAATTAACTAGCTTCTCTTCAACTAATAGAGCTCACTTGTTTCACGTCACTTCAATTGATTAAGCTCAGTTGCTGCACTTCACTTCAACTGATTAGGCTCACTTAACTAGCTTCACTTCAACTAATAGAGCTCACTTGTTTTACGTCACTTCAATTGATTAAGCTCAGTTGCTGCACTTCACGTCAACTGATTAGGCTCATTTAACTAGCTTCACTTCAACTAAAGAGCTCACTTGTTTTACTTCACTTCAATTGATTAAGCTCAGTTGCTTCACTTCACTTCAACTGATTGGGCTCACTTAGTTAGCTTCACTTCAACAAATAGAGCTCACTTGTTTCGCTGCACTTAAATCGATTAAGCTCAGTTGCTTCACTTGACTTCAACTGATTGGGTTCACTTGGTTAGCTTCACTTCAACCAATAGAGCTCACTTATTTCACTTCACTTCAATTGATTAAGCTCAGTGGCTTCACTACACTTCAACTGAATAGGCTAAATTAACTAGCTTCACTTCAACTAATAGAGTTCACTTGTGTCACTCCACTTCAATTGATTAAGCTCAATTGTTTTACTTCACTTCAATTGATTAAGCTCAGTTGCTTCACTTCACTTCAACTGATTGGGCTCACTTAATTAGCTTTACTTCAACTTATAGAGCTCACTTGTTTCACTTCACTTCAATTGATTAAGCTCAGTTGCTGCACTTCACTTCAACTGATAAGGCTCACTTAATTACCTTTACTTCAACTAATAGAGCTCACTTGTTTCACGTCACTTCAATTGATTAAGCTCAGTTGCTTCACTTCAGTTCATTTGATTAAGCTCAGTTACTTCACTTCACTTCAACTGATTGGGCTCACTTAGATAGCTTTACTCCAACTAATAGAGCTCACTTGTTTCACTTCACTTCAATTGATTAAGCTCAGTTGCTGCACTTCACTTCAACTGATTGGGCTCACTTAGTTAGCTTCACTTCAACAAATAGAGCTCACTTGTTTCACTGCACTTAAATCGATTAAGCTCAGTTGCTTCACTTCACTTCAACTGTTCGGGTTCACTTGGTTAGCTTCTCATCAACCAATAGAGCTCACTTATTTCACTTCACTTCAATTGATTAAGCTCAGTGGCTTCACTTCACTTCAACTGAATAGGCTAAATTAACTAGCTTCACTTCAACTAATAGAGTTCACTTGTGTCACTCCACTTCAATTGATTAAGCTCAATTGTTTCACTTCACTTCACTTGATTAAGCTCAGTTGCTTCACTTCACTTCAACTGATTGGGCTCACTTAATTAGCTTCACTTCAACTTATAGAGCTCACTTGTTTCACTTCACTTCAACTGATTAAGCTCAGTTGCTTCACTTTATTTCAACTGATTAGGCTCACTTAACAGGCTTCACTGTAACTTATAGAGCTAACTTGTTTCACTTCACTTCAATTGATTAAGCTCAATTGTTTCACTTCACTTCAACTGATTAAGCTCTGTTGCTTCACTTCACTTCAACATATTAGGCTCACTTACCAGGCTTACCTTTAACTAAAAGAGCTCACTTGTTTCACTTCACTTTAATTGATCAAGCTCAGTTGCTTCACTTCACTTCAACTGATTAAGCTCAGTTGCTTTGCTTCACTTCGACTGATTAGGCTCACTTAACTTGCTTCACTTCAACTAATAGAGCTCACTTGTTTCACTTCACTTCAATTGATTAAGCTCAGTTGCTTCACTTCAGTTAAATTGATTAAGCTCAGTTGCTTAACCTCACTTCAACTGAATAGGCTTAATTAACTAGCTTCTCTTCAACTAATAGAGCTCACTTGTTTCACGTCACTTCAATTGATTAAGCTCAGTTGCTGCACTTCACTTCAACTGATTAGGCTCACTTAACTAGCTTCACTTCAACTAATAGAGCTCACTTGTTTTACGTCACTTCAATTGATTAAGCTCAGTTGCTGCACTTCAAGTCAACTGATTAGGCTCATTTAACTAGCTTCACTTCAACTAAAGAGCTCACTTGTTTTACTTCACTTCAATTGATTAAGCTCAGTTGCTTCACTTCACTTCAACTGATTGGGCTCACTTAGTTAGCTACACTTCAACAAATAGAGCTCACTTGTTTCACTGCACTTAAATCGATTAAGCTCAGTTGCTTCACTTGACTTCAACTGATTGGGTTCACTTGGTTAGCTTCACTTCAACCAATAGAGCTCACTTATTTCACTTCACTTCAATTGATTAAGCTCAGTGGCTTCACTACACTTCAACTGAATAGGCTAAATTAACTAGCTTCACTTCAACTAATAGAGTTCACTTGTGTCACTCCACTTCAATTGATTAAGCTCAATTGTTTTACTTCACTTCAATTGATTAAGCTCAGTTGCTTCACTTCACTTCAACTGATTGGGCTCACTTAATTAGCTTTACTTCAACTTATAGAGCTCACTTGTTTCACTTCACTTCAATTGATTAAGCTCAGTTGCTGCACTTCACTTCAACTGATAAGGCTCACTTAATTAGCTTTACTTCAACTAATAGAGCTCACTTGTTTCACGTCACTTCAATTGATTAAGCTCAGTTGCTTCACTTCAGTTCATTTGATTAAGCTCAGTTACTTCACTTCACTTCAACTGATTGGGCTCACTTAGATAGCTTTACTCCAACTAATAGAGCTCACTTGTTTCACTTCACTTCACTTGATAAAGCTCAGTTGCTTCACTTCACTTTACCTGATTAGGCTTACTTAGCTAGCTTCACTGCAACTAATAGAGCTGACTTGTTTCACTTCACTTTAACTGATTAGGCTCATTTAACTAGCTTCACTTCAACTAATAGAGCTCACTTGTTTTACGTCACTTCAATTGATTAAGCTCAGTTGCTGCACTTCACGTCAACTGATTAGGCTCATTTAACTAGCTTCACTTCAACTAAAGAGCTCACTTGTTTTACTTCACTTCAATTGATTAAGCTCAGTTGCTTCACTTCACTTCAACTGATTGGGCTCACTCAGTTAGCTTCACTTCAACAAATAGAGCTCACTTGTTTCACTGCACTTGAATCGATTAAGCTCAGTTGCTTCACTTCACTTCAACTGATTGGGTTCACTTGGTAAGCTTCACTTCAACCAATAGAGCTCACTTATTTCACTTCACTTCAATTGATTAAGCTCAGTGGCTTCACTTCACTTCAACTGAATAGGCTAAATTAACTAGCTTCACTTCAACTAATAGAGTTCACTTGTGTCACTCCACTTCAATTGATTAAGCTCAATTGTTTCACTTCACTTCAATTGATTAAGCTCAGTTGCTTCACTTCACTTCAACTGATTGAGCTCACTTAATTAGCTTCACTTCAACTTATAGAGCTCACTTGTTTCACTTCACTTCAATTGATTAAGCTCAGTGGCTTCACTTTACTTCAACTGAATAGGCTAAATTAACTAGCTTCACTTCAACTAATAGAGCTCACTTGTTTCACGTCACTTCAATTGATTAAGCTCAGTTGCTGCACTTCACTTCAACTGATTAGGCTCATTTAACTAGCTTCACTTCATTTAAAGAGCTCACTTGTTTTACTTCACTTCAATTGATTAAGCTCAGTTGCTTCACTTCACTTCAACTGATTGGGCTCACTTAACTAGCTTCACTTCAACTAATAGAGCTCACTTGTTTCACGTCACTTCAATTGATTAAGCTCAGTTGCTGCACTTCACTTCAACTGATTGGGCTCACTTAGTTAGCTTCACTTCAACAAATAGAACTCACTTGTTTCACTGCACTTAAATCGATTAAGCTCAGTTGCTTCACTTCACTTCAACTGATTGGGTTCACTTGGTTAGCTTCTCATCAACCAATAGAACTCACTTATTTCACTTCACTTCAATTGATTAAGCTCAGTGGCGTCACTTCACTTCAACTGAATAGGTTAAATTAACTAGCTTCACTTCAACTAATAGAGTTCACTTGTGTCACTTCACTTCAATTGATTAAGCTCAATTGTTTCACTTCACTTCACTTGATTAAGCTCAGTTGCTTCACTTCACTTCAACTGATTGGGCTCACTTAATTAGCTTCACTTCAACTTATAGAGCTCACTTGTTTCACTTCACTTCAACTGATTAAGCTCAGTTGCTTCACTTTATTTCAACTGATTAGGCTCACTTAACAGGCTTCACTGTAACATATAGAGCTAACTTGTTTCACTTCACTTCAATTGATTAAGCTCAATTGTTTCACTTCACTTCAACTGATTAAGCTCTGTTGCTTCACTTCACTTCAACATATTAGGCTCACTTACCAGGCTTACCTTTAACTAATAGAGCTCACTTGTTTCACTTCACTTTAATTGATTAAGCTCAGTTGCTTCACTTCACTTCGACTGATTAGGCTCACTTAACTTGCTTCACTTCAACTAATAGAGCTCACTTGTTTCACTTCACTTCAATTGATTAAGCTCAGTTGCTTCACTTCAGTTAAATTGATTAAGCTCAGTTGCTTAACCTCACTTCAACTGAATAGGCTTAATTAACTAGCTTCTCTCCAACTAATAGAGCTCACTTGTGTCACTTCACTTTAATTGATTAAGCTCAGTTGCTTCACATCACTTCAACTGATTCGGATCACTTCGTGCGCTTAACTTCAACTAAAAGAGCTCACTTGTTCCACATCACATCAATTGATTAGGCTCAGTTGCTTCACTTCACTTCAACTGATTAGGCTCACTTAACTAGCTTCACTTCAACTAAAGAGCTCACTTGCTTCACTTCACTTCAATTGATTAAGCTCAGTTGCTTCACTTCACTTTAACTGATTGGAATCACTTAGTAAGCTTCACTCCAACTAATGAAGCTCACTTGTTTCACTTCACTTCAACTGATAAGGCTCAATTGTTTAACTTCACTTCAACCGATAAAGCTCAGTTGCTTCACTTCACTTCAACTGATTAGGCTCACTTAACAGGCTTCACTTTAACTAATAGAGCTCACTTGTTCACTTCACTTCAATTGATTAAGCTCAGTTGCCTCACTTCACATCAACTGATTAAGCTCAGTTGCTTCACTTCACTTCAACTGATAAGGCTCACTTAACTAGCTTCACTTCAACTAATAGAGGTCACTCGTTTCACTTCACTTCAATTGATTAAGCTCAGTTGCTTCTCTTCAGTTCATTTGATTAAACTCAGTTGCTTCACTTCACTTCAACTGATTGGGCTCACTTAGATAGCTTTACTCCAACTAATAGAGCTCACTCGTTTCACTTCACTTCAATTGATAAAGCTCAGTTGCTTCGCTTCAGTTCATTTGATTAAGCTCAGTTGCTTCACTTCACTTCAACTGATTGGGCTCATTCAGATAGCTTTACTCCAACTAATTGAGCTCACTTGTTTCACTTCACTTCAATTGATTAAGCTCAGTTGCTTCACTTCACTTTACCTGATTAGGCTCACTTAACTAGCTTCACTTCAACTAGTAGAGCTCACTTGTTTCACGTCACTTCAATTGATTAAGCTCAGTTGCTGCACTTCACTTCAACTGATAAGGCTCACTTAATTAGCTTTACTTCAACTAATAGAGCTCACT
Source organism: Bombylius discolor (assembly GCA_939192795.1). NCBI lineage: Eukaryota > Metazoa > Arthropoda > Insecta > Diptera > Bombyliidae > Bombylius > Bombylius discolor. The sequence goes on from OW584238.1 coordinate 28,429,334, forward strand.
TGTTCCACGTAACTTCAATTGATTAAGCTCAGTTGCTGCACTTCACTTCAACTGATTAGGCTTATTTAACTAGCTTCACTTCAACTAAAGAGCTCACTTATTTCACTTCAATTCAATTGATTAAGCTCACTTGCTTCACTTCACTTCAACTGATTGGGCTCACTTAAATAGCTTCACTTCAACTAAAGAGCTCACTTGTTTTACTTCACTTCAATTGATGAAGCTCAGTTGCTTCACTTCACTTCAACTGATTGGGCTCACTTAGTTAGCTTCACTTCAACAAATAGAGCTCACTTGTTTCACTGCACTTAAATCGATTAAGCTCAGTTGCTTCACTTCACTTCAACTGATTGGGTTCACTTGGTTAGCTTCTCTTCAACCAATAGAGCTCATTTATTTCACTTCACTTCAATTGAATAAGCTCGGTTGCTGCACTTCACTTCAACTGATTAGGCTCATTTAACTAGCTTCACTTCAACTAAAGAGCTCACTTGTTTCACTTCACTTCAATTGATTAAGCTCAGTTGCTTCACTTCATTTCAATTGATTAAGCTCAGTTGCTTTGCTTCACTTCAACTGATTAGGCTCACTTAATTAGCTTTACTTCAACTAATAGAGCTGACTTGTTTCACTCCACTTCAACTGATTAGGCTCACTTAACTAGCTTCACTTCAACTAGTAGAGCTCACTTGTTTCACGTCACTTCAATTGATTAAGCTCAGTTGCTGCACTTCACTTCAACTGATAAGGCTCACTTAATTAGCTTTACTTCAACTAATAGAGCTCACTTGTTCCACGTAACTTCAATTGATTAAGCTCAGTTGCTTCACTTCACTTCAACTGATTAGGCTTATTTAACTAGCTTCACTTCAACTAAAGAGCTCACTTATTTCACTTTAATTCAATTGATTAAGCTCACTTGCTTCACTTCACTTCAACTGATTGGGCTCACTTAAATAGCTTCACTTCAACTAAAGAGCTCACTTGTTTTACTTCACTTCAATTGATGAAGCTCAGTTGCTTCACTTCACTTCAACTGATTGGGCTCACTTAGTTAGCTTCACTTCAACAAATAGAGCTCACTTGTTTCACTGCACTTAAATCGATTAAGCTCAGTTGCTTCACTTCACTTCAACTGATTGGGTTCACTTGGTTAGCTTCTCTTCAACCAATAGAGCTCATTTATTTCACTTCACTTCAATTGAATAAGCTCAGTTGCTGCACTTCACTTCAACTGATTAGGCTCATTTAACTAGCTTCACTTCAACTAAAGAGCTCACTTGTTTCACTTCACTTCAATTGATTAAGCTCAGTTGCTTCACTTCATTTCAATTGATTAAGCTCAGTTGCTTTGCTTCACTTCAACTGATTAGGCTCACTTAATTAGCTTTACTTCAACTAATAGAGCTCACTTGTTTCACGTCACTTCAATTGATTAAGCTCAGTTGCTTCACTTCAGTTCATTTGATTAAGCTCAGTTACTTCACTTCACTTCAACTGATTGGGCTCACTTAGATAGCTATACTCCAACTAATAGAGCTCACTTGTTTCACTTCACTTTAATTGATAAAGCTCAGTTGCTTCACTTCACTTTACCTGATTAGGCTTACTTAGCTAGCTTCACTGCAACTAATAGAGCTGACTTGTTTCACTTCACTTCAACTGATTAGGCTCACTTAACTAGCTTCACTTCAACTAATAGAGCTCACTTGTTTCACGTCACTTCAATTGATTAAGCTCAGTTGCTGCACTTCACTTCAACTGATTAGGCTCACTTAACTAGCTTCACTTCAACTAATAGAGCTCACTTGTTTTACGTCACTTCAATTGATTAAACTCAGTTGCTTCACTTCACTTCAACTGATTGGGCTCACTTATGTAGCTTCACTTCAACAAATAGAGCTCACTTGTTTCACGTCACTTCAATTGATTAAGCTCGTTGCTTCACTTCAGTTCATTTGATTAAGCTCAGTTACTTCACTTCACTTCAACTGATTGGGCTTACTTAGCTAGCTTCACTGCAACTAATAGAGCTGACTTGTTTCACTTCACTTCAACTGATTAGGCTCACTTAACTAGCTTCACTTCAACTAATAGAGCTCACTTGTTTCACGTCACTTCAATTGATTAAGCTCAGTTGCTGCACTTCACTTCAACTGATTAGGCTCACTTAACTAGCTTCACTTCAACTAATAGAGCTCACTTGTTTTACGTCACTTCAATTGATTAAGCTCAGTTGCTGCACTTCACGTCAACTGATTAGGCTCATTTAACTAGCTTCACTTCAACTAAAGAGCTCACTTGTTTTACTTCACTTCAATTAATTAAGCTCAGTTGCTTCACTTCACTTCAACTGATTGGGCTCACTTAGTTAGCTTCACTTCAACAAATAGAGCTCACTTGTTTCACTGCACTTAAATCGATTAAGCTCAGTTGCTTCACTTGACTTCAACTGATTGGGTTCACTTGGTTAGCTTCACTTCAACCAATAGAGCTCACTTATTTCACTTCACTTAAATTGATTAAGCTCAGTGGCTTCACTTCACTTCAACTGAATAGGCTAAATTAACTAGCTTCACTTCAACTAATAGAGTTCACTTGTGTCACTCCACTTCAATTGATTAAGCTCAATTGTTTCACTTCACTTCAATTGATTAAGCTCAGTTGCTTCACTTCACTTCAACTGATTGGGCTCACTTAATTAGCTTTACTTCAACTTATAGAGCTCACTTGTTTCACTTCACTTCAATTGATTAAGCTTAGTTGCTGCACTTCACTTCAACTGATAAGGCTCACTTAATTAGCTTTACTTCAACTAATAGGGCTCACTTGTTTCACGTCACTTCTATTGATTAAGCTCAGTTGCTTCACTTCAGTTCATTTGATTAAGCTCAGTTACTTCACTTCACTTCAACTGATTGGGCTCACTTAGATAGCTTTACTCCAACTAATAGAGCTCACTTGTTTCACTTCACTTCAATTGATAAAGCTCAGTTGCTTCACTTCACTTTACCTGATTAGGCTTACTTAGCTAGCTTCACTGCAACTAATAGAGCTGACTTGTTTCACTTCACTTCAACTGATTAGGCTCACTTAACTAGCTTCACTTCAACTAATAGAGCTCACTTGTTTTACGTCACTTCAATTGATTAAGCTCAGTTGCTGCACTTCACGTCAACTGATTAGGCTCATTTAACTAGCTTCACTTCAACTAAAGAGCTCACTTGTTCCACATCACATCAATTGATTAGGCTCAGTTGCTTCACTTCACTTCAACTGATTAGGCTCACTTAACTAGCTTCACTTCAACTAAAGAGCTCACTTGCTTCACTTCACTTCAATTGATTAAGCTCAGTTGCTTCACTTCACTTCAACTGATTGGGATCACTTAGTAAGCTTCACTCCAACTAATGAAGCTCACTTGTTTCACTTCACTTCAACTGATAAGGCTCAATTGTTTAACTTCACTTCAACTGATTAGGCTCACTTAACAGGCTTCACTTTAACTAATAGAGCTCACTTGTTCACTTCACTTCAATTGATTAAGCTCAGTTGCCTCACTTCACATCAACTGATTAAGCTCAGTTGCTTCACTTCACTTCAACTGATAAGGCTCATTTAACTAGCTTCACTTCAACTAATAGAGCTCACTTGTTTTACGTCACTTCAATTGATTAAGCTCAGTTGCTGCACTTCACGTCAACTGATTAGGCTCATTTAACTAGCTTCACTTCAACTAAAGAGCTCACTTGCTTCACTTCACTTCAATTGATTAAGCTCAGTTGCTTCACTTCACTTCAACTGATTAGGCTCACTTAACTAGCTTCACTTCAACTAAAGAGCTCACTTGCTTCACTTCACTTCAATTGATTAAGCTCAGTTGCTTCACTTCACTTCAACTGATTGGGATCACTTAGTAAGCTTCACTCCAACTAATGAAGCTCACTTGTTTCACTTCACTTCAACTGATAAGGCTCAATTGTTTAACTTCACTTCAACTGATTAGGCTCACTTAACAGGCTTCACTTTAACTAATAGAGCTCACTTGTTCACTTCACTTCAATTGATTAAGCTCAGTTGCCTCACTTCACATCAACTGATCAAGCTCAGTTGCTTCACTTCACTTCAACTGATAAGGCTCATTTAACTAGCTTCACTTCAACTAATAGAGTTCACTTGTGTCACTCCACCTTAATTGATTAAGCTCAATTGTTTCACTTCACTTCAACTGATTAAGCTCAGTTGCTTCACTTTATTTCAACTGATTAGGCTCACTTAACAGGCTTCACTGTAGCTTATAGAGCTAACTTGTTTCACTTCACTTCAATTGATTAAGCTTAATTGTTTCACTTCACTTCAACTGATTAAGCTCTGTTGCTTCACTTCACTTCAACATATTAGGCTCACTTACCAGGCTTACCTTTAACTAATAGAGCTCACTTGTTTCACTTCACTTTAATTGATTAAGCTCAGTTACTTCACTTCACTTCAACTGATTAAGCTCAGTTGCTTTGCTTCACTTCGACTGATTAGGCTCACTTAACTTGCTTCACTTCAACTAATAGAGCTCACTTGTTTCACTTCACTTCAATTGATTAAGCTCAGTTGCTTCACTTCAGTTAAATTGATTAAGCTCAGTTGCTTAACCTCACTTCAACTGAATAGGCTTAATTAACTAGCTTCTCTTCAACTAATAGAGCTCACTTGTGTCACTTCACTTTAATTGATTAAGCTCAGTTGCTTCACATCACTTCAACTGATTCGGATCACTTCGTGCGCTTAACTTCAACTAAAAGAGCTCACTTGTTCCACATCACATCAATTGATTAGGCTCAGTTGCTTCACTTCACTTCAACTGATTAGGCTCACTTAACTAGCTTCACTTCAACTAAAGAGCTCACTTGCTTCACTTCACTTCAATTGATTAAGCTCAGTTGCTTCACTTCACTTCAACTGATTGGGATCACTTAGTAAGCTTCACTCCAACTAATGAAGCTCACTTGTTTCACTTCACTTCAACTGATAAGGCTCAATTGTTTAACTTCACTTCAACCGATAAAGCTCAGTTGCTTCACTTCACTTCAACTGATTAGGCTCACTTAACAGGCTTCACTTTAACTAATAGAGCTCACTTGTTCACTTCACTTCAATTGATTAAGCTCAGTTGCCTCACTTCACATCAACTGATTAAGCTCAGTTGCTTCACTTCACTTCAACTGATAAGGCTCACTTAACTAGCTTCACTTCAACTAATAGAGCTCACTCGTTTCACTTCACCTCAATTGATTAAGCTCAGTTGCTTCACTTCAGTTCATTTGATTAAGCTCAGTTGCTTCACTTCACTTCAACTGATTGGGCTCACTTAGATAGCTTTACTCCAACTAATAGAGCTCACTCGTTTCACTTCACTTCAATTGATAAAGCTCAGTTGCTTCGCTTCAGTTCATTTGATTAAGCTCAGTTGCTTCACTTCACTTCAACTGATTGGGCTTACTTAGATAGCTTTACTCCAACTAATAGAGCTCACTTGTTTCACTTCACTTCAATTGATTAAGCTCAGTTGCTTCACTTCACTTTACCTGATTAGGCTCACTTAACTAGCTTCACTGCAACTAATAGAGCTGACTTGTTTCACTTCACTTCAACTGATTAGGCTCACTTAACTAGCTTCACTTCAACTAATAGAGCTCACTTGTTACACGTCACTTCAATTGATTAAGCTCAGTTGCTTCACTTCAGTTCATTTGATTAAGCTCAGTTGCTTCACTTCACTTCAACTGATTGGGCTCACTTAGATAGCTTTACTCCAACTAATAGAGCTCACTCGTTTCACTTCACTTCAATTGATAAAGCTCAGTTGCTTCGCTTCAGTTCATTTGATTAAGCTCAGTTGCTTCACTTCACTTCAACTAATTGGGCTCACTTAGATAGCTTTACTCCAACTAATAGAGCTCACTTGTTTCACGTCACTTCAATTGATTAAGCTCAGTTGCTGCACTTCACTTCAACTGATAAGGCTCACTTAGTTAGCTTTACTTAAACTAATAGAGCTCACTTGTTTCACGTCACTTCATTGATTAAGCTCAGTTGCTGCACTTCACTTCAACTGATTAGGCTCATTTAACTAGCTTCACTTCAACTAAAGAGCTCACTTGTTTTACTTCACTTCAATTAATTAAGCTCAGTTGCTTCACTTCACTTCAACTGATTGGGCTCACTTAGTTAGCTTCACTTCAACAAATAGAGCTCACTTGTTTCACTGCACTTAAATCGATTAAGCTCAGTTGCTTCACTTCACTTCAACTGATTGGGCTCACTTTTTTAGCTTCACTTCAACAAATAAAGCTCACTTGTTTCACTGCACTTAAATCGATTAAGCTCAGTTGCTTCACTTTACTTCAACTGATTGGGTTCACTAGGTTAGCTTCTCTTCAACCAATAGAGCTCACTTATTTCACTTCACTTCAATTGATTAAGCTCAGTTGCTGCACTTCACTTCAACTGATTAGGCTCATTTAACTAGCTTCACTTCAACTAATAGAGTTCACTTGTGTCACTCCACCTTAATTGATTAAGCTCAATTGTATCACTTCACTTCAACTGATTAAGCTCAGTTGCTTCACTTTATTTCAACTGATTAGGCTCACTTAACAGGCTTCACATTAACTTATAGAGCTCACTTGTTTCACTTCACTTCAATTGATTAAGCTCAGTTGCTTCACTTCACTTCAACTGATTAAGCTCAGTTGCTTCACTTCACTTCGACTGATTAGGCTCACTTAACATGCTTCACTTCAACTAATAGAGCTCACTTGTTTCACTTCACTTCAATTGATTAAGCTCAGTTGCTTCACTTCAGTTAAATTGATTAAGCTCAGTTGCTTAACCTCACTTCAACTGAATAGGCTTAATTAACTAGCTTCTCTTCAACTAATAGAGCTCACTTGTGTCACTTCACTTTAATTGATTAAGCTCAGTTGCTTCACATCACTTCAACTGATTCGGATCACTTCGTGCGCTTAACTTCAACTAAAAGAGCTCACTTTTTTCCACATCACATCAATTGATTAGGCTCAGTTGCTTCACTTCACTTCAACTGATTAGGCTCACTTAACTAGCTTCACTTCAACTAAAGAGCTCACTTGCTTCACTTCACTTCAATTGATTAAGCTCAGTTGCTTCACTTCACTTCAACTGATTGGGATAACTTAGTAAGCTTCACTCCAACTAATGAAGCTCACTTGTTTCACTTCACTTCAACTGATAAGGCTCAATTGTTTAACTTCACTTCAACCGATAAAGCTCAGTTGCTTCACTTCACTTCAACTGATTAGGCTCACTTAACAGGCTTCACTTTAACTAATAGAACTCACTTGTTCACTTCACTTCAATTGATTAAGCTCAGTTGCCTCACTTCACATCAACTGATTAAGCTCAGTTGCTTCACTTCACTTCAACTGATAAGGCTCACTTAACTAGCTTCACTTCAACTAATAGAGCTCACTCGTTTCACTTCACTTCAATTGATTAAGCTCAGTTGCTTCACTTCAGTTCATTTGATTAAGCTCAGTTGCTTCACTTCAATTCAACTGATTGGGCTCACTTAGATAGCTTTACTCCAACTAATAGAGCTCACTCGTTTCACTTCACTTCAATTGATGAAGCTCAGTTGCTTCACATCACTTCAACTGATTCGGATCACTTCGTGCGCTTAACTTCAACTAAAAGAGCTCACTTGTTCTACATCACATCAATTGATTAGGCTCAGTTGCTTCACTTCACTTCAACTGATTAGGCTAACTTAACTAGCTTCACTTCAACTAAAGAGCTCACTTGCTTCACTTCACTTCAATTGATTAAGCTCAGTTGCTTCACTTCACTTTAACTGATTGGGATCACTTAGTAAGCTTCACTCCAACTAATGAAGCTCACTTGTTTCACTTCACTTCAACTGATAAGGCTCAATTGTTTAACTTCACTTCAACCGATAAAGCTCAGTTGCTTCACTTCACTTCAACATATTAGGCTCACTTACCAGGCTTACCTTTAACTAATAGAGCTCACTTGTTTCAGTTTACTTTAATTGATTAAGCTCAGTTGCTTCACTTCACTTCAACTGATTAAGCTCAGTTGCTTTGCTTCACTTCGACTGATTAGGCTCACTTAACTTGCTTCACTTCAACTAATAGAGCTCACTTGTTTCACTTCACTTCAATTGATTAAGCTCAGTTGCTTCACTTCAGTTAAATTGATTAAGCTCAGTTGCTTAACCTCACTTCAACTGAATAGGCTTAATTAACTAGCTTCTCTTCAACTAATAGAGCTCACTTGTGTCACTTCACTTTAATTGATTAAGCTCAGTTGCTTCACATCACTTCAACTGATTCGGATCACTTCGTGCGCTTAACTTCAACTAAAAGAGCTCACTTGTTCCACATCACATCAATTGATTAGGCTCAGTTGCTTCACTTCACTTCAACTGATTAGGCTCACTTAACTAGCTTCACTTCAACTAAAGAGCTCACTTGCTTCACTTCACTTCAATTGATTAAGCTCAGTTGCTTCACTTCACTTCAACTGATTGGGATCACTTAGTAAGCTTCACTCCAACTAATGAAGCTCACTTGTTCACTTCACTTCAATTGATTAAGCTCAGTTGCCTCACTTCACATCAACTGATTAAGCTCAGTTGCTTCACTTCACTTCAACTGATAAGGCTCATTTAACTAGCTTCACTTCAACTAATAGAGTTCACTTGTGTCACTCCACCTTAATTGATTAAGCTCAATTGTTTCACTTCACTTCAACTGATTAAGCTCAGTTGCTTCACTTTATTTCAACTGATTAGGCTCACTTAACAGGCTTCACTGTAACTTATAGAGCTAACTTGTTTCACTTCACTTCAATTGATTAGGCTCAATTGTTTCACTTCACTTCAACTGATTAAGCTCTGTTGCTTCACTTCACTTCAACATATTAGGCTCACTTACCAGGCTTACCTTTAACTAATAGAGCTCACTTGTTTCACTTCACTTTAATTGATTAAGCTCAGTTGCTTCACTTCACTTCAACTGATTAAGCTCAGTTGCTTTGCTTCACTTCAACTGATTAGGCTCACTTAACTTGCTTCACTTCAACTAATAGAGCTCACTTGTTTCACTTCACTTCAATTGATTAAGCTCAGTTGCTTCACTTCAGTTAAATTGATTAAGCTCAGTTGCTTAACCTCACTTCAACTGAATAGGCTTAATTAACTAGCTTCTCTTCAACTAATAGAGCTCACTTGTGTCACTTCACTTTAATTGATTAAGCTCAGTTGCTTCACATCACTTCAACTGATAAGGCTCATTTAACTAGCTTCACTTCAACTAATAGAGTTCACTTGTGTCACTCCACCTTAATTGATTAAGCTCAATTGTTTCACTTCACTTCAACTGATTAAGCTCAGTTGCTTCACTTTATTTCAACTGATTAGGCTCACTTAACAGGCTTCACTGTAACTTATAGAGCTAACTTGTTTCACTTCACTTCAATTGATTAAGCTCAGTTGCTTCACTTCACTTCAACTGATAAGGCTCATTTAACTAGCTTCACTTCAACTAATAGAGTTCACTTGTGTCACTCCACCTTAATTGATTAAGCTCAATTGTTTCACTTCACTTCAACTGATTAAGCTCAGTTGCTTCACTTTATTTCAACTGATTAGGCTCACTTGACAGGCTTCACTGTAACTTATAGAGCTAACTTGTTTCACTTCACTTCAATTGATTAAGCTCAGTTGCTTCACTTCACTTCAACTGATAAGGCTCATTTAACTAGCTTCACTTCAACTAATAGAGTTCACTTGTGTCACTCCACCTTAATTGATTAAGCTCAATTGTTTCACTTCACTTCAACTGATTAAGCTCAGTTGCTTCACTTTATTTCAACTGATTAGGCTCACTTAACAGGCTTCACTGTAACTTATAGAGCTAACTTGTTTCACTTCACTTCAATTGATTAAGCTCAGTTGCTTCACTTCACTTCAACTGATTGGGCTCACTTAGTTAGCTTCACTTCAACAAATAGAGCTCACTTGTTTCACTGCACTTAAATCGATTAAGCTCAGTTGCTTCACTTCACTTCAACTGATTGGGTTCACTTGGTTAGCTTCTCTTCAACCAATAGAGCTCATTTATTTCACTTCACTTCAATTGAATAAGCTCAGTTGCTTCACTTCACTTCAACTGATTGGGTTCACTTGGTTAGCTTCTCTTCAACCAACAGAGCTCACTTATTTCACTTCACTTCAATTGATTAAGCTCAGTTGCTTCACTTCACTTCAACTGATTGGGCTCACTTAAATAGCTTCACTTCAACTAAAGAGCTCACTCGTTTTACTTCACTTCAATTGATGAAGCTCAGTTGCTTCACTTCACTTCAACTGATTGGGCTCACTTAGTTAGCTTCACTTCAACAAATAGAGCTCACTTGTTTCACTGCACTTAAATCGATTAAGCTTAGTTGCTTCACTTCACTTCAACTGATTGGGTTCACTTGGTTAGCTTCTCTTCAACCAATAGAGCTCATTTATTTCACTTCACTTCAATTGAATAAGCTCAGTTGCTGCACTTCACTTCAACTGATTAGGCTCATTTAACTAGCTTCACTTCAACTAAAGAGCTCACTTGTTTCACTTCACTTCAATTGATTAAGCTCAGTTGCTTCACTTCACTTCAACTGATTAAGCTCAGTTGCTTTGCTTCACTTCAACTGATTAGGCTCACTTAACTAGCTTCACTTCAACTAATAGAGCTCACTTGTTTCACGTCACTTCAATTGATTAAGCTCAGTTGCTTCACTTCAGTTCATTTGATTAAGCTCAGTTACTTCACTTCACTTCAACTGATTGGGCTCACTTAGATAGCTTTACTCCAACTAATAGAGCTCACTTGTTTCACTTCACTTCAACTGATTCGGATCACTTCGTGCGCTTAACTTCAACTAAAAGAGCTCACTTGTTCCACATCACATCAATTGATTAGGCTCAGTTGATTCACTTCACTTCAACTGATTAGGCTCACTTAACTAGCTTCACTTCAACAAATAGAGCTCACTTGTTTCACTGCACTTAAATCGATTAAGCTCAGTTGCTTCACTTGACTTCAACTGATTGGGTTCACTTGGTTAGCTTCACTTCAACCAATAGAGCTCACTTATTTCACTTCACTTCAATTGATTAAGCTCAGTGGCTTCACTACACTTCAACTGAATAGGCTAAATTAACTAGCTTCACTTCAACTAATAGAGTTCACTTGTGTCACTCCACTTCAATTGATTAAGCTCAATTGTTTTACTTCACTTCAATTGATTAAGCTCAGTTGCTTCACTTCACTTCAACTGATTGGGCTCACTTAATTAGCTTTACTTCAACTTATAGAGCTCACTTGTTTCACTTCACTTCAATTGATTAAGCTCAGTTGCTTCACTTCACTTCAACTGATTGGGCTCACTTTGTTAGCTTCACTTCAACAAATAGAGCTCACTTGTTTCACTGCACTTAAATCGATTAAGCTCAGTTGCTTCACTTGACTTCAACTGATTGGGTTCACTTGGTTAGCTTCACTTCAACCAATAGAGCTCACTTATTTCACTTCACTTCAATTGATTAAGCTCAGTGGCTTCACTACACTTCAACTGAATAGGCTAAATTAACTAGCTTCACTTCAACTAATAGAGTTCACTTGTGTCACTCCACTTCAATTGATTAAGCTCAATTGTTTTACTTCACTTCAATTGATTAAGCTCAGTTGCTTCACTTCACTTCAACTGATTGGGCTCACTTAATTAGCTTTACTTCAACTTATAGAGCTCACTTGTTTCACTTCACTTCAATTGATTAAGCTCAGTTGCTGCACTTCACTTCAACTGATAAGGCTCACTTAATTAGCTTTACTTCAACTAATAGAGCTCACTTGTTTCACGTCACTTCAATTGATTAAGCTCAGTTGCTTCACTTCAGTTCATTTGATTAAGCTCAGTTACTTCACTTCACTTCAACTGATTGGGCTCACTTAGATAGCTTTACTCAAACTAATAGAGCTCACTTGTTTCACTTCACTTCAATTGATAAAGCTCAGTTGCTTCACTTCACTTTACCTGATTAGGCTTACTTAGCTAGCTTCACTGCAACTAATAGAGCTGACTTGTTTCACTTCACTTCAACTGATTAGGCTCACTTAACTAGCTTCACTTCAACTAAAGAGCTCACTTGTTTTACTTCACTTCAATTGATTAAGCTCAGTTGCTTCACTTCACTTCAACTGATTGGGCTCACTAAGTTAGCTTCACTTCAACAAATAGAGCTCACTTGTTTCACTGCACTTAAATCGATTAAGCTCAGTTGCTTCACTTCACTTCAACTGATTGGGTTCACTTGGTTAGCTTCACTTCAACCAATAGAGCTCACTTATTTCACTTCACTTCAATTGATTAAGCTCAGTGGCTTCACTTCACTTCAACTGAATAGGCTAAATTAACTAGCTTCACTTCAACTAATAGAGTTCACTTGTGTCACTCCACTTCAATTGATTAAGCTCAATTGTTTCACTTCACTTCAATTGATTAAGCTCAGTTGCTTCACTTCACTTCAACTGATTGAGCTCACTTAATTAGCTTCACTTCAACTTATAGAGCTCACTTGTTTCACTTCACTTCAATTGATTAAGCTCAGTGGCTTCACTTCACTTCAACTGAATAGGCTAAATTAACTAGCTTCACTTCAACTAATAGAGCTCACTTGTTTCACGTCACTTCAATTGATTAAGCTCAGTTGCTGCACTTCACTTCAACTGATTAGGCTCATTTAACTAGCTTCACTTCATTTAAAGAGCTCACTTGTTTTACTTCACTTCAATTGATTAAGCTCAGTTGCTTCACTTCACTTCAACTGATTGGGCTCACTTAACTAGCTTCACTTCAACTAATAGAGCTCACTTGTTTCACGTCACTTCAATTGATTAAGCTCAGTTGCTGCACTTCACTTCAACTGATTGGGCTCACTTAGTTAGCTTCACTTCAACAAATAGAGCTCACTTGTTTCACTGCACTTAAATCGATTAAGCTCAGTTGCTTCACTTCACTTCAACTGTTCGGGTTCACTTGGTTAGCTTCTCATCAACCAATAGAGCTCACTTATTTCACTTCACTTCAATTGATTAAGCTCAGTGGCGTCACTTCACTTCAACTGAATAGGTTAAATTAACTAGCTTCACTTCAACTAATAGAGTTCACTTGTGTCACTTCACTTCAATTCATTAAGCTCAATTGTTTCACTTCACTTCACTTGATTAAGCTCAGTTGCTTCACTTCACTTCAACTGATTGGGCTCACTTAATTAGCTTCACTTCAACTTATAGAGCTCACTTGTTTCACTTCACTTCAACTGATTAAGCTCAGTTGCTTCACTTTATTTCAACTGATTAGGCTCACTTAACAGGCTTCACTGTAACTTATAGAGCTAACTTGTTTCACTTCACTTCAATTGATTAAGCTCAATTGTTTCACTTCACTTTAACTGATTAAGCTCTGTTGCTTCACTTCACTTCAACATATTAGGCTCACTTACCAGGCTTACCTTTAACTAATAGAGCTCACTTGTTTCACTTCACTTTAATTGATTAAGCTCAGTTGCTTCACTTCACTTCAACTGATTAAGCTCAGTTGCTTTGCTTCACTTCGACTGATTAGGCTCACTTAACTTGCTTCACTTCAACTAATAGAGCTCACTTGTTTCACTTCACTTCAATTGATTAAGCTCAGTTGCTTCACTTCAGTTAAATTGATTAAGCTCAGTTGCTTAACCTCACTTCAACTGAATAGGCTTAATTAACTAGCTTCTCTTCAACTAATAGAGCTCACTTGTTTCACGTCACTTCAATTGATTAAGCTTAGTTGCTGCACTTCACTTCAACTGATTAGGCTCACTTAACTAGCTTCACTTCAACTAATAGAGCTCACTTGTTTTACGTCACTTCAATTGATTAAGCTCAGTTGCTGCACTTCACGTCAACTGATTAGGCTCATTTAACTAGCTTCACTTCAACTAAAGAGCTCACTTGTTTTACTTCACTTCAATTGATTAAGCTCAGTTGCTTCACTTCACTTCAACTGATTGGGCTCACTTAGTTAGCTTCACTTTAACAAATAGAGCTCACTTGTTTCACTGCACTTAAATCGATTAAGCTCAGTTGCTTCACTTGACTTCAACTGATTGGGTTCACTTGGTTAGCTTCACTTCAACCAATAGAGCTCACTTATTTCACTTCACTTCAATTGATTAAGCTCAGTGGCTTCACTACACTTCAACTGAATAGGCTAAATTAACTAGCTTCACTTCAACTAATAGAGTTCACTTGTGTCACTCCACTTCAATTGATTAAGCTCAATTGTTTTACTTCACTTCAATTGATTAAGCTCAGTTGCTTCACTTCACTTCAACTGATTGAGCTCACTTAATTAGCTTCACTTCAACTTATAGAGCTCACTTGTTTCACTTCACTTCAAATGATTAAGCTCAGTGGCTTCACTTCACTTCAACTGAATAGGCTAAATTAACTAGCTTCACTTCAACTAATAGAGCTCACTTGTTTCACGTCACTTCAATTGATTAAGCTCAGTTGCTGCACTTCACTTCAACTGATTAGGCTCATTTAACTAGCTTCACTTCATTTAAAGAGCTCACTTGTTTTACTTCACTTCAATTGATTAAGCTCAGTTGCTTCACTTCACTTCAACTGATTGGGCTCACTTAACTAGCTTCAGTTCAACTAATAGAGCTCACTTGTTTCACGTCACTTCAATTGATTAAGCTCAGTTGCTGCACTTCACTTCAACTGATTGGGCTCACTTAGTTAGCTTCACTTCAACAAATAGAGCTCACTTGTTTCACTGCACTTAAATCGATTAAGCTCAGTTGCTTCACTTCACTTCAACTGTTCGGGTTCACTTGGTTAGCTTCTCATCAACCAATAGAGCTCACTTATTTCACTTCACTTCAATTGATTAAGCTCAGTGGCTTCACTTCACTTCAACTGAATAGGCTAAATTAACTAGCTTCACTTCAACTAATAGAGTTCACTTGTGTCACTCCACTTCAATTGATTAAGCTCAATTGTTTCACTTCACTTCAATTGATTAAGCTCAGTTGCTTCACTTCACTTCAACTGATTGGGCTCACTTAATTAGCTTCACTTCAACTTATAGAGCTCACTTGTTTCACTTCACTTCAACTGATTAAGCTCAGTTGCTTCACTTTATTTCAACTGATTAGGCTCACTTAACAGGCTTCACTGTAACTTATAGAGCTAACTTGTTTCACTTCACTTCAATTGATTAAGCTCAATTGTTTCACTTCACTTCAACTGATTAAGCTCTGTTGCTTCACTTCACTTCAACATATTAGGCTCACTTACCAGGCTTACCTTTAACTAATAGAGCTCACTTGTTTCACTTCACTTTAATTGATCAAGCTCAGTTGCTTCACTTCACTTCAACTGATTAAGCTCAGTTGCTTTGCTTCACTTCGACTGATTAGGCTCACTTAACTTGCTTCACTTCAACTAATAGAGCTCACTTGTTTCACTTCACTTCAAATGATTAAGCTCAGTGGCTTCACTTCACTTCAACTGAATAGGCTAAATTAACTAGCTTCACTTCAACTAATAGAGCTCACTTGTTTCACGTCACTTCAATTGATTAAGCTCAGTTGCTGCACTTCACTTCAACTGATTAGGCTCATTTAACTAGCTTCACTTCATTTAAAGAGCTCACTTGTTTTACTTCACTTCAATTGATTAAGCTCAGTTGCTTAACCTCACTTCAACTGAATAGGCTTAATTAACTAGCTTCTCTTCAACTAATAGAGCTCACTTGTTTCACGTCACTTCAATTGATTAAGCTCAGTTGCTGCACTTCACTTCAACTGATTAGGCTCACTTAACTAGCTTCACTTCAACTAATAGAGCTCACTTGTTTTACGTCACTTCAATTGATTAAGCTCAGTTGCTGCACTTCACGTCAACTGATTAGGCTCACTTAGTTAGCTTCACTTCAACAAATAGAGCTCACTTGTTTCACTGCACTTAAATCGATTAAGCTCAGTTGCTTCACTTGACTTCAACTGATTGGGTTCACTTGGTTAGCTTCACTTCAACCAATAGAGCTCACTTATTTCACTTCACATCAATTGATTAAGCTCAGTGGCTTCACTACACTTCAACTGAATAGGCTAAATTAACTAGCTTCACTTCAACTAATAGAGTTCACTTGTGTCACTCCACTTCAATTGATTAAGCTCAATTGTTTTACTTCACTTCAATTGATTAAGCTCAGTTGCTTCACTTCACTTCAACTGATTGGGCTCACTTAATTAGCTTTACTTCAACTTATAGAGCTCACTTGTTTCACTTCACTTAAATCGATTAAGCTCAGTTGCTTCACTTGACTTCAACTGATTGGGTTCACTTGGTTAGCTTCACTTCAACCAATAGAGCTCACTTGTTTTACTTCACTTCAATTGATTAAGCTCAGTTGCTTAACCTCACTTCAACTGAATAGGCTTAATTAACTAGCTTCTCTTCAACTAATAGAGCTCACTTGTTTCACGTCACTTCAATTGATTAAGCTCAGTTGCTGCACTTCACTTCAACTGATTAGGCTCACTTAACTAGCTTCACTTCAACTAATAGAGCTCACTTGTTTTACGTCACTTCAATTGATTAAGCTCAGTTGCTGCACTTCACGTCAACTGATTAGGCTCACTTAGTTAGCTTCACTTCAACAAATAGATCTCACTTGTTTCACTGCACTTAAATCGATTAAGCTCAGTTGCTTCACTTGACTTCAACTGATTGGGTTCACTTGGTTAGCTTCACTTCAACCAATAGAGCTCACTTATTTCACTTCACATCAATTGATTAAGCTCAGTGGCTTCACTACACTTCAACTGAATAGGCTAAATTAACTAGCTTCACTTCAACTAATAGAGTTCACTTGTGTCACTCCACTTCAATTGATTAAGCTCAATTGTTTCACTTCACTTCAATTGATTAAGCTCAGTTGCTTCACTTCACTTCAACTGATTGGGCTCACTTAATTAGCTTCACTTCAACTTATAGAGCTCACTTGTTTCACTTCACTTCAACTGATTAAGCTCAGTTGCTTCACTTTATTTCAACTGATTAGGCTCACTTAACAGGCTTCACTGTAACTTATAGAGCTAACTTGTTTCACTTCACTTCAATTGATTAAGCTCAATTGTTTCACTTCACTTCAACTGATTAAGCTCTGTTGCTTCACTTCACTTCAACATATTAGGCTCACTTACCAGGCTTACCTTTAACTAATAGAGCTCACTTGTTTCACTTCACTTTAATTGATCAAGCTCAGTTGCTTCACTTCACTTCAACTGATTAAGCTCAGTTGCTTTGCTTCACTTCGACTGATTAGGCTCACTTAACTTGCTTCACTTCAACTAATAGAGCTCACTTGTTTCACTTCACTTCAAATGATTAAGCTCAGTGGCTTCACTTCACTTCAACTGAATAGGCTAAATTAACTAGCTTCACTTCAACTAATAGAGCTCACTTGTTTCACGTCACTTCAATTGATTAAGCTCAGTTGCTGCACTTCACTTCAACTGATTAGGCTCATTTAACTAGCTTCACTTCATTTAAAGAGCTCACTTGTTTTACTTCACTTCAATTGATTAAGCTCAGTTGCTTAACCTCACTTCAACTGAATAGGCTCATTTAACTAGCTTCACTTCATTTAAAGAGCTCACTTGTTTTACTTCACTTCAATTGATTAAGCTCAGTTGCTTAACCTCACTTCAACTGAATAGGCTTAATTAACTAGCTTCTCTTCAACTAATAGAGCTCACTTGTTTCACGTCACTTCAATTGATTAAGCTCAGTTGCTGCACTTCACTTCAACTGATTAGGCTCACTTAACTAGCTTCACTTCAACTAAAGAGCTCACTTGTTTTACTTCACTTCAATTGATTAAGCTCAGTTGCTTCACTTCACTTCAACTGATTGGGCTCACTTAGTTAGCTTCACTTCAACAAATAGAGCTCACTTGTTTCACTGCACTTAAATCGATTAAGCTCAGTTGCTTCACTTGACTTCAACTGATTGGGTTCACTTGGTTAGCTTCACTTCAACCAATAGAGCTCACTTATTTCACTTCACATCAATTGATTAAGCTCAGTGGCTTCACTACACTTCAACTGAATAGGCTAAATTAACTAGCTTCACTTCAACTAATAGAGTTCACTTGTGTCACTCCACTTCAATTGATTAAGCTCAATTGTTTTACTTCACTTCAATTGATTAAGCTCAGTTGCTTCACTTCACTTCAACTGATTGGGCTCACTTAATTAGCTTTACTTCAACTTATAGAGCTCACTTGTTTCACTTCACTTCAATTGATTAAGCTCAGTTGCTGCACTTCACTTCAACTGATAAGGCTCACTTAATTAGCTTTACTTCAACTAATAGAGCTCACTTGTTTCACGTCACTTCAATTGATTAAGCTCAGTTGCTTCACTTCAGTTCATTTGATTAAGCTCAGTTACTTCACTTCACTTCAACTGATTGGGCTCACTTAGATAGCTTTACTCCAACTAATAGAGCTCACTTGTTTCACTTCACTTCAATTGATTAAGCTCAGTTGCTGCACTTCACTTCAACTGATTGGGCTCACTTAGTTAGCTTCACTTCAACAAATAGAGCTCACTTGTTTCACTGCACTTAAATCGATTAAGCTCAGTTGCTTCACTTCACTTCAACTGTTCGGGTTCACTTGGTTAGCTTCTCATCAACCAATAGAGCTCACTTATTTCACTTCACTTCAATTGATTAAGCTCAGTGGCTTCACTTCACTTCAACTGAATAGGCTAAATTAACTAGCTTCACTTCAACTAATAGAGCTCACTTATTTCACTTCACTTCAATTGATTAAGCTCAGTGGCTTCACTACACTTCAACTGAATAGGCTAAATTAACTAGCTTCACTTCAACTAATAGAGCTCACTTGTTTCACGTCACTTCAATTGATTAAGCTCAGTTGCTGCACTTCACTTCAACTGATTAGGCTCATTTAACTAGCTTCACTTCATTTAAAGAGCTCACTTGTTTTACTTCACTTCAATTGATTAAGCTCAGTTGCTTCACTTCACTTCAACTGATTGGGCTCACTTAACTAGCTTCAGTTCAACTAATAGAGCTCACTTGTTTCACGTCACTTCAATTGATTAAGCTCAGTTGCTGCACTTCACTTCAACTGATTGGGCTCACTTAGTTAGCTTCACTTCAACAAATAGAGCTCACTTGTTTCACTGCACTTAAATCGATTAAGCTCAGTTGCTTCACTTCACTTCAACTGTTCGGGTTCAATTGGTTAGCTTCTCATCAACCAATAGAGCTCACTTATTTCACTTCACTTCAATTGATTAAGCTCAGTGGCTTCACTTCACTTCAACTGAATAGGCTAAATTAACTAGCTTCACTTCAACTAATAGAGTTCACTTGTGTCACTCCACTTCAATTGATTAAGCTCAATTGTTTCACTTCACTTCAATTGATTAAGCTCAGTTGCTTCACTTCACTTCAACTGATTGGGCTCACTTAATTAGCTTCACTTCAACTTATAGAGCTCACTTGTTTCACTTCACTTCAACTGATTAAGCTCAGTTGCTTCACTTTATTTCAACTGATTAGGCTCACTTAACAGGCTTCACTGTAACTTATAGAGCTAACTTGTTTCACTTCACTTCAATTGATTAAGCTCAATTGTTTCACTTCACTTCAACTGATTAAGCTCTGTTGCTTCACTTCACTTCAACATATTAGGCTCACTTACCAGGCTTACCTTTAACTAATAGAGCTCACTTGTTTCACTTCACTTTAATTGATCAAGCTCAGTTGCTTCACTTCACTTCAACTGATTAAGCTCAGTTGCTTTGCTTCACTTCGACTGATTAGGCTCACTTAACTTGCTTCACTTCAACTAATAGAGCTCACTTGTTTCACTTCACTTCAAATGATTAAGCTCAGTGGCTTCACTTCACTTCAACTGAATAGGCTAAATTAACTAGCTTCACTTCAACTAATAGAGCTCACTTGTTTCACGTCACTTCAATTGATTAAGCTCAGTTGCTGCACTTCACTTCAACTGATTAGGCTCATTTAACTAGCTTCACTTCATTTAAAGAGCTCACTTGTTTTACTTCACTTCAATTGATTAAGCTCAGTTGCTTAACCTCACTTCAACTGAATAGGCTTAATTAACTAGCTTCTCTTCAACTAATAGAGCTCACTTGTTTCACGTCACTTCAATTGATTAAGCTCAGTTGCTGTACTTCACTTCAACTGATTAGGCTCACTTAACTAGCTTCACTTCAACTAATAGAGCTCACTTGTTTTACGTCACTTCAATTGATTAAGCTCAGTTGCTGCACTTCACGTCAACTGATTAGGCTCATTTAACTAGCTTCATTTCAACTAAAGAGCTCACTTGTTTTACTTCACTTCAATTGATTAAGCTCAGTTGCTTCACTTCACTTCAACTGATTGGGCTCACTTAGTTAGCTTCACTTCAACAAATAGAGCTCACTTGTTTCACTGCACTTGAATCGATTAAGCTCAGTTGCTTCACTTGACTTCAACTGATTGGGTTCACTTGGTTAGCTTCACTTCAACCAATAGAGCTCACTTATTTCACTTCACATCAATTGATTAAGCTCAGTGGCTTCACTACACTTCAACTGAATAGGCTAAATTAACTAGCTTCACTTCAACTAATAGAGTTCACTTGTGTCACTCCACTTCAATTGATTAAGCTCAATTGTTTTACTTCACTTCAATTGATTAAGCTCAGTTGCTTCACTTCACTTCAACTGATTGGGCTCACTTAATTAGCTTTACTTCAACTTATATAGCTCACTTGTTTCACTTCACTTCAATTGATTAAGCTCAGTTGCTGCACTTCACTTCAACTGATAAGGCTCACTTAATTAGCTTTACTTCAACTAATAGAGCTCACTTGTTTCACGTCACTTCAATTGATTAAGCTCAGTTGCTTCACTTCAGTTCATTTGATTAAGCTCAGTTACTTCACTTCACTTCAACTGATTGGGCTCACTTAGATAGCTTTACTCCAACTAATAGAGCTCACTTGTTTCACTTCACTTCAATTGATTAAGCTCAGTTGCTGCACTTCACTTCAACTGATTGGGCTCACTTAGTTAGCTTCACTTCAACAAATAGAGCTCACTTGTTTCACTGCACTTAAATCGATTAAGCTCAGTTGCTTCACTTCACTTCAACTGTTCGGGTTCACTTGGTTAGCTTCTCATCAACCAATAGAGCTCACTTATTTCACTTCACTTCAATTGATTAAGCTCAGTGGCTTCACTTCACTTCAACTGAATAGGCTAAATTAACTAGCTTCACTTCAACTAATAGAGTTCACTTGTGTCACTCCACTTCAATTGATTAAGCTCAATTGTTTCACTTCACTTCACTTGATTAAGCTCAGTTGCTTCACTTCACTTCAACTGATTGGGCTCACTTAATTAGCTTCACTTCAACTTATAGAGCTCACTTGTTTCACTTCACTTCAACTGATTAAGCTCAGTTGCTTCACTTTATTTCAACTGATTAGGCTCACTTAACAGGCTTCACTGTAACTTATAGAGCTAACTTGTTTCACTTCACTTCAATTGATTAAGCTCAATTGTTTCACTTCACTTCAACTGATTAAGCTCTGTTGCTTCACTTCACTTCAACATATTA
The DNA here is from genome assembly GCA_939192795.1 of Bombylius discolor. Taxonomy (NCBI): domain Eukaryota; kingdom Metazoa; phylum Arthropoda; class Insecta; order Diptera; family Bombyliidae; genus Bombylius; species Bombylius discolor. The sequence continues at coordinate 28,451,170 of OW584238.1, forward strand.
GGCTCACTTACCAGGCTTACCTTTAACTAATAGAGCTCACTTGTTTCACTTCACTTTAATTGATCAAGCTCAGTTGCTTCACTTCACTTCAACTGATTAAGCTCAGTTGCTTTGCTTCACTTCGACTGATTAGGCTCACTTAACTTGCTTCACTTCAACTAATAGAGCTCACTTGTTTCACTTCACTTCAATTGATTAAGCTCAGTTGCTTCACTTCAGTTAAATTGATTAAGCTCAGTTGCTTAACCTCACTTCAACTGAATAGGCTTAATTAACTAGCTTCTCTTCAACTAATAGAGCTCACTTGTTTCACGTCACTTCAATTGATTAAGCTCAGTTGCTGCACTTCACTTCAACTGATTAGGCTCACTTAACTAGCTTCACTTCAACTAATAGAGCTCACTTGTTTTACGTCACTTCAATTGATTAAGCTCAGTTGCTGCACTTCACGTCAACTGATTAGGCTCATTTAACTAGCTTCACTTCAACTAAAGAGCTCACTTGTTTTACTTCACTTCAATTGATTAAGCTCAGTTGCTTCACTTCACTTCAACTGATTGGGCTCACTTAGTTAGCTTCACTTCAACAAATATAGCTCACTTGTTTCACTGCACTTAAATCGATTAAGCTCAGTTGCTTCACTTGACTTCAACTGATTGGGTTCACTTGGTTAGCTTCACTTCAACCAATAGAGCTCACTTATTTCACTTCACTTCAATTGATTAAGCTCAGTGGCTTCACTACACTTCAACTGAATAGGCTAAATTAACTAGCTTCACTTCAACTAATAGAGTTCACTTGTGTCACTCCACTTCAATTGATTAAGCTCAATTGTTTTACTTCACTTCAATTGATTAAGCTCAGTTGCTTCACTTCACTTCAACTGATTGGGCTCACTTAATTAGCTTTACTTCAACTTATAGAGCTCACTTGTTTCACTTCACTTCAATTGATTAAGCTCAGTTGCTGCACTTCACTTCAACTGATAAGGCTCACTTAATTAGCTTTACTTCAACTAATAGAGCTCACTTGTTTCACGTCACTTCAATTGATTAAGCTCAGTTGCTTCACTTCAGTTCATTTGATTAAGCTCAGTTACTTCACTTCACTTCAACTGATTGGGCTCACTTAGATAGCTTTACTCCAACTAATAGAGCTCACTTGTTTCACTTCACTTCACTTGATAAAGCTCAGTTGCTTCACTTCACTTTACCTGATTAGGCTTACTCAGCTAGCTTCACTGCAACTAATAGAGCTGACTTGTTTCACTTCACTTCAACTGATTAGGCTCATTTAACTAGCTTCACTTCAACTAATAGAGCTCACTTGTTTTACGTCACTTCAATTGATTAAGCTCAGTTGCTGCACTTCACGTCAACTGATTAGGCTCATTTAACTAGCTTCACTTCAACTAAAGAGCTCACTTGTTTTACTTCACTTCAATTGATTAAGCTCAGTTGCTTCACTTCACTTCAACTGATTGGGCTCACTTAGTTAGCTTCACTTCAACAAATAGAGCTCACTTGTTTCACTGCACTTGAATCGATTAAGCTCAGTTGCTTCACTTCACTTCAACTGATTGGGTTCACTTGGTAAGCTTCACTTCAACCAATAGAGCTCACTTATTTCACTTCACTTCAATTGATTAAGCTCAGTGGCTTCACTTCACTTCAACTGAATAGGCTAAATTAACTAGCTTCACTTCAACTAATAGAGTTCACTTGTGTCACTCCACTTCAATTGATTAAGCTCAATTGTTTCACTTCACTTCAATTGATTAAGCTCAGTTGCTTCACTTCACTTCAACTGATTGAGCTCACTTAATTAGCTTCACTTCAACTTATAGAGCTCACTTCTTTCACTTCACTTCAATTGATTAAGCTCAGTGGCTTCACTTCACTTCAACTGAATAGGCTAAATTAACTAGCTTCACTTCAACTAATAGAGCTCACTTGTTTCACGTCACTTCAATTGATTAAGCTCAGTTGCTGCACTTCACTTCAACTGATTAGGCTCATTTAACTAGCTTCACTTCATTTAAAGAGCTCACTTGTTTTACTTCACTTCAATTGATTAAGCTCAGTTGCTTCACTTCACTTCAACTGATTGGGCTCACTTAACTAGCTTCACTTCAACTAATAGAGCTCACTTGTTTCACGTCACTTCAATTGATTAAGCTCAGTTGCTGCACTTCACTTCAACTGATTGGGCTCACTTAGTTAGCTTCACTTCAACAAATAGAACTCACTTGTTTCACTGCACTTAAATCGATTAAGCTCAGTTGCTTCACTTCACTTCAACTGATTGGGTTCACTTGGTTAGCTTCTCATCAACCAATAGAGCTCACTTATTTCACTTCACTTCAATTGATTAAGCTCAGTGGCGTCACTTCACTTCAACTGAATAGGTTAAATTAACTAGCTTCACTTCAACTAATAGAGTTCACTTGTGTCACTTCACTTCAATTGATTAAGCTCAATTGTTTCACTTCACTTCACTTGATTAAGCTCAGTTGCTTCACTTCACTTCAACTGATTGGGCTCACTTAATTAGCTTCACTTCAACTTATAGAGCTCACTTGTTTCACTTCACTTCAACTGATTAAGCTCAGTTGCTTCACTTTATTTCAACTGATTAGGCTCACTTAACAGGCTTCACTGTAACATATAGAGCTAACTTGTTTCACTTCACTTCAATTGATTAAGCTCAATTGTTTCACTTCACTTCAACTGATTAAGCTCTGTTGCTTCACTTCACTTCAACATATTAGGCTCACTTACCAGGCTTACCTTTAACTAATAGAGCTCACTTGTTTCACTTCACTTTAATTGATTAAGCTCAGTTGCTTCACTTCACTTCGACTGATTAGGCTCACTTAACTTGCTTCACTTCAACTAATAGAGCTCACTTGTTTCACTTCACTTCAATTGATTAAGCTCAGTTGCTTCACTTCAGTTAAATTGATTAAGCTCAGTTGCTTAACCTCACTTCAACTGAATAGGCTTAATTAACTAGCTTCTCTCCAACTAATAGAGCTCACTTGTGTCACTTCACTTTAATTGATTAAGCTCAGTTGCTTCACATCACTTCAACTGATTCGGATCACTTCGTGCGCTTAACTTCAACTAAAAGAGTCCACTTGTTCCACATCACATCAATTGATTAGGCTCAGTTGCTTCACTTCACTTCAACTGATTAGGCTCACTTAACTAGCTTCACTTCAACTAAAGAGCTCACTTGCTTCACTTCACTTCAATTGATTAAGCTCAGTTGCTTCACTTCACTTTAACTGATTGGAATCACTTAGTAAGCTTCACTCCAACTAATGAAGCTCACTTATTTCACTTCACTTCAACTGATAAGGCTCAATTGTTTAACTTCACTTCAACCGATAAAGCTCAGTTGCTTCACTTCACTTCAACTGATTAGGCTCACTTAACAGGCTTCACTTTAACTAATAGAGCTCACTTGTTCACTTCACTTCAATTGATTAAGCTCAGTTGCCTCACTTCACATCAACTGATTAAGCTCAGTTGCTTCACTTCACTTCAACTGATAAGGCTCACTTAACTAGCTTCACTTCAACTAATAGAGCTCACTCGTTTCACTTCACTTCAATTGATTAAGCTCAGTTGCTTCTCTTCAGTTCATTTGATTAAACTCAGTTGCTTCACTTCACTTCAACTGATTAGGCTCACTTAGATAGCTTTACTCCAACTAATAGAGCTCACTCGTTTCACTCCACTTCAATTGATAAAGCTCAGTTGCTTCGCTTCAGTTCATTTGATTAAGCTCAGTTGCTTCACTTCACTTCAACTGATTGGGCTCATTCAGATAGCTTTACTACAACTAATAGAGCTCACTTGTTTCACTTCACTTCAATTGATTAAGCTCAGTTGCTTCACTTCACTTTACCTGAATAGGCTCACTTAACTAGCTTCACTGCAACTAATAGAGCTGACTTGTTTCACTCCACTTCAACTGATTAGGCTCACTTAACTAGCTTCACTTCAACTAGTAGAGCTCACTTGTTTCACGTCACTTCAATTGATTAAGCTCAGTTGCTGCACTTCACTTCAACTGATTAGGCTTATTTAACTAGCTTCACTTCAACTAAAGAGCTCACTTATTTCACTTCAATTCAATTGATTAAGCTCACTTGCTTCACTTCACTTCAACTGATTGGGCTCACTTAAATAGCTTCACTTCAACTAAAGAGCTCACTTGTTTTACTTCACTTCAATTGATGAAGCTCAGTTGCTTCACTTCACTTCAACTGATTGGGCTCACTAAGTTAGCTTCACTTCAACAAATAGAGCTCACTTGTTTCACTGCACTTAAATCGATTAAGCTCAGTTGCTTCACTTCACTTCAACTGATTGGGTTCACTTGGTTAGCTTCTCTTCAACCAATAGAGCTCATTTATTTCACTTCACTTCAATTGAATAAGCTCAGTTGCTGCACTTCACTTCAACTGATTAGGCTCATTTAACTAGCTTCACTTCAACTAAAGAGCTCACTTGTTTCACTTCACTTCAATTGATTAAGCTCAGTTGCTTCACTTCATTTCAATTGATTAAGCTCAGTTGCTTTGCTTCACTTCAACTGATTAGGCTCACTTAATTAGCTTTACTTCAACTAATAGAGCTCACTTGTTTCACGTCACTTCAATTGATTAAGCTCAGTTGCTTCACTTCAGTTCATTTGATTAAGCTCAGTTACTTCACTTCACTTCAACTGATTGGGCTCACTTAGATAGCTATACTCCAACTAATAGAGCTCACTTGTTTCACTTCACTTTAATTGATAAAGCTCAGTTGCTTCACTTCACTTTACCTGATTAGGCTTACTTAGCTAGCTTCACTGCAACTAATAGAGCTGACTTGTTTCACTTCACTTCAACTGATTAGGCTCACTTAACTAGCTTCACTTCAACTAATAGAGCTCACTTGTTTCACGTCACTTCAATTGATTAAGCTCAGTTGCTGCACTTCACTTCAACTGAATAGGCTAAATTAACTAGCTTCACTTCAACTAATAGAGTTCACTTGTGTCACTCCACTTCAATTGATTAAGCTCAATTGTTTTACTTCACTTCAATTGATTAAGCTCAGTTGCTTCACTTGACTTCAACTGATTGAGCTCACTTAATTAGCTTCACTTCAACTTATAGAGCTCACTTGTTTCACTTCACTTCAAATGATTAAGCTCAGTGGCTTCACTTCACTTCAACTGAATAGGCTAAATTAACTAGCTTCACTTCAACTAATAGAGCTCACTTGTTTCACGTCACTTCAATTGATTAAGCTCAGTTGCTGCACTTCACTTCAACTGATTAGGCTCATTTAACTAGCTTCACTTCATTTAATGAGCTCACTTGTTTTACTTCACTTCAATTGATTAAGCTCAGTTGCTTCACTTCACTTCAACTGATTGGGCTCACTTAACTAGCTTCAGTTCAACTAATAGAGCTCACTTGTTTCACGTCACTTCAATTGATTAAGCTCAGTTGCTGCACTTCACTTCAACTGATTGGGCTCACTTAGTTAGCTTCACTTCAACAAATAGAGCTCACTTGTTTCACTGCACTTAAATCGATTAAGCTCAGTTGCTTCACTTCACTTCAACTGTTCGGGTTCACTTGGTTAGCTTCTCATCAACCAATAGAGCTCACTTATTTCACTTCACTTCAATTGATTAAGCTCAGTGGCTTCACTTCACTTCAACTGAATAGGCTAAATTAACTAGCTTCACTTCAACTAATAGAGTTCACTTGTGTCACTCCACTTCAATTGATTAAGCTCAATTGTTTCACTTCACTTCAATTGATTAAGCTCAGTTGCTTCACTTCACTTCAACTGATTGGGCTCACTTAATTAGCTTCACTTCAACTTATAGAGCTCACTTGTTTCACTTCACTTCAACTGATTAAGCTCAGTTGCTTCACTTTATTTCAACTGATTAGGCTCACTTAACAGGCTTCACTGTAACTTATAGAGCTAACTTGTTTCACTTCACTTCAATTGATTAAGCTCAATTGTTTCACTTCAATTCAACTGATTAAGCTCTGTTGCTTCACTTCACTTCAACATATTAGGCTCACTTACCAGGCTTACCTTTAACTAATAGAGCTCACTTGTTTCACTTCACTTTAATTGATCAAGCTCAGTTGCTTCACTTCACTTCAACTGATTAAGCTCAGTTGCTTTGCTTCACTTCGACTGATTAGGCTCACTTAACTTGCTTCACTTCAACTAATAGAGCTCACTTGTTTCACTTCACTTCAAATGATTAAGCTCAGTGGCTTCACTTCACTTCAACTGAATAGGCTAAATTAACTAGCTTCACTTCAACTAATAGAGCTCACTTGTTTCACGTCACTTCAATTGATTAAGCTCAGTTGCTGCACTTCACTTCAACTGATTAGGCTCATTTAACTAGCTTCACTTCATTTAAAGAGCTCACTTGTTTTACTTCACTTCAATTGATTAAGCTCAGTTGCTCAACCTCACTTCAACTGAATAGGCTTAATTAACTAGCTTCTCTTCAACTAATAGAGCTCACTTGTTTCACGTCACTTCAATTGATTAAGCTCAGTTGCTGCACTTCACTTCAACTGATTAGGCTCATTTAACTAGCTTCACTTCATTTAAAGAGCTCACTTGTTTTACTTCACTTCAATTGATTAAGCTCAGTTGCTCAACCTCACTTCAACTGAATAGGCTTAATTAACTAGCTTCTCTTCAACTAATAGAGCTCACTTGTTTCACGTCACTTCAATTGATTAAGCTCAGTTGCTGCACTTCACTTCAACTGATTAGGCTCACTTAACTAGCTTCACTTCAACTAATAGAGCTCACTTGTTTTACGTCACTTCAATTGATTAAGCTCGATTGCTGCACTTCACGTCAACTGATTAGGCTCATTTAACTAGCTTCACTTCAACTAAAGAGCTCACTTGTTTTACTTCACTTCAATTGATTAAGCTCAGTTGCTTCACTTCACTTCAACTGATTGGGCTCACTTAGTTAGCTTCACTTCAACAAATAGAGCTCACTTGTTTCACTGCACTTAAATCGATTAAGCTCAGTTGCTTCACTTGACTTCAACTGATTGGGTTCACTTGGTTAGCTTCACTTCAACCAATAGAGCTCACTTATTTCACTTCACTTCAATTGATTAAGCTCAGTGGCTTCACTACACTTCAACTGAATAGGCTAAATTAACTAGCTTCACTTCAACTAATAGAGTTCACTTGTGTCACTCCACTTCAATTGATTAAGCTCAATTGTTTTACTTCACTTCAATTGATTAAGCTCAGTTGCTTCACTTCACTTCAACTGATTGGGCTCACTTAATTAGCTTTACTTCAACTTATAGAGCTCACTTGTTTCACTTCACTTCAATTGATTAAGCTCAGTTGCTGCACTTCACTTCAACTGATAAGGCTCACTTAATTAGCTTTACTTCAACTAATAGAGCTCACTTGTTTCACGTCACTTCAATTGATTAAGCTCAGTTGCTTCACTTCAGTTCATTTGATTAAGCTCAGTTACTTCACTTCACTTCAACTGATTGGGCTCACTTAGATAGCTTTACTCCAACTAATAGAGCTCACTTGTTTCACTTCACTTCAATTGATTAAGCTCAGTTGCTGCACTTCACTTCAACTGATTGGGCTCACTTAGTTAGCTTCACTTCAACAAATAGAGCTCACTTGTTTCACTGCACTTAAATCGATTAAGCTCAGTTGCTTCACTTCACTTCAACTGTTCGGGTTCACTTGGTTAGCTTCTCATCAACCAATAGAGCTCACTTATTTCACTTCACTTCAATTGATTAAGCTCAGTGGCTTCACTTCACTTCAACTGAATAGGCTAAATTAACTAGCTTCACTTCAACTAATAGAGTTCACTTGTGTCACTCCACTTCAATTGATTAAGCTCAATTGTTTCACTTCACTTCACTTGATTAAGCTCAGTTGCTTCACTTCACTTCAACTGATTGGGCTCACTTAATTAGCTTCACTTCAACTTATAGAGCTCACTTGTTTCACTTCACTTCAACTGATTAAGCTCAGTTGCTTCACTTTATTTCAACTGATTAGGCTCACTTAACTAGCTTCACTTCAACTAATAGAGCTCACTTGTTTTACGTCACTTCAATTGATTAAGCTCAGTTACTTCACTTCACTTCAACTGATTGGGCTCACTTAGATAGCTTTACTCCAACTAATAGAGCTCACTTGTTTCACTTCACTTCAATTGATTAAGCTCAGTTGCTGCACTTCACTTCAACTGATTGGGCTCACTTAGTTAGCTTCACTTCAACAAATAGAGCTCACTTGTTTCACTGCACTTAAATCGATTAAGCTCAGTTGCTTCACTTCACTTCAACTGTTCGGGTTCACTTGGTTAGCTTCTCATCAACCAATAGAGCTCACTTATTTCACTTCAAATCAATTGATTAAGCTCAGTGGCTTCACTTCACTTCAACTGAATAGGCTAAATTAACTAGCTTCACTTCAACTAATAGAGTTCACTTGTGTCACTCCACTTCAATTGATTAAGCTCAATTGTTTCACTTCACTTCACTTGATTAAGCTCAGTTGCTTCACTTCACTTCAACTGATTGGGCTCACTTAATTAGCTTCACTTCAACTTATAGAGCTCACTTGTTTCACTTCACTTCAACTGATTAAGCTCAGTTGCTTCACTTTATTTCAACTGATTAGGCTCACTTAACTAGCTTCACTTCAACTAATAGAGCTCACTTGTTTTACGTCACTTCAATTGATTAAGCTCAGTTACTTCACTTCACTTCAACTGATTGGGCTCACTTAGATAGCTTTACTCCAACTAATAGAGCTCACTTGTTTCACTTCACTTCACTTGATTAAGCTCAGTTGCTTCACTTCACTTCAACTGATTGGGCTCACTTCATTAGCTTCACTTCAACTTATAGAGCTAACTTGTTTCACTTCACTTCAATTGATTAAGCTCAATTGTTTCACTTCACTTCAACTGATTAAGCTCTGTTGCTTCACTTCACTTCAACATATTAGGCTCACTTACCAGGCTTACCTTTAACTAATAGAGCTCACTTGTTTCACTTCACTTTAATTGATCAAGCTCAGTTGCTTCACTTCACTTCAACTGATTAAGCTCAGTTGCTTTGCTTCACTTCGACTGATTAGGCTCACTTAAGTTGCTTCACTTCAACTAATAGAGCTCACTTGTTTCACTTCACTTCAATTGATTAAGCTCAGTTGCTTCACTTCAGTTAAATTGATTAAGCTCAGTTGCTTAACCTCACTTCAACTGAATAGGCTTAATTAACTAGCTTCTCTTCAACTAATAGAGCTCACTTGTTTCACGTCACTTCAATTGATTAAGATCAGTTGCTGCACTTCACTTCAACTGATTAGGCTCACTTAACTAGCTTCACTTCAACTAATAGAGCTCACTTGTTTTACGTCACTTCAATTGATTAAGCTCAGTTGCTGCACTTCACGTCAACTGATTAGGCTCATTTAACTAGCTTCACTTCAACTAAAGAGCTCAGTTGCTTCACTTCACTTCAACTGATTGGGCTCACTTAGTTAGCTTCACTTCAACAAATAGAGCTCACTTGTTTCACTGCACTTAAATCGATTAAGCTCAGTTGCTTCACTTGACTTCAACTGATTGGGTTCACTTGGTTAGCTTCACTTCAACCAATAGAGCTCACTTATTTCACTTCACTTCAATGGATTAAGCTCAGTGGCTTCACTACACTTCAACTGAATAGGCTAAATTAACTAGCTTCACTTCAACTAATAGAGTTCACTTGTGTCACTCCACTTCAATTGATTAAGCTCAATTGTTTTACTTCACTTCAATTGATTAAGCTCAGTTGCTTCACTTCACTTCAACTGATTGGGCTCACTTAATTAGCTTTACTTCAACTTATAGAGCTCACTTGTTTCACTTCACTTCAATTGATTAAGCTCAGTTGCTGCACTTCACTTCAACTGATAAGGCTCACTTAATTAGCTTTACTTCAACTAATAGAGCTCACTTGTTTCACGTCACTTCAATTGATTAAGCTCAGTTGCTTCACTTCAGTTCATTTGATTAAGCTCAGTTACTTCACTTCACTTCAACTGATTGGGCTCACTTAGATAGCTTCACTCCAACTAATAGAGCTGACTTGTTTCACTTCACTTCAACTGATTAGGCTCATTTAACTAGCTTCACTTCAACTAATAGAGCTCACTTGTTTTACGTCACTTCAATTGATTAAGCTCAGTTGCTGCACTTCACGTCAACTGATTAGGCTCATTTAACTAGCTTCACTTCAACTAAAGAGCTCACTTGTGTCACTTCACTTTAATTGATTAAGCTCAGTTGCTTCACTTCACTTCAACTGATTGGGCTCACTTAGTTAGCTTCACTTCAACAAATAGAGCTCACTTGTTTCACTGCACTTGAATCGATTAAGCTCAGTTGCTTCACTTCACTTCAACTGATTGGGTTCACTTGGTAAGCTTCACTTCAACCAATAGAGCTCACTTATTTCACTTCACTTCAATTGATTAAGCTCAGTGGCTTCACTTCACTTCAACTGAATAGGCTAAATTAACTAGCTTCACTTCAACTAATAGAGTTCACTTGTGTCACTCCACTTCAATTGATTAAGCTCAATTGTTTCACTTCACTTCAATTGATTAAGCTCAGTTGCTTCACTTCACTTCAACTGATTGAGCTCACTTAATTAGCTTCACTTCAACTTATAGAGCTCACTTGTTTCACTTCGCTTCAATTGATTAAGCTCAGTGGCTTCACTTCACTTCAACTGAATAGGCTAAATTAACTAGCTTCACTTCAACTAATAGAGCTCACTTGTTTCACGTCACTTCAATTGATTAAGTTCAGTTGCTGCACTTCACTTCAACTGATTAGGCTCATTTAACTAGCTTCACTTCATTTCAAGAGCTCACTTGTTTTACTTCACTTCAATTGATTAAGCTCAGTTGCTTCACTTCACTTCAACTGATTGGGCTCACTTAACTAGCTTCACTTCAACTAATAGAGCTCACTTGTTTCACGTCACTTCAATTGATTAAGCTCAGTTGCTGCACTTCACTTCAACTGATTGGGCTCACTTAGTTAGCTTCACTTCAACAAATAGAACTCACTTGTTTCACTGCACTTAAATCGATTAAGCTCAGTTGCTTCACTTCACTTCAACTGATTGGGTTCACTTGGTTAGCTTCTCATCAACCAATAGAGCTCACTTATTTCACTTCACTTCAATTGATTAAGCTCAGTGGCGTCACTTCACTTCAACTGAATAGGTTAAATTAACTAGCTTCACTTCAACTAATAGAGTTCACTTGTGTCACTTCACTTCAATTGATTAAGCTCAATTGTTTCACTTCACTTCACTTGATTAAGCTCAGTTGCTTCACTTCACTTCAACTGATTGGGCTCACTTAATTAGCTTCACTTCAACTTATAGAGCTCACTTGTTTCACTTCACTTCAACTGATTAAGCTCAGTTGCTTCACTTTATTTCAACTGATTAGGCTCACTTAACAGGCTTCACTGTAACATATAGAGCTAACTGGTTTCACTTCACTTCAATTGATTAAGCTCAATTGTTTCACTTCACTTCAACTGATTAAGCTCTGTTGCTTCACTTCACTTCAACATATTAGGCTCACTTACCAGGCTTACCTTTAACTAATAGAGCTCACTTGTTTCACTTCACTTTAATTGATTAAGCTCAGTTGCTTCACTTCACTTCGACTGATTAGGCTCACTTAACTTGCTTCACTTCAACTAATAGAGCTCACTTGTTTCACTTCACTTCAATTGATTAAGCTCAGTTGCTTCACTTCAGTTAAATTGATTAAGCTCAGTTGCTTAACCTCACTTCAACTGAATAGGCTTAATTAACTAGCTTCTCTCCAACTAATAGAGCTCACTTGTGTCACTTCACTTTAATTGATTAATCAGTTGCTTCACATCACTTCAACTGATTCGGATCACTTCGTGCGCTTAACTTCAACTAAAAGAGCTCACTTGTTCCACATCACATCAATTGATTAGGCTCAGTTGCTTCACTTCACTTCAACTGATTAGGCTCACTTAACTAGCTTCACTTCAACTAAAGAGCTCACTTGCTTCACTTCACTTCAATTGATTAAGCTCAGTTGCTTCACTTCACTTTAACTGATTGGAATCACTTAGTAAGCTTCACTCCAACTAATGAAGCTCACTTGTTTCACTTCACTTGATTAAGCTCAGTTGCTTCACTTCACTTTACCTGATTAGGCTCACTTAACTAGCTTCACTGCAACTAATAGAGCTGACTTGTTTCACTCCACTTCAACTGATTAGGCTCACTTAACTAGCTTCACTTCAACTAGTAGAGCTCACTTGTTTCACGTCACTTCAATTGATTAAGCTCAGTTGCTGCACTTCACTTCAACTGATAAGGCTCACTTAATTAGCTTTACTTCAACTAATAGAGCTCACTTGTTCCACGTCACTTCAATTGATTAAGCTCAGTTGCTGCACTTCACTTCAACTGATTAGGCTTATTTAACTAGCTTCACTTCAACTAAAGAGCTCACTTATTTCACTTCAATTCAATTGATTAAGCTCACTTGCTTCACTTCACTTCAACTGATTGGGCTCACTTAAATAGCTTCACTTCAACTAAAGAGCTCACTTGTTTTACTTCACTTCAATTGATGAAGCTCAGTTGCTTCACTTCACTTCAACTGATTGGGCTCACTTAGTTAGCTTCACTTCAACAAATAGAGCTCACTTGTTTCACTGCACTTAAATCGATTAAGCTCAGTTGCTTCACTTCACTTCAACTGATTGGGTTCACTTGGTTAGCTTCTCTTCAACCAATAGAGCTCATTTATTTCACTTCACTTCAATTGAATAAGCTCAGTTGCTGCACTTCACTTCAACTGATTAGGCTCATTTAACTAGCTTCACTTCAACTAAAGAGCTCACTTGTTTCACTTCACTTCAATTGATTAAGCTCAGTTGCTTCACTTCATTTCAATTGATTAAGCTCAGTTGCTTTGCTTCACTTCAACTGATTAGGCTCACTTAATTAGCTTTACTTCAACTAATAGAGCTCACTTGTTTCACGTCACTTCAATTGATTAAGCTCAGTTGCTTCACTTCAGTTCATTTGATTAAGCTCAGTTACTTCACTTCACTTCAACTGATTGGGCTCACTTAGATAGCTATACTCCAACTAATAGAGCTCACTTGTTTCACTTCACTTTAATTGATAAAGCTCAGTTGCTTCACTTCACTTTACCTGATTAGGCTTACTTAGCTAGCTTCACTGCAACTAATAGAGCTGACTTGTTTCACTTCACTTCAACTGATTAGGCTCACTTAACTAGCTTCACTTCAACTAATAGAGCTCACTTGTTTCACGTCACTTCAATTGATTAAGCTCAGTTGCTGCACTTCACTTCAACTGATTAGGCTCACTTAACTAGCTTCACTTCAACTAATAGAGCTCACTTGTTTTACGTCACTTCAATTGATTAAGCTCAGTTGCTTCACTTCACTTCAACTGATTGGGCTCACTTAGTTAGCTTCACTTCAACAAATAGAGCTCACTTGTTTCACGTCACTTCAATTGATTAAGCTCGTTGCTTCACTTCAGTTCATTTGATTAAGCTCAGTTACTTCACTTCACTTCAACTGATTGGGCTCACTTAGATAGCTTTACTCCAACTAATAGAGCTCACTTGTTTCACTTCACTTCAATTGATAAAGCTCAGTTGCTTCACTTCACTTTACCTGATTAGGCTTACTTAGCTAGCTTCACTGCAACTAATAGAGCTGACTTGTTTCACTTCACTTCAACTGATTAGGCTCACTTAACTAGCTTCACTTCAACTAATAGAGCTCACTTGTTTTACGTCACTTCAATTGATTAAGCTCAGTTGCTGCACTTCACGTCAACTGATTAGGCTCATTTAACTAGCTTCACTTCAACTAAAGAGCTCACTTGTTTTACTTCACTTCAATTAATTAAGCTCAGTTGCTTCACTTCACTTCAACTGATTGGGCTCACTTAGTTAGCTTCACTTCAACAAATAGAGCTCACTTGTTTCACTGCACTTAAATCGATTAAGCTCAGTTGCTTCACTTGACTTCAACTGATTGGGTTCACTTGGTTAGCTTCACTTCAACCAATAGAGCTCACTTATTTCACTTCACTTAAATTGATTGAGCTCAGTGGCTTCACTTCACTTCAACTGAATAGGCTAAATTAACTAGCTTCACTTCAACTAATAGAGTTCACTTGTGTCACTCCACTTCAATTGATTAAGCTCAATTGTTTCACTTCACTTCAATTGATTAAGCTCAGTTGCTTCACTTCACTTCAACTGATTGGGCTCACTTAATTAGCTTTACTTCAACTTATAGAGCGCACTTGTTTCACTTCACTTCAATTGATTAAGCTTAGTTGCTGCACTTCACTTCAACTGATAAGGCTCACTTAATTAGCTTTACTTCAACTAATAGGGCTCACTTGTTTCACGTCACTTCAATTGATTAAGCTCAGTTGCTTCACTTCAGTTCATTTGATTAAGCTCAGTTACTTCACTTCACTTCAACTGATTGGGCTCACTTAGATAGCTTTACTCCAACTAATAGAGCTCACTTGTTTCACTTCACTTCAATTGATAAAGCTCAGTTGCTTCACTTCACTTTACCTGATTAGGCTTACTTAGCTAGCTTCACTGCAACTAATAGAGCTGACTTGTTTCACTTCACTTCAACTGATTAGGCTCACTTAACTAGCTTCACTTCAACTAATAGAGCTCACTTGTTTTACGTCACTTCAATTGATTAAGCTCAGTTGCTGCACTTCACGTCAACTGATTAGGCTCATTTAACTAGCTTCACTTCAACTAAAGAGCTCACTTGTTTTACTTCACTTCAATTGATTAAGCTCAGTTGCTTCACTTCACTTCAACTGATTGGGCTCACTTAGATAGCTTTACTCCAACTAATAGAGCTCACTTGTTTCACTGCACTTAATTCGATTAAGCTCAGTTGCTTCACTTCACTTCAACTGATTGGGTTCACTTGGTTAGCTTCACTTCAACCAATAGAGCTCACTTATTTCACTTCACTTCAATTGATTAAGCTCAGTGGCTTCACTTCACTTCAACTGAATAGGCTAAATTAACTAGCTTCACTTCAACTAATAGAGTTCACTTGTGTCACTCCACTTCAATTGATTAAGCTCAATTGTTTCACTTCACTTCAATTGATTAAGCTCAGTTGCTTCACTTCACTTCAACTGATTGAGCTCACTTAATTAGCTTCACTTCAACTTATAGAGCTCACTTGTTTCACTTCACTTCAATTGATTAAGCTCAGTGGCTTCACTTCACTTCAACTGAATAGGCTAAATTAACTAGCTTCACTTCAACTAATAGAGCTCACTTGTTTCACGTCACTTCAATTGATTAAGCTCAGTTGCTGCACTTCACTTCAACTGATTAGGCTCATTTAACTAGCTTCACTTCATTTAAAGAGCTCACTTGTTTTACTTCACTTCAATTGATTAAGCTCAGTTGCTTCACTTCACTTCAACTGATTGGGCTCACTTAACTAGCTTCACTTCAACTAATAGAGCTCACTTGTTTCACGTCACTTCAATTGATTAAGCTCAGTTGCTGCACTTCACTTCAACTGATTGGGCTCACTTAGTTAGCTTCACTTCAACAAATAGAGCTCACTTGTTTCACTGCACTTAAATCGATTAAGCCCAGTTGCTTCACTTCACTTCAACTGATTGGGTTCACTTGGTTAGCTTCTCATCAACCAATAGAGCTCACTTATTTCACTCCACTTCAATTGATTAAGCTCAATTGTTTCACTTCACTTCAATTGATTAAGCTCAGTTGCTTCACTTCACTTCAACTGATTGAGCTCACTTAATTAGCTTCACTTCAACTTATAGAGCTCACTTGTTTCACTTCACTTCAATTGATTAAGCTCAGTGGCTTCACTTCACTTCAACTGAATAGGCTAAATTAACTAGCTTCACTTCAACTAATAGAGCTCACTTGTTTCACGTCACTTCAATTGATTAAGCTCAGTTGCTGCACTTCACTTCAACTGATTAGGCTCATTTAACTAGCTTCACTTCATTTAAAGAGCTCACTTGTTTTACTTCACTTCAATTGATTAAGCTCAGTTGCTTCACTTCACTTCAACTGATTGGGCTCACTTAACTAGCTTCACTTCAACTAATAGAGCTCACTTGTTTCACGTCACTTCAATTGATTAAGCTCAGTTGCTGCACTTCACTTCAACTGATTAGGCTCATTTAACTAGCTTCACTTCATTTAAAGAGCTCACTTGTTTTACTTCACTTCACTTGATTAAGCTCAGTTGCTTCACTTCACTTCAACTGATTGGGCTCACTTAATTAGCTTCACTTCAACTTATAGAGCTCACTTGTTTCGCTTCACTTCAATTGATTAAGCTCAGTGGCTTCACTTCACTTCAACTGAATAGGCTAAATTAACTAGCTTTACTTCAACTAATAGAGTTCACTTGTGTCACTCCACCTCAATTGATTAAGCTCAATTGTTTCACTTCACTTCAACTGATTAAGCTCAGTTGCTTCACTTTATTTCAACTGATTAGGCTAAATTAACTAGCTTCACTTCAACTGATAGAGCTCACTTGTTTCACTTCACTTCAATTGATTAAGCTCAGTTGCTTCACTTCACTTCAACTGATTAAGCTCAGTTGCTTTGCTTCACTTCAACTGATTAGGCTCACTTAACTTGCTTCACTTCTACTAATAGAGCTCACTTGTTTCACTTCACTTCAATTGATTAAGCTCAGTTGCTTCACTTCAGTTAAATTGATTAAGCTCAGTTGCTTAACCTCACTTCAACTATATAGGCTTAATTAACTAGCTTCTCTTCAACTAATAGAGCTCACTTGTTTCACTTCACTTCAATTGATTAAGCTCAGTTGCTTCACATCACTTCAACTGATTCGGATCACTTCGTGCGTTTAACTTCAACTAAAAGAGCTCACTTGTTCCACATCACATCAATTGATTAGGCTCAGTTGCTTCACTTCACTTTAACTGATTGGGCTCACTTAGATAGCTTTACTCCAACTAATAGAGCTCACTTGTTTCACTTCACTTCAACTGATTGGGTTCACTTAGATAGCTTTACTCCAAATAATAGAGCTCACTTGTTTCACTTCACTTCAATTGATAAAGCTCAGTTGCTTCACTTCACTTTACCTGATTAGGCTCACTTAACTAGCTTTACTTCAACTAATAGAGCTCACTTGTTTCACGTCACTTCAATTGATTAAGCTCAGATGCTTCACTTCACTTCAACTGATTGGGCTCACTTAGTTAGCTTCACTTCAACAAATAGAGCTCACTTGTTTTACTACACTTCAATTGATTAAGCTCAGTTGCTTCACTTCACTTCAACTGAATAGGCTTAATTAACTAGCTTCTCTTCAACTAATAGAGCTCACTTGTTTCACTTCACTTCAATTGATTAAGCTCAGTTGCTTCACATCACTTCAACTGATTGGGCTCACTTAGATAGCTTCACTCCAACTAATAGAGCTCACTTGTTTTACTACACTTCAATTGATTAATCTCAGTTGCTTCACTTCACTTCAACTGAATAGGCTTAATTAACTAGCTTCTCTTCAACTGATAGAGCTCACTTGTTTCACTTCACTTCAATTGATTAAGCTCAGTTGCTTCACTTCACTTCAACTGATTGGGCTCACTTAGTTAGCTTCACTTCAACAAATAGAGCTCACTTGTTTTACTACACTTCAATTGATTAAGCTCAGTTGCTTCACTTCACTTCAACTGAATAGGCTCAATTAACTAGCTTCTCTTCAACTAATAGAGCTCACTTGTTTCACTTCACTTTAATTGATTAAGCTCAGTTGCTTCACATCACTTCAACTGATTGGGCTCATTTAACTAGCTTCACTTCAACTAAAGAGCTCACTTGTTTTACTTCACTTCAATTGATTAAGCTCAGTTGCTGCACTTCACTTCAACTGATTAGGCTCACTTAACTAGCTTTACTTCAACTAATAGAGCTCACTTGTTTCACGTCACTTCAATTGATTAAGCTCAGTTGCTTCACTTCACTTCAACTGATTGGGCTCACTTAGATAGCTTCACTCCAACTAATAGAGCTCACTTGTTTTACTACACTTCAATTGATTAAGCTCAGTTGCTTCACTTCACTTCAACTGAATAGGCTTAATTAACTAGCTTCTCTTCAACTAATAGAGCTCACTTGTTTCACTTCACTTCAATTGATTAAGCTCAGTTGCTTCACATCACTTCAACTGATTGGGCTCACTTAGATAGGTTCACTCCAACTAATAGAGCTCACTTGTTTTACTACACTTCAATTGATAAAGCTCAGTTGCTTCACTTCACTTTACCTGATTAGGCTCACTTAACTAGCTTTACTTCAACTAATAGAGCTCACTTGTTTCACGTCACTTCAATTGATTAAGCTCAGTTGCTTCACTTCTCTTCAACTGATTGGGCTCACTTAGTTAGCTTCACTTCAACAAATAGAGCTCACTTGTTTTACTACACTTCAATTGATTAAGCTCAGTTGCTTCACTTCACTTCAACTGAATAGGCTTAATTAACTAGCTTCTCTTCAACTAATAGAGCTCACTTGTTTCACTTCACTTCAATTGATCAAGCTCAGTTGCTTCACATCACTTCAACTGATTGGGCTCACTTAGATAGCTTCACTCCAACTAATAGAGCTCACTTGTTTTACTACACTTCAATTGATTAAGCTCAGTTGCTTCACTTCACTTCAACTGAATAGGCTTAATTAACTAGCTTCTCTTCAACTAATAGAGCTCACTTGTTTCACTTCACTTCAATTGATTAAGCTCAGTTGCTTCACTTCACTTCAACTGATTGGGCTCACTTAGTTAGCTTCACTTCAACAAATAGAGCTCACTTGTTTCACTGCACTTAAATCGATTAAGCCCAGTTGCTTCACTTCACTTCAACTGATTGGGTTCACTTGGTTAGCTTCTCATCAACCAATAGAGCTCACTTATTTCACTCCACTTCAATTGATTAAGCTCAATTGTTTCACTTCACTTCAATTGATTAAGCTCAGTTGCTTCACTTCACTTCAACTGATTGAGCTCACTTAATTAGCTTCACTTCAACTTATAGAGCTCACTTGTTTCACTTCACTTCAATTGATTAAGCTCAGTGGCTTCACTTCACTTCAACTGAATAGGCTAAATTAACTAGCTTCACTTCAACTAATAGAGCTCACTTGTTTCACGTCACTTCAATTGATTAAGCTCAGTTGCTGCACTTCACTTCAACTGATTAGGCTCATTTAACTAGCTTCACTTCATTTAAAGATCTCACTTGTTTTACTTCACTTCACTTGATTAAGCTCAGTTGCTTCACTTCACTTCAACTGATTGGGCTCACTTAATTAGCTTCACTTCAACTTATAGAGCTCACTTGTTTCGCTTCACTTCAATTGATTAAGCTCAGTGGCTTCACTTCATTTCAACTGAATAGGCTAAATTAACTAGCTTTACTTCAACTAATAGAGTTCACTTGTGTCACTCCACCTCAATTGATTAAGCTCAATTGTTTCACTTCACTTCAACTGATTAAGCTCAGTTGCTTCACTTTATTTCAACTGATTAGGCTAAATTAACTAGCTTCACTTCAACTAATAGAGCTCACTTGTTTCACTTAACTTCAATTGATTAAGCTCAGTTGCTTCACTTCACTTCAACTGATTAAGCTCAGTTGCTTTGCTTCACTTCAACTGATTAGGCTCACTTAACTTGCTTCACTTCTACTAATAGAGCTCACTTGTTTCACTTCACTTCAATTGATTAAGCTCAGTTGCTTCACTTCAGTTAAATTGATTAAGCTCAGTTGCTTAACCTCACTTCAACTATATAGGCTTAATTAACTAGCTTCTCTTCAACTAATAGAGCTCACTTGTTTCACTTCACTTCAATTGATTAAGCTCAGTTGCTTCACATCACTTCAACTGATTCGGATCACTTCGTGCGTTTAACTTCAACTAAAAGAGCTCACTTGTTCCACATCACATCAATTGATTAGGCTCAGTTGCTTCACTTCACTTTAACTGATTGGGCTCACTTAGATAGCTTTACTCCAACTAATAGAGCTCACTTGTTTCACTTCACTTCAACTGATTGGGTTCACTTAGATAGCTTTACTCCAAATAATAGAGCTCACTTGTTTCACTTCACTTCAATTGATAAAGCTCAGTTGCTTCACTTCACTTTACCTGATTAGGCTCACTTAACTAGCTTTACTTCAACTAATAGAGCTCACTTGTTTCACTTCACTTCAATTGATTAAGCTCAGTTGCTTCACTTCACTTCAACTGATTGGGCTCACTTAGTTAGCTTCACTTCAACAAATAGAGCTCACTTGTTTTACTACACTTCAATTGATTAAGCTCAGTTGCTTCACTTCACTTCAACTGAATAGGCTTAATTAACTAGCTTCTCTTCAACTAATAGAGCTCACTTGTTTCACTTCACTTCAATTGATTAAGCTCAGTTGCTTCACATCACTTCAACTGATTGGGCTCACTTAGATAGCTTCACTCCAACTAATAGAGCTCACTTGTTTTACTACACTTCAATTGATTAATCTCAGTTGCTTCACTTCACTTCAACTGAATAGGCTTAATTAACTAGCTTCTCTTCAACTGATAGAGCTCACTTGTTTCACTTCACTTCAATTGATTAAGCTCAGTTGCTTCACTTCACTTCAACTGATTGGGCTCACTTAGTTAGCTTCACTTCAACAAATAGAGCTCACTTGTTTTACTACACTTCAATTGATTAAACTCAGTTGCTTCACTTCACTTCAACTGAATAGGCTTAATTAACTAGCTTCTCTTCAACTAATAGAGCTCACTTGTTTCACTTCACTTTAATTGATTAAGCTCAGTTGCTTCACATCACTTCAACTGATTGGGCTCATTTAACTAGCTTCACTTCAACTAAAGAGCTCACTTGTTTTACTTCACTTCAATTGATTAAGCTCAGTTGCTGCACTTCACTTCAACTGATTAGGCTCACTTAACTAGCTTTACTTCAACTAATAGAGCTCACTTGTTTCACGTCACTTCAATTGATTAAGCTCAGTTGCTTCACTTCACTTCAACTGATTGGGCTCACTTAGATAGCTTCACTCCAACTAATAGAGCTCACTTGTTTTACTACACTTCAATTGATTAAGCTCAGTTGCTTCACTTCACTTCAACTGAATAGGCTTAATTAACTAGCTTCTCTTCAACTAATAGAGCTCACTTGTTTCACTTCACTTCAATTGATTAAGCTCAGTTGCTTCACATCACTTCTACTAATAGAGCTCACTTGTTTCACTTCACTTCAATTGATTAAGCTCAGTTGCTTCACTTCAGTTAAATTGATTAAGCTCAGTTGCTTAACCTCACTTTAACTATATAGGCTTAATTAACTAGCTTCTCTTCAACTAATAGAGCTCACTTGTTTCACTTCACTTCAATTGATTAAGCTCAGTTGCTTCACATCACTTCAACTGATTCGGATCACTTCGTGCGTTTAACTTCAACTAAAAGAGCTCACTTGTTCCACATCACATCGATTGATTAGGCTCAGTTGCTTCACTTCACTTTAACTGATTGGGCTCACTTAGATAGCTTTACTCCAACTAATAGAGCTCACTTGTTTCACTTCACTTCAATTGATAAAGCTCAGTTGCTTCACTTCACTTTACCTGATTAGGCTCACTTAACTAGCTTTACTTCAACTAATAGAGCTCACTTGTTTCACGTCACTTCAATTGATTAAGCTCAGTTGCTTCACTTCACTTCAACTGAATAGGCTTAATTAACTAGCTTCTCTTCAACTAATAGAGCTCACTTGTTTCACTTCACTTCAATTGATTAAGCTCAGTTGCTTCACTTCTCTTCAACTGATTGGGCTCACTTAGTTAGCTTCACTTCAACAAATAGAGCTCACTTGTTTTACTACACTTCAATTGATTAAGCTCAGTTGCTTCACTTCACTTCAACTGAATAGGCTTAATTAACTAGCTTCTCTTCAACTAATAGAGCTCACTTGTTTCACTTCACTTCAATTGATTAAGCTCAGTTGCTTCACATCACTTCAACTGATTGGGCTCACTTAGATAGCTTTACTCCAACTAATAGAGCTCACTTGTTTTACTACACTTCAATTGATTAGGCTCAGTTGCTTCACTTCACTTCAACTGAATAGGCTTAATTAACTAGCTCCACTTCAACTAAAGAGCTCACTTGTTTACTTCACTTCAATTGATTAAGCTCAGTTGCTTCACTTCACTTCAACTGATTAGGCTCATTTAACTAGCTTCACTTCATTTAAAGAGCTCACTTGTTTTACTACACTTCAATTGATTAAGCTCAGTTGCTTCACTTCACTTCAACTGATTGGGCTCACTTAGTTAGCTTCACTTCAACAAATAGAGCTCACTTGTTTTACTACACTTCAATTGATTAAGCTCACTTGCTTCACTTCACTTCAACTGAATAGGCTTAATTAACTAGCTTCTCTTCAACTAATAGAGCTCACTTGTTTCACTTCACTTTAATTGATTAAGCTCAGTTGCTTCACATCACTTCAACTGATTGGGCTCACTTAGTTAGCTTCACTTCAACAAATAGAGCTCACTTGTTTTACTACACTTCAATTGATTAAGCTCAGTTGCTTCACTTCACTTCAACTGAATAGGCTTAATTAACTAGCTTCTCTTCAACTAATAGAGCTCACTTGTTTCACTTCACTTTAATTGATTAAGCTCAGTTGCTTCACATCACTTCAACTGATTGAGCTCACTTAGATAGCTTTACTCCAACTAATAGAGCTCACTCGTTTCACTTGACTTCAATTGATAAAGCTCAGTTGCTTCGCTTCAGTTCATTTGATTAAGCTCAGTTGCTTCACTTCACTTCAACTGATTGGGCTCACTTAGATAGCTTTACTCCAACTAATAGAGCTCACTTGTTTCACTTCACTTCAATTGATTAAGCTCAGTTGCTTCACTTCACTTTACCTGATTAGGCTCACTTAACTAGCTTCACTGTAACTAATAGAGCTGACTTGTTTCACTTCACTTCAACTGATTAGGCTCACTTAACTAGCTTCACTTCAACTAGTAGAGCTCACTTGTTTCACTTCACTTCAACTGATAAGGCTCACTTAATTAGCTTTACTTCAACTAATAGAGCTCACTTGTTCCACGTCACTTCAATTGATTAAGCTCAGTTGCTTCACTTCACTTCAACTGATTGGGCTCACTTAAATAGCTTCACTTCAACTAAAGAGCTCACTTGTTTTACTTCACTTCAAATAATTAAGCTCAGTTGCTTCATTTCACTTCAACTGATTGGGCTCACTTAGTTAGCTTCTCTTCAACAAATAGAGCTCACTTGTTTCACTTCACTTCAATTGATTAAGCTCAGTTGCTTCACTTCACTTCAACTGATTGGGCTCACTTAAATAGCTTCACTTCAACTAAAGAGCTCACTTGTTTTACTTCACTTCAATTGATGAAGCTCAGTTGCTTCACTTCACTTCAACTGATTAAGCTCAGTTGCTTTGCTTCACTTCAACTGATTAGGCTCACTTAACTTGCTTCACTTCTACTAATAGAGCTCACTTGTTTTACTACACTTCAATTGATTAAGCTCAGTTGCTTCACTTCACTTCAACTGAATAGGCTTAATTAACTAGCTTCTCTTCAACTAATAGAGCTCACTTGTTTCACTTCACTTTAATTGATTAAGCTCAGTTGCTTCACATCACTTCAACTGATTGGGCTCATTTAACTAGCTTCACTTCAACTAAAGAGCTCACTTGTTTTACTTCACTTCAATTGATTAAGCTCAGTTGCTGCACTTCACTTCAACTGATTAGGCTCACTTAACTAGCTTTACTTCAACTAATAGAGCTCACTTGTTTCACGTCACTTCAATTGATTAAGCTCAGTTGCTTCACTTCACTTCAACTGATTGGGCTCACTTAGATAGCTTCACTCCAACTAATAGAGCTCACTTGTTTTACTACACTTCAATTGATTAAGCTCAGTTGCTTCACTTCACTTCAACTGAATAGGCTTAATTAACTAGCTTCTCTTCAACTAATAGAGCTCACTTGTTTCACTTCACTTCAATTGATTAAGCTCAGTTGCTTCACATCACTTCAACTGATTGGGCTCACTTAGATAGGTTCACTCCAACTAATAGAGCTCACTTGTTTTACTACACTTCAATTGATAAAGCTCAGTTGCTTCACTTCACTTTACCTGATTAGGCTCACTTAACTAGCTTTACTTCAACTAATAGAGCTCACTTGTTTCACGTCACTTCAATTGATTAAGCTCAGTTGCTTCACTTCACTTCAACTGATTGGGCTCACTTAGTTAGCTTCACTTCAACAAATAGAGCTCACTTGTTTTACTACACTTCAATTGATTAAGCTCAGTTGCTTCACTTCACTTCAACTGAATAGGCTTAATTAACTAGCTTCTCTTCAACTAATAGAGCTCACTTGTTTCACTTCACTTCAATTGATCAAGCTCAGTTGCTTCACATCACTTCAACTGATTGGGCTCACTTAGATAGCTTCACTCCAACTAATAGAGCTCACTTGTTTCACGTCACTTCAATTGATTAAGCTCAGTTGCTTCACTTCACTTCAACTGATTGGGCTCACTTAGTTAGCTTCACTTCTACTAATAGAGCTCACTTGTTTTACTACACTTCAATTGATTAAGCTCAGTTGCTTCACTTCACTTCAACTGAATAGGCTTAATTAACTAGCTTCTCTTCAACTAATAGAGCTCACTTGTTTCACTTCACTTTAATTGATTAAGCTCAGTTGCTTCACATCACTTCAACTGATTGGGCTCATTTAACTAGCTTCACTTCAACTAAAGAGCTCACTTGTTTTACTTCACTTCAATTGATTAAGCTCAGTTGCTGCACTTCACTTCAACTGATTAGGCTCACTTAACTAGCTTTACTTCAACTAATAGAGCTCACTTGTTTCACGTCACTTCAATTGATTAAGCTCAGTTGCTTCACTTCACTTCAACTGATTGGGCTCACTTAGATAGCTTCACTCCAACTAATAGAGCTCACTTGTTTTACTACACTTCAATTGATTAAGCTCAGTTGCTTCACTTCACTTCAACTGAATAGGCTTAATTAACTAGCTTCTCTTCAACTAATAGAGCTCACTTGTTTCACTTCACTTCAATTGATTAAGCTCAGTTGCTTCACATCACTTCAACTGATTGGGCTCACTTAGATAGGTTCACTCCAACTAATAGAGCTCACTTGTTTTACTACACTTCAATTGATAAAGCTCAGTTGCTTCACTTCACTTTACCTGATTAGGCTCACTTAACTAGCTTTACTTCAACTAATAGAGCTCACTTGTTTCACGTCACTTCAATTGATTAAGCTCAGTTGCTTCACTTCACTTCAACTGATTGGGCTCACTTAGTTAGCTTCACTTCAACAAATAGAGCTCACTTGTTTTACTACACTTCAATTGATTAAGCTCAGTTGCTTCACTTCACTTCAACTGAATAGGCTTAATTAACTAGCTTCTCTTCAACTAATAGAGCTCACTTGTTTCACTTCACTTCAATTGATCAAGCTCAGTTGCTTCACATCACTTCAACTGATTGGGCTCACTTAGATAGCTTCACTCCAACTAATAGAGCTCACTTGTTTTACTACACTTCAATTGATTAAGCTCAGTTGCTTCACTTCACTTCAACTGAATAGGCTTAATTAACTAGCTTCTCTTCAACTAATAGAGCTCACTTGTTTCACTTCACTTTAATTGATTAAGCTCAGTTGCTTCACATCACTTCAACTGATTGGGCTCATTTAACTAGCTTCACTTCAACTAAAGAGCTCACTTGTTTTACTTCACTTCAATTGATTAAGCTCAGTTGCTGCACTTCACTTCAACTGATTAGGCTCACTTAACTAGCTTTACTTCAACTAATAGAGCTCACTTGTTTCACGTCACTTCAATTGATTAAGCTCAGTTGCTTCACTTCACTTCAACTGATTGGGCTCACTTAGATAGCTTCACTCCAACTAATAGAGCTCACTTGTTTTACTACACTTCAATTGATTAAGCTCAGTTGCTTCACTTCACTTCAACTGAATAGGCTTAATTAACTAGCTTCTCTTCAACTAATAGAGCTCACTTGTTTCACTTCACTTCAATTGATTAAGCTCAGTTGCTTCACATCACTTCAACTGATTGGGCTCACTTAGATAGGTTCACTCCAACTAATAGAGCTCACTTGTTTTACTACACTTCAATTGATAAAGCTCAGTTGCTTCACTTCACTTTACCTGATTAGGCTCACTTAACTAGCTTCTCTTCAACTAATAGAGCTCACTTGTTTCACTTCACTTCAATTGATTAAGCTCAGTTGCTTCACTTCACTTCAACTGATTGGGCTCACTTAGTTAGCTTCACTTCAACAAATAGAGCTCACTTGTTTTACTACACTTCAATTGATTAAGCTCAGTTGCTTCACTTCACTTCAACTGAATAGGCTTAATTAACTAGCTTCTCTTCAACTAATAGAGCTCACTTGTTTTACTTCACTTCAATTGATTAAGCTCAGTTGCTTCACTTCACTTCAACTGATTGGGCTCACTTAGTTAGCTTCACTTCAACAAATAGAGCTCACTTGTTTTACTACACTTCAATTGATTAAGCTCAGTTGCTTCACTTCACTTCAACTGAATAGGCTTAATTAACTAGCTTCTCTTCAACTAATAGAGCTCACTTGTTTCACTTCACTTCAATTGATTAAGCTCAGTTGCTTCACTTCACTTCAACTGATTGGGTTCACTTAGTTAGCTTCACTTCAACAAATAGAGCTCACTTGTTTCACTTCACTTCAATTGATTAAGCTCAGTTGCTTCACTTCACTTCAACTGATTAAGCTCAGTTGCTTTGCTTCACTTCAACTGATTAGGCTCACTTAACTTGCTTCACTTCTACTAATAGAGCTCACTTGTTTCACTTCACTTCAATTGATTAAGCTCAGTTGCTTCACTTCAGTTAAATTGATTAAGCTCAGTTGCTTAACCTCACTTCAACTATATAGGCTTAATTAACTAGCTTCTCTTCAACTAATAGAGCTCACTTGTTTCACTTCACTTAAATTGATTAAGCTCAGTTGCTTCACATCACTTCAACTGATTCGGATCACTTCGTGCGTTTAACTTCAACTAAAAGAGCTCACTTGTTCCACATCACATCGATTGATTAGGCTCAGTTGCTTCACTTCACTTTAACTGATTGGGCTCACTTAGATAGCTTTACTCCAACTAATAGAGCTCACTTGTTTCACTTCACTTCAATTGATAAAGCTCAGTTGCTTCACTTCACTTTACCTGATTAGGCTCACTTAACTAGCTTTACTTCAACTAATAGAGCTCACTTGTTTCACGTCACTTCAATTGATTAAGCTCAGTTGCTTCACTTCACTTCAACTGAATAGGCTTAATTAACTAGCTTCTCTTCAACTAATAGAGCTCACTTGTTTCACTTCACTTCAATTGATTAAGCTCAGTTGCTTCACTTATCTTCAACTGATTGGGCTCACTTAGTTAGCTTCACTTCAACAAATAGAGCTCACTTGTTTTACTACACTTCAATTGATTAAGCTCAGTTGCTTCACTTCACTTCAACTGAATAGGCTTAATTAACTAGCTTCTCTTCAACTAATAGAGCTCACTTGTTTCACTTCACTTCAATTGATTAAGCTCAGTTGCTTCACATCACTTCAACTGATTGAGCTCACTTAGATAGCTTTACTCCAACTAATAGAGCTCACTTGTTTTACTACACTTCAATTGATTAGGCTCAGTTGCTTCACTTCACTTCAACTGAATAGGCTTAATTAACTAGCTCCACTTCAACTAAAGAGCTCTCTTGTTTACTTCACTTCAATTGATAAAGCTCAGTTGCTTCACTTCACTTCAACTGATTAGGCTCATTTAACTAGCTTCACTTCATTTAAAGAGCTCACTTGTTTTACTACACTTCAATTGATTAAGCTCAGTTGCTTCACTTCACTTCAACTGATTGGGCTCACTTAGTTAGCTTCACTTCAACAAATAGAGCTCACTTGTTTTACTACACTTCAATTGATTAAGCTCACTTGCTTCACTTCACTTCAACTGAATAGGCTTAATTAACTAGCTTCTCTTCAACTAATAGAGCTCACTTGTTTCACTTCACTTTAATTGATTAAGCTCAGTTGCTTCACATCACTTCAACTGATTGGGCTCACTTAGTTAGCTTCACTTCAACAAATAGAGCTCACTTGTTTTACTACACTTCAATTGATTAAGCTCAGTTGCTTCACTTCACTTCAACTGAATAGGCTTAATTAACTAGCATCTCTTCAACTAATAGAGCTCACTTGTTTCACTTCACTTTAATTGATTAAGCTCAGTTGCTTCACATCACTTCAACTGATTGAGCTCACTTAGATAGCTTTACTCCAACTAATAGAGCTCACTCGTTTCACTTGACTTCAATTGATAAAGCTCAGTTGCTTCGCTTCAGTTCATTTGATTAAGCTCAGTTGCTTCACTTCACTTCAACTGATTGGGCTCACTTAGATAGCTTTACTCCAACTAATAGAGCTCACTTGTTTCACTTCACTTCAATTGATTAAGCTCAGTTGCTTCACTTCACTTTACCTGATTAGGCTCACTTAACTAGCTTCACTGTAACTAATAGAGCTGACTTGTTTCACTTCACTTCAACTGATTAGGCTCACTTAACTAGCTTCACTTCAACTAGTAGAGCTCACTTGTTTCACTTCACTTCAACTGATAAGGCTCACTTAATTAGCTTTACTTCAACTAATAGAGCTCACTTGTTCCACGTCACTTCAATTGATTAAGCTCAGTTGCTTCACTTCACTTCAACTGATTGGGCTCACTTAAATAGCTTCACTTCAACTAAAGAGCTCACTTGTTTTACTTCACTTCAATTAATTAAGCTCAGTTGCTTCATTTCACTTCAACTGATTGGGCTCACTTAGTTAACTTCACTTCAACAAATAGAGCTCACTTGTTTCACTGCACTTAAATCGATTAAGCTCAGTTGCTTCACTTCACTTCAACTGATTGGGATCACTTGGTTAGCTTCTCTTCAACCAACAGAGCTCACTTATTTCACTTCACTTCAATTGATTAAGCTCAGTTGCTTCACTTCACTTCAACTGATTGGGCTCACTTAAATAGCTTCACTTCAACTAAAGAGCTCACTTGTTTTACTTCACTTCAATTGATGAAGCTCAGTTGCTTCACTTCACTTCAACTGATTGGGCTCACTTAGTTAGCTTCACTTCAACAAATAGAGCTCACTTGTTTCACTGCACTTAAATCGATTAAGCTCAGTTGCTTCACTTCACTTCAACTGATTGGGTTCACTTGGTTAGCTTCTCTTCAACCAATAGAGCTCATTTATTTCACCTCACTTCAATTGAATAAGCTCAGTTGCTGTACTTCACTTCAACTGATTAGGCTCATTTAACTAGCTTCACTTCAACTAAAGAGCTCACTTGTTTCACTTCACTTCAATTGATTAAGCTCAGTTGCTTCACTTCACTTCAACTGATTAAGCTCAGTTGCTTTGCTTCACTTCAACTGATTAGGCTCACTTAACTAGCTTCACTTCAACTAATAGAGCTCACTTGTTTCACGTCACTTCAATTGATTAAGCTCAGTTGCTTCACTTCAGTTCATTTGATTAAGCTCAGTTACTTCACTTCACTTCAACTGATTGGGCTCACTTAGATAGCTTTACTCCAACTAATAGAGCTCACTTGTTTCACTTCACTTTAATTGATAAAGCTCAGTTGCTGCACTTCACTTCAACTGATTAGGCTCATTCAACTAGCTTCACTTCAACTAAAGAGCTCACTTGTTTTACTTCACTTCAATTAATTAAGCTCAGTTGCTTCATTTCACTTCAACTGATTGGGCTTACTTAGTTAGCTTCACTTCAACAAATAGAGCTCACTTTTTTCACTTCACTTCAACTGATTAGGCTCACTTAACTAGCTTCACTTCAACTAGTAGAGCTCACTTGTTTCACGTCACTTCAATTGATTAAGCTCAGTTGCTTCACTTCAGTTCATTTGATTAAGCTCAGTTACTTCACTTCACTTCAACTGATTGGGCTCACTTAGATAGCTTTACTCCAACTAATAGAGCTCACTTGTTTCACTTCACTTTAATTGATAAAGCTCAGTTGCTTCACTTCACTTTACCTGATTAGGCTTACTTAGCTAGCTTCACTGCAACTAATAGAGCTGACTTGTTTCACTTCACTTCAACTGATTAGGCTCACTTAACTAGCTTCACTTCAACTAGTAGAGCTCACTTGTTTCACGTCACTTCAATTGATTAAGCTCAGTTGCTGCACTTCACTTCAACTGATTAGGCTCATTTAAATAGCTTCACTTCAACTAAAGAGCTCACTTGTTTTACTTCACTTCAATTAATTAAGCTCAGTTGCTTCATTTCACTTCAACTGATTGGGCTCACTTAGTTAGCTTCACTTCAACAAATAGAGCTGACTTGTTTCACTTCACTTCAACTGATTAGGCTCACTTAACTAGCTTCACTTCAACTAGTAGAGCTCACTTGTTTCACGTCACTTCAATTGATTAAGCTCAGTTGCTGCACTTCACTTCAACTGATTAGGCTCATTTAACTAGCTTCACTTCAACTAAAGAGCTCACTTGTTTTACTTCACTTCAATTAATTAAGCTCAGTTGCTTCATTTCACTTCAACTGATTGGGCTCACTTAGTTAGCTTCACTTCAACAAATAGAGCTCACTTGTTTCACTTCACTTCAACTGATTAGGCTCACTTAACTAGCTTCACTTCAACCAGAAGAGCTCACTTGTTTCACGTCACTTCAATTGATTAAGCTCAGTTGCTTCACTTCAGTTCATTTGATTAAGCTCAGTTACTTCACTTCACTTCAACTGATTGGGACCACTTAGATAGCTTTACTCCAAATAATAGAGCTCACTTGTTTCACTTCACTTTAATTGATAAAGCTCAGTTGCTTCACTTCACTTCAACTGATTAGGCTCATTTAACTAGCTTCACTTCAACTAAAGAGCTCACTTGTTTTACTTCACTTCAATTAATTAAGCTCAGTTGCTTCATTTCACTTCAACTGATTGGGCTCACTTAGTTAGCTTCACTTCAACAAATAGAGCTCACTTGTTTCACTTCACTTCAACTGATTAGGCTCACTTAACTAGCTTCACTTCAACTAGTAGAGCTCACTTGTTTCACGTCACTTCAATTGATTAAGCTCAGTTGCTTCACTTCAGTTCATTTGATCAAGCTCAGTTACTTCACTTCACTTCAACTGATTGGGCTCACTTAGATAGCTTTACTCCAACTAATAGAGCTCACTTGTTTCACTTCACTTTAATTGATAAAGCTCAGTTGCTTCACTTCACTTCAACTGATTAAGCTCACTTAGTTAGCTTCACTTCAACAAATAGAGCTGACTTGTTTCACTTCACTTCAACTGATTAGGCTCACTTAACTAGCTTCACTTCAACTAGTAGAGCTCACTTGTTTCACGTCACTTCAATTGATTAAGCTCAGTTGCTGCACTTCACTTCAACTGATTGGGCTCACTTAGTTAGCTTCACTTCAACAAATAGAGCTGACTTGTTTCACTTCACTTTAATTGATAAAGCTCAGTTGCTTCACTTCACTTCAACTGATTAGGCTCATTTAACTAGCTTCACTTCAACTAAAGAGCTCACTTGTTTTACTTCACTTCAATTAATTAAGCTCAGTTGCTTTGCTCACTTCAACTGATTAGGCTCACTTAACTAGCTTTACTTCAACTAATAGAGCTCACTTGTTTCACGTCACTTCAATTGATTAAGCTCAGGTGCTTCACTTCAGTTCATTTGATTAAGCTCAGTTACTTCACTTCACTTCAACTGATTGGGCTCACTTAGATAGCTTTCCTCCAACTAATAGAGCTCACTTGTTTCACTTCACTTTAATTGATAAAGCTCAGTTGCTGCACTTCACTTCAACTGATTAGGCTCATTTAACTAGCTTCACTTCAACTAAAGAGCTCACTTGTTTTACTTCACTTCAATTAATTAAGCTCAGTTGCTTCATTTCACTTCAACTGATTGGGCTCACTTAGTTAGCTTCACTTCAACAAATAGAGCTGACTTGTTTCACTTCACTTCAACTGATTAGGCTCACTTAACTAGCTTCACTTCAACTAGTAGAGCTCACTTGTTTCACGTCACTTCAATTGATTAAGCTCAGTTGCTGCACTTCACGTCAACTGCTTAGGCTCATTTAACTAGCTTCACTTCAACTAAAGAGCTCACTTGTTTTACTTCACTTCAATTAATTAAGCTCAGTTGCTTCATTTCACTTCAACTGATTGGGCTCACTTAGATAGCTTTACTCCAACTAATAGAGCTCACTTGTTTCACTTCACTTTAATTGATAAAGCTCAGTTGCTGCACTTCACTTCAACTGATTAGGCTCATTTAACTAGCTTCACTTCAACTAAAGAGCTCACTTGTTTTACTTTACTTCAATTAATTAAGCTCAGTTGCTTCACTTCACTTCAACTGATTAGGCTCACTTAACTAGCTTCACTTCAACTAGTAGAGCTCACTTGTTTCACGTCACTTCAATTGATTAAGCTCAGTTGCTTCACTTCAGTTCATTTGATTAAGCTCAGTTACTTCACTTCACTTCAACTGATTGGGCTCACTTAGATAGCTTTACTCCAACTAATAGAGCTCACTTGTTTCACTTCACTTTAATTGATAAAGCTCAGTTGCTTCACTTCACTTTACCTGATTAGGCTTACTTAGCTAGCTTCACTGCAACTAATAGAGCTGACTTGTTTCACTTCACTTCAACTGATAAGGCTCACTTAACTAGCTTCACTTCAACTAATAGAGCTCACTTGTTTCACTTCACTTCAATTGATTAAGCTCAGTTGCTTCACTTCACTTTACCTGATTAGGCTCACTTAACTAGCTTCACTGCAACTAATAGAGCTGACTTGTTTCACTTCACTTCAACTGATTAGACTCATTTAACTAGCTTCACTTCAACTAAAGAGCTCACTTGTTTTACTTCACTTCAATTAATTAAGCTCAGTTGCTTCATTTCACTTCAACTGATTGGGCTCACTTAGTTAGCTTGACTTCAACAAATAGAGCTCACTTGTTTCACTGCACTTAAATCGATTAAGCTCAGTTGCTTCACTTCACTTCAACTGATTGGGTTCACTTGGTTAGCTTGTCCTCAACCAATAGAGCTCATTTATTTCACTTCACTTCAATTGAATAAGCTCAGTTGCTGCACTTCACTTCAACTGATTAGGCTCATTTAACTAGCTTCACTTCAACTAAAGAGCTCACTTGTTTCACTTCACTTCAATTGATTAAGCTCAGTTGCTTCACTTCACTTCAACTGATTAAGCTCAGTTGCTTTGCTTCACTTCAACTGATTAGGCTCACTTAACTAGCTTCACTTCAACTAATAGAGCTCACTTGTTTCACGTCACTTCAATTGATTAAGCTCAGTTGCTTCACTTCAGTTCATTTGATTAAGCTCAGTTACTTCACTTCACTTCAACTGATTGGGCTCACTTAGATAGCTTTACTCCAACTAATAGAGCTCACTTGTTTCACTTCACTTTAATTGATAAAGCTGACTTGTTTCACTTCACTTCAACTGATTAGGCTCACTTAACTAGCTTCACTTCAACTAATAGAGCTCACTTGTTTCACGTCACTTCAATTGATTAAGCTCAGTTGCTGCACTTCACTTCAACTGATTAGGAGTTAAAGTCCTGATCCTTCGGGACTGCGATAAGTAAAACACACACACTTCAGGTTTTACAAATTTTAGTTAAAGTCCTGATCCTTCGGGACTGCGATAAGTAAAACACGCACACTTCAAGTTTTACAAATTTTATTTTAAAAAAAAAATAATTATTCAATTTTACAATTTTTAACTTTACTGGAAAAATTTAATTTTACGAATTGAACTTTAGAAAATTTAAGTTAACAAATTTAACTTTTTAAAACTCGTTTTAATAGCTCGGAACTCAACTTAACTGGAACTGACTCTGATAGTAAATTTCTTTATTTATATATTTTAATAATCTTCAGTTTTCCATTATGAAAGTTCTTTTTGAAAAATGTTTGCGAGGTTTCGCAACAATATTGGTTAAATTGAACGGAAACAGCTCATCAATATTGCATTGGGTTCATAGGTGTAAAAGAACTTTCATATGTTATTGAATTGTCATCAAAATTATGAAAATTATGTGTGAAAGAACTTTCGTTTTTAAAATTGAATTGTCATCAAAATTAGATATAAAAATTAATTGTAGCAAAAATTATGTGTAAAAGAACTTTCATATTTAAAATTTAATTGTCATCAAAAAAATTAATTGTAACAAAATTATGTGTGAACGAACTTTAAAATTGAATTGTCATAAAAATGGTAATGAAGAATTTTATGGAGTTTTCTAGATTATAGGTTTTTTATGGGATGTTGGGTTTGATGTTATAACACCCCCATCGTTAGAGTGAGGCTCCGACGAGCTAATTGTTATGTTAATGTTTTCTTTGGGTTGTGGTTTGCTTGAACATTTTCTTTTTATTTTAATAGCTATTAGTATAATTATAAATAAGATGATAATGGAGCTAATACTTGTGTTTATTATGACAAATTTTTGGCTTTTATGATTCAGTTTTTCTAACTTTTCTCTGTTCTGTATATTTTCTATGTATAAATCGTTAAGATTGAGTTCCTTTACAATTTCTTTTTCCTTAACTTTAGTTACAAAATTTGGCAAGATAATTTTATCATAAAATGTTATTTCGATATTTTCATATGTTTTGTTTTGTATTTCAATTTTACAATTTTTAAATTTAATAAGATAATTTCCTTTTATATTTATATCTAATTTACTACAGTCATGCTTAATTTTGGTTTCTTTTAGATTTTTTGTTAATACAATACCATTTCTTATTTCTATTATTTCCTCTATGTTTTTAAATGATTTTTTACATACTGCTTCTCTTGTTTTAATAATATTATTAACGCAATCATCCGTAATAGAAATTAGGTTCTTCTTTAAATTATCTTTGACTGGTAATTCATAAACGTTATTGTTTTCGTCAACGAGAACTTCCTTCATAGGTAGGAATAAGGATTTGTTTTGAAAGTCTGGGATGGGTTCTATAAGGATCTTCGAAAAACGTGTTTCTGAAAACCAAGGTATGAAAAGAATAATTATGATAGTGCGGTTGTACGATGCTACTGTAGTTTTAATATTTTGATAGCTTTCTATACTTGTAATAAATTTTAACTCATTAATATTAAGAATGTTTGTTGATACAATACCTAATTTACTTGAAAAAAGTATGTGTTCTATGTCGTCTATATGGTTTCTCAGTAAAATCATGTCATGATTTATTTGGTATGCTTGTTGCATTAGCGTGATTTCGTCTTCTACTGTCGCTAGTCTATTAGTAAATTTATTTGTAAATTGGTTGACGAATTTTTCTATTTTTGTCTGTTGAGTCTTTATGTGGGTGGCTATATTTTGTATTTGATCTGATATCTTTTTGTTGATGTCTACTTGCTTGTTATTTTGTTCGATAAGTTTCTCATTGTTATCATAGAATTTGTCTAATGTTGTTTTAATTTCTATTTCGTCTTCATGGTCCATTGTTCCTGCAATATATTTGAGACCTGTACCTATTACGTTCATAAGTCCACGTTTCTCTTTATGGTGAGGTATGATGTTTTCGATTTTAGCTTCTAGTAATACTAAACTTTGTTCAAGAGTATTGTAGATGGGTCCTAACAGGGTGGATTTAGATTTGAGTGATAATATGTTAGTTTTTATAAGGTTTTTTGAGGTTTCGAATTCTGTAATGTTGATAATATGAAGTATTTTGTTATATCCTTTAATGATTTTGACATTTTCTAATTCTAAAGTTATATATCCGTTGTTGTTATTGAAGTCATGTATCTGTATTTCTCCTGCATGGGCTGTTGCTAATAACAGCGCTAGAAAATATAGTAATATTGCTTGCATTTTATAAGTTTATGTGAGTTTCAATTTGAGTTTTCTTGTTGTTGTTTTTTTTTCTACTTTGTTTTTGTTTTACTTTTATAGTGGCGTTATTGATATCTTGGTATTTCTTTTTGGGTTTGATGTGTGTTTTATAATATTTCAGTTGATTATCTGTGTCAACAATGTGCTCGTTATCGATTTTATGTGAATCGATTTTCCTGTATTTTGAATGATTTTTACCACCTCTAATTTCTCTTATGAAATTTTTTCCTTCCTGTACGGGGTGATCTTTTCTATTTTGATTTAAAATTTTTATTACTTTTTGTTTCTTTTGAAGAATTTTTGTATAAATTTCGTTGTATTCCGCTTGATGTATTCTACCGTTGACAAAGTCGATGGGTTTTTTACCTGTTGTAGAATGTATACTATTATTATAAAATATTATAATTTGGAGGATTTTTTCTTCAACTGTTTTTATATGGTTAGTTTGATCATGTTTTAAGAGGCGAATATGTTCATTAATTGTATTATGCAAACGTTCGATGTCTGCATTTGAAGTGTGGTTGCTACTAGAAGTGAAATGAATATCTACGTTAAGGTTTTTTAAAAATTCTCTTAAGGGTATTGCTTTGAATCCTAGTTCATTATCTACTACAATTTTCTTTGTAATACCGAATTGTCCAAAATAATAAGATAATGCTCGTTTAAATTCTGTCCAAGTTCTACCCATTATTTTGATTGCGCAGGCATGTTTGGAAAATTTATCGATAATAGTTAGGAAAAGATGTTTTTGCAGCGTATAAAAAACGTCGACATGAATAATTTCACGGGGACCGTGTGGGGTTTCTGTAATTTTGTATTTGCATTTGGGTGGTTTTCGATCATATTTTTCATGGTTACATATATCGCAATTATTGATAAATTGTGTTATACGTTCTTTCATTTTTGGGTTGTAGTAAGTTGATTTAATCTGATTGAAGACTTCTTCAATCCCCCTGTGGTTATTTCTGAGATGTTCTTCTCTTATTTTTTCTGCTAGTTTCTCTTCATCGGTTATATCTTCCAATAGCACCTTGC
Source organism: Bombylius discolor (assembly GCA_939192795.1). Lineage (NCBI taxonomy): Eukaryota > Metazoa > Arthropoda > Insecta > Diptera > Bombyliidae > Bombylius > Bombylius discolor. The sequence continues at coordinate 28,488,565 of OW584238.1, forward strand.
ATCGAATAATTCTAAATTTCTTGTTATTGGAAAAGTATTGGTAGTAAATATTTTCTAAGGATTTGTAAAATTCTTCATCTTCAATCATAATAGCATTGAGACCGTTTGGATTGAAATGAAGTTTTAATAAAGTGATGACGGTTTGTTTATCTAAAGTTTTCGCAGATATGGTTGTGCGGTTTTTGTCAAATATTTTTTGTTTTTTCATTTTTAATGACCCCGTATTTGTTTTTATTATTATTATTTGATTTTTAAAAACATTGAGTGACGACTTACTATTTGGTATTGGGGATGTTTGTATAGCTACATGTAATTGTGCCGTTGGTTTCTCTATTCTTGACAAAGCGTCAGCATTACTGTTTTTTACGCCTTTTTTATATTGAATTGTGTAGTCGTATTCGGATAATTTTAGGCGCCATCGTACAAGTTTGGAATTTGGTTCCTTTAGGGAAAAGAGCCACGTTAATGGCTTGTGATCTGTTTCTATAATAAATTTTCGACCAAAAAGGTATGGACGAAAATATTTCGTAGCCCAAATTATGGCTAAAAGTTCTTTTTCAATGGTACTGTAATTGATTTCATGGTTGTTTAATGTTCTGCTGGCGTAACAGATAGGGTGATTGTCTTGTGATAGTATAGCACCTAGCGCGTATTGGCTTGCATCTGTAGTAAGTGTGAACACCTTGTTGAAATCGGGATAGCGTAATATTGGGTCGTTGATTAGAATTTCTTTTAAAATTTCAAAGCTATTCTGATACTCAGGATCTGACAAGTTAATTTTTACATCTTTTTTGAGGTATTTCGTCATAGGTTTCGCAATTTTTGAATAATCTTTTATAAATTTGCGATAATACCCTGTAAGGCCTAGAAATTGTTTTATTTGTTTGTTAGTTTTGGGTATTGGGAAGTTTTTTACGCATTCAACTTTTGTTGGATTGGGCTTGATACCCTCAGGGGTAACAATATGCCCAAGAAATTCTGTTTCTCTCTTGAGAAACTCAGATTTATCAATTTGAATTTTGAGATTGACTTCTTTCAATCTTTTAAAAATTTTGTTTATTGAATCAATATGTTCCTGAAGGGATGTCGAGAAAATAATAATATCGTCTAGATATACTAGACATATTTTATTTATAAATTCCTTCAAAACATGATTCATTAATCTTTGGAAGGTTGCGGGAGCCGTCTTGAGACCGAATGGCATCCGTAAGAATTCATAATGGCCATTTTCAACACTGAAAGCGGTCTTATGAATGTCTCGTTCATCAATTTCTATTTGATGAAATCCTTTCGCCAAGTCAAGTGTTGTGAAATATTGGCAGTTGCCTAATTTTTCCAGGATTTCATCTATATTAGGCATTGGATACTTGTCATCGATGGTTATCTCATTTAGTTTACGATAATCGATGACGAGTCTCCACTTCGTTTTATTACTTGCGTCTGCTTTCTTAGGCACAATCCAAATTGGGGCTGAATAAGGAGAATTACTATGACGAATAATCTTTTTATCCAACATTTCTTGGATTTGGTTCTCGACTTCTTTTTTGTGAATGTACGGATAGCGATAGGTTTTACAATGTATAGGGATGTCGTTAGTAGTACGTATTCTATGTTTTATAATATTGGTAAATGTAAGATCAGAATTTTCGGTGTAGAAAATATCAGCGAATTTTTTTATTGTTTTAAAAAGCAAAGTTTTTTCTTCAGAATTTAAATGGTTGGTTCGTAACTGATCAATAGCGTTTTTATTTGTGTTTGCAATAACACAAGAATTTTCATGGTCGATTTTTTGTGTTTTTAAAAGTTGAGAAGTTTCAGATATATTTTCTGCGTTTCCTAGCACATCCTTCTGCGATACGACTAGGTTTGTTTCAATTTTTTTATATGAGGTTTCTGTTTTTTCTTGAGGTGCGAAGTTTATATTTATTTTATTATTTTCAGTAATTAATTGTTTATTTTTATAATCGATGATTGCTTTTATTTCCAATAAGATATTGTTACCAATTAGTCCATCGAATTCATCGTGAAATTGGCATATAAAAAATTCTACTTTATTTGATGAATTTCCTAATTCTTCAAATAAAGGTATATTGACTTTTTCTTTTACTTCTACAATGTGGCTTAAAGTTTTTATTTTTAAGGGTGTTTTGAGTGTCGTCTTCCATTTAGGGTGGCAAAGATTGGGGTTGATAATAGAATGAGTTGCACCGGTGTCAATAATGAATTTTAGTGGTATAGTTTTTGATTTGATTGTTATATAGGGTAATCGGTATTGGAGGCTTGTAATTGAAAATTTTCCGACTGGGGTTGTAGTAAATCTATCTCCATGGGTTCTGGTTTTTCTTTGTTATTATTTTGAGCGCTTATATTATTGTTAGAATTATTAGTAGGCCTAAAGGTATTGTAATTGGGGGTTGTTCTATTGGTATTTGCATTATAAGAAAATTGTCGAGATGTATTGAAATTTTGGCGAGGTGGTGTTTGATTTTCAGAAAATCGTGGTTGTGCTTGGTAGTTTGGTCTATATGTATTGGAATTTTCTTTGTTTTGGGGTTGTTTATGGGTTTGATTTATTCTGTGATTTTGGGTGAAATTTTTCGCCTGGTCTTTATTTATAGGTGGCTTGTATGGTTGAGTTTTTTGTAAAGGGTTATAAAAGGCGTAATTGCATTCGTACAGAATGTTCATTGCTTGTTCTAAGCTTTTGGGGTCTCTACAAAGGATAACAGATCGCATGGGTTCTGGTAATTTATTTCTAAATATCGTTAATGCTGAAAATTTATTTTGTTCAATTAAAGTAGTAAGGTCGTCTTGATCTTCGAAAACTTGTTTTGTTTTCACATTAAGTCGTCTTAAAATATTTTTTAAATCGTTATAAAATTCAACACTATTTGTCTTAAATTTTGTTGCCCGAAGCTCATCAAATAATTCTTCTATAGAGAGCCTGTCACCAAAATTTTTTATTAACGTACGTTTTATATCTACCCAAGAAGTTTCGTGTGAATTAATTTCGATTACCTCTCTTGCTTTACCCCTTAATTTTGATTTTATGTAATCTGAAAATATGCTTTGTGCCAAATCGTTGTACCCAAGGAGTGTTGGGTGTATTTTATCGACTAAATCTATGAAATTTTGAAGATCCTTGAAATCCCCATTGAATTCAGGAAGTTTTGAGAGGTATTTTAAAGGATCAATGTTAAGAGAAAGCATGTTGGGATTTTGTAAAGTAGGAAAAAAGTTGTGTAAAATATTAGAAATTTCTCGTGACCTGTTTCTTGCTAATTCAACTTGTTCTGTTAGGTCAGATAAACTGACTGTGGACATTACTCAAGAATCTTATTTCTAGATTACCGGTTTGCGTTATTACAAAAAAAATTACTTAAAATACACTCCTACAATAACTAATGTTTATGACAATAAAAAAAAATTTCCTATATACTCGAAATTTTGTCTAAATATATGTATAAAAAAAAAAAATTCTGACCTTATAGTATCCTGTTTTGTGTTTTTTTTCTATCTGTTGAGTTTTCCAAATTTTGAAGTTGTAGCGAGTTCCTTTCGATGTTTCTTGGTGGTTTTGTTGATGCTGAGGAGTTCCGTTTTAACAACTTTCAAGTTCGGCTAACTTTTTCTTTATCCTGATGTATTCTTGAAAATCTGCCGTATCTCCTTCTTCGGAGGCGGGGCGGAGAAATTCTTTTAGTTGTTTCTTTAAAGATTTAATTTCTTTGGCTCTATTTCGAGTAACAACCATAGCCGCACAATACAACGTATATTAAAATCGAATCTTTTCGAATTTAATCGATAGCGCAATAAAGTATTAAAATACACACGAAAAACACTCGCGTTGCGCTATCCTACCGACTGCGCCAGTTAAAGTCCTGATCCTTCGGGACTGCGATAAGTAAAACACACACACTTCAGGTTTTACAAATTTTAGTTAAAGTCCTGATCCTTCGGGACTGCGATAAGTAAAACACGCACACTTCAAGTTTTACAAATTTTATTTTAAAAAAAAAATAATTATTCAATTTTACAATTTTTAACTTTACTGGAAAAATTTAATTTTACGAATTGAACTTTAGAAAATTTAAGTTAACAAATTTAACTTTTTAAAACTCGTTTTAATAGCTCGGAACTCAACTTAACTGGAACTGACTCTGATAGTAAATTTCTTTATTTATATATTTTAATAATCTTCAGTTTTCCATTATGAAAGTTCTTTTTGAAAAATGTTTGCGAGGTTTCGCAACAATATTGGTTAAATTGAACGGAAACAGCTCATCAATATTGCATTGGGTTCATAGGTGTAAAAGAACTTTCATATGTTATTGAATTGTCATCAAAATTATGAAAATTATGTGTGAAAGAACTTTCGTTTTTAAAATTGAATTGTCATCAAAATTAGATATAAAAATTAATTGTAGCAAAAATTATGTGTAAAAGAACTTTCATATTTAAAATTTAATTGTCATCAAAAAAATTAATTGTAACAAAATTATGTGTGAACGAACTTTAAAATTGAATTGTCATAAAAATGGTAATGAAGAATTTTATGGAGTTTTCTAGATTATAGGTTTTTTATGGGATGTTGGGTTTGATGTTATAACAATTAGGCTCACTTAACTAGCTTCACTTCAACTAATAGAGCTCACTTGTTTTACGTCACTTCAATTGATTAAGCTCAGTTGCTTCACTTCACTTCAACTGATTGGGCTCACTTAGTTAGCTTCACTTCAACAAATAGAGCTCACTTGCTTCACGTCACTTCAATTGATTAAGCTCAGTTGCTTCACTTCAGTTCATTTGATTAAGCTCAGTTACTTCACTTCACTTCAACTGATTGGGCTCACTTAGATAGCTTTACTCCAACAAATAGAGCTCACTTGTTTCACTTCACTTCAATTGATAAAGCTCAGTTGCTTCACTTCACTTTACCTGATTAGGCTTACTTAGCTAGCTTCACTGCAACTAATAGAGCTGACTTGTTTCACTTCACTTCAACTGATTAGGCTCACTTAACTAGCTTCACTTCAACTAATAGAGCTCACTTGTTTCACGTCACTTCAATTGATTAAGCTCAGTTGCTGCACTTCACTTCAACTGATTAGGCTCACTTAACTAGCTTCACTTCAACTAATAGAGCTCACTTGTTTTACGTCACTTCAATTGATTAAGCTCAGTTGCTGCACTTCACGTCAACTGCTTAGGCTCATTTAACTAGCTTCACTTCAACTAAAGAGCTCACTTGTTTTACTTCACTTCAATTGATTAAGCTCAGTTGCTTCACTTCACTTCAACTGATTGGGCTCACTTAGTTAGCTTCACTTCAACAAATAGAGCTCACTTGTTTCACTGCACTTAAATCGATTAAGCTCAGTTGCTTCACTTCACTTCAACTGATTGGGTTCATTTGGTTAGCTTCACTTCAACCAATAGAGCTCACTTATTTAACTTCACTTCAATTGATTAAGCTCAGTGGCTTCACTTCACTTCAACTGAATAGGCTAAATTAACTAGCTTCACTTCAACTAATAGAGTTCACTTGTGTCACTCCACTTCAATTGATTAAGCTCAATTGTTTGACTTCACTTCAATTGATTAAGCTCAGTTGCTTCACTTCACTTCAACTGATTGGGCTCACTTAATTAGCTTTACTTCAACTTATAGAGCTCACTTGTTTCACTTCACTTCAATTGATTAAGCTCATTTGCTGCACTTCACTTCAACTGATAAGGCTCACTTAATTAGCTTTACTTCAACTAATAGAGCTCACTTGTTTCACGTCACTTCATTTGATTAAGCTCAGTTGCTTCACTTCAGTTCATTTGATTAAGCTCAGTTACTTCACTTCACTTCAACTGATTGGGCTGACTTAGATAGCTTTACTCCAACTAATAGAGCTCACTTGTTTCACTTCACTTCAATTGATAAAGCTCAGTTGCTTCACTTCACTTTACCTGATTAGGCTTACTTAGCTAGCTTCACTGCAACTAATAGAGCTGACTTGTTTCACTTCACTTCAACTGATTAGGCTCACTTAACTAGCTTCACTTCAACTAATAGAGCTCACTTGTTTTACGTCACTTCAATTGATTAAGCTCAGTTGCTGCACTTCACGTCAACTGATTGGGCTCATTTAACTAGCTTCACTTAAACTAAAGAGCTCACTTGTTTTACTTCACTTCAATTGATTAAGCTCAGTTGCTTCACTTCACTTCAATTGATTAAGCTCAGTGGCTTCACTTCACTTCAACTGAATAGGCTAAATTAACTAGCTTCACTTCAACTAATAGAGTTCACTTGTGTCACTCCACTTCAATTGATTAAGCTCAATTGTTTCACTTCACTTCACTTGATTAAGCTCAGTTGCTTCACTTCACTTCAACAGATTGGGCTCACTTAATTAGCTTCACTTCAACTTATAGAGCTCACTTGTTTCGCTTCACTTCAATTGATTAAGCTCAGTTGCTGCATTTCACTTCAACTGAATAGGCTCATTTAACTAGCTTCACTTCATTTAAAGAGCTCACTTGTTTTACTTCACTTCAATTGATTAAGCTCAGTTGCTTCACTTCACTTCAACTGATTGGGCTCACTTAACTAGCTTCACTTCAACTAATAGAGCTCACTTGTTTCACGTCACTTCAATTGATTAAGCTCAATTGTTTCACTTCACTTCACTTGATTAAGCTCAGTTGCTGCACTTCACTTCAACTGATTGGGCTCACTTAGTTAGCTTCACTTCAACAAATAGAGCTCACTTGTTTCACTGCACTTAAATCGATTAAGCTCAGTTGCTTCACTTCACTTCAACTGATTGGGCTCACTTAGTTAGCTTCACTTCAACAAATAGAGCTCACTTGTTTCACTGCACTTAAATCGATTAAGCTCAGTTGCTTCACTTCACTTCAACTGATTGGGTTCACTTGGTTAGCTTCACTTCAACCAATAGAGCTCACTTATTTCACTTCACTTCAATTGATTAAGCTCAGTGGCTTCACTTCACTTCAACTGAATAGGCTCACTTACCAGGCTTCACTTTAACTAATAGAGCTCACTTGTTTCACTTCACTTCAATTGATTAAGCTCAGTTGCTTCACTTCACTTCAACTGATTAAGCTCAGTTGGTTTGCTTCACTTCAACTGATTAGGCTTACTTAGCTAGCTTCACTGGAACTAATAGAGCTCACTTGTTTCACGTCACTTCAATTGATTAAGCTCAATTGTTTCACTTCACTTCACTTGATTAAGCTCAGTTGCTGCACTTCACTTCAACTGATTGGGCTCACTTAGTTAGCTTCACTTCAACAAATAGAGCTCACTTGTTTCACTGCACTTAAATCGATTAAGCTCAGTTGCTTCACTTCACTTCAACTGATTGGGTTCACTTAACTAGCTTCACTTCAACTAATAGAGCTCACTTGTTTCACGTCACTTCAATTGATTAAGCTCAGTTGCATCACTTCAGTTCATTTGATTAAGCTCAGTTACTTCACTTCACTTCAACTGATTGGGCTCACTTAGATAGCTTTACTCCAACTAATAGAGCTCACTTGTTTCACTGCACTTAAATCGATTAAGCTCAGTTGCTTCACTTCACTTCAACTGATTGGGTTCACTTGGTTAGCTTCACTTCAACCAATAGAGCTCACTTATTTCACTTCACTTCAATTGATTAAGCTCAGTGGCTTCACTTCACTTCAACTGAATAGGCTAAATTAACTAGCTTCACTTCAACTAATAGAGTTCACTTGTGTCACTCCACTTCAATTGATTAAGCTCAATTGTTTCACTTCACTTCACTTGATTAAGCTCAGTTGCTTCACTTCACTTCAACTGATTGGGCTCACTTAATTAGCTTCACTTCAACTTATAGAGCTCACTTGTTTCGCTTCACTTCAATTGATTAAGCTCAGTTGCTGCATTTCACTTCAACTGATTAGGCTCATTTAACTAGCTTCACTTCATTTAAAGAGCTCACTTGTTTTACTTCACTTCAATTGATTAAGCTCAGTTGCTTCACTTCACTTCAACTGATTGGGCTCACTTAACAAGCTTCACTTCAACTAATAGAGCTCACTTGTTTCACGTCACTTCAATTGATTAAGCTCAGTTGCATCACTTCAGTTCATTTGATTAAGCTCAGTTACTTCACTTCACTTCAACTGATTGGGCTCACTTAGATAGCTTTACTCCAACTAATAGAGCTCACTTGTTTCACTTCACTTTAATTGATAAAGCTCAGTTGCTGCACTTCACTTCAACTGATTAGGCTCATTTAACTAGCTTCACTTCAACTAAAGAGCTCACTTGTTTTACTTCACTTCAATTAATTAAGCTCAGTTGCTTCATTTCACTTCAACTGATTGGGCTCACTTAGTTAGCTTCACTTCAACAAATAGAGCTCACTTTTTTCACTTCACTTCAACTGATTAGGCTCACTTAACTAGCTTCACTTCAACTAGTAGAGCTCACTTGTTTCACGTCACTTCAATTGATTAAGCTCAGTTGCTTCACTTCAGTTCATTTGATTAAGCTCAGTTACTTCACTTCACTTCAACTGATTGGGCTCACTTAGATAGCTTTACTCCAACTAATAGAGCTCACTTGTTTCACTTCACTTTAATTGATAAAGCTCAGTTGCTTCACTTCACTTTACCTGATTAGGCTTACTTACCTAGCTTCACTGCAACTAATAGAGCTGATTTGTTTCACTTCACTTCAACTGATTAGGCTCACTTAACTAGCTTCACTTCAACTAGTAAAGCTCACTTGTTTCACGTCACTTCAATTGATTAAGCTCAGTTGCTGCACTTCACTTCAACTGATTAGGCTCATTTAACTAGCTTCACTTCAACTAAAGAGCTCACTTGTTTTACTTCACTTCAATTAATTAAGCTCAGTTGCTTCATTTCACTTCAACTGATTGGGCTCACTTAGTTAGCTTCACTTCAACAAATAGAGCTGACTTGTTTCACTTCACTTCAACTGATTAGGCTCACTTAACTAGCTTCACTTCAACTAGTAGAGCTCACTTGTTTCACGTCACTTCAATTGATTAAGCTCAGTTGCTGCACTTCACTTCAACTGATTAGGCTCATTTAACTAGCTTCACTTCAACTAAAGAGCTCACTTGTTTTACTTCACTTCAATTAATTAAGCTCAGTTGCTTCATTTCACTTCAACTGATTGGGCTCACTTAGTTAGCTTCACTTCAACAAATAGAGCTCACTTGTTTCACTTCACTTCAACTGATTAGGCTCACTTAACTAGCTTCACTTCAACTAGAAGAGCTCACTTGTTTCACGTCACTTCAATTGATTAAGCTCAGTTGCTTCACTTCAGTTCATTTGATTAAGCTCAGTTACTTCACTTCACTTCAACTGATTGGGCTCACTTAGATAGCTTTACTCCAACTAATAGAGCTCACTTGTTTCACTTCACTTTAATTGATAAAGCTCAGTTGCTTCACTTCACTTCAACTGATTAAGCTCACTTAGTTAGCTTCACTTCAACAAATAGAGCTGACTTGTTTCACTTCACTTCAACTGATTAGGCTCACTTAACTAGCTTCACTTCAACTAGTAGAGCTCACTTGTTTCACGTCACTTCAATTGATTAAGCTCAGTTGCTGCACTTCACTTCAACTGATTGGGCTCACTTAGTTAGCTTCACTTCAACAAACAGAGCTGACTTGTTTCACTTCACTTTAATTGATAAAGCTCAGTTGCTTCACTTCACTTCAACTGATTAGGCTCATTTAACTAGCTTCACTTCAACTAAAGAGCTCACTTGTTTTACTTCACTTCAATTAATTAAGCTCAGTTGCTTTGCTCACTTCAACTGATTAGGCTCACTTAACTAGCTTTACTTCAACTAATAGAGCTCACTTGTTTCACGTCACTTCAATTGATTAAGCTCAGGTGCTTCACTTCAGTTCATTTGATTAAGCTCAGTTACTTCACTTCACTTCAACTGATTGGGCTCACTTAGATAGCTTTACTCCAACTAATAGAGCTCACTTGTTTCACTTCACTTTAATTGATAAAGCTCAGTTGCTGCACTTCACTTCAACTGATTAGGCTCATTTAACTAGCTTCACTTCAACTAAAGAGCTCACTTGTTTTACTTCACTTCAATTAATTAAGCTCAGTTGCTTCATTTCACTTCAACTGATTGGGCTCACTTAGTTAGCTTCACTTCAACAAATAGAGCTGACTTGTTTCACTTCACTTCAACTGATTAGGCTCACTTAACTAGCTTCACTTCAACTAGTAGAGCTCACTTGTTTCACGTCACTTCAATTGATTAAGCTCAGTTGCTGCACTTCACGTCAACTGCTTAGGCTCATTTAACTAGCTTCACTTCAACTAAAGAGCTCACTTGTTTTACTTCACTTCAATTAATTAAGCTCAGTTGCTTCATTTCACTTCAACTGATTCGGCTCACTTAGATAGCTTTACTCCAACTAATAGAGCTCACTTGTTTCACTTCACTTTAATTGATAAAGCTCAGTTGCTGCACTTCACTTCAACTGATTAGGCTCATTTAACTAGCTTCACTTCAACTAAAGAGCTCACTTGTTTTACTTTACTTCAATTAATTAAGCTCAGTTGCTTCACTTCACTTCAACTGATTAGGCTCACTTAACTAGCTTCACTTCAACTAGTAGAGCTCACTTGTTTCACGTCACTTCAATTGATTAAGCTCAGTTGCTTCACTTCAGTTCATTTGATTAAGCTCAGTTACTTCACTTCACTTCAACTGATTGGGCTCACTTAGATAGCTTTACTCCAACTAATAGAGCTCACTTGTTTCACTTCACTTTAATTGATAAAGCTCAGTTGCTTCACTTCACTTTACCTGATTAGGCTTACTTAGCTAGCTTCACTGCAACTAATAGAGCTGACTTGTTTCACTTCACTTCAACTGATAAGGCTCACTTAACTAGCTTCACTTCAACTAATAGAGCTCACTTGTTTCACTTCACTTCAATTGATTAAGCTCAGTTGCTTCACTTCACTTTACCTGATTAGGCTCACTTAACTAGCTTCACTGCAACTAATAGAGCTGACTTGTTTCACTTCACTTCAACTGATTAGACTCATTTAACTAGCTTCACTTCAACTAAAGAGCTCACTTGTTTTACTTCACTTCAATTAATTAAGCTCAGTTGCTTCATTTCACTTCAACTGATTGGGCTCACTTAGTTAGCTTGACTTCAACAAATAGAGCTCACTTGTTTCACTGCACTTAAATCGATTAAGCTCAGTTGCTTCACTTCACTTCAACTGATTGGGTTCACTTGGTTAGCTTGTCTTCAACCAATAGAGCTCATTTATTTCACTTCACTTCAATTGAATAAGCTCAGTTGCTGCACTTCACTTCAACTGATTAGGCTCATTTAACTAGCTTCACTTCAACTAAAGAGCTCACTTGTTTCACTTCACTTCAATTGATTAAGCTCAGTTGCTTCACTTCACTTCAACTGATTAAGCTCAGTTGCTTTGCTTCACTTCAGCTGATTAGGCTCACTTAACTAGCTTCACTTCAACTAATAGAGCTCACTTGTTTCACGTCACTTCAATTGATTAAGCTCAGTTGCTTCACTTCAGTTCATTTGATTAAGCTCAGTTACTTCACTTCACTTCAACTGATTGGGCTCACTTAGATAGCTTTACTCCAACTAATAGAGCTCACTTGTTTCACTTCACTTTAATTGATAAAGCTGACTTGTTTCACTTCACTTCAACTGATTAGGCTCACTTAACTAGCTTCACTTCAACTAATAGAGCTCACTTGTTTCACGTCACTTCAATTGATTAAGCTCAGTTGCTGCACTTCACTTCAACTGATTAGGCTCACTTAACTAGCTTCACTTCAACTAATAGAGCTCACTTGTTTTACGTCACTTCAATTGATTAAGCTCAGTTGCTTCACTTCACTTCAACTGATTGGGCTCACTTAGTTAGCTTCACTTCAACAAATAGAGCTCACTTGCTTCACGTCACTTCAATTGATTAAGCTCAGTTGCTTCACTTCAGTTCATTTGATTAAGCTCAGTTACTTCACTTCACTTCAACTGATTGGGCTCACTTAGATAGCTTTACTCCAACAAATAGAGCTCACTTGTTTCACTTCACTTCAATTGATAAAGCTCAGTTGCTTCACTTCACTTTACCTGATTAGGCTTACTTAGCTAGCTTCACTGCAACTAATAGAGCTGACTTGTTTCACTTCACTTCAACTGATTAGGCTCACTTAACTAGCTTCACTTCAACTAATAGAGCTCACTTGTTTCACGTCACTTCAATTGATTAAGCTCAGTTGCTGCACTTCACTTCAACTGATTAGGCTCACTTAACTAGCTTCACTTCAACTAATAGAGCTCACTTGTTTTACGTCACTTCAATTGATTAAGCTCAGTTGCTGCACTTCACGTCAACTGCTTAGGCTCATTTAACTAGCTTCACTTCAACTAAAGAGCTCACTTGTTTTACTTCACTTCAATTGATTAAGCTCAGTTGCTTCACTTCACTTCAACTGATTGGGCTCACTTAGTTAGCTTCACTTCAACAAATAGAGCTCACTTGTTTCACTGCACTTAAATCGATTAAGCTCAGTTGCTTCACTTCACTTCAACTGATTGGGTTCATTTGGTTAGCTTCACTTCAACCAATAGAGCTCACTTATTTCACTTCACTTCAATTGATTTAGCTCAGTGGCTTCACTTCACTTCAACTGAATAGGCTAAATTAACTAGCTTCACTTCAACTAATAGAGTTCACTTGTGTCACTCCACTTCAATTGATTAAGCTCAATTGTTTCACTTCACTTCAATTGATTAAGCTCAGTTGCTTCACTTCACTTCAACTGATTGGGCTCACTTAATTAGCTTTACTTCAACTTATAGAGCTCACTTGTTTCACTTCACTTCAATTGATTAAGCTCATTTGCTGCACTTCACTTCAACTGATAAGGCTCACTTAATTAGCTTTACTTCAACTAATAGAGCTCACTTGTTTCACGTCACTTCATTTGATTAAGCTCAGTTGCTTCACTTCAGTTCATTTGATTAAGCTCAGTTACTTCACTTCACTTCAACTGATTGGGCTCACTTAGATAGCTTTACTCCAACTAATAGAGCTCACTTGTTTCACTTCACTTCAATTGATAAAGCTCAGTTGCTTCACTTCACTTTACCTGATTAGGCTTACTTAGCTAGCTTCACTGCAACTAATAGAGCTGACTTGTTTCACTTCACTTCAACTGATTAGGCTCACTTAACTAGCTTCACTTCAACTAATAGAGCTCACTTGTTTTACGTCACTTCAATTGATTAAGCTCAGTTGCTGCACTTCACGTCAACTGATTAGGCTCATTTAACTAGCTTCACTTCAACTAAAGAGCTCACTTGTTTTACTTCACTTCAATTGATTAAGCTCAGTTGCTTCACTTCACTTCAATTGATTAAGCTCAGTGGCTTCACTTCACTTCAACTGAATAGGCTAAATTAACTAGCTTCACTTCAACTAATAGAGTTCACTTGTGTCACTCCACTTCAATTGATTAAGCTCAATTGTTTCACTTCACTTCACTTGATTAAGCTCAGTTGCTTCACTTCACTTCAACTGATTGGGCTCACTTAATTAGCTTCACTTCAACTTATAGAGCTCACTTGTTTCGCTTCACTTCAATTGATTAAGCTCAGTTGCTGCATTTCACTTCAACTGATTAGGCTCATTTAACTAGCTTCACTTCATTTAAAGAGCTCACTTGTTTTACTTCACTTCAATTGATTAAGCTCAGTTGCTTCACTTCACTTCAACTGATTGGGCTCACTTAACTAGCTTCACTTCAACTAATAGAGCTCACTTGTTTCACGTCACTTCAATTGATTAAGCTCAATTGTTTCACTTCACTTCACTTGATTAAGCTCAGTTGCTGCACTTCACTTCAACTGATTGGGCTCACTTAGTTAGCTTCACTTCAACAAATAGAGCTCACTTGTTTCACTGCACTTAAATCGATTAAGCTCAGTTGCTTCACTTCACTTCAACTGATTGGGCTCACTTAGTTAGCTTCACTTCAACAAATAGAGCTCACTTGTTTCACTGCACTTAAATCGATTAAGCTCAGTTGCTTCACTTCACTTCAACTGATTGGGTTCACTTGGTTAGCTTCACTTCAACCAATAGAGCTCACTTATTTCACTTCACTTCAATTGATTAAGCTCAGTGGCTTCACTTCACTTCAACTGAATAGGCTCACTTACCAGGCTTCACTTTAACTAATAGAGCTCACTTGTTTCACTTCACTTCAATTGATTAAGCTCAGTTGCTTCACTTCACTTCAACTGATTAAGCTCAGTTGGTTTGCTTCACTTCAACTGATTAGGCTTACTTAGCTAGCTTCACTGGAACTAATAGAGCTCACTTGTTTCACGTCACTTCAATTGATTAAGCTCAATTGTTTCACTTCACTTCACTTGATTAAGCTCAGTTGCTGCACTTCACTTCAACTGATTGGGCTCACTTAGTTAGCTTCACTTCAACAAATAGAGCTCACTTGTTTCACTGCACTTAAATCGATTAAGCTCAGTTGCTTCACTTCACTTCAACTGATTGGGTTCACTTGGTTAGCTTCACTTCAACCAATAGAGCTCACTTATTTCACTTCACTTCAATTGACTAAGCTCAGTGGCTTCACTTCACTTCAACTGAATAGGCTAAATTAACTAGCTTCACTTCAACTAATAGAGTTCACTTGTGTCACTCCACTTCAATTGATTAAGCTCAATTGTTTCACTTCACTTCACTTGATTAAGCTCAGTTGCTTCACTTCACTTCAACTGATTGGGCTCACTTAATTAGCTTCACTTCAACTTATAGAGCTCACTTGTTTCGCTTCACTTCAATTGATTAAGCTCAGTTGCTGCATTTCACTTCAACTGATTAGGCTCATTTAACTAGCTTCACTTCATTTAAAGAGCTCACTTGTTTTACTTCACTTCAATTGATTAAGCTCAGTTGCTTCACTTCACTTCAACTGATTGGGCTCACTTAACTAGCTTCACTTCAACTAATAGAGCTCACTTGTTTCACGTCACTTCAATTGATTAAGCTCAATTGTTTCACTTCACTTCACTTGATTAAGCTCAGTTGCTGCACTTCACTTCAACTGATTGGGCTCACTTAGTTAGCTTCACTTCAACAAATAGAGCTCACTTGTTTCACTGCACTTAAATCGATTAAGCTCAGTTGCTTCACTTCACTTCAACTGATTGGGCTCACTTAGTTAGCTTCACTTCAACAAATAGAGCTCACTTGTTTCACTGCACTTAAATCGATTAAGCTCAGTTGCTTCACTGCACTTCAACTGATTGGGTTCACTTGGTTAGCTTCACTTCAACCAATAGAGCTCACTTATTTCACTTCACTTCAATTGATTAAGCTCAGTGGCTTCACTTCACTTCAACTGAATAGGCTCACTTACCAGGCTTCACTTTAACTAATAGAGCTCACTTGTTTCACTTCACTTCAATTGATTAAGCTCAGTTGCTTCACTTCACTTCAACTGATTAAGCTCAGTTGGTTTGCTTCACTTCAACAAATAGAGCTCACTTGTTTCACTGCACTTAAATCGATTAAGCTCAGTTGCTTCACTTCACTTCAACTGATTGGGTTCACTTGGTTAGCTTCACTTCAACAAATAGAGCTCACTTATTTCACTTCACTTCAATTGATTAAGCTCAGTGGCTTCACTTCACTTCAACTGAATAGGCTCACTTACCAGGCTTCACTTTAACTAATAGAGCTCACTTGTTTCACTTCACTTCAATTGATTAAGCTCAGTTGCTTCACTTCACTTCAACTGATTGGGCTCACTTAACTAGCTTCACTTCAACTAATAGAGCTCACTTGTTTCACGTCACTTCAATTGATTAAGCTCAATTGTTTCACTTCACTTCACTTGATTAAGCTCACTTAGTTAGCTTCACTTCAACAAATAGAGCTCACTTGTTTCACTGCACTTAAATCGATTAAGCTCAGTTGCTTCACTTTACTTCAACTGATTGGGCTCACTTAGTTAGCTTCACTTCAACAAATAGAGCTCACTTGTTTCACGTCACTTCAATTGATTAAGCTCAATTGTTTCACTTCACTTCACTTGATTAAGCTCAGTTGCTGCACTTCACTTCAACTGATTGGGCTCACTTAGTTAGCTTCACTTCAACAAATAGAGCTCACTTGTTTCACTGCACTTAAATCGATTAAGCTCAGTTGCTTCACTTCACTTCAACTGATTGGGCTCACTTAGTTAGCTTCACTTCAACAAATAGAGCTCACTTGTTTCACTGCACTTAAATCGATTAAGCTCAGTTGCTTCACCTCACTTCAACTGATTGGGTTCACTTGGTTAGCTTCACTTCAACCAATAGAGCTCACTTATTTCACTTCACTTCAATTGATTAAGCTCAGTGGCTTCACTTCACTTCAACTGAATAGGCTCACTTACCAGGCTTCACTTTAACTAATAGAGCTCACTTGTTTCACTGCACTTAAATCGATTAAGCTCAGTTGCTTCACTTCACTTCAACTGATTGGGCTCACTTAGTTAGCTTCACTTCAACAAATAGAGCTCACTTGTTTCACTGCACTTAAATCGATTAAGCTCAGTTGCTTCACTTCACTTCAACTGATTGGGTTCACTTGGTTAGCTTCACTTCAACAAATAGAGCTCACCTATTTCACTTCACTTCAATTGATTAAGCTCAGTGGCTTCACTTCACTTCAACTGAATAGGCTCACTTACCAGGCTTCACTTTAACTAATAGAGCTCACTTGTTTCACTTCACTTCAATTGATTAAGCTCAGTTGCTTCACTTCACTTCAACTGATTGGGCTCACTTAACTAGCTTCACTTCAACTAATAGAGCTCACTTGTTTCACGTCACTTCAATTGATTAAGCTCAATTGTTTCACTTCACTTCACTTGATTAAGCTCAGTTGCTGCACTTCACTTCAACTGATTGGGCTCACTTAGTTAGCTTCACTTCAACAAATAGAGCTCACTTGTTTCACTGCACTTAAATCGATTAAGCTCAGTTGCTTCACTTCACTTCAACTGATTGGGCTCACTTAGTTAGCTTCACTTCAACAAATAGAGCTCACTTGTTTCACTGCACTTAAATCGATTAAGCTCAGTTGCTTCACTTCACTTCAACTGATTGGGTTCACTTGGTTAGCTTCACTGCAACTAATAGAGCTGACTTGTTTCACTTCACTTCAACTGATTAGGCTCACTTAACTAGCTTCACTTCAACTAATAGAGCTCACTTGTTTTACGTCACTTCAATTGATTAAGCTCAGTTGCTGCACTTCACGTCAACTGATTAGGCTCATTTAACTAGCTTCACTTCAACTAAAGAGCTCACTTGTTTTACTTCACTTCAATTGATTAAGCTCAGTTGCTTCACTTCACTTCAACTGATTGGGCTCACTTAGTTAGCTTCACTTCAACAAATAGAGCTCACTTGTTTCACTGCACTTAAATCGATTAAGCTCAGTTGCTTCACTTCACTTCAACTGATTGGGTTCACTTGGTTAGCTTCACTTCAACCAATAGAGCTCACTTATTTCACTTCACTTCAATTGATTAAGCTCAGTGGCTTCACTTCACTTCAACTGAATAGGCTAAATTAACTAGCTTCACTTCAACTAATAGAGTTCACTTGTGTCACTCCACTTCAATTGATTAAGCTCAATTGTTTCACTTCACTTCAATTGATTAAGCTCAGTTGCTTCACTTCACTTCAACTGATTGGGCTCACTTAACTAGCTTCACTGCAACTAATAGAGCTGACTTGTTTCACGTCACTTCAATTGATTAAGGTCAGTTGCTGCACTTCACTTCAACTGATTAGGCTCATTTAACTAGCTTCACTTCATTTAAAGAGCTCACTTGTTTTACTTCACTTCAATTGATTAAGCTCAGTTGCTTCACTTCACTTCAACTGATTGGGCTCACTTAACTAGCTTCACTTCAACTAATAGAGCTCACTTGTTTCACGTCACTTCAATTGATTAAGCTCAGTTGCTGCACTTCACTTCAACTGATTGGGCTCACTTAGTTAGCTTCACTTCAACAAATAGAGCTCACTTGTTTCACTGCACTTAAATCGATTAAGCTCAGTTGCTTCACTTCACTTCAACTGATTGGGTTCACTTGGTAAGCTTCTCATCAACCAATAGAGCTCACTTATTTCACTTCACTTCAATTGATTAAGCTCAGTGGCGTCACTTCACTTCAACTGAATAGGTTAAATTAACTAGCTTCACTTAAACTAATAGAGTTCACTTGTGTCACTTCACTTCAATTGATTAAGCTCAATTGTTTCACTTCACTTCACTTGATTAAGCTCAGTTGCTTCACTTCACTTCAACTGATTGGGCTCACTTAATTAGCTTCACTTCAACTTATAGAGCTCACTTGTTTCGCTTCACTTCAATTGATTAAGCTCAGTGGCTTCACTTCACTTCAACTGAATAGGCTAAATTAACTAGCTTTACTTCAACTAATAGAGTTCACTTGTGTCACTCCACCTCAATTGATTAAGCTCAATTGTTTCACTTCACTTCAACTGATTAAGCTCAGTTGCTTCACTTTATTTCAACTGATTAGGCTCACTTACCAGGCTTCACTTTAACTAATAAAGCTCACTTGTTTCACTTCACTTCAATTGATTAAGCTCAGTTGCTTCACTTCACTTCAACTGATTAAGCTCAGTTGGTTTGCTTCACTTCAACTGATTAGGCTTACTTAGCTAGCTTCACTGGAACTAATAGAGCTGACTTGTTTCACTTCACTTCAACTGATTAGGCTCACTTAACTAGCTTCACTTCAACTAATAGAGCTCACTTGTTTTACGTCACTTCAATTGATTAAGCTCAGTTGCTGCACTTCACGTCAACTGATTAGGCTCATTTAACTAGCTTCACTTCAACTAAAGAGCTCACTTGTTTTACTTCACTTCAATTGATTAAGCTCAGTTGCTTCACTTCACTTCAACTGATTGGGCTCACTTAGTTAGCTTCACTTCAACAAATAGAGCTCACTTGTTTCACTGCACTTAAATCGATTAAGCTCAGTGGCTTCACTTCACTTCAACTGAATAGGCTAAATTAACTAGCTTCACTTCAACTAATAGAGTTCACTTGTGTCACTCCACTTCAATTGATTAAGCTCAATTGTTTCACTTCACTTCACTTGATTAAGCTCAGTTGCTTCACTTCACTTCAACTGATTGGGCTCACTTAATTAGCTTCACTTCAACTTATAGAGCTCACTTGTTTCGCTTCACTTCAATTGATTAAGCCCAGTTGCTGCATTTCACTTCAACTGATTAGGCTCATTTAACTAGCTTCACTTCATTTAAAGAGCTCACTTGTTTTACTTCACTTCAATTGATTAAGCTCAGTTGCTTCACTTCACTTCAACTGATTGGGCTCACTTAACTAGCTTCACTTCAACTAATAGAGCTCACTTGTTTCACATCACTTCAATTGATTAAGCTCAATTGTTTCACTTCAATTCACTTGATTAAGCTCAGTTGCTGCACTTCACTTCAACTGATTGGGCTCACTTAGTTAGCTTCACTTCAACAAATAGAGCTCACTTGTTTCACTGCACTTAAATCGATTAAGCTCAGTTGCTTCACTTCACTTCAACTGATTGGGCTCACTTAACTAGCTTCACTTCAACTAATAGAGCTCACTTGTTTCACGTCACTTCAATTGATTAAGCTCAATTGTTTCACTTCACTTCACTTGATTAAGCTCAGTTGCTGCACTTCACTTCAACTGATTGGGCTCACTTAGTTAGCTTCACTTCAACAAATAGAGCTCACTTGTTTCACTGCACTTAAATCGATTAAGCTCAGTTGCTTCACTTCACTTCAACTGATTGGGTTCACTTGGTTAGCTTCACTTCAACAAATAGAGCTCAGTTATTTCACTTCACTTCAATTGATTAAGCTCAGTGGCTTCACTTCACTTCAACTGAATAGGCTCACTTACCAGGCTTCACTTTAACTAATAGAGCTCACTTGTTTCACTGCACTTAAATCGATTAAGCTCAGTTGCTTCACTTCACTTCAACTGATTGGGCTCACTTAGTTAGCTTCACTTCAACAAATAGAGCTCACTTGTTTCACTGCACTTAAATCGATTAAGCTCAGTTGCTTCACTTCACTTCAACTGATTGGGTTCACTTGGTTAGCTTCACTTCAACAAATAGAGCTCACTTATTTCACTTCACTTCAATTGATTAAGCTCAGTGGCTTCACTTCACTTCAACTGAATAGGCTCACTTACCAGGCTTCACTTTAACTAATAGAGCTCACTTGTTTCACTTCACTTCAATTGATTAAGCTCAGTTGCTTCACTTCACTTCAACTGATTGGGCTCACTTAACTAGCTTCACTTCAACTAATAGAGCTCACTTGTTTCACGTCACTTCAATTGATTAAGCTCAATTGTTTCACTTCACTTCACTTGATTAAGCTCAGTTGCTGCACTTCACTTCAACTGATTGGGCTCACTTAGTTAGCTTCACTTCAACAAATAGAGCTCACTTGTTTCAATGCACTTAAATCGATTAAGCTCAGTTGCTTCACTTCACTTCAACTGATTGGGCTCACTTAATTAGCTTCACTTCAACTTATAGAGCTCACTTGTTTCGCTTCACTTCAATTGATTAAGCTCAGTTGCTGCACTTCACGTCAACTGATTAGGCTCATTTAACTAGCTTCACTTCAACTAAAGAGCTCACTTGTTTTACTTCACTTCAATTGATTAAGCTCAGTTGCTTAACTTCACTTCAACTGATTGGGCTCACTTAGTTAGCTTCACTTCAACAAATAGAGCTCACTTGTTTCACTGCACTTAAATCGATTAAGCTCAGTTGCTTCACTTCACTTCAACTGATTGAGTTCACTTGGTTAGCTTCACTTCAACCAATAGAGCTCACTTATTTCACTTCACTTCAATTGATTAAGCTCAGTGGCTTCACTTCACTTCAACTGAATAGGCTAAATTAACTAGCTTCACTTCAACTAATAGAGTTCACTTGTGTCACTCCACTTCAATTGATTAAGCTCAATTGTTTCACTTCACTTCACTTGATTAAGCTCAGTTGCTGCACTTCACTTCAACTGATTGGGCTCACTTAGTTAGCTTCACTTCAACAAATAGAGCTCACTTGTTTCACTGCACTTAAATCGATTAAGCTCAGTTGCTTCACTTCACTTCAACTGATTGGGTTCACTTGGTTAGCTTCTCATCAACCAATAGAGCTCACTTATTTCACTTCACTTCAATTGATTAAGCTCAGTGGCGTCACTTCACTTCAACTGAATAGGTTAAATTAACTAGCTTCACTTCAACTAATAGAGTTCACTTGTGTCACTTCACTTCAATTGATTAAGCTCAATTGTTTCACTTCACTTCACTTGATTAAGCTCAGTTGCTTCACTTAACTTCAACTGATTGGGCTCACTTAATTAGCTTCTCATCAACCAATAGAGCTCACTTATTTCACTTCACTTCAATTGATTAAGCTCAGTGGCGTCACTTCACTTCAACTGAATAGGTTAAATTAACTAGCTTTACTTCAACTAATAGAGTTCACTTGTGTCACTTCACTTCAATTGATTAAGCTCAATTGTTTCACTTCACTTCACTTGATTAAGCTCAGTTGCTTCACTTCACTTCAACTGATTGAGCTCACTTAATTAGCTTCACTTCAACTTATAGAGCTCACTTGTTTCGCTTCACTTCAATTGATTAAGCTCAGTGGCTTCACTTCACTTCAACTGAATAGGCTAAATTAACTAGCTTTACTTCAACTAATAGAGTTCACTTGTGTCACTCCACCTCAATTGATTAAGCTCAATTGTTTCACTTCACTTCAACTGATTAAGCTCAGTTGCTTCACTTTATTTCAACTGATTAGGCTCACTTACCAGGCTTCACTTTAACTAATAGAGCTCACTTGTTTCACTTCACTTCAATTGATTAAGCTCAGTTGCTTCACTTCACTTCAACTGATTGGGTTCACTTGGTTAGCTTCTCATCAACCAATAGAGCTCACTTATTTCACTTCACTTCAACTGATTAAGCTCAGTGGCGTCACTTCACTTCAACTGAATAGGTTAAATTAACTAGCTTCACTTCAACTAATAGAGTTCACTTGTGTCACTTCACTTCAATTGATTAAGCTCAATTGTTTCACTTCACTTCACTTGATTAAGCTCAGTTGCTTCACTTCACTTCAACTGATTGGGCTCACTTAATTAGCTTCACTTCAACTTATAGAGCTCACTTGTTTCGCTTCACTTCAATTGATTAAGCTCAGTGGCTTCACTTCACTTCAACTGAATAGGCTAAATTAACTAGCTTTACTTCAACTAATAGAGTTCACTTGTGTCACTCCACCTCAATTGATTAAGCTCACTTGTTCCACTTCACTTCAATTGATTAAGCTCAGTTGCTTCACTTCAGTTAAATTGATTAAGCTCAGTTGCTTAACCTCACTTCAACTACATAGGCTTAATTAACTAGCTTCTCTTCAACTAATAGAGCTCACTTGTTTCACTTCACTTCAATTGATTAAGCTCAGTTTCTTCACATCACTTCAACTGATTGGGTTCACTTGGTTAGCTTCACTTCAACCAATAGAGCTCACTTATTTCACTTCACTTCAATTGATTAAGCTCAGTGGCTTCACTTCACTTCAACTACATAGGCTTAATTAACTAGCTTCTCTTCAACTAATAGAGCTCACTTGTTTCACTTCACTTCAATTGATTAAGCTCAATTGTTTCACTTCACTTCACTTGATTAAGCTCAGTTGCTTCACTTCACTTCAACTGATTGGGTTCACTTGGTTAGCTTCACTTCAACCAATAGAGCTCACTTATTTCACTTCACTTCAATTGATTAAGCTCAGTGGCTTCACTTCACTTCAACTGAATAGGCTAAATTAACTAGCTTCACTTCAACTAATAGAGTTCACTTGTGTCACTCCACTTCAATTGATTAAGCTCAATTGTTTCACTTCACTTCACTTGATTAAGCTCAGTTGCTGCACTTCACTTAAACTGATTGGGCTCACTTAGTTAGCTTCACTTCAACAAATAGAGCTCACTTGTTTCACTGCACTTAAATCGATTAAGCTCAGTTGCTTCACTTCACTTCAACTGATTGGGCTCACTTAATTAGCTTCACTTCAACTTATAGAGCTCACTTGTTTCGCTTCACTTCAATTGATTAAGCTAAGTGGCTTCACTTCACTTCAACTGAATAGGCTAAATTAACTAGCTTTACTTCAACTAATAGAGTTCACTTGTGTCACTTCACTTCAATTGATTAAGCTCAATTGTTTCACTTCACTTCACTTGATTAAGCTCAGTTGCTTCACTTCACTTCAACTGATTGAGCTCACTTAATTAGCTTCACTTCAACTTATAGAGCTCACTTGTTTCGCTTCACTTCAATTGATTAAGCTCAGTGGCTTCACTTCACTTCAACTGAATAGGCTAAATTAACTAGCTTTACTTCAACTAATAGAGTTCACTTGTGTCACTCCACCTCAATTGATTAAGCTCAATTGTTTCACTTCACTTCAACTGATTAAGCTCAGTTGCTTCACTTTATTTCAACTGATTAGGCTCACTTACCAGGCTTCACTTTAACTAATAGAGCTCACTTGTTTCACTTCACTTCAATTGATTAAGCTCAGTTGCTTCACTTCACTTCAACTGATTGGGTTCACTTGGTTAGCTTCTCATCAACCAATAGAGCTCACTTATTTCACTTCACTTCAATTGATTAGGCTCAGTGGCGTCACTTCACTTCAACTGAATAGGTTAAATTAACTAGCTTCACTTCAACTAATAGAGTTCACTTGTGTCACTTCACTTCAATTGATTAAGCTCAATTGTTTCACTTCACTTCACTTGATTAAGCTCAGTTGCTTCACTTCACTTCAACTGATTGGGCTCACTTAATTAGCTTCACTTCAACTTATAGAGCTCACTTGTTTCGCTTCACTTCAATTGATTAAGCTCAGTGGCTTCACTTCACTTCAACTGAATAGGCTAAATTAACTAGCTTTACTTCAACTAATAGAGTTCACTTGTGTCACTCCACCTCAATTGATTAAGCTCACTTGTTCCACTTCACTTCAATTGATTAAGCTCAGTTGCTTCACTTCAGTTAAATTGATTAAGCTCAGTTGCTTAACCTCACTTCAACTACATAGGCTTAATTAACTAGCTTCTCTTCAACTAATAGAGCTCACTTGTTTCACTTCACTTCAATTGATTAAACTCAGTTTCTTCACATCACTTCAACTGATTCGGATCACTTCGTGCGCTTAACTTCAACTAAAAGAGCTCACTTGTTCCACATCACATCAATTGATTAGGCTCAGTTGCTTCACTTCACTTTAACTGATTGGGCTCACTTAGATAGCTTTACTCCAACTAATAGAGCTCACTTGTTTCACTTCACTTCAACTGATTGGGTTCACTTAGATAGCTTTACTCCAAATAATAGAGCTCACTTGTTTCACTTCACTTCAATTGATAAAGTTCAGTTGCTTCACTTCACTTTACCTGATTAGGCTCACTTAACTAGCTTTACTTCAACTAATAGAGCTCACTTGTTTCACGTCACTTCAATTGATTAAGCTCACTTGCTTCACTTCACTTCAACTGATTGGGCTCACTTAGTTAGCTTCACTTCAACAAAAAGAGCTCACTTGTTTAACTACACTTCAATTGATTAAGCTCAGTTGCTTCACTTCACTTCAACTGAATAGGCTTAATTAACTAGCTTCTCTTCAACTAATAGAGCTCACTTGTTTCACTTCACTTCAATTGATTAAGCTCAGTTGCTTCACATCACTTCAATTGATTTGGCTCACTTAGATAGCTTTACTCCAACTAATAGAGCTCACTTGTTTTACTACACTTCAATTGATTAAGCTCAGTTGCTTCACTTCACTTCAACTGAATAGGCTTAATTAACTAGCTTCTCTTCAACTAATAGAGCTCACTTGTTTCACTTCACTTCAATTGATTATGCTCAGTTGCTTCACTTCACTTCAACTGATTGGGCTCACTTAGTTAGCTTCACTTCAACAAATAGAGCTCACTTGTTTTACTACACTTCAATTGATTAAGCTCAGTTGCTTCACTTCACTTCAACTGAATAGGCTTAATTAACTAGCTTCTCTTCAACTAATAGAGCTCACTTGTTTCACTTCACTTTAATTGATTAAGCTCAGTTGCTTCACATCACTTCAACTGATTGGGCTCACTTAGATAGCTTTACTCCAACTAATAGAGCTCACTTGTTTTACTACACTTCAATTGATTAAGCTCAGTTGCTTCACTTCACTTCAACTGATTGGGCTCACTTAGTTAGCTTCACTTCAACAAATAGAGCTCACTTGTTTTACTACACTTCAATTGATTAAGCTCAGTTGCTTCACTTCACTTCAACTGAATAGGCTTAATTAACTAGCTTCTCTTCAACTAATAGAGCTCACTTGTTTCACTTCACTTCAATTGATTAAGCTCAGTTGCTTCACATCACTTCAACTGATTGGGCTCACTTAGATAGCTTTACTCCAACTAATAGAGCTCACTTGTTTCACTTCACTTCAACTGATTGGGCTCACTTAGTTAGCTTCACTTCAACAAATAGAGCTCACTTGTTTTACTACACTTCAATTGATTAAGCTCAGTTGCTTCACTTCACTTCAACTGAATAGGCTTAATTAACTAGCTTCTCTTCAACTAATAGAGCTCACTTGTTTCACTTCACTTTAATTGATTAAGCTCAGTTGCTTCACATCACTTCAACTGATTGGGCTCACTTAGATAGCTTTACTCCAACTAATAGAGCTCACTTGTTTCACTTCACTTCAATTGATTAAGCTCAGTTGCTTCACATCACTTCAATTGATTGGGCTCACTTAGATAGCTTTACTCCAACTAATAGAGCTCACTTGTTTTACTACACTTCAATTGATTAAGCTCAGTTGCTTCACTTCACTTCAACTGAATAGGCTTAATTAACTAGCTTCTCTTCAACTAATAGAGCTCACTTGTTTCACTTCACTTCAATTGATTATGCTCAGTTGCTTTATTTCGCTTCAACTGATTGGGCTCACTTAGTTAGCTTCACTTCAACAAATAGAGCTCACTTGTTTTACTACACTTCAATTGATTAAGCTCAGTTGCTTCACTTCACTTCAACTGAATAGGCTTAATTAACTAGCTTCTCTTCAACTAATAGAGCTCACTTGTTTCACTTCACTTTAATTGATTAAGCTCAGTTGCTTCACATCACTTCAACTGATTGGGCTCACTTAGATAGCTTTACTCCAACTAATAGAGCTCACTTGTTTTACTACACTTCAATTGATTAAGCTCAGTTGCTTCACTTCACTTCAACTGAATAGGCTTAATTAACTAGCTCCACTTCAACTAATAGAGCTCACTTGTTTCACTTCACTTTAATTGATTAAGCTCAGTTGCTTCACATCACTTCAACTGATTGGGCTCACTTAGATAGCTTTACTCCAACTAATAGAGCTCACTTGTTTTACTACACTTCAATTGATTAAGCTCAGTTGCTTCACTTCACTTCAACTGAATAGGCTTAATTAACTAGCTCCACTTCAACTAAAGAGCACACTTGTTTTACTTCACTTCAATTGATTAAGCTCAGTTGCTTCACTTCACTTCAACTGATTGGGCTCACTTAGTTAGCTTCACTTCAACAAATAGAGCTCACTTGTTTTACTACACTTCAATTGATTTAGCTCAGTTGCTTCACTTCACTTCAACTGAATAGGCTTATTTAACTAGCTTCTCTTCAACTAATAGAGCTCACTTGTTTCACTTCACTTCAATTGATTAAGCTCAGTTGTTTCACATCACTTCAATTGATTGGGCTCACTTAGATAGCTTTACTCCAACTAATAGAGCTCACTTGTTTTACTACACTTCAATTGATTAAGCTCAGTTGCTTCACTTCACTTCAACTGAATAGGCTTAATTAACTAGCTCCACTTCAACTAATAGAGCTCACTTGTTTCACTTCACTTTAATTGATTAAGCTCAGTTGCTTCACATCACTTCAACTGATTGGGCTCACTTAGATAGCTTTACTCCAACTAATAGAGCTCACTTGTTTTACTACACTTCAATTGATTAAGCTCAGTTGCTTCACTTCACTTCAACTGAATAGGCTTAATTAACTAGCTCCACTTCAACTAAAGAGCACACTTGTTTTACTTCACTTCAATTGATTAAGCTCAGTTGCTTCACTTCACTTCAACTGATTGGGCTCACTTAGTTAGCTTCACTTCAACAAATAGAGCTCACTTGTTTTACTGCACTTAAATCGATTAAGCTCAGTGGCTTCACTTCACTTCAACTGAATAGGCTAAATTAACTAGCTTCACTTCAACTAATAGAGTTCACTTGTGTCACTCCACTTCAATTGATTAAGCTCAATTGTTTCACTTCACTTCACTTGATTAAGCTCAGTTGCTGCACTTCACTTCAACTGATTGGGCTCACTTAGTTAGCTTCACTTCAACAAATAGAGCTCACTTGTTTCACTGCACTTAAATCGATTAAGCTCAGTTGCTTCACTTCACTTCAACTGATTGGGTTCACTTGGTTAGCTTCTCATCAACCAATAGAGCTCACTTATTTCACTTCACTTCAATTGATTAAGCTCAGTGGCGTCACTTCACTTCAACTGAATAGGTTAAATTAACTAGCTTCACTTCAACTAATAGAGTTCACTTGTGTCACTTCACTTCAATTGATTAAGCTCAATTGTTTCACTTCACTTCACTTGATTAAGCTCAGTTGCTTCACTTCACTTCAACTGATTGGGCTCACTTAATTAGCTTCACTTCAACTTATAGAGCTCACTTGTTTCGCTTCACTTCAATTGATTAAGCTAAGTGGCTTCACTTCACTTCAACTGAATAGGCTAAATTAACTAGCTTTACTTCAACTAATAGAGTTCACTTGTGTCACTTCACTTCAATTGATTAAGCTCAATTGTTTCACTTCACTTCACTTGATTAAGCTCAGTTGCTTCACTTCACTTCAACTGATTGAGCTCACTTAATTAGCTTCACTTCAACTTATAGAGCTCACTTGTTTCGCTTCACTTCAATTGATTAAGCTCAGTGGCTTCACTTCACTTCAACTGAATAGGCTAAATTAACTAGCTTTACTTCAACTAATAGAGTTCACTTGTGTCACTCCACCTCAATTGATTAAGCTCAATTGTTTCACTTCACTTCAACTGATTAAGCTCAGTTGCTTCACTTTATTTCAACTGATTAGGCTCACTTACCAGGCTTCACTTTAACTAATAGAGCTCACTTGTTTCACTTCACTTCAATTGATTAAGCTCAGTTGCTTCACTTCACTTCAACTGATTGGGTTCACTTGGTTAGCTTCTCATCAACCAATAGAGCTCACTTATTTCACTTCACTTCAATTGATTAGGCTCAGTGGCGTCACTTCACTTCAACTGAATAGGTTAAATTAACTAGCTTCACTTCAACTAATAGAGTTCACTTGTGTCACTTCACTTCAATTGATTAAGCTCAATTGTTTCACTTCACTTCA
This sequence comes from Bombylius discolor, assembly GCA_939192795.1. Classification (NCBI taxonomy): domain Eukaryota; kingdom Metazoa; phylum Arthropoda; class Insecta; order Diptera; family Bombyliidae; genus Bombylius; species Bombylius discolor. The sequence goes on from OW584238.1 coordinate 28,517,303, forward strand.
CTTGATTAAGCTCAGTTGCTTCACTTCACTTCAACTGATTGGGCTCACTTAATTAGCTTCACTTCAACTTATAGAGCTCACTTGTTTCGCTTCACTTCAATTGATTAAGCTCAGTGGCTTCACTTCACTTCAACTGAATAGGCTAAATTAACTAGCTTTACTTCAACTAATAGAGTTCACTTGTGTCACTCCACCTCAATTGATTAAGCTCACTTGTTCCACTTCACTTCAATTGATTAAGCTCAGTTGCTTCACTTCAGTTAAATTGATTAAGCTCAGTTGCTTAACCTCACTTCAACTACATAGGCTTAATTAACTAGCTTCTCTTCAACTAATAGAGCTCACTTGTTTCACTTCACTTCAATTGATTAAACTCAGTTTCTTCACATCACTTCAACTGATTCGGATCACTTCGTGCGCTTAACTTCAACTAAAAGAGCTCACTTGTTCCACATCACATCAATTGATTAGGCTCAGTTGCTTCACTTCACTTTAACTGATTGGGCTCACTTAGATAGCTTTACTCCAACTAATAGAGCTCACTTGTTTCACTTCACTTCAACTGATTGGGTTCACTTAGATAGCTTTACTCCAAATAATAGAGCTCACTTGTTTCACTTCACTTCAATTGATAAAGTTCAGTTGCTTCACTTCACTTTACCTGATTAGGCTCACTTAACTAGCTTTACTTCAACTAATAGAGCTCACTTGTTTCACGTCACTTCAATTGATTAAGCTCACTTGCTTCACTTCACTTCAACTGATTGGGCTCACTTAGTTAGCTTCACTTCAACAAAAAGAGCTCACTTGTTTAACTACACTTCAATTGATTAAGCTCAGTTGCTTCACTTCACTTCAACTGAATAGGCTTAATTAACTAGCTTCTCTTCAACTAATAGAGCTCACTTGTTTCACTTCACTTCAATTGATTAAGCTCAGTTGCTTCACATCACTTCAATTGATTTGGCTCACTTAGATAGCTTTACTCCAACTAATAGAGCTCACTTGTTTTACTACACTTCAATTGATTAAGCTCAGTTGCTTCACTTCACTTCAACTGAATAGGCTTAATTAACTAGCTTCTCTTCAACTAATAGAGCTCACTTGTTTCACTTCACTTCAATTGATTATGCTCAGTTGCTTCACTTCACTTCAACTGATTGGGCTCACTTAGTTAGCTTCACTTCAACAAATAGAGCTCACTTGTTTTACTACACTTCAATTGATTAAGCTCAGTTGCTTCACTTCACTTCAACTGAATAGGCTTAATTAACTAGCTTCTCTTCAACTAATAGAGCTCACTTGTTTCACTTCACTTTAATTGATTAAGCTCAGTTGCTTCACATCACTTCAACTGATTGGGCTCACTTAGATAGCTTTACTCCAACTAATAGAGCTCACTTGTTTTACTACACTTCAATTGATTAAGCTCAGTTGCTTCACTTCACTTCAACTGATTGGGCTCACTTAGTTAGCTTCACTTCAACAAATAGAGCTCACTTGTTTTACTACACTTCAATTGATTAAGCTCAGTTGCTTCACTTCACTTCAACTGAATAGGCTTAATTAACTAGCTTCTCTTCAACTAATAGAGCTCACTTGTTTCACTTCACTTCAATTGATTAAGCTCAGTTGCTTCACATCACTTCAACTGATTGGGCTCACTTAGATAGCTTTACTCCAACTAATAGAGCTCACTTGTTTCACTTCACTTCAACTGATTGGGCTCACTTAGTTAGCTTCACTTCAACAAATAGAGCTCACTTGTTTTACTACACTTCAATTGATTAAGCTCAGTTGCTTCACTTCACTTCAACTGAATAGGCTTAATTAACTAGCTTCTCTTCAACTAATAGAGCTCACTTGTTTCACTTCACTTTAATTGATTAAGCTCAGTTGCTTCACATCACTTCAACTGATTGGGCTCACTTAGATAGCTTTACTCCAACTAATAGAGCTCACTTGTTTCACTTCACTTCAATTGATTAAGCTCAGTTGCTTCACATCACTTCAATTGATTGGGCTCACTTAGATAGCTTCACTTCAACAAATAGAGCTCACTTGTTTTACTACACTTCAATTGATTAAGCTCAGTTGCTTCACTTCACTTCAACTGAATAGGCTTAATTAACTAGCTTCTCTTCAACTAATAGAGCTCACTTGTTTCACTTCACTTCAATTGATTATGCTCAGTTGCTTTATTTCGCTTCAACTGATTGGGCTCACTTAGTTAGCTTCACTTCAACAAATAGAGCTCACTTGTTTTACTACACTTCAATTGATTAAGCTCAGTTGCTTCACTTCACTTCAACTGAATAGGCTTAATTAACTAGCTTCTCTTCAACTAATAGAGCTCACTTGTTTCACTTCACTTTAATTGATTAAGCTCAGTTGCTTCACATCACTTCAACTGATTGGGCTCACTTAGATAGCTTTACTCCAACTAATAGAGCTCACTTGTTTTACTACACTTCAATTGATTAAGCTCAGTTGCTTCACTTCACTTCAACTGAATAGGCTTAATTAACTAGCTCCACTTCAACTAATAGAGCTCACTTGTTTCACTTCACTTTAATTGATTAAGCTCAGTTGCTTCACATCACTTCAACTGATTGGGCTCACTTAGATAGCTTTACTCCAACTAATAGAGCTCACTTGTTTTACTACACTTCAATTGATTAAGCTCAGTTGCTTCACTTCACTTCAACTGAATAGGCTTAATTAACTAGCTCCACTTCAACTAAAGAGCACACTTGTTTTACTTCACTTCAATTGATTAAGCTCAGTTGCTTCACTTCACTTCAACTGATTGGGCTCACTTAGTTAGCTTCACTTCAACAAATAGAGCTCACTTGTTTTACTACACTTCAATTGATTTAGCTCAGTTGCTTCACTTCACTTCAACTGAATAGGCTTATTTAACTAGCTTCTCTTCAACTAATAGAGCTCACTTGTTTCACTTCACTTCAATTGATTAAGCTCAGTTGTTTCACATCACTTCAATTGATTGGGCTCACTTAGATAGCTTTACTCCAACTAATAGAGCTCACTTGTTTTACTACACTTCAATTGATTAAGCTCAGTTGCTTCACTTCACTTCAACTGAATAGGCTTAATTAACTAGCTTCTCTTCAACTAATAGAGCTCACTTGTTTCACTTCACTTCAATTGATTATGCTCAGTTGCTTCACTTCATTTCAACTGATTGGGCTCACTTAGTTAGCTTCACTTCAACAAATAGAGCTCACTTGTTTTACTACACTTCAATTGATTAAGCTCAGTTGCTTCACTTCACTTCAACTGAATAGGCTTAATTAACTAGCTTCTCTTCAACTAATAGAGCTCACTTGTTTCACTTCACTTTAATTGATTAAGCTCAGTTGCTTCACATCACTTCAACTGATTGGGCTCACTTAGATAGCTTTACTCCAACTTATAGAGCTCACTTGTTTTACTACACTTCAATTGATTAAGCTCAGTTGCTTCACTTCACTTCAACTGAATAGGCTTAATTAACTAGCTCCACTTCAACTAAAGAGCTCACTTGTTTTACTTCACTTCAATTGATTAAGCTCAGTTGCTTCACTTCACTTCAACTGATTGGGCTCACTTAGTTAGCTTTACTCCAAATAATAGAGCTCACTTGTTTCACTTCACTTCAATTGATTAAGCTCAGTTGCTTCACTTCACTTCAACTGAATAGGCTTAATTAACTAGCTTCTCTTCAACTAATAGAGCTCACTTGTTTTACTTTACTTCAATTAATTAAGCTCAGTTGCTTCACTTCACTTCAACTGATTAGGCTCACTTAACTAGCTTCACTTCAACTAGTAGAGCTCACTTGTTTCACGTCACTTCAATTGATTAAGCTCAGTTGCTTCACTTCAGTTCATTTGATTAAGCTCAGTTACTTCACTTCACTTCAACTGATTGGGCTCACTTAGATAGCTTCTCTTCAACTAATAGAGCTGACTTGTTTCACTTCACTTCAACTGATTAGGCTCACTTAACTAGCTTCACTTCAATTGATTAAGCTCAGTTGCTGCACTTCACGTCAACTGCTTAGGCTCATTTAACTAGCTTCACTTCAACTAAAGAGCTCACTTGTTTTACTTCACTTCAATTAATTAAGCTCAGTTGCTTCATTTCACTTCAACTGATTGGGCTCACTTAGATAGCTTTACTCCAACTAATAGAGCTCACTTGTTTCACTTCACTTTAATTGATAAAGCTCAGTTGCTGCACTTCACTTCAACTGATTAGGCTCATTTAACTAGCTTCACTTCAACTAAAGAGCTCACTTGTTTTACTTTACTTCAATTAATTAAGCTCAGTTGCTTCACTTCACTTCAACTGATTAGGCTCACTTAACTAGCTTCACTTCAACTAGTAGAGCTCACTTGTTTCACGTCACTTCAATTGATTAAGCTCAGTTGCTTCACTTCAGTTCATTTGATTAAGCTCAGTTACTTCACTTCACTTCAACTGATTGGGCTCACTTAGATAGCTTTACTCCAACTAATAGAGCTCACTTGTTTCACTTCACTTTAATTGATAAAGCTCAGTTGCTTCACTTCACTTTACCTGATTAGGCTTACTTAGCTAGCTTCACTGCAACTAATAGAGCTGACTTGTTTCACTTCACTTCAACTGATAAGGCTCACTTAACTAGCTTCACTTCAACTAATAGAGCTCACTTGTTTCACTTCACTTCAATTGATTAAGCTCAGTTGCTTCACTTCACTTTACCTGATTAGGCTCACTTAACTAGCTTCACTGCAACTAATAGAGCTGACTTGTTTCACTTCACTTCAACTGATTAGACTCATTTAACTAGCTTCACTTCAACTAAAGAGCTCACTTGTTTTACTTCACTTCAATTAATTAAGCTCAGTTGCTTCATTTCACTTCAACTGATTGGGCTCACTTAGTTAGCTTGACTTCAACAAATAGAGCTCACTTGTTTCACTGCACTTAAATCGATTAAGCTCAGTTGCTTCACTTCACTTCAACTGATTGGGTTCACTTGGTTAGCTTGTCCTCAACCAATAGAGCTCATTTATTTCACTTCACTTCAATTGAATAAGCTCAGTTGCTGCACTTCACTTCAACTGATTAGGCTCATTTAACTAGCTTCACTTCAACTAAAGAGCTCACTTGTTTCACTTCACTTCAATTGATTAAGCTCAGTTGCTTCACTTCACTTCAACTGATTAAGCTCAGTTGCTTTGCTTCACTTCAACTGATTAGGCTCACTTAACTAGCTTCACTTCAACTAATAGAGCTCACTTGTTTCACGTCACTTCAATTGATTAAGCTCAGTTGCTTCACTTCAGTTCATTTGATTAAGCTCAGTTACTTCACTTCACTTCAACTGATTGGGCTCACTTAGATAGCTTTACTCCAACTAATAGAGCTCACTTGTTTCACTTCACTTTAATTGATAAAGCTGACTTGTTTCACTTCACTTCAACTGATTAGGCTCACTTAACTAGCTTCACTTCAACTAATAGAGCTCACTTGTTTCACGTCACTTCAATTGATTAAGCTCAGTTGCTGCACTTCACTTCAACTGATTAGGCTCACTTAACTAGCTTCACTTCAACTAATAGAGCTCACTTGTTTTACGTCACTTCAATTGATTAAGCTCAGTTGCTTCACTTCACTTCAACTGATTGGGCTCACTTAGTTAGCTTCACTTCAACAAATAGAGCTCACTTGCTTCACGTCACTTCAATTGATTAAGCTCAGTTGCTTCACTTCAGTTCATTTGATTAAGCTCAGTTACTTCACTTCACTTCAACTGATTGGGCTCACTTAGATAGCTTTACTCCAACAAATAGAGCTCACTTGTTTCACTTCACTTCAATTGATAAAGCTCAGTTGCTTCACTTCACTTTACCTGATTAGGCTTACTTAGCTAGCTTCACTGCAACTAATAGAGCTGACTTGTTTCACTTCACTTCAACTGATTAGGCTCACTTAACTAGCTTCACTTCAACTAATAGAGCTCACTTGTTTCACGTCACTTCAATTGATTAAGCTCAGTTGCTGCACTTCACTTCAACTGATTAGGCTCACTTAACTAGCTTCACTTCAACTAATAGAGCTCACTTGTTTTACGTCACTTCAATTGATTAAGCTCAGTTGCTGCACTTCACGTCAACTGCTTAGGCTCATTTAACTAGCTTCACTTCAACTAAAGAGCTCACTTGTTTTACTTCACTTCAATTGATTAAGCTCAGTTGCTTCACTTCACTTCAACTGATTGGGCTCACTTAGTTAGCTTCACTTCAACAAATAGAGCTCACTTGTTTCACTGCACTTAAATCGATTAAGCTCAGTTGCTTCACTTCACTTCAACTGATTGGGTTCATTTGGTTAGCTTCACTTCAACCAATAGAGCTCACTTATTTAACTTCACTTCAATTGATTAAGCTCAGTGGCTTCACTTCACTTCAACTGAATAGGCTAAATTAACTAGCTTCACTTCAACTAATAGAGTTCACTTGTGTCACTCCACTTCAATTGATTAAGCTCAATTGTTTCACTTCACTTCAATTGATTAAGCTCAGTTGCTTCACTTCACTTCAACTGATTGGGCTCACTTAATTAGCTTTACTTCAACTTATAGAGCTCACTTGTTTCACTTCACTTCAATTGATTAAGCTCATTTGCTGCACTTCACTTCAACTGATAAGGCTCACTTAATTAGCTTTACTTCAACTAATAGAGCTCACTTGTTTCACGTCACTTCATTTGATTAAGCTCAGTTGCTTCACTTCAGTTCATTTGATTAAGCTCAGTTACTTCACTTCACTTCAACTGATTGGGCTGACTTAGATAGCTTTACTCCAACTAATAGAGCTCACTTGTTTCACTTCACTTCAATTGATAAAGCTCAGTTGCTTCACTTCACTTTACCTGATTAGGCTTACTTAGCTAGCTTCACTGCAACTAATAGAGCTGACTTGTTTCACTTCACTTCAACTGATTAGGCTCACTTAACTAGCTTCACTTCAACTAATAGAGCTCACTTGTTTTACGTCACTTCAATTGATTAAGCTCAGTTGCTGCACTTCACGTCAACTGATTGGGCTCATTTAACTAGCTTCACTTAAACTAAAGAGCTCACTTGTTTTACTTCACTTCAATTGATTAAGCTCAGTTGCTTCACTTCACTTCAATTGATTAAGCTCAGTGGCTTCACTTCACTTCAACTGAATAGGCTAAATTAACTAGCTTCACTTCAACTAATAGAGTTCACTTGTGTCACTCCACTTCAATTGATTAAGCTCAATTGTTTCACTTCACTTCACTTGATTAAGCTCAGTTGCTTCACTTCACTTCAACAGATTGGGCTCACTTAATTAGCTTCACTTCAACTTATAGAGCTCACTTGTTTCGCTTCACTTCAATTGATTAAGCTCAGTTGCTGCATTTCACTTCAACTGATTAGGCTCATTTAACTAGCTTCACTTCATTTAAAGAGCTCACTTGTTTTACTTCACTTCAATTGATTAAGCTCAGTTGCTTCACTTCACTTCAACTGATTGGGCTCACTTAACTAGCTTCACTTCAACTAATAGAGCTCACTTGTTTCACGTCACTTCAATTGATTAAGCTCAATTGTTTCACTTCACTTCACTTGATTAAGCTCAGTTGCTGCACTTCACTTCAACTGATTGGGCTCACTTAGTTAGCTTCACTTCAACAAATAGAGCTCACTTGTTTCACTGCACTTAAATCGATTAAGCTCAGTTGCTTCACTTCACTTCAACTGATTGGGCTCACTTAGTTAGCTTCACTTCAACAAATAGAGCTCACTTGTTTCACTGCACTTAAATCGATTAAGCTCAGTTGCTTCACTTCACTTCAACTGATTGGGTTCACTTGGTTAGCTTCACTTCAACCAATAGAGCTCACTTATTTCACTTCACTTCAATTGATTAAGCTCAGTGGCTTCACTTCACTTCAACTGAATAGGCTCACTTACCAGGCTTCACTTTAACTAATAGAGCTCACTTGTTTCACTTCACTTCAATTGATTAAGCTCAGTTGCTTCACTTCACTTCAACTGATTAAGCTCAGTTGGTTTGCTTCACTTCAACTGATTAGGCTTACTTAGCTAGCTTCACTGGAACTAATAGAGCTCACTTGTTTCACGTCACTTCAATTGATTAAGCTCAATTGTTTCACTTCACTTCACTTGATTAAGCTCAGTTGCTGCACTTCACTTCAACTGATTGGGCTCACTTAGTTAGCTTCACTTCAACAAATAGAGCTCACTTGTTTCACTGCACTTAAATCGATTAAGCTCAGTTGCTTCACTTCACTTCAACTGATTGGGTTCACTTAACTAGCTTCACTTCAACTAATAGAGCTCACTTGTTTCACGTCACTTCAATTGATTAAGCTCAGTTGCATCACTTCAGTTCATTTGATTAAGCTCAGTTACTTCACTTCACTTCAACTGATTGGGCTCACTTAGATAGCTTTACTCCAACTAATAGAGCTCACTTGTTTCACTGCACTTAAATCGATTAAGCTCAGTTGCTTCACTTCACTTCAACTGATTGGGTTCACTTGGTTAGCTTCACTTCAACCAATAGAGCTCACTTATTTCACTTCACTTCAATTGATTAAGCTCAGTGGCTTCACTTCACTTCAACTGAATAGGCTAAATTAACTAGCTTCACTTCAACTAATAGAGTTCACTTGTGTCACTCCACTTCAATTGATTAAGCTCAATTGTTTCACTTCACTTCACTTGATTAAGCTCAGTTGCTTCACTTCACTTCAACTGATTGGGCTCACTTAATTAGCTTCACTTCAACTTATAGAGCTCACTTGTTTCGCTTCACTTCAATTGATTAAGCTCAGTTGCTGCATTTCACTTCAACTGATTAGGCTCATTTAACTAGCTTCACTTCATTTAAAGAGCTCACTTGTTTTACTTCACTTCAATTGATTAAGCTCAGTTGCTTCACTTCACTTCAACTGATTGGGCTCACTTAACTAGCTTCACTTCAACTAATAGAGCTCACTTGTTTCACGTCACTTCAATTGATTAAGCTCAGTTGCATCACTTCAGTTCATTTGATTAAGCTCAGTTACTTCACTTCACTTCAACTGATTGGGCTCACTTAGATAGCTTTACTCCAACTAATAGAGCTCACTTGTTTCACTTCACTTTAATTGATAAAGCTCAGTTGCTGCACTTCACTTCAACTGATTAGGCTCATTTAACTAGCTTCACTTCAACTAAAGAGCTCACTTGTTTTACTTCACTTCAATTAATTAAGCTCAGTTGCTTCATTTCACTTCAACTGATTGGGCTCACTTAGTTAGCTTCACTTCAACAAATAGAGCTCACTTTTTTCACTTCACTTCAACTGATTAGGCTCACTTAACTAGCTTCACTTCAACTAGTAGAGCTCACTTGTTTCACGTCACTTCAATTGATTAAGCTCAGTTGCTTCACTTCAGTTCATTTGATTAAGCTCAGTTACTTCACTTCACTTCAACTGATTGGGCTCACTTAGATAGCTTTACTCCAACTAATAGAGCTCACTTGTTTCACTTCACTTTAATTGATAAAGCTCAGTTGCTTCACTTCACTTTACCTGATTAGGCTTACTTAGCTAGCTTCACTGCAACTAATAGAGCTGACTTGTTTCACTTCACTTCAACTGATTAGGCTCACTTAACTAGCTTCACTTCAACTAGTAAAGCTCACTTGTTTCACGTCACTTCAATTGATTAAGCTCAGTTGCTGCACTTCACTTCAACTGATTAGGCTCATTTAACTAGCTTCACTTCAACTAAAGAGCTCACTTGTTTTACTTCACTTCAATTAATTAAGCTCAGTTGCTTCATTTCACTTCAACTGATTGGGCTCACTTAGTTAGCTTCACTTCAACAAATAGAGCTGATTTGTTTCACTTCACTTCAACTGATTAGGCTCACTTAACTAGCTTCACTTCAACTAGTAGAGCTCACTTGTTTCACGTCACTTCAATTGATTAAGCTCAGTTGCTGCACTTCACTTCAACTGATTAGGCTCATTTAACTAGCTTCACTTCAACTAAAGAGCTCACTTGTTTTACTTCACTTCAATTAATTAAGCTCAGTTGCTTCATTTCACTTCAACTGATTGGGCTCACTTAGTTAGCTTCACTTCAACAAATAGAGCTCACTTGTTTCACTTCACTTCAACTGATTAGGCTCACTTAACTAGCTTCACTTCAACTAGAAGAGCTCACTTGTTTCACGTCACTTCAATTGATTAAGCTCAGTTGCTTCACTTCAGTTCATTTGATTAAGCTCAGTTACTTCACTTCACTTCAACTGATTGGGCTCACTTAGATAGCTTTACTCCAAATAATAGAGCTCACTTGTTTCACTTCACTTTAATTGATAAAGCTCAGTTGCTTCACTTCACTTCAACTGATTAGGCTCATTTAACTAGCTTCACTTCAACTAAAGAGCTCACTTGTTTTACTTCACTTCAATTAATTAAGCTCAGTTGCTTCATTTCACTTCAACTGATTGGGCTCACTTAGTTAGCTTCACTTCAACAAATAGAGCTCACTTGTTTCACTTCACTTCAACTGATTAGGCTCACTTAACTAGCTTCACTTCAACTAGTAGAGCTCACTTGTTTCACGTCACTTCAATTGATTAAGCTCAGTTGCTTCACTTCAGTTCATTTGATTAAGCTCAGTTACTTCACTTCACTTCAACTGATTGGGCTCACTTAGATAGCTTTACTCCAACTAATAGAGCTCACTTGTTTCACTTCTCTTTAATTGATAAAGCTCAGTTGCTTCACTTCACTTCAACTGATTAAGCTCACTTAGTTAGCTTCACTTCAACAAATAGAGCTGACTTGTTTCACTTCACTTCAACTGATTAGGCTCACTTAACTAGCTTCACTTCAACTAGTAGAGCTCACTTGTTTCACGTCACTTCAATTGATTAAGCTCAGTTGCTGCACTTCACTTCAACTGATTGGGCTCACTTAGTTAGCTTCACTTCAACAAACAGAGCTGACTTGTTTCACTTCACTTTAATTGATAAAGCTCAGTTGCTTCACTTCACTTCAACTGATTAGGCTCATTTAACTAGCTTCACTTCAACTAAAGAGCTCACTTGTTTTACTACACTTCAATTAATTAAGCTCAGTTGCTTTGCTCACTTCAACTGATTAGGCTCACTTAACTAGCTTTACTTCAACTAATAGAGCTCACTTGTTTCACGTCACTTCAATTGATTAAGCTCAGGTGCTTCACTTCAGTTCATTTGATTAAGCTCAGTTACTTCACTTCACTTCAACTGATTGGGCTCACTTAGATAGCTTTACTCCAACTAATAGAGCTCACTTGTTTCACTTCACTTTAATTGATAAAGCTCAGTTGCTGCACTTCACTTCAACTGATTAGGCTCATTTAACTAGCTTCACTTCAACTAAAGAGCTCACTTGTTTTACTTCACTTCAATTAATTAAGCTCAGTTGCTTCATTTCACTACAACTGATTGGGCTCACTTAGTTAGCTTCACTTCAACAAATAGAGCTGACTTGTTTCACTTCACTTCAACTGATTAGGCTCACTTAACTAGCTTCACTTCAACTAGTAGAGCTCACTTGTTTCACGTCACTTCAATTGATTAAGCTCAGTTGCTGCACTTCACGTCAACTGCTTAGGCTCATTTAACTAGCTTCACTTCAACTAAAGAGCTCACTTGTTTTACTTCACTTCAATTAATTAAGCTCAGTTGCTTCATTTCACTTCAACTGATTCGGCTCACTTAGATAGCTTTACTCCAACTAATAGAGCTCACTTGTTTCACTTCACTTTAATTGATAAAGCTCAGTTGCTGCACTTCACTTCAACTGATTAGGCTCATTTAACTAGCTTCACTTCAACTAAAGAGCTCACTTGTTTTACTTTACTTCAATTAATTAAGCTCAGTTGCTTCACTTCACTTCAACTGATTAGGCTCACTTAACTAGCTTCACTTCAACTAGTAGAGCTCACTTGTTTCACGTCACTTCAATTGATTAAGCTCAGTTGCTTCACTTCAGTTCATTTGATTAAGCTCAGTTACTTCACTTCACTTCAACTGATTGGGCTCACTTAGATAGCTTTACTCCAACTAATAGAGCTCACTTGTTTCACTTCACTTTAATTGATAAAGCTCAGTTGCTTCACTTCACTTTACCTGATTAGGCTTACTTAGCTAGCTTCACTGCAACTAATAGAGCTGACTTGTTTCACTTCACTTCAACTGATAAGGCTCACTTAACTAGCTTCACTTCAACTAATAGAGCTCACTTGTTTCACTTCACTTCAATTGATTAAGCTCAGTTGCTTCACTTCACTTTACCTGATTAGGCTCACTTAACTAGCTTCACTGCAACTAATAGAGCTGACTTGTTTCACTTCACTTCAACTGATTAGACTCATTTAACTAGCTTCACTTCAACTAAAGAGCTCACTTGTTTTACTTCACTTCAATTAATTAAGCTCAGTTGCTTCATTTCACTTCAACTGATTGGGCTCACTTAGTTAGCTTGACTTCAACAAATAGAGCTCACTTGTTTCACTGCACTTAAATCGATTAAGCTCAGTTGCTTCACTTCACTTCAACTGATTGGGTTCACTTGGTTAGCTTGTCTTCAACCAATAGAGCTCATTTATTTCACTTCACTTCAATTGAATAAGCTCAGTTGCTGCACTTCACTTCAACTGATTAGGCTCATTTAACTAGCTTCACTTCAACTAAAGAGCTCACTTGTTTCACTTCACTTCAATTGATTAAGCTCAGTTGCTTCACTTCACTTCAACTGATTAAGCTCAGTTGCTTTGCTTCACTTCAGCTGATTAGGCTCACTTAACTAGCTTCACTTCAACTAATAGAGCTCACTTGTTTCACGTCACTTCAATTGATTAAGCTCAGTTGCTTCACTTCAGTTCATTTGATTAAGCTCAGTTACTTCACTTCACTTCAACTGATTGGGCTCACTTAGATAGCTTTACTCCAACTAATAGAGCTCACTTGTTTCACTTCACTTTAATTGATAAAGCTGACTTGTTTCACTTCACTTCAACTGATTAGGCTCACTTAACTAGCTTCACTTCAACTAATAGAGCTCACTTGTTTCACGTCACTTCAATTGATTAAGCTCAGTTGCTGCACTTCACTTCAACTGATTAGGCTCACTTAACTAGCTTCACTTCAACTAATAGAGCTCACTTGTTTTACGTCACTTCAATTGATTAAGCTCAGTTGCTTCACTTCACTTCAACTGATTGGGCTCACTTAGTTAGCTTCACTTCAACAAATAGAGCTCACTTGCTTCACGTCACTTCAATTGATTAAGCTCAGTTGCTTCACTTCAGTTCATTTGATTAAGCTCAGTTACTTCACTTCACTTCAACTGATTGGGCTCACTTAGATAGCTTTACTCCAACAAATAGAGCTCACTTGTTTCACTTCACTTCAATTGATAAAGCTCAGTTGCTTCACTTCACTTTACCTGATTAGGCTTACTTAGCTAGCTTCACTGCAACTAATAGAGCTGACTTGTTTCACTTCACTTCAACTGATTAGGCTCACTTAACTAGCTTCACTTCAACTAATAGAGCCACTTGTTTCACGTCACTTCAATTGATTAAGCTCAGTTGCTGCACTTCACTTAAACTGATTAGGCTCACTTAACTAGCTTCACTTCAACTAATAGAGCTCACTTGTTTTACGTCACTTCAATTGATTAAGCTCAGTTGCTGCACTTCACGTCAACTGCTTAGGCTCATTTAACTAGCTTCACTTCAACTAAAGAGCTCACTTGTTTTACTTCACTTCAATTGATTAAGCTCAGTTGCTTCACTTCACTTCAACTGATTGGGCTCACTTAGTTAGCTTCACTTCAACAAATAGAGCTCACTTGTTTCACTGCACTTAAATCGATTAAGCTCAGTTGCTTCACTTCACTTCAACTGATTGGGTTCATTTGGTTAGCTTCACTTCAACCAATAGAGCTCACTTATTTCACTTCACTTCAATTGATTTAGCTCAGTGGCTTCACTTCACTTCAACTGAATAGGCTAAATTAACTAGCTTCACTTCAACTAATAGAGTTCACTTGTGTCACTCCACTTCAATTGATTAAGCTCAATTGTTTCACTTCACTTCAATTGATTAAGCTCAGTTGCTTCACTTCACTTCAACTGATTGGGCTCACTTAATTAGCTTTACTTCAACTTATAGAGCTCACTTGTTTCACTTCACTTCAATTGATTAAGCTCATTTGCTGCACTTCACTTCAACTGATAAGGCTCACTTAATTAGCTTTACTTCAACTAATAGAGCTCACTTGTTTCACGTCACTTCATTTGATTAAGCTCAGTTGCTTCACTTCAGTTCATTTGATTAAGCTCAGTTACTTCACTTCACTTCAACTGATTGGGCTCACTTAGATAGCTTTACTCCAACTAATAGAGCTCACTTGTTTCACTTCACTTCAATTGATAAAGCTCAGTTGCTTCACTTCACTTTACCTGATTAGGCTTACTTAGCTAGCTTCACTGCAACTAATAGAGCTGACTTGTTTCACTTCACTTCAACTGATTAGGCTCACTTAACTAGCTTCACTTCAACTAATAGAGCTCACTTGTTTTACGTCACTTCAATTGATTAAGCTCAGTTGCTGCACTTCACGTCAACTGATTAGGCTCATTTAACTAGCTTCACTTCAACTAAAGAGCTCACTTGTTTTACTTCACTTCAATTGATTAAGCTCAGTTGCTTCACTTCACTTCAATTGATTAAGCTCAGTGGCTTCACTTCACTTCAACTGAATAGGCTAAATTAACTAGCTTCACTTCAACTAATAGAGTTCACTTGTGTCACTCCACTTCAATTGATTAAGCTCAATTGTTTCACTTCACTTCACTTGATTAAGCTCAGTTGCTTCACTTCACTTCAACTGATTGGGCTCACTTAATTAGCTTCACTTCAACTTATAGAGCTCACTTGTTTCGCTTCACTTCAATTGATTAAGCTCAGTTGCTGCATTTCACTTCAACTGATTAGGCTCATTTAACTAGCTTCACTTCATTTAAAGAGCTCACTTGTTTTACTTCACTTCAATTGATTAAGCTCAGTTGCTTCACTTCACTTCAACTGATTGGGCTCACTTAACTAGCTTCACTTCAACTAATAGAGCTCACTTGTTTCACGTCACTTCAATTGATTAAGCTCAATTGTTTCACTTCACTTCACTTGATTAAGCTCAGTTGCTGCACTTCACTTCAACTGATTGGGCTCACTTAGTTAGCTTCACTTCAACAAATAGAGCTCACTTGTTTCACTGCACTTAAATCGATTAAGCTCAGTTGCTTCACTTCACTTCAACTGATTGGGCTCACTTAGTTAGCTTCACTTCAACAAATAGAGCTCACTTGTTTCACTGCACTTAAATCGATTAAGCTCAGTTGCTTCACTTCACTTCAACTGATTGGGTTCACTTGGTTAGCTTCACTTCAACCAATAGAGCTCACTTATTTCACTTCACTTCAATTGATTAAGCTCAGTGGCTTCACTTCACTTCAACTGAATAGGCTCACTTACCAGGCTTCACTTTAACTAATAGAGCTCACTTGTTTCACTTCACTTCAATTGATTAAGCTCAGTTGCTTCACTTCACTTCAACTGATTAAGCTCAGTTGGTTTGCTTCACTTCAACTGATTAGGCTTACTTAGCTAGCTTCACTGGAACTAATAGAGCTCACTTGTTTCACGTCACTTCAATTGATTAAGCTCAATTGTTTCACTTCACTTCACTTGATTAAGCTCAGTTGCTGCACTTCACTTCAACTGATTGGGCTCACTTAGTTAGCTTCACTTCAACAAATAGAGCTCACTTGTTTCACTGCACTTAAATCGATTAAGCTCAGTTGCTTCACTTCACTTCAACTGATTGGGTTCACTTGGTTAGCTTCACTTCAACCAATAGAGCTCACTTATTTCACTTCACTTCAATTGATTAAGCTCAGTGGCTTCACTTCACTTCAACTGAATAGGCTAAATTAACTAGCTTCACTTCAACTAATAGAGTTCACTTGTGTCACTCCACTTCAATTGATTAAGCTCAATTGTTTCACTTCACTTCACTTGATTAAGCTCAGTTGCTTCACTTCACTTCAACTGATTGGGCTCACTTAATTAGCTTCACTTCAACTTATAGAGCTCACTTGTTTCGCTTCACTTCAATTGATTAAGCTCAGTTGCTGCATTTCACTTCAACTGATTAGGCTCATTTAACTAGCTTCACTTCATTTAAAGAGCTCACTTGTTTTACTTCACTTCAATTGATTAAGCTCAGTTGCTTCACTTCACTTCAACTGATTGGGCTCACTTAACTAGCTTCACTTCAACTAATAGAGCTCACTTGTTTCACGTCACTTCAATTGATTAAGCTCAATTGTTTCACTTCACTTCACTTGATTAAGCTCAGTTGCTGCACTTCACTTCAACTGATTGGGCTCACTTAGTTAGCTTCACTTCAACAAATAGAGCTCACTTGTTTCACTGCACTTAAATCGATTAAGCTCAGTTGCTTCACTTCACTTCAACTGATTGGGCTCACTTAGTTAGCTTCACTTCAACAAATAGAGCTCACTTGTTTCACTGCACTTAAATCGATTAAGCTCAGTTGCTTCACTGCACTTCAACTGATTGGGTTCACTTGGTTAGCTTCACTTCAACCAATAGAGCTCACTTATTTCACTTCACTTCAATTGATTAAGCTCAGTGGCTTCACTTCACTTCAACTGAATAGGCTCACTTACCAGGCTTCACTTTAACTAATAGAGCTCACTTGTTTGACTTCACTTCAATTGATTAAGCTCAGTTGCTTCACTTCACTTCAACTGATTAAGCTCAGTTGGTTTGCTTCACTTCAACAAATAGAGCTCACTTGTTTCACTGCACTTAAATCGATTAAGCTCAGTTGCTTCACTTCACTTCAACTGATTGGGTTCACTTGGTTAGCTTCACTTCAACAAATAGAGCTCACTTATTTCACTTCACTTCAATTGATTAAGCTCAGTGGCTTCACTTCACTTCAACTGAATAGGCTCACTTACCAGGCTTCACTTTAACTAATAGAGCTCACTTGTTTCACTTCACTTCAATTGATTAAGCTCAGTTGCTTCACTTCACTTCAACTGATTGGGCTCACTTAACTAGCTTCACTTCAACTAATAGAGCTCACTTGTTTCACGTCACTTCAATTGATTAAGCTCAATTGTTTCACTTCACTTCACTTGATTAAGCTCACTTAGTTAGCTTCACTTCAACAAATAGAGCTCACTTGTTTCACTGCACTTAAATCGATTAAGCTCAGTTGCTTCACTTTACTTCAACTGATTGGGCTCACTAAGTTAGCTTCACTTCAACAAATAGAGCTCACTTGTTTCACGTCACTTCAATTGATTAAGCTCAATTGTTTCACTTCACTTCACTTGATTAAGCTCAGTTGCTGCACTTCACTTCAACTGATTGGGCTCACTTAGTTAGCTTCACTTCAACAAATAGAGCTCACTTGTTTCACTGCACTTAAATCGATTAAGCTCAGTTGCTTCACTTCACTTCAACTGATTGGGCTCACTTAGTTAGCTTCACTTCAACAAATAGAGCTCACTTGTTTCACTGCACTTAAATCGATTAAGCTCAGTTGCTTCACCTCACTTCAACTGATTGGGTTCACTTGGTTAGCTTCACTTCAACCAATAGAGCTCACTTATTTCACTTCACTTCAATTGATTAAGCTCAGTGGCTTCACTTCACTTCAACTGAATAGGCTCACTTACCAGGCTTCACTTTAACTAATAGAGCTCACTTGTTTCACTGCACTTAAATCGATTAAGCTCAGTTGCTTCACTTCACTTCAACTGATTGGGCTCACTTAGTTAGCTTCACTTCAACAAATAGAGCTCACTTGTTTCACTGCACTTAAATCGATTAAGCTCAGTTGCTTCACTTCACTTCAACTGATTGGGTTCACTTGGTTAGCTTCACTTCAACAAATAGAGCTCACCTATTTCACTTCACTTCAATTGATTAAGCTCAGTGGCTTCACTTCACTTCAACTGAATAGGCTCACTTACCAGGCTTCACTTTAACTAATAGAGCTCACTTGTTTCACTTCACTTCAATTGATTAAGCTCAGTTGCTTCACTTCACTTCAACTGATTGGGCTCACTTAACTAGCTTCACTTCAACTAATAGAGCTCACTTGTTTCACGTCACTTCAATTGATTAAGCTCAATTGTTTCACTTCACTTCACTTGATTAAGCTCAGTTGCTGCACTTCACTTCAACTGATTGGGCTCACTTAGTTAGCTTCACTTCAACAAATAGAGCTCACTTGTTTGACTGCACTTAAATCGATTAAGCTCAGTTGCTTCACTTCACTTCAACTGATTGGGCTCACTTAGTTAGCTTCACTTCAACAAATAGAGCTCACTTGTTTCACTGCACTTAAATCGATTAAGCTCAGTTGCTTCACTTCACTTCAACTGATTGGGTTCACTTGGTTAGCTTCACTGCAACTAATAGAGCTGACTTGTTTCACTTCACTTCAACTGATTAGGCTCACTTAACTAGCTTCACTTCAACTAATAGAGCTCACTTGTTTTACGTCACTTCAATTGATTAAGCTCAGTTGCTGCACTTCACGTCAACTGATTAGGCTCATTTAACTAGCTTCACTTCAACTAAAGAGCTCACTTGTTTTACTTCACTTCAATTGATTAAGCTCAGTTGCTTCACTTCACTTCAACTGATTGGGCTCACTTAGTTAGCTTCACTTCAACAAATAGAGCTCACTTGTTTCACTGCACTTAAATCGATTAAGCTCAGTTGCTTCACTTCACTTCAACTGATTGGGTTCACTTGGTTAGCTTCACTTCAACCAATAGAGCTCACTTATTTCACTTCACTTCAATTGATTAAGCTCAGTGGCTTCACTTCACTTCAACTGAATAGGCTAAATTAACTAGCTTCACTTCAACTAATAGAGTTCACTTGTGTCACTCCACTTCAATTGATTAAGCTCAATTGTTTCACTTCACTTCAATTGATTAAGCTCAGTTGCTTCACTTCACTTCAACTGATTGGGCTCACTTAACTAGCTTCACTGCAACTAATAGAGCTGACTTGTTTCACGTCACTTCAATTGATTAAGGTCAGTTGCTGCACTTCACTTCAACTGATTAGGCTCATTTAACTAGCTTCACTTCATTTAAAGAGCTCACTTGTTTTACTTCACTTCAATTGATTAAGCTCAGTTGCTTCACTTCACTTCAACTGATTGGGCTCACTTAACTAGCTTCACTTCAACTAATAGAGCTCACTTGTTTCACGTCACTTCAATTGATTAAGCTCAGTTGCTGCACTTCACTTCAACTGATTGGGCTCACTTAGTTAGCTTCACTTCAACAAATAGAGCTCACTTGTTTCACTGCACTTAAATCGATTAAGCTCAGTTGCTTCACTTCACTTCAACTGATTGGGTTCACTTGGTAAGCTTCTCATCAACCAATAGAGCTCACTTATTTCACTTCACTTCAATTGATTAAGCTCAGTGGCGTCACTTCACTTCAACTGAATAGGTTAAATTAACTAGCTTCACTTAAACTAATAGAGTTCACTTGTGTCACTTCACTTCAATTGATTAAGCTCAATTGTTTCACTTCACTTCACTTGATTAAGCTCAGTTGCTTCACTTCACTTCAACTGATTGGGCTCACTTAATTAGCTTCACTTCAACTTATAGAGCTCACTTGTTTCGCTTCACTTCAATTGATTAAGCTCAGTGGCTTCACTTCACTTCAACTGAATAGGCTAAATTAACTAGCTTTACTTCAACTAATAGAGTTCACTTGTGTCACTCCACCTCAATTGATTAAGCTCAATTGTTTCACTTCACTTCAACTGATTAAGCTCAGTTGCTTCACTTTATTTCAACTGATTAGGCTCACTTACCAGGCTTCACTTTAACTAATAAAGCTCACTTGTTTCACTTCACTTCAATTGATTAAGCTCAGTTGCTTCACTTCACTTCAACTGATTAAGCTCAGTTGGTTTGCTTCACTTCAACTGATTAGGCTTACTTAGCTAGCTTCACTGGAACTAATAGAGCTGACTTGTTTCACTTCACTTCAACTGATTAGGCTCACTTAACTAGCTTCACTTCAACTAATAGAGCTCACTTGTTTTACGTCACTTCAATTGATTAAGCTCAGTTGCTGCACTTCACGTCAACTGATTAGGCTCATTTAACTAGCTTCACTTCAACTAAAGAGCTCACTTGTTTTACTTCACTTCAATTGATTAAGCTCAGTTGCTTCACTTCACTTCAACTGATTGGGCTCACTTAGTTAGCTTCACTTCAACAAATAGAGCTCACTTGTTTCACTGCACTTAAATCGATTAAGCTCAGTGGCTTCACTTCACTTCAACTGAATAGGCTAAATTAACTAGCTTCACTTCAACTAATAGAGTTCACTTGTGTCACTCAACTTCAATTGATTAAGCTCAATTGTTTCACTTCACTTCACTTGATTAAGCTCAGTTTCTTCACTTCACTTCAACTGATTGGGCTCACTTAATTAGCTTCACTTCAACTTATAGAGCTCACTTGTTTCGCTTCACTTCAATTGATTAAGCCCAGTTGCTGCATTTCACTTCAACTGATTAGGCTCATTTAACTAGCTTCACTTCATTTAAAGAGCTCACTTGTTTTACTTCACTTCAATTGATTAAGCTCAGTTGCTTCACTTCACTTCAACTGATTGGGCTCACTTAACTAGCTTCACTTCAACTAATAGAGCTCACTTGTTTCACATCACTTCAATTGATTAAGCTCAATTGTTTCACTTCAATTCACTTGATTAAGCTCAGTTGCTGCACTTCACTTCAACTGATTGGGCTCACTTAGTTAGCTTCACTTCAACAAATAGAGCTCACTTGTTTCACTGCACTTAAATCGATTAAGCTCAGTTGCTTCACTTCACTTCAACTGATTGGGCTCACTTAACTAGCTTCACTTCAACTAATAGAGCTCACTTGTTTCACGTCACTTCAATTGATTAAGCTCAATTGTTTCACTTCACTTCACTTGATTAAGCTCAGTTGCTGCACTTCACTTCAACTGATTGGGCTCACTTAGTTAGCTTCACTTCAACAAATAGAGCTCACTTGTTTCACTGCACTTAAATCGATTAAGCTCAGTTGCTTCACTTCACTTCAACTGATTGGGCTCACTTAGTTAGCTTCACTTTAACAAATAGAGCTCACTTGTTTCACTGCACTTAAATCGATTAAGCTCAGTTGCTTCACTTCACTTCAACTGATTGGGTTCACTTGGTTAGCTTCACTTCAACCAATAGAGCTCAGTTATTTCACTTCACTTCAATTGATTAAGCTCAGTGGCTTCACTTCACTTCAACTGAATAGGCTCACTTACCAGGCTTCACTTTAACTAATAGAGCTCACTTGTTTCACTGCACTTAAATCGATTAAGCTCAGTTGCTTCACTTCACTTCAACTGATTGGGCTCACTTAGTTAGCTTCACTTCAACAAATAGAGCTCACTTGTTTCACTGCACTTAAATCGATTAAGCTCAGTTGCTTCACTTCACTTCAACTGATTGGGTTCACTTGGTTAGCTTCACTTCAACAAATAGAGCTCACTTATTTCACTTCACTTCAATTGATTAAGCTCAGTGGCTTCACTTCACTTCAACTGAATAGGCTCACTTACCAGGCTTCACTTTAACTAATAGAGCTCACTTGTTTCACTTCACTTCAATTGATTAAGCTCAGTTGCTTCACTTCACTTCAACTGATTGGGCTCACTTAACTAGCTTCACTTCAACTAATAGAGCTCACTTGTTTCACGTCACTTCAATTGATTAAGCTCAATTGTTTCACTTCACTTCACTTGATTAAGCTCAGTTGCTGCACTTCACTTCAACTGATTGGGCTCACTTAGTTAGCTTCACTTCAACAAATAGAGCTCACTTGTTTCAATGCACTTAAATCGATTAAGCTCAGTTGCTTCACTTCACTTCAACTGATTGGGCTCACTTAATTAGCTTCACTTCAACTTATAGAGCTCACTTGTTTCGCTTCACTTCAATTGATTAAGCTCAGTTGCTGCACTTCACGTCAACTGATTAGGCTCATTTAACTAGCTTCACTTCAACTAAAGAGCTCACTTGTTTTACTTCACTTCAATTGATTAAGCTCAGTTGCTTAACTTCACTTCAACTGATTGGGCTCACTTAGTTAGCTTCACTTCAACAAATAGAGCTCACTTGTTTCACTGCACTTAAATCGATTAAGCTCAGTTGCTTCACTTCACTTCAACTGATTGAGTTCACTTGGTTAGCTTCACTTCAACCAATAGAGCTCACTTATTTCACTTCACTTCAATTGATTAAGCTCAGTGGCTTCACTTCACTTCAACTGAATAGGCTAAATTAACTAGCTTCACTTCAACTAATAGAGTTCACTTGTGTCACTCCACTTCAATTGATTAAGCTCAATTGTTTCACTTCACTTCACTTGATTAAGCTCAGTTGCTGCACTTCACTTCAACTGATTGGGCTCACTTAGTTAGCTTCACTTCAACAAATAGAGCTCACTTGTTTCACTGCACTTAAATCGATTAAGCTCAGTTGCTTCACTTCACTTCAACTGATTGGGTTCACTTGGTTAGCTTCTCATCAACCAATAGAGCTCACTTATTTCACTTCACTTCAATTGATTAAGCTCAGTGGCGTCACTTCACTTCAACTGAATAGGTTAAATTAACTAGCTTCACTTCAACTAATAGAGTTCACTTGTGTCACTTCACTTCAATTGATTAAGCTCAATTGTTTCACTTCACTTCACTTGATTAAGCTCAGTTGCTTCACTTAACTTCAACTGATTGGGCTCACTTAATTAGCTTCTCATCAACCAATAGAGCTCACTTATTTCACTTCACTTCAATTGATTAAGCTCAGTGGCGTCACTTCACTTCAACTGAATAGGTTAAATTAACTAGCTTTACTTCAACTAATAGAGTTCACTTGTGTCACTTCACTTCAATTGATTAAGCTCAATTGTTTCACTTCACTTCACTTGATTAAGCTCAGTTGCTTCACTTCACTTCAACTGATTGAGCTCACTTAATTAGCTTCACTTCAACTTATAGAGCTCACTTGTTTCGCTTCACTTCAATTGATTAAGCTCAGTGGCTTCACTTCACTTCAACTGAATAGGCTAAATTAACTAGCTTTACTTCAACTAATAGAGTTCACTTGTGTCACTCCACCTCAATTGATTAAGCTCAATTGTTTCACTTCACTTCAACTGATTAAGCTCAGTTGCTTCACTTTATTTCAACTGATTAGGCTCACTTACCAGGCTTCACTTTAACTAATAGAGCTCACTTGTTTCACTTCACTTCAATTGATTAAGCTCAGTTGCTTCACTTCACTTCAACTGATTGGGTTCACTTGGTTAGCTTCTCATCAACCAATAGAGCTCACTTATTTCACTTCACTTCAACTGATTAAGCTCAGTGGCGTCACTTCACTTCAACTGAATAGGTTAAATTAACTAGCTTCACTTCAACTAATAGAGTTCACTTGTGTCACTTCACTTCAATTGATTAAGCTCAATTGTTTCACTTCACTTCACTTGATTAAGCTCAGTTGCTTCACTTCACTTCAACTGATTGGGCTCACTTAATTAGCTTCACTTCAACTTATAGAGCTCACTTGTTTCGCTTCACTTCAATTGATTAAGCTCAGTGGCTTCACTTCACTTCAACTGAATAGGCTAAATTAACTAGCTTTACTTCAACTAATAGAGTTCACTTGTGTCACTCCACCTCAATTGATTAAGCTCACTTGTTCCACTTCACTTCAATTGATTAAGCTCAGTTGCTTCACTTCAGTTAAATTGATTAAGCTCAGTTGCTTAACCTCACTTCAACTACATAGGCTTAATTAACTAGCTTCTCTTCAACTAATAGAGCTCACTTGTTTCACTTCACTTCAATTGATTAAGCTCAGTTTCTTCACATCACTTCAACTGATTGGGTTCACTTGGTTAGCTTCACTTCAACCAATAGAGCTCACTTATTTCACTTCACTTCAATTGATTAAGCTCAGTGGCTTCACTTCACTTCAACTACATAGGCTTAATTAACTAGCTTCTCTTCAACTAATAGAGCTCACTTGTTTCACTTCACTTCAATTGATTAAGCTCAATTGTTTCACTTCACTTCACTTGATTAAGCTCAGTTGCTTCACTTCACTTCAACTGATTGGGTTCACTTGGTTAGCTTCACTTCAACCAATAGAGCTCACTTATTTCACTTCACTTCAATTGATTAAGCTCAGTGGCTTCACTTCACTTCAACTGAATAGGCTAAATTAACTAGCTTCACTTCAACTAATAGAGTTCACTTGTGTCACTCCACTTCAATTGATTAAGCTCAATTGTTTCACTTCACTTCACTTGATTAAGCTCAGTTGCTGCACTTCACTTAAACTGATTGGGCTCACTTAGTTAGCTTCACTTCAACAAATAGAGCTCACTTGTTTCACTGCACTTAAATCGATTAAGCTCAGTTGCTTCACTTCACTTCAACTGATTGGGCTCACTTAGTTAGCTTCACTTCAACAAATAGAGCTCACTTGTTTCACTGCACTTAAATCGATTAAGCTCAGTGGCTTCACTTCACTTCAACTGAATAGGCTAAATTAACTAGCTTCACTTCAACTAATAGAGTTCACTTGTGTCACTCCACTTCAATTGATTAAGCTCAATTGTTTCACTTCACTTCACTTGATTAAGCTCAGTTGCTGCACTTCACTTCAACTGATTGGGCTCACTTAGTTAGCTTCACTTCAACAAATAGAGCTCACTTGTTTCACTGCACTTAAATCGATTAAGCTCAGTTGCTTCACTTCACTTCAACTGATTGGGTTCACTTGGTTAGCTTCTCATCAACCAATAGAGCTCACTTATTTCACTTCACTTCAATTGATTAAGCTCAGTGGCGCCACTTCACTTCAACTGAATAGGTTAAATTAACTAGCTTCACTTCAACTAATAGAGTTCACTTGTGTCACTTCACTTCAATTGATTAAGCTCAATTGTTTCACTTCACTTCACTTGATTAAGCTCAGTTGCTTCACTTCACTTCAACTGATTGGGCTCACTTAATTAGCTTCACTTCAACTTATAGAGCTCACTTGTTTCGCTTCACTTCAATTGATTAAGCTCAGTTGCTTCACTTCACTTCAACTGATTGGGTTCACTTGGTTAGCTTCTCATCAACCAATAGAGCTCACTTATTTCACTTCACTTCAATTGATTAGGCTCAGTGGCGTCACTTCACTTCAACTGAATAGGTTAAATTAACTAGCTTCACTTCAACTAATAGAGTTCACTTGTGTCACTTCACTTCAATTGATTAAGCTCAATTGTTTCACTTCACTTCACTTGATTAAGCTCAGTTGCTTCACTTCACTTCAACTGATTGGGCTCACTTAATTAGCTTCACTTCAACTTATAGAGCTCACTTGTTTCGCTTCACTTCAATTGATTAAGCTCAGTGGCTTCACTTCACTTCAACTGAATAGGCTAAATTAACTAGCTTTACTTCAACTAATAGAGTTCACTTGTGTCACTCCACCTCAATTGATTAAGCTCACTTGTTCCACTTCACTTCAATTGATTAAGCTCAGTTGCTTCACTTCAGTTAAATTGATTAAGCTCAGTTGCTTAACCTCACTTCAACTACATAGGCTTAATTAACTAGCTTCTCTTCAACTAATAGAGCTCACTTGTTTCACTTCACTTCAATTGATTAAACTCAGTTTCTTCACATCACTTCAACTGATTCGGATCACTTCGTGCGCTTAACTTCAACTAAAAGAGCTCACTTGTTCCACATCACATCAATTGATTAGGCTCAGTTGCTTCACTTCACTTTAACTGATTGGGCTCACTTAGATAGCTTTACTCCAACTAATAGAGCTCACTTGTTTCACTTCACTTCAACTGATTGGGTTCACTTAGATAGCTTTACTCCAAATAATAGAGCTCACTTGTTTCACTTCACTTCAATTGATAAAGTTCAGTTGCTTCACTTCACTTTACCTGATTAGGCTCACTTAACTAGCTTTACTTCAACTAATAGAGCTCACTTGTTTCACGTCACTTCAATTGATTAAGCTCACTTGCTTCACTTCACTTCAACTGATTGGGCTCACTTAGTTAGCTTCACTTCAACAAAAAGAGCTCACTTGTTTAACTACACTTCAATTGATTAAGCTCAGTTGCTTCACTTCACTTCAACTGAATAGGCTTAATTAACTAGCTTCTCTTCAACTAATAGAGCTCACTTGTTTCACTTCACTTCAATTGATTAAGCTCAGTTGCTTCACATCACTTCAATTGATTTGGCTCACTTAGATAGCTTTACTCCAACTAATAGAGCTCACTTGTTTTACTACACTTCAATTGATTAAGCTCAGTTGCTTCACTTCACTTCAACTGAATAGGCTTAATTAACTAGCTTCTCTTCAACTAATAGAGCTCACTTGTTTCACTTCACTTCAATTGATTATGCTCAGTTGCTTCACTTCACTTCAACTGATTGGGCTCACTTAGTTAGCTTCACTTCAACAAATAGAGCTCACTTGTTTTACTACACTTCAATTGATTAAGCTCAGTTGCTTCACTTCACTTCAACTGAATAGGCTTAATTAACTAGCTTCTCTTCAACTAATAGAGCTCACTTGTTTCACTTCACTTTAATTGATTAAGCTCAGTTGCTTCACATCACTTCAACTGATTGGGCTCACTTAGATAGCTTTACTCCAACTAATAGAGCTCACTTGTTTCACTTCACTTCAACTGATTGGGCTCACTTAGTTAGCTTCACTTCAACAAATAGAGCTCACTTGTTTTACTACACTTCAATTGATTAAGCTCAGTTGCTTCACTTCACTTCAACTGAATAGGCTTAATTAACTAGCTTCTCTTCAACTAATAGAGCTCACTTGTTTCACTTCACTTTAATTGATTAAGCTCAGTTGCTTCACATCACTTCAACTGATTGGGCTCACTTAGATAGCTTTACTCCAACTAATAGAGCTCACTTGTTTCACTTCACTTCAATTGATTAAGCTCAGTTGCTTCACATCACTTCAATTGATTGGGCTCACTTAGATAGCTTTACTCCAACTAATAGAGCTCACTTGTTTTACTACACTTCAATTGATTAAGCTCAGTTGCTTCACTTCACTTCAACTGAATAGGCTTAATTAACTAGCTTCTCTTCAACTAATAGAGCTCACTTGTTTCACTTCACTTCAATTGATTATGCTCAGTTGCTTTATTTCGCTTCAACTGATTGGGCTCACTTAGTTAGCTTCACTTCAACAAATAGAGCTCACTTGTTTTACTACACTTCAATTGATTAAGCTCAGTTGCTTCACTTCACTTCAACTGAATAGGCTTAATTAACTAGCTTCTCTTCAACTAATAGAGCTCACTTGTTTCACTTCACTTTAATTGATTAAGCTCAGTTGCTTCACATCACTTCAACTGATTGGGCTCACTTAGATAGCTTTACTCCAACTAATAGAGCTCACTTGTTTTACTACACTTCAATTGATTAAGCTCAGTTGCTTCACTTCACTTCAACTGAATAGGCTTAATTAACTAGCTCCACTTCAACTAATAGAGCTCACTTGTTTCACTTCACTTTAATTGATTAAGCTCAGTTGCTTCACATCACTTCCACTGATTGGGCTCACTTAGATAGCTTTACTCCAACTAATAGAGCTCACTTGTTTTACTACACTTCAATTGATTAAGCTCAGTTGCTTCACTTCACTTCAACTGAATAGGCTTAATTAACTAGCTCCACTTCAACTAAAGAGCACACTTGTTTTACTTCACTTCAATTGATTAAGCTCAGTTGCTTCACTTCACTTCAACTGATTGGGCTCACTTAGTTAGCTTCACTTCAACAAATAGAGCTCACTTGTTTTACTACACTTCAATTGATTTAGCTCAGTTGCTTCACTTCACTTCAACTGAATAGGCTTATTTAACTAGCTTCTCTTCAACTAATAGAGCTCACTTGTTTCACTTCACTTCAATTGATTAAGCTCAGTTGTTTCACATCACTTCAATTGATTGGGCTCACTTAGATAGCTTTACTCCAACTAATAGAGCTCACTTGTTTTACTACACTTCAATTGATTAAGCTCAGTTGCTTCACTTCACTTCAACTGAATAGGCTTAATTAACTAGCTCCACTTCAACTAATAGAGCTCACTTGTTTCACTTCACTTTAATTGATTAAGCTCAGTTGCTTCACATCACTTCAACTGATTGGGCTCACTTAGATAGCTTTACTCCAACTAATAGAGCTCACTTGTTTTACTACACTTCAATTGATTAAGCTCAGTTGCTTCACTTCACTTCAACTGAATAGGCTTAATTAACTAGCTCCACTTCAACTAAAGAGCACACTTGTTTTACTTCACTTCAATTGATTAAGCTCAGTTGCTTCACTTCACTTCAACTGATTGGGCTCACTTAGTTAGCTTCACTTCAACAAATAGAGCTCACTTGTTTTACTGCACTTAAATCGATTAAGCTCAGTGGCTTCACTTCACTTCAACTGAATAGGCTAAATTAACTAGCTTCACTTCAACTAATAGAGTTCACTTGTGTCAGTCCACTTCAATTGATTAAGCTCAATTGTTTCACTTCACTTCACTTGATTAAGCTCAGTTGCTGCACTTCACTTCAACTGATTGGGCTCACTTAGTTAGCTTCACTTCAACAAATAGAGCTCACTTGTTTCACTGCACTTAAATCGATTAAGCTCAGTTGCTTCACTTCACTTCAACTGATTGGGTTCACTTGGTTAGCTTCTCATCAACCAATAGAGCTCACTTATTTCACTTCACTTCAATTGATTAAGCTCAGTGGCGTCACTTCACTTCAACTGAATAGGTTAAATTAACTAGCTTCACTTCAACTAATAGAGTTCACTTGTGTCACTTCACTTCAATTGATTAAGCTCAATTGTTTCACTTCACTTCACTTGATTAAGCTCAGTTGCTTCACTTCACTTCAACTGATTGGGCTCACTTAATTAGCTTCACTTCAACTTATAGAGCTCACTTGTTTCGCTTCACTTCAATTGATTAAGCTAAGTGGCTTCACTTCACTTCAACTGAATAGGCTAAATTAACTAGCTTTACTTCAACTAATAGAGTTCACTTGTGTCACTTCACTTCAATTGATTAAGCTCAATTGTTTCACTTCACTTCAACTGATTGGGCTCACTTAGATAGCTTTACTCCAACTAATAGAGCTCACTTGTTTTACTACACTTCAATTGATTAAGCTCAGTTGCTTCACTTCACTTCAACTGAATAGGCTTAATTAACTAGCTCCACTTCAACTAAAGAGCACACTTGTTTTACTTCACTTCAATTGATTAAGCTCAGTTGCTTCACTTCACTTCAACTGATTGGGCTCACTTAGTTAGCTTCACTTCAACAAATAGAGCTCACTTGTTTCACTTCACTTCAATTGATTAAGCTCAGTGGCGTCACTTCACTTCAACTGAATAGGCTAAATTAACTAGCTTCACTTCAACTAATAGAGTTCACTTGTGTCAGTCCACTTCAATTGATTAAGCTCAATTGTTTCACTTCACTTCACTTGATTAAGCTCAGTTGCTGCACTTCACTTCAACTGATTGGGCTCACTTAGTTAGCTTCACTTCAACAAATAGAGCTCACTTGTTTCACTGCACTTAAATCGATTAAGCTCAGTTGCTTCACTTCACTTCAACTGATTGGGTTCACTTGGTTAGCTTCTCATCAACCAATAGAGCTCACTTATTTCACTTCACTTCAATTGATTAAGCTCAGTGGCGTCACTTCACTTCAACTGAATAGGTTAAATTAACTAGCTTCACTTCAACTAATAGAGTTCACTTGTGTCACTTCACTTCAATTGATTAAGCTCAATTGTTTCACTTCACTTCACTTGATTAAGCTCAGTTGCTTCACTTCACTTCAACTGATTGGGCTCACTTAATTAGCTTCACTTCAACTTATAGAGCTCACTTGTTTCGCTTCACTTCAATTGATTAAGCTAAGTGGCTTCACTTCACTTCAACTGAATAGGCTAAATTAACTAGCTTTACTTCAACTAATAGAGTTCACTTGTGTCACTTCACTTCAATTGATTAAGCTCAATTGTTTCACTTCACTTCACTTGATTAAGCTCAGTTGCTTCACTTCACTTCAACTGATTGAGCTCACTTAATTAGCTTCACTTCAACTTATAGAGCTCACTTGTTTCGCTTCACTTCAATTGATTAAGCTCAGTGGCTTCACTTCACTTCAACTGAATAGGCTAAATTAACTAGCTTTACTTCAACTAATAGAGTTCACTTGTGTCACTCCACCTCAATTGATTAAGCTCAATTGTTTCACTTCACTTCAACTGATTAAGCTCAGTTGCTTCACTTTATTTCAACTGATTAGGCTCACTTACCAGGCTTCACTTTAACTAATAGAGCTCACTTGTTTCACTTCACTTCAATTGATTAAGCTCAGTTGCTTCACTTCACTTCAACTGATTGGGTTCACTTGGTTAGCTTCTCATCAACCAATAGAGCTCACTTATTTCACTTCACTTCAATTGATTAGGCTCAGTGGCGTCACTTCACTTCAACTGAATAGGTTAAATTAACTAGCTTCACTTCAACTAATAGAGTTCACTTGTGTCACTTCACTTCAATTGATTAAGCTCAATTGTTTCACTTCACTTCACTTGATTAAGCTCAGTTGCTTCACTTCACTTCAACTGATTGGGCTCACTTAATTAGCTTCACTTCAACTTATAGAGCTCACTTGTTTCGCTTCACTTCAATTGATTAAGCTCAGTGGCTTCACTTCACTTCAACTGAATAGGCTAAATTAACTAGCTTTACTTCAACTAATAGAGTTCACTTGTGTCACTCCACCTCAATTGATTAAGCTCACTTGTTCCACTTCACTTCAATTGATTAAGCTCAGTTGCTTCACTTCAGTTAAATTGATTAAGCTCAGTTGCTTAACCTCACTTCAACTACATAGGCTTAATTAACTAGCTTCTCTTCAACTAATAGAGCTCACTTGTTTCACTTCACTTCAATTGATTAAACTCAGTTTCTTCACATCACTTCAACTGATTCGGATCACTTCGTGCGCTTAACTTCAACTAAAAGAGCTCACTTGTTCCACATCACATCAATTGATTAGGTTCAGTTGCTTCACTTCACTTTAACTGATTGGGCTCACTTAGATAGCTTTACTCCAACTAATAGAGCTCACTTGTTTCACTTCACTTCAACTGATTGGGTTCACTTAGATAGCTTTACTCCAAATAATAGAGCTCACTTGTTTCACTTCACTTCAATTGATAAAGTTCAGTTGCTTCACTTCACTTTACCTGATTAGGCTCACTTAACTAGCTTTACTTCAACTAATAGAGCTCACTTGTTTCACGTCACTTCAATTGATTAAGCTCACTTGCTTCACTTCACTTCAACTGATTGGGCTCACTTAGTTAGCTTCACTTCAACAAAAAGAGCTCACTTGTTTAACTACACTTCAATTGATTAAGCTCAGTTGCTTCACTTCACTTCAACTGAATAGGCTTAATTAACTAGCTTCTCTTCAACTAATAGAGCTCACTTGTTTCACTTCACTTCAATTGATTAAGCTCAGTTGCTTCACATCACTTCAATTGATTTGGCTCACTTAGATAGCTTTACTCCAACTAATAGAGCTCACTTGTTTTACTACACTTCAATTGATTAAGCTCAGTTGCTTCACTTCACTTCAACTGAATAGGCTTAATTAACTAGCTTCTCTTCAACTAATAGAGCTCACTTGTTTCACTTCACTTCAATTGATTATGCTCAGTTGCTTCACTTCACTTCAACTGATTGGGCTCACTTAGTTAGCTTCACTTCAACAAATAGAGCTCACTTGTTTTACTACACTTCAATTGATTAAGCTCAGTTGCTTCACTTCACTTCAACTGAATAGGCTTAATTAACTAGCTTCTCTTCAACTAATAGAGCTCACTTGTTTCACTTCACTTTAATTGATTAAGCTCAGTTGCTTCACATCACTTCAACTGATTGGGCTCACTTAGATAGCTTTACTCCAACTAATAGAGCTCACTTGTTTTACTACACTTCAATTGATTAAGCTCAGTTGCTTCACTTCACTTCAACTGATTGGGCTCACTTAGTTAGCTTCACTTCAACAAATAGAGCTCACTTGTTTTACTACACTTCAATTGATTAAGCTCAGTTGCTTCACTTCACTTCAACTGAATAGGCTTAATTAACTAGCTTCTCTTCAACTAATAGAGCTCACTTGTTTCACTTCACTTCAATTGATTAAGCTCAGTTGCTTCACATCACTTCAACTGATTGGGCTCACTTAGATAGCTTTACTCCAACTAATAGAGCTCACTTGTTTCACTTCACTTCAACTGATTGGGCTCACTTAGTTAGCTTCACTTCAACAAATAGAGCTCACTTGTTTTACTACACTTCAATTGATTAAGCTCAGTTGCTTCACTTCACTTCAACTGAATAGGCTTAATTAACTAGCTTCTCTTCAACTAATAGAGCTCACTTGTTTCACTTCACTTTAATTGATTAAGCTCAGTTGCTTCACATCACTTCAACTGATTGGGCTCACTTAGATAGCTTTACTCCAACTAATAGAGCTCACTTGTTTCACTTCACTTCAATTGATTAAGCTCAGTTGCTTCACATCACTTCAATTGATTGGGCTCACTTAGATAGCTTTACTCCAACTAATAGAGCTCACTTGTTTTACTACACTTCAATTGATTAAGCTCAGTTGCTTCACTTCACTTCAACTGAATAGGCTTAATTAACTAGCTTCTCTTCAACTAATAGAGCTCACTTGTTTCACTTCACTTCAATTGATTATGCTCAGTTGCTTTATTTCGCTTCAACTGATTGGGCTCACTTAGTTAGCTTCACTTCAACAAATAGAGCTCACTTGTTTTACTACACTTCAATTGATTAAGCTCAGTTGCTTCACTTCACTTCAACTGAATAGGCTTAATTAACTAGCTTCTCTTCAACTAATAGAGCTCACTTGTTTCACTTCACTTTAATTGATTAAGCTCAGTTGCTTCACATCACTTCAACTGATTGGGCTCACTTAGATAGCTTTACTCCAACTAATAGAGCTCACTTGTTTTACTACACTTCAATTGATTAAGCTCAGTTGCTTCACTTCACTTCAACTGAATAGGCTTAATTAACTAGCTCCACTTCAACTAATAGAGCTCACTTGTTTCACTTCACTTTAATTGATTAAGCTCAGTTGCTTCACATCACTTCAACTGATTGGGCTCACTTAGATAGCTTTACTCCAACTAATAGAGCTCACTTGTTTTACTACACTTCAATTGATTAAGCTCAGTTGCTTCACTTCACTTCAACTGAATAGGCTTAATTAACTAGCTCCACTTCAACTAAAGAGCACACTTGTTTTACTTCACTTCAATTGATTAAGCTCAGTTGCTTCACTTCACTTCAACTGATTGGGCTCACTTAGTTAGCTTCACTTCAACAAATAGAGCTCACTTGTTTTACTACACTTCAATTGATTTAGCTCAGTTGCTTCACTTCACTTCAACTGAATAGGCTTATTTAACTAGCTTCTCTTCAACTAATAGAGCTCACTTGTTTCACTTCACTTCAATTGATTAAGCTCAGTTGTTTCACATCACTTCAATTGATTGGGCTCACTTAGATAGCTTTACTCCAACTAATAGAGCTCACTTGTTTTACTACACTTCAATTGATTAAGCTCAGTTGCTTCACTTCACTTCAACTGAATAGGCTTAATTAACTAGCTTCTCTTCAACTAATAGAGCTCACTTGTTTCACTTCACTTCAATTGATTATGCTCAGTTGCTTCACTTCATTTCAACTGATTGGGCTCACTTAGTTAGCTTCACTTCAACAAATAGAGCTCACTTGTTTTACTACACTTCAATTGATTAAGCTCAGTTGCTTCACTTCACTTCAACTGAATAGGCTTAATTAACTAGCTTCTCTTCAACTAATAGAGCTCACTTGTTTCACTTCACTTTAATTGATTAAGCTCAGTTGCTTCACATCACTTCAACTGATTGGGCTCACTTAGATAGCTTTACTCCAACTTATAGAGCTCACTTGTTTTACTACACTTCAATTGATTAAGCTCAGTTGCTTCACTTCACTTCAACTGAATAGGCTTAATTAACTAGCTCCACTTCAACTAAAGAGCTCACTTGTTTTACTTCACTTCAATTGATTAAGCTCAGTTGCTTCACTTCACTTCAACTGATTGGGCTCACTTAGTTAGCTTTACTCCAAATAATAGAGCTCACTTGTTTCACTTCACTTCAATTGATTAAGCTCAGTTGCTTCACTTCACTTCAACTGAATAGGCTTAATTAACTAGCTTCTCTTCAACTAATAGAGCTCACTTGTTCAACATCACATCAATTGATTAGGCTCAGTTGCTTCACTTCAATTCAACTGATTGGGCTCACTTTGATAGCTTTACTCCAAATAATAGAGCTCACTTGTTTCACTTCACTTCAATTGATTAAGCTCAGTTGCTTCACTTCACTTCAACTGATTTGGTTCACTTGGTTAGCTTCTCGTCAACCAATAGAGCTCACTTATTTCACTTCACTTCAATTGATTAAGCTCAGTGGCGTCACTTCACTTCAACTGAATAGGTTAAATTAACTAGCATCACTTCAACTAATAGAGTTCACTTGTGTCACTTCACTTCAATTGATTAAGCTCAATTGTTTCACTTCACTTCACTTGATTAAGCTCAGTTGCTTCACTTCACTTCAACTGATTGGGCTCACTTAATTAGCTTCACTTCAACTTATAGAGCTCACTTGTTTCGCTTCACTTCAATTGATTAGGCTCAGTTGCTTCACTTCACTTCAACAGAATAGGCTAAATTAACTAGCTTTACTTCAACTAATAGAGTTCACTTGTGTCACTCCACCTCAATTGATTAAGCTCAATTGTTTCACTTCACTTCAACTGATTTAGCTCAGTGGCGTCACTCCACTTCAACTGAATAGGTTAAATTCACTAGCTTCACTTCAACTAATAGAGTTCACTTGTGTCACTTCACTTCAATTGATTAAGCTCAATTGTTTCACTTCACTTCACTTGATTAAGCTCAGTTGCTTCACTTCACTTCAACTGATTGGGCTCACTTAATTAGCTTCACT
The DNA here is from genome assembly GCA_939192795.1 of Bombylius discolor. Lineage (NCBI taxonomy): Eukaryota > Metazoa > Arthropoda > Insecta > Diptera > Bombyliidae > Bombylius > Bombylius discolor. The sequence continues at coordinate 28,552,772 of OW584238.1, forward strand.
TCAACTTATAGATCTCACTTGTTTCGCTTCACTTAAATCGATTAAGCTCAGTTGCTTCACTTCACTTCAACTGATTGGGTTCACTTGGTTAGCTTCTCTTCAACCAATAGAGCTCACTTATTTCACTTCACTTCAATTGATTAAGCTCAGTGGCGTCACTCCACTTCAACTGAATAGGTTAAATTAACTAGCTTCACTTCAACTGATTGGGCTCACTTAAATTGCTTCACTTCAACTTATAGAGCTCACTTGTTTCGCTTCACTTCAACTGATTAAGCTCAGTTGCTTCACTTCACTTCAACTGATTTGGTTCACTTGGTTAGCTTCTCGTCAACCAATAGAGCTCACTTATTTCACTTCACTTCAATTGATTAAGCTCAGTGGCGTCACTTCACTTCAACTGAATAGGTTAAATTAACTAGCATCACTTCAACTAATAGAGTTCACTTGTGTCACTTCACTTCAATTGATTAAGCTCAATTGTTTCACTTCACTTCACTTGATTAAGCTCAGTTGCTTCACTTCACTTCAACTGATTGGGCTCACTTAATTAGCTTCACTTCAACTTATAGAGCTCACTTGTTTCGCTTCACTTCAATTGATTAAGCTCATTGGCTTCACTTCACTTCAACTGAATAGGCTAAATTAACTAGCTTTACTTCAACTAATAGAGTTCACTTGTTTCACTTCACTTCAATTGATTAAGCTCATTTGTTTCACTTCACTTCAACATATTAGGCCCACTTACCAGGCTTCACTTTAACTAATAGAGCTCACTTGTTTCACTTCACCTTAATTGATTAAGCTCAGTTGCTTCACTTCACTTCAACTGATTAAGCTCAGTTGCTTTGCTTCACTTCAACTGATTAGGCCCACTTAACTTGCTTCACTTCTACTAATAGAGCTCACTTGTTTCACTTCACTTCAATTGATTAAGCTCAGTTGCTTAACCTCACTTCAACTGAATAGGCTTAATTAACTAGCTTCTCTTCAACTAATAGAGCTCACTTGTTTCACTTCACTTCAATTGATTAAGCTCAGTTGCTTCACATCACTTCAACTGATTCGGATCACTTCGTGCGCTTAACTTCAACTAAAAGAGCTCACTTGTTCCACATTACATCAATTGATTAGGCTCAGTTGCTTCACTTCACTTCAACTGATTGGGCTCACTTAGATAGCTTTACTCCAACTAATAGAGCTCACTTGTTTCACTTCATTTCAACTGATTGGGCTCACTTAGATAGCTTTACTCCAAATAATAGAGCTCACTTGTTTCACTTCACTTCAATTGATAAAGCTCAGTTGCCTCACTTCACTTTACCTGATTAGGCTCACTTAACTAGCTTTACTTCAACTAATAGAGCTCACTTGTTTCACGTCACTTCAATTGATTAAGCTCAGTTGCTGCACTTCACTTCAACTGATTAGGCTCATTTAACTAGCTTCACTTCAACTAAAGAGCTCACTTGTTTTACTTCACTTCAATTGATTACGCTCAGTTGCTTCACTTCACTTCAACTGATTGGGCTCACTTAGTTAGCTTCACTTCAACAAATAGAGCTCGCTTGTTTCACTGCACTTAAATCGATTAAGCTCAGTTGCTTCACTTCACTTCAACTGATTGGGTTCACTTGGTTAGCTTCTCTTCAACCAATAGAGCTCACTTATTTCACTTCACTTCAATTGATTAAGCTCAGTGGCGTCACTTCACTTCAACTGAATAGGCTAAATTAACTAGCTTCACTTCAACTAATAGAGTTCACTTGTGTCACTTCACTTCAATTGATTAAGCTCAATTGTTTCACTTCACTTCAATTGATTAAGCTCAGTGGCGTCACTCCACTTCAACTGAATAGGTTAAATTCACTAGCTTCACTTCAACTAATAGAGTTCACTTGTGTCACTTCACTTCAATTGATTAAGCTCAATTGTTTCACTTCACTTCACTTGATTAAGCTCAGTTGCTTCACTTCACTTCAACTGATTGGGCTCACTTAATTAGCTTCACTTCAACTTATAGAGCTCACTTGTTTCGCTTCACTTCAATTGATTAAGCTCAGTTGCTTCACTTCACTACAACTGATTTGGTTCACTTGGTTAGCTTCTCGTCAACCAATAGAGCTCACTTGTTTCACTTCACTTCAATTGATTAAGCTCAGTTGCTTCACATCACTTCAACTGATTCGGATCACTTCGTGCGCTTAACTTCAACTAAAAGAGCTCACTTGTTCCACATTACATCAATTGATTAGGCTCAGTTGCTTCACTTCACTTCAACTGATTGGGCTCACTTAGATAGCTTTACTCCAACTAATAGAGCTCACTTGTTTCACTTCATTTCAACTGATTGGGCTCACTTAGATAGCTTTACTCCAAATAATAGAGCTCACTTGTTTCACTTCACTTCAATTGATAAAGCTCAGTTGCCTCACTTCACTTTACCTGATTAGGCTCACTTAACTAGCTTTACTTCAACTAATAGAGCTCACTTGTTTCACGTCACTTCAATTGATTAAGCTCAGTTGCTGCACTTCACTTCAACTGATTAGGCTCATTTAACTAGCTTCAGTTCAACTAAAGAGCTCACTTGTTTTACTTCACTTCAATTGATTACGCTCAGTTGCTTCACTTCACTTCAACTGATTGGGTTTACTTGGTTAGCTTCTCTTCAACCAATAGAGCTCACTTATTTCACTTCACTTCAATTGATTAAGCTCAGTGGCGTCACTTCACTTCAACTGAATAGGCTCATTTAACTAGCTTCACTTCAACTAAAGAGCTCACTTGTTTTACTTCACTTCAATTGATTAAGCTCAGTTGCTTCACTTCACTTCAACTGATTGGGCTCACTTATTTAGGTTCACTTCAACAAATAGAGCTCACTTGTTTCACTGCACTTAAATCGATTAAGCTCAGTTGCTTCACTTCACTTCAACTGATTGGGTTCACTTGGTTAGCTTCTCTTCAACCAATAGAGCTCACTTATTTCACTTCACTTCAATTGATTAAGCTCAGTGGCGTCACTCCACTTCAACTGAATAGGTTAAATTAACTAGCTTCACTTCAACTAATAGAGTTCACTTGTGTCACTTCACTTCAATTGATTAAGCTCAATTGTTTCACTTCACTTCAATTGATTAAGCTCAGTTGCTTCACTTCACTTCAACTGATTGGGCTCACTTAATTAGCTTCACTTCAACTTATAGAGCTCACTTGTTTCGCTTCACTTAAATCGATTAAGCTCAGTTGCTTCACTTCACTCCAACTGATTGGGTTCACTTGGTTAGCTTCTCTTCAACCAATAGAGCTCACTTATTTCACTTCACTTCAATTGATTAAGCTCAGTGGCGTCACTCCACTTCAACTGAATAGGTTAAATTAGCTAGCTTCACTTCAACTGATTGGGCTCACTTAATTAGCTTCACTTCAACTTATAGAGCTCACTTGTTTCGCTTCACTTCAACTGATTAAGCTCAGTTGCTTCACTTCACTTCAACTGATTTGGTTCACTTGGTTAGCTTCTCGTCAACCAATAGAGCTCACTTATTTCACTTCACTTCAATTGATTGAACTCAGTGGCGTCACTTCACTTCAACTGAATAGGTTAAATTAACTAGCATCACTTCAACTAATAGAGTTCACTTGTGTCACTTCACTTCAATTGATTAAGCTCAATTGTTTCACTTCACTTCACTTGATTAAGCTCAGTTGCTTCACTTCACTTCAACTGATTGGGCTCACTTAATTAGCTTCACTTCAACTTATAGAGCTCACTTGTTTCGCTTCACTTCAATTGATTAAGCTCATTGGCTTCACTTCACTTCAACTGAATAGGCTAAATTAACTAGCTTTACTTCAACTAATAGAGTTCACTTGTTTCACTTCACTTCAATTGATTAAGCTCATTTGTTTCACTTCACTTCAACATATTAGGCTCACTTACCAGGCTTCACTTTAACTAATAGAGCTCACTTGTTTCACTTCACCTTAATTGATTAAGCTCAGTTGCTTCACTTCACTTCAACTGATTAAGCTCAGTTGCTTTGCTTCACTTCAACTGATTAGGCCCACTTAACTTGCTTCACTTCTACTAATAGAGCTCACTTGTTTCACTTCACTTCAATTGATTAAGCTCAGTTGCTTAACCTCACTTCAACTGAATAGGCTTAATTAACTAGCTTCTCTTCAACTAATAGAGCTCACTTGTTTCACTTCACTTCAATTGATTAAGCTCAGTTGCTTCACATCACTTCAACTGATTCGGATCACTTCGTGCGCTTAACTTCAACTAAAAGAGCTCACTTGTTCCACATTACATCAATTGATTAGGCTCAGTTGCTTCACTTCACTTCAACTGATTGGGCTCACTTAGATAGCTTTACTCCAACTAATAGAGCTCACTTGTTTCACTTCATTTCAACTGATTGGGCTCACTTAGATAGCTTTACTCCAAATAATAGAGCTCACTTGTTTCACTTCACTTCAATTGATAAAGCTCAGTTGCCTCACTTCACTTTACCTGATTAGGCTCACTTGACTAGCTTTACTTCAACTAATAGAGCTCACTTGTTTCACGTCACTTCAATTGATTAAGCTCAGTTGCTGCACTTCACTTCAACTGATTAGGCTCATTTAACTAGCTTCAGTTCAACTAAAGAGCTCACTTGTTTTACTTCACTTCAATTGATTACGCTCAGTTGCTTCACTTCACTTCATCTGATTGGGTTTACTTGGTTAGCTTCTCTTCAACCAATAGAGCTCACTTATTTCACTTCACTTCAATTGATTAAGCTCAGTGGCGTCACTTCACTTCAACTGAATAGGCTCATTTAACTAGCTTCACTTCAACTAAAGAGCTCACTTGTTTTACTTCACTTCAATTGATTAAGCTCAGTTGCTTCACTTCACTTCAACTGATTGGGCTCACTTATTTAGGTTCACTTCAACAAATAGAGCTCACTTGTTTCACTGCACTTAAATCGATTAAGCTCAGTTGCTTCACTTCACTTCAACTGATTGGGTTCACTTGGTTAGCTTCTCTTCAACCAATAGAGCTCACTTATTTCACTTCACTTCAATTGATTAAGCTCAGTGGCGACACTCCACTTCAACTGAATAGGTTAAATTAACTAGCTTCACTTCAACTAATAGAGTTCACTTGTGTCACTTCACTTCAATTGATTAAGCTCAATTGTTTCACTTCACTTCAATTGATTAAGTTTAGTTTCTTCACTTCACTTCAACTGATTGGGCTCACTTAATTAGCTTCACTTCAACTTATAGAGCTCACTTGTTTCGCTTCACTTAAATCGATTAAGCTCAGTTGCTTCACTTCACTCCAACTGATTGGGTTCACTTGGTTAACTTCTCTTCAACCAATAGAGCTCACTTATTTCACTTCACTTCAATTGATTAAGCTCAGTGGCGTCACTCCACTTCAACTGAATAGGTTAAATTAACTAGCTTCACTTCAACTAATAGAGTTCACTTGTGTCACTTCACTTCAATTGATTAAGCTCAATTGTTTCACTTCACTTCAACATATTAGGCTCACTTACCAGGCTTCACTTTAACTAATAGAGCTCACTTGTTTCACTTCACCTTAATTGATTAAGCTCAGTTGCTTCACTTCACTTCAACTGATTAAGCTCAGTTGCTTTGCTTCACTTCAACTGATTAGGCCCACTTAACTTGCTTCACTTCTACTAATAGAGCTCACTTGTTTCACTTCACTTCAATTGATTAAGCTCAGTTGCTTAACCTCACTTCAACTGAATAGGCTTAATTAACTAGCTTCTCTTCAACTAATAGAGCTCACTTGTTTCACTTCACTTCAATTGATTAAGCTCAGTTGCTTCACATCACTTCAACTGATTCGGATCACTTCGTGCGCTTAACTTCAACTAAAAGAGCTCACTTGTTCCACATTACATCAATTGATTAGGCTCAGTTGCTTCACTTCACTTCAACTGATTGGGCTCACTTAGATAGCTTTACTCCAAATAATAGAGCTCACTTGTTTCACTTCACTTCAATTGATAAAGCTCAGTTGCCTCACTTCACTTTACCTGATTAGGCTCACTTGACTAGCTTTACTCCAACTAATAGAGCTCACTTGTTTCACTTCATTTCAACTGATTGGGCTCACTTAGATAGCTTTACTCCAAATAATAGAGCTCACTTGTTTCACATCACTTCAATTGATAAAGCTCAGTTGCCTCACTTCACTTTACCTGATTAGGCTCACTTGACTAGCTTTACTTCAACTAATAGAGCTCACTTGTTTCACGTCACTTCAATTGATTAAGCTCAGTTGCTGCACTTCACTTCAACTGATTAGGCTCATTTAACTAGCTTCAGTTCAACTAAAGAGCTCACTTGTTTTACTTCACTTCAATTGATTACGCTCAGTTGCTTCACTTCACTTCAACTGATTGGGTTTACTTGGTTAGCTTCTCTTCAACCAATAGAGCTCACTTATTTCACTTCACTTCAATTGATTAAGCTCAGTGGCGTCACTTCACTTCAACTGAATAGGCTCATTTAACTAGCTTCACTTCAACTAAAGAGCTCACTTGTTTTACTTCACTTCAATTGATTAAGCTCAGTTGCTTCACTTCACTTCAACTGATTGGGCTCACTTATTTAGGTTCACTTCAACAAATAGAGCTCACTTGTTTCACTGCACTTAAATCGATTAAGCTCAGTTGCTTCACTTCACTTCAACTGATTGGGTTCACTTGGTTAGCTTCTCTTCAACCAATAGAGCTCACTTATTTCACTTCACTTCAATTGATTAAGCTCAGTGGCGTCACTCCTCTTCAACTGAATAGGTTAAATTAACTAGCTTCACTTCAACTAATAGAGTTCACTTGTGTCACTTCACCAATTGATTAAGCTCAATTGTTTCACTTCACTTCAATTGATTAAGCTCAGTTGCTTCACTTCACTTCAACTGATTGGGCTCACTTATTTAGGTTCACTTCAACAAATAGAGCTCACTTGTTTCACTGCACTTAAATCGATTAAGCTCAGTTGCTTCACTTCACTTCAACTGATTGGGTTCACTTGGTTAGCTTCTCTTCAACCAATAGAGCTCACTTATTTCACTTCACTTCAATTGATTAAGCTCAGTGGCGTCACTCCTCTTCAACTGAATAGGTTAAATTAACTAGCTTCACTTCAACTGATTGGGCTCACTTAATTAGCTTCACTTCAACTTATAGAGCTCACTTGTTTCGCTTCACTTCAACTGATTAGGCTCAGTTGCTTCACTTCACTTCAACTGATTTGGTTCACTTGGTTAGCTTCTCGTCAACCAATAGAGCTCACTTATTTCACTTCACTTCAATTGATTGAACTCAGTGGCGTCACTTCACTTCAACTGAATAGGTTAAATTAACTAGCATCACTTCAACTAATAGAGTTCACTTGTTTCGCTTCACTTCAATTGATTAAGCTCATTGGCTTCACTTCACTTCAACTGAATAGGCTAAATTAACTAGCTTTACTTCAACTAATAGAGTTCACTTGTTTCACTTCACTTCAATTGATTAAGCTCATTTGTTTCACTTCACTTCAACATATTAGGCTCACTTACCAGGCTTCACTTTAACTAATAGAGCTCACTTGTTTCACTTCACTTCAATTGATTAAGCTCAGTTGCTTCACATCACTTCAACTGATTCGGATCACTTCGTGCGCTTAACTTCAACTAAAAGAGCTCACTTGTTCCACATTACATCAATTGATTAGGCTCAGTTGCTTCACTTCACTTCAACTGATTGGGCTCACTTAGATAGCTTTACTCCAACTAATAGAGCTCACTTGTTTCACTTCATTTCAACTGATTGGGCTCACTTAGATAGCTTTACTCCAAATAATAGAGCTCACTTGTTTCACTTCACTTCAATTGATAAAGCTCAGTTGCCTCACTTCACTTTACCTGATTAGGCTCACTTAACTAGCTTTACTTCAACTAATAGAGCTCACTTGTTTCACGTCACTTCAATTGATTAAGCTCAGTTGCTGCACTTCACTTCAACTGATTAGGCTCATTTAACTAGCTTCACTTCAACTAAAGAGCTCACTTGTTTTACTTCACTTCAATTGATTACGTTCAGTTGCTTCACTTCACTTCAACTGATTGGGCTCACTTAGTTAGCTTCACTTCAACAAATAGAGCTCGCTTGTTTCACTGCACTTAAATCGATTAAGCTCAGTTGCTTCACTTCACTTCAACTGATTGGGTTCACTTGGTTAGCTTCTCTTCAACCAATAGAGCTCACTTATTTCACTTCACTTCAATTGATTAAGCTCAGTGGCGTCACTTCACTTCAACTGAATAGGCTAAATTAACTAGCTTCACTTCAACTAATAGAGTTCACTTGTGTCAGTCCACTTCAATTGATTAAGCTCAATTGTTTCACTTCACTTCAATTGATTAAGCTCAGTTGCTTCACTTCACTTCAACTGATTGGGCTCACTTAACTAGCTTCACTTCAACTAATAAAGCTCACTTGTTTCACGTCACTTCAATTGATTAAGCTCAGTTGCTGCACTTCACTTCAACTGATTAGGCTCATTTAACTAGCTTCATTTCAACTAAAGAGCTCACTTGTTTTACTTCACTTCAATTGATTAAGCTCAGTTGCTTCACTTCACTTCAACTGATTGGGCTCACTTATTTAGCTTCACTTCAACAAATAGAGCTCACTTGTTTCACTGCACTTAAATCGATTAAGCTCAGTTGCTTCACTTCAATTCAACTGATTGGGTTCACTTGGTTAGCTTCTCTTCAACCAATAGAGCTCAGTTATTTCACTTCACTTCAATTGATTAAGCTCAGTGGCGTCACTCCACTTCAACTGAATAGGTTAAATTAACTAGCTTCACTTCAACTAATAGAGTTCACTTGTGTCACTTCACTTCAATTGATTAAGCTCAGTTGCTTCACATCACTTCAACTGATTCGGATCACTTCGTGCGCTTAACTTCAACTAAAAGAGCTCACTTGTTCCACATTACATCAATTGATTAGGCTCAGTTGCTTCACTTCACTTCAACTGATTGGGCTCACTTAGATAGCTTTACTCCAACTAATAGAGCTCACTTGTTTCACTTCATTTCAACTGATTGGGCTCACTTAGATAGCTTTACTCCAAATAATAGAGCTCACTTGTTTCACTTCACTTCAATTGATAAAGCTCAGTTGCCTCACTTCACTTTACCTGATTAGGCTCACTTAACTAGCTTTACTTCAACTAATAGAGCTCACTTGTTTCACGTCACTTCAATTGATTAAGCTCAGTTGCTGCACTTCACTTCAACTGATTAGGCTCATTTAACTAGCTTCACTTCAACTAAAGAGCTCACTTGTTTTACTTCACTTCAATTGATTACGCTCAGTTGCTTCACTTCACTTCAACTGATTGGGCTCACTTAGTTAGCTTCACTTCAACAAATAGAGCTCGCTTGTTTCACTGCACTTAAATCGATTAAGCTCAGTTGCTTCACTTCACTTCAACTGATTGGGTTCACTTGGTTAGCTTCTCTTCAACCAATAGAGCTCACTTATTTCACTTCACTTCAATTGATTAAGCTCAGTGGCGTCACTTCACTTCAACTGAATAGGCTAAATTAACTAGCTTCACTTCAACTAATAGAGTTCACTTGTGTCAGTCCACTTCAATTGATTAAGCTCAATTGTTTCACTTCACTTCAATTGATTAAGCTCAGTTGCTTCACTTCACTTCAACTGATTGGGCTCACTTAACTAGCTTCACTTCAACTAATAAAGCTCACTTGTTTCACGTCACTTCAATTGATTAAGCTCAGTTGCTGCACTTCACTTCAACTGATTAGGCTCATTTAACTAGCTTCATTTCAACTAAAGAGCTCACTTGTTTTACTTCACTTCAATTGATTAAGCTCAGTTGCTTCACTTCACTTCAACTGATTGGGCTCACTTATTTAGCTTCACTTCAACAAATAGAGCTCACTTGTTTCACTGCACTTAAATCGATTAAGCTCAGTTGCTTCACTTCAATTCAACTGATTGGGTTCACTTGGTTAGCTTCTCTTCAACCAATAGAGCTCAGTTATTTCACTTCACTTCAATTGATTAAGCTCAGTGGCGTCACTCCACTTCAACTGAATAGGTTAAATTAACTAGCTTCACTTCAACTAATAGAGTTCACTTGTGTCACTTCACTTCAATTGATTAAGCTCAATTGTTTCACTTCACTTCACTTGATTAAGCTCAGTTGCTTCACTTCACTTCAACTGATTGGGCTCACTTAATTAGCTTCACTTCAACTTATAGAGCTCACTTGTTTCGCTTCACTTCAATTGATTAAGCTCAGTGGCTTCACTTCACTTCAACTGAATAGGCTAAATTAACTAGCTTTACTTCAACTAATAGAGTTCACTTGTGTCACTCCACCTCAATTGATTAAGCTCAATTGTTTCACTTCACTTCAACTGATTGGGCTCACTTAATTAGCTTCACTTCAACTTATAGAGCTCACTTGTTTCGCTTCACTTCAATTGATTAAGCTCAGTGGCTTCACTTCACTTCAACTGAATAGGCTAAATTAACTAGCTTTACTTCAACTAATAGAGTTCACTTGTGTCACTCCACCTCAATTGATTAAGCTCAATTGTTTCACTTCACTTCAACTGATTAAGCTCAGTGGCGTCACTCCACTTCAACTGAATAGGCTAAATTCACTAGCTTCACTTCAACTAATAGAGTTCACTTGTGTCACTTCACTTCAATTGATTAAGCTCAATTGTTTCACTTCACTTCACTTGATAAGGCTCAGTTGCTTCACTTCACTTCAACTGATTGGGCTCACTTAATTAGCTTCACTTCAACTTATAGAGCTCACTTGTTTCTCTTCACTTAAATTGATTAAGCTCAGTTGCTTCACTTCACTTCAACTGATTGGGTTCACTTGGTTAGCTTCTCTTCATCCAATAGAGCTTACTTATTTCACTTCACTTCAATTGATTAAGCTCAGTGGCGTCACTCCACTTCAACTGAATAGGTTAAATTCACTAGCTTCACTTCAACTAATAGAGTTCACTTGTGTCACTTCACTTCAATTGATTAAGCTCAATTGTTTCACTTCACTTCACTTGATTAAGCTCAGTTGCTTCACTTCACTTCAACTGATTGGGCTCACTTAATTAGCTTCACTTCAACTTATAGAGCTCACTTGTATCGCTTCACTTAAATCGATTAAGCTCAGTTGCTTCACTTCACTTCAACTGATTGGGTTCACTTGGTTAGCTTCTCTTCAACCAATAGAGCTCTCTTATTTCACTTCACTTCAATTGATTAAGCTCAGTGGCGTCACTCCACTTCAACTGAATAGGTTAAATTAACTAGCTTCACTTCAACTAATAGAGTTCACTTGTGTCACTTCACTTCAATTGAATTAGCTCAATTGTTTCACTTCACTTCACTTGATTAAGCTCAGTTGCTTCACTTCACTTCAACTGATTGGGCTCACTTAATTAGCTTCACTTCAACTTATAGAGCTCACTTGTTTCGCTTCACTTCAATTGATTAAGCTCAGTTGCTTCACTTCACTTCAACTGATTTGGTTCACTTGGTTAGCTTCTCGTCAACCAATAGAGCTCACTTATTTCACTTCACTTCAATTGATTAAGCTCAGTGGCGTCACTTCACTTCAACTGAATAGGTTAAATTAACTAGCATCACTTCAACTAATAGAGTTCACTTGTGTCACTTCACTTCAATTGATTAAGCTCAATTGTTTCACTTCACTTTACTTGATTAAGCTCAGTTGCTTCACTTCACTTCAACTGATTGGGCTCACTTAATTAGCTTCACTTCAACTTATAGAGCTCACTTGTTTCGCTTCACTTCAATTGATTAAGCTCAGTGGCTTCACTTCACTTCAACTGAATAGGCTAAACTAACTAGCTTTACTTCAACTAATAGAGTTCACTTATTCACTTCACTTCAATTGATTAAGCTCATTTGTTTCACTTCACTTCAACATATTAGGCTCACTTAACAGGCTTCACTTTAACTAATAGAGCTCACTTGTTTCACTTCACCTTAATTGATTAAGCTCAGTTGCTTCACTTCACTTCAACTGATTAAGCTCAGTTGCTTTGCTTCACTTCAACTGATTAGGCCCACTTAACTTGCTTCACTTCTACTAATAGAGCTCACTTGTTTCACTTCACTTCAATTGATTGAGCTCAGTTGCTTAACCTCACTTCAACTGAATAGGCTTAATTAAGTAGCTTCTCTTCAACTAATAGAGCTCACTTGTTTCACTTCACTTTAATTGATTAAGCTCAGTTGCTTCACATCACTTTAACTGATTCGGATCACTTCGTGCGCTTAACTTCAACTAGAAGAGCTCACTTGTTCCACATCACATCAATTGATTAGGCTCAGTTGCTTCACTTCACTTCAATTGATAAAGCTCAGTTGCTGCACTTCACTTCAACTGATTAGGCTCATTTAACTAGCTTCACTTCAACTAAAGAGCTCACTTGTTTTACTTCACTTCAATTGATTACGCTCAGTTGCTTCACTTCACTTCAACTGATTGGGCTCACTTAGTTAGCTTCACTTCAACAAATAGAGCTCGCTTGTTTCACTGCACTTAAATCGATTAAGCTCAGTTGCTTCACTTCACTTCAACTGATTGGGTTCACTTGGTTAGCTTCTCTTCAACCAATAGAGCTCACTTATTTCACTTCACTTCAATTGATTAAGCTCAGTGGCGTCACTTCACTTCAACTGAATAGGCTAAATTAACTAGCTTCACTTCAACTAATAGAGTTCACTTGTGTCACTCCACTTCAATTGATTAAGCTGAATTGTTTCACTTCACTTCAATTGATTAAGCTCAGTTGCTTCACTTCACTTCAACTGATTGGACTCACTTAACTAGCTTCAGTTCAACTAATAGAGCTTACTTGTTTCACGTCACTTCAATTGATTAAGCTCAGTGGCTTCACTTCTCTTCAACTGAATAGGCTAAATTAACTAGCTTTACTTCAACTAATAGAGTTCACTTGTGTCACTTCACTTCAATTGATTAAGCTCAATTGTTTCACGTCACTTCAACTGATTAAGCTCAGTTGCTTCACTTTATTTCAACTGATTAGGCTCACTTACCAGGCTTCACTTCAACTAAAGAGCTCACTTGTTTTACTTCACTTCAATTGATTACGCTCAGTTGCTTCACTTCACTTCAACTGATTGGGCTCACTTAATTAGCTTCACTTCAACTTATAGAGCTCACTTGTTTCGCTTCACTTCAATTGATTAAGCTCAGTTGCTTCACTTCACTTCACTTGATTAAGCTCAGTTGCTTCACTTCACTTCAACTGATTGGGTTCACTTGGTTAGCTTCTCTTCAACTTATAGAGCTCACTTGTTTCACTTCACTTCAATTGATTAAGCTCAGTGGCGTCACTCCACTTCAACTGAATAGGCTAAATTAACTAGCTTCACTTCAGCTAATAGAGTTCACTTGTGTCACTCCACTTCAATTGATTAAGCTGAATTGTTTCACTTCACTTCAATTGATTAAGCTCAGTTGCTTCACTTCACTTCAACTGATTGGTCTCACTTAACTAGCTTCACTTCAACTAATAGAGCTTACTTGTTTCACGTCACTTCAATTGATTAAGCTCAGTGGCTTCACTTCAACTGAATAGGCTAAATTAACTAGCTTTACTTCAACTAATAGAGTTCACTTGTGTCACTCCACCTCAATTGATTAAGCTCAATTGTTTCACTTCACTTCAACTGATTAAGCTCAGTTGCTTCACTTTATTTCAACTGATTAGGCTCACTTACCAGGCTTCACTTTAACTAATAGAGCTCACTTGTTTCACTTCACTTCAATTGATTAGGCTCAGTGGCGTCACTCCACTTCAACTGAATAGGTTAAATTAACTAGCTTCACTTCAACTAATAGAGTTCACTTGTGTCACTTCACTTCAATTGATTAAGCTCAATTGTTTCACTTCACTTCACTTGATTAAGCTCAGTTGCTTCACTTCACTTCAACTGATTGGGCTCACTTAATTAGCTTCACTTCAACTTATAGAGCTCACTTGTTTCGCTTCACTTCAATTGATTAAGCTCAGTGGCTTCACTTCACTTCAACTGAATAGGCTAAATTAACTAGCTTTACTTCAACTAATAGAGCTCACTTGTTTCACTTCACTTCAATTGATTAAGCTCAGTTGCTTCACATCACTTCAACTGATTCGGATCACTTCGTGCGCTTAACTTCAACTAAAAGAGCTCACTTGTTCCACATTACATCAATTGATTAGGCTCAGTTGCTTCACTTCACTTTACCTGATTAGGCTCACTTAACTAGCTTTACTTCAACTAATAGAGCTCACTTGTTTCACGTCACTTCAATTGATTAAGCTCAGTTGCTGCACTTCACTTCAACTGATTAGGCTCATTTAACTAGCTTCACTTCAACTAAAGAGCTCACTTGTTTTACTTCACTTCAATTGATTACGCTCAGTTGCTTCACTTCACTTCAACTGATTGGGCTCACTTAGTTAGCTTCACTTCAACAAATAGAGCTCGCTTGTTTCACTGCACTTAAATCGATTAAGCTCAGTTGCTTCACTTCACTTCAACTGATTGGGTTCACTTGGTTAGCTTCTCTTCAACCAATAGAGCTCACTTATTTCACTTCACTTCAATTGATTGGGCTCACTTAGATAGCTTTACTCCAAATAATAGAGCTCACTTGTTTCACTTCACTTCAATTGATAAAGCTCAGTTGCCTCACTTCACTTTACCTGATTAGGCTCACTTAACTAGCTTTACTTCAACTAATAGAGCTCACTTGTTTCACGTCACTTCAATTGATTAAGCTCAGTTGCTGCACTTCACTTCAACTGATTAGGCTCATTTAACTAGCTTCACTTCAACTAAAGAGCTCACTTGTTTTACTTCACTTCAATTGATTACGCTCAGTTGCTTCACTTCACTTCAACTGATTGGGCTCACTTAGTTAGCTTCACTTCAACAAATAGAGCTCGCTTGTTTCACTGCACTTAAATCGATTAAGCTCAGTTGCTTCACTTCACTTCAACTGATTGGGTTCACTTGGTTAGCTTCTCTTCAACCAATAGAGCTCACTTATTTCACTTCACTTCAATTGATTAAGCTCAGTGGCGTCACTTCACTTCAACTGAATAGGCTAAATTAACTAGCTTCACTTCAACTAATAGAGTTCACTTGTGTCACTTCACTTCAATTGATTAAGCTCAATTGTTTCACTTCACTTCAATTGATTAAGCTCAGTGGCGTCACTCCACTTCAACTGAATAGGTTAAATTCACTAGCTTCACTTCAACTAATAGAGTTCACTTGTGTCACTTCACTTCAATTGATTAAGCTCAATTGTTTCACTTCACTTCACTTGATTAAGCTCAGTTGCTTCACTTCACTTCAACTGATTGGGCTCACTTAATTAGCTTCACTTCAACTTATAGAGCTCACTTGTTTCGCTTCACTTCAATTGATTAAGCTCAGTTGCTTCACTTCACTTCAACTGATTTGGTTCACTTGGTTAGCTTCTCGTCAACCAATAGAGCTCACTTGTTTCACTTCACTTCAATTGATTAAGCTCAGTTGCTTCACATCACTTCAACTGATTCGGATCACTTCGTGCGCTTAACTTCAACTAAAAGAGCTCACTTGTTCCACATTACATCAATTGATTAGGCTCAGTTGCTTCACTTCACTTCAACTGATTGGGCTCACTTAGATAGCTTTACTCCAACTAATAGAGCTCACTTGTTTCACTTCATTTCAACTGATTGGGCTCACTTAGATAGCTTTACTCCAAATAATAGAGCTCACTTGTTTCACTTCACTTCAATTGATAAAGCTCAGTTGCCTCACTTCACTTTACCTGATTAGGCTCACTTAACTAGCTTTACTTCAACTAATAGAGCTCACTTGTTTCACGTCACTTCAATTGATTAAGCTCAGTTGCTGCACTTCACTTCAACTGATTAGGCTCATTTAACTAGCTTCACTTCAACTAAAGAGCTCACTTGTTTTACTTCACTTCAATTGATTACGCTCAGTTGCTTCACTTCACTTCAACTGATTGGGTTTACTTGGTTAGCTTCTCTTCAACCAATAGAGCTCACTTATTTCACTTCACTTCAATTGATTAAGCTCAGTGGCGTCACTTCACTTCAACTGAATAGGCTCATTTAACTAGCTTCACTTCAACTAAAGAGCTCACTTGTTTTACTTCACTTCAATTGATTAAGCTCAGTTGCTTCACTTCACTTCAACTGATTGGGCTCACTTATTTAGGTTCACTTCAACAAATAGAGCTCACTTGTTTCACTGCACTTAAATCGATTAAGCTCAGTTGCTTCACTTCACTTCAACTGATTGGGTTCACTTGGTTAGCTTCTCTTCAACCAATAGAGCTCACTTATTTCACTTCACTTCAATTGATTAAGCTCAGTGGCGTCACTCCACTTCAACTGAATAGGTTAAATTAACTAGCTTCACTTCAACTAATAGAGTTTACTTGTGTCACTTCACTTCAATTGATTAAGCTCAATTGTTTCACTTCACTTCAATTGATTAAGCTCAGTTGCTTCACTTCACTTCAACTGATTGGGCTCACTTAATTAGCTTCACTTCAACTTATAGAGCTCACTTGTTTCGCTTCACTTCAATTGATTAAGCTCATTGGCTTCACTTCACTTCAACTGAATAGGCTAAATTAACTAGCTTTACTTCAACTAATAGAGTTCACATGTGTCACTCCACCTCAATTGATTAAGCTCAATTGTTTCACTTCACTTCAACTGATTAAGCTCAGTGGCGTCACTCCACTTCAACTGAATAGGTTAAATTCACTAGCTTCACTTCAACTAATAGAGTTCACTTGTGTCACTTCACTTCAATTGATTAAGATCAATTGTTTCACTTCACTTCACTTGATTAAGCTCAGTTGCTTCACTTCACTTCAACTGATTGGGCTCACTTAATTAGCTTCACTTCAACTTATAGAGCTCACTTGTTTCGCTTCACTTAAATCGATTAAGCTCAGTTGCTTCACTTCACTTCAACTGATTGGGTTCACTTGGTTAGCTTCTCTTCAACCAATAGAGCTCACTTATTTCACTTCACTTCAATTGATTAAGCTCAGTGGCGTCACACCACTTCAACTGAATAGGTTAAATTAACTAGCTTCACTTCAACTGATTGGGCTCACTTAATTAGCTTCACTTCAACTTATAGAGCTCACTTGTTTCGCTTCACTTCAACTGATTAAGCTCAGTTGCTTCACTTCACTTCAACTGATTTGGTTCACTTGGTTAGCTTCTCGTCAACCAATAGAGCTCACTTATTTCACTTCACTTCAATTTATTAAGCTCAGTGGCGTCACTTCACTTCAACTGAATAGGTTAAATTAACTAGCATCACTTCAACTAATAGAGTTCACTTGTGTCACTTCACTTCAATTGATTAAGCTCAATTGTTTCACTTCACTTCACTTGATTAAGCTCAGTTGCTTCACTTCACTTCAACTGATTGGGCTCACTTAATTAGCTTCACTTCAACTTATAGAGCTCACTTGTTTCGCTTCACTTCAATTGATTAAGCTCATTGGCTTCACTTCACTTCAACTGAATAGGCTAAATTAACTAGCTTTACTTCAACTAATAGAGTTCACTTGTTTCACTTCACTTCAATTGATTAAGCTCATTTGTTTCACTTCACTTCAACATATTAGGCTCACTTACCAGGCTTCACTTTAACTAATAGAGCTCACTTGTTTCACTTCACCTTAATTGATTAAGCTCAGTTGCTTCACTTCACTTCAACTGATTAAGCTCAGTTGCTTTGCTTCACTTCAACTGATTAGGCCCACTTAACTTGCTTCACTTCTACTAATAGAGCTCACTTGTTTCACTTCACTTCAATTGATTAAGCTCAGTTGCTTAACCTCACTTCAACTGAATAGGCTTAATTAACTAGCTTCTCTTCAACTAATAGAGCTCACTTGTTTCACTTCACTTCAATTGATTAAGCTCAGTTGCTTCACATCACTTCAACTGATTCGGATCACTTCGTGCGCTTAACTTCAACTAAAAGAGCTCACTTGTTCCACATTACATCAATTGATTAGGCTCAGTTGCTTCACTTCACTTCAACTGATTGGGCTCACTTAGATAGCTTTACTCCAACTAATAGAGCTCACTTGTTTCACTTCATTTCAACTGATTGGGCTCACTTAGATAGCTTTACTCCAAATAATAGAGCTCACTTGTTTCACTTCACTTCAATTGATAAAGCTCAGTTGCCTCACTTCACTTTACCTGATTAGGCTCACTTAACTAGCTTTACTTCAACTAATAGAGCTCACTTGTTTCACGTCACTTCAATTGATCAAGCTCAGTTGCTGCACTTCACTTCAACTGATTAGGCTCATTTAACTAGCTTCACTTCAACTAAAGAGCTCACTTGTTTTACTTCACTTCAATTGATTACGCTCAGTTGCTTCACTTCACTTCAACTGATTGGGCTCACTTAGTTAGCTTCACTTCAACAAATAGAGCTCGCTTGTTTCACTGCACTTAAATCGATTAAGCTCAGTTGCTTCACTTCACTTCAACTGATTGGGTTCACTTGGTTAGCTTCTCTTCAACCAATAGAGCTCACTTATTTCACTTCACTTCAATTGATTAAGCTCAGTGGCGTCACTTCACTTCAACTGAATAGGCTAAATTAACTAGCTTCACTTCAACTAATAGAGTTCACTTGTGTCAGTCCACTTCAATTGATTAAGCTCAATTGTTTCACTTCACTTCAATTGATTAAGCTCAGTTGCTTCACTTCACTTCAACTGATTGGGCTCACTTAACTAGCTTCACTTCAACTAATAAAGCTCACTTGTTTCACGTCACTTCAATTGATTAAGCTCAGTTGCTGCACTTCACTTCAACTGATTAGGCTCATTTAACTAGCTTCATTTCAACTAAAGAGCTCACTTGTTTTACTTCACTTCAATTGATTAAGCTCAGTTGCTTCACTTCACTTCAACTGATTGGGCTCACTTATTTAGCTTCACTTCAACAAATAGAGCTCACTTGTTTCACTGCACTTAAATCGATTAAGCTCAGTTGCTTCACTTCACTTCAACTGATTGGGTTCACTTGGTTAGCTTCTCTTCAACCAATAGAGCTCAGTTATTTCACTTCACTTCAATTGATTAAGCTCAGTGGCGTCACTCCACTTCAACTGAATAGGTTAAATTAACTAGCTTCACTTCAACTAATAGAGTTCACTTGTGTCACTTCACTTCAATTGATTAAGCTCAATTGTTTCACTTCACTTCACTTGATTAAGCTCAGTTGCTTCACTTCACTTCAACTGATTGGGCTCACTTAATTAGCTTCACTTCAACTTATAGAGCTCACTTGTTTCGCTTCACTTCAATTGATTAAGCTCAGTGGCTTCACTTCACTTCAACTGAATAGGCTAAATTAACTAGCTTTACTTCAACTAATAGAGTTCACTTGTGTCACTCCACCTCAATTGATTAAGCTCAATTGTTTCACTTCACTTCAACTGATTGGGCTCACTTAATTAGCTTCACTTCAACTTATAGAGCTCACTTGTTTCGCTTCACTTCAATTGATTAAGCTCAGTGGCTTCACTTCACTTCAACTGAATAGGCTAAATTAACTAGCTTTACTTCAACTAATAGAGTTCACTTGTGTCACTCCACCTCAATTGATTAAGCTCAATTGTTTCACTTCACTTCAACTGATTAAGCTCAGTGGCGTCACTCCACTTCAACTGAATAGGCTAAATTCACTAGCTTCACTTCAACTAATAGAGTTCACTTGTGTCACTTCACTTCAATTGATTAAGCTCAATTGTTTCACTTCACTTCACTTGATAAGGCTCAGTTGCTTCACTTCACTTCAACTGATTGGGCTCACTTAATTAGCTTCACTTCAACTTATAGAGCTCACTTGTTTCTCTTCACTTAAATTGATTAAGCTCAGTTGCTTCACTTCACTTCAACTGATTGGGTTCACTTGGTTAGCTTCTCTTCATCCAATAGAGCTCACTTATTTCACTTCACTTCAATTGATTAAGCTCAGTGGCGTCACTCCACTTCAACTGAATAGGTTAAATTCACTAGCTTCACTTCAACTAATAGAGTTCACTTGTGTCACTTCACTTCAATTGATTAAGCTCAATTGTTTCACTTCACTTCACTTGATTAAGCTCAGTTGCTTCACTTCACTTCAACTGATTGGGCTCACTTAATTAGCTTCACTTCAACTTATAGAGCTCACTTGTTTCGCTTCACTTAAATCGATTAAGCTCAGTTGCTTCACTTCACTTCAACTGATTGGGTTCACTTGGTTAGCTTCTCTTCAACCAATAGAGCTCTCTTATTTCACTTCACTTCAATTGATTAAGCTCAGTGGCGTCACTCCACTTCAACTGAATAGGTTAAATTAACTAGCTTCACTTCAACTAATAGAGTTCACTTGTGTCACTTCACTTCAATTGAATTAGCTCAATTGTTTCACTTCACTTCACTTGATTAAGCTCAGTTGCTTCACTTCACTTCAACTGATTGGGCTCACTTAATTAGCTTCACTTCAACTTATAGAGCTCACTTGTTTCGCTTCACTTCAATTGATTAAGCTCAGTTGCTTCACTTCACTTCAACTGATTTGGTTCACTTGGTTAGCTTCTCGTCAACCAATAGAGCTCACTTATTTCACTTCACTTCAATTGATTAAGCTCAGTGGCGTCACTTCACTTCAACTGAATAGGTTAAATTAACTAGCATCACTTCAACTAATAGAGTTCACTTGTGTCACTTCACTTCAATTGATTAAGCTCAATTGTTTCACTTCACTTTACTTGATTAAGCTCAGTTGCTTCACTTCACTTCAACTGATTGGGCTCACTTAATTAGCTTCACTTCAACTTATAGAGCTCACTTGTTTCGCTTCACTTCAATTGATTAAGCTCAGTGGCTTCACTTCACTTCAACTGAATAGGCTAAACTAACTAGCTTTACTTCAACTAATAGAGTTCACTTATTCACTTCACTTCAATTGATTAAGCTCATTTGTTTCACTTCACTTCAACATATTAGGCTCACTTACCAGGCTTCACTTTAACTAATAGAGCTCACTTGTTTCACTTCACCTTAATTGATTAAGCTCAGTTGCTTCACTTCACTTCAACTGATTAAGCTCAGTTGCTTTGCTTCACTTCAACTGATTAGGCCCACTTAACTTGCTTCACTTCTACTAATAGAGCTCACTTGTTTCACTTCACTTCAATTGATTAAGCTCAGTTGCTTAACCTCACTTCAACTGAATAGGCTTAATTAACTAGCTTCTCTTCAACTAATAGAGCTCACTTGTTTCACTTCACTTCAATTGATTAAGCTCAGTTGCTTCACATCACTTCAACTGATTCGGATCACTTCGTGCGCTTAACTTCAACTAGAAGAGCTCACTTGTTCCACATCACATCAATTGATTAGGCTCAGTTGCTTCACTTCACTTCAACTGATTGGGCTCACTTAGATAGCTTTACTCCAACTAATAGAGCTCACTTGTTTCACTTCATTTCAACTGATTGGGCTCACTTAGATAGCTTTACTCCAAATAATAGAGCTCACTTGTTTCACTTCACTTCAATTGATAAAGCTCAGTTGCCTCACTTCACTTTACCTGATTAGGCTCACTTAACTAGCTTTACTTCAACTAATAGAGCTCACTTGTTTCACGTCACTTCAATTGATTAAGCTCAGTTGCTGCACTTCACTTCTACTGATTAGGCTCATTTAACTAGCTTCACTTCAACTAAAGAGCTCACTTGTTTTACTTCACTTCAATTGATTACGCTCAGTTGCTTCACTTCACTTCAACTGATTGGGCTCACTTAGTTAGCTTCACTTCAACAAATAGAGCTCGCTTGTTTCACTGCACTTAAATCGATTAAGCTCAGTTGCTTCACTTCACTTCAACTGATTGGGTTCACTTGGTTAGCTTCTCTTCAACCAATAGAGCTCACTTATTTCACTTCACTTCAATTGATTAAGCTCAGTGGCGTCACTTCACTTCAACTGAATAGGCTAAATTAACTAGCTTCACTTCAACTGATAGAGTTCAATTGTGTCACTCCACTTCAATTGATTAAGCTGAATTGTTACACTTCACTTCAATTATTTAAGCTCAGTTGCTTCACTTCACTTCAACTGATTGGACTCACTTAACTAGCTTCACTTCAACTAATAGAGCTTACTTGTTTCACGTCACTTCAATTGATTAAGCTCAGTGGCTTCACTTCACTTCAACTGAATAGGCTAAATTAACTAGCTTTACTTCAACTAATAGAGTTCACTTGTGTCACTCCACCTCAATTGATTAAGCTCAATTGTTTCACTTCACTTCAACTGATTAAGCTCAGTTGCTTCACTTTATTTCAACTGATTAGGCTCAGTTACCAGGCTTCACTTTAACTAATAGAGCTCACTTGTTTCACTTCACTTCAATTGATTAAGCTCAGTGGCGTCACTCCACTTCAACTGAATAGGTTAAATTAACTAGCTTCACTTCAACTAATAGAGTTCACTTGTGTCACTTCACTTCAATTGATTAAGCTCAATTGTTTCACTTCACTTCACTTGATTAAGCTCAGTTGCTTCACTTCACTTCAACTGATTGGGCTCACTTAATTAGCTTCACTTCAACTTATAGAGCTCACTTGTTTCGTTTCACTTCAATTGATTAAGCTCAGTGGCTTCACTTCACTTCAACTGAATAGGCTAAATTAACTAGCTTTACTTCAACTAATAGAGTTCACTTGTGTCACTCCACCTCAATTGATTAAGCTCAATTGTTTCACTTCACTTCAACTGATTGGGCTCACTTAATAAGCTTCACTTCAACTTATAGAGCTCACTTGTTTCGCTTCACTTCAATTGATTAAGCTCAGTGGCTTCACTTCAGTTCAACTGAATAGGCTAAATTAACTAGCTTTACTTCAACTAATAGAGTTCACTTGTTTCTCTTCACTTAAATTGATTAAGCTCAGTTGCTTCACTTCACTTCAACTGATTGGGTTCACTTGGTTAGCTTCTCTTCATCCAATAGAGCTCACTTATTTCACTTCACTTCAATTGATTAAGCTCAGTGGCGTCACTTCACTTCAACTGAATAGGTTAAATTAACTAGCATCACTTCAACTAATAGAGTTCACTTGTGTCACTTCACTTCAATTGATTAAGCTCAATTGTTTCACTCCACTTCACTTGATTAAGCTCAGTTGCTTCACTTCACTTCAACTGAATAGGCTAAATTAACTAGCTTTACTTCAACTAATAGAGTTCACTTGTTTCTCTTCACTTAAATTGATTAAGCTCAGTTGCTTCACTTCACTTCAACTGATTGGGTTCACTTGGTTAGCTTCTCTTCATCCAATAGAGCTCACTTATTTCACTTCACTTCAATTGATTAAGCTCAGTGGCGTCACTTCACTTCAACTGAATAGGTTAAATTAACTAGCATCACTTCAACTAATAGAGTTCACTTGTGTCACTTCACTTCAATTGATTAAGCTCAATTGTTTCACTTCACTTCACTTGATTAAGCTCAGTTGCTTCACTTCACTTCAACTGATTGGGCTCACTTAATTAGCTTCACTTCAACTTATAGAGCTCACTTGTTTCTCTTCACTTCAATTGATTAAGCTCAGTTGCTTCACTTCACTTCAACTGATTGGGTTCACTTGGTTAGCTTCTCTTCATCCAATAGAGCTCACTTATTTCACTTCACTTCAATTGATTAAGCTCAGTGGCGTCACTTCACTTCAACTGAATAGGTTAAATTAACTAGCATCACTTCAACTAATAGAGTTCACTTGTGTCACTTCACTTCAACTGATTAAGCTCAATTGTTTCACTTCACTTCACTTGATTAAGCTCAGTTGCTTCACTTCACTTCAACTGATTGGGCTCACTTAATTAGCTTCACTTCAACTTATAGAGCTCACTTGTTTCGCTTCACTTCAATTGATTAAGCTCAGTGGCTTCAGTTCACTTAAACTGAATAGGCTAAATTAACTAGCTTTACTTCAACTAATAGAGTTCACTTGTTTCACTTCACTTCAATTGATTAAGCTCATTTGTTTCACTTCACTTCAACATATTAGGCTCACTTACCACGCTTCACTTTAACTAATAGAGCTCACTTGTTTCACGTCACTCCAATTGATTAAGCTCAGTTGCTGCACTTCACTTCAACCGATTAGGCTCACTTAACAGGCTTATATTTAACTAATAGAGCTCACTTGTTTCACTTCACTTCAATTGATTAAGCTCAGTTGCTTCACATCACTTCAACTGATTCGGATCACTTCGTGCGCTTAACTTCAACTAAAAGAGCTCACTTGTTCCACATCACATCAATTGATTAGGCTCAGTTGCTTCACTTCACTTCAACTGATTGGGCTCACTTAGATAGCTTTACTCCAACTAATAGAGCTCACTTGTTTCACTTCACTTCAACTGATTGGGCTCACTTAGATAGCTTTACTCCAAATAATAGAGCTCACTTGTTTCACTTCATTTCAATTGATAAAGCTCAGTTGCCTCACTTCACTTTACCTGATTAGGCTCACTTAACTAGCTTTACTTCAACTTATAGAGCTCACTTGTTTCACGTCACTTCAATTGATTAAGCTCAGTTCTGCACTTCACTTCAACTGATTAGGCTCATTTAACTAGCTTCACTCCAACTAAAGAGGTCATTTGTTTCACTTCACTCCAATTGATTACGCTCAGTTGCTTCACTTCACTTCAACTAATTGGGCTCACTTAGTTAGCTTCACTTCAACAAATAGAGCTCGCTTGTTTCACTGCACTTAAATCGATTAAGCTCAGTTGCTTCACTTCACTTCAACTGATTGGGTTCACTTGGTTAGCTTCTCTTCAATCAATAGAGCTCACTTATTTCACTTCACTTCAATTGATTAAGCTCAGTGGCGTCACTTCACTTCAACTGATTGGGCTCACTTAACTAGCTTCACTTCAACTAATAGAGCTCACTTGTTTCACGTCACTTCAATTGATTAAGCTCAATTGTTTCACTTCACTTCAATTGATTAAGCTCAGTTGCTTCACTTCACTTCAACTGATTGGGCTCACTTAACTAGCTTCACTTCAACTAATAGAGCTCACTTGTTTCACGTCACTTCAATTGATTAAGCTCAGTTGCTGCACTTCACTTCAACTGATTAGGCTCATTTAACTAGCTTCACTTCAACTAAAGAGCTCACTTGTTTTACTTCACTTCAATTGATTAAGCTCAGTTGCTTCACTTCACTTCAACTGATCGGGCTCACTTATTTAGCTTCACTTCAACAAAT
The DNA here is from genome assembly GCA_939192795.1 of Bombylius discolor. Classification (NCBI taxonomy): domain Eukaryota; kingdom Metazoa; phylum Arthropoda; class Insecta; order Diptera; family Bombyliidae; genus Bombylius; species Bombylius discolor. The sequence continues at coordinate 28,578,258 of OW584238.1, forward strand.
AGAGCTCACTTGTTTCACTGCACTTAAATCGATTAAGCTCAGTTGCTTCACTTCACTTCAACTGATTGAGTTCACTTGGTTAGCTTCTCTTCAACCAATAGAGCTCACTTATTTCACTTCACTTCAATTGATTAAGCTCAGTGGCGTCACTCCACTTCAACTGAATAGGTTAAATTAACTAGCTTCACTTCAACTAATAGAGTTCACTTGTGTCACTTCACTTCAATTGATTAAGCTCAATTGTTTCACTTCACTTCACTTGATTAAGCTCAGTTGCTTCACTTCACTTCAACTGATTGGGCTCACTTAATTAGCTTCACTTCAACTTATAGAGCTCACTTGTTTCGCTTCACTTCAATTGATTAAGCTCAGTGGCTTCACTTCACTTCAACTGAATAGGCTAAATTAACTAGCTTTACTTCAACTAATAGAGTTCATTTGTGTCACTCCACCTCAATTGATTAAGCTCAATTGTTTCACTTCACTTCAACTGATTAAGCTCAGTTGCTTCACTTCACTTCAACTGATAAGGCTCACTTAACTAGCTTCACTTCAACTAATAGAGCTCACTTGTTTCACTTCACTTCAATTGATTAAGCTCAGTTGCTTCACTTCAGTTCATTTGATTAACCTCAGTTGCTTCACTTCACTTCAACTGATTGGGCTCACTCAGATAGCTTTACTCCAAATAATAGAGCTCACTTGTTTCACTTCACTTCAATTGATTAAGCTCAGTTGCTTCACATCACTTCAACTGATTCGGATCACTTCGTGCGCTTAACTTCAACTAAAAGAGCTCACTTGTTCCACATCACATCAATTGATTAGGCTCAGTTGCTTCACTTCACTTCAACTGATTGGGCTCACATAGATAGCTTTACTCCAACTAATAGAGCTCACTTGTTTCACTTCACTTCAACTGATTGGGCTCACTTAGATAGCTTTACTCCAAATAATAGAGCTCACTTGTTTCACTTCACTTCAATTGATAAAGCTCAGTTTCTTCACTTCACTTTACCTGATTAGGCTCACTTAACTAGCTTCACTGCAACTAATAGAGCTGACTTGTTTCACTTCACTTCAACTGATTAGGCTCACTTAACTAGCTTCACTTCAACTAATAGAGCTCACTTGTTTCACGTCACTTCAATTGATTAAGCTCAGTTGCTGCACTTCACTTCAACTTATTAGGCTCACTTAACTAGCTTTACTTCAACTAATAGAGCTCACTTGTTTCACGTCACTTCAATTGATTAAGCTCAGTTGCTTCACTTCACTTCAACTGATAAGGCTCACTTAAATAGCTTCACTTCAACTAATAGAGCTCACTTGTTTCACTTCACTTCAATTGATTAAGCTCAGTTGCTTCACTTCAGTTCATTTGATTAACCTCATTCGCTTCACTTCACTTCAACTGATTGGGCTCACTCACTAGCTTTACTTCAACTAATAGAGCTCACATGTTTCACGTCACTTCAATTGATTAAGCTCAGTTGCTGCACTTCACTTCAACTGATTAGGCTCATTTAACTAGCCTCACTTCAACTAAAGAGCTCACTTGTTTCACTTCACTTTAATTGATTAAGCTCAGTTGCTTCACTTCACTTCAACATATTAGGCTCACTTACCAGGCTTCACTTTAACTAATAGAGCTTACTTATTTCACTTCACTTTAATTGATTAAGCTCAGTTGCTTCACTTCACTTCAACTGATTAGGCTCATTTAACTAGCTTCACTTCAACTAAAGAGCTCACTTATTTCACTTCACTTCAATTGATTAGGCTCAGTGGCGTCACTTCACTTCAACTGAATAGGCTAAATTAACTAGCTTCACTTCAACTAATAGAGTTCACTTGTGTCACTCCACTTCAATTGATTAAGCTCAATTGTTTCACTTCACTTCAATTGATTAAGCTCAGTTGCTTCACTTCACTTCAACTGATTGGGCTCACTTAACTAGCTTCACTTCAACTATTAGAGCTCACTTGTTTCACGTCACTTCAATTGATTAAGCTCAGTTGCTGCACTTCACTTCAACTGATTAGGCTCACTTAACTAGCTTTACTTCAACTAATAGAGCTCACTTGTTTCACGTCACTTCAATTGATTAAGCTCAGTTGCTGCATTTCACTTCAACTGATTAGGCTCATTTAACTAGCTTCACTTCAACTAAAGAGCTCACTTGTTTTACTTCACTTCAATTGATTAAGCTCAGTTGCTTCACTTCACTTCAACTGATTGGGCTCACTTAGTTAGCTTCACTTCAACAAATAGAGCTCGCTTGTTTCACTGCACTTAAATCGATTAAGCTCAGTTGCTTCACTTCACTTCAACTGATTGGGTTCACTTGGTTAGCTTCTCTTCAACCAATAGAGCTCACTTATTTCACTTCACTTCGATTGATTAAGCTCAGTGGCGTCACTTCACTTCAACTGAATATGCTAAATTAACTAGCTTCACTTCAACTAACAGAGTTCACTTGTGTCACTCCACTTCAATTGATTAAGCTCAATTGTTTCACTTCACTTCAATTGATTAAGCTCAGTTGCTTCACTTCACTTGAACTGATTGGGCTCACTTAACTAGCTTCACTTCAACTAATAGAGCTCACTTGTTTCACGTCACTTCAATTGATTAAGCTCAGTTGCTGCACTTCACTTCAACTGATTAGGCTCATTTAACTAGCTTCACTTCATCCAATAGAGCTCACTTATTTCACTTCACTTCAATTGATTAAGCTCAGTGGCGTCACTTCACTTCAACTGAATAGGTTAAATTAACTAGCATCACTTCAACTAATAGAGTTCACTTGTGTCACTTCACTTCAATTGATTAAGCTCAATTGTTTCACTTCACTTCACTTGATTAAGCTCAGTTGCTTCACTTCACTTCAACTGATTGGGCTCACTTAATTAGCTTCACTTCAACTTATAGAGCTCACTTGTTTCGCTTCACTTCAATTGATTAAGCTCAGTGGCTTCACTTCACTTAAACTGAATAGGCTAAATTAACTAGCTTTACTTCAACTAATAGAGTTCACTTGTTTCACTTCACTTCAATTGATTAAGCTCATTTGTTTCACTTCACTTCACTTGATTAAGCTCAGTTGCTTCACTTCACTTCAACTGATTGCGCTCACTTAATTAGCTTCACTTCAACTTATAGAGCTCACTTGTTTCGCTTCACTTCAATTGATTAAGCTCAGTGGCGTCACTTCACTTCAACTGAATAGGTTAAATTAACTAGCATCACTTCAACTAATAGAGTTCACTTGTGTCACTTCACTTCAATTGATTAAGCTCAATTGTTTCACTTCACTTCACTTGATTAAGCTCAGTTGCTTCACTTCACTTTAACTGATTAAGCTCAGTTGCTTCACTTCACTTCAACTGATAAAGCTCACTTAACTAGCTTCACTTCAACTAATAGAGCTCACTTGTTTCACTTCACTTCAATTGATTAAGCTCAGTTGCTTCACTTCACTTCAACTGATCGGGCTCACTTAGATAGCTTTACTCCAAATAATAGAGCTCACTTGTTTCACATCACTTCAATTGATAAAGCTCAGTTGCTTTACTTCACTTTACCTGATTAGGCTCACTTAACCTGCTTCACTGCAACTAATAGAGCTGACTTGTTTCACTTCACTTCAACTGATTAGGCTCACTTAACTAGCTTCACTTCAACTATTATTGCTCACTTGTTTCACGTCACTTCAATTGATTAAGCTCAGTTGCTGCACTTCACTTCAACTGATTAGGCTCACTTAACTAGCTTTACTTCAACTAATAGAGCTCACTTTTTTCACGTCACTTCAATTGATTAAGCTCAGTTGCTGCATTTCACTTCAACTGATTAGGCTCATTTAACTAGCTTCACTTCAACTAAAGAGCTCACTTGTTTTACTTCACTTCAATTGATTAAGCTCAGTTGCTTCACTTCACTTCAACTGATTGGGCTCACTTAGTTAGCTTCACTTCAACAAATAGAGCTCGCTTGTTTCACTGCACTTAAATCGATTAAGCTCAGTAGCTTCACTTCACTTCAACTGATTGGGTTCACTTGGTTAGCTTCTCTTCAACCAATAGAGCTCACTTATTTCACTTCACTTCGATTGATTAAGCTCAGTGGCGTCACTTCACTTCAACTGAATAGGCTAAATTAACTAGCTTCACTTCAACTAACAGAGTTCACTTGTGTCACTCCACTTCAATTGATTAAGCTCAATTGTTTCACTTCACTTCAATTGATTAAGCTCAGTTGCTTCACTTCACTTGAACTGATTGGGCTCACTTAACTAGCTTCACTTCAACTAATAGAGCTCACTTGTTTCACGTCACTTCAATTGATTAAGCTCAGTTGCTGCACTTCACTTCAACTGATTAGGCTCATTTAACTAGCTTCACTTCATCCAATAGAGCTCACTTATTTCACTTCACTTCGATTGATTAAGCTCAGTGGCGTCACTTCACTTCAACTGAATAGGCTAAATTAACTAGCTTCACTTCAACTAACAGAGTTCACTTGTGTCACTCCACTTCAATTGATTAAGCTCAATTGTTTCACTTCACTTCAATTGATTAAGCTCAGTTGCTTCACTTCACTTGAACTGATTGGGCTCACTTAATTAGCTTCACTTCAACTTATAGAGCTCACTTGTTTCTCTTCACTTAAATTGATTAAGCTCAGTTGCTTCACTTCACTTCAACTGATTGGGTTCACTTGGTTAGCTTCTCTTCATCCAATAGAGCTCACTTATTTCACTTCACTTTAATTGATTAAGCTCAGTGGCGTCACTTCACTTCAACTGAATAGGTTAAATTAACTAGCATCACTTCAACTAATAGAGTTCACTTGTGTCACTTCACTTCAATTGATTAAGCTCAATTGTTTCACTTCACTTCACTTGATTAAGCTCAGTTGCTTCACTTCACTTCAACTGATTGGGCTCACTTAATTAGCTTCACTTCAACTTATAGAGCTCACTTGTTTCTCTTCACTTCAATTGATTAAGCTCAGTTGCTTCACTTCACTTCAACTGATTGGGTTCACTTGGTTAGCTTCTCTTCATCCAATAGAGCTCACTTATTTCACTTCACTTCAATTGATTAAGCTCAGTGGCGTCACTTCACTTCAACTGAATAGGTTAAATTAACTAGCATCACTTCAACTAATAGAGTTCACTTGTGTCACTTCACTTCAATTGATTAAGCTCAATTGTTTCACTTCACTTCACTTGATTAAGCTCAGTTGCTTCACTTCACTTCAACTGATTGGGCTCACTTAATTAGCTTCACTTCAACT